>CM060976.1:66173720-67498095 GCA_030765065.1 Deroplatys truncata | reverse complement strand
TTTCTCTACTACGTATAGTAAGTAGGGGAAGTATTGCATTCCACCCAAAAATTCCACACCGAGATTTCACCGGAAATACATGTTTTGAGACCCCCTGAATAAAAAAAAACATTTTTGGAAACATGTCCGTGTGTGTGTGTGTCTGTGTATCTGTGTGTGTGTGTGTGTGTCTGTTTGTGCGTCTGTGAACAGCATAACTCAGAAACTAACAGTCGGATAAACACCAAACTTGGTATTTAGGTTCAGTATCTTCCAGAGATGCGACTCGAAGGTTTTCAGGAAAATCCCCCCACCCCAGCTTACCCTTTCCATGGGACATTTTTCGAAGATTTTAATTTTCTCAAAAATGGCTCTAACGATTTTGATTAAAATGTCATATGTTTAAGATATTTTCATGGCAAATGAAATGTATATCTCGAATTTTCTGGGAATGTCTCCAAAAGTATTCTTCATTGTGAACGACTTTTGTATAACTGGTAAACCATAAGAGATAGACAAAATTTTACTACACAAAAATGTAGATCGTATTAAAATACACAATTTATGTCATATACATTTTTTTTTGTTGAGTGAACCATTTTCGAGATATTGCTTGTTATTCCCTTAAATTTTCCAATACTTATACTTTTTCTCAAATGGGAATTTGTTATTCATTTTTTTTTGCCCTGTTAATGCAAAGAAAATGGAATACTCCACATAGCAACCAACTCTTAAAATATTTGACTATCGCTTAAAGCCTACCAATTCCCCTTGCATCTACAAGAAAATTAGCAATAAGATTAACATCTCGGTATCTCGATTAACATGAAGCATATGGGGAATAAGCGTTTGTAAAAATAGTTTGCACAAGAGTAGAGAAAGTCATGTGAGTGTAATACATCAGATTTTTTATATTTTAACTGAAGGTAGTGGAGTAGAATATCAATCGACTTTCACCTGTACAACTAGGGAAATTCATGTCAAGCCCTTGTCAGTTCGATCGGCATATCATTTCGACACACTGTTACGGCGCTAAATGGCTTGCAAAATAAAAGCGAGAAGAAGAAAAAAAAAAGGCATTCCTTCTCTGATACTCCAGTCTTTCCCTCTCAGCTCCAAGTGACCGTCACCTGAACAAGAAATGAGCAAACGATTAGAGTTATAGATGTTGTTCTCTGTAAACAGCTGTTTCCGTTGCATATAAATACTGTGCAATATGTTAGGCTGCCTAATTTAATACGGGCAGATTTTAAGTCTAAACGACCTTTAGGTGTGGAACATATAGACCTAACTTAACAACGAAAGCTAACGTGCTGTGGGCTGTTGTTCAGAAGCCCTGCTTCATACTGCGTTTTAGAGTACCGCTTGGCGCAGATAACACCAGGGGTTATACTGGGGAACTACAACAAAAAAAACTTTATTAAAATTTATATTACTGTAGAAAACTCAGCTTGCTGGCGTTGATTAGTTTCACCGGATGCACTTTTTATAGACGCCATAACTAACTGGTTAGATTGGTTAATAGGGAATTGCTGAGGATGGAGTGGATGCAAATAAATGGATGCATAATTGTTCCTTCGGATATTGTTCCTGCCAGAGAAACAAGGCGCCTCTGTCCTATAAACATTACTCTTAGGAGTAAGGCGTAGTTAGACGTAGGGGCTTCCAGTATATGGAGCACAAGACTGCACATAGGTCATAGTGAGTCTTTATGCTTCCAACGTGACCCCTAGGAGGAAGGGATGAAGTGGGGATCCGATGTATGCTAACCGGATGGGGTTCCTAACGATTCCAGAATGACACAATCCTGACGGTGACTCAACCGCAACATGGGTGTCACGGGTGTAGACGAGGCAGTTCCCGGGAAGGAAGGGCGCCCAGCACTCTCGCCAAGCGCCGGGATAACTCTTTCCATGGCGTAAATTCACCGTCCTGCCGCAACACACAAACCGCCGTCACTTGGTCCTAAAAAGATGAGGTGGAACAGATGCAAGGAAATGATGGGCAGGAAATTCGTGGTAGAAGGGGAAACATTGCCTACCGACCCAGGCAAACCACGTAAAAGCCTATGGTCAGAGCGATTGCTCCGACGGAAATCGAACGCTATCATCAATAGCTAAACAGTTTATGCTCACCCCAGGACTATAGTCCCATCAATGTTACAATATTGGTAGAACTTATGGTAATAGGGTGAGAAAATGTTTAAAACAAATAATGGATGCGTACCAAATCTTTTAATAATGCCAAAATTTGTTCTTTCATGATTTCTTTCGTGGGAAGCGCTTTATTTATTACGTATTTTAAGTAGTATATAGAAATAAATAAGCGGAAATCGTACTTAGACAAAATACTCCTGAAAACAGTTCGCAATAACGAGCAGCAACGCACTGATTAAGTCCTCTCTCCGCCTTTCTCATTCCGCTATTCTCACATTAAGTACTGCAAGGTACAAAACGAATAACCTAGTGGCCATAATATAATTTACAGCAAGGAAGATGAATGTGTGCGCATACGGGGGCTCGAATGGACGTGCTGCAAGTAGTTTTAATTGCGTCGCGGTTACCAAAAGTTATTATTTTATCAAGATTTGTGAAATTTTCTTTATAGAGATGACTTCATTGTATTCAAACCATTGCCTGCGGAGGCCCAAACAGCGCAATGAACAATTTTTGTTACATAATGCAATAAGTATAAAAGACACAATAACACAAGCGACATAACAATGACGTACGGGTGAAAAGGAAAAAGGGAAGAAAATAAGAAAATCTGCTAGTATGCAATTACTAACGCTTCACTGCCTAGAACCGTTTACGATTATAAGCAGTTACCAATACAACCCCTGTGTTTATCTATTACATCATAAGATTACATGCGGATGATCTAACAGCTGGCCTTGCATTACGTTAGCGCATAGAACATAGCAACAACCGGTGAACCCAGGATCTTTTACCTTGAAAATTACAGTTTAATTATGCAAGAATGTGTATAAACTTTAATCATTGGAAGAATAAAACAATAACCAATGGAATTGACATTAAGGGGAGAGTAAAACGTTTTAATAATCCCCGTCGTATTAAATTTCTAAAATTTGACTAGTTATGAAATACCGATGAGTAGATACTTAATGTGTAGGTGCATTGTTTTAACGGAAAAAATTTTGAACACTATACGTTCAAAAATGTTTTAAACAGTATTTTTTAAACTCATTTTTCAAGTGTTGGTTGCAGAATATCTATCTTTGTTAATTTTCAAGATTTAAGCCTGAAGTATTTAAACATATTGATCAGGGGAGTCAAAATGCACTGTTACGCCAGATTAAATTTGTCAACTTGATAATCCATTATCTCAAAAACTGTTTAAGTTAGGCTGAATTTTTTACAGGATGTAGATGTATGCCTTCTAAGCTTGCTGATCTACTATTATACAATTTTCATTTTAGCAGTGTTCAAAAACGATTCTTGCCACATATGGCACCGCAGGCGTGGACACTGATAATACATGTGGTAAATATGATATTTGGGGAAAGAATTTAGGGAAGGAAACGTCCATCCTGGCATTTGCCAACTATGAGGGCTGAGGAGAACCTGGAAAATACCCCAGTCAGAGAGGAAGGTCCTAGTGGAGTTTGAACCGCAGATATCCCGCTCATGAGTCCGTGTTTTGACGACTGCGGCCATCCATGTTGGTCTATTATACAATACGGTGGTTTATGAAGGAAAATATGTTTCTTAATTAAACATTGTTTGTTTAAATTTTAATCAACATTTAACTTTTTAAAACATAACCAACTAATTAACACCAAACTAGATCAACACAAACATTGCGCTTCCCATATGACCAGTGACCTTCCTCATTCCACTAAGCGATGACTGGATTCATTTCTGAGGTGTAGGCACCCAGAGGGTGGAGTCCGTTATTTCCGATGGTAGGGTGATCATGAGGATGGCAGGGGAATGAGAGGACCTACAGTTGTTACCGTGAACTCGAACCACGTTGGGCCTTGCGGAGCAAGTCAGAAGTGAAGACGTGGATAGGTCTGACATAAAATCGCACCCCAGAGCCGGGAATCGAACCCCGGACTCTCAGTGCGACAGTCGGAAACAAAATCATTGCGCTAACACGGCGTCCATAGCAGTGAGGTGTTGTTTGTATCACCTCAAAATTTCACTTACCTATCTTCAATAGGTACTGAGAAAACAGGTGATTTGTGTAAGAAAATGTCATTCAAAGAAAAAACTTTTCAAAGTAAACGGAGAGAAAAGGGAAATGATAGGGCCAGGAAATGACGGATAGGAAATTATGGTAGGAGGAAACCACGAAAAATTCTATGATTAGATTCATCGGCCTAACGGGAATCGAACCTGGGACCTCCCTAATGCGAGACTCAAACGTTACCGAGGAGCAAAAGCGGATGTTGGATTCTCGAAACTTCTAATTTACCTGTAATTTTTACAGCTGATGGACTTGTGCTCTGGGCTATATGGCGGAAGAATAACATCTCATTAATGGAGGTCTCGTGATTCTAATCCGCCACGAATCTTTCACACGCAAGCAAGTTTTAGCAAGGTTACAACACATGCTTTGTTAGATGCAGACCTCTGATATGAGATTCCAACTGCAGTTTTTCGGGGCGTAACGGGTAATTACTGTCACGTGGCTGAAAAATGTGCATATGATTTCATGTTGATTCCAGTGCCATTCTATTACAATAACGCCCACAATTATGATTAGACAGTTAAAATATTTGATGCAGAGTTCTTCAAATAGGTAATTATCCCTCATTTTAGAGTGTCCTCAGTGCTGTGAGATTAATTGAATGCCTGGGTGAAGTAAGAAAGATGAGATTATATGAAGACATTTACAACAAAAACCTTATTGTGCAAGCAAAGTTTGCAATGTACATTTGCCATTGTACATTCTACAATGTAGATTTTCAGTTTTCTCTAATCAATGTTCATAAAAAAATTCTGATGTGTTACACTCACATGTCTTTCTCTACTCTTGTACAAACTATTTTTACAAACGCTTATTCTCCATATGCTTCATGTTAATCGAGATATCGAGATGTCAATCTTATTGGTAATTTTCATGTAGATGCAAGGGCAATATGGTAGGTTATAAGCGATAGTCAAATATTTTAATGCTGGTTGCTATGTGGCGCATTCCATTCTCTTTGCATGTCAAGGACATAAAGAAATGAATAACGAATTTGAGAAAAAGTATGTTTTGGAAAATTTAAGGGAATAAGAAGCAATATCTCGAAAACGGTTCACTCAACAAAAGAAATGTATATGACATAAATTGTGTATTTTAACGCGATCTACATTGTTTGTGTAGTAAAATTTTGTCTATCTCTTACGGTTTACCAGTTATGCAAAAGTCGTTCACAATGAAGAATACTTTTGGAGACATTCCGAGAAAATTCGAGATATACATTTCATTTCTCATGACAATATCTTAAACATATGATATTTTAATAAAAATCGTTAGAGCCATTTTTGAGAAAATTAAAATTTTCGAAAAATGTTCCATGTAAAGGGTAGTCTGGGGTGGGGGGATTTTCTTGAAAACCTTCGTGTCGCATCTCTGGAAGATACTGAACCTAAATATCAAGTTTGGTGTTTATCCGACTGTTCGTTTCTGAGTTATACTGTTCACAGACACACACACATACACGCACACACACACGGACATGTTTCCAAAAATCCTTTTTTACTTTCTCTACTACGTATAGTAAGTAGGGGAAGTATTGCATTCCACCCAAAAATTCGATACCGAGATTCCACCGGAAATACACGTTTTGAGACCTCCTGAATCCAAAAAAAGCATTTTTGGAAACATGTCCGTGTGTGTGTCTGTGTGTGTGTGTGTCTGTGTGTGTGTGTGTCTGTGTGTGTCTGTGTGTGTGTCTGTGAACAGCATAACTCAAAAACGAACAATCGGATAAGCACCAAACTTGGTATTTAGGTTCAGTATCTTCCAGAGATGCGACACGAAGGTTTTCAAGAAAATCCCCCCACCCCAGACTACCCTTTACATGGAAGATTTTTCGAAACTTTTAATTTTCTCAAAAATGGCTCTAACGATTTTGATGAAAATATCATATGTTTAGGGTAATGTCATGAGAAATGAAATGTATATCTCGAATTTTCTGGGAATGTCTCCAAAAGTATTCTTCATTGTGAACGACTTTTGCATAACTGGTAAACCATAAGAGATAGACAAAATTTTACTACACAAAAAATGTAGATCGCGTTAAAATACACAACTTATGTCATATACATTTCTTTTGTTGAGTGAACCGTTTTCGAGATATTGCGTGTTATTTCCTTAAATTTTCCAATACTTATACTTTTCCTCAAATGCGTTATTCATTTTACTTTCTCTACTACGTATAGTAAGTAGGGGAAGTATTGTATTCCACCCAAAAAATCGATACCGAGATTTCACCGGAAATACATGTTTTGAGACTCCCTGAATCCAAAAAAAGCATTTTTGGAAACATGTCCGTGTGTGTGTCTGTGTGTCTGTGTGTGTGTGTGTCTGTGTGTGTGTCTGTGTGTGTGTGAACAGCATAACTCAAAAACGAACAGTCGGATAAACACCAAACTTGGTATTTAGGTTCAGTATCTTCCAGAGATGCGACACGAAGGTTTTCAAGAAAATCCCCCCACCCCAGACTACCCTTTACATGGAACATTTTTCGAAAATTTTAATTTTCTCAAAAATGGCTCTAACGATTTTGTTTAAAATATCATATGTTTAAGATAATGCCATGAGAAATGAAATGTATATCTCGAATTTTCTGGGAATGTCTCCAAAAGTATTCTTCATTGTGAACGACTTTTGCATAACTGGTAAACCATAAGAGATAGACAAAATTTTACTACACAAAAAATGTTGATCTCGTTAAAATACACAACTTATGTTATATACATTTCTTTTGTTGAGTGAACCGTTTTCGAGATATTGCTTGTTATTCCCTTAAATTTTCCAATACTTATACTTTTTCTCAAATTCGTTATTCATTTTTTTATGTCCTGGACTTGCAAAGAGAATGGAATTCGACACATAGCAACCAGCGTTAAAATAGTTGACCATCGCTTAAAAGCTACCATATTCCCCTTGCATCTACAAGAAAATTAGCAATAAGATTGACATCTCGATATCTCGATTAACATAAAGCATATGGAGAATAGGCGTTTGTAAAAATAGATTGTACAAGAGTAGAGAAAGTCATGTGAGTGTAACACATCAGATTTTTTGGATTCAGGGAGTCTCAAAACATATATTTCCGGTGAAATCTTGGTATCGAATTTTTGGGTGGAATACAATACTTCCCCTACTTACTATACGTAGTAGGGAAAGTAAAAAATCAGAGGAATAAATTCACTTCTTCAAACTTCAGTGTGTCTTGTAATTATTGCTTTGTAAGTGTTCTGAGTATTTAATTGCACATTTTATGACAATTCATTTTTGTACTACTATTCGTTGAACTTGCGC
The DNA here is from genome assembly GCA_030765065.1 of Deroplatys truncata. NCBI lineage: Eukaryota > Metazoa > Arthropoda > Insecta > Mantodea > Mantidae > Deroplatys > Deroplatys truncata. Next base: position 67,490,613 of record CM060976.1, on the reverse strand, counting down.
AAAACAAATTAAACAATAACGGAAGTTCAATAAGGATAAGCAATTAAAAGCAGCATCCAAAATGCCTTTTTTAAAATCTGTGGCTGGTGTGTCATTATTGGATAATATAAGACGTTAAAAGACCTGAAGAAGACTAAATATTTGAACACAAATTAAAAAATTGTTAGAAAATAGAAAAAAAATTATATTCATAAGCTGTATCGCGGAAACTAGATTCCAAAAGAGAATGTTAAATCACAAACCAACAGACTGAGGAAATATCGGTAGACCTAGGGGAAAACGGGCAGACCACTCACCACGGTGACAAGCGGGAGGGAAAGGATCACAGTAAGATGAAAGAGAAGAAATTAATTGTGCTAAGGTTATTTTATCACAGGTGTTTTTATTCAAGTGAATTTTCCTCCCTATCGCTGAAGTTTTGCCCAAAAGATGTAAACAGGATGATTTTCAGAGCTTTATTATTTTCTAATTATATTTTCTGCTTTCAGCAGTGTAGTATTTGTGATATTTATGAAGTAATTCAGAAATATGAAAGTTTGTGCGGATGTATTTCGCTTGATACTACAATTTTAAAACGTATTTTTTTATGCAATACTTTTTTCTGCTTTTTTTCAATATTTCTCCACGTGATTCAAATAACAACCAATTTTGGTGAAACTTTAAGCATTCGTGGAGAACTGTTGAACAAAGAAACCGATTTGGGCTTTTTCGATATAATGCATATTGATTGTACAATTTTTACAAAATACTTAGAAATGAGGAAAAGCGTAACATTAATAGTTGAGAAATGTTTACTGCCAAAATAATGTACATTTCCCAAAATGCCCAAATCAGATGTTTGTATTATGGTTTAGTGATGAAGAAATTAAACTTTGAGCCAGAAATCTGAACTCGTTTATTGAGAAGAACATTTTGAAGAAGTGCAAAATAAGAACCTAAAATTTTAAAAGATCGCTAATTTCACAGTAATAGTTCAACTTACAGGTTCTAAAATATGGTACTTTATGTTTTGATCATGTGCCAATCATCACATAAAAGTTATTTGAAGTTGATAGGACAAGAATGACCCATTTTAGTATTTTTTTCGATGGGTTAGTTTAAGTGTATATCAACACAAATTCTCAGAAAAGCATCATCCAGTGAATTTTCAGTGCAAAAAATCCTAACCATGGTAATGAGCGGAAAATGCTTTGCGACACTCAAATTTTCTGACGCAATGCTTTGCATGCCCAGCTTCTCGCCGAGGGAGTTGAACCTGAAGGAGCATGGCATTTGACCCTTCTCAACCCTGGGATACACGTGTTTACTATCAGACCTTAGAGACATAAACTTCGTTGTAGCAATCTGTGTCTCTGCCGCTCCCATGTTTTTGTTACATGTTTGCGTTTCTCAGGAACAGTTCGCGAATGATTAAATTGCTACATACTTCCCGTCATTATTTGCTCAACTCACGTCTGCTTGTCCTTCACCTTCGACGCATGACCCTCAAGACAATCGGAACATTGATGTGAGGCTTACGTCAGGACGAAATTCCTTTTAAAAGTACCAGGTTTATACTATCAGGAGTGGAACTAAAAAACTTGAAGGTTAAGGAAATACTTTCTGTTTGGAACAGAAGGGAAGTGTTTAAGTTAAATTGGAATTAGTTTCTGTATTAGTTACAAATCACTATTACGGGTGATTGTTGAATCCTTTGGGAAGATACTTTTTCGCACCCCTAAAACAACATTGTCACAATTAAAAAAATTGCTTTGAGTTACATTCATTTCTTGGGTCAATGGATGGTTCTCTACCGAAATTCAAACCGCCATAACCTGAACCGGCTTCCGGAAGATAACTACATGAGAGAAGTCGGTATTGCAATTCAGGTGCAAGTATCTCAAAACTGTGATTTTTGAGTATTGGCAGTGTTGTTTTGTGCTTGTCTGTCTAGCGTTGAAGACTCTGTTTACCGATTTATTGCAGCATGGCAATATAAAACTATGATGACGTTTATATTTCATAGCTTTATCAGTTGCTACCTCGATAGAGAGTTTAGTGCGTAGGTAAAAATGATGTGTTATATTCACATCATTTTCTCTACCCTCTATCGCATATTAGTAGGTATACATATTATTCTTACGAAAGTTTAATTTCCTATCCACTTCATTTTAATCGGATAAACATTTTCGGAAACAGCTTACACATTTCGCTATAGATACAAAGGTAAAAACGATGGTCAAATGTTTAAGCTGTCCTTAAAATTCCATAATGCTTGTATGACATCGCGAGAGGCAACCGAAAATCGAGAGGACTTTAAAAGAATGATTAAGTATTAACAATTCGAACCATTTTTTGGAAATGGCTGATGCCACAAAAAGGTATTTGAAATAAATTGTGTGTTTTAAAGAGCTCTACATGTTTTGTGTAGTACGTTTTCGTCTATTGCTTAACGTTTACCAGCTATGCAAGATTATACAAAATTCCTTCCGAATGAAGAGGACTTCATAGGTATTCCCAGAAAATTGAATATATATACATAATTTGTCATGTAAATATCTTTAATATACGGTATTTTAATCAAAATAGTTAGAGCTATATTTTAGAAAATAAAACATTTCGAAAAATGTTCCAAGTAAGGTGTAGTTTGGCTTGGGGATTTTCTTGAAAATCTTCGTGTACATCTTTCAAAGGTATTGAACCTAAATGTCCAGTTTGGTATTCATCCGACTTTTCGTTTTTGAGTTATCTTGTTCACACACACACACACACACACATAGACACACACGCACGCACGCACGGACCTTCTATTTTTTTTGTTGTATTTAGGGGCCTCAAAGTATGTATTTCCGGTGAAACCCCAGTATCGAATTTTCGGGTGGAATACAATACCTTCTCTACCTACTAGGTAGTTGTAGAGAAAGTAAATAAGTGTTACGTTCACATGACTATCTATCCACTACCATTTATTTTTATATAGCTACTACAAACTGTTCCTACGAAAACTTACCTTTCTATCTACTTCATGTTATTGAAATAAACTTTTGCAGAAACAGTTTTATTATACATTTCGTTGAAGATACAAAGGGGGGATATAGAAAACAGAATCTATATGCGTGATGAAGCAAGATGGCATTTCTAGGAATGAGACCTAGAAGGCTAACTGTCTGCCTTTCTGTGTGACGGCGGGGGTTAGACTGAACGGCACCCTAATGCCATCTGCACGGCATGAAGGGGTGGTTACAGGGATGAGACCTAGAAGGCTAACTGTACGCCTTTCTCTTTGAGGGCGGCGGTTAGACTGGACGGCACCCTAATGTCATCTGCATGGCATGAAGCAGGTGGTTACAGGGATGAGACCTAGAAGGCTAACTGTCTGCCTTTCTGTGGGAGGGCGGCGGTTAGACTGGACGGCACCCTAATGCCATCTGCACGGCATGAAGCAGATGGTTACAGGGATGAGACCTAGAAGGCTAACTGTCCGCTTTTATATGGGAGCGGCGGTTGGACTGGACGGCACCCTAATGCCGTCTGCACGGCACGAAGCAGAAGATTCGGTAGCTATGCGCTAGGGTCTCTGTGACACGTGACGGAGCAGGTGGTTACAAGGATGAGACCTATAAGGCTAACTGTCCATCACATGTCGTTCTAAGATCCGTCACATATCCGTCGCGATATGACCAGGGAGTGAAAGCGACGTAAAAATAAATAAATACGTAAATAAATAAATAAAAGATCAAAACATGTGACATCTCGCTTTTTTTAACGTCATTTCTCTTGTTTCAAGAACCGCGTTCTAAACGTGATCTCTGTTAGTTTCAGGAAACAATATAATATTGATACTTTACAAATTCGGGCGCTGTCTAAAAGTAGTATATGTCCACGTATTAAAAGTGGTTTTATTTTGCCTCTTGTATGACAATATATTATTATTATTATTATTATTATTATTATTATTATTATTATTATTATTATTATTACTATTATTTTTTGGGTAATTTTATTACTATGACATTTTATCAAAATCATTACAGCCATTTTCAGAAGATAAACATTTTCGAAAAAATTTGCATGTACGGGGTAGTTTGGGATGTTTTGTTTTAATTGTCGTGTCACATCTTTGGAATACACTGAACTTAAATAGGAAGCTTGATATTCATCTTCCTGTATGCTGTAAGCAGTAGTAGAGAATCTAATAATGGATACGACCATAATACATTAAGAGGAAAGCCCGTATTATTATCCAACATTTAGTTTCATAATAGGTTTGGTTAGGTTAGTGAAATAAAAGTCTGGAATACTTGTCCCTTTAACAAGATCAGCATTATACATTTAACACTGGCAGAAAACATGAGAGTATAAGTGAAAATACAACAAAGAAATACACCTTTTCAGACCTGTTGTTTCTTATTTAAAATAAACACCACTGCAGGCTCGCATTTGTAGGTGCCGGGTTCGATTCCCGTTGGACTGGCCACCCTGCTCTTGAGTTTTTCCGTGGTTCTCCGAGCTCGGTAAGCGAATGTTGAGGTGAATTATATACTACGACGAATGTAATGTGCGGCGTATGCATGGATTTGTTTTGAGGTGATAAATATTTCTTCACTGGCATGCAATCCTCTGCTCGAATCTTTCCTTGAGGATACAGGGGACCGGGATGTTCAATCTGTACAGGTTAAGAACTCCGCTGTGCTGCGCTTGCCGCCATCAGATCTATCTGCCCTTCGCCCTCTCTCGCCTTATCCTTTACTACTGGAGGTTTAGTAACAGCAATAGGCATAGCCTTGACCGCCGTGCTGAAATCCTCCGTTTCTAATCGCTGTGCCTATTCCCAAATACATTTTCTTACATTTAGTCATGCATTATGTGTAGAAGTTAATTGAACGAGAAGAACAAAGGTGCTTTCCTAATGAATGAAGTGGTTCATAAATGAATAAGGAATTATTTTCATCCCCATTGAGGCTAAAACTCATGAAGATAAAAATGCGTTAAAATTAAAGAATATTTCTGAAGTATTCGGCGATACACAGTGCCAAAATTCATAAATATGGATTTAAGTGTTATTTAACACTACAAACCTTGTACTTTATTTGTATGTCGCTTTTATAGATGTACGACCATTTAAAGCATGTCACATAGCCATTTAAATGTGTACCTGTAAGCTGTAAAACCTGCAGTAAAACGATAAGTTTTGCTCAAGAGAGGCCCCAGGAATCTTCAAACGCTAAATTAGCTACAGAGGAGTAGTAAAAGAGAGAGGACCTCATTATGAACTTAAATGCTTACTGTTTAACATAAGTCAGAAAGTGTTATATTAGGGTTATAATAGTTAAAGTCTGTTTTCCTGAGTTTTCATTTCTTGGCACATTCTCGTTTTAAAATTGTTCCACACGATGTAGTTTTTCAGTATAAATCCATGAAATTCTGTACACCTCCTTATAAATAACGGGATAAAAATGATGAGATGAATGTTTGTTAACGTCCTTAGTTATGGTGTTATTTCACAATAATATTGTGACGGTAATAGTTCTATTTTACAAGAATGTGACAGTTTTATTAAGTTCGAGATATTCAGGACAAAATTTAAGTAAATCCATTAAATTGACTTTAGAACTCTTGTGAGTCATTTCCGGATGCTTATGTAAGCAGGGCTTAGAAGATCTTGCACCTAGACTCGGGCTATCCTATGAAATAATCTGGGGGAGGGGGTAATCCGGGAATGAAATTGAAATTGAGTTTTATTTATGGACGCTCTTTAACTACTATGGTTCTTAGCGTCCCATTCCATATTGGGCGTGAAAGACCGGTAATTTTGCTCAGAGGCCTCTTTATCAGGCTTGAGGTTCTTTTACGTGCCGTAAATCTACGACACGGGACCACCGGCTTTACTTCCCTTCCGAAGGAAGCCATGCTAAGGATTTTTACGCCCGAAAAAATCCATCGCCCTCCGCCGGGTTTGAACCCGCGACCTTGGGAACTAGAGGCTAGCACGGTACCACTAGTCCACGAAGGACGACTAATCCGGGAATGGATCAGGAAAAAAGCACAATGCGTACTGGAAGTATTTATCAGGACACAAGTACTCCAAGGCTCCTAATAAAGATGCTGGTAATGTTGCTTCGACAATGTTCGCTTGCTCTAAACCTAAATTTCCATACAGGTATCTACTTGGTATTATGTGCAGTCAGTCCTTTCCCCTTGCCCAAATTCCAAGAAATATTGTATCGTTACAACAAGGGTTAACTGTTTTCACACGCATTCAATGCGGAGGTACATTGTTGGTTTTATTATTATCTATTTATTTTACATCGCTTTAACTACATGGTCATATCGGATCTGTTAGTGAATAACCCTTACATCGATATGTAGCGGACATTAGCCTTCTAGGTCTCATACCTGTAACCACCACCCTTAGTGCATAGCAACTGGATCTTCTGCTTCGTGCCGTGCAGATGGCATTAGGTCGCCGTCCAGTCTACCCGTTTTCATTGAGTGTGGATCGATGGCACAGCATTCGCTATTACCACCTATTTTTCGTTTTTATTATTGTTTTAGATTTAAGGTGGAACGTTGGGATGTTTATTTGTGTTTAACATGTCAGCGAAAAGAAAGCGTGTAGTAAGCACTGAACAGAAACTCGAAGTTTTTTGCGACAGAGTGACAGCGGACGAGGTATTCAAAGCTCGCGGGTAAGAAAGAATACAAAATCGTATTCAAATCTTAAGGGGAAATATTCAATAACAAAAAAACTTTCTATTTTAAGGTTGCTTTGCGATTAGTAAAACAATGGATTGAACCAACACCATCAATATAATGCGTTCATAAAACGGTGACGTCATATAACTGCTGGCAAGCATTACGACAAAAAGGTTCAGAAAAATTACTCTTTGTGCATACTATAATGCATATTTAAATACCGTATAATGTGGTAATTTTTTTTAAACATTATTACATGCATTTGAATTACAGTTATATTCTTCGTTTCCCTGCTTAAGATCGTTAGCATCGATTATGCATACGGCTATGCCCGCTTTAGTTCGGTTAAGTGTAATTTTACTGTATTTAATTTTGTGTGCAGAATAATTACTAACCGGAAAAACAGGTTTTCTCGTGTAACTAGGCTAATTTATTTTCTGTTCTTAGAAGGCTATGAAAATAAATTAGTGCATGCAAATGTTAAGTACTAAGATCAGTGGGAAAATAAAAACATTCATTATTACAACCTCACGATGACTATAAAACACTTGATTAAGGTGACTTTTTCCTGTTCAAGGGCATATTAAACTAAGAATGAACTTTATTCTGATTCAGAACTCCTAAACGCTGAACAATGAAATATGTCATGTTGAATTCTATGTTGACAACTCGTCTATATGCATCTATATCATCTTCTAAGCGACATGGGCACCCATGTACTAACCTCTAGAATCACTGTGTGACTTTTTAATTTTTCTGTCGCTTACTTATGGAAACAAGAGGAAGCACAGTATTTCATAAACAAATTCGATAGTATATTTTACCCGAAATACAGGTTTGGATGTCTCCTAAACTTAATACTTAAAAAAAGGCCAGTGAGTCTGCCTGTGTGTCTATTGAAAGAGGATATACCACACAAACACACACACACACATATATATACAATGTACGTAGACATATAAATCAATATTAAACAAGAATTGTACATAATAATATAATTCACCAAGAAATATGTTAGAATATTTAACAACCAAGAATTTTACAAAAGCAGATTGTAACTTAGATAAGTAACGGACGGGCGAGCTAGCTAATTCCAGGTAAAAGATAATTCTAGGTAGAGCCCACCTTTCACCAAGCTAATGAGCAAGGAACTATAAGTAATAAGGAGAAATAGAAAGAGACAGATAGAGAAAGGAAAGAGACAGAGATATTGAATCTGCTTCCGGGCGCGTCACTCGGGCGCGTATGCGAAATCTTTTGGAGCAGAATATGCTCATATGTAATAAGGTAACGCGGTCTGAGGACCAATTAGAAATGTCGTTGCATTTTGAGGCGCGGAGGTGAACGTCATTAGGTTTAGGTATAAAAGGGGAAAGAAAGCCCCAGATTTTACTCTCTTATAGAATCTCTTCGACACACAGTAATACTCTCTGGACGATGGATGCACGTGTGTGCATTGGGGTGGAAGCGTATGGAGTTAGATTAGGCTTCTAATTATTATTATGGTGAGAATTGTTATAATGGGAAAAGCTAGCCACCCATAAGTATTTACTTGATAACATTTGATAATAAACCACATCTCTTAAGGGAAATACAGTGTATTTTAATTTGCCTCACCTAAGAAAACCCTGAGACCCGTGAAATTAGTTAGATAGGTAATTGATTAGGAATGGAGAATACAGCAGCCGACGAGCAGCAATAGCCGGAGACAAGAAGACTGCAGCAGAGGGCATCAACCAGAGGAACAACGTTTTCCAGCTACAAATGATGCACAGCGCTTTCATCCTACACTATAAACACTGTAAGATAGGTGTACGATGTACAACGGAGGGAGATACCTCTCACACCGTGACCTACATAAACATATTGTGGCTATCAATCCTCCAGAAGGAATGGATAAAGCGAAGGAATCACAGGAGGCTACAGGCAGCAGTCAGAGAGATCACGAAGACGCGCAGAAATTCCTAACAATTCCAGCTCGAAGACCCGACCCCATGCCGGAGCTGCCCAGAGTGGATGATAAAGAACCCATACAACCAGACAGCCCTCTGGTGTCACTGAAGCAAGCAACTGCGTCATCCTCCCGGCACTGCGTCACACTGCGAAACCTGAAAGCACACCTGAAACACGAGAGGTAAACGGAATGAAGAGGAATCACCCCAGCATTCGCCTATCGAGCATGGAAAACCACGAAAAACCCAATTTCAGAGTGGGTGGTGAGCGGGAATTGAACCCGAGATTTCCCACATGCCAGTCTCACTGGTTACCGTGTAGCCACTCGCACGTTTATAAAGGACATGACTCAAAAATGAAAACTTTAGATAAATACTAACACAAGTAACTTTTACGGTGGAAAGATTTTGAAAAAAAAATTGTCCCAACGTAAACAATCCATTACATGAAAACTTTTCTTTATTTTTAAGTTTTTTCAACCGCAGTTCACATCTTTAAAAATACAACATTTATCTCAACTTTTATGTAGCATTTGGCATTTCCGAAAAATTGTACACTTAAGTTTTCGTAGATTAAAGTCTACTAGGAGCTCGTTATCGTATGAAGATTAGGAGTTTATTTTTTTTTCGCATGCATGAGCTCATCACAAACACCGAGTTATGATACAAACAGCTGAATGATGCTCCTTATTTTTCGAAATAATTGGAAATGCATAGAGAAAGTCGTGCAATTATCACATATTAGATTTTTAAAAATATTTTCATACAGTTCTTTAGAGTATTTATGTGCGAATGGTTAGGTAGAAAAAATCTTGGTGTCTGCCGGTTCGATTCGAGTGGTCAGCGTCCTGGCTTCTCAACCTAGAGGTCTCGAATTCGATTCGCAGTTGTGGTGGAGAGGTTTTCTTTAACCAGAGTCATTAATTACCCTTCGCAAACTCCGTAAGCACGCTAAAGAGCGAAAAGTAATTAAAAACAACTTTAAGAAACCTACAGTTTAGCCAGTATAACACCATCAGTTTTTTCTCAAGTCAAAATCTCCAATACAATCAAAGAAGTTAAAGGAGATATGAATAAAAGAAAATATAATGCGCTGCATTTGCATGACTTTGTTTACCCTCTATCGCTTATTAGTGAGCATACAAATTAGTTTTACGAAAGTTTATTTTCCGATCTACTTTATTTTAATTGAGATATACGTTTCCGGAAATAGCAACATTACACATTTCGTTATAGATACAAAGGGAATAGTAATAGTCAAATGTTTTGGAGTTGGACGCTATAAGCTGGCCTTAAAATTTCATATTCTTTCCATGACATCGGTAGAAACAGGTTCCTTCGAAGGTCTACAAGCTGAAAATCGACAGTACTTTAAAAGACTGGCTAAGTATTGAACAATTGGAGCTATTAATAATGTATATTTCGGAATTGGCTGATGCCACAAAAAAGTAATTTGAAATAAATTGTGTGTTTTAAAGAGATCCACATTTTTACTTTATATACTACGTGTAGTAAGTAAGGAAAGTATTATATTTCAACCAAACATTTCATGTCGAGATATCACCGGAAATAAAATTTTTGAGGCACTCTGAACTCAAAAGGAAAGAAAGAAAGAAAAAGCATTTTTAGCAAAAGATCCGTGCGTGTGTGCGCGTGTTTGTGTGTATGTGTCTGTGAGGTGTGTGTCTGGAACAATTTAGCTCAAAAACGAAAAGTGTGATAAATATCAAACTTGGTAATTGAGTTCAGTATCGTCCAAAGATGCGACACGAAGATTTTGAAGAAAACACCCCTACCTCCACCTACTCTTTACATGAACATTTTTCAAAATTTTGGATTTATACAAAATGGCTCATGATTTTGATTAAAATACCATATATTACATATATTTACATGACAAATAAAATGTGTAAATATCTTGAATTTGGGAGTAGCCTATAAAGTTCACTTCTTTCGAAAGCAATTTTGTATAATCTTGCATAACTGGTAAACGTTAAGCGATTGACGAAAACGTATTTCATAAAAAATGTAGATCTCTTTAAAACACAGAATTTATTTCAAATGAGCTTTTTGTGGCATAAGCAATTTCTGAGATATCCCTCATTAACAGTTCGAGTTGTTCATTACTTGTCATTCCTTTAAGGTCGTGTCAACATTCAGTGGTTTTTCGCGGCGATTGCATATAAAAAGTATGGAATTTAAGGCCAGCGTATGGCGTCCAGTTCTGAAATATTTGATCATCACTATCCCCTTCGTAACATAATGAAACGTGTAATGCATCTATTTCCGGAAGGTTTATCTCGATTAAAATAAAGAGATAGGAATATAAACTTTCGTAAGAATAATTTGTATATCCATTAATGGGCGAAGGAGGGTATTATCGCTTAATGTACACCAGTACAAGATTATAAAAAATTCTCTCCGAACGAAGAGGACTTCACAGGATATTCCCAGAAAATTCAAGATATAGAATTTATTTGACTTGATACTCTAATATATGGTATTTTAATAAAAGTCGTTAGAGCAATATTTTAGAAAATAAAAAATTTCGAAAAGTGTTACATGTAAAGGGTAGTTAGGGTGGTGAGAATTTCTTGAAAATCTTCATGTCGCATCTTTGGAAGATATTGAACTCCAATACCAAGTTTGGTACGACTTGCTACGTATATATCCGACTTTTCGTTTTTTTTTTGGTTGAGTTATGCTGTTCTCAGACAGAGAGAGGGAGAGAGACAAACACAGATACACACAAGGAGATTTTTGTGATAGTGCCTTTTTGGGTTCAGGGGGCTTCAAAAACCTATTTCCAGTGAAATCTCGACATCGAATGTTTGGGTGGGATACAGTACTTCCCCTATTTAATACATGTATTAGAGCAAATAACACTAAAAAAAAAAAATTAGTGCGAGATCAAAGTAAGTCAAGTAATAAAAATAAACGCCAGTGCCCAAGTCTAAACGTTTTTAACCTCACAAAAATCTAGAAAGGTAATTTTTATAGACGCATGCCGTTTGCAATTGAGCTAGAAAACAGCGTAACTTCCAATGTTAGCATTTTGGAGTTACTTACAACAAAAACTTGTAACTGTACATTTATAATCACTCTACTCGTAGAACGTAATTTGATGTGAACACATGACGTCATTAACTAGCCCGTAATACGCGATAAACCAAAGCAACGAAATATATAGTACCTTAAATTTGCGCAATTATCTGCGAGTTTTCAAGAAGTATCTTAATTAAACATAGTTTGACACGTTTGATTAAGATGAGGTAGTCGATAATACAAATAGTAAAGCTAAAGGAAGTAGTAGCTTTGGTTTAATTCTGTGTGGTGTCGTTCACCCCTCTTCTGCACTCGTACGATAATGACAAGCAGCTAACGCGGAGGGATACAAAATGCTTTATTTACATCAAGTCCAGCATTAGGACTGGATCGACTAATAATGTGCATTATTTTAACAAGTTCTTATATTTAACGTCAGTAAGGTTGCAGTCATTTACGACTTGCACCAATGCTAGTCCTATCATAAACCAAGTGTGCGAGGAGTAACAGTTTAATGAATTTTAAGAATGCTTTGGGCCAAACACGGAAATGCTTGGGATCAATGTTTATAGAAATGGCTCAAAAGATGGAAAAGTGTATAAAATATAAAAGATAATATTTTCAAAATGTATAATCTGTACTTCTATCAATGTTTAGTTATTTTATCTAAACCAAAGGTACCCAAACTTCCCCTATTGGCAACCCCCTTTTATAAGATTCTCAGTTAGCAAGTCCCTCTATAGTTATTGCATTTTTCTTCAGAAACACTTATAGGTATCTAAAATAATCGAAATAAGTGAGAGGTTTTCAAATATTACAAAAAGAGATAACTACTTTCAACAAAGCTACAGAACCTATGAACTGGAAAAATAACTTGCCATTTTCTCACTGTAATATCTACATTTGTGCACTAAAGGCAGAATGTGTTGTTTCAATAACTGATTTATGTGCTTACCGAGTTATTTTATTATCAAAAACAAATAAAGTGTACAAACTAAGAGCGAAGTTCATGCTCATAATAACATAAGTAAACATAGTAAATTCCATGTTGAATACCAACGTAATGCATAAACGACACAAAACTATCCCATCTGAGATTCGCTGACTATTTAGTACTCAGTCACAACTCCAGACGAACTGAAGGCGCATATAACAGAGTTAAGTAATGTGTGTTCAGCGGTAGGCAAATGAACCATACAAAGGCTAACTTGATGACAAACAGCAAAGAGCCAGACGTCACATTAGCAGGCAACGAATCTCTGGAATACGTACAAGAAATACACACTTAGGTCAAACCATTTTCTTTAAGAACACAATGGACAAAGTAAATAGCACGACGCATCGCACCAACATGGTCTGAATTCTAGTCCGTAAAATTTATATCCTGGACAAATCCTACACGTGCCTGCCTCACATCAAGAGGTTCCGGTGCTCGAATCTCGCTTAGGGTGAGTTACACGTATAAGGTTTCATCCGGGGTTTTCTCTTATCCTGAAAAGACGAATATCGAGTAATTTTAATCTCTATGGACCCCGGGTTAATTTGAGCATCATTTTACCCATTTCATTCGTCGTTCGATATGACCTAACCAGTTAAAGGCCACTAAGCTACTTCCCCCACAAAAGATCCTACAATCTAAATTTGAAAGAAGCAACTCCCCCCACAAAAGATCCTACAATCTAAATTTGAAAGAAGCTACTCCCCCCACAAAAGATCCTACAATCTAAATTTGAAAGGTCAAATAATGAACAAAACAGACGCAGGCGATAGATATCTGCCAAAGAAAAATGTAAAGTAAAACCCTGGGCATGACAATGAGAGATAGAATGCAGAAACAAGAAATAAGGAAGGCACGATTAAAGGACGCCGCGACCACAGGAAGCTACCTAAAACGGAGATGGGCAGGACACATTAGGAGAGAGGTCCTGGAAGATTCACCCCAGGATTGGTCAAAGGAACGTCGGCAGGCAGAGATCCCTTCAGCAGCAGATGGACCACGACAGCCAAAGAGAGAGAAACTTAGAAAAAAAGTAATGGACATGCCCAATAGAACAATAATCTAGGTTGAATTTTCCCGGAATAATTATCCGGGATTGCAAAACCAGCTCCCTTTCAATTGAAAGAAGCCCTTACCGAAAAGGGATATAAATGTGTGTGTGTGTGTGTGTGTGTGTGTCTGTGTGTGAGTTGTTTATATTTGAGTCAAATAAGAAAACGTTTTAAGAAACAATTGAAAGAATACATATTCAAGAAGTATAAGTATTTCGTGAATATATTAAGCGTGTAATAAAATTAGATATTTAAGTGTTACAATGTCAGAAAATAAATAACAGTTATTAACTACTATTAGTTATTAAGATAGTATGTTTACTATTTCTTTTCAGTAGCTTATGGGTGACCCCTGTAATTTCTCCCCACAGTTTGTAAAACAGTTTGATTAAAAGGTTTCTAATTGATTCGAGTATGAATAATCTAAAAGCCCAATTAACTAATTGAAAGCATCAGCGTCTTAATTTATATCTAATTTCAATTCGAAATACCGGTTTTGTCATTAACATTACTGGTTGAGGAGTGTCCAGACACTCGCTTTCAAATGGAGATCTTGAATACGCTCTCCTAAACCTCGCGAGGGCACCTGAAGAGCTACTTGCGAGATAAGCGGTGCTCTCGACCTTGCATGTCGGAACTGAGTGCCGATTACACGCCATCTACAGTACCGACTCTGTTCGATATATCGGTATGGAGAAGGGAAAGATGTGATTTTCCAGCCAATTTGGAATGTGATGGCAAACGGAGAAAAAGAAAACTATTTATATAACACTTAGAGTTAGTCTTCTTTCACACTGGATTCTTAAAAAATCTGATGTGCTACCTTCACAAGATATTCTATGCCCACTCTTCTAAAACTAATCTTACAAAAGCTTATTCTTCTATCTGTTTCATGTTAATCGAGATAAACATTCTCAGAAATGATTTTATTACACATTTCGTTGCAGTACAATAAGAATATAGTAGGCTTAAGCGATAGTCAAATGCATCGCGAAGTGATGGCTTTGAAATTCTGTTCTCTTTGTGTGACTACGAGAAAACAAAAGCGAATGGGATTTATGCTTGAAAATAGTAAGCAATTCAAAGCAATAACAAATAATATTTCGGAAATGGTTAACGTCACAAAAATGTTATATGACATAAATTTTATGCGTTAACGAGATCCACGTCTGTGTAGTAAAATTCTGTCCATCTCTTACGGTTTACCAATTATACAAATGTCATTCAGTATAGAGAAGACTTCAGAGGGTATTCCACGCACACTCATAGATATATTTCTAAAATTGTTTTTTTTATTCAGGGGCCCCAAAATGTGCATTTCGGAGAAATCTCGATATCGAATTTTTCGGTGGAAAGTAATACTTCTTCTGCTTACTGTAGGTAGGTAGTGTAGAAAGTAAAATTCTGATGTATTACACTCACAGAACTTTCTCTACTCTCTATCGTTTATTAGTAGGTATACAAATTATTCTTACGAAAGCTTATTTTTTTTATTTACTTAATTTTAATCCAGATAAACTTTTGCGGAAACAGTTACATTACACAATTCGTTAGGATACAAAGAGAACAGTGACAGTCAAATGTTTAAGAACTGGACGCTATACACTGGCCTTAAAATTCCATACTGTTTCCATGCAATCGCCAGAAACAACTGAAATTAAATCGATGGGACTTAAAAACAATGAGAAAGTATTGAACAAATCGAATCATTAATAAAGGATATCTCGGAAATGGCTTATGCCACAAATGAGTTAATCGGAAATAAATTGTGTGTTTTAAAGGCATCTACATTTTTTGTCTAGTAAGTTTTCGTTTATCGCTTAATGCTTATCAGTTACACAAATCTCCTTCCGAATAAAGAGGACTTCACAGGGTACTACCAGAAAATTTAAAGTACATTTTATTTGTCATGTAAATATCTTTAATGTATGGTATTTTATTCAAAATCGTTAGAGCCATTTTAAAAAAATAAAACAAAAAAATAAAAAAATGTTCCATATAAAGGGTAGTTTGAGGCGGGGGGATTTTCTTGGAAGTTGCATCTTTGGAAGGTACTGAGCCTAAACACCAAGGTTATGAGTTATGTTTTTCACAGACACATCCACCCACGCACCACACACACACACACACGTACGCACGGACGTTTTTCTAAAAATGTCTTTCAAGATGCCCCAAAACATATATTTCTGGTGAAATCTCGGTATCAATTTTTTTGGGTGAAATGCAATACCTTGTCTACCTACTATGTGCTTGGTAGAGAAAGTAAAAAGCACTAAATTTGAGTTAGTGAAATTCTAAAAGTCTTATCTTGTGAATCAGCAGAGAGATATTTGAAGTGTTCCCCTCGGTGGAACTGTAAAATCGTTAAGAAAAGCAATCCATGATAGGAGTCCAATATTCCTGCATATACCTATTTAACTGATCTTCTTCTTCTTCTTCTTCTTCTTCTTCTTCTTCTTCTTCTTCTTCTGTTGGTATTCTTTTTACACTATCCTCTTCTCCTACGTGTTCTATACCGTAATTATTTTACTCCTCCTTTGCCCTTCTGTTCTCTTATTCCTTTCAATCTCTTTTTTCCCCTTTCTATTCTCCTCTTTCTGTATTTCTTTCCTTTCTTTTCGTCTTTCCTCCACCTTTCTGTTTACTTACTTCTTTCCTTTTTTCGTCTCTCTTTCCTCTCTTTTCCGTTTTCTCTCTTTATTCGACTATTCCACTTATATTTCTTTTCTATTTCATATTTTACAAATACATATCTTCCTTCCAACGTATCTAGAGTTTACAAAATGCGCAGCTGCAACTTCGGGAAAACTTAAGATCATCAGAATAAACAATTATAACGCAAGAGTGGCAAAAGGAGTTTTTGATACACTGGGCAGAAAAGAAATCTTTGGAAAAAAGTGGAAAAGTATTTCTATGCTACTGAAGTATAATATTCCCTTCAATCACAGCAATTTTCTTTTTTCTTTCTCTTATCCCCGATTTTTCTATCAACTCATTTTCATTCAAAATTTTACATGTCTATGTTTGATACCGTTACATAATGATTGTATATTCTGCTAATTCTGGGTTTTCCTAGACTTCAGTTCCGCAATTTATGCGTTTGTCTTCCTCATGAGAATAATTATTCTTTGCCTCAGAACATAAAAGGGCGCGTTTTCCTTGTTCCAGGTTAAAGCAAAATTGGGCTACGTAGAGCGGGACTAACTGCATACAACCATTCAGAATTGTTTCTTTTAAGTTTTAACAAATTCCATTAAAATGTTACTTTTAGTTTTATATCATTATTATTTTAGTTGTTGTTTTGGTTGCATAATTATTTTTTTCACAGTAGTTACGTGTAAGGACTAAGTTGGAAATTGAATCAGGGTTCTCAAGTGTGATCCAATTTTCCAACTCAGTAGGAACACTTGCTACTTGTGGTTCTAGTTCCGGCTCTAGCATTGAATACTTAAATAATATAATTATTATTATTGCACTTAATTAGCTACCAGGATGATATCTACGTCAGGTGCCAAAATGTTTTCCTGCAGGAGTTCTTTATTTTACGTAGCACAAAACCTACTGAAATGTGGCGTGAACAATTGACGCAGTAATTTGTATCACAAATTATGTAAATGTAAAGAGTGATTATAGTGTGAATATGCATTATTGTGTGACATTGATTTGAGATGTTTGATGATTGTAAGCATTGTTGAGAAGTGGGTTTATACGGCCTTACTGAAACTGACAATAATAGCGTGCAATAATGTAGCGAGGGGGTGAGCTGTTTATCATTATTAGAGACGAGCAAATGACGTAATATTGGTGCGTTTTTCTTAGGAATTTGCGGGAACATTTTTTCCTAGAGCATATGTGTTCATAATTTTCATTGGATATAAAAATAGACGCTAATGTTGGCGCGTTTTATTAACCAATAGCAGCTCGGTTATAATCTTTAGGCATATCGGGATGTAGGAGTATAAAAAGAGCTAAGTCAGAGGTAGATCCCTCCCAGTTCATCGGAAACATTTGTACATTACACGTCGCTCCCAGTCCTTCGGAAATATTTGTACCATACACGTCGCTGAGTTCAACAAAAAACAGTCATGGTGAATACATAGCATAGTTTATCGATTCGCAGGTTACGCGTAGCAAAGTTATAAAAAATCTCAAGTGTCGTAAAGTTAATTACACAAAAAGTTGAAGTACGCGAATTAATAAGGGGCAGTAAAGAAGTTATTATAACAGTTTCAGTTTGGCGAGTGTCAAGATTAATATGTGAAAGTGCATAATGTGTTACAACAATAAAAGTATAAAACAAATTCTTTTATCAGTGTTATCTTTGGATAAAAACTCCTTTCCGTTTACACACCTTGATTAAGAGATTTGCTTGACCGAGAGATCATAGCTAGCCGGAGGACAGTGAACCCAAAATTAAACAAAATAACAGGCGCTCAGTAAAAGATAACACGAAGTGACCGCGACAAATTGTCTTTTATACGTGCGGCAAATAAACAGTAGCATTCTTTCAAACAAACACTAATACCATCGCAAATTGGCTACCACAACGTGGGGCTCAATAAATAAATAAACATAAAACCACTTCACAATACGCAATTTATTCTAAATCAGTATAGCTAAATGCCGTAAAGCGAGCTTACAACTCAGGTTTGGGGCATTGTCGCCCACTAGGCAATAACCAGAGAGTAACAAATCCGCTCTGTGATGACCTCAACACGTTTACAGTCAATCAAACCGTGCCACAAGTAACGCAGGTTGTAAGCAAGAACAGGAAAATAATGTCTGGTAGCTTCACACTTTCAAAGAGGGCATGCCCTCTCTGCATTAGAGTCTTCACCATTATCTTTATGAACTGCAAGAAGCTGCGGATAAATGAAGATGATCGAGAAATAAAGTCTGCTTATTATTCTATCCGTGAGGAATGAACTCCTTTTCACAAAATACGGTCCTTCAAGATTCAACAAAAGTACATTGTTTCCTAGTTCAGACATCGAATATTAAAATTATTACTTACAGTTCTCTCTTAAACCAATATGCTATATTTTTTACGTACCCGTATATTTTAAAATCTTATCGCTCTTACAAAATTTTATTTTTTCACTTTGCTTCACTACACTTTAAATTACTGCTTCATTTACGATATTTATGTCAGTTAGTACACACTGGTACAGCCGAATCCCTGTCTAGCCGTATAGTATGTTGTGGCAAATAAATAAAGGTATGTTAAACTAATTTGCTCTTTATTTTGTTAAATCCACAATTCAATGTTGTACAATCGGTGTCGCTTCGACGTTCACCTGTCTGTGCGTTCATTCTATCTCACTTCCATTGATTTTAGAACTGAAATGAGTTCAGCTGACTGTCGCTATGTCTCTCATATTTTCTCAGCTGTGCTGGAAACTTTCGAGAAGATTGCAAAGGTGCCACCCTTGTCCTTTTCTGGACATGTCTAGATTTGGAACAATATCTGAAGTAGCCACGAATCCAAAGTCGACTGTAATGTTCCGATGCCACCTCTAAAATGTGCAGATACGTTACGCGGCAATATCCTTAACTTTGATTTTTGAAGGCTTTCGTAGACAATATCCAGCCGGATTTGAGAAATTGCAGTATAACTGCGAGAAATTGTGATAAGCCTTGTCAGTTTTTAGTTTTAAATTCTAAATTTTTTAACTTGAAATATTGTAATGCCTGTGAACTTATATTTCAAATGCGATTATCTCAAAACTACATTTTTCTAAACATATATTCATTGCTCTCAAAGCCTATGAGAGCTCCAAGGCTGAAAGTTTGCATACTTGTGTGAGATAATATTTACAGGCAATGAAATAGAGTTATTTTTTTAAGTGCAATACATTTCTAAAAACTCACGATTTTGTTTAAAAATTTTAGGTGAAAATTTTGGGCCATTTTCTTTAGAAAGAGAAAAATTTAGAACCAGAAATATTATTGGCAGATTAATTTTCTTATTTCAGTGGTATGCGGCAGAATACCTTCATATTTAGTAAAAACCTGAGCTCTCTGCATCAGTTAGTTTCGACAAAAAGGATCCTAAAGATATGAAGGTTTTGCTCTTTATCTAGCAACCGACTTTAGGACTTAATTTTTTCAAGATAACTACCAAACATATTGTAAAAGTTAAATAGGGATTTAGTTATATATACAGGGTGGGCCATTTAAGTTGAGACAGTACAATATCTCCAAAACTAAGCGTTGTAGAAAGAAACGTCTTGAATAAGACTTTATTTCCCCTATAATATCAAGAAACAATGTCTATATATACGGAAAAATAAAGTGTATTCTTGTTCAATTGATCTGTCAGTTACAGCCAGATATATTTCCATTTCTTGGGTTAGCTGCATGTCCATATAATGCTCACGCTTCCCATTCCCCAATAACGAAAAAGAAACGAAAAACAACTGAAACAACTGTACATGGCTCAAACCGCTGTTTAGGGAATACTTGTTTACAGTATTGCCTATGTTGTGAATCAGAGCTGAAAATCTAAATTCCTTCACTATCGAAGTCAACAAGCGGTGCTCTCAAAGGAGAGTTATAATGAAACCAAAGAGATCACAGGTTGTATATTTCGTATATACAAAGCAGATGACGCAGTGTCCCATAACTCTTTGAGGAGTCTGTATCCACATCTCATTCGGTTATCTGGGCCCAACCTGGACAGCAAGCTAGCCTAGAACTTGTACATCACATGCATTATCTCAAGAATCAGGAATAACACCCAACTGATTAAACAGGTCATTCGAGAGAAATCTTCTCTCTGGCAAGCTGTGGCAATATTTTTTTTTCTAATGAGGTACCGCATCATTCTTACAAATTAAAGACTCCAAGTCACTCAGAATATATATTTAAGACTAATCACAGATGCTCACTCTCCACAAATACTTGGCCATTCCAGAAGATTTGAAAGCCGCCAGGATGAGCTACTTCAGACTGCATCAAACTCTCGTATTCAACCAAACCTACTACTATGTGATAATTCCTCCACATTCTCCACCAGAGCCGTCTAACAGACGACTGAAACGAAAGCCGACACAACGACCTACTGCTTCGATTTTAGGTATTATGTAAACATACTCACTCATATCTAAGCTTATATTTCTGTACATACGATATGTAATGTTCTATATTATGTTGTAAATGCAACTATGTCCAGCTGTTGCTCCAGCAACATGTATATAATTTACGACCGTTAAGGAACATCAACCAAAACCACTTTCCGGTGACTACCACCTGCACTCTCACAACTAGATGTGTCTTATTGGATACAGAAAGTTACCGGATTCCATGTCCTTGAAAGCGAAACGCTCTCGAAAAGATCGTGCCATCTTTAGAACAAACTTCAAGATAAAGGCGCTCTTCTTTCTGCACCGTTAGCATGAAATAGTAATGTCTTACATCTTCAAGTCGACGCTACTTTACACCGTAGTGTTTATTTCTACCAGAGGCAGTTTCAGTTCTGACTTCCTTGTAAGATGACCTTCGTTCCTCTCAGCCATTTCCCGAAAAGCTCTCTCTCGTATGTTGGAGGTGAACCGCCTAATTAGTTCTTGGTCTAGCCTGTAGTTCCTCGTTTCACGATAAGAATTTTGGAGTGTCATCTCTGGAAATAAAACGCTTCAAAGCAACTATTTAAGTTTCACTTGCAATAATTATGAAATTCATAAATTTACTCTAAAACTGTGTTATATTCACATGACTTTCTCTACCCTCTATCGTTTATTAGTGGATATAGAAACTATCTTTACAAAAGCTTAATTTTAATCGAGATAAACCCTTGCAGAAATAGCTACATTACACATTTCGTTATGGATACAAATGGAACAGCAATAGTCAAATGTGTAAGACCTGCACGCTGTATGCTGGACTTAAAATTCCATATTCGTTCCATGAATCGTGAGAAATAATTGAATATCGACCAAACTTAAAAGAACGACAAAGCATTGAAGTATGTGAACCGTTAATAGCGTATATCTCGGAAATGGCTTATATCACAAAAATGGTTATTTGAAATAAATTGTGTATTTTAAAGAGATCCAAACCTTTGTGTAGCATGCTATCGCTTAATGTTTACCAGTTATACAAGACTATACAAAATTCCTTCCGAATGAAGAGGGCTCTACAGGCTATTCCCAGAAAACTCAAGAGATACATTTTGTCAGTAAATATATTTAATACAGGCATTTTAATCAAAATCCTTAGCCACTTTTGAGAAAATCTTTTGAAGAATTTCCATGTTAAGATTAGTTTGGAATGGATTTTCTTGAAAATCTTCGTATTTTATCTTTGGAAGACATTGAATCTAAATAGCAAGTCTGGTATTTATCGGACAATTCATTTTTGAGTAATGTTTTTCACAGGCACACACTACATAGGCACATGCACGTACGTAGCACTTTTTCTAAAAATGCTTTTTGTTTCTGGATACAGGAGGCATGTATTTCCGGCAAAATCTCAACATCGAATTTTTGGGTGGAATGCAACACCATCTCTACCTATTATGTACTGGTAGGGATCTTAGAAACAGATATAATTAATAGCAATAATAATAATCACTAATATCTCGTAAAACATAGTTTACAGCCGGTGCTACAGGTGAGCCAAAAGACTCCGAACCGCCTGCGCGGTGTTTTTCCTGTCCGCGTCCTTGGCGCTCGTTGCCGTCTTCTGCTATCATAGAAAGGCGCGGTTGAAACCATACAACATTTTTAAAACTACTTTTAAAGGCGTTACTTACCAACTTTATGAAAAGAAATGCCGAAACTGCCACCGTCGTTGTCCATACATTTTTGGTACCTCTTTAGGAAACTATCCATCATGACCGATGCCGTCTAATGTTTCTTCGGTAAGAACCGAGCGCCGTCTTTTAGATTTCTTAGCCTGAGCACTTCCTGTGGTCTGAAATTTACTGTAAAGTTCATGGATTGTTGTACGGCCTGGAACTTTTACCCCTGGATATCGTTCTGCAAATCGTACTTTCACTTGGCGAGCTGACCGAGTTAACACTAACGAATCATAAGTAAATACACGCTGTGCAGTAGCAAACATATACTGAGCCGTAATATACTTTGTGACTAAGTACAGGACAAAATAATAAATAACTCGTAATAACTGAACTACATCACATCACCGTCAACTCAAAACTGCACTTCACACTGCACAGTAAAACCACAACAGCGTGACTTTGTTTATAACAGCAGTACGTTATCATATTTTTATTATATTTCCACACGTCCAGTGGAAAAAACACCGCGCAGCCGATAATATTGTTCATAAAATGCCCCTCCGGAGTAACTTAAAACATAAAGTGTACAAGACAAACCCACACACTCTGGAAGAATTAAAACGAAATATCCGCCAGGAAATTTCTCAATGTGAACTACGGCGAGTGATGGATAGTTTCTAAAGAGGTGCCAAAAATGTAAGGACAACGACGGTGGCCAGTTTCAGCATCTCCTTTCGTAAAGTTGGTAAGTAAAGCCTTTAAAAGTTGTTTTAAAAATGTTGTATGGTTTCATCCGCGCCTTTCTATGATAGCGGCAGACGGCAACGAGAGCCGAGGATGCGGACAGGAAAAACACCGCGCAGCCGATTCGGAGTCTTTTGGATCAATCTGTAGTTCAGGGTTATCTGAAAAATAATCATAATAGCGAGGAAAAGAGGAAGATCAAAGATTATTTCAGTAGAAATAAAATGAGAGAGCTGGCGCACAGAGAGATGCCGACAAGCGATAAAGTTCTTTGTTCTACGCCGACAAGCCCCGCCCCCTCCCTTTGAGGGCTTACATGCCGCCAGGTCTCGTGTCGTTAGGCCCCGCCCCCTCTCGCTTTGTGTGCTCACCTAATGCCGACAGTGTCTGTGCTAACAGGTCCTACCCCCTCTCCCATGCGTTCCACTGGGGCGTCATGACTTGAGGGAATTGTTTTCTCGAGTCCTGCCGCCCCCCGGCAAATTAATTAGGTAATGTTCGTCAAACATTTTTTTTATGATTACTAAGGTCTGCAGATTGCATCCTCGAGCAATTAAGTTTTTTGAATAATGAATTGTTGACTGGAGCTTGAGTATAAGTAGTCTGCTCACGGGAACAGTCTGTCATGTAATGAAACACTGCAGCCTTCTTGTATCTGGGGAAAGCGCTTGTCCATTAGCTGAAGATGTTAGACGCTTTCAACACATTAATAGGCTTTTAAGTTTACATTCTGGATCTGTTTACATACATTAGCGAACGACCTACTTCCGCCTGGCGGTAACGGTGACCTCCATTAGCTGACCCGTTAGACGCTTTCACCCCATTAGCGAACAATGTCAGTAATTGTTTTCCTAAGTGCTCTGCCCAACACTCAACACTTTAGATTTCAGCGATGGAAATGATATAAAAAGCAGCAGCTTCTCCAACGAGTTCCAAGTTGACCAGGATGGCCGGGTTCGAATTACAAATTCAGCTTCTAATAACTCAGAGACTAATTACGATAAAGACATCAAATAAAGTTTATTACATTAATGTCATTAGATAGTTTCTTGTAAATGTATATTTGGGTACATGGTGTCCAGGGTTCGAATACCGATAAAATGTAATTTAATTATAAATTTAATAACTCCTAAACTAATTAAGATAAAGACGCCGAATAAACTTTATTGCCTTTATGTTATTAGGTAGTATCTTGTGGAGGTGTAATTAGATACCTGACCTTCTGGGTTCGAGCCTAATTTTAAATCGTCATTATCTCAGAAACTAAGAGAGGTAGAGGAGTTGACCAAAGCATGATTGATAGCTCCTATGATGGGCAATTAATACTGTATATAATTTTCAATCAGTTGTCCTTACTTCGAAGCCCGATCTTTCAATCACTTACTTATTTTTTCTCTATACTCTAGAATATATCACTTAGATTGATGCTGTAAATGCATACAGCACCCTTAAACATATCAAACTAATATTGTAAATAATTTTGTTTCTGGTGTCCAGGGTTCGAAAAACGATAAAATGTAATTTAATTATAAATTTAATAACTCCTAAACTAATTAAGATAAAGACACCAAATAAACTTTATTACGTTTATGTTATTAGGTAGTATCTTGTGGATGTGTAATTAGATACCTGAAGTTCTGGGTTCGAGCCTAATTTTAAATCGTCATTATCTCAGAAACTAAGAGAGGTAGAGGAGTTGACCAAAGCATGATTGATAGCTCCTATGATGGGCAATTAATACTGTATATAATTTTCAATCAGTTATCCTTACTTCGAATCCCGATCTTTCAATCACTTACTTATTTTTTCTATACTCTAGAATATATCACTTAGATTGATGCTGTAAATGTATACAACACCTTTAAACATATCAAACTAACATTGTAAATAATTTTGTTTCTGGTGTCCAGGGTTCGAATACCGATAAAATGTAATTTAATTATAAATTTAATAACTCCTAAACTAATTAAGATAAAGACGCCAAATAAACTTTATTGCGTTTATGTTACTAGGTAGTATCTTGTGGATGTGTAACTAGATACCTGACGTTCCGGGTTCGAGCCTAATTTTAAATCGTCATTATCTCAGAAACTAAGAGAGGTAGAGGAGTTGACCAAAGCATGATTGATAGCTCCTATGATGGGCAATTAATACTGTATATAATTTTCAATCAGTTGTCCTTACTTCGAAGCCCGATCTTTCAATCACTTACTTATTTTTTCTCTATACTCTAGAATATATCACTTAGATTGATGCTGTAAATGCATACAGCACCCTTAAACATATCAAACTAATATTGTAAATAATTTTGTTTCTGGTGTCCAGGGTTCGAATACCGATAAAATGTAATTTAATTACAAATTTAATAACTCCTAAACTAATTAAGATAAAGACACCAAATAAACTTTATTACGTTTATGTTATTAGGTAGTATCTTGTGGATGTGTAATTAGATACCTGAAGTTCTGGGTTCGAGCCTAATTTTAAATCGTCATTATCTCAGAAACTAAGAGAGGTAGAGGAGTTGACCAAAGCATGATTGATAGCTCCTATGATGGGCAATTAATACTGTATATAATTTTCAATCAGTTATCCTTACTTCGAATCCCGATCTTTCAATCACTTACTTATTTTTTCTATACTCTATAATATATCACTTAGATTGATGCTGTAAATGTATACAACACCTTTAAACATATCAAACTAACATTGTAAATAATTTTGTTTCTGGTGTCCAGGGTTCGAATACCGATAAAATGTAATTTAATTATAAATTTAATAACTCCTAAACTAATTAAGATAAAGACGCCAAATAAACTTTATTGCGTTTATGTTACTAGGTAGTATCTTGTGAATGTGTAATTAGATACCTGACGTTCCGGGTTCGAGCCTAATGTTTAAATCGTCATTATCTCAGAAACTAAGAGAGGTAGAGGAATTGACCAAAGCATGATTGATAGCTCCTATGAGGGGCAATTAATACTGTATATAATTTTCAATCAGCTGTCCTTACTTCGAATCCCGATCTTTCAATCACTTACTTATTTTTCTCTACACTCTAGAATATATCACTTAGATTGATGCTGTAAATGCATACAGCACCCTTAAACATATCAAACTAATATTGTAAATAATATTGGTTCTGGTGTCCAGGGTTCGAACACCGATAAAATGTAATTTAATCATAAATTTAATAACTCCTAAACTAATTAAGATAAAGACACCAAATAAACTTTTATAGGGGAAAGGATGCTCTCCTGAAACATTAGGTCTCTAGATAGAAGTATTTATAGTGGAGAGATAGGGAATACCAGGGCTGATGCTAGGCTAGTCAGATGCTAAAGGAGGGAGGGATATGCTTTATACGAGAGAGATAGGGAACACAAGGAAAGATGCTATACTAAACAGGACTTGAAGGGTAGAATATGAGCGATATAGAAAACCAAGGAGAGGTATTAGGATAGGAGTTTTGAATGATGGAGTAGGCGTTTATATGCGAGAGATAGGGAATACGAGGGTCGATGCTAGGCTAGACGGTGTTGAATGAGGGAATGTATCTTATATGAGAGAGGTAGGGCAATATGAGGAGAAGTGCTAGGCTAGTCGGGAAGGTCTGAATGAGAGAGTATACGTCTATATGGGAAAATATAGGGAAAACGAAGGTAGGTGCTAGGTTGAGAGAGTCTTCAAGAAGGAAAATGCATTTATATGAGAGCGGTAGGGTATACGAGGAGAGGTGCTAGTCTAGACATGGTTTGAGGATTAGAGTATACGTTTATATGGGAGAAATATAGAAAACGGGAGAGATACAAGGATAGACAGAGATTGAAGGAGGAGGAATGTAGGTTTATACTGTAATATAGAGAGTAATTCGATTATAAAACTTTTCTCATCCAGCCTTACAACACTTTTATATACTTAATTTCTAAACCTTACAAACTTTATATTTGTTAAACAGTAGTGCGCGAGACGGAGAGGGACAAACAGTATATCGGTTTACAGTGAAGTATACGTCCTAACCCATTCCCACCTTGTTTGTTCTGGATCTTCTCATTGTCTATCATCTAACGTAACCACGTAACAAGACGTAACACAGGAAATCATACATATGGCACATTAAAAAAAAGTAAAGGTATATATAATGAAACATAAACAAGTAGACAGAGGGTCATCGATACATAGAAAACCAGGAGTTGTATGTACTGAGACCATAGATTAGTATAGGCAAACAACAAAGAAGTGAATTTATAGTGTAAATAGCCTAATATTTTCAAATATTATTATAGTCTAAAAGTATATAACTTAATTATGTATCGAGTATTGAGAAATAAACGTTATTCATTATTCACTAATCTCAGATCACTGCAATTGTATTGCATCAATTCACAATTGCTAATGCCATTCAACTTTCATTCGTCTCTGATACATAAAGAAATTGCAAAATGGAGAAGGACGAAAGTAATAAAAAGACTCAGGCAGCAAATTTTAAGAAAGAAGAGAAAGATATATGACCGACATTGTTTTGGAACACAAATTAGTGTTGAAAATAAAATGACTGATAGCTCTGCTAAGCGTAAGGAAGAGACATGGAAATAAATTGCAAATGAATACAATTCTAGGTTAGAAAAAAGAAGATAAACAACATTCATGTAAACCAATTTTTAAAAATCAGTTTAACTGAATACATGTAAAAAAACATATCACTTTACAAAAAGTAATGCAGACAACATTTATTTTTTATAAACATTATCCTATTACATTCCTTTACAAAAAACCATACATATTTCCTAAAGGCAAAGGTGATAGTCTAGACATTCTAAACACTCAGTTATATAATCATATACATCACACAGAAAGAGACCATCATTATCAGTAAAAAAACTAAACATCTCAACAATGTCTGAATGATGTATTTTATAAGTACAAGTTTTTTGATATTTCAAAGTTCCTGTTAACCATGGCAGTAATTGATTAACACAATTTCTCGATCCTGTCATGCTATAACTTTAGATGCTTTGAGCTTACTTATAATTTCCTCAATCTCTTGTGTGTGTCTATTATTACCAGCATCCTTCGACGCAATTAGTAACCTCAATATATTTACTAGTCTATTCGGATTTTCAAGCGTTGATATCACTGAATCATCATCATATGAAGATTTCATATTCTCGCAACTTCCGATGTATCCAGATTTTTCACCAACAGTAGTCTCCAGTGAAGGACAGAGGCTTGATACGGTATAACATTCCCCTCTATACATCTTCGGATCTTCAAGTGCAGGTGAGAGAGTCGATTCAGTATAACATGTTGCTCTATGAAACTTAAATCTTGACAAAGAACGATTCTTAAAAATCCGCCCGCATACACAGCATCTAATAACGCGTTTTCCTCCATGTGTAATGTATGAAAAATCGAGTTTCTCATTCGTCAGTTGCACAGATTTTCTCGGGCAGTAGCTCATGCTAAAACTAAAAGAAATTAAATGAATACGTGAATGCTAACGCTCGAAGGAATTAAAAGCGAATGAATGAATTCATAACACGCACCTATGTATATATCCAGGATGAGGACGACGGAGGGAATTGCGATCAATGCATAGCAGGGAGAAAGGATACTCTCTTGAAACATTAGTCATCTAGACAACTATTGTTCACGGAGCCTGTAGACGTCAGGTTGAATGGGACAGACCTCAGGTTCAAATCTTTAAGGGTACGGACCCTGGCTTTTGCCTGGCATGTATACTAAACCATCCTAACAGCGAAACATTACATTACAACGACACGTAACCAGAACATGACGAGTGCGAGCATGGAAAAAGGATGCTCTCTAGGAACATTAGTGGAAAAGGATGCTCTCTGGAAACAGTCGCCATCCGCAAAACGGATTGTCCCTAACATTTCCAGATTTCGGAACGTTCAACATTGTGACGCGCTCCTGTCATCTACATTTCGACGAAATTTTACCTCCTGAATTAGTTTGGTGCTCTGTATAGAACCTCAGAATATGCATTACGCTGCGTGTCCCTAGCGTTTCCAGCTCCTGAATCGTTCCAGCTAGTGGAATGCCTCTACCATCTTCATGTCAACGATCTGTTACTCTGAATTTAAGTTTGGTGATCTGTATAGACCTGTACAACATGCATTACGCTATGTAACAGACTCATCACGCTATGTAACAACACGATCACGCTATGTAACAACATGATCACGCTATGTAACAACATGATCACGCTATGTAACAACATGATCACGCCATGTAACAACATGATCACGCTATGTAACAACCTGATCACGCTATGTAACAACCCGATCACGCTATGTAACAACATGTTCACGCTATGTAACAACACGATCACGCTATGTAACAACACGATCACGCTATGTAACAACCTGATCACGCTATGTAACAACATGTTCACGCGATGTAACAACACGATCACGCTATGTAACAACACGATCACGCTATGTAACAACACGATCACGCTATGTAACAACCTGATCACGCTATATAACAACCTGTTCACGCTATGTAACAACATGATCACGCTATGTAACAACCTGATCACGCTATGTAACAACATGATCACGCTATGTAACAACATGATCACGCTATGTAACAACACGATCACGCTATGTAACAACCTGATCACGCTATGTAACAACATGTTCACGCGATGTAACAACATGATTACGCTATGTAACAACTGATCACGCTATGTAACAACATGATCACGCTTGTAACAACCTGATCACGCTATGTAACAACCTGATCACGCTATGTAACAACATGTTCACGCTATGTAACAACATGTTCACGCTATGTAACAACACGATCACGCTATGTAACAACCTGATCACGCTATGTAACAACCTGATCACGCTATGTAACAACACGATCACGCTATGTAACAACACGATCACGCTATGTAACAACCTGATCACGCTATGTAACAACATGTTCACGCTATGTAACAACATGATCACGCTATGTAACAACAAGATCACGCTATGTAACAACCTGATCACGCTATGTAACAACATGATCATGCTATGTAACAACTGATCACGCTATGTAACAACACGATCACGCTATGTAACAACACGATCACGCTATGTAACAACCTGATCACGCTATGTAACAACATGTTCACGCGATGTAACAACACGATCACGCTATGTAACAACACGATCACGCTATGTAACAACACGATCACGCTATGTAACAACCTGATCACGCTATGTAACAACCTGTTCACGCTATGTAACAACATGATCACGCTATGTAACAACATGATCACGCTATGTAACAACCTGATCACGCTATGTAACAACATGATCACGCTATGTAACAACCTGATCACGCTATGTAACAACATGATCACGCTATGTAACAACATGATCACGCTATGTAACAACCTGAGCACTCTATGTAACAACATGATCACGCTATGTAACAACCTGATCACGCTATGTAACATGTTCACGCTATGTAACAACATGTTCACGCTATGTAACAACATGATCACGCTATGTAACAACCTGATCACGCTATGTAACAACATGATTACGCTATGTAACAACTGATCACGCTATGTAACAACATGATCACGCTATGTAACAACCTGATCACGCTATGTAACAACATGTTCACGCTATGTAACAACATGTTCACGCTATGTAACAACACGATCACGCTATGTAACAACCTGATCACGCTATGTAACAACCTGATCACGCTATGTAACAACACGATCACGCTATGTAACAACACGATCACGCTATGTAACAACCTGATCACGCTATGTAACAACATGTTCACGCTATGTAACAACATGATCACGCTATGTAACAACAAGATCACGCTATGTAACAAGCTGATCACGCTATGTAACAACATGATCACGCTATGTAACAACTGATCACGCTATGTAACAACACGATCACGCTATGTAACAACACGATCACGCTATGTAACAACTGATTACGCTATGTAACAACATGATCACGCTATGTAACAACACGATCACGCTATGTAACAACATGATCACGCTATGTAACAACCTGATCACGCTATGTAACAATATGATCACGCTATGTAACAACATGATCACGCTATGTAACAACCTGATCACGCTATGTAACAGGCTCACGCTATGTAACAACACGATCACGCTATGTAACAACACGATCACGCTATGTAACAACATGTTCACGCTATATAACAACATGATCACGCTATGTAACAACCTGATCACGCTATGTAACAACATGATTACGCTATGTAACAACTGATCACGCTATGTAACAACATGATCACGCTATGTAACAACCTGATCACGCTATGTAACAACATGATCACGCTATGTAACAGGCTCACGCTATGTAACAACACGATCACGCTATGTAACAACACGATCACGCTATGTAACAACCTGATCACGCTATGTAACAACATGTTCACGCTATGTAACAACACGATCACGCTATGTAACAACACGATCACGCTATGTAACAACCTGATCACGCTATGTAACATGTTCACGCTATCTAACAACATGATCACGCTATGTAACAACATGATCACGCTATGTAACAACCTGAGCACGCTATGTAACAATCTGATCACGTTATGTAACAACTGATCACGCTATGTAACAATATGATTACGCTATGTAACAACATGATCACGGTATGTAACAACATGTTCACGCTATGTAACAACATGACCACGCTATGTAACAAAACGATCACGCTATGTAACAACACGATCACGCTATGTAGCAAAACGATCACGCTATGTAACAACACGATCACGCTATGTAACAACACGATCACGCTATGTAACAACTGATCACGCTATGTAACAACATGATCACGCTATGTAACAACCTGAGTATGCTATGTAACAACATGATCACGCCATGTAACAACTGATCACGCTATGTAACAACATGCTCAAGCTATGTAACAACTGATCACGCTATGTAACAACATGATCACGCTATGTAACAACATGAGCACGCTATGTAACAACATGATCACGTTATGTAACAACTGATCACGCTATGTAACAACCTGATTACGCTATGTAACAACATGATCACGCTATGTAACAACATGTTCACGCTATGTAACAACATGATCACGCTATGTAACAACATGTTCAAGCTATGTAACAACATGATCACGCTATGTAACAACATGATGATGCTATGTAACAACCTGATCACGCTATGTAACATGTTCACGCTATGTAACAACTGATCACGCTATGTAACAACATGATCACGCTATGTAACAACATGATCACGCTATGTAACAACATGATCACGCTATGTAACAACATGTTCACGCTATGTAACAACATGGACACGTTATGTAACAACATGGACACGCTATGTAACAACATGAACACGCTATGTAACAATACGATCAAGCTATGTAACAACCTGAGCACGCTATGTAACAACATGATCACGCTATGTAACAACATGAACACTCTATGTAACAACCTGAGCATGCTATGTAACAACATGATCACGCTATGTAACAACCTGATCACGCTATGTAACAACACGATCACGCTATGTAACAACACGATCACGCTATGTAACAACCTGATCACGCTATGTAACAACATGATCACGCTATGTAACAACATGATCACGCTATGTAACAACATGATCACGCTATGTAAATAGGGTGGCCCATTTAAGTTGAGGCTATACAATATATCCAAAACTAAGCATTGTAGAAAGAAATGTCTTTAATAAAACTTGATTGATATTATGACGAAAGTAAATGACGCTAGTCGTATTTCGTTTGGAGGACGTAGTGAGGGTCATTTCAGGGTCTTTTTAAATGGGACCCTAATCCCATTTAAAAAAATAAATTGACCCAAAATGACCCTCATAACGGCCTCCAAACGAAACACGACTAGCGGCATTTACTTTCGTCATAATATCAATCAAGTTTTATTAAAGACATTTCTTTCTACAATGCTTAGTTTTGGATATATTGTATAGCCTCAACTTAAATGGGCCACCCTATTTACATAGCGTGATTATGTTGTTACATAGCGTGATCATGTTGTTACATAGCGTGATCATGTTGTTACATAGCGTGATCAGGTTGTTACATAGCGTGATCGTGTTGTTACATAGCGTGATCGTGTTGTTACATATCGTGATCAGGTTGTTACATAGCGTGATCATGTTGTTACATAGCATGCTCAGGTTGTTACATAGAGTGTTCATGTTGTTACATAGCGTGATCATGTTGTTACATAGCGTGCTCAGGTTGTTACATGGCTTGATCGTATTGTTACATAGCGTGTTCATGTTGTTACATAGCGTGTCCATGTTGTTACATAACGTGTCCATGTTGTTACATAGCGTGAACATGTTGTTACATAGTGTGATCATGTTGTTACATAGCGTGATCATGTTGTTACATAGCGTGATCATGTTGTTACATAGCGTGATCAGTTGTTACATAGCGTGAACATGTTACATAGCGTGATCAGGTTGTTACATAGCGTCATCATGTTGTTACATAGCGTGATCATGTTGTTACATAGCTTGAACATGTTGTTACATAGCGTGATCATGTTGTTACATAGCGTGAACATGTTGTTACATAGCGTGATCATGTTGTTACATAGCGTAATCAGGTTGTTACATAGCGTGATCAGTTGTTACATAACGTGATCATGTTGTTACATAGCGTGCTCATGTTGTTACATAGCGTGATCATGTTGTTACATAGCGTGATCAGTTGTTACATAGCTTGAGCATGTTGTTACATAGCGTGATCAGTTGTTACATGGCGTGATCATGTTGTTACATAGCATACTCAGGTTGTTACATAGCGTGATCATGTTGTTACATAGCGTGATCAGTTGTTACATAGCGTGATCGTGTTGTTACATAGCGTGATCGTGTTGTTACATAGCGTGATCGTTTTGCTACATAGCGTGATCGTGTTGTTACATAGCGTGATCGTTTTGTTACATAGCGTGGTCATATTGTTACATAGCGTGAACATGTTGTTACATAGCATGATCATGTTGTTACATAGCGTAATCATATTGTTACATAGCGTGATCAGTTGTTACATAACGTGATCAGATTGTTACATAGCGTGCTCAGGTTGTTACATAGCGTGATCATGTTGTTACATAGCGTGATCATGTTGTTACATAGCGTGAACATGTTACATAGCGTGAATAGGTTGTTACATAGCGTGATCGTGTTGTTACATAGCGTGATCGTGTTGTTACATAGCGTGAACATGTTGTTACATAGCGTGATCAGGTTGTTACATAGCGTGATCGTGTTGTTACATAGCGTGATCGTGTTGTTACATAGCGTGAGCCTGTTACATAGCGTGATCATGTTGTTACATAGCGTGATCAGGTTGTTACATAGCGTGATCATGTTGTTACATAGCGTGATCAGTTGTTACATAGCGTAATCATGTTGTTACATAGCGTGATCAGGTTGTTACATAGCGTGATCATGTTGTTACATAGCGTGAACATGTTGTTACATAGCGTGATCGTGTTGTTACATAGCGTGATCGTGTTGTTACATAGCGTGAGCCTTTACATAGCGTGATCAGGTTGTTACATAGCGTGATCATGTTGTTACATAGCGTGATCATATTGTTACATAGCGTGATCAGGTTGTTACATAGCGTGATCATGTTGTTACATAGCGTGATCGTGTTGTTACATAGCGTGATCATGTTGTTACATAGCGTAATCAGTTGTTACATAGCGTGATCGTGTTGTTACATAGCGTGATCGTGTTGTTACATAGCGTGATCAGTTGTTACATAGCGTGATCATGTTGTTACATAGCGTGATCAGGTTGTTACATAGCGTGATCTTGTTGTTACATAGCGTGATCATGTTGTTACATAGCGTGAACATGTTGTTACATAGCGTGATCAGGTTGTTACATAGCGTGATCGTGTTGTTACATAG
This sequence comes from Deroplatys truncata, assembly GCA_030765065.1. Lineage (NCBI taxonomy): Eukaryota > Metazoa > Arthropoda > Insecta > Mantodea > Mantidae > Deroplatys > Deroplatys truncata. The sequence goes on along the minus strand of CM060976.1, from coordinate 67,455,417 downwards.
CGTGATCGTGTTGTTACATAGCGTGATCAGGTTGTTACATAGCGTGATCGTGTTGTTACATAGCGTGAACATGTTGTTACATAGCGTGAACATGTTGTTACATAGCGTGATCAGGTTGTTACATAGCGTGATCAGGTTGTTACATAGCGTGATCATGTTGTTACATAGCGTGATCAGTTGTTACATAGCGTAATCATGTTGTTACATAGCGTGATCAGGTTGTTACATAGCGTGATCATGTTGTTACATAGCGTGAACATGTTGTTACATAGCGTGAACATGTTACATAGCGTGATCAGGTTGTTACATAGCGTGATCATGTTGTTACATAGAGTGCTCAGGTTGTTACATAGCGTGATCATGTTGTTACATAGCGTGATCATGTTGTTACATAGCGTGATCAGGTTGTTACATAGCGTGATCATGTTGTTACATAGCGTGATCAGGTTGTTACATAGCGTGATCATGTTGTTACATAGCGTGATCATGTTGTTACATAGCGTGAACAGGTTGTTACATAGCGTGATCAGGTTGTTACATAGCGTGATCGTGTTGTTACATAGCGTGATCGTGTTGTTACATAGCGTGATCGTGTTGTTACATCGCGTGAACATGTTGTTACATAGCGTGATCAGGTTGTTACATAGCGTGATCGTGTTGTTACATAGCGTGATCGTGTTGTTACATAGCGTGAACATGTTGTTACATAGCGTGATCAGGTTGTTACATAGCGTGATCAGGTTGTTACATAGCGTGATCATGTTGTTACATGGCGTGATCATGTTGTTACATAGCGTGATCATGTTGTTACATAGCGTGATCATGTTGTTACATAGCGTGATCAGGTTGTTACATAGCGTGATCATGTTGTTACATAGAGTGCTCAGGTTGTTACATAGCGTGATCATGTTGTTACATAGCGTGATCATGTTGTTACATAGCGTGATCAGGTTGTTACATAGCGTGATCATGTTGTTACATAGCGTGATCAGGTTGTTACATAGCGTGATCATGTTGTTACATAGCGTGATCATGTTGTTACATAGCGTGAACAGGTTGTTACATAGCGTGATCAGGTTGTTACATAGCGTGATCGTGTTGTTACATAGCGTGATCGTGTTGTTACATAGCGTGATCGTGTTGTTACATCGCGTGAACATGTTGTTACATAGCGTGATCAGGTTCTTACATAGCGTGATCGTGTTGTTACATAGCGTGATCGTGTTGTTACATAGCGTGAACATGTTGTTACATAGCGTGATCAGGTTGTTACATAGCGTGATCAGGTTGTTACATAGCGTGATCATGTTGTTACATGGCGTGATCATGTTGTTACATAGCGTGATCATGTTGTTACATAGCGTGATCATGTTGTTACATAGCGTGATCGTGTTGTTACATAGCGTGATGAGTCTGTTACATAGCGTAATGCATGTTGTACAGGTCTACACAGATCACCAAACTTAAATTCAGAGTAACAGATCGTTGACATGAAGATGGTAGAGGCATTCCACTAGCTGGAACGATTCAGGAGCTGGAAACGCTAGGGACACGCAGCGTAATGCATATTCTGAGGTTCTATACAGAGCACCAAACTAATTCAGGAGGTAAAATTTCGTCGAAATGTAGATGACAGGAGCGCGTCACAATGTTGAACGTTCCGAAATCTGGAAATGTTAGGGACAATCCGTTTTGCGGATGGCGACTGTTTCCAGAGAGCATCCTTTTCCACTAATGTTCCTAGAGAGCATCCTTTTTCCATGCTCTCACTCGTCATGTTCTGGTTACGTGTCGTTGTAATGTAATGTTTCGCTGTTAGGATGGTTTAGTATACATGCCAGGCAAAAGCCAGGGGTCCGTACCCTTAAAGATTTGAACCTGAGGTCTGTCCCATTCAACCTGACGTCTACAGGCTCCGTGAACAATAGTTGTCTAGATGACTAATGTTTCAAGAGAGTATCCTTTCTCCCTGCTATGCATTGATCGCAATTCCCTCCGTCGTCCTCATCCTGGATATATACATAGGTGCGTGTTATGAATTCATTCATTCGCTTTTAATTCCTTCGAGCGTTAGCATCACGTATTCATTTAATTTCTTTTAGTTTTAGCATGAGCTACTGCCCGAGAAAATCTGTGCAACTGACGAATGAGAAACTCGATTTTTCATACATTACACATGGAGGAAAACGCGTTATTAGATGCTGTGTATGCGGGCGGATTTTTAAGAATCGTTCTTTGTCAAGATTTAAGTTTCATAGAGCAACATGTTATACTGAATCGACTCTCTCACCTGCACTTGAAGATCCGAAGATGTATAGAGGGGAATGTTATACCGTATCAAGCCTCTGTCCTTCACTGGAGACTACTGTTGGTGAAAAATCTGGATACATCGGAAGTTGCGAGAATATGAAATCTTCATATGATGATGATTCAGTGATATCAACGCTTGAAAATCCGAATAGACTAGTAAATATATTGAGGTTACTAATTGCGTCGAGGGATGCTGGTAATAATAGACACACACAAGAGATTGAGGAAATTATAAGTAAGCTGAAAGCATCTAAAGTTATAGCATGACAGGATCGAGAAATTGTGTTAATCAATTACTGCCATGGTTAACAGGAACTTTGAAATATCAAAAAACTTGTACTTATAAAATACATCATTCAGACATTGTTGAGATGTTTAGTTTTTTTACTGATAATGATGGTCTCTTTCTGTGTGATGTATATGATTATATAACTGAGTGTTTAGAATGTCTAGACTATCACCTTTGCCTTTAGGAAATATGTATGGTTTTTTGTAAAGGAATGTAATAGGATAATGTTTATAAAAAATAAATGTTGTCTTCATTACTTTTTGTAAAGTGATATGTTTTTTTACATGTATTCAGTTAAACTGATTTTTAAAAATTGGTTTACATGAATGTTGTTTATCTTCTTTTTTCTAACCTAGAATTGTATTCATTTGCAATTTATTTCCATGTCTCTTCCTTACGCTTAGCAGAGCTATCAGTCATTTTATTTTCAACACTAATTTGTGTTCCAAAACAATGTCGGTCATATATCTTTCTCTTCTTTCTTAAAATTTGCTGCCTGAGTCTTTTTATTACTTTCGTCCTTCTCCATTTTGCAATTTCTTTATGTATCAGAGACGAATGAAAGTTGAATGGCATTAGCAATTGTGAATTGATGCAATACAATTGCAGTGATCTGAGATTAGTGAATAATGAATAACGTTTATTTCTCAATACTCGATACATAATTAAGTTATATACTTTTAGACTATAATAATATTTGAAAATATTAGGCTATTTACACTATAAATTCACTTCTTTGTTGTTTGCCTATACTAATCTATGGTCTCAGTACATACAACTCCTGGTTTTCTATGTATCGATGACCCTCTGTCTACTTGTTTATGTTTCATTATATATACCTTTATTTTTTTTAATGTGCCATATGTATGATTTCCTGTGTTACGTCTTGTTACGTGGTTACGTTAGATGATAGACAATGAGAAGATCCAGAACAAACAAGGTGGGAATGGGTTAGGACGTATACTTCACTGTAAACCGATATACTGTTTGTCCCTCTCCGTCTCGCGCACTACTGTTTAACAAATATAAAGTTTGTAAGGTTTAGAAATTAAGTATATAAAAGTGTTGTAAGGCTGGATGAGAAAAGTTTTATAATCGAATTACTCTCTATATTACAGTATAAACCTACATTCCTCCTCCTTCAATCTCTGTCTATCCTTGTATCTCTCCCGTTTTCCATATTTCTCCCATATAAACGTATACTCTAATTCTCAAACCATGTCTAGACTAGCACCTCTCCTCGTATACCCTACCGCTCTCATATAAATGCATTTTCCTTCTTGAAGACTCTCTCCCTATATTTTCCCATATAGACGTATACTCTCTCATTCAGACCTTCCGACTAGCCTAGCACTTCTCCTCATATTGCCCTACCTCTCTCATATAAGATACATTCCCTCATTCAACACCGTCTAGCCTAGCATCGACCCTCGTATTCCCTATCTCTCGCATATAAACGCCTACTCCATCATTCAAAACTCCTATCCTAATACCCCTCCTCGGTTTTCTATATCGCTCATATTCTACCCTTCAAGTCCTGTTTAGTATAGCATCTTTCCTTGTATTCCCTATCTCTCTCGTATAAAGCATATCCCTCCCTCCTTTAGCATCTGACTAGCCTAGCATCAGCCCTGGTATTCCCTATCTCTCCACTATAAATACTTCTATCTAGAGACCTAATGTTTCAGGAGAGCATCCTTTCCCCTATAAAAGTTTATTTGGTGTCTTTATCTTAATTAGTTTAGGAGTTATTAAATTTATAATTAAATTACATTTTATCGGTATTCGAACCCTGGACACCAGAACCAATATTATTTACAATATTAGTTTGATATGTTTAAGGGTGCTGTATGCATTTACAGCATCAATCTAAGTGATATATTCTAGAGTGTAGAGAAAAATAAGTAAGTGATTGAAAGATCGGGATTCGAAGTAAGGATAACTGATTGAAAATTATATACAGTATTAATTGCCCCTCATAGGAGCTATCAATCATGCTTTGGTCAATTCCTCTACCTCTCTTAGTTTCTGAGATAATGACGATTTAAACATTAGGCTCGAACCCGGAACGTCAGGTATCTAATTACACATCCACAAGATACTACCTAGTAACATAAACGCAATAAAGTTTATTTGGCGTCTTTATCTTAATTAGTTTAGGAGTTATTAAATTTATAATTAAATTACATTTTATCGGTATTCGAACCCTGGACACCAGATACAAAATTATTTACAATATTAGTTTGATATGTTTAAGGGTGCTGTATGCATTTACAGCATCAATCTAAGTGATATATTCTAGAGTATAGAGAAAAAATAAGTAAGTGATTGAAAGATCGGGCTTCGAAGTAAGGACAACTGATTGAAAATTATATACAGTATTAATTGCCCATCATAGGAGCTATCAATCATGCTTTGGTCAACTCCTCTTCCTCTCTTAGTTTCTGAGATAATGACGATTTAAACATTAGGCTCGAACCCGGAACGTCAGGTATCTAGTTACACATCCACAAGATACTACCTAGTAACATAAACGCAATAAAGTTTATTTGGCGTCTTTATCTTAATTAGTTTAGGAGTTATTAAATTTATAATTAAATTACATTTTATCGGTATTCGAACCCTGGACACCAGAAACAAAATTATTTACAATGTTAGTTTGATATGTTTAAAGGTGTTGTATACATTTACAGCATCAATCTAAGTGATATATTCTAGAGTATAGAAAAAATAAGTAAGTGATTGAAAGATCGGGCTTCGAAGTAAGGATAACTGATTGAAAATTATATACAGTATTAATTGCCCATCATAGGAGCTATCAATCATGCTTTGGTCAACTCCTCTACCTCTCTTAGTTTCTGAGATAATGACGATTTAAAATTAGGCTCGAACCCAGAACTTCAGGTATCTAATTACACATCCACAAGATACTACCTAATAACATAAACGTAATAAAGTTTATTTGGTGTCTTTATCTTAATTAGTTTAGGAGTTATTAAATTTATAATTAAATTACATTTTATCGTTATTCGAACCCTGGACACCAGAAACAAAATTATTTACAATATTAGTTTGATATGTTTAAGGGTGCTGTATGCATTTACAGCATCAATCTAAGTGATATATTCTAGAGTATAGAGAAAAAATAAGTAAGTGATTGAAAGATCGGGCTTCGAAGTAAGGACAACTGATTGAAAATTATATACAGTATTAATTGCCCATCATAGGAGCTATCAATCATGCTTTGGTCAACTCCTCTACCTCTCTTAGTTTCTGAGATAATGACGATTTAAAATTAGGCTCGAACCCAGAAGGTCAGGTATCTAATTACACCTCCACAAGATACTACCTAATAACATAAAGGCAATAAAGTTTATTCGGCGTCTTTATCTTAATTAGTTTAGGAGTTATTAAATTTATAATTAAATTACATTTTATCGGTATTCGAACCCTGGACACCATGTACCCAAATATACATTTACAAGAAACTATCTAATGACATTAATGTAATAAACTTTATTTGATGTCTTTATCGTAATTAGTCTCTGAGTTATTAGAAGCTGAATTTGTAATTCGAACCCGGCCATCCTGGTCAACTTGGAACTCGTTGGAGAAGCTGCTGCTTTTTATATCATTTCCATCGCTAAAATCCAAAGTGTTGAGTGTTGGGCAGAGCACTTAGGAAAACAATTACTGACATTGTTCGCTAATGGGGTGAAAGCGTCTAACGGGTCAGCTAATGGAGGTCACCGTTACCGCCAGGCGGAAGTAGGTCGTTCGCTAATGTATGTAAACAGATCCAGAATGTAAACTTAAAAGCCTATTAATGTGTTGAAAGCGTCTAACATCTTCAGCTAATGGACAAGCGCTTTCCCCAGATACAAGAAGGCTGCAGTGTTTCATTACATGACAGACTGTTCCCGTGAGCAGACTACTTATACTCAAGCTCCAGTCAACAATTCATTATTCAAAAAACTTAATTGCTCGAGGATGCAATCTGCAGACCTTAGTAATCATAAAAAAAATGTTTGACGAACATTACCTAATTAATTTGCCGGGGGGCGGCAGGACTCGAGAAAACAATTCCCTCAAGTCAGGACGCCCCAGTAGAACGCATGGGAGAGGGGGTAGGACCTGTTAGCACAGACACTGTCGGCATTAGGTGAGCACACAAAGCGAGAGGGGGCGGGGCCTAACGACACGAGACCTGGCGGCATGTAAGCCCTCAAAGGGAGGGGGCGGGGCTTGTCGGCGTAGAACAAAGAACTTTATCGCTTGTCGGCATCTCTCTGTGCGCCAGCTCTCTCATTTTATTTCTACTTATTTCCACTGGAAATTATCCGTGTAGCGGTGATGCGATAACTCACTTTACCTTTATTTCTACAGAAAACGTAAATGTGGAGAGCATGGCTTTAACGGACTACCTGATAACTCGTATTCGTCAAATGTATGGCGTAATTTAAGAAACGAGCAGGAGCTGATGCAAACGCTTGTTACCTGTCTTTGCAATAGACTCGTTATAAGCACGACACTCCGGATAGCACGATTGGTTGAGCATATGTAGGTTTTCCAAGCATAAATGCATTCTGTACTTTTCTAATCCGGTTAGAGGTTCCGTACATACGAGTACATTGAATAGTGGTTAACGCCCATTCTTACTATATACGGCACCACAGGCAATGGGCAGTGATGATTAGGGACAGGTAAAATACGAAATTTCGTATTCCAAACCATACTTGATAGCATTATGGGAGTAAGTGTGCGTTTTTTTTTTTTGGTTTGCAGTGAGTAGAATGGTATACACGCGACGAAAGCTTCACGTTTCATAATATGTTGATAAACATAAATATTTTATTAAAATCTTTACATTTCTTTATATTTGTAAGATTTTATGATTTTTCTCTCGTTAGCTACGAACCGGCTTTCCAGATATTCTATTCGGACAGTTCTCTAAGAAACACATTTAGAAAACCCAAGCCGCTCTTTTGAACAAATCCGGTACAATTGCAAAATGCAGCATTTCGCCTACGTACGTCACGTATGAAGTTAAATCACCTCTATTTTTGAAGAGTTTTTATTTTCACTAAACGGTGGTTTTAGTGGAATATTGTAATTAGTATTAAGCAAGGGCAAAGCAACGATTAATGTATTTTCCCTTTTCTCTAAGTTTAAGCGGTTCACTATAATTAAAATCTATAACTCCATTGCTTTGTTGTATTTCATTTGATATTTTATTATAAAATATGGAAAAACGTCTACAAAGCCGTTGTTTTTAAACTGATTATGTGAACCTCCTCCAAACCCTGAAAATATAAGATGTTTTGGCTTAAAAAGATATATGCCTGTATAACCTAGTATTTTAGGATTATTTTTTCATGTTTTCACATTTTGGCAAACCAATTTCATATTTTGTAAAACATTTCTTTATAACTTGCCTGGCTATACTGTTGAGAGATGACATGAAAAGATAACTGGGAAATGAAATTATGAAAAGAAACGTTCATGGTCTAAGCATTGAATACCTCTCCGGAATTTGGCAGTTAGGAGGACTGAGGATAATCCTCTATCCGGTAGTGCGATCACGTGGGATTTCAACTGCGGACATTCTGTTCACGATTTCATACCTTAACGATCTCGGCTATCCGTGTCGGACCGTACATAAAAATCATTCCAGTTCCTCAAGCCACACAGAAAAGTATTTGACGTGTATTTATACACGTTTGGCCCGGATGAGATCACACAGCTATTACACCAGTGATGAGATTATATAGCAGTTTCACGGAAAATTCAAACTATCGATGAATTTTAAAACACAGATCTAAATTAAATCCTTGTTGTTGATTATAAACGCAAAGGGATAAATATATACAGGAAGTATACAAATTTGGAAAAACAAATCAAGCTGTGTGGTGCATTAGATACCACGTTGTGAGCTTTTGTGTGTCAATTACCGTCATTAACACTTTTCTGGACAATCTGAAGGTGGTCATTTACAAACAGAAATTGAGCTACTTTACGGAATGTCAACAAGGACTATGTAGAAATGCAAGTCAGAATCATATTCGTTTGATATTGTCGCGTTTGTCAAATAAATATTTATCATAATTACAGTCCATACTGTAATGAAGGCTGAATGCTTGCGTGTGGAAGAGAATCTTGAGATTAGTGTATTACAGAAACTTTAATTTTTCTTTTTCAGAGAAATACTTTCAATCCTATGTTTATTACGATTTAATGTATGCAGAAAAACTTGCGCTTATGATGCCATATTGGCACCAGACATGTACGAACAATCCCTGTTATACTATCTTTGTAATCGACAAGGTTCAGCTGCATTTAAGGGAATAACAAGCAATATCTCGAAAAAGGTTCACCCAAAAAAATGTATATGACATAAATTGTGTATTTTAACGCGATCTACATTTTTTTGTGTAGTAAAATTTTATCTATGTCTTATGGTTTACCAGTTATGCAAAAGTCGTTCTGAAGAATACTTTTGGAGACATTCCCAGAAAATTCGAGATATACATTTCATTTGTCATGAAAATATCTTTAAACATATGATATTTTAATAAAAATCGTTAGAGCCATTTTTGAGAAAATTAAAATTTGCACTTGCTGCAATTTTAGGGATAACCTCCAGAGATAACTGATAAAAACGTACATCACTCAACATCAGATAATTCCACTTACTCACCTCTGAAAGCTTCTGAAGAAAGTTATTATGTAAATCGGAGAAACCTGTAATAACATCTTCGGTCAACCATGCTTCACTCTTCTTTAATGTTTTCTCTTCTTTTTTCTCCTTTCACTAGGATACCTTCGTGTTACTTCATTTCTTGGGCTGGGAGGTTAGGAAAAATCCAATGTATTGCTCCAGGTCGTAGTTTTGGTCGGGCACGTGAGAATTGTTTCTCGTTACCTTCTGAATCATGATAAACATCGTAGATAATTATATCTTCGGTTTCAAAATGGTTTATGCACACTATAGATCTCTCCGTTGGATTCCAGTCCCTTCTCGGAATCCGTTTGACCCACGCTGTATATTTCAGGATCAGCAGGAAACTGGAACACAGTTAGGTAACTACTTTTCCCGGAATCGTAATTACTGTTACAGCCTGGCACACAGCATTTATCAGGCATCTAAAAAGTAAAATAAAAACATGTATTTTTATTCCAGCAGAAATAAAACCGAAATGGTAAAATCGAAATGATCTAACCACTCATCGCTGGAATTAGCCTAAAAGTATTAACAGCATATGGGCAACTTTTCACCCTTATAAATAATTACCCATGCATTATAGGTATGTACATTTCTTGCATATGGAGATACAAAGAACATCTCACTGTTGGCTCTGCGAAGAACATCGACTCCAATGCCTATCTAAAGGAACATACCTGTCATGGACACACACTTGCAATGTTAGTAAAGATTTTTCGTGCAGCGTTCCGGGAGCAGTGTGTGGAATTGCAATGCTCTGGTCATTTCGGACATGGTTAGAATACAACTGTTATGGATTATGTGTTATTCTATGTTAAGGACTTTATTCAGACTAAAAATTCTTTTCTTGAAAAGGTATCCAAATCTTATAACTTAATGTAGGTACCTATGAAGTACACAAATTCACATGTAAAATTATCTGAGATTTTCGGACTCTGTTTCATCTATTCACAGAGTTGTCTTAAAAGCTAAACATTGTCAAGATAATTTTAATACTTTGTTCATCTCAAAAGACAGTTCTGTTTGAAGGTTACAAGTAGCCTGCGTCATCACATTCTAACTCATGGGCAGATTAATGAATGAGTAATCCGCAGGACCTTGAAATTCCTGCCATGTATTCTAAGAAAATTTAAAATGAAGTATATTTTATAATGGAATTATAAACTAAGGCATAAGAGAAATCGAATCTAAATGCTTCAGAATTTAATGAAGGAGAGACAAAAATATCCTCCCAATGTTAAATCTGCTAAATTCATGACACATAATCTCAAACTATTTAGGATGTCAGACTGAAATTCATAAAGAATGTTCCTGCAGGCTTTCTTAGTTCACTGATTACTGTTATCCGATAAGTTTATTAAGAAATAGTACTGTTTTCTTAATAATACTAGTGTTGTTTACTTAATAATACTAAAACAACTAATGTAGGTTTCTTAAAGATGCTATAATAACAACAATATTAATAATAATAATAATACGTTTTAGATAAAAATTTTGTTTAATAAGCAACCATATTATTAACAGCAAAATATATCCATAGTAGCACTTAGAGCTTGTTTATACCTCCTAAACTTTAATTTAACGATCCTCAGATCACTCCCAGAGAAAACCGTCATTTATACCAGAAAATTTCAATCACAGAAAAGCTGTTCATAACAAAAACGGAGAAAACAAATTCGCATATATTTACAAAGAAAGAAACACATGGTTTGAGCACATAAAAGCTGCTGTACTTAGCAGCAGTACCAATTTGTAAATCAAACCTTCCCTTAGATGAGCTAAAATTTAGCGGTCTACTTCAAAGGAGGAGTGTAAGAATCATAACTCCTATTACAGTGTAGTAAGTGATGTAAAATTCATAGTATAAAATGACAGATGCAGTACCATTTTTACTTTCTCAGGTATTGCATTATGCCCAGAAATTCGATACCGAGATTTCACCGGAAAGACACGTTTTGAGGCCCCGAACCCAAAAAAGCATTTTTTTAAAAGAGTCGTGGGAGTATATGTCTGTCTATCTGTCTGTCTGCCTGTGTGTCCATGTGAATAGTGTGGCAGTATTTTATATCACAACAATGTAAATGCCAGAGTGACTGTAGTGTAAATAAGCATTATTGTATGGCATTGATTTGAGATGTTTGTTAATTATAAGCATTGTTAGGAAATAAGTTTACACGGCCTCACTGAAACTGACAATAAGAGCGGGCAACAATGTAGCGAGGGGGTGAGTTGTTTATTAATTAGAAGAGGCAAGCAAATGAAGTCAGAGTAGCGCGCATTTCTTTAGAAATGGAGGGAATTTCTTCCCTAGAGTATATGTGTTCGTAATTTTGATTGGATATAAAAATAGACGCTAATGTTGGCGCGTTTTATTAACCAATAGTAGCTCGGTTATAATCTTGAGGCATATTAGGGTGAGGGAGTATAAAAAGCTAAAGCCAGAGACGGGTAACGCGCAGTTCTACATAATCATTCACAAGTTACACGTCGCTCAGTCCAACAGAAGCACTCGCGGGTAATACGTGTGCAGTCCAACAGAATCATACAAAGGTTATACGTCGTGCAGTTTTACAGAATCTCTCGCGTCGTAAAGTTAGTTATAAAATTGAAATACGCGAATTAATAATGTGCAGCAAATATGTGATTATAGTGACATTAGAAAATATAACAGTTTCAGTCGGGCGTGTATCAAGAATAATTATGTAAAATGAATAAAGTGTGACGGCAATAAAAGTGTAAAAACAAATTCTTTATCAGTGCTATCTTTCAGTAATAAATCCTTTCCGTTTACACACCCTGTTTAAGAGATATGCTCGACTGAGAAATAATAGCTAGCCGGAGGACAAAGAACCCAAAATTCGAACTAGTAATACAATAACAGGCGCTCAGCAAAAAGATAACACGAGTAACCGCGACAATAGCACAACTCTAAAACTTGGTATTTAGGTTCAGTACCTGCTAAAGATGCGACTCGGAGATTTTCAATAATATCCTACATTAAAAAACTACACTTTACAAGGAACATTTTTTTCAAAATGTTTGATTTTATAAAAAATGACCTACGATTTTGATTAAAATACCGCATATAAAGATATTTTTATCGTAAATAAAATGTATATCTTGAATTTTCTGGGATTAGCCTATGAAAACCTCTTCATTTGGAAGGAATTTTGTGTAATCTCGTATAACTGCTAAACGTCAAGCTATAGACGAAAACGTACTTCAGAAAAGTTGATCTCTTTAAAACGCACGGCTGCTTTGCTGCAACTCCCAGTAGAAAAAAAATATGTTGGCCGCCCGTTGAATAGAAACGAGGCCGAACGAACCTAAAGGTATAATCCATAAAATCTGTAATGATAAATGTAAGTCAGCCAACGTTGATGTCAAATAACCTTTTTTGCGGTATAAGCCATTTCTGAGATATCTGTTATTAATGGTTCGAATTGTTCATTACTTCGTCATTCTTTAAAGTCCTGTCAACATTCAGTTGTTTCACGAGATATCATGGAAACAGTATGGAATTTTAAGTCCAGCATATAGCGTCCAGTTCTTAAACATTTGACTATCGCTGTTCCCTTTTTATCTATAGCGAAATGTGTAATGTAGCTGTTTCTGCAAAGGCTATCTCGATTAAAATGAAGTAGACAGAAAAATAAGCTTTAGTAAGATTAGCTTGTATGTCCACTAATACAAACGATAGAGGGTAGAGAAAGTCATGTGAGTGTGTCATATCAGATTTTTAAAGATAAATTTAATATAGGTATAAGTAAAATGCCCATAGTGATAAAATTTGTAATAAAATTAAAGAAGATATTCCAGTTAATCTGACTATAAAAATCTTACAAATGTTACTTTTAACTTCTCTACTACGTATAGTAAGTAGGGGAAGTATTGTATTCCACCCAAAAATTCGATACCGAGATTTCACCGGAAATATATGTTTTGAGACCCCCTGAATCCAAAAAAAGCATTTTTGGAAACATGTCCGTGTGTGTGCCTGTGAACAGCATAACTCAGAAACGAACGGTCGGATAAACACCAAACTTGGTATTTAGGTTCAGTATCTTCCAGAGATGCGACACGAAGATTTACAAGAAAATCACCCCACACCAGATTACCCTTTACATGGAACATTTTTCGAAAATTTTAATTTTCTCAAAAATGGCTCTAACGATTTTGATTAAAATATCATATGTTTAAGATATTTTCATAACAAATGAAATGTATATCTCGAATTTTCTGGGACTGTCTCCAAAAGTATTCTTCATTGTGAACGACTCTTGCATAACTGGTAAACCATAAGAGATAGACAAACTTTTACTAAACAAAAAATGTAGATTGCGTTAAAATACACAGTTTATGTCATACACATTTTTGTTGTTGAGTGAACCATTTTCGAGATATTGCTTGTTATTCCCTTAAATTTTCCAATAGTTATGCTTTTTCTCAAATGGGAATACGCTATTCATTTTTTTGTCCTGGTAATGCAAAGAGAATGGAATACTCCAAATATCAACCAGCTCTTAAAATATTTGACTATCGCTTAAAGCCTAGCAATTCCCCTTGCATCTACAAGAAAATTAGCAATAAGATTAACATCTCGATTAACATGAAGTATATGGAGAATAAGTGTTTGTAAAAATAGTTTGTACAAGAGTAGAGAAATTCATGTGAGTGTAACACATCAGATTTTTTTGTTCAATTTTCGTCATTTAGTCTCCCCTTTAACGTCTACAATCACGTGATATTTATTTGCAGGTTCGGAAGAGCTCGGTGTTGTGCCAATAGATCCTATGGAGGTGCCTTTCCTGGAACTGACAAAAGGCGCAGGAAACGTTAGTCTGCATATACTCTTCAAGAAGGTCAGCATCATGGGTCTGAGTCAGGCCAACATTATTTCCCTCAAGTAAGTTTTAACCATTCAACAGCCTACCTTGCATAGAATAAAACACGATAAAATACTAAATGTGCCATAAATAACAATCAAACTAAATCTCAATTCTAGAAAATAAACATAGAAGCTCAGTGAGTGTTTAATAGATTATGTTGCATGGTAAATCATAAAGGTTATTGTTAATCTCTCATCACGACCGAATGAGATGTCTCGGCGGTAAAGTGCGAGGCTCGCATTCAAGAAGTGGATTTTCGTCAACCGCCCACTCTCACCAAGTGTTTTTCATGATTTTACCTGGTCGGTAGGTGAATGCTAAAGTGGTTTCTCCTCCACCATGATTTTCCTTTCATTGTGTTTTCTTCTCATCTTCTTCTAGGTTTCGTGGCATATGACGTTTTCGGACAGATGGCGATGATGCTTGCTCAAAGGATAGGGCTGCTTTGTCGACGGTTCGTTCATCACCCTTTCTAGGCAGCTGCGGCAGTGGGACGGGTCTCCGAGCCTGGAATTGCTAGGGGCATTAGCGCCTCTCTGTGGTCGGCCTGCCTGCGGTCTGTACCTTCACTTCATCCCTTCCTCCTGTGGGTGGTAGCTGCAACGCTTCCATTTATGCCGGCACGGCAGCTTTGGGAGACATTCTACTGGCCTTCACACGTAGAATGTGTATAACAAAGAGGAGGTGTGTGTATCTGCTTACCTTTTCGCGCATGCAGTGGCGTCCTGGTTTACGTGTACTATTCCAGATTATTCACATATGAGTACATAACTTTAAGCAACACTTTACCTTGTCATTACGTAAATTAACCATGTTTAAATATAGATCTAAGTAAAAGCCTGTGTTGCACCATATCTCTACGGAAAAAAAATTAATGGTAACATAATGTAAAGCTGAAATACATTATACTTTTTAGTCTAAAAAGGGTACATTTACTAGGCATTATTGGAATCATATGTCCAATAAAAATATAGAACTAAATAAAACACTGTATTGCACAGTTTCTCTTGAAAAAGCATTTTTAATGACAATATAATGTAAAACTGAAGTAAATTATACGTTTTACTATTAAAGTGGACACATTTACTAGACATTATTTTAATAAGTTGTCCAATCTCCATCCAATATCTGATTTTGCATTGTAGCACTTACATATGTGTTGGAATAACTGGCTCTAGAAGCAAATGTTCCCACATTTCATGACGTTCTCAGAGAGCGACAAGTGATTCAGTGCCTAGGTGGCTATTTCAGGGGTTTGATAAAGAAATAATAAATGGATTATAATTGTGGCTGTTACAATGAATGGGAATACAAAGTAAAGTGAATTACTTCTTTACCAATCATTTTTACATTCATCTATTGCATAAATTTTACTTATCCTATAAATTTATATGAAAGTATAGAAAATCATAACTCCTCAGAATGAATTAAATTTACATAACATTTGTCTATTTGAAATGGACAATCGAACTTCATTACGCATAAATATATTAACACGTATTGGACAAGAATGGGGATTGGAAAGATAATTAAAATCATGTCTATAAGTGCTCCTCTTTAAGAGTAAAATGTATAATGTATTTCAGTTTTACAATATGTTTCCACTAAAAATATGTGTTCGTGAACAGCTTATACAAAACAAGGTTTTATTTGTTTATATATTTAAATATTGTAGTCATAAGTGATAACAAGAAAAACTATTGCTCAAAGTTATATATTCATTTGTGAATAATTTAGAATTGTGCATGTAAAACAGGACGTCACTGCATGCGCGAAAAGGCAAACAGATATATACACCTCCTCTTTGCTATACACACTCCACCTGTGAAGGCCAGTATAATGTCTCCCAAAGCTCTGGTGAGAGGCTTAGAGGCCCCCTGAATAAAAATAACTTTTTTAGAAAAAGATCCGCGCGCGCGCGCGCGCGCGTGTGTGTGTGTGTGTGTGTGTGTGTGTGAACAGCATAACTAAAAACGAATAGGCAGATAAACACCAAACTTAGTTTTTAGGTTCAGTACCTTCCAAAAATGCGACACAAAGGCTTTTAAAGAAAATGCCTCTACCCCCAACTCCCTCTACATGGAACATTTTTTTGCAAATTTTGATTTTCTAAAAAAATGGCTCTAACGATTTTAATTAAAATAGCATATTATAGATATTTACACGACAAATAAAATGTATATCTTGAATTTTCTGGGAATAGTGTGCGAAGTCCTCTTCATTCGAAAGGAATTTTGTATAATCTTGTACCTATAACTGGTAAACGTTAGGCGATAGACGAAAACGTACTACGCAAAAAATGTAGATCCCTTTAAAACACATAATTTATTTAAAATAAACTTTTTTGTGGCATACGACGTTTCTGAGATATCCGTCATTAAAGGTTCGCATTGTTCATTTCTTGGTCATTCTCTTAAAATCCTTTCAATATTCAGTTGTTTCTCGCGATTGCATGGAAACAGTATGGAATTTTAAGACCAGCACATAGTGTCCAGTTCTTAAACATTTGACTATCGTTGTTCTCTTTGTATTTATAACAAAGTGTCTAATGCAGCTATTTCCGGAAAGTTTTATCTGGATTAAAATGAAGTAGTTAGGAAAATAAACTTTAGTAAGAAAATTTCTATTCCCACTAATAAACGATATAGGGTAGACAAAGTCATGTAAATGTAACACATCAAAAGTTTTGGACTACTTTGCAGGCCTCTCTGACGAAGTACACCACTAACGTTTATGGTATTTGAGATCTTTTCCCTCACCGTCTTCATTAACTATGTTATATTCAGAATTATTGTCATATTTTGTTTTCTTTATCCTCTTCCAATGTAATTTTTCAAAGCCATTCTAACCTTTTTGCAGATAAAGTATTGCCTGTTTAAAGATTTTTTATATTATTACGGGTGTGGAATATTCACATACATTTGTTGATTTTATTTCCATACATGAGTACACCTTCACCTTACCAAGCAAGTTGACTCCACAGTAATGGTTCGATTCCCGTCTACCGCCCAATCTGACCTTGTGTTTTCGGGTTTTCCCTGTTCGGTAGGTGAATGCTGGTATGGTTTCTAATCTACCAAGATTTCCCCCCCCCCAATTTCCCTTTCATTCCGTTTCCTTCTCATCTTTCAGGTGTGCTTCTAAGTTTCGTGGCGTGGGGCGGCGCCGAAAAATGGCGTGGATACTTTCTCCAAGGGAATATTTTCGGTAGACACTAGAAGGCTGCTTGGTTGGACGGGTGGTTCTTCGCCCTCTTTGGGCAGCTCCAATAGTGGGACAGGACGAGCCAGGAACTGTTAGGGCCTCCCGCGCTTCTCTTTGGCCTGTTTGTGACCTGTGGCCTCCCGTGGTTCCTTCAATTCATCCCTTCTTCCTGGGGAGAGGAGTGCAATAGATCCCTTGTATGTAATAGTGTCCCTCTCCGTTTTATACCCTATAAATTATCATCATATACATTAAAACATATTGTTACATGCTGGGGTGAAGGCCAAAAGGGTTACCAGAAGATGATCCATTTGGATCACCCCAACACGCACATGGGGAGGGCGCAACTCGCTAGCAGGCTAGAAGTCAGGGACCTTGGTGTGTAATTAAGGGGAAAGCGTGGGTTTTTGTATTACATTGAAAGATTGCATAACACACATCACCTGGGATTTATTCACAAAAACGTTTGGCTTCTCTATATAGTTAACAAAGGAAATAGGGTGAAGGGACATGCCACAGACCGAGACCGGCCACACACGCGTTTGGCTACAACGACCACCTCCACTCAAGTTTCGCTAACTTTTTTCCCACCAACCGTATCAAGCCAAGCCAGGAAGGGTTGATTTTATACCAGACAATTTTAAACAGATCCCTTCCTTTGGCGCGATCCGCGCCAAAAGGAGAGACCGATAAGTCGAAATATAACTAAAGAGACCCAATAATGTTACGTCTGGTAGCAACAATACAACACAACAGTGCGTCTGGTAATGACAATGCACTTACTGATACGTCACAATATAAACAATAATTTCTTGAATTTTTCTCACTTGGGAGCATCATCCACTAGCCATACTTTTTCCCATCGTATAAATATTTTCTAAAGCAAAGAAAACATTGTAGTCGTATTTGCTTCTTAGTTTATTTCTGCTGTTATCTAGATGAGAAACACATGTATTATTTTGTATACTTATTTTAGTTACATTCGCATATATTAATTAGGAAAGAAATTAGAGGAGCATGTCAAATAAAACATAAAGTAAGCTTACAGAAGCAAATTCTTAACTGCAGTCAAGACCAATAGGTCAGTGTTTTCGGCAGCTCAGTATAAAAATATCCTGATTTGACACATTCATGTGACTTTCTTTATCTATTCTTCTGCAAACTATTCATACAAAAGCTATTTTTCTATCTTTATAAACACAGCATTATTAAAAGTGATACTAAATTCATTGTAGAAACTTGCTATGTCGACTTCTCCTTACTCGCAACACAATCAGTTGGCGTTATTTTGAAATAATGGATGGTAGGTTGTGATGCGAGTAAGAAGAAGTCGACATAGCAAGTTTGTACAATTGTTCCACCTACTTCATATTAAATATTTGCAGAAATGACTGTTAGACAACTGGCACTAAAAGCAGATATATATTTTACTTATGTAAATAGATTTCATATATGCTATTTTAATAAAAATCGTTAGAGCTATTTCTTAGAAAATAAAACATTTCAAAAAATCCTCCATGTAAAGGGTAGTTCGGAGTTGGGGATTTTCTTGAAAATCTTCATGTCTTATCTTCGGAAGGTACTGAACTTAAACACTAAGCTTGGTGTTTACCCGACTTTTCCTTTTTGAGTTATGCTGTTCACAGACACGCGCGCGCGCGCGCGCACACACACACACACACACACACACACAGACAGATCGAAGACACACACACTCACAGGGACGTTTTTCTAAAAGTTGTTTTGCGTTTCTTTTGGATTCAGCAGGCCTCAAAACATGTATTTCCGTTGAATTTTTCGGTATCGAATTTTTCGGTGGAATGCAATACCTTCTCTTGTACGTGGTAGAGAAAGTAATAAGTTATGAGTGAATCTTTGAATTCAGAATGCACATTAGGATTAAATCGTCTGTAAGGCAGCCTGGACTAGTAGGGATTTAGCTTTCCCCCTTTCTGGTACTGCAAGTAATCTTGCGCCATTGTTTGACCTGCATATTCCTACCAAGGAAAACCAGAGCCAATTTCCATGCCATTCCTTTATTACAGAATGCAATATTCTACTGAGCGCACTCGCAAGTACGATTAAAATGATAATATATCAGTTCTAGCGTGCTTGGGAATTTAAGTAACATACCTTGAAGACGGAGAAATTGAATTTGGCATATTAATCTGCAAACGAAATTTCTAGATTTACACTTATGAGCAAATAAGTGGAAAATTCCCCTAGATCTAACGAAAGAGATGATTCCGCTTTAACCTGCGATGATCGTATTCGGAAGGTCCCGGGTTCAATTCTGCCGGGTTGGCCAATCTGACCGTGGGTTTTTTCGTGGTTTTTCCAGGTTGGTAGGTGAATGCTAGGGTGGTTTCTCTTCCAATACGAATTTATAGTTCCCATTATTTCATTTTATCTGTTTCATCTCATCTGTTTCAGGAGACGGCGGTTGTGTGTTGCGGCGGGACGGTGGCATTTTGTTACGGAGATCTCTCCCTAACACTTGGCGTCACTGCTGGGTAAAGGTAAAGGTGGGGACGAACGCAGGGGCTCCCGCAACCGAGGCAGAGCACCGCACGCAGACTCCCCTCTCTTCGTGCTTTTTCCGTGACCCCTGGGAGGGAAGGATGAGGGGAGAGACCCAAGGCGACCCAAGCATGTGCAGGATACCTGATGGTTCCTGTTCGGACGCATCCGACGCCGCCCCCACTCACAAGCCTCTAACCCCGGCGATCCCCGCAAATGCGCACGAAGGAGGGGGTCCTAACAGAGCAGTAGAAAAACCTACACAAAGAGCACATCCACCGCCCTGCGCAACACTCCTAACACCGCCGCCCGATGAAAGAAAATAAAGGGGAATGGAAATGATGGAAGTGATCGACAGTAAATTCGTGACAGAAGGGCAACCACCCCAGCATTCGCCTACAGACTCGAGAAAACACGAAAAAACCCATGGTAAAATTGGCCGGCCCTACGGCAATCGAACTTGATATGAGCTTCTCGCGTTACAGAGGAGGAATCTCACTGGGTTTGTGGTAAGAATTTTTTTAAAGTGGGGTAAAAAGAAGGTGAGGCTGGGCATTTCATTACCAATCTAAATCTCAGCATTTATATGTGGGCCACTTCTTCTGCACACGATGATTAGGACTGTAAAACCTGATTAGTCGTATTACTCATACTGATTACTCATTCTCGTATTATTCGAATAGTCCGATAATTGAATTTAAAGAACTCGAACTATTCAAAGATTTAAATAAACTGGCCTTTTTTATATTGGAATTATTCGGATAGTTTTTAACACTCTTAATTTCTGTTGTATTTTATTCGATTAGGTATACCACCACCACCACCACCACCACCACCACCACCACCACCACCACCACCACCACCACCACCACCACCACCACCACCACCACCACCACCACCACCACCACCACCACCACCACCACCACCACCACCACCACCACCACCACCACCACCACCACCACCACCACCACCACCACCACCACCACCACCACCACCACCACCACCACCACCACCACCACCACCACCACCACCACCACCACCACCACCACCACCACCACCACCACCACCTCCACCACCACCACCACCACCTCCACCACCACCACCACCACCACCACCACCACCACCACCACCACCACCACCACCACCACCACCACCACCACCACCACCACCACCACCACCACCACCACCACCACCACCACCACCACCACCACCACCACCACCACCACCACCACCACCACCACCACCACCACCACCACCACCACCACCACCACCACCACCACCACCACCACCACCACCACCACCACCACCACCACCACCACCACCACCACCACCACCACCACCACCACCACCACCACCACCACCACCACCACCACCACCACCACCACCACCACCACCACCACCACCACCACCACCACCACCACCACCACCACCACCACCACCACCACCACCACCACCACCACCACCACCACCACCACCACCACCACCACCACCACCACCACCACCACCACCACCACCACCACCACCACCACCACCACCACCACCACCACCACCACCACCACCACCACCACCACCACCACCACCACCACCACCACCACCACCACCACCACCACCACCACCACCACCACCACCACCACCACCACCACCACCACCACCACCACCACCACCACCACCACCACCACCACCACCACCACCACCACCACCACCACCACCACCACCACCACCACCACCACCACCACCACCACCACCACCACCACCACCACCACCACCACCACCACCACCACCACCACCACCACCACCACCACCACCACCACCACCACCACCACCACCACCACCACCACCACCACCACCACCACCACCACCACCACCACCACCACCACCACCACCATTGAAACAGTTCGAAGATTCAGAATACAATAATCCCGGTATGAACTGTTCGAAAGCTAGAAAATTCCAACTATTTGAATAGTTCCCAAACATGAATGATTCCGTTAGTTAGAATCGTTGCATAATTCGAATCATAAAACCATAGCCAACTATTCGTATAATTATTATAATCCCACTTATGATTTGGTAACAAAACCACGAATAGGAAATCTGTACAATCACACCATTCACACTATTTGGCAGCTAACTTACTTGAAGGCGTATTAGAAAACTCCACAAACCTAATCTGTATTTTCACCTTGTGTTTATTCAAGAGACCTAGGGAGGTGGCGCCACGGTAGCTCTGTGACTGCATTCGGGATGTCCCGGGTTCAAACCCTAGGGTTGACCAATCTGACCGAAGATTCTTGCGCAGTTTTCCTCGGTCGCTAGGCGAATACTGGGTTGTATAATTTGTTCTGCGAATTTTCCTATCGTCCCTTTCATTACTATACCTCATTTCTTTCTTCTTCACCGCCATTCCAGGCGTTAGACTGATGATCACCCATTCTAGATATGCTATGATCCAGAGTTTGCTTGCTCCTCGACAGGCTACTGACCCAAGGCATTGTCTTGTAAGTCCTTGGAGGTGTAAGTTCTACAAACAAGAGGGTAATCCGTTAAGAAGAAGAATTTTATTCAAGAGGAATAAATCTGTGTTTATTTCTTTTTCAGATCAAACCGCGAAGACCACAAGTTTGAAATATCAGCTCGTATCCCGCACATCGATATCACAGGACAATTTCAGTCAGAAGGAGGACTTCAAACATTACCATTATTCGCCAGTGGCAACTTTTACATTAATACCAGTAAGTTCTAAGCTTAAGGATAATATTTGGGTTTACCAATGGAACTTTCAGCTCCTATCGGGTTTTCCCATTTTCTCCTGAGGAGCTATTCTTTCTTTAGCTGTAGGTCTATTCACTCCCATACTGAGAAGAGTGCTTTTCAGTAAGCAAAAGGTAATAGAGCTCCTTTTTTCTGGGTGCCAATTTAGTTTAGTGCATTTTAGTCGTCAATAAAACTAGGGAAGGAAGCGAGAAAAAATTTATGAATACATACTGTGAAATGCACGGAACTTAGGAAACATTATGTGTCTCTTGCTGGCTGCTGGCTATGTAACAACTGCAACGTTTTCCAGCCTAAATAAATTAAATTCAAATAATGGATCAATTTGACGATTAATAAATAATTGATACATAGCACAATATTTTAAGTAAAACGAAACAAATGGCCGTACCCAACATGATTTTGAATTTTGTCCAAATTCTATTTATATAATCTTTTAAAATATTGGTTTACTATAGTAATCCACTCCTACAATTATACATTTCATTTAGCATGGAAAGCATTTCGTCTTCAACACAACAATACTTCATTAAATACCAAGCAGAAAGAAACAAATGTGAATACAAAACTTTTCCTGTTTTGTATTCACAAATACATTAATTTCTGTTATGCCCAGAAATTACAATAATAGTTTGTAACTGTGGTGCTTAAAAAATTACCTGCTTGTACAATTTGTTGAAAAAGGGCGGCCTTTTCCCCTAGGTCACAGGAGGAAACCGTTTGGTTTACACATTTATCTAATACTTATGATCACTTCTATATTTGGTTTGAAACAATGTATATTAAACAAACATAAACCAATGAGCGATATTATACTCTGTAGGTAAAAAATAGCCTCTGTAAATGTCTTTTAATCTGATTGCTGTAAACAAATGGAGGTGGGCAAGCTGATATAACATTACCTTATGGATGACAGAGGCGGTGAGAAATGAGTTACCTACAAGTTTCGTCGAAGGTCCACCTATGTAAGAACCTAAGTTCAAACCCCCTTCTAAAACCCAGGGTTAGCGCCATCCGAGCGTCTCTCCAACCGTGGAGTTTCCCATGAAGCCAATACCTTGTTATCCTAGAAAGGCCCGCTTGCGCGGGAGATGGAAGTGGATACGCCACTTACGCGCGCCACCCTGAAAGGATGACTACCGATAACATCGGTGGGGTTGACAGCACTTTAGCAAGCCGTCTACCGGCTATCCAGGTCGGTACCGGAGAACATTGAGGCGTCTCACAGCCCCGTCTGCATGGAAATCCATACCCATGGGTCTCGGGAACCACTACCCCGCCGAGTCCAACCCAATCCGAACAACTCCCCAACGGGAGGGGCTCGAAACGTTCGGCCCGGCGTACTTCTAGTAACGTCAGAAGTAACACGAATGCTAAGGGTTCGTAAGTGTTCAGTTGCACAAGAACCACATTATTTATTTCATATATTTCTTCTGAAGTATACATGCAAACACAGTCTAAAATGTTTGCCGCCATCGAATAAGAATGCGGTGCAAGGGTTGGCGAGCTGTGCAGCACATGTCGAAAAATACTACCGTTGGTGAAAAAATTATCAAGAAAAAACCTATTGCTTAAAATTATTTGTTAATTTCACTTCTTTGGTCCACGCTCATTTAGTTACAATAATTATGTTATTATAAGTATTTGGTGTTGTATGATAACACTGATATGACCTAGTGGTCGAAAAGAATAGCTAAATAAATGGATTGTTATCGTTAGTCTTATCATCATCATTATTATTAATAATAGTACCGAATTAGCATGAACATAGACAACTGATTGGCAGTGATACTCTCCATCCATATTTTGTGGTTATAATTATATTAGAATGAAACACTTGGAGAAGACGGAACTGTACATTTTATTACCATCTTGAATCGCCCCAGTGTTTCTAGATGTGTTATTTTTCACCCAGTTACATTAGATTAATTGAATTTTTCAACAGCTGTGCATTTGCTTAAAATGTCACCCTAACAGAATTTGGAAACGGCAAGAATTTTCCAAAACGTCTCAGCTATTAACTTAAGTGACTTTATTACTCAGAAAACTAACAAATACAATATTTAAATTTTTGAACTTTGTACTTAGTTGAAACATTTTCTTTGAAGAAAATGTTTGGGATGTTATACATTTAAACATAGCCTGAATTTAAGTAGAATGTAAATCATGTTACATCACAGTTCATCAGTTTTCGGGTTGTATAACGTAGATGGTATATGTACATACATACCGAGCGGCATGACTCAGAACAATAACGTTTGTGGCCCGCATTCGAGAGGTCCCAAGTTCGATTTCCGGTGACCGCCCACTCTGGCCCACGGGATTTTTTTCGGGGATTTTCCCGGGTCGTCAAGCGAATACTGGAGTGATTTCTTTCATTCCCACATTTCGTTTTAGTAATCATTTCATTCATCCTTCACCCCATTTCTATTTCAAGGTTGAAAGCGTCGGCGATGGTGTTTTGGTGCGGCGTGGTAGGGAAAAAGGATGATCTCTGTGCATTTTCTCCGCTCCTCAGCCATCGGCTGGTAGCCGGGATATATTATGGACCGCACACTGTGGGAGGGTGTTGGTCCCTGTGTGGGGTGGAGTCCCCGATCTGCCTGCCCGGCCGCCGGAGCGTCTATATCTGGAATCCGTGGGGATCCTGTCATTGCTCTGCCATCACTGCTGGTTCCGCCCGTCCGGTGTCTCTCTTCACCTCATCCCTCCTTCCTGGGGGAAGGCTTTATTAAAATATGCGGATTCACTGGATCGGTGCCGAATCCCCCCCGCTTCACAATCCAATCCAACGTATATATATACCTATACATACCCATGTAGATAAAAATGCAGAGATGCTGTTTAAAAACGCATTAGGAAAACCATGTTAACCCAAAACTTGATTATTTGAAGGTCAGTATAGAAATACGTTGTGAACCTTTACCATTGATTGGGCAGTCATAAATTCAAGGGTGATAAGTATATCGTTGGAGAACGAAGAAAAGCTTGAAAATACGAGATGAAGTCGAGCATTTTCTACTTCAGACATTCTCCAGTGCACTTAACGCACGAGTATTGCATTTCTTTTTTCAACGACAATGAATAACAGAAATAACACTTGCGTAAATTTAAAATTAATTACTAAGTCTGTTGAATATGGTGGTTCTAATAGCAAGGTCAACAATTAACAAGTGGCGTTTGATTATCCACTGGTTACGAACTTCCTGTCACCCGCACCGTCGACACAGAAACCAGCCTCGCCAGCCGGCCGCACGCCGCAAAACTAGTCCCACTAGTCGACTAGAGTTGATGATGGGGGAAACACGTCTCCCGAAAGTGCTACTCAGATAACACCAACAGCGCAGATGTGATGAGAATTAATATGTAACGACTCACTATAATTATAATATGATAACATCACAATCAACAATACTTCTGTCAATTACAACCCAGTCCTACTAAGTTTACACCGAGTCACCATCGATGACAATACCTATATATACTTTAAGGCGTTAAAGGTATTATTAGGGCTAATGTTTCAGAGATGTAAGGTAGCCTACAATTTGCATCGGGCCCTGTAGCGTATTTCTCATGTTATACCGGATCACTCTAAATTTATCTTGAAATATGTCTTAATATATCATAGTTCTTATGTTTAAACTGCAGAAAAAATTTATTAGAACAATGACAGATTCTAGTTTCGCGGAACACTGTCGGCCTATTTTTATCAAAGAAAAAAATTCTCAGTTAAATGTTTATAAACTATACTTGAGTTATTGTTATTTGTGAAAGATGATGTAAGTATTTATACAAAAGGAATGACCTGCGCTTTTATAATACAAGACAACATAGGTTTCAAATTAATTTTATCAGATTAAGTAAGAAACACAAGATTTTGAGCTCATGGCTATTAAAACTGCCAATAAATTTCCACACACTTATATTTTCCCGCAGGACAGATGCAGCCAATATGTGACCTATGCCATAGTAACCTCAGCATCTACCACCCCGTCATAAATGTAATAAATACAAAAACATACGGAAACAACACGGAATTCTACAGGACATCTCAAAACGTTAAACAGCTTCCAATTACCCGCAAAATTTATCTTTACTTAAAGGATATTGGCATAAAATATGTGATCTACCTTAATCAACTGTACTATATAATATTATACACAAATATGAAAAATAATGTAAAATTTTTCTAAAATATTTTACAAATATGTGTGTATATTATTATATGCTGGGGTGAGGGCCAAAAGGTTTCCAGAAAATCAATAAACCCAGCACGCACATAGGGAACGCAACTCGCTACAGCAAAAAGACCAGGACGTTAGTGAATAAAATTTAGAGGAATTTATTAACAATTACCTGGAATTTATTAACAAACGTTTGGCGACTCTACATTATGAACTAGAAAGAGAGGATGGAGGGAGATGCCCCGAAGCCGTGGACTCACCACACGCACGTATGCTACAACGACTGCTCTTACTCAAGTGACGCTAACTATATCCCCCCCTTCCAACCTTCCAGACGAATTTCAAACGTAGCCCTCTCTTTGGCGTGTTCCGCGCCACAGGAGGGATCGTTAAGCCGGAAAATCAAAGAAACCCAATAATGCTATGTCTAGTAGCGACAACGCAACAGAGCAGTGCGCCTGGTATGACAATGCGCTTACTGATACGCCACAATATGTTTCATTGTATGCCTTTGTATTTAATGCAAACTACTTTCCAAAATATTGTTATTAATATGTATGTAAAAGTCCGATTGTACGCCTTTGTATTTGTTAATATGCTTGTTAAGAATGTATCGGTCGCGTTATGAACTCGAAGTTAAAGCGACCTTAAATAAATTATATTAAAAAATTTCTACACCAGTTATTTAATCTTGGCGAGAGCCATTTCATAAAATGTGTCTCAGGCAGGCTCATTAGCAAGGCATTTTATAACAAATTAAATTATTAATATTGGTATACTTTTACATGATCTTTGTTTTATTTTTATTCTATGCTTTGAAACGCATCTAATGTGCATTATGTGCTCTCAGCCTGTATAATAGATAAATAAACAAATAAATGAAGATTACCTAATTAATATTCAACGAAATCAAGGGAAAGTTATCTGGTATGAATAGACACATCGAATTAGTTATTTTCTTTTATATGATATTAAACATTTATTCAAATAATTACCCTTTTATAGTACATCTTCCGTGCAACCACCTGAATAAAATTTTAAAATAATTTTTATTTTCTCTACTACATATTTGATGCAGTAATTTGTATCACAAATTACTTAAATGTAAATAATGATTGTAATATGAATATGCATTTTTATGTGACATTGATTTAAGATGTTTCTTGACTGTAATTATTGTTGATAAGTAAGTTTATACGACCTTACTGAAACTGTCAATAATAGCGCGCAATAATGCAGCGAGGGGGTGAGCTGTTTATCATTATTGGAAACGAGGAAGTTACCTAATATTGGCGCGTTTTTTTCTTGAGAATCTTCTGGAACGTTTCCCTAGAGCATATGTATTCATAATTTTCATTGGATATTAAAATAGACGCTAATGTTGGCGCGTTTTATTAGCCAATTGCAGTTCAGTTATAATCTTTAGGCATATCGGAGTGTATGGGTATAAAAGCAGTAGGTTAGAGGTAAAGTCATGCCAGTTCATCAAAAATCTGTGTACACTACACGTCGTCTTCAGTCAGTCAGTTCGTCGAAAGTATTTGTACGGCAAACGTCGGGTATCGATTCACAAGTTACGCGCAGCAGAATTATGAGTAATCTAAAGTGTTGTGAGGTTAATTATACAAAAAGTTGAAGTACGCAAATTAAGAGTGATCAGTAAGAAGTTATTATAACAGTTTCAGTTTGGCGAGTGTTAAGATCAATGTATAAATGTGATAGTTAACGTGTTCGACAATAAATGTGTAAAACAAATTTCTTCATCAGTGTTATATTTGGATAAAAGATTCCTTTCCGTTTACACACCCTGATCAAGAAACATGTTCGACCGAGAAATAATAGCTAGCCGGAGGACAGTAAACAAAAATTAAATCAAATAACAGTCGCATTCTTTCGAACACTAACACTGCTGCAAATTGCTAACACCAGATGGAGCTACAAACCGAACAAATGAATGACGTCACAAGATGGCTTCACATGAAGTAAATAAACACACATACACAAACATCACAAGTAATAACATTATAAGAAAAACGCTCGCATATTGTAAGTAGAGGAATATTGCACTCCACCCAAAGTTCTATACTGAGATTTCAACCAAAAATACATGTTTTGGGGTGCCTTGAATCCAAATAAAACATTTTTGGAAACATATCCGTGTGTGGGTTTGTATGTCTGTCTGTGAACAACATAACTCAAAAACGAAAAGTCGGATAAATACCAAACTTGGTATTTGAGTTTAGCATCTTCCACATATAGGACACGAAGATTTTCAAGAAAATATCCCCACCTCATACTACCCTTTACATGGAACATTTTTCGAAAATTTTGGTGTTCTCAAAAATGGCTCTTAAGATCTTGATTAAAATATCATATGTTTAAGATACTTTTATGGCAAACGAAATGTATATATAGAAATTTTTGGGAATATCCCGAAAACTCCCGTTCATTCTGAATGATTGTTGCATAACTGGTAAATCCTAAGAGATTGACAAAATGTTACTACACAAAAAATCTGATGTGTTACACTTACATGACTTTCTCTACTCTTGTACAAACTATTTTTACAAACGCTTATTCTCCATATGCTTCATGTTAATCGAGATATCGAGATGTCAATCTTATTGATAATTTTCTTGTAGATGCAAGGGGAATATGGTAGGTTTTAAGCGGTAGTCAAATATTTTAACGCTGGTTGCTATGTGGCGCATTCCATTCTCTTTGCATGTGCAGGTCATAAAAAGAATGAATAACGAATTTGAGAAAAAGTGTAAGTATTGGAAAATTTAAGGGAATAACAAGCAATATCTCGCAAACGGTTCACTCAACAAAAGAAATGTATATGACATAAATTGTGTATTTTAACGCGATCTACATTTTTTGTGTAGTAAAATTTTGTCTATCTCTTATGGTTTACCAGTTATGAAAAACTCGTTCACAATGAAGAATGCTTTTAAAGACATTCCCAGAAAATTCGATATATACATTTTATTTGTCATGACAATATCTTAAACATATGATATTTTAATCAAAATCGTTAGAGCCGTTTTTGAGAAAATTAAAATTTTCGAAAAATCTTCCATGTAAAGGGTAGTCTGGGGTGGGGGGATTTTCTTGAAAACCTTCGTGTCGCATCTCTGGAAGATACTGAACCTAAATACCAAGTTTGGTGTTTATCCGACTGTTCGTTTCTGAGTTATGCTGTTCACAGACACAGACACACACACACGGACATGTTTCCAAAAATGCTTTTTTTGGATTCAGGGGGTCTCAAAACATGTATTTCCGGTGAAATCTCGGTATCGAATTTTTGGGTGGAATACAATACTTCCCCTATTTACTATACGTAGTAGAGAAAGTAAAAATGTAGATTCGTTAAAACACACAATTTATGCCGTATACATTGTTTTTATGGAGCGAACGATTTAGAGATATTCCTTGTTGTTTGTTTGAGTTCTCCAATACTTATACTTTTTCTCAGATGGAAATTCGTTATTCTTCTTTTTATGTTCTGGACAGGCAAAGAGAATGGAATGCTCCACGTAGCAACCAGCTCTTAAAATATTTGTCTATCGCCTAAAGCCTACCATATTCCCCTTGCATCTACAAGAAAATGAGCAATAAGATAGTTTCTGCAAATGTTTATCTCGATTAACATGAAGTAGATGGGGAATAATTCATTCATTCATTATCTGTTTACCCTCCTCTTATGTAGGACTTACACCCCCAGGACTTACAAGCGGGTGCCTGGGGTCAGAGGCCCGTCGAGGAGCAGACAGTCATGGATCAGACAGAACATCCAGGATGGGTGATCAGCCCGATGCCTGGTATGGGATGAAGGAAGTAGATGAAACGAAATGTTGTTGAAATGGATGAAAGGAAAGGTGATGATGGAGCAGTTGGTGGAATGAATTGCGGGGGAAACCGGAGAACCCGGAGAAAACCCGCCCAGACGCCGCTTCGTCCACCACAAATCCCACATGCAGGTCCCTGGGATTGAACCCGGGCCGCCTCGGTGGGAGGCGAGCGGTCTAACCACTCGACCATGCGCCGCCAGATGGGGAATAAGCGTTTGTAAAAAAGCTTTTGTACATGCGTAGAGAAATTAATATGAGTGCAACCATCAGATTTTTATAAACAGAAAAGCTATTCATGCTGGTTAGTTGCATGGAATGGCAATTTTCATTCAGTAAAGGAAAATATTGTAATTATAAATAATTCAACCCTCTCTTTTGCGTCATGAGGCCGATATCATAAAATATACATTTACTCGATAAATAATGAAAAAATATCCCCTGATAATTAATATTCACCAGGGCGTAGCGGAACTGATTGACTTGATTATAAACTATCTCGCCTAAACGCGTAATAAACTGAACAGCACTGTACAGGGAAAGCATGAGTTGGGAAAATCAAATTTTCTCACCATATCATATGATATATATTTTATGATGAACAGTTGCAGTCCGAAATCAAAATAGAAGACTATTTCGTCGTGTTTAGGGATAACGTTTCATCTAGAACAAGGGATGATATTCCACAATTCATAGTTTGCTGTAAACAGAGCAGAATTGAAGGATGACGCAGCCACGCTACGTGCTCCATCAATGAAGCAATACCTTTGCCTCACGATTGCTGCTTCTCTCCTCCTAGTTGGTTTTTTTTATACTTTGCCACGGCTGCTCGAGCATGAGATGTTAATCACTGGGTATGCGTGAGTGTATGTACATAGAAACACGAAGGCTTTCTTGGAACACTTTTATTCACCATTAAAATAAGACTTAAGATTTGCCGATCACTTTTAAATTCTTACGATGTTACTGTGTCTTTTTTAAGACCGAAGATTATCAATTACATCTGATCGTTCGACCCTCTTGCAAGTTCGCACCCAGTCTTCGGACCTCGACGAGACCGTTGTTCCTCACCACACGCGCGATACAAAGAAAAACCTCATAACTTCCCCTCTCTCCCCATAAAATTTGCACCAAAACTGAGCGTCATGAAGCTTCTAATGACCTTCACATCCTGCCCAGTGCAACTTCACCCATTAATTCCAAGAGAAACTGGCTTCAGCTATTTTACCCTTTATACCTGGGGCTGGTCCCTAATTAGCTAAACTGTGCCTGTCTGGCCTTTCTGTCACTTTTAACAGTCAACAATTTTCCCAATGCTTCTCCTTTCAATACATGCACTGATTTTAAATATTTTATTATTTATTTTATTTCGCTCCTTCAAAGATTATTTAGATAATTATTGACTATAATTTCGGCTTCAAGGAAAGGCTGCAATGTATAAAGAAAGCAGAAATGACAGCAAAACTTTGAAACAGTATATTTCTTTTTCATTAAGGCGTAAAGTGTAAATATTCTCAAGGAGGTTTATACCAGCGTTATCTTCAGCGGTAGTTCACAAATTGAATAATATGCTTCCTTTGGTTATTCTGTTTATTTCCGTTACTGAAAAAAACCCAGCAAATATACAGATAATTGAAGAGTAATGACCAATAATACCCAGTGATTGTAATTGGTGAAGAGTCAATGTGGGGGGGGGAGCAAGTGACACTAAAGTGTCATCTGTTTAGTGGTCCTTGCTCCATACTACGTAAATTTGACTAATGAGGACATTATATGAGCAAGGAACATAAATGTAGGAAATAGAAGTGTGTGAATGCTATTTTTATTATCACCACAGGAAAAATACGCATATCCATTTGACTACCGATTTCAAAGATTGGAAATTAAGATTACTACTAAGCTCCTTCTCTGAATAAAAATAGACCGTGGGTAATTTACGATCAACATACGAGATTAAAACGAGTTAAGAAACCTATTTCATCATTACTGGCATTTTGTGCTACATTTTATGGTTCAAGTTGTAGCTTGTGGTAAATTAATTTATGCAAGCAGACCGCACCCATTCTAGTATTCTGAAATGCACCAATCAGAAACTGAGTTGCTGCATATAAGAATTATTCTACCTTCTATTTCCTAAAAGCCACTCATTACTATTCTCTTTGGAATCAAACTACTTTCGCTATTTCTTTCTTTCTGTATTTCATCTACATTTAGAACGTCTATGGAATACAGACCTTATAGACGTCCTGCACTGTGTATTTGAGGAAGGTTTCTTCCTTTTACTAGCTCTTAATTTGTTTGTTTTTAATTATTTATTGCAAGGTATTTAAAACTTAAAGAGAGACGCTGTGAATAAATTATGCTCTTATAAAATACCTTGTAGATAGTTTAGACATAAAGTAGTACATTAATTTCTTAATGCTGCGAGGCCACTCTAACATTTTAAGCTTTTAAGTGTTGGTTATACGAACTCGGACTAAATCTTCGAATAGTTATTCTTGGAATAACCTATGAAGGGTATAAATGTGGCGACGAGTTGTTCAATGCAGTTTTATTCCTTACATAGCTATTCGACTACTTGCAGATTTAAAACTAATGTTGGCTATATTGCGAGTCATTCATGATACATAATCAGTGCTTTGTTTTGCAGAAACTTGTGTAACAATTCGTAATGCTTTCTTAATCAACTGCTCCTAAACTGTTATTATTATTTAATGTTTGAACTGTTTACGGTATATCAACTAATGATGAATGCTCACAAAATTATGATTTCACAACTACTTTGTACAAAATACAAGCACAAACATTGTAACCTGTTGCGATAGAGTAATAATATGGGAGTACATAACCTCACATTTTGGGCAAAGTTGTAACTTAAATTAAATTGAGTTTTATTTATGGACGCTCTTTAACTGCTGTGGTCCGTAGCGTCCAAATCTATATTGGGCATGAAGGACCGGTAATTTTGCTCAGAGGGTTCTTTATAAGGATTGAGATTCTTCCGCGTGACGTAAATCTACGACATGGAACCACCGGCTTTACTTCCCTTCCGAAGGAAGCAATGCTAAGGATTTTTACGCCCGAAAAATTCATCGCCCTCCGCTGGGTTTGTACCCTCAGCCTCGGCATGGTAATTACTACACCACGGAGGACGACTAAATTGTAACTTGTGGTGTTATTATGCGAATTTATGGTATCTTTTGATTTCTATGCTCCAAATAGCTAACGCACTTAACCTTGCTTTCTCATTGTATTCCTTAAAATATTTTTTAATTTGAGCTTTGAACATTACGTTTTAACTGTTGCCGGGTAAATTGCCTTACTTTCCCCGGAATTAGCGACTGAAGTGATGTCTTAGATGTTCAACAGATGTCCCTGGGTGTCCTACAGATGACACGGTATGTCATTCTCTGACTTTAACGCAATGCTGGCAACATATGATTAATGCCTCCGAAGCCGGTAAGATACTCAGCCTCAAGGCGTCGCCGAGGGATGTCTTTCAGAAGGAGAGGAGTGTAGCAAGTTCTGCGAAGCGACGACAGGGCGTAGCCGAGGGATCTGCGCCTCTAAAACTCGAATGATTCACGTTCGCAGAAACAACAGCACATCGTATATTTAGTGCATTTCACTTTTTATTTAGGTTGGCAGTACCTAAATTAGGTGTGCATGTGATTTATTAAAAAATGGCTACGTATGTTGTGTTCCTGACGCGATTTGCCTATATAAATAAGACACCTAGGTGGGTAGGTGGGTACCAGACATAGAAGAGACCACATCATGTTCTGAACTCCTAAGGTAATTTATTCACTTCCTTATACCTAATATACGTCGGAGCAAGTACGGCAATTTTGCCCTGGTGCCGACGTCACTGTCAACTTAAGACACAATTGAATCGCTACACCGAGATCAATTACCTAAATAATTTGCTAAGCAGGATTATTAAACAAAATAAATATTATATTGCTTTGTAGAGTAGGATATTAGGAAAACATTTAGCTCGCATTTTGCTGATGGCAATGCTTAAATGCAACAGCTAGAAATGCTCAATAAAAGCAATGACATTGAGAGCAATATTTTTTACTGACCGTGTTCTCTATTCGACCAAAACTTGTCCGTGATAGCATCCACTGCTTTCTGTCGTACCCAGACAACTGAAAGTGATAAAAGTGAGTTTATCTCCACATTCTTTTGGAGTAAACCCACATTCTAAATACGCACAAATTAAACTTGTTCTCAAATAGTTTAAACCTAATTTTAGATAAGGGAGCTTTGAAAGTCTCTACTATATGGTCATCAGCGGCACCTCCTCCCCACATCGCGAAACTTGGTGTCACTAGCTTCACCGTTGTTAAACTTGCACATAACCTCCAAATACTGAATATCGCACAGAAAATTTCCAACACAATTCACACTTGTTGATATGTTATGTTTTGAATGATTCTTTTGTGTCTTATGAAGTAACCAGTCCTTTGTGTTTCGTCGATAATAGCTTAATCTCACTCTTTACATCGCTATGCGTCATAGCAGTGAATTGCTACACCGCATTTTGCGTTTATCTGGGATAGTATTGCTACTGCTTCAATAAAACTTTTCTAAAAAAATGAGTTTTATTTATGGAAGTTCTATGGTCCTTTGCGTCCCATTCTATATTGGGCGTGAAAGACTGGAAATTTTGCTCAGAGGCCTTTTTATCAGGCTTGAGGTTCTTTTATGTGACTGGCTTTACCTCCCTTCCGAGGAAGCCATGCTAAGGGTATTTACGCCTGAAATATCGACATCGAATTTTTAGGTGGAATACAATGCTTACCTACGTAGTAGAGAAAGTAAAAATTATTCATGACGATCCCCTCAATCATCCCTGAAAATCTACAAGAGTCATAGATGTGTCAGTAACAAGTATAATTTATACGTGAGGTAATCTGTTAATGAAAACTTAGAAACACTGTTGTTTTTCAGCTGACGTGATGGCTGTGACAATAATGTATTACGAAACGCTAGCAATCAACTCTACAAGGAATTTCCTCGCCGTAGAGCAGCTAATACTAGACATAATACCCACCAGGGTATCATACGACTTCGGAAGAACGCTTGATGGAGACAACACGCTTGGTAAGTTCAATGTCACTTATAGTTGCCAAATTTCATTTTCATTCACTGTCATAGGATAAATAGGAGAAAAGAAAAAGCTTAGGATATTATACTAACAAAAAATCGGGTATTTCTTATAAAAACTAGATATGTGACGCAATGAAAACGCTATACACCTACTTCCAGTTTTTTAAAATCTTAGCTTCAAGCTGAAATACGCGAATATACAAAGCATAAGTTAGGACATATTACCGTAACTCTCTGTCCCTATATCCTGGGCTAAATGGATGTACCGGGTGAGTAAACGGACATCACTTAGGTGTGAAAAATTGAGTGTGGTTGTTAATCTCCAAAATCTATATACTATAGGTAAACGTCACTCATGGGCCAAGTACAAAATTTAGTATCTGTACAATATTCAGTTTGCACCAAAAGTGGCCTATTTACACACACACACAAACACACACACACACACACACATATATATATATATATATATATATATATATATATATATATATAAGGATATAAAATGTAAAGGATAAGTATCACGAAGGGGCCTCCAGAACTGGCAGATCACCGCAAGTAGGCCAGTCGACCCTGTTTGTTTCTCACGTGACCCCTCGGAGGGAAGGATGAGGAGAGAAACCCGAAGAGCGATCAGATCCGGATGCCGACGGGCGCAAGCATGAACGGGGTCATAACGTTTCCAGATAGAACGCATCCCACGCCGCCCAGTCCTAGCCCACAAGCCACCAACATCCAGGGTCTACCGGAGCGGAGCCCCTCGCTGAAGAGAGACCTAACTGAGCGATACTGAAGTGACGCCAGGGAAGAAACCTTTACAGAGCGCAAGCCACCGCCCAGCTGCAACCCGACGAACACCGTCGCCTGCTCCTACAACCCTGAAACAGATGACAAGGAAGATGTTGGATACAGGAAATGAGAGGATGAAGAGTCGTGGTAGAAGATGAACTACCCCAGCATTCCCTGGTGACCCGGGGAAACCATGGAAAACCCATTGGCTAGAGCGGGCGGTCGCCGGGGTACGATCCCAGGACCTCCCGAATGCGGGCCACAGACGCAACCGCCTAAGGCATCCCGCTCGGTAAACATATGCTCCACCTTCTCTGCTCCATCGTGTATGTTAAAAGCATTCAGAGTGTTTAAAAGCAAATGTTTACGTTTGTTTATTGGAACACCCTGACATGCGCATAACATTACTGATTCCGGTCTTCCGTTGCTGCAGAGTGATAAGAGAAAACAGTATTTTCAAATATTACACATATCTCGCTTCAATATGTAGTGAGAAAAAGCTGTGATGGTTATGAATGCACGCAGCTCGAAGAAGGTGAGAGATAGGTACATGTGGTATTCATATCATCAAACTTACCTCTGAAACGCTGAAGCCTCAAGGAGTATTTTTGATGTTATTTTGACAAAGCTTGGTATACTTGGTTTTTAGAATCTGGCAAAAGTTATAAGCTATCCTACGCAATTTTAAAAACTTTTGCTACCCTTATTTTCAATCTCTGTTTTCAACTGCAAACATGCTTTGCCATTGTAAATAAAGCTATATTCACTTATACTATAGACACAAAGAGCATTAATAAGCTACCTTGCAATTCTCAAAAGGCAGCCTACCATATTTTCAAATCCCTATGCAGAAAGATGCAACCCACCTATCAATCCAAATATTGCACGCTTACGCTAGCACCTTCCAGGTGCTAAGCACCAGGTTAGCTTGCAACTTCCGAAAGCTGCCCAAACTTTATTTTCTGGGAATTTTTAATACCCTTTATTTTCAATTCCTTCTGCACCAAAACATACTGCCTGGTCACAGCCAGGGCACAACTTTGTGATCTTGAGCTACAAAACCTGGAGAAATTTATAGAATAGCTTATGATTTCAACACACTACTCCCATTCATATGACCAATCGCTTAAATACAAAATTGCATAATTTGACAAGTTGGACAAAAGTTTGAAGAGTTATATTTTATGTGTGAGAGACAATTGTAGGCTCCTTGCTACTTTGGAAAACCACTCCTATCCCCACTGCAATCCCTTTCTTACAGAATGCATCAGTATAATGCCTGGTAAGACCGCTGGTTTCTTCTAAAATGACAACAGCATGTAACCAGCGATTGGGAAAACAAGCGGACGTTCAAACGCAAAATATAAAGATCAAGAATTCCTTGAATGGAACGTTTTAACATCCACTGATCGAAACAGATGATAATGATGATGATGCTTCATTTGTTCTTTTAAAATTGAAAATGGTAGAGTGCTAGAACTCCCATGTTGATGCGTTCTTCTAACATCGTAATTGGATTGGATTGTGAAGCGGAGGGGATTTGGCACCGATCCAGCGAATCCGGATATTGTACCTATGCCCGGTGCGCCCCCGGGAGGAACGGATGAGCTAAAGGAAGACACCGGTCGGCAGGAACCGGGTATGGCACCACAGCAATGGTAGGGTCCCTACATTTTCCAGATATAAATGCCCCTCGCGGACGTACAAGCAGACCGGGAACCCCGCCAGTCTCCGGTCTTTCATCCCATTGGTCTCTTTCAGGTCGGAAGCGTCGGCGATGGTGTTTCGGTACAGCGCGGCAGTAGAAAAGGATAGGCTTTGTGACTCTCTCCGTCCTCGATTTTAGGCTGGCTGCCGGGGTATCCGAACCCCTTTGAGGGGCATTGCACCCCCTTTGTGTGAGGTGGGGTCCCCGGTCTGCCTGTCCCTCTGCTGGGGTGTCTCTATCTGAAAACTTAGGGACCCTGTCATTGCTGTTCCATCGCTCCTGGTTCCGGCCTCCTCTGTCGTCCTTCATGGTACAGTGGTTATCATGCTAGCCTGTAGTTCCCGAAGTCGCTGGTTCAAACCCGGCGGAGGGGATGGACTTTTTCGGACGTAAAAATCCTTAGCATGGCTTCCTTCGGAAGAGAAGTAAAGCCGGTGGACCCGTATCATAGAGTTACGCACTTAAAAGAACCTCAAGCCTGATAAAGAGGCCTCTGAGCAAAATTACCGGTGTTTCAAGCCCAATATGGAATGGTACGCTAAGGACTACAGCAGTTAAAGAGTGTCCATAAATAAAACATTAAAAAAATAGTGTCTTC
The DNA here is from genome assembly GCA_030765065.1 of Deroplatys truncata. Taxonomy (NCBI): domain Eukaryota; kingdom Metazoa; phylum Arthropoda; class Insecta; order Mantodea; family Mantidae; genus Deroplatys; species Deroplatys truncata. The sequence goes on along the minus strand of CM060976.1, from coordinate 67,416,464 downwards.
TCTCGCCTCATCCTTCCTCCCGGGGACACCTCCTCGTGGGGCGTATGTATAATATTCACTCTGGATCGGTGCGAAGTCCCCTCCGTAGTCAACCCTATCCAATCCAATCCAATCCGTGGCTCATTAACGACACGGTCACTCGTGAATAAAGTCGCCAGGGAATAAAGTCTGCACTAGTCAACCCTTTAAACGCTATGAGCTAATTCGCTCTCTGCACATTGACAGCGACCATTTGGGCTGAAGTGGTGCAGTCTAAAACAGACTAAATGAAGTATCTTAGAGGAAATATAGCTTTCAAGTGTTTCCGCTGTTATCTTTATCTAGTTGTATGCTGTAAATGCGAAAAGGCGTGAGAGAATTCAACTTGCGTTATATCCTAAGGCAGTAACACATGTGCCACTTTGGAAATTCCAGAATGTGGAACAAGCGGTCGCTTTCTGCCTTTTTAGTTGTGGAAATTCCAGTCTAGAAAGGCGATAAAGGCAAGCATGCATTTCAGGTTTCGCTTAAACTTGTACTTTGCTGTAACCGTGTCCAAAGATTAATATACATTTTAGAGTCAGTTGTGATTCATGGTTTAAAAAGTTGCATGCACATTAAAGGAGAATTGCTAATGAACACCTATGTCCAGACAGGCTCTATTAAAAAAGTGCCATTAAATGTCTGATTACGAATATTTTGCTTCTCTGGGAGTGGCCTTCGTTATTCTATTTCAGTAGTATTTTTGTTGTCTCAGGAAACAAGTGAACATTGATTGCAGCATCTGACATAAGAGACAAGATGTAGCCTTTATGACGAAGCTAAAAGTGATACAGATACAAATTGTTACATAAGTCGCTTCTCGACCGAATTGTTACCTTTATTAACTGAATTGCCGATAGGCAGTAAACGCCTTTCTTAGGTGCGAAGTAATCTGTCATTTAACTCGAGATGTATAAAGTCTCATAACCTTTTGAACATCTCAGAGTTAAATAAGGTCGTAGAGGTGGTATACATGTGCGAGCCGAGCACTACTGTGAAAAATAGCTAGTGCTATTTTCGCAGAATTCTGCAGTGTAATTCTGTAAGCAATGCGAGGCAGTATTTTTAACAGTTAAATACTATCAGTCTAATTATATAATATTAAAATATAATAACAGCCCGCCTTAATGAAATATGTGTATATAATAATATATAAAATGTATGTAACAGTCTTTGTATTATGTTTATATTATTGTATACATTATAATAATGTTATGTGAATGTATTACGTAACTTAACAATGTAGGAGCTGTGAAAATAGAAGCCGAAAGTTGCTAACAATGAGGTAACCTTGAGACAATAATGAATTAGAAAGTTTAATAGTGCTACTAGTAATTCTTGGAACAATAATGTAATACTTAAAACATTTTTTATAAATAGCCAATCATAAAACTAGAAAAGCTTTAAGTTAAATAAAATTATTCTATTGGAGTAGGATAGAAGGCAGACGCTAGAAAATAGCGTACCTGAGCAGTTCGTTCGCTCGGTACGTATTCAGTGTGAGACATAAAAAATTCATTACGGCGTGAATAATATAAAGTTTACGTGTTAAAAAGTATAAGTAACAATAATCTCACAGCTCTACAGTAGGATATATCAGTGAAGTGTTATTTAATCGTGTGCAAGATTAATAAAACGAAGTTAAATAGCATTATAATTTGTGTAAGCCTTCATTGTTTAGCCGTCCCAGCCCTGCTAAGAGATACGTGTTTCTGCAAATTACTACTGACTAAGCCAGGCAAATATACATACATAATATTTTAAATAAACATTAAAATATAAAGTTGATTTTTTTAAAAATGGGGCGAAGGCCACCGGAAAGTGAACGTGGGCCGAAGACCACCGGAAAGTTTGTATCGTACGTGGGGCAAACACTCCAAGAAGCATATCTCCCGCAATACGTGGTGCAAACAGCAGTAATAAACAACTTCAAGTTTGGCTCTCCAACAACAGCAAAACATTTACTTCTACTGCAAATGACAATGCTTCAGGGACGTTCGTCCCAATTCACTGCTGGTCCGTTTTCCCTTAGCACATTAAATAAATGTTCGTGCTGCATTTTCCACACTCAGGCATGTGACTTTCTAGTGTCACTTCCTAAACTGGCACAATGACCAAGTATTCCTGCAATGAGTATTCGGTTTGGGCTGAAAACATTTCAGCTTGAAAGTATCGCGAACGCATCTTCCTCTGATTCTTGGTAACCGAGGTAGTTCGCGACGAGCTTTGTTCGTACGTGTTTATGCACCTTTATCTATTTTATGAAGCTGGATATATCCACGAGCCTAACACGTAAAACTCCTTAGTGTGGCTTTCTTTGGAAGGGAAGGAAAGCGGTGGTCCCATGTTGTAGATTTACAGCACGTAAAAGAACCTCAAGCCTGATAAAGAGGCCTCTGAGCAAAATTTCCGGTCTTTCATCACAATATAGAATGGGACGCTAAGAACCATAAGTTAAAGAGCGTTCATAAATAAAACTATTATTATTATTATTATTATTATTATTATTATTATTATTATTACCGTCGCGAGCAGTATTCATTGTTATTTTCGCAGAATTGTGTAGCATAATGCGAAATTGAGCTTGTCATCTGCAAACAATGGCAATGATCGAAGACACTCCCCCGGATCCAAGGCCGATTGACTGTCCCTCGTCATATCAAAGGAATGCTCAAGCTGCGTTTCCCATGTGTTTGAATGTGTACAGAGCTAAATCCATTTTGTTTTCTACGTGTCGCTCTCCGAGCTGTGGAACGCTGTGATGTTCGCTGCATTGGGTTCGTCTCGGGTTGGAAATAGCAACGTCACGAGCGAATTCTCTTGGTGGCGACACAAATCGTGACGGGGTGTCTTAACATATGTGCATTGCAATACCACACACATCCAGCGATGCACAGCTACACTACAAAACCTTCTTAGAATTATATGCGTAAGGCTAGGAGTTAGAATTTGTCAGACGGAGGGACTTACAGTAACTCGAGCACAGCACATAAGCGATAGTGGCCATTTGTGCTTAGGACGTGATCCCTGAGAGGAAGGGATGAACGGGAGACCCGAAGGGTGACTAGATCCGAAGGATGATGTGCGCTAACAAGATCGGGGTTCCTAAAGATTCCAACATAACAATTTTGATGCCGGCTGGCCCTGCCTTAGCCACCCGCAATCTGGGGGTCCCGGGAATATTCGAGATAGTCTCAGGAAGGAAGGGGTACCCGGTAGTTCCTCCAATGCCAGGGAGAAGTCTCTCCATGATGCAAATTCCACCGTCCTGTCGCAACACACAAACCGCCGTCACCGGTCCTACAACCCTGTAACATGAGGTGAAGTAGAAATGATGGGAACAGGCAATCATGGATAGGAAATTCGTGGTAGAAGGTTAACCACAGCATTCACCTACCAACCAGGGAAACCAGAAAAAAACCCATGACCAGAGTGGCTGGCTTGATGCAAGCCCCCCAAATGCAAGCCTCACAATTTACCGCGGAGCCATTTCGGTCAGTATAGGTGGTTAGTTCAGAAAATTTCATATTTTCATGCATTCTTAATTTTAATCCCATATTTTTTTTATCAAAATATCTTCATATAACAAAGACTGTATGCTACAAATGAAGTTTCAAACAGCCTTCTGTTGCTTAACACACCAAGTTTGCTGCTTCATTCTTTTTGAACAAGATTGACTTGGTCATTTTAAATTCTGATCACTTCATCGAGAAGGATGAAGGTTATCCACAGTCTACTGCTTTGAAAAACAAGGAGGCCGGGACATCGGGTTAGCTCTTGACGTGTATATTAGCTTGTTCCCGCACTAACTCAAACAGGTATTTCTTCAAGACCGCCATATCTTGTTCATTCAACCCGATATTCAACGACACTGACCAGTGGGTATTTGGGTATTTGGGTCGCTTTGGAATGCATTTTACGTAAATTTAACCTGAGTAAATCGTTATAACGTGTGTTGGATATGGAGATAGTTAACTTTGCTTTTTTTTGGAGGGGGGACTATTAAAGCAAAGGGGAAAGGAATATTTCAATACACTAAAACCTCGTTAAACCGGACCCCGTTAAACCGGATATCGCTTAATCTGGACAAACGCTTATAGTAATTGTATGTAATTAAAATTGAGACAAAAGAAACCTGAAAACCAATTTCAGCATTCTCGCATGGCGCAACTTAAGTTTCAGCATGTGTGTGTGCGCGCGTGTGCGTGCGTGGTGTGTGTACTATGTAGTTCGTGTTTCTAGAAACCTAACGGTATACGGGTTGGGTACACAACAATACTGCAACAATACTCCCCCATCCCTTTCTTGTGCTATTAAACCTTGTCAGGGCTTTGTACACTTTTAGTTTCACACTGGCCTTTTTTAGTGCAGTGCTAAATTGACAAAACTATTCAAGGTGCACAGCGTCATTCAGCAAACCGATAACATCGTCAGGAAAGCGAGAACACAAAGCTTTCTCTTTACACAACAAATTAAAAACCATCGAAATCCTCGAAAATGGTGCCACTGTTGCCAATATGTACGGAATTTGGAGTGGCTATACAAAGTGTCCGACATAGAAAAGAAAAACGTGAACTTGCGTCATTTGCGCTGAAGTGTAATGTGGACAAAGAAACTTATCGAATTAAGCGAATGCACAACAAAAATTGGATGATCCATTGTATAAGTGGTATAAACACTTTCGTGCCAGTAGAATAGCAGTGAGAGGTGTTGAAATTCAAGCTGCAGCTGAACATCCTGTTCACGAAATTGAATTCGTTTACTTTCGTTTCTGTTAATCCGGACTTTTGCTAATACGGTTAACTCTCAGCCCCAATTAGTCCGGATTAACGAGGTTTTACTGTATTGTTATTTAACTCCCCGAAAGCTACGAAACACCTACGTATAGTATTTTATTGTTATGGTATTTCCCAGGTGTCAAAGAATTTTTTTATTCATTAGTTTAAAAACGTTTTTGAACTGAAAATTCGAGTTATATGCAGGATTTTGAAAAAGTTAGTCCTTCTACCTTTTAGCGCTGATAAAGGAGACAAAAGCAAATATATTTTTATGTGAGGAAAATCTCTTAGCGCTCTCAGTAAGACACGTACTGTTCATATATGCTAAATTACTGTTAGGGTGTAATATTAAAACATTATTTTAAAATCTGTAGGAAACGTTTACACTCTATAACAACCCGATAATAACAAGAATGAACAATTATAAGTTAAATATAACACAAATTGAAAATAATGCGGAAATCCCATATTTATATAAACATGCAAAATATATAAATATTATGTTGCCTAATGATAGAACCAGGAACTTTGATGTTAAGGCCCTTTATTATAAACTGAAGGTTTAGTTAAACCAAACCAAAAGTTTAACTGCAGTGACGTTTTATAATCTTATGTTAAGCTAAACTGCAGTGCAATGGTGTTGGTATAGTTGAAGCCTGAGACAAGAAGGCAATCGCTTAACATAATCATAATCATCATCTTCTTCTTATACCTCCTTGTATATCTCAGCTAAATGCTATTGGTAAACCTGCCAAACTAGACAAAAGATGATAGATAATGTTTGTTTATGCATTTGAAGCGAAAAAGCTGAAATGAGCGAAAATATAGCAAAGAGATGAGGACACTTTCCACGGTAGAGATACAGAGAGAGCCAAAAAACTACGAACCGGTTGCGCGGTAATTTTCCTGTCCACGTCCTCGGCGCTTGTTGCCGTCGGCTGTTATCATAGAAAGGCGCGGATGAAACCATACAGCATTTTTAAAACTGCTTCTAAAGGCTTTATTTACCAACTTTATGGAAGGAGATGCTGAAACTGGCCACCGTCGTTGTCCATATATTTTTGGCACCTCTTTAGGAGACTATCTATCGCTCGTAGTTCACGTTGTCTTGTACGCTTTATGCTTTAAGTTACCGCACAGATAGAAATCGCAGGGGGGTTAGGTCGGGGGACCGAGGGGTTCACAAATCTGGTCTAATAATTCTGTCCTCAATCACACTTTCAATTGTTCTCATCGAAATATTGGCCGTATGAACTGTTGCAGAATCTTGTTGAAAAAAGCAAAATCATGCTCCCCGTCTGTTAATTCTCTAAAAAAGGGGGGGGGGCAAAATTGTATTCACATATGTGCGGACGTCAACTGTCGACTGGAAAAAAATTGGCTCTATAACTCTTTCTCCGCTCATGGCGCACCATACACCAATTTTTTCGTCATGAAGGAGTACTTGATGAACAATATTACTGGCTGCACGGTGTTTTTCCACTGGACGTGTGGAAACATGATAACGCACTGCTGCTATAAACAAGGTCACGCTGTTGACGTGGTTTTGCTCTGCAGTGTGAAGTGCAGTATTGAGTTGATGGTGATGCGATGTAGTTCAGTCATTACGAGTTATTTATTATTTTGTCCTGTACTTAGTCACAAAGTATATTATGGTTCAGTATGTTTTTTACTGCACTGTGTGTATTTATTTATGATTCATATTGTTAACTCAGTCAGCTCGCCACCTGAAAGTACGATTTGCAGAAAAATTTCCAGGCCGTACAACAATTCATTAACTTTACAATAAACAAATTCGATGAGAACAATTGAAAGTGCGTTTGAGGACAAAATTATTAGTGTAGATTTGTGGCCCCCTCGGTCCGCCGACCTACCTCCCTGCGATTTCTATCTGTGAGGTAATTTAAATGATAAAGCGTACAAGACAAACCCACACACCCTGGAAGAATTAAAACAAAATATCTATCAGGAAATTGCCAGCATTTCTCAACGTGAACTACGGTGAGTGATGGATAGTTTCCTAAAGAGGTGCCAAAAATATATGGACAACGACGGTGGTCAGCTTCAGCATCTCTTTTCATAAAGTTGGTAAGTAATGCCTTTAAAAGTAGTTTTAAAAATGTTGTGTGGTTTCATCCGCGCCTTTCTATGATAGCAGCAGACGGCAACGAGGACGCGGACAGGAAAAACACCGCGCAGCCGGTTCGTAGTGTTTTGGCTCTCTCTGTAGATAAACACTGGCCGAAATGGAACATTTTCTCGTAGGTATACAGTACGTATAGCAGGCTAGGTAACAGGCAATTGCTTTTAATAGCATGATGTCCATTATGTTTACATGGATCAATTGAACTACAGGCCATTCACAATGAAAATTAAGCATTACATAACGGCGTAAAACTTAAAGTTAACGTGATATGCTGTATTCACAGACAAATGCAAACGTAAGCAGCAGCCAATCACAAGAGAGGGTTAAACAGCTGAGCTAAGACGGCGGCCTACGAAGCGACTACCGACAAAAGAGGTTATGTACATGTATAAAAGTGAGTAAGAGGTTGAACGACATCAAACTCACTAAAAAGCATCACCCAAAATCACAATTTGTTTTTCTGCGATTTTTATAGATATTCCAGTTTATACTGGCCAGTGATATTAAAAAAAAAAAAAAAAAACACACAGCGAGTCAACACATGACAATGGAAAATTGTTGAGAGATAGCAGAATAATCACACGATGGGAATCGCTCTCTAATTGGCTAGCTCCTTATGTTTGACGTAGATATAAACTTGAAAGCTGGTCCTTGTAAGCTTCTAAATTTATGTTTAATTCAAACATGTATATTTTGATGTATACGTGATTCATTGTGAACGTTACATTGCAATACATATCTAGTTTTTGTTTAGGCACGTTATGCTTATGGTTAATTTTCATTATGCATGGTGCCTTACTGTTTTCTAACTTTTATGTTTACGCTTAATTTTCGCACATATGTTGTTATTTTAATTATTTGGCCAATAATAAAATACATGGTTTTACAGTTCATACCTTCTCGTTCCGTGCTGTATCCGGTTCACATTAATTGACTGCATAAATAAGGTCATAACTGTTTGCTTCGCAAATCTGAATTTATTTAAGAACTCATGATCATTCCGCATCTTTAAAGTGATGAGGTCTATTTGGAAAACTCTGGTTTCCGAAAGCTGGTTTTATAATTCCTTGAGCTGGCTGGTAGCCTGTGAATATATTATAATTGTGAAGAATAAGGAATTCTCTTACGTGAACTTTAATATTTAAGTACCTACATTTAATTAAATAAACTACATACCTTTGTATTTAATTATAAAATACAGAATTTCTGCCATGGTTTTTTCAATTTAAGCCTATTTTCTCCTTTTTTATGCATTTAACAATGCACGAAAAATAATATATTTGTTTATTTATTCTTCTGTTTGTACCTTTATAACGAAAACTGTGGAGGTATTTCAACATACTTCATATTTTAAATGTATCAATTAAAATAAAGCTTATACTAGTCCCGGGCATCCTTTCCCCAACCGGCTTCAAAGCGAACGGAAAGCTTTGAAGCCTGACCATAAACCCATCAGTAAACGATTAGTAGGGTCTTCCCATCCCTTAAACACAACACGTGGTCCTTTCTCCAGCTCCACCAAAGCAAAGCGTTGTTGCAATGTCATTTCTGCTGTTCCTTCGGTTTTAGCAGCTGTGACTGTTCGCTCGTGCTTTTCTTCCATGTTCAGCTAAGCTTCTATATTACTTCTTCAGAGAAGTTATATAGTGTTTTACTTAGTGCAGTTTTGTAAGTTTAGCAGTGTTTAATAGTTATTAGCGTTTAATAGTTTAATTAAGATGTGGAGACCTTGGGAAACGAACCAAGTTGATGCCCCTCCGGTCGCACCAGCAAGTGACCCTCTGCCGAATATCAGTAATGCCAAGACCACGAAGAAAAGGGCTACAAAAACTGAATAAGCAAAGCCAGATTTTTATGTGTAATGTTCAAGAACATGTAGAAAAGAACCTTTTATGTGGAAAAATGTTTGTTATTGTATTGAATTTCTCAAAAACAGCTTAACGATTTTTAGTAAAATACCGCAAGTTTAAGATATTTGCAGGAAAAATAAAATTTGTATCATGAATTTTATATTCTGGGAATAACTTGTAAAATTTTCCTCGTTCTCAACTTGTTGTATTACTGGTAAATTCTAAGAGAGAGAGACAAAATCTTACTCTGCGTAAAATGCAATCTCGGTGAAGGACAAATTTTAGGTCAAATTGTGTTAACCATTTCCGAGAAATTTTTTGTTGTTGGTTTGAATTTTGAAATACAAGTTGGAAGTCTCTGTTTGTATTTTCCTCGTGGTCATGCTAAGAGCATGGAATTTCAAAGTCATCATATAGTCATCTGTATTTTAAAAATCTGACTATCGCTTTAGCCTATGTATCCTTACATTTACAACGATATGTGCAATGAAATTTTATCTTATTATTTAAGAAGTAGATAGAATAAGCTTTTGTGAAAGTAGTTTGTAGAAGAGTGAGTAGAGATAATCTTGTGAATATAATACATAAGATTTTTTTTTATTTTCTTTCTTTTGCCTTCGTATTTTTACTTATCCTGCATTTTATAATAAAGCTATTCATTTAAGTAAACAGAAGATGTCATGCTTATAAATCTTACACCTTAAACAATACACAACTTCTTGTATTAGCTTTATATTAATAAAACATTGTTGTGATACAAGTGATAAAAAACTTTTTACCATAGCTCCGCGCACAGCATAATCAAAAATGATGCTTTGATTTGGGAGTAAGAGTTCCTTTCAAAATAAATTAATATTTATGTATTTTAATTATTTAATGATAGTCCAACAATGTATAGTTTATTCGGAACATGTTTCTAAGTTTCTCTCGGATATGTTAACATGCATTTCTATTCTTGTAGCGCAGTATATTAGTTCAGATCATTCATTAGTTCAGTTATATTTTAAAGCGTTTGCAACTTAAATGTAATTACTATGCGATTCATAGTTATTTACATAGTTATTTTGTGTGTAAAGCAAGCAGACAAACTGCATGATTGTATTCTGTACATGTGGAAATCACCTGCAAAGTTTTGCTTTTAAATACTATTTTTAATTTTGGCAACAACGCGCATATGCACATGGATGTCACTAAGATTTTATGGTGCTTGCGGTTAGGGAGGGTAGGGAACAAGTGTTTGGCTACTGCACAAAGGTCGCCGCTTGGGGATCCGAAGGCTGCGATGACCATATAAGTATATGTACCCGAACTACTTTCCCCAGAAGAATTTGTGCACTTGCTATATAATGTTTTTTCTACGTAGATTTTCTAATTAGCTTTATTATTATTATTATTATTGTTATTATTATTATTATTATTATTATTATTATTATTATTATTATTATTATAATTTACAAAATTGCTATAGGATGACTAACGAGATGCACTAGTATTCCGATCATAAATTTGTACGTTATGAATTTATTCCATTTTTTTGTTCTTACGCCTTTTGAAAACAAATAAGTTTGATAAGAAACCTTAAAAATGTTAGGTTTGATTTAACTCCAGCTGTAGAGAAATGCCCGCGACTTCTATAAAAAATGTAACTTTTTCATAGAGTTCTTGGCAAAGTAGATTGCATGTGACGTAAAAAGTCAAGATTGTCGTTTTTAATCACTAAAGATATTTTTCCTTTATGGGAATCAGAGATTTTATCCGCCAAATCACGAATGACTTTTGTAATGTAGTTTACTATGTCTTCTAAAATTTCCATTTATTCAACGAAGGTTAAAGGACTGTACAAGAGAAAACTTTAAGTAACACATATTCACAGCGAGAATGATTGTTAAACTTAATTTAACTATAACGTAAGGTACTTTGGCATATGCAAATTTGCATATAGAAGAACATAAGATGCAGATAAAAATCTGTTTCATTCTTGCGGGTTTTTTGGTTGAATGTTAATTTATATTGATAATACTGGCTTTAGCTTGAAATGGTTTTATTATGCATTTTTATTTAAGCTAGAGTTTGCGTGCCTTAAGAGATATATAATGATATTTCCTTTAAGAGGTTTTTATCTGTAGGTGTATAACGTAAATTTACGATTTTTTTGTTTCAGGAGAAGCAATGGACGAGTTCCTGAACGAAAACTCCCACGAGATCTTCAAGGAGGTGAAGCCACAGGTGACCAAGATGTTAAGTGATATCCTTTCAACAGTAGCCAATCAAGTGTTTGGAAGTTTTCCAGCAGAGATACTGTTGCCAGATTAAGAACAGGCCACACAACTTCCAGTTCTATAGTACAAACTTGACACTTCCAGTCGCGCCAGCGGAATTTGGCGATGGCTGCCGTTCAGGAATTGTTTGGCTCCGGGTGTAGCGCAATACTTACAAATTCAATTTCGGTAGAGACAATCAAACTTGGCCAGCTCTACTCTCTCCATGAGACGGACGAGAGAGGTACGGACCGTTAAAGTTAGCTTGTTATCAAGGTTGGAGGCTTTTACTCCATTATTGATTAAGAAACTATTGTGCAGTGTATGTTAAACCTGCGATTTATTATAAGAAAGCGATGAAAAAAGTAATGGCAACGTACGTAGTTACAAAAAACCAAGTTATAATAATTAAGTTTATTAGATGCTAGCATCTGCCGTCTTCATACAAGCGTTAACGGCGTGCCGAAATTCTGTCCTGGAGTTCTTTTACATATAAGTAAACATAATGATATATGCTGTCAGATTACGAGACACAAAGACTGAATAATGAAAAATCTGCCGTTTCTATAAAGATATTTCCACATTTTATCTACTGTTTAAATATGTTGTATATAAACCCAGTAAATGTTTGACCAATTTGACTTAGAAATAAAAATTTCTTATCAAATTTCAATACGCAAATTTATGACAAAATTAGAATGTTTCACAAGCCTTAGGTGAATGCAAAACATTGCTGTTTTTTGTAACAAATATTGTTGTATACCGAGAAAACCCGACAAAACCTAATGAGATCCCAATTTTGGATCTACAAACGAATTTAATTAGTATGTGTTATTACATTTTCGGAAAGGTTTGTATATTTTAAAATAATATAACGTTTTCTAAAGTTATCTTTAAGTGCACATACTTTAGACATGGATACATAACTCCATAACAGTAATATGTTTGAATATACGATGCGAGTTTTTAAAGTAAATATCGATAATTTTTTAAAAATAGCAGAATATTATTTTCCAAATACTGTATTATCATTCATTACCTTACACCTATTTCTCTATGTAGTCGCCGTGTTATACCGGCACTTGTCGTAACGGTAAACCAGTATTTGTATGCCTTCGTCAAAGAATGATGACGCCTGCGATGAAAACCAAGCCTGCACTTTTTGTTTCACAACAGTCCGGATTGGGCACCAAGTGATTTTCATCTGTATCTTCATTTATCTTCATCAAGAAAAGGAATTCCTTGGTGGAAAACATTTCAACGACAATGATGATGTGAAACAATAAGTGTTGCATAAGGCGGCATCATTCTTTGACAAAGGCATACAAAAACTGGTTTCCCGTTACAAGTGCCTGAATAACGGTGGTGGCTATGTGGAGAAGTAATGTAAGGTGTAAGATAATGAATGATAAAAAAAGTATTTGAAAAAAAATGTTCTGTTATTTTTTAACAAATTATCGGTACTTGCTTTTAAAAACAAAACTCGTATATGAGCATAATCACTAAACTTGATGAACACTTCCTGGAAAATTTTAAGCATTTAAAATGGCTTTGCTATCTCAAATGATTTGCTATCGTGAAGAGCCAAAACTCTGCTGTAAATGGACCTGGGATATGGTATCGAACCAAACCCCGTTGAAACCCGGTTCATAACAGCGTAAGGGATACTATTATTGTAACAACTGATATTTTGAGTTTTTTTCACTAAAACGTTTCTTAGGATCCCTTATGCACAGTTAAATGTCAACCTTCTGGCCCAGAAGAGAAGCCGCAATCTTGAACACAGAAATTCAGCGCATAATCAACTGCGCCATTCAGATCGACCAAATATGTGTTTTCCTTTGTTAGAATAACCGGTATGTACCTTCAAACTAATTTCGAATGCTGTCGTATGCTGTTAATTTATTTATTTCAATGGATAAACTATTTTTCAACCATATATTATTGCAAGTTAACTCAAAATCTTAATTCCAACTTGTACATCAATGATTGTGGTTGCTACTGTGAAGTATGCTCGTGTATCTACATTATCCCAACTTTTGGGTAACATATAGTGAGATTTAAAGTGCTTATTCACCTGTAGCGCATATAGACTTTGTAGCTAGGGGTTTAATAATATCAAATGTTTGAGGTTTTTATATGACGTTTGTATTAATAATTGTCCATGATTTATGTTCATTTGTTTTATTTTATTTGCCTAATATTAGTGGGCTCCTAGTGAATTTTCAAAACCACCAATTATAAGAGGTATTACTATAAAGAAAATTATAATAAAAGTATGAACAGTAACAATAAGGTTATAGACTTGATCATCTACAATTATGTAAAGGAACTCCTAAGGGGTGGGGGAGAAATTCGGCACGTTGTTGACTCAAATGTCATCTTTACGGTTTGTGGCGTCCTAAATAAATTTTATTATTATTATTATTATTACTATTATTATTATTATTAACACTATATTTCTTAAGCGTAGTAACTGTTAGGTGCTATTGATGGAGCGCAGGGTTGGAGCACTCTGATGTTTGTACATTTATAGCATCACTAGCTGGAGAGTTTCTGTTATTGTTGAAGGCAGTATAGAGGATGACCTAGCACTTACCATTTCATATGTTCTGCAACATGATAATCATGCATTTTCTAGTATCATTGCGACGAGGCCTGCAACAATTTGTGTTACCAAGAGGTCGTTATTAGTGGAACTGAAAAATGACATTGGTTATCCTTGAGGCAGAGTAAGAGAAGGAAGCCCATACTCAGCCACTAATACTGCGGGACTCTGAAGGATTCATGGCGAATTATTTTGCGGATAGAAGTACCTGATTATCTCTGAATCTGACGCATTGCTGAAACTTCATCAACAACTCTGTGTTGGCTTTAAGGTATCGGAGCATCCTACTTACTCGCTGCGCTTTGGGTTTGCTTCTTATCGGATGAAAAAGTGCTAAGAGCAAGCTCCGAGAATTAGGATGCTCCATGCCTGCGCTTCACAAAAGCACCGGAGTAATATCATTCTTCGGTTTCAATACGGTATACGATAAGGTTGCAAATCTGTTTAATGCCGTGTAAAATAACTTGTTCATCCGTAATGTAGGAATATGTTGCCAATATTTTATCACCCTCCTCCTGCGTCAACGACATGAGGAGGTATTCATGTGTTTCATAAATGTATATTCTTACTGAGGACTCTGGTGATGTACAAAATGAAAATAAAAATGTAAATACTGTTTTCAATAATATGAATTGCTTTCTGTTCTCTGCATAAGGTTACAGCAGATTCAAAACATTTTATTGGTTAATAATTCTACAAATCAAGGAGTTACTCTGTAGCTTACACGGAAAGTAAGTTTGGTATACATTTATTATAAAATAAGCGTAGCTGTTTAATTCGAATACACCACGTTTACTTTTCTTTAATAAGCAAGGTATGTGTTATCGTTTTGTTTGAGAATTATTTCATTGAAAGTAAATCGAAAATCAGTAAATACGAACTGCTTTCGCACATGCAGGATTACTTATTTCCGAATAAATATTTAATCTAAATTTATACTTTAAAGCAATTAAAATTCAACTGTCTTGATATCATTACCCAACTACTTTTGCGGTGATAGGCAATACAAAGGGCCGCTTGCAAACTGTGTGTTTACACAAAGCATTGTGATACGCGTTGGTTAAAACGCAAATCATGTTGCGGAAGTAATTTTTAGCACCGAATGACTCCTAAACAACGGGCATTTTTGGACCCTTCTCCAGAGATGTATTTAAACATGTACAAACCAGAAAGATAGTAATGAACTTTTTCGTGAAATTTTATTCAGGTAGAAGAAAAGTGATTCTAATACTTTAAAAAAATCCGATGTATTGCATTCACATGGCTTTCTCTACTCTTATACAAACTATTTTTACAAACCTTAATCTCCACCTACTACATGTTAATCGAGATATCATGATGTTAATTCTATTGCTAATTTTCTTGTAGGTGCAGGGGGAAGTGGTTAAGCGATGGTCAACAAGAGCTGGTTGCTATGTGGAGCATTCCATTTTTTTGTATGTCCAGGATATAAAAAAAAACTAATAAAGAATTCCCATTTGAGAAAAAGTGTAAATATTGGAAAAATAAAACAAATAACAACGAATATCTCGGAAATGTTCATTCCACAAAAAATGTTGTCTATCTCTTACGGTTTACCAGCTATTTGAAAGTCATTCAGAATGAAGAGGGCTTTTGGGGACATTCCCAGAAAAATCAAATATCTTAAGCATATGATATTTTAATTAAAATCTTTAGTCAGTTTTAAGAAAATCAAAATTTTCGAAAAAGTTCCATGTAATCTGGGGTGGGTATTTTCTTGACGCATGCTTGGAAGATAGTAAACTCAAATACCAAATTCGGTATTTATTCGACTTTTAGTTTTTGAGTTATACTGTTCACAGACTGACAGACACAGACACATATGGACACGTTCACAAAAATGCTTTATTTGGATTCAGGGCACTTCAAGACCTGCATTTCCGTTGAAATTTCGATATGGATTTTTGGGTAACAAGTACAATGTCTTACAAGGCAATCATACATGCAAAACATGTCAAAAAAGTAGTTCAACCTATAGCTTCAATTACGTTCTTTTGCTCTCAGAGTCTTAAAACCATTTAAATGCCCATGAGCACATGGCCTAACCTAATGTCGGTAGGTATTTACTTGCAACGCCCTTTACTCTACTTTGATTTTTCTTACACTTTTATGCATTAAAAATGTTCCATACAACGTAGTTCATAAGCAATCTTGTTCAAATTTTCAGCAGAAACTCGAAGAGAATGGAATTTACTTCATTTTTAATTGACCTTGAAATTCCATACTCTTTCCTTGCGAGAAACAACTGAATAGCGATATTACTTTTAAAAAAAATGATAATTTAGTGAAAAATTCAAGCCAATAATAACGAATATCTCTGACAGATTGATACCACCGAAAAAGTTATTAGGAATACATTGTTGTTGTTGTTTTTAAAGGATCCACATATTTGTGTAGTAAAGCGTCTAAGTCTTATGGATAACCCGTTATACGAAATTATAAGAGGTGTGTTTTTAAAAAGTACCGATAGTTTTTAGAAAAATAACAGGATATTATTTTCCAAATACTTCATTATCTTACAGCTTACACTACTTCTGCACATAGTCACCGCAGTTATTCGTAACGGGAAGCCAGTTTTTGCATGCCTTCGTCAAAGAATGATGCCGCCTACGACTAAAGCCAAGTCTGCACTTCTTGCTTTGCATCATCGTCATTGAAATGTTTTCCACCACGGAAGCTCTTCAGATGAAGAAACATGAAAATCTCTTGGTGTCGAATCAGGGCTGTAGGGAGGATGGTCAAATTGTTCCCAACCAAATGATGCGAGCAGATTTTCAGTTTGTTTGGATGTGTTTGGCCGGGCATTGTCACTCATTATTGTTTCTCCATAAACCTCACACAATTGGCGATGAATGTTTGCTGTTACAACATTCCTGGCATTCAAGAAACGAATCACTGATCTAACTTCATTTCTAAACGCTCTAACAACAGGAAAACACAAAGTGAGAACGCCCACAGCTGCGTCTGGCCTCCTAATGAGTAGACGTTAATCGCACATGCTCAAATTTGCAACTGCAGCGGTCAAATATTAAAACGGTACTCACTTTAAAAACACGCCTCGTAACTATAAAATTCCATCCAAATGAAGATAACTTCGCAAAATATTCCCAGAAAATTCAAGATATACATTTTATTTGTCATGTAAATACACTGGTGTACAAAACCTAAGGACGAATAATCTTCGCATGCTGTGACACTGCCAAGTAACATAGCTCGATGAAACTTGAATCATACATAGAGGGAACTGCTACGGTATGCTACAGTAGGCAACTAAACGAAATATGCAGTGAGACGAACAGAAATGCCATTTTTATTCATAGACCATAAGCTACACTAAAGTCAATACGACATATGATGGCTCTCTAGATTTACAGAAACAGATACATGGTGCATGATCATCACGGACCACAATGTATGCTCTGCATCGTACTCCCATGCTGACCACAAGGTTGATAAGCAGTTTTTGTGGTAGGGTGTTCCATTCCTCCACCAGCGCTGTTGACAACTATTGGACGGTCGTTGGTGCATGTGGATGTGCTCCAATGCGTCTCCCCAAAGCATCCCACGCGTGTTTGATGGGATTTAAATCGGGGGAACGAGCAGGCCAGTCCATGCGCCGAATACCCTCTTGTTCCAAGAGATCCTCCTGTTCGATGCAGTCGCGCATTGTCATCCATAAAAATGAAGTCAGGACCGACTGCATCCCTGAAAAGACGCACATGGGGAAGGAGTACAGTATCACAATAACGTTTACTAGTGATCGTACCGTGTTCAAAGATTTGGAGGTCGGTGCGCCCATGCAACATTATGCCTCACCAAACCATAACATCCGAACCACCAAAATGATCATGTTCAAGGATGTTCCTGGGTTCATTACGTGTTCCCACCTCTCGCCAGATGAGCGTACGTCGAGAATCACCACTTAGACTGAATCTTCTCTCATCTGAGAAGAGCACGCGACTCCATTCCTCGTTGGTCCAATTTTGATGCTCTTGGGACCATCTCAAACGATGCCGCCGATGTGCGGATGTCAATGGAACACAACGTACTGGCCGTCGGGCAAAGAGACCACCTCTGTGTAGTCGCCGTGCCACTGTGTAACGTGAGATTGCGTGCCTAGCTGTCCTGTTAAATGTGGTTGCAATTGCACCCGCTGTTTGCCTGGATCCCTTTTTGCCTGTTGCACAATGTAGCGGTCATTTGCTGCTGTAGTTGAGCGTGGTCGACCACCACCTCTCCTTGGGACAGCAGTGCCTGTGGTTTGGAAGGTTCCCATGTACGTGAAACAATGCTGTGAGCAATTCCAAACTCCTGAGCAACACTCGTCACACTTCGTCCTTCTTCCAGTTTCCCGATGATTCTTCCCGGTGTGAAGTCATCCAAATGGTGTCTACGGGCCATGTTGTAATGAACACCACTACAGTGCACCGTAACAGTTCACTAATTGCCACACACCGTCTTGTCCTGTTTCGTCAACTGCCCAGTGTTGCGGGACCAGACCCATTTGGCACTATAGGCTCGCTACACTCACGCCATGTGTCGTCCAGCTTTCTGTGTACGGGTGAGAGACCTCTGGCAACATGCTCCCGCACCTTCATCTACTTCCATCAAGTAGTTCATTTGTTATGTTACTTTACCCATCTCTTCCTTAGGTTTTGCACACCAGTGTAATTTAAATATATGCCATTTTAATCAAAAGCGTTTGTGCCATAATTGAAAAAATCAACATTTTTGAAACATTTTCCACGTAAACGTAGTTTGTGGTGGGGTTTCTTTTTTGTTTGTGTCGCATCTTTGGATAGGTATTTAAATACTAACTTCGTTTTTGGGCTAGGCTGCTCTCTCTCTCTCTCTGTCTCTCTCACGCACGCACGCACACACCACACCATACATATCTTTTTCTGAAAATACTTTGTAGGCCTCAGGTAGCCTCAAAACATGTATATCACGTAAAATCTCAACATCGAATTTTTTAGGTGGGATACAATACTTCTCTACTTACTGTAAGTGGAGAAAGCAATAAGTGCCTGCCTTCCTAGATAACAACTATTGTAAGAGGAGTAATCTCTTAATTATAAGCTACAAACAACACAGAATGCGCATGTACAGAGCCACTTAACAGGTTATGGCTTCCGGAATAGTGCTATCACTTCATCAAGACTTATTGCGGAATACCAGGTATTTCAAGAAATACCTCACATTCCTTAACGTTACCATCGTGCCACACAAAATATCAAGAAGAATTTCATTAAATACCGTAAATGACTCTAACATTCAGAGACGTCTTTTGAGAACTGGTTTTGTAGATTTTCAGCATTCCTTTCCAGTGTCGTAATACACTTCTTTTTGCTTATTTTCTTCTCTAACCTGAAACTACTAACGCTTTTCTGACATTGTACTTTTCAGCTGTGATACCCATCACAATCGTCCGGTTAGAACCGGCTACAAAAGCTTTGTAAACATTTTGCATTTAGCTCAGCTATTTCAAGAAGGATTCCAGGTTTTGGCATCACAGTGGCAGCAACTGTGGAATATATACTAAATTATTAGTTTAAAATCACTGCAAGTGAGAAACGAGTTCAGAAAAAACCTTCAGTTATGTTAAACGTAATTCATCTGTGAGATTTGGAAAATCCACAGTATGTAAGTGTCTTGTTAAAATTTATGCCAGTTATTATTCAAATTAACTGTAATGTTTTAGCCAGATACTATCTTTTTACTGCGTAAATTCATTATTCTTTGAAAAATGAGCGACACGATGTAACTTCAAAAATATTCACATCAAAATTTAAGACTTTACAGTAAATGAGTTCACAAAAAGATCTTGCATATACGATTCTTTATGTTAACCCTGATTGTTGTATCAAAAGTGTTACCTTTTGTATTCTACAGAATTCCTGATTATTAAAAAAGATAACTCAAAATTGGGGAATTATTTAAAAAACTATATAGTCATTTTATATAATGAAATTTTAAGCAATAAAACATTTTGAAACTAATTAGTAAACAACTGCATAGTATGGAGTATTTTGAGCATGAAAAATTGCTAAAAATGGTTTGTCAGAAAACAAAGTTTAAATTTGGGCGTGCCTGTTAATAAGCAAGCAGCTGTGCATTTGGAACTTCATTAATTGGTAGCTTAAGTGCGTTAAGTAGAAAAAATTTGTGGTGGACGAAGCGGCGTCTGGGCGGGTTTTCTCCGGGTTCTCCGGTTTCCCCCGCCATTCATTCCACCAACTGCTCCATCATCACCTTTCCTTCCATCCATTTCACCAACATTTCGTTTCATCTACTTCCTTCATCCCATACCAGGCATCGGGCTGATCACCCATCCTGGATGCTCTGTCTGATCCATGAGTGTCTGCTCCTCGACGGGCCTCTGACCCCAGGCACCCGCTTGTAAGTCCTGGGGGTGTAAGTCCTACATAAGAGGAGGGTAAACAGATAATGAATGAATGTATCCAAATAAAGCAATGTTGGTGTGTGTGTCTGTAAGCAGCATAACTCAAAAATGAAAAGTCGGATAAATACCAAACTTGGTATTTAGTTTCAATATTTTCCAAGTATGCGACACGAAGATTTTCAACAAAATTCCCCCGCCCCACACTACCCTAAATATGTAACTTTTTTCGAAATTTCTGATTTTCTAAAAAATGGCTCTAACGATTTTGTTTAAAATAACATATATCAAAGATATTTACATGAAAAATAAAATATAAATCTTGAATTTTCAGGGAATAGTCTATGAAGCCCTCTTCATTCAAAAGGAGTTTTGTATAATTGTGTATAACTGGTAAACGGTAAGCGATAGACGGAAAATTACTACTCAAGAAATGTAGATCTCTTTAAAACACACACTTTACTTAAAATTAATTTTTTGTATTATAATCCGTTTATGAGATATCCAAGGTTCTAATTGTTCCTTTCTTGGTCATTCTCTCTTGTCAACCTTCAGTTGTTTATCGCGATTGTATGGAACCATTATGGGATTTTAAGGCCAGCGTATACCGTCCAGTTCTTAAACTATTTGTATCTGTAACGAAATGAGTAATGTAACTATTTCCGGAAAGGCTTATTTGGAATAAAATGTAGCAGATAGAAAATAAGTCTGAGTAAGAATAATTAGTACACCCCTAATAAAGGATAAAGTAGATAACGTAATGTGAATGTATATAAGATTTTTTAAACTTTACAACGTATTATTGTATAATGAAGGAATACAATTTTTTTAATTTTTCACGATTTTTGGTGAAATTTCACATATGCATTGCTTTAAGCATACGTGGAATTTCTTTTGTACGCATGTAGGTCCAAGGTATACGCTACGTTTGAAACGTGTTTTTCTAACCCAAGAGGAAGTTGATTGAATGTAGGAATAATAGCAGAATTGTACTTAAAATATATATTACATAATTAATTATCAAGCCGAATTTCTTTCATTTAATAAACTTGCATTCAATAACATACATAATTACCTTTTTACAAACCCTTATTCTTTCACAATTATTTACATTTTTAACCGCTTCAATACATTAAAATAAATTACAATAATTACGTACTTGCTTCCTGCTCTCACATTCACCGATATATTTGAAATCTAAATCCCAATAAATGTATAGTTTGGACGATCAACCTTTCCCCGGTGAATAATTACAAAAGAGAATTTTGAATAAGTTAAGCCAAAAAAAGAATTTAGAAGTACCGTCTGGAATGTCTTCTGTCTAAACGCTGTCCAGCTGTTTCCCTCGTGACCTCTCTCGCCGTCGAAGAAAGACTCATCAGCCTTGTGGACTGCACGTTGAGGAGAGCTGCAACTAATCTGGCGCCTGCGCAGTATACGATCACCATCGCCTGACGTACTACACAACTCAACTTAACTGCGCGCTTTCTTCTTGTTATTGTCTCCTTAACAAACCACTACCATAGTCATTTCACTTCTGTTCCCGTACATGTCAATCTTCCTTTCGTGTAACCCGTCATCGCCTAGAGTAGGTTTCTCCGGGGAGAGTCAATTTGGCACACGTTTCTGCGGTGGCTAACATGTATAATGTTTGGTTTTAAAAGAACTTGTTTACACATCAACAGCACTCGTAATAGTTTTAGCTATAGACGATGTAGTTCAATGCAGTGCATCTGTGAAATTTGGAAAATCTAGAGTATATACGATATCTGATTGAAATTTGTGCCAGCTATTACACACAATAACAGTAATAGTTTTGCCATGTTTCAAAATTCCAGCTTGCGTGGATGTTTAAATATTAATTTTTATTGTGTAAATTCATTGTTCTAGTAAAATACTGATTATGCATTGTTAAAGGTATTCACGTGAAAATCAGCTTTTACAGTAAATGAGTGTACAAAAAGAGCTTTTTTATATTATCCCCTAATTACTCCTTTCTGTACTCTGCAAAATTTTTATTTTCCTTAAGTTAATATATTTCTCAAAATTGGAGCATTATTGTGATGTACTTTTGAGAGGCAGTACAACAATTGTGAAATAAATTAGTCATAAGCTACATCGTATGGAATATTTTGAGTATGCAAAAATGCTGAAAAAATGTTTGCTAGAAAAAAGGTTCAATTTTGGGCGTGCCTAATAAGCACGCTTATCTATATTTATAGCTTCAATTAATTGGCAATTTAAATGCACCCGGCAAGTGAAAAAAGATATTGTTTTATTTGCAGAAAATTAAATTTTTTAATTTTCCACAATCTTTGTGCAAATTTCACAGATGCATTTACCTTAAGGTAACCAGAAAGTGTGCATTTAGGAACATCTGGCAAATAATGTAGCAATATACATTTTGCATTGTATCTCAAGAAGTTCTAAAGCCTATCAATATGATATTTTTGTAAGATATTAACAATAGTAATTTATTAAAGAAGCATTGAAAATTTCAATCGCCCAATGCACATGAAACAGTTTTTAAAGAATTAAAATAAAATAAAAATCTGAATATTCTGTAACATAATTATGTATGTTTTCTTAGAAGCTATTGGTGGGACTGAAATGGTGTTTTTTTACATACATACAACATATAATACTTGCAACTATAATTATTTAAATATCAGTATTAAATATAAAATACATATCAACAAGGAGTGAAAAGAAATTATTTTCAACCTTTAAGAATTATGCTTGTTTCAAGCAATCAACATAAAATCATTCCAGTTCACGGGATTATAATTACGTTGATGGTGTTTATGTAAAAGCAAATTCATTCCAATTCACTAAACGCTAATAGAAAAACGCAGGATTATGATTGTTGTGTGTACATTAGATAATTAAAACTTTTAGCGCTTCGTTAATATAGAGTTGTTAATATCTCACAAAAGTTTCATACTGATGGCTTTAGAACTTTTTGATTTATAGTGCAAAATGTATATTGCTTCATTATTAGCTAAATCTACCTGGATCTACACTTCCTGCTTACCTTAAATCAACTGTTAGGATTAATTTAGGATTGATTTTTCTGAAAGTGTCTTTAACACCTACCTCCTTAGCAGACGAGGGAAAAAAAATCACTCAAAGACAAATCACTGGTCGTAGTTTGCAGTCTTACGCAGCTTGGTTTGTCAATGTGTGCTGCCTCAGCTTTCAAACTTTGAATTTGACAGCCTGACTTTGTATCCAGCAAAATATTGGATAAGTTTAAGCAAGAGTTGGAAAGCTATTTGATTTACTCTAACATCTGACTTACAAAAGGCGGTCATTTTCTAACGATATATGCTAATCCAACTTTTAAAAAAGAAAAAGTATCATTGGAGAACTGATTCGGAAGATCAAAATCAATAGGTGGACATCATTACCAGAAACCCCATTCTCAAATATTTTTATTTTCTCTACTTCATACATACTAGGTAGAGAAGCTATTGTATTCTATCCAAAAATTCGATACCAGATTTCACTGGAAATACATGTTTTCAGGCCCCCTGAATAAAAAAACACATTTTTAGAAAAAGATCTGTGTGCCTGTGATCAGCATAGCTGAAAACGAAAAGTCTGATAAGTGACCAAACTTGGTATTTAAGTACAATATCTTCCAAAGATTCGACACAAAGACTTCCAAGAAAATCCCCCACCCCAACTATCTTTCACACGAAACATTTTGAATTTCTAAGAAATGGCTATAACGATTTTGATAAAAATGTCATATATTAAAGATATTTACATGCTACATCAAGTGTACATCTTGAATTTTCTGGGAATAGCCCGTGAAGTCCTCTTCATTCGGAAGGAATTTTGTATAATCCTGTATAACTGATAAATGTTAAGCGATAGACGAAAATGTACTATACAAAAAGTGGATATCTATTAAGAAAACACAATTCATTTCAAATAAGTTTTGTGGCATAAGGTATTTCTGAGATATACATTATTAATGGTTCGAATTGTTCATTATCCGGTCATTCTCTTAAATTCCCCGTGAACATTCAGGTGTTTCTTGCGATTGCATGGAAACAGTATGGGGTTTTAAGGCCACATATAGCGTCCAGTTCTTAATCGCTGTTCTATTTGCATATATAATAACATGTACAATGCAGCTATTTCTGCAAAGGTTTATTTGGATTAATATGTTAATAGATAGAAAAATAAGCTTCTGTAAGAATAATTTGCATACCCAATAATAAATGATAAAGGGTAGAGAAGTCATGTGAATGTATTACATCAGATGTTTAAAAGTAAATATTACAATTTAAAACAACTTTACATCGCTAAGATCAAAGTGAAAAACAATCATTCAAACGCGTTATGATCAAGATTATCCATTTGTTGCGTAAAATACCCATTGTTAACCTACTTAGATACCTACTATTATCTAAGTTTTGTATAACTGTCAAAGTATATAAGCATGTGTCTTTTGCTTTAAAGCATGCTAAGATTCGTTTCTTGAACTGAAAACCAAGATACAATTATTTCGTTTAGCAGCATTTTCCCTAGGAAGTTTTTCTTAATGTTTAGTGTATGAATATCTTGTAAAAACGCGTTTGGAAATGCAGACCATTTTCAGTACTGCTTGGATTACTTTTTCCAATACGTAAGACGCATTATTAAGCTGCCTCTTATCTGGAATCCGGTGAATTCTGGTAGAATCTATATGTTGTTCAAAATTGGAATTTGTTTTAACAATTGCGAGAAATTCTTCAAGGCCACCTAACGTATTAAAGAAAGTTTATCACTTAAGGTTCACGATAAAGAGTAGAAATGAAAATAGAAGCGAACATGTTTTTAAACCAGACGATAATATTCTTGCCATATGTTTACATTTCTACCTCTCGCTCGAAGGATTCGGTTTTGACTTCAAGTGAAGCAAGTACTTGTTTCTTTTCTTTTTTCCCTTTTCAGGCATTTTCCCTTACCTAGAAAAGGCCGATAAGTTACTTTAGGCATTGAATACTCCAGGTATCTTGTCATGTTTTCAATCACAATCAGCTTTCTTGAAAAGGTATTCATAATCGAGTGTCAAAAACTACACAAATAAAAGCAGAAAGAAAAAATGAATCAATGAATTCTTTGCTGGTTGATAAATAACTAAATTCTTAATATTAATGCAAATTGCATTTAGCACTTAAATGATTTGAAATAAATGTTTGTGATTTCTTCTTCATTCAATACGTGTTTATACCATGCTTCATTTCTGATATACTATAGCTTCATAAATATTTCGTTTAAAAGTTTTTGTTTCATGTAAAATAATTTTGGAAGAAAATAAGAATATAAAATAAAGATATGCTAGAAATACATTAAAGCTCTCATCGTGTGAACGACTAGTTGAGGAGCAGAGCGCATATATGACGTCCGTACTCTCAAATGTACAGTACTTTAGTACTATTTCCCTTCTCTCTATTACTACTGTGTTTAAAATGTGCCTACTGGATTTTAAAGGATGTACGGATGCCCTGTCGAAGGTCAGGCATGCGATAAGGAAAACATTTTAGTTTCTTTACTTCCTCCAGTGCCAAAATACTAAGTTGTAACCAAAACTTAAAATTTCCAGAAACTTATACTCTAGGCGTTACATTTATTCAGTTATCTTTGTATACACATACCGTGCCAATGTAGTGACATGCAATCATGTGTTTAACCTGAAATATTGTGGATTGTTTTAATATTAAGGTTGGCTTAACCGACCGGAATGTCTCAGGCGTAAAATCTATGGCCCGCATTCGGGATGTTGCAGTTTCGAATCCTGTGGGTCGAACAATCTGACGGGGTTTTGTACGTGGTTTCCTTCAGCTGCCAAGGTAAATACCGGATTGGATATTCAACATCATGACCCAAAGATCCACTTAAGTCTAAAACAATAGTAAAATGAAAATAGGTAGTAACAGCGAATGTCCTGTTATCTGTCCACAGATAATGAAAACAGGTAGACTGGACGGCACTTAATGGCATCTGCCCTGCACATATGCAGAGATAGTTACTCAGGTCTCTGTGGACACGTGACGAAGCTAACATCTGCCCGTCACGTATAGAAGCTGAACTACAATTGCCTAGCACTGAGATCTATGTGGACACGTGACGAAGCAAGATGATACGGTGCGGGGATGAGACCTAGAAGGCTAACTGTCCGCCACACATCGAGCAACAAAGTATCCTGTAACAGATCGATAACACCGCGTAGTTAATTCATTCATTCATTCTCTGTTTACCCTCCTCTGATGTAGGACTTACACCCCCCAGGACTTACAAGCGGGTGCCTGGGGTCAGAGGCCCGTCGAGCAGCAGACACTCATGGATCAGACAGAGCATCCAGGATGGGTGATCAGCCCGATGCCTGGTATGGGATGAAGGAAGTAGATGAAACGAAATGTTGGTGAAATGGAGGAAAGGAAAGGTGATGATGGAGCAGTTGGTGGAATGAATGGCGGGGGAAACCGGAGAACCCGGAGAAAACCCGCCCAGACGCCGCTTCGTCCACCACAAATCCCACATGCAGGTCCCTGGGATTGAACCCGGGCCGCCTAGATGGGAGGCGAGCGATCTAACCACTCGGTCACGGCGCCGCCTACCACGTAGTTAAAATGACGTAAAATAAATTTAGCTTTTACAGTTAGGTACATTTTGATTATTAATGAGGCGTGAATCCATTTATATATTTCATTCCCATTTGGCTCTAGTAAGGATTTCTTAATACCAAATTACAAATACTTTCTCAGCCTCTGCGTACTCAAGGTTTCATACGACAAATTATTTGTCCCAGATTTCTCTATATACAGTGACACTTTTCCTTGCTGATATCCATATGCAAAAAGCTATGTCAAGTACTATAATTATTTAATAACGTGTATTTACAGATCCAAAAAAATATAACAAAAATAACCAAGGTATTTAATTAGGGAAATAAAGAAGTAAAGGAAAAGAAATACTTTCCTGTAGGAGCTACACCCGGTGCTTTCTATTTCTGTTATATGTACATAGAATTTATCTGCCATACCTCATAGTGCAATATGTTACAGTACCCTAGTTATGCTCATACATGTTTGTCATTATCACTGACACTTATCTATAAGATATATTACTGTACAGTTAATTAATATCTAGACTGGTAATCTAACAGGTTATCTGTGCTGTGCGCTGGGTTTTATGTAAAACCTTAAAACTCTTGATGTATTCTTAATTAAAGACTGTTTTATTACACTTGTTATAATGTAAATAATGCCATATTGTTAATACAAATAAACTGAAACTCGAAAGTAAAAACGCTCTTATGTTGCATATTTAATACCTTCTACTTTGTATTTGACAGCTACATTCTAATGTTTCGTGAGTTAATTGCGAGCAGTTTGTTCGATTTGCGCTAATAGTTTATTAATTATCATCATTTAAAGATTTTATGTGTTCATCCAAAAAATAATTTGACTAAAGAACATTTTCGAGCTATGACTTTTTTACGATTTTAAATCGTCATTAACCCTAAACAACGCGAAGATATACTTAAAGATGCATTTGGCGAAGAAGCCCCAGCTAAGGCAACAATTTATAATTAGTACAGCGAATTCAAAAGAGATCGGTTTCTTCATAGTGATGAATTTCGTGAAGGACGCCCAAGAACTACTGTTACTGATGAAAATATCGCCGCTGTTCCAGCAATGCTTGAGGAAGATCGACAGAATCTTATTGATTTATTCGGGCGACACTGGGCATTGGTGTGAGTCAAATCCAAAACATTTTACGTTAAAAAACGTGAGAAAACTTTGTTGTCGATGGATTCCACATAAAGTGACTCCCGATCAAAAACAACGACGCATTGATTGTGCAGAAAAGCTCTGGAAATATTCCAAGGAGGCAGTGCTGGTAAGAAGATGGATGCTAGTTTTTTTTCTAAAACGGGTTATATTGGTACTATAGCATTAAGACGTACTGTTACTGCCGATTGGTACACTAATGTCTGCTTACAAACATTTTTTTTGTGAAAGAAACCCAAAAGAAAAAATAATGTATACCAGGACAACGCATTGTCGCACGTATCAAAACTAATAACTCAGTATCTGGATGCCCTAAAGGCCAGCACCATGGACCCTCTACCATACAGTCCTGACCTAGCACCTCGTTTCCAAAAATTAAAGATAAAATGCTTGGAATAACTTTTCGTCATCAGATGAAGCAGTGGAACATTATAAATTCTGGTTTCAGAAGCGTCTCAAGAAGAGTAGCAGCAATGCTTTAAGGACTGGTTTCATGAATGCAAAAATGTATTGATGTTTAAGGGGAATATTTAAAAAAAAGAATAAAATCATTAAAGTTTTTTTAAACTAAGCCTTATTTGATTTTCTAAACATTTCAGTATCACCCTCGTAGAGGGGTCGAAATACAACTTTTAAAGAGGAACTTATGGACTAGGAACTAATCGCGAGACACTGTAAGCTTAGAAATATCCGAACAATATTACTGATGTAAGCTTACTTTGCAACGAGACATTGGGTTCGATTGATGCAAACGATCGACGAAGTCGGTCAGATGTGAATACAACTAGATGGTTCAGCTTCACTTTTCTCTTGAAGTACATAACATACTAAATGACACATAACCTGGGCGCTGGATCGGAAGGGAAGATCCAATTGCATGGTCACCCTGCACCCTTGATCTGATGCTTCTCGATTTGTTCTTGTAGGGGCATATACAAAGTCTCGTGTACGCGACACCCAGAAATGCTGTTCACCAGGATACTTGCAGCGCTGATAATGGCAGCGAGATGCTTCATGTAGTGTTGGCAGATTTTTGCACGATGATATTATACTTGTAGTGACGTGGTGGTCGGCACTTTGAAACCTTTTTGTGAAAACAAATATTGAGTTGCTTAATCTAAGTGTATGTACAAAACAAAATTCCTTAAATTTGTGGGAAACCGTTTGAATAAGCCTGTATAGCGCTGTAAAAATACGCTTCATTATAGATTTTGAGGTTTTATTCGAAGAGTAGGATTTAAAATAATTTAAGATTACAAATTTAGAGAGTTCTCGGGTGTAAAATTTAGGTGACAATTTAAGGAGTGTATTCTTCTATCACACCCGGTCTGAACTTACCGGCAACTGCTGAACAATTTAAGAGTTAAATACTTTTCCAAGAATGTTTGACACTACAACAGTGCGATTAATATTACTTAAAATTTTAACAGTGAAAGTAGGAGAAAATTGCACCAGTATCAATATCATATTCATGCACAACTTACAAATTTTACACATCCAGCGAGAAGCTTCCTTTCACCATGTAAACAAAATAGATTACAGGGAAGCTTCTTTTGTAACCATATATAGAAGCTTAGCCAATAAATTAGTCCAACACTGAAGTTTTAGTATTTGACATGTAAGTTGACGATTACATAAAAACTTTCTAACATTCTTCTTTCCTTCTTCCACTGCATGCATTAGATTTATTAGACTCTCCAAATTAGTCTTCCTATTTTCTCCAACCTCTTAGTTTATATCTTAAAGCTCTTCTTGGATATCTTCCTTCAGGCATGTGTTTTACTTTTTCCAGCCCTTTATTTCTAAAACTAACAGTTATTTCATTTATATTGCATATGTGTAATTCCTTTCTCATTGCTTCATTTTGATCTATCATGCAAAGAAACAACAGTTAACTTTTCACAAAGATTTCATGAAGGTAAATGAAGAAATTACAGTTAAAACCTGTAAAATGAGGAAGAATCCCTTTGAAATAACAGAACAATAAAACTGAAGACACTTTGAACTGCCTGTGCTTTTCTTACAGCTGCACTGGACGAGTAATTGGCAAATTGGTTGTATAACTTCACCGCGAGTACTAAGTATGAAATGAAAAGTCATTCTCAGCGGCCTTGGGTGAAAATCACCCACTGAAGTAGATAGATAAGGTATTTTTATTGGCGTCAAATCAAGTTATTGCACAAATACTTAGTGCATACTGATTGACCATACATGTATATTGAAGAAATAAGTTAAAGGTGACAAAAAGAAACAAAAGGCAAAGAAAGAGGCAAATTGCTCCTGACTAACTGAACAAACTTTATCTGGCTTCGCGTACTTTAGCCTTTGTTCTGTCAGTCCCTCTTGTCAGCCAGTACGATAGATCCTAACATGTCAGTCTACTTCTAGATGGACATTAGAATATTTTTGCGAGTTTTAATTGTTAGCCGATTCTCCGCTGAGCACATTCCTAAAATGTAGACCCAATCTTTAGCCAAACCACAAAATTGACTAATTCTCGTGCCATAATCGTGAGTCATTTTATGTGTCCTCCGCCTCCTGATCTAAAGCATGCTATTCGTGATCTTTCTATTCTTCCTAAGTTAAGTTTGTATACCTCTTTATCCCAATTCGATATTATTTCATTCTCTAGACCTAGAAAACCCATAATTTTACAATCCGATTATTTCAATTGACTCATGTCTATTAGTCTGTTTTTTTTGACACCTTTCCGTATGTTTTTGTCATTTATTTCACCTCTTTGTCAACTGACCCAATTCCTATTCTCCTCAAACCTCTTTCCAGTTCAACTGCCCAAGAGACAAGTTTTATCGCTGATGTTTGTAACATTTGGAGCACAGTGTAGAATGGTATCACATTTGCCTGTAATGTAATTAGAAATTTATGGCCAGCAGTAATTCCCCTCTTATATATGTGGTGTTTGGGGTTACCTTTGGAAGGCTATACTTTAAATTTTCTCTGTGTATATGTGCGTGTGTGTATCTAGCATATGTTGTGAGGTGGAGTTGCAGTTATACTAATAACTTAAAAGTGTTTGCATTCCTTTTATTGTTACCAGTGAAACTGCTTTTGTATTAAAGGAGACAATTATCTTAAAAGGAAGATGATTTTCTAAGCAAGTTGATACGCATTGTGTATATATGCAGTAGAGAGGTTATCACAATTATAGTGTCCCATTCTTCCTTGTGTGAGAGAAACTCTGGAAGAAGAATATAGCTGCACTATGTTTCTGGCGTCAATCTGTTTTAGGAAAGACTTTTGAACGCACATGTTATACTACTTTTGGGAATTACAGTTTTACAAATATTCATCTTTCTAAAATTTGTATTTGCTAACTTTTATTGCACAAGCTTAAACATCTTTATCAACACCATTCTGTATTTAATGACAAATAATTGGCATAGTATTAACAATTACGAGTATAAAGCCTTTTCTTATCGTTCACATCTGGTGTGTATTACTTTTTAGTACTACTGTCAGCATATATCCACAGCTGTCAGAGCGTAGCAGATAAGAGCTAATTTAGAGTATACAACGAAGGGGAACATCTAGCACCTGTCTATTGTGGCTACAATAGCTGCCCAGGAGAAGTGGAAGAGGTGAAGGAAAAGAAGGCTACAGGCTCAGGCAGGCAGCTCACAGAGACGCGAGGAAGCCCCTAACATTTTCTGGCTTGAAGATCTGACCCTCTATTGGAGCTGCCCAGAGAGGGCGATGAACGACCCGTGAAACCAGGCAGCCCTCTAGTGTCCAGGGAGAATTCTCTTTCCTTTAAACAAGCATCCGCGACATCTGTACGGCACCGCCTCACGCCACGAAACCTAGAAACACACCCAAACTTGAGAGGGAAGTGAAATGAAAGGGGAATGAGCAAAGGAAATCGTGGTATATAAGAAACCACGGCAGCATCGACGGGGAAAAATCACGAAAAAACCAAGGTCAGAGTGGGCGGTCGCCAGGAATCGAACACGAATCTCCCGATTGTGAGCCTTACACGTTATTGCGGAGTCAACTTGCTCGGTCAAAAAGTAATTTAACCAGAAAACAACTTCAGAAGTAAACCCAACCTTCGGCAGCACGTCAACTCACGGCGTTTTTCC
This sequence comes from Deroplatys truncata, assembly GCA_030765065.1. Lineage (NCBI taxonomy): Eukaryota > Metazoa > Arthropoda > Insecta > Mantodea > Mantidae > Deroplatys > Deroplatys truncata. Next base: position 67,384,492 of record CM060976.1, on the reverse strand, counting down.
ACAATAATAAAGCTCCTCCTGAGAAGCTCAGAGTAAGTACACATCTGACAACTACAAACAAATAGTTGAATTAAGTTAATAAGAAGCTACTTGTTCAAGGAAAAAAATACACAGTCTGACCAACCCAAGACGTCCCGTCTTATGTGCAAAGAAAATTAAAGCCCTGGAAAACGGTAAAAGTGCAACTTCCTAGGTGCTGGGATGAAAGAAGGTATTAAGAGTTAGAGAAAATATTTAATAGTTCCAAAGATACAATGTTTATTTTATTTGTCCATTATGTCTGCACTGGCTTGTAAGTCCTACAAGCAGGAGGGCAATCCGTTAAAGAAGAAGAAATTATGTTTAAAATTGGTAATAAAGAATATATTTTCAACATTCCAGCCGTGATTAGGATTTGCACCATTAATCTGTTGCCGATGAGCGTTCTTCCTAAGATAACGTACAGAATGTACTTCCTAAGTTAACGTACCCGCCTAATCTGGGTGTTCATTTCAAAGTGTATCATTACATGCCTATGCTGTCACTTATCTAGCCGCTGAGCCTAGAATTCAATCCACCTAGTGCTTCCACAGAGGCGTATGTATCGTGTGTCGAAGAAGTTGCCTAGCAAGCACGGCCTTCGATGTGAGCGTGAGAACCTTCCATGTCGTAGCAACTGACGGTATGTGCATTACCAAAACGTCTTTCATACTGTGGTTTTATTGTTTGACTTCTTAGGTCTGTGAAAGCTGTTAGCAGGCTACTTGCTATCATCGCTAGCGTAAGGCAACATGAATTTATGAACAGAATGTATTGCGGCTCCCTTCTACGAATGCAAAGAAAAGTATTATCTATGGTGGAATGAATAGACATTGGTAGAGTTATGCAAGGAAGATTAACATGTTTGATTGCTTATTTTATTTTAAGCTTTTGCGTCCGATATTAGGAGACACGATATCTGGTTTACGTTTTAAGATTAATGTCATTACCATAGTAGTACTCTTCGGATTGAACGCCGTGCTTACTAGTCAACTTCTCCGGCACACGTATACTACGTTACGTCCTACCCTTTAGAGCTGACACTCGCTTCAAAAGCTTTAGCCAAAACAATGGCGTCATGACGTCACTTTGAACACCAAGTATAATAATGAAATTTTCTGATCGGATTCTGTACGTCCCGGAAAGCAAACAAGGTTGCTTTAACAGTGATGATACTTAATGTCCTTAGAGATTCGTTTAGAACTGTTACTGTGATACAATGGCGACCATATGCATTTTATATGGAAGAATGGGCTGCACGTTCAGTGGATAATTAAGGTCAAACATATTTGATTAAAACGTTGCGTTGGATTTGAAAAACTTAACTTTGCAATAGTTATCTGAATTACCATCTGAGAACAGTTGTTTAATATAGTTCCGTCTTCTTGTGTCTGATTTGCTTTAGCATCAAGTGATTTATTAATCGATATGCCCCACTTAAATTCACCATGTACGTATTATATACATTGAAATAGTCAGTGCAAATTAATTTGGCAAACATACTGAATGGTGGTTTTGCGCCTAAGAGCTGACCCCAAGTCGCTCTCGTTTATAAAGCTGTTCGAGCGAGTTTATGACATTTGAGTGTAATAAGTTTGTTTCAGGTGAAACAATTTTTGCTGATACGTCAATAATCGACTGCACACCAGTACAAAGTTACATAGCTTTGAAAACAATAATGTTCACCCATGAGCATTATTCAGTTGGTTTTCTTTCTCGTTTGTAGGATGCGATGCTTGCAACTTAGTAATAAGAAGTTTATTTTTATATGACTGCTTTAATTTGTCTTTCTCCTTTTCTTATATAACGTAAAATAGCGTATAAGAACTAACTGTAGTAAATAGTTTAAAAGAACTGAAATCCATTAGTATAGCCAATCAAAATGATGAAACATGATGATACCTCTAACAGGCTGTTGTATTCCAGAAATTTGATACAGAAAAATAGTGATTTTGCGAAAGGTTGCATAATTCCAGGCATTCAACTCAGAAGAGAGATAAGCCATGGGAAAACTGGTTGTTTTCAAAGATATGCATTGTTGTGCAGAATGACATTGTAATTAAGGAGGGAAAATATAAATAATTAAATACAGAAATACTAGTAAGATAAAGAAATAACTGCAATAAATAATTTCCGTATATTAAATCAATGCATAATGTAATAAGCTTGAGTTGAAAGATTTTGTCCGGAAAGACAAAGATAATTAGGAAGTCATGTTAGCCAGAGTCATTAGCGACAATCGAAGTAGCAAGCACATTCGCTTAAGGATTTCTGGGAACGCAATTGTTATAAGTTCAGTACACTTACAGTCATGTAGGCCAAAATTCTGTAAAAGAGAAGTGAAAGATATTTCCGAGAGTTTGGCTAGGCCAGCATGGTAACAAAGTTAACAGACACGTAAGAATTAAGTATTAGTTGTGCATGAAAACGATGTTGGTGTGAGTAATTCAAATGTAGGCGTGGCTTAAGCAATAAGCGGACATCTAATTCAGAGACTTACTCTCTCTCTCTCTCTCTCTCTCTCTCTCTCTCTGATACCGCAAGCGGTACTTGTTCGTGTGATATTTTAATCACCCAGTGACGCACTTGTGTAAGTAGTTGCTATTGCGAGGTATCTTGCCGGTAAACATTTTGGCGACTCACAGCAGGTTACGCTTCTAGTTTCATTTATTGCGGAAACAGCTATTGCCAACCCTAACTTTGATTCTGCAGAAGTTAGTAGGTTTAATAATTCAGTTGTTAAATTTCGAATGCTACTTTTCATAATCAGTCTATTTATTCATCTCAAACGGTTAGCAACTCACTCCAATAACACAAATATTAGTTCACAATCAATTTTTCAGTCAATTAAACTGGTGCTGTCTTTCACAATACATCCAGGCATACCCTGAGAGACAATACTCAGAGCTCAAATACTGGAGCAGCCGGCAGCAGAATCAACAGCAGATACTGGAGACATCGAGAAAAGGTGCAAGTACTGTCCCACCATCATCGCGGCATCTTGTTATTGCTTCAGGAGTATCCACATGACACCGCTTATCGAATCTCAAAGTTTGCTATAAGTTCGGATATGTGAAATATCTCATCTTTCAACAAGCTACAATCAACAATGCCATGGAAACATATAAATCTGTAACATTGCAGCTATTACCCAAGAATAAGAACACATTTTGCTGTAAGGTTAAACTTTAGAATAATTGAGTATACATGTACCTGAAACAGGAAGAGGCGATAAACAATGAGGTAGGTGATGAAAATTGGAAACATAGACTGATGAATTTCAGTAATACTGTGTTATTCCATATTTTAGTGTAACAGAAAAAATTATGAAAGTACACAGTTTGACACTCCGAGTCTTCATGTGATATAGAACAAGTCAATATCAAACGTAAAGAATATATCTCAAAGGGCGTACTACCTTTGCTTACATTGTATTTGGTTAATCTTAGCTATATTCCGAAACATTCGTAACGTACACAAACAATGCACAGCGTATTACTTTTGCCATCAGCAGGACCTTATGCAATATGCTACACAAATATGAAAAGTATGCAGATTTTAAACATATGCTGCTATCCTCAGATAGCAAACGTTTTCCCACCAGTATACTGAATAGAGGCGAAGCTGTAGCGTTTTGATTAGGTACCTCGGTTTACTTTTTAAATCTGATTTAAGGTTTTTTTTCATCCGAAATTTCAGCCACGAAAAATCATGTTAATCTTACTGTTTTTACTTTTGCTACTCCTTACCTATCTAGAGCAAAATGTCGGTATTGATTTCTCCAAATAGGCGTTATGAACTTCCTGAGTTCAAAATAGTGATTTTTCGGAAAGGTGTTCAAGTTCAAAAATGAAGTAATTTAAGCTAGCATCTTCCCGATAGGAAACACAAGGATTTTCATAACATTTCACGCACGGAAAGCTACCCTTAATATGAAAACATTTTCATTATTTTTTAATTCTCACAAAAATGACGACGATTTTGATTCAAATGTTAGACTTTTGAGGTACGGACATGAAGATTAAAATGCTTATCTTAAATTTCCTTTAAACAGCCTGTTAAGTTCTTTTCATTATAATTATTTTATACAGTACCATAAAAATAATAAATCATAAGACTTACTACAGGAAACATACGTATTATTTCATAAAAAATTACTACAGATTAAGTGAGAATTTCAGTGACATATCATTTCCCAAATACTTGCTGTTGTTGGATGTATTTTCCAAATAGCTTTAATTAATTTTTAAGTGCCGAGTTACAGACTTGTTTTAAGTTTGCATAAATAATAGAGGGAAATAAGTGTTTTATCTTGAAAGTTTACTTTGAGCGGTGTTTAACGTCCATTCTTACTAAATACGGCACCACAGGCGGTGGACACTGATGACAGATGATATGAAATGGTAACTGGGAAAGGAAATTTGGAATAGAAGAAGCGTTCCAGGTCTAAGTTAAGGATTATCCTCGACATTTGCCAGTTATGAGGACTGGGGAAACCCTGGAAAAACCCTCAGTAAGGAAGACAGCCCTGGTAGGACTTGAACTGGAGCCCCGTTCACGAGTCCGTGCCTTAACGACATCGGCCATCCGTGTCGGTATTAAATCGGATAGACACGGTTATATTATTATAAGATACGAAAATGATCAGGTGCTTAACGAAGTACTGAATGAAAAGAAACGAAGTTGAATGGGAATTTTTACTTAACGATTTAAGAAAATACAAAATAACAAAGTAAATGATTCATTTAAGCAGTTAATAAAGAATCTACAACTAAATAATTTGATTTTAATTTAAACACTCAATTAAGGAAATAAAAATGACGATGTTGGCAACGAAGTTTATACCGAAGATATGAATGCACGACACTGAATGAGCACGAGATACCACAGCCGCGCGCGGTCGTGTGTCAATTATTGTACCTTACTGCCACGTCGTAAACTTCAGCGTAAATTATATTTCTTTGTTCCATTTATATACCATCTTTAACATCTAAGGTCACATCAGCGGCTTTGCCTTTGGAAATATTGCCCATTGTTCACTTGTTAACTATTGTGTTAATCTTTGGTTTTTTTTCCTTCTAAACGTTGAATCCACGCGCACATTTACAGTCCTACTGATACTTATAGACTCTAGGGGGATGGGGAATAATCCTGGTTAAAAAAAATTCTCACTCTCCAGCCGGAAATCGAACCCAGGATCTCTAGTTTTGGAGGCTAGAATGCTAACCATTAGTCCACAGAGGCAGTGGAAATTATTATTTATACGAAACAAAAATGTTAAATTACGTAATAGAATAATATATGTTGTGGCATATTAATTTTATTGTGATTATCAGACGCACAGTGTGCTGTATTGTTGCTACCACGTACTATTATTGGGCCTCCTTAGTTATATTTCGGCTTAACGGTCTGTCCTTTCGGTGCGAATCACGTCAAATGGAGAGATCTCTTTGAAACTGTCTGGAATGACGTCAGCCCTGTCTGGCTTTGGTTAGACACGATTTTTTTGGGGAAAGATAGCGTTCACTCGAGTGGAAGTGGTCGTTGGGGCCAGTCGTGTGTGGCCGGTCTACGGTTCTATGGCATCTCCCTTCATACTGTTTTTTTGTGCATTATGTAGTGTCGCCAAACGTTTGTGAATAAATCCCAGGTAATGTGTCTTATGTAATCTTTCAGAGTAATATAAAACCCACGCCTTCCCCTTAAATTACACACCAAGGTCCCGGACCTTTTGCTGTCAGCGAGTTGCGCCCCCTCCATGTGTGTGTTGGGGTGACCTAAATTAATCATTTTCTGTTAACCTCTTGGCCTTTACATGTTTTAACCTATTACCTGCCAATGTTCCCATTTGGGAACAGGGAATAAAATGTTTATAAATACATCATGAAACAACTTAAAACATATTGTAATCTCCTGCAACTGTGCTATATTAAGATCCATACTTATTTTTAAAACATTTTAAAACCCTCTGAATTTAAAAAACAGACCACATAGAATAACTTAAGATATATAAATTGGGATAGTTGAACTCTTACATATATTTAACGTTATGTCCCAATTAAATGTAGTTCTAATCGCTGTACAGTTTTTCTGTTTAATAACTTCATAATAAAGGCGTTAAAAACCTTTTGGCAAATCCACAATTTTGTCAAACTTTGGAGAGCAACATATATTTTGGGCTCCCAAAATATATGTTTTGGTGTTCCCAAAAACGCCAGTGGGAACATTGGCGTTTGGAAATATCTAAACGGTTTATCTTGTCAGTATTGATGAGTCTACCGTATTATGGCTATCATTGCTCCAAAATGTTTATTAGGAGAAACCGATACGTTTTGGTTTCAACGTATGCATATTGTGTTCAAGTACTGCATAGCCTTATAACATGATAATTTATGGAGGAAAGAGTGATTCTGATAGTAGTTCTCCTCTGGGATGCCGAGCTGTTATGCATTTAATTTCTTGTTCCTGATGCTGCATAAGTTGAAATATACTTTGATAATTTCTTCAGCTTATATGACTTGCTGATGGAAATGAAAGAGAAGTATTTCAGAGTCACAGGAACAGAATCAACGGGTCAGAAAATGTTCTTTGACTCCATCAAATATCCTGAAGAAGGAGAGGGATGATCATTGTGATGGTGCTGTATACATGTGTAAGTAGAATAATAATTCTGTAGTTACTATGACCTCAAACCACCAAACACATATGCTGGTGTGAAATAAAAAGCCATTTTCTAGAAAATCTAAAAAGAGGATTGCTGTTCCAGACAAACATTGTGAAAGATTACAATGTGGGAATGGGTAGTGCAATTGTTCTTGACTACCTCTTATCAAGCTAGCATCCTCAACTAAGAAGCAAGAAGTGATGGTGGGATCTCTTGCAGATGGTTTGAACATGGCAGTTGTAGGTGCTTGGCAAATCCATTGTGAACTACATGGAAAGAAAGCTGAAGAACATCTGGAGTTTAGAGAGAAATTACCAGATGACTCAACCAAGAGCACTTGACCTAAGGCAAAAATACCCAACTCAATTAGAATAATTGATGATCATTTATGATGAATCAAAACAAGGCAGATGTGTAGTGTGCATGAGCAATGTCATGCACCTTCATTGTTTCCCCCATATCATGGGCAGCTATAATGGTTAGTTGTTTAACATGCATTCGAGCAATATTTATGTTTGTTAAATGCCATAAATTTAATTTTCAGCACCATAATGCAGTTATTCAGGTTTTATTTTATCCTAATATAATTCATTTTAATTTCAAACTATGTTGTAGAATGTAGACAATTTATATAGAAAAATTAATTAAGTTTTCGGATATTTTCATAATTAAATTCTGAATTAAAACAATTTTCCCTAAAATTTTCATTCCTACTGCCAGTGTTTTGAAATGGGAACTAGTAAAAAATTAGCCTAATGACTTTCTAAAATCCTAATTATTCTATATATCCCTTAATTGGTCTCCAATATAGAAAAACACCAAAGTTTTCAAACTTTCTTAGAATAACTTCATTTGGCAGGTAAAAAATGAATTCTAAGATATACATTACATTTAATTGTAGACGATAATGATTTTTGTATCATTCTTAATAAATATTTGTTATTGTCATTAGTTGATTATAATGTGAATCGCTTTTGTGTCTTGGCATTTTAATTTAGAAATTACACTTGGTTTAAGTTTAATTTAAAAAAGAATATGTTATCACGCCCTTCGTAAACATGCAAATTGGCTACACGAAAACCATATCTGATTTATTTTATATCTACACAGAATAAATAATCTGTTGGTTCGATTACTTTGCATAATGGCGAGAAGCCATGGAAGAGAAAATGATATACAAACTTCTCTTGAGACATCAAACGAGTGCAGACGTGCTAACACATCTAAAGCTTAAAGCAAACATATAAGCGAAGATGGTGAAAAATGTGATGTGTTACATTCACATGACTTTCTCTACTCCCTATAATTTATTAATGGGTATAAAATTATTTTTACGAAAGCTTGTTCTTCTATCTACTATTTTAATCGATATAAACCTTTGCAGAAATATGTTCATCACACATTTCGCTTTAAATCCAAGGGAATATCGATAGTCAAATGTTTAAGAACTGAACGCTATGTGCTGACTTTAAAATCCCCTACTCTTTCCATGCAGTCGCGAGGAATAACTAAACGCCAACAGGACTTTAAAAGAATGGCAAAGTATTTAACAATTCGAATAATTAATAACGGATATCTCGGAAACGGCTTATGCCACACAAAGTTATTTGAAATAAATTGTGAGTTTTAACGACACCTACATTTTTCTGCAGTGGTTTTCGTCTATCGCTTAAGTTTACCAGATATACAAGATTATATAAGATTCCTTCCGAATGAAAAAGACTTCACAGGCTATTCCTGGAAAGTTCAAGATATACATTTTATTTGTCATATAAATATCTTTAATATATACATTTTATTTGTCATATAAGTATCTTTAATATATACCTTTTGTATTTTAATAAAAATCGTTAGAGACATTGTTGAGAAAATAAAAGAATTCGAAAAATTTTTGGTATTTATCCGACTTTTCATTTCTGAGTTATGCTGTTCATAGACACACATACACACACGGACCTTTTTCTAAAAATGCTCGTTTTGGATATATGGGACGTCAAAACATGTATTTCTGGTAAAATTTCGGTATCGAAGTTTTAGGTTGAATGCAATACCTTCTCCACATGCTATATACGTGGTACAGAAAGCAATAATTATAAATATTTGTTTAGTTATCAAAGTATTAATTTATACTCAGCAAGATTAATAAAAGTGAGTTGAATATTATTTAATTTATTTCGCTGTCATGAACCATAGTCCTGAGATAAGTCTCATTGCTAAACACGGGCAATTATAATATACTTAAACAGCAGACCAACGTCGCACTAACTTCATAATTTCCCTACAAATGGCGCACGTCACCTTGGGGTCACATTAGCTTTTATAATTGCACTTCAATTGTGGTGAAATGAGGCGCTTAACGAAGAAAGTGAACATAATAAAAATGCAAATTAGTTGCTATTCTACCATATGCTTCAATAAAACTGCCCCTAATTGCTCCGTTTATGAATTATAACGTAATAAATGGAACTTTCTTTTTCAACCGAAATAACTGCCCAGAGATTAAAATTCTATTATAATGTATAATTCGTATTTGTACATAGAATAACCTAATAGGATGAAGATGTAATTTTTGTTGTATTGTTATTTGCCCCACGCTTTGGGAGCCAATTTGAAGAAGGTTTGTTGCTGCTAGGTATGAAAAGTCAGTTTGAAGAAAATGTATTATATTTCGACTGTTGGGTAGCCGAACTTGAAGTAGTTGCAACCGCGCTTATGATAAAAAGTTTCCGGTAGCCTTCGCCCTAAATGTACTTTCCGGTGGCCTTTGCCCCAAAGGTACTTTCCGGTGGCCTTTGCCCCAAATTTAAAAATATTAACTTTGTAATTTTGACTGTTTCTTTAAATATTATATATTTATGTTTGCCTCGGCTGCGTCAGTATTTATTTTTAGAGACATGAATTTCTAACAAGGTGTGGTGCGGCTGAAGAATGTAGGCTTACACAGATTATAATTTGTACTTCACTCCATTTATTAATCCTTGACACGATTTAAATAACACTTCACTGATATAGAGAGGGCTGTGAGATTATGTATTAATTACTTGCACTTTTTAACACGTAAACTATTTTTGTCTCACACTGAATACGTATTAAACTTCTCGAGGACACATCTCGCGTCCGGTTAGGAACGCTGTCTACAAGCAACTGACTTCTGAATTTGTAAATTTTGCTCCATTTTAGTTTCTGATTGGCTAATCCTAGTCCAATAGAATACTTTCATTCAACTTAAGCTTTTTTTCTGGTTGTTGATTGGTTATTTTATAAACTGTCTCAAAAATTACATTCTTGTTTCCAAGAATTACAAATAGCATTATTAAACTTTAAAATTCATTATTGCCTCAAGTTACCTCGTTGTTAGCAAATTTTGACCTGTTTTCTCACAGCTTCTACATTATTAAATTACGTAATACATTCACATAACATTATTACCCATGTATACAATAATATAAACATATACAATGACTGTAATATACACCTTTTATATTGTTACATACATATATTGCTTTAAGGCGGGCTGTTATTGAATTTATATATTATATAATTAAACTGAAATCATTTAAATGTTAAAAATACTGCCACAAAGAGACGAAATCTTTCTCCTTTCACCCAGCATAATGTTTTACAGCTCATTGTTTATCGACAATCTAAGTAATATATTGTTGTATTGAAAGATTTAAGAAAACGTCATGTAGTATGTGTGTTCATATTCAAATGAACAATAACAGAGGAATATATTTTAGAATATATATCATTATACAAGCCTCTTGGAGCAATCTATCACATTAGCATACACATCCACCATAAACCTTCCTCTGAGGTTTTCTGGAGAATCACATTTAGCCATGAACATCAAAACTCTAGTCTTGATCCACTGATAAAACCACCTCATTTCACAGTCACAAATTATCTCATTGTTATTAAGGTAGAGCGAGACAAGGTAGGTGTTTTTGGGAAACATATTAATATCAAGTCTCTTGAGTGCATTAGAGTGCAAGTAGAGTTCTCTTAGGCGCATAAGTCCACTGAATGCTCCGTGTTGTATTGTATGTATACGGTTATCGTTCAAATAAAGTCTCAATAAATTCTCTTGATTGTCCAGGGTTCCAGTTTTGATATTTGTAAGCCTATTACCGTTTAAGTCCAATTCTCTAAGACTGTTTAAGGGATCAAACACTCCTGGCACCAAGTCTTTCACTTTGTTCCTCGCCATACTGAGCTTCTCAAGATTTTCCATTCCCATGAAGACATCAGGATCCAGAGATGTGATTCTGTTGTTATCCAGGAGCAATAGGGTGATGCTGGATAGATCTCTGGCTAGTAGGGATGGTTTAAATTCGGCGAGTTGCTGGTTGGAGCAGTTATACACACGGGGATCTGAAGACTGGCAATAAGTATCACAGAACGAGTTTTCGATGATCAGAAGGATGGTGAAGCTAACGCTTGGTCCAGTTGTGATGCGCATACTGAAACAAGAAACCGCCAATAAACCACAGAGCTAGGGGCTGTTCAGTGTTTCTGCGAAAATGAAACATCTTGGACTTCGAAATTCTAATTGAAATTCCTAAAGGACATCAAAATTATAAAATAAAGGGAATGCATATGTTAAGTTTGGTTAACGGGAGACTAAATGGTCAAAATTGCCAAAATTGACATTTTTTTATATTTTGTGAAGTCTTATTAACTGAAATTTCCACTTTAATTTATTGCAAATTTTATAATTGTAAGTATAGTACTCATATTTTAAATATACTTTTAAAAATGTACTGAATCTGATATATTGTATTATAAATTCTGCACTTCAAAAAAAATCATAATTCCTATACAATTTGGAGTACACTGGTTAACGTTAGCCTATATTTTACGAAATATTTTGCTCTACAAATTGATGCTACTATAAATATGGGAGTTTCTGTTTGCTCAAGTGATTTGTAAATATATGTTTGTTTTTTCTATTTTTGCTTTGAACAGATTTTTCTGTGAACGCCAGAAGAGGACTAAATTAAGCTTTAGGATGATGATCAACCTAAGTGCTGTTTTAGATCTGGTGTTAATAGCATGGTTGACTATTTAAAAGAATAATTTCTGATAACTGTTAGTCAAAAGGTGGTACAATTAAGAAACATAATCGTATCTTCCTAAATAAAACAACTTGTTTGTTGAATGTAGATTAGTGAACTTATAAGACATGCATCTACCTCATGTAAACATTTCAGTTTGAGATAATGCGTCATGAATTTAGTAGATTTAAAATTGGCAGGAGAGATTCTTCTCTATACATTTTGAAATAATATTTTCGTTCTAGTGACATTTAGAATACAACTTGAAGTATGAAACAGACAATATACAGCTTAAGGCTTAAAATTCTAACAACTAAATTAACGGAGATAAAACTCTGATTTTTAAAGTGCAGAAAAATCAAACTAAATTATAGTTTACGGAAGCGGGATGGCTCAGGCGGCAGCGTCTTTGGTCCGCATTCGGGAGGATCGAACCCCGGCAACTGCCTATTCTGACCCATATTCTTTTTCGGAGATTTTCCTGGGTCGTCAGGCGAATGCTGGAGTGGTTTATTTTACCGCCCCCAAATTTCCTGTCCCTCCATTTGTTTCATTAATTATTTAATTCATTCTTCATCCCGTTTGGACTGTTTCAGAGTTGGAAGTATCGGCGATGGGGTTTCGGTGCAGCGTGGCAGAGAAAAAGGATGCTGTCCATAAGCTTTCTCCGTCCCTGGGCCGCCGGCTGGTTGCCAGGGTATAAGGACCGCCCCAATGGGAGCGTTAGACCCCATGTGGGACGGGCTCCCCAGTCTGCCTATCTATCTACTGAGGCATTTATATCTAGAAACTGTAGGGATCCTTTCATTGCTCTGCCGTCACTCCTGTTTCCAGCCGATCGGTGTCTCCCTTCCTCCCGGGGGCGCCCCCTCGTGGAGGCGTAAGTACAATATCCACATTCACTGGATCGGTGCCGAATCCTCTCCGCTTCACAATCCAATCTAATATTGCAGTTTAAGCGTTGTGGTTTATTTAATATTTTTCATGTTATTAGTTTTATACATTTGGAAAGTATCACCTTTAAAATGTTAAACCTTTGCATGTAATGTTTGCAAAATTATTTTTATATAACTGGAACTAAAAGTAGAGCTTTTAACACGAGCCACTCAAACTATAAGTTAAAGATTATAACATTCAGTGGAATAACATTTTTATAACACTGCGTTGTTTCTTCCTTTGGAAAGCGAGGATCTTTTATCGACTAATGTAATGGTGGATTATTTGAAGACTCGGAAATGGATTCGGCAGAACTAGAAGAAATATTGCAAGCAGCGGAGAGGATTGTTACCAAACAGGTGGAGAAAATAGTACGACATTGCATACAACAAATTTCTTCAATGATGTAAGGTAAATAACGTACAAATTAATTACAATAGGCACTCATACTAATAATGTATTATGTTGCCAGCATTAGTGCTATGAAGGTCAATCAACAACGAAGGTCAAACAACAGAAAACCAGAGTTCACTATTGCGCATGTCCGAGTATATATATATTTCTAAACAAATTTCAGTTGGATACTTTATCATTTAATATTCAGGTCTGTCTAAAAACAGTATATAACGACATACAATAAAAATTATTTTGATTTACTCGTATGATTGCTACACTGGACTTTCAGCCTCGATTCTCAAACATTCCTATTCACAAAATAAAATTTTACTTTTAAACTTGTATCATAAATATAATATTATACGTACTTAGTAAAGCAATTGTGTGGATATACTTGACAATGTTACTCACATATGATTTAAATGGACGGAGAAATAAATCTGCGAATTTATAAAACCTTAAGCATTAATGAAGTTTAGAAAAATCTGATGTATTATATTCACATGTCATTCTCTACCCTATATCATTTATTATTGGGTACATAAATTATTCTCACGAACGTTTGTTGTTATACTTCATTTGAATCCAAATAAACCTTTGCAGAAATAGCTACATTAGACATTTCGTTAGGATACAAAGAGAACAGCGAAAGTCAAATGTTTGAGAACTGGAGCTATATGCTGGCCTTAAAATTCCATGCTGTTTCTATGCAATCGCGAGAAACAACTGAATATCGACAGGGTTAAAAAGAATGACAAAGTATTGAACAAATGGAACCATTAATAACAGATTCTCGGAAATGGCTTATGCCACAAAAAGTTATTGGAAATAATTTTTTTTCTCAAAGAAATCTACATGCTTTGCAAGACGTTTTTGTTATCGCTCAGCGTTTACCAGTTTTACAAGATTATAAAAGGTTTCTTCCAGATGAAGAGGTTTTCCAGGTTATTCCCAGAAAATTAAAGATATACATTTTATTTGTCATGCAAATATCTTTAATATGTGGCGTTTTTAAACCAAAATCGTTAGAAACATTTTTGAGAATATAAAAAATTTGAAAACATTTTACATGTAAAGGGTAGTTGGAGATAGGACAATTATCTCAAAAATCTTCACAAATATTTTGGAAGATGCTGAACTTAAATAGCAAGTTTGATATCTAACCTATTGTAACAAATATTTCCGGTGAAATCTCGGTATCAAATTTTTGGCTGGAATACAATACGTTCTCTACCTACTAATGTGTGTTGTAGAGAAACAAAAACGCGTTGATAATTCTTGACTTAGACATTTTTTGTAAATACTACACACGAAAAAGTTTAAAAATTTGTTAAGAAATATTAAAATTAATAAAATAAAAAACCTAAAAGTATCTCACAACAGGTAACCGTAATATAGTTTGTCTTTCCGCACATTAACAGTTTTTAAAGTAAGAGATGAATACACTGCACTCTTGTTTTAGCCATAGATATTGTAGTTTTGTTAAAAGCAGATGCTATAGCATTGCAGTTTATTCTTCACCGTTCTCAAATGAAAGTATTTGTTTTTAGAAAAGATATAGCTATATAATAACTTTGGAGACTAGGAAACAATGCAATGCTTGGTCTTCTAGGAACATTTTATAACCATGCCTTATAAATAACAAACTTACTGCATAATATGGAAATATTTACCAACAGTTTGAAAATTGTATTCCCTTCTTGTTGAATCTCAACGCTTTAGCCATAAAAACGTAAATAATAAAAACTAAAAAATATATATTTGTTTATAGATTCTGCAAACTATTCTTACGAAAGCTTATTACTTTCTCTACTACGTATAGTAAGTAGGGGAAGTACTGTTTACCACCCAAAAATTCGATATCGAGATTTCAGAGGAAATACATGTTTTGAGACCCCCTGAATCCAAAAAAAGCATTTTTGGAAACATGTCCGTGTGTGTCTGTGAACAGCATAACTCAGAAACGAACAGTCGGATAAACACCAAACTTGGTATTGAGGTTCATGGAACATTTTTCGAAAATTTTAATATTCTCAAAAATGGCTCTAACGATTTTGATTAAAATATCATATGTTTAAGATATTTTTATGACAAATGAAATGTATATCTCGAATATTCTGGGAATGTCGCCAAAAGTATTCTTCATTGTGAACGACTTTTGTGTACCTGGTAAACCATAAGAGATAGACAAAATTTTACTACACACAAAATATAGATCGCGTTAAAATACACAATTTATGTCATATACATTTTTTTTGTTGGGTGAACCATTTTCGAGATATTGCTTGCTATTCCCTTAAATTTTTCAATACTTATTTTCTCAAATGGGAATTCGTTATTCATTTTTACTTTCTCTACTACGTATAGTAAGTAGGGGAAGTATTGCATTCCACCCAAAAATTCGATACCGAGATTTCACCGGAAATACATGTTTTGAGACCTCCTGAATCCAAAAAAAGCATTTTTGGAAACATGTCCGTGTGTGTGTCTGTGTGTGTGTGTGTGTGTGTGTGTCTGTGAACAGCATAACTCAAAAACGAACAGTCGGATAAACACCAAACTTGGTATTTAGATTCAGTATCTTTCAGAGATGCGACACGAAGGTTTTCAAGAAAATCCCCCCACCCCAGACTACCCTTTATATGGAACATTTTTCGAAAATTTTAATTTTCTCAAAAATGGCTCTAACGATTTTGATTAAAATATCATATGTTTAAGATAATGTCATGAGAAATGAAATGTATATCTCGAATTTTCTGGGAATGTCTCCAAAAGTATTCTTCATTGTGAACGACTTTTGCATAACTGGTAAACCATAAGAGATAGACAAAATTTTACTACACAAAAAATGTAGATCTCGTTAAAATACACAACTTATGTCATATACATTTCTTTTGTTGAGTGAACCGTTTTCGAGATATTGCTTGTTATTCCCTTAAATTTTCCAATACTTATACTTTTTCTCAAATTCGTTATTCATTTTTTTATGTCCTGGACTTGCAAAGAGAATGGAATGCGCCGCATAGCAACCAGCGTTAAAATATTTGACCATCGCTTAAAAGCTACCATATTCCCCTTGCATCTACAAGAAAATTAGCAATAAGATTGACATCTCGATATCTCGATTAACATAAAGCATATGGAGAATAGGCGTTTGTAAAAATAGATTGTACAAGAGTAGAGAAAGTCATGTGAGTGTAACACATCAGATTTTTTTGTCTTGGATATGCAAAGAGTATTAATCTGTGGCAGAGGGAATGGTGCTGCACATAGCAACCAACTATTAAGAGATATGTATATGCTTAAAGGCTACTGTATTTCTATATTGCCCTTGCGAATACAAAACAAGGGGAACATAGTACGCCTTAAGCGAAAGTCAAATATTTTTAGAACTGGTCGCTATGTGTAAAATGTAATTCTCTTTGCATGTCAAAAGATCGTTTCTGCAAATGTTTATCTCGATTAATATGAAATAGATGGAGAATAAGAATTTGTAAAAATAGTTTGTACAAGAGCAGAGAAAGTCATGTGAGTGTAACACATCAGATTTTTTTTCTATCTGCCTCACGTTAATCGAGACTAACCTTTCCAGGAATTGATCAATTGCACACTTCGATGAAGATACAAGGGGGACATAGGAAACTGAAACGATAGTCAGATGTTTAAAAACTAGTTTCCATATGCTGGTCTAGAAATTTCATACTCTTTCCATGATGTTGCGCGAAACAACTGAAAAGCGTCAGCACTTTCGAAAAATGACAAAGGTATTGAAAAGTCAATCCAATAACAACGGACATCTCAGAAATGCTTGATGCTACAAAAAAGTTATTTGAAATCAACTGTGTGTTTTAAATAGATCGACATTTCTTGTTCTGTATGTTTTTGTCTATTTCTTATGGTCTCCTTCTGATCAAAGAGGGACATACCAGAAATTTGAGATATATGTTTTATTTTTCATGTAAATATATTAAACTAATGGTGTTTTAATAAATATTTAGCTATTTTGAGAGAATCGAAAGATCTCCCGTGTAAAGGGTAGTTTGGAGTTGGGGATTTTCTTAAAAGGTTCTATTATAGAATCCTTGAAAGATTCTAAACTTAAATACTAAGTTTGGACATTTTATTTTTGAGTTAAACTGTCCAGACATACACATTCTCTAAACATGTTTTTCTATAATCAATAGAGCCTCAAAATATGTATTTCCGTGAAATCTCGACATCAAATTTTTGGGTGGAATTTCAATACTTACCAACCATAGACAGGTGGCAGAGATAGTACAAATGATATGTAAGTGAGAATTAATACAAACGTACCTACCTCAGCCCTGTTGCACTGTTCACATTACCACAACAGGAAATTCTGGCAGCAACATTATATCCGACTGTGATGATAAAATAGACTCATAACCATGACAACACGTGAGTCCTGGCTACTGACGTAACATAACAGCACAATAGTGTCACTCAGAGTGGTTGCATTAGGAAATTGTGTTATATTGCTAATAAAATGAAGGATGTAAAAGGATGTTTTCATTTGCATCGCGTGACTGATTGGTAATGTCGTTGTACCATTGCATAAACCTACTGTGTAAAGTTTTTCATTATTTGTATAAGATTTTTATCATTGCTCTACTTTATAGGTCAAAATAATCCGAGTGAGATGGCTCCGCGATAATGTGTGAGACTCGGATTTGGGCGGTCCTGAGTTCGATTTCCGTCGTCCGCCTCTGACCTTGGTTTTTATGGTCAGTAGGCGAATGTTGGGCTTCTCACCTACCACGATTTCTTTTCCACATTTCTCTTTAATCCCATTTCCTTCTCATCTTCTAGATTTCGTAGCAAATGATGGTGTTGGGCAGATGGCGTGGATGCTTGTTCAAAGGAAAGAGTACTCCCCGTAGACACTAGAGGGCCGCTTGATCGACGAGTCGTTCATCGCCCTCTCTATAGGCAGCTTCAGCAGTGAGACGGAATTCGAGCCTGGAACTTTAGGGGCTTCCGCACGTATCTATAGTCCGTCCACCTACGGCTTATAGCCTCTTATGACTCCTTCACTTCATCCCTTCTTCCTGGGGGAGGTAGCCACAATAGGTCTATGCAGGTCGCAGTGCGCGAGGATCCTCATCCGTTATACAACCTATACTTTTAGGTAAAAATAACGAATTAGTTAAACTTCCCTCTTTGTAACGTTAAACTTTCTTGGTTTATAATAAAACGGTAACATACGTTGGTTTTCGATTTGAAAAACTTGCAAATATTCTACCAGTTATCGTTTATATTTATAGCTATTATTGAAGTTTATTTTTCCATTTACTTTCTGTTAATCACTATGAACAGCTTCAGTGTTGGTTATAGGTGCCAGATGCATACATACGCCTGGGACGATAGTTTATTACTTTCTCTAACCGTTCCCGTTTATTTTGTTTCTCTCTCTCTCTCTCTTCTAAAAAGTGTTCTTACAAAAGTTTATTTGTCTATATACATTATGTTAATTCAGATAAACATTTGGAGGAATGGTCGTACGTGGGACATACAGGAGGCTGAAGAAATACTAGACAAATATTTAAACATCTGATGCGACACATTCATATTACTTCCTTGATACGGTTCAACTAGGTCCCGTATTTGATTTAATTATATATAGATTAAATAAAGATGTAAAATATCAACTCGGCTCTGTATTCGAAATGGTTGTATATAGATTAAACAAAGATGTAAAATATTGTATGGTCATCGCAGCCTTCGGATCCCCAAGCGGCGACCTTTGTGCAGTAGCCAAACACTTGTTCCCTACCCTCCCTAACCGCAAGCACCATAAAATCTTAACAACGCTTTGCTTTGGTGGAGCTGGAGAAAGGACCACGTGTTGTGTTTAAGGGATGGGAAGACCCTACTAATCGTTTACTGATGGGTTTATGGTCAGGCTTCAAAGCTTTCCGTTCGCTTTGAAGCCGGTTGGGGAAAGGATGCCCGCGACTAGTTTATTTAATATTATAACTCGAGAGGAAAAGCTTCATACGGAAACATTGTAAATTGTCTGAGGAAGGAAGGTTCGAGTCCCAACCCTTTTTCTTGGGACAGGAAAGGTTCATCGGCAAATGTATACAAAGCCATTGAGGCATTAAAAAGGGTCTACGAGGAAAGTGCTTGTTTCTTTTCAAAGCGGAAGAAACATGAGGTCTGTACCGAGAAAAGGCTTAAAGCCATAAACATACGTACGTGCTACAGTATAAATTAAATAAATTGTAAATAGTACCGTGGGAAGAGAAAGCTGAGCAGATCTGAAATTTTAGCCAGTAAATGTAAAGTTATAAATACAAACTGACGAATCCGAAAACAGGAGTCGTCACATGATTGAAAATCGTACAAAATAATCACGTGACATAGGCGGAGTAGGGATGAAATCAGACATGACGAAATTCACAAAATACTAGTAACTTCACTTCTTCGTTGAACTTTACAAGTAACACTCTTCGCTAAACTCTACGTCATGTAACTACACTCTTCGTTGAACTCTACGACGTAACACTCTTCGTTTAACCTTACAACTAACTCTTCGCTTCAACCTCCTACATGAACTACACTCTTCGTTAAACCCTAGGTCAAGTAACTACGCTTCTTCGCTGAACCATACGACAAGTAACACTCTTAGCTGAACTCTGCACCGTACAAGTTAGGCCACGGCTATGAACGCAAGAAAAACATTACAATACATCTTAATACTGCCGACTAACAAAGCATCTCGATGTCAGTCGCGGATAATTAACGAAGTGGTGGCTCGCGTTCCTGAATGTGTAACATAACAGTACAATAAAGTCAATATTCACCAGAGGTGATGTTGTTATTATCGCAATCGATATATAATTTCACCACACCCTGTAGACTTTACAGAGTCGACACTGCTCAACGCTAGCCGGGGAAAGAAGAGAACTGTTACGCATCGAGGAAGCGGCCAGCTACTTATGCCTCCAACCATTGAGAACAGCTTCATATGGCGCCCAACGCTAATAAACAACTTCATGCAATTCGAGCCTGGAACTTTAGGGGTTTCCGCACGTATCTATAGTCCGTCCACCTACGGCTTATAGCCTCTTATGACTCCTTCACTTCATCCCTTCTTCCTGGGGGAGGTAGCCACAATAGGTCTATGCAGGTCGCAGTGCGCGTGGATCCTCATCCGTTATACAACCTATACTTATAGGTAAAAATAACGAATTAGTTAAACTTACCTCTTTGTAACGTTAAACTTACTTGGTTTATAATAAAACGGTAACGTACGTTGGTTTTCGATTTGAAACACTTGCAAATTTTCTACCAGTTATCGTTTATATTTATAGCTATTATTGAAGTTTATTTTTCTATTTACTTTCTGTTAATCACTATGAACAGCTTCAGTGTTGGTTATAGGTGCCAGATGCATACATACGCCTGGGGCGATAGTTTATAATAAAAAACTATTACTTTCTCTAGCCGTTCCCGTTTATTTTGTTTCTCTCTTTCTCTCTTCTACAAAGTGTTCTTACAACAGTTTATTTATCTATATACATCATGTTAATTCAGATGAACATTTGGAGGAATGGTCGTATTACACATTTCGTTTTTGTACGTGGGGCATACAGGAGGCTGAAGAAATACTAGACAAATATTTAAAAATCCGATGTGACACATTCATATTACTTCCTCTACCCTCTGTCTTTATTAGCGGGTATGCAAACTATTCTCACTAAAGCTTATTACTTTCTCTACTACCAATAATAAGTAGGGGAAGATTGTATTCCACCCAAAAATTCGATACCGAGATTTCACCGGAAATACATGTTTTGAGATCCCCTGAATCAAAAAAATTTTTTTGGAAACATGTCCGTGTGTTTGTCTGTGTGTCTGTGAACAGCATAAATCAGAAACGAACAGTCGGATAAACACCAAACTTGGTATTTAGGTTCAGTATCTTCCAGAGATGCGACACGAATGTTTTCAAGAAAATCCCCCACCCCAGATTACCCTTTACATGGAACATTTTTCAAAATTTTAATTTTCTCAGAAATGGCTTTAACTATTCTGATTAAAATATCATATATTTAAGATACTTTCATGACAAATAAAATGTATATCTTGAAATTTCTGGGAATGTCTCCAAAAGTATTCTTCATTGTAAACGACTTTTGCATAACTGGTAAACCATAAGAGATAGACAAAATTTTACTATACATAAATGTAGATCGCGTTAAAATACACAATTTATGTCATATACATTTTTTTGTTGAGTGAACCATTTTGGAGATATTGCTTGTTATTCCCTTAAATTTTCCAATACTTATACTTTTTCTCAAATGGGAATTCGTTATTCATTTTTTTATGTCCTGGACATGCAAGGAGAATGGAATGCGCCACATAACAACTAGCTCTTAAAATATTTGACCATATTCCCTTGCACCTACAAGAAAATTAGCAATAAGATTATCTTCTCGATATCTCGATTAACATGAAGCTATGGCATTGAATTTTTCAGTCGTCTGATTCTACTTTTCTAAAAGAAGAATGCCTAATCGCTTAAAAAACGTTATGAAGAAGAATTGAAGAATTCAAACCAATGGAAACGAATTTCTCAGAAATGGTTAATGTTAAAAGTTATAAAAGTGGTCTTCTATAGTGTTTATTGAAATTCATACTAATTAATTCGGAATAAGGCAGTAGTAGAACGTGAAAGACTTCATTGAGAATAGCAAAGGCTATAAAGGTGATTTCTTAAGAGGGCTACTGATCCATTCAAATCAGAGTTCCGACTGATTTAATGTCTATGGTAGCTAGCCATCTTGCAGGTTCATCTAAGAAATGCAGGTCTAACATCAAAGAAATTGGAATTTCTCAACGGGCACTTATTAACAGCCCAATCACCACAAGCGAATATTTTCAAATTTTGTTCTTACTTAAACACCGAAAATATATTCAAATTATATTCACACAAAGAGAAAGATTTAGATTTAAAAATTCAGAGTAAGTTATTTTATTCTGGATGTTTGAATGGATTTTTCACCTATTATCAGCATCATTTCTCAATAACATTTATTTACATAAATTTGTTAGATTTCTATTTAAGGTTTCACATTAACTTTTGTTGCTTGAATAAAGCATTTCCTTGGTCAGCACAGAAAAGTTTAGATTATTTCTGTTTAGGTTGAATAAGCAGTAGTATAAAATTTGAACTATCTGGATATTTTCAATTACAAAAATGAAGCTATTTATCACATCCTTTTGAATACACAAGTAAAACAAATTTCATGGGATATTCCTTTTTTATTTAATTATTTGCTCTATGCTTTCAGAGAACTCATAAAAGGTTATGCAGCTCAGATCGGAGTGTAAGGAAGAAGGACAAGGATGGGAGGAGGGTTAGTGCCGTAGGAGCTGATATTCTGTGTTTCGTAAACAATAGCGTATGATTGTGAACCATTTATTTTTATTTTTCTCCTTCTTTTTCTGTTTGTTCATGTAATTTTTTACTTTCTCTACTACGTATAGTAAGTAGGGGAAGTATTGTATTCCACCCAAAAATTCGATACCGAGATTTCACCGGAAATAGATGTTTTGAGACCCCCTGAATCCAAAAAAAGCAATTTTGGAAACATGTCCGTGTGTGTGTGTGTCTGTGAACAGCATAACTCAGAAACGAACACTCAGATAAACACCAAACTTGGTATTTAGGTTCGGTATCTCCCAGAGCTGCGACACGAAGGTTTTCAAAAAAATCCCCCCACCCCAGATTACTCTTTACATGGAACATTTTTCGAAAATTTTAATTTTCTCAAAAATGGCGCTAACGATTTTGATTAACATATCATATGTTTAAGATATTTTCATGACTAATGAAATGTTTATCTCGAATTTTCTGGGATGTCCAAAAGTATTCTTCATTGAGAACGACTTTTGCATAACTGGTAAACCATAAGAGATGGACAAAATTTTACTACACAAAAAATGTAGATCGTGTTAAAACACACAATTTATGTCATATACATTTTTGTTGTTGTTGTTGTTGTTGTTGAGTGAAACATTTTCGAGATATTGCTTGTTATTCCCTTAAATGTTCCAATACTTTTTCTCAAATGGGAATTCGTTATTAATTTTTTTATGTCCTGGACATACCAAGAGAATGGAATGCGCTACATAGCAACCAGCTTTTAAACGATTTGACTATCGCTTAAATACTACCATATTCTCCTTGCACCTACAAGAAAATTAGTAATAAGATTAACATCTCGATTAACGTGAAGGATATGGAGAATAAGCGCTTGTAAAAATAGTTTTACAAGGGTAGAGAAAGCCATGGTAGTGTAACACATAAGATTTTTTGTTATTTTTTCCAATTCTTATTAACTATCATTAACTTTAAAGTTTAATGTGATGACTATAGACTGAAGCATATGGACTAGAGTGTACTATATAATCATGTACGGTGTATCTGGCCGTGAAGAATATGAATCTGAACATGTAAAATGTTTAGGAACAATAAATACACCGCTCTACTCTACTCTAAATTAACTAGTTATTGCTTCTTTCATATTTTAACAAAGTATCGAAAAAGAGCTACACGAGCGGTGTTAAACAACAGTTAAAGATAAATAATAAATGGTAGTGAAGCAAAAGTAGATAACTTATAGTCTGAATAACTGTAATATTAACATTACAGCAAGAAAGTTAGGTACTCCGACTTCAATTTCAGGATAGTAGACGAGCCTTCGGTTC
The DNA here is from genome assembly GCA_030765065.1 of Deroplatys truncata. Taxonomy (NCBI): domain Eukaryota; kingdom Metazoa; phylum Arthropoda; class Insecta; order Mantodea; family Mantidae; genus Deroplatys; species Deroplatys truncata. The sequence goes on along the minus strand of CM060976.1, from coordinate 67,360,678 downwards.
CCATTTCTACGTGGTTTCCTATTTGTTTAAGAGAGAAAAAAATAAAGATTAAAGGGTAGCTAACAGTCATCGGTGGCATAATATTCTGATTTTATTGTATAATACTTGCAGTTATTTTCTTATTAGTTTTACATCTGGGTGAGGGGCGGAGAAGAAACTTGGTCTAATAAACAAATAAAGCAAAAATTCAAACGCATTGGCTGGAGTGGGGCAATGTCACAGCGACATCTCAAAACTTGTTTCTAAGGGCGACGGCAGAGCGCATCGTGGTCGCCACGCGCTTTTGTCTGCCCTCTCTCAGCAGTTTTCAGTACTAAGTCAACCTTATTTTCACCTCTAACAAGACAAGAAAACAATCCATAGGCTCAGATTAGTTGTAATCGGGCTTTGATTTTTACGAACACAGAATTTGTTGAATACAACGGCTGTTTATATATATATTAGTGTGTTTTAAATGCCTGCCTAATGATATGGCAGAAATAAATTTAGAATTCCAACACATGAATTCGTTTCCAAGGAAACTCATGTCTACCAACAACAATTTAGTGGTGTAATAACATACCGTATACACCAGGGCGAGAAGTAAAATACAACACAATTTCCTATGCCTCTTCGGTATCTGAGTCTTCCTAATCCTCGTCTCCGTATCTCTATTATCACCCTCTTATTATTATTATTTTCAAACAACCCGCTTTGAGTCATCAACCACCAAAAAATTGACTCAAAGCCTTGTAAATTATAGTATCTTACTAAGACAATGTATTTTTAACCCGAAATTTTTAAATAAGCTTGTAAACTATAAGTAATATAGGTTATAGGTTATACTAGGGCGGGGGGCACTTCGCACACCTGGACCTACACAGATCCATTGCGGCTACCACTCCTCAGGAGTAAGGAATGAAGAAGGAACCATAGGAGGCTATAGGCCGCAGGCAAAAAGGCCATAGGGATACGCGGAGTCCCTAACAGTTCCAGACTCGAATCCCGTCACGCATCGACCAAACAGCCCTCGAGTGTCCAGGGGGTATTCTTTCCTTTGAGCAAGCACCGCCATACATGATGAAACCTAGAAGCATAGCTGATAGATGAGAAGGAAATGGAATGAACGGAAAATGATGGAAAGTAAATCGTGGTAGATGAGAGATCAGAGCATTCGCTTACCAACCAGGAAAAACTACGAAATCCCAAGGTCGGAGTAGGCAATGACCGGGAATCGAACACAGGCTTCCTGAATACAAGGTCACACGTTACCGCGTAGACATCTCGCTCCGTAAATCAATTAGGTTAACATATTTTGAAAATAGGATCATATTTTTCAGTTTTCAAGGAAATTGTACTTAACCGCTATGATTTATTTTCCTTAAATTGTCTATTGTCCAGATATGCATTTCAAGCAAAAGGAACGACCTATACTGCTAGAAGCTGAAATATTCAAGCTCCGTATATATATATATATATATATATATATATATATATATAAGGAGCCTGAAATTGCAGTGTAATTTGGAAACCGACTGACTACTCTAAGCACAAAATAAATCATATCACCTGGAGAACTGAGTGGAAGTTTACAAGGGTAGAAAAGTTAGGAATAGAAGTTTTATTTACATTTTGAAGCAGAATTTTAACACTAGTCATTTTAAATGTGAAGTTTAAAGCTAATTTATTTTTATTTTCTCTTTTTTCTTCATTAATCATTAAGTTTATAGTTGAGGCAACATTTCCAATTCAGGTACCATAATTCGCTTAATTATACACGACGTATACGCTGTCAGTGTAGGGTTTCGTTGAAGACTCATTCGCCAACCAGAAACGATAATTTTAAAACTTAAAAACTACAGGAATCTACTGGCGATGGAGATTAAAATGGAAATTGAGGCAGTAGGATTTCTTAATTTCTTCTTGGCGCCAACAATCGAGATGGTTAATAAGTATTACAGTTCAGTAACGATTTAACATTTTATCCGATAAAATCGGATCCTTGCAAGAATATTATAAAATAAATGGCCGTGATTGATCTATATCCGCGGCATTGCTCACCGTTATTGGTCAATATCAAACACGCAGCGTATGAATGGCATTCTGAGATCCACAGCCAGTTGTCTACTCCAATCTATCGCTCATTGCGATATTTCAAGAGTGTAATGAAGTGCCATTGGACATATTACACTTGGTATTTTCTTCTGAAGGTAACCGTGATGTTTCTTCTCCCCTGTGCGTCCTTCTGCTTTCATCACTTCGTCAGAGACCTCCATCTATATTTGCGAAGGCAAAACAATGGCCTTATCTACCAAACAATTTTTATACCGTCAAATAACTTTCCAGTGCTTCATCAGTATTTTTAGGTAAGTCTGTATTAATTCTGAATAAAAAATTCCTTTTCGAACTGAGGCCCTTTCTTGTACAACTAAATATTTCTTGGAGGGAAATTGGAAGCTGCCAGCAACATACTCAGGTCTTCGCACCTTTAGCACTAACATAATTCCTATTCTCTTTAACTTTGCTCTCGCACACGTGCATATCACTATAATATTCTCGTATGGTGATTCGTGCAGAAGAAGCCCTGTTGTTCCGATTTTATTTAGCATTTACTTCAAGAGAACTTTCCTGGAGTTTTTACTTCCTTTGTATTTCCAATTTCTTTAAAATTTATTCGTCTTATCACTGAAGAAACACAATGTTACTATAACTAGCAGAGCCTAGATAGCACCAAAACCATACAAAACCTCGCTTTTACGCGTCGACAGTCCAAAGAACTGTTGCTTCGAATTAAAAACATTGTCATAATATAATGGATTATGAAGAAGGTTTGTTGCTGCTAAGTATGGAAAGCCAGTTTGAAGAAGGCGTATTGTATTTCGACTGCTGGGGAGCCAAACTTGAAGTAGTTGCAACCGCACGTATGGTAGAAAGTTTCCGGTAGCCTTCTCCCTAAATGTACTTTCCGGTGGCCTTTGCCCAAAAAATGTTTAAAAAAATATTAACTTTGTAATTTTTGACTGTTTCTTTAAAAAGTATATATTTATGTTTGCCTCGGCTGCGTCAGCATTTATTTTTTTTAGAGACACGAATGTCTTAGCAGGGAATGTTGCGATTGAAAAATGTAGGCTTACACAGATTATAATTTTACTTCACTCCTTTTATTAATGCTTGACACGATTTAAATAACACTTCACTAATATATATATATATATATATATATATATATATATATATAGAGAGAGATCTGTGAGATTGTTTTATTAATTACTTGCACTTTTTAACACGTAAACTATTTTTGTCTCACACAAAATATGTATTAAATTTTTCGAGGACGCATCTCGCGTCCGGTCAGAAACACTGGCTACAAGCAACTGACTTCTGAATTTGTAAATTTTGCTACATTTTAGTTTCTGATTGGCTAATCCTAGTCCAATAGAATACCTTAATTTAACTAAACCTTTTTCTGGTTGTTGATTGGCTATTTTATAAACTGTCTCAAAAATTATATTATTGTTGCTCCAAGAATTACCAGTAGCATTTAAACTTTCTAATTCATTATTGCCTCAAGGTTACCTCATTGTTACCTCATTGTTAGCAACTTTTAACCAATTATTCTCACAGCTCCTACATAATTAAATTACGTAATACATTCACATAACATTATTAGACATGTACATATTGATATAAACATTAATACAATGACTGTTACATACATTTTTATATATTGTTACATACACATATGGCTTTAAGGCGGGCTGTTATTGAATTTATATATTATACAATTAGACTGAAATCATTTAAGTGTTAAAAATACTGCCTCAATTATCATAATACCACAAGAGATTATAACAATAAATTCGTGAAGGCGTCGACTTTTTCACGAATAAAATCTATTTAAATACCGCCGCATTGTGTTTGCTTTAAACTGTACACACGCACGCGCACGCTCACGCACACGCGCACGCACATACACACATTAGTACAAAATTTTCCACTTCATTTTAATCGAGGTAAGCCTTTGAACAAATAGCTATATTGCACATTTCATTAGGGTAAAACGGAAACACGGACAGTTAAATGTTTAAGGAATGGACGCTATATGCTGGCCTTAAAATTCCGTGCTGTTTCCATGTAATCGCGAGAAACAACTGAATGTTGACAGGACTTTAAGAAATGACAAAGTATTGAACAATTCGAACCATTCATAAGGGATATCTCGGAAATGACTGATGCCACACAAAATGTATATGAAATAAATTGTATTTTTTTTAAAGAGATTTACATTTTTTGTGTAGTGTGTTTTCGTCTATGCCTTAACGTTTAGCAGTTATGCAAGATTACATAACATTTCTTCCGAACGAAGAGGATTTCATAGGCTATTCCAGAAAATTCGAGATATACATTTTATTTGTCATGTAAATAGCTTTAATAAATGGTATTTTTATAAAAATTGTTAAAGCCATTTTTTAGAAAATGAAACATTTCGAGAAATGTTCCATGTAAAGGATAATTTGGGATGGGGGATTTTCTTGAAAAATCTTCGTTATCACATATTTGGAAGCTACTGAAGATACCAGTTTGGTATTCATCCGACTTTTCGTTCTTGAGTTATACTGTTGACAGACAGACAGACAGACACAGACACACACACACACACACACACACACACACAGGCCTCTTTCTAAAAATGCTTTTATGGATTCAATGTGCCTCAAAACATCTATTTCCGGCGAAATCTTGTTATTGAATTTTTGGATGGAACCTTCTCTACCCAGAATGTACGAGGGTGAGAAGTAAAAAAGCAAATTATACTCAGGTTCTATTTAAAAACAAATCACCATTTTGCTAAGGTGCATTGTACCTCAGTACCAGCTTCTGAATTATGAAAAACTACCAGCCTCAAAAACAAAATTAAAATATTACATTAAGAGAGTAAATGTGCAAACCCACGAAATAAAAGCCTTTATTTTTTAAACAAATTAATTGAGTATATGATATTCGATCAAACTTAAAGCTGCAATATTATTTTGAATCTTCTGCAATCTGAAACAAATAACGGACGGCGTTCATTGCATAGAGTTGCTTTAAGAATGAAGGAGGTATAATTATCGGATCATAAAATCCGCGAATGCATTAATTACCGTTACCAAGTCGATTGGGTGATATTGAAGAGGAAATCCCGCCACGGAATAAGGAAGACCCCTCCAAAGTTTATTCAAATAAAACCAGAGATATTCAAATTTCATAAAAGGTAATGTCACTCCTTTAAACACTTAGCAGTAGATTGTTTCATAAATCCCACATAGAATGAAACAAAAGTGAAATTTGTTCAGGATAACCTCAAAACTATGGAAGGATTTATACCAAGTTCAGAATTGTAATGCGCAGAGAGGTATATGCCTAATTTAAAATCATGCGAACTGCCAATGCAAGAGGGGTTTGGAAGTTACAACAGGCAACACTGTAAGCACCACACTGGACTGTATGACCACAACATTGTTTACCACCGGAAATGAGTTCACCAACCTCAGAATCACATCACTTAGCTATGTGATATATTATGGGGTCGGGGTTTGGTACCAATTGTGTGTCATTTGGCATGTAATTACTGTCTACGCCCTCATCATAGAAGATGCACAACACAAACCAGTAACAGGTAATTAGAAAGAAAGGTAAACAATTTTAGATCAGTAAAATCTGAGGCAGTATTTTTAACACTTAAATGATTTCAGTCAAATTATATAATATACAAATTCAATAACAGCCCGCCTTAAAGCAATATGTGTATGTAACAATATATAAAAAGTGTATATTACAGTCATTGTAAATGTTTATATTATTGTATACATGTTCAATAATGTTATGTGAGTGTATTACGTAATTTAATAATGCAGGAACTGTGAGAATAATAGGTTAAAAGTTGCTAACAATGAGGTAACAATGAAGTAACCTTGAGGCAATAATGGATTTGAAAGTTTAATAATACTACTAGTCATTTTTGGAGCAACAATAATGTAATTTTTGTGACAGTTTATAAAATAGCCAATCAACAACCAGAAAAAAAGCTTAAGTTAAATAAAAATATTCTATTGGACTAGGATCAGCCAATCAGAGACTTGAAATACAGAAATTTACAAATTTAGGCGCTAGAAATCAAGTCAATTGCTTGTAGACAGTGCTCATTGCTAGCAGACAGTGTTACTAACAGACGCGAAATGTGTCCTCGAGAAATTTAATACATATTCAGTGTGGGACAAAAATAGTTTGTGTTAAAAAGTGCAAGTAATTAATAAAAGAATCTCACAGCTCTCTCTATATCAGTGAAGTATTATTTAAATCGTGTCAAGCATTAATAAAAAGGAGTGAATTAAAAATTATAAGCTGTGTAAGCCTACATTCTTAGCCGCACTACGCCCTGATAAGACATTCATGTCTCTAAAAATAAATACTGACGCAGCCGAGGCAAACATAAATATATAATATGTAAAGAAACAGTCGAAATTACCTTTGGGCCAAAGACCACCGGAAAGTAAACTTGGGGCGAATGCTACCGGGAACTTTTTACTATACGAGCGGTTGCAACGAACTTCAAGTTCGGCTCCCCTACAGTTGAACTATAATAGCAGCAACAAACTTACTACTTCAAATTGGCTCCCAAAGCGGGGCAAATAAATATACAACAAAATAACATCTTCAAATCAGGCTTCTTTTCTTACAAAATAACACCTATTGACTTATTATTATGATTATTATTTAATGACTTTTTGAGATAACTAGGATCTATTTATTATTCAACACAGTAAGAGATTCTCCTACTATTTAATTACCTTGTATCCATCAACTTTATTGCACTATAATTATGTTTGACTGGATTAAGCAATATTTTTATCTTCATTAATTTTGCCACTTTATATTCTTATACATATAAGTTTTAACTTATCAACACATTCTATAATTTCTTTTAATAAAGACACCTCTTGTTTCATTTGTTTCAAATGGGTCTATTACTTTATGTAAAATATTTTCGCTCTGTAAAGCTTCACTTCATACCTTCGATAACACTTTAAGTATTGACACCTCATTTCTATATTTGTTAACAGCACTTACATATATTATTACATATTTTTGGATCCTGAAATTTCTAGCTGTTTTCTTGATGCAAACAACTTTATTATTGTGGAAGACAATTTATTTTGCGAGTTTTAACACACAGACTTGGTTTCGATTTTCAGACATTTATTCATTATTTTAAGTTTTGAAACACACTCGGTTTTATAAATTTCGATAAACACATAAATCTGTTTTATGCTTTTTTCTTCCCAAATTTATAATCACTGAAACTTACTCATTTTTAACAAGCCCCCATTTATTGCTTAATGCAAAAACTGTGTAATAGATGAAGATTGCCAGCTTCGAACAGACGAAGTGCAGACATAAGGGTTTATTGGGAAACATTTGGTATTTTATAACAATTATGAAAAATACATATTAATTCCAAGTACATATAAATTTAGCCATAGAATACAGTGTTTTTAATGCGTATTTCTTTTTCCTCTATTTTTTTAAAAAATCTATTTATTTTACGTCACTTTAACTATGTGGTCATATCGCGACGTTCTGTTAGGAGATACCTTGTTGATCGGTTTGTGACAGCCTCGTAGGCCTCATCCCCGTACCGTACCATCTTGCTTCGTCACGTGTAAAAGAGACCTAAGCGCTAGGCAACTGTACCTCGGCTTCTGTGACGGGCAGATAGCACCTTCCATACGTGTCCATAGACACCACTGCTACGTAACTGTATCTCCCATGCAAAGCATATGGGATTAGTGTGTCATCCAGTCTACCTGCTTTAATTATCTGCGGATCGACGGCTATTTTCATTTTTACTATTGTTTTATACTTGAGATGAACTTTGGGTAGTGACATTAAATATCCAATCCAGTATATATCTTAGTGACTTAGGGAAACCACGATAAAACCTAATCAGATTGATCGGCTCACGGAATTTGAACCCAGAACCTCCTGAATGCGCTACAGACGTTACCGCCGAGTCATCCCACTCGTTTTCTAAACATTCTTACTTATTTGTGTTTATATCTATTGGTAATTAATGGAAGAGAGATCTTCTAATTGCATATGAAGGTTTATTAGCTGCCTTCAGCGTGGAAAATATATTGATTCATGATTTTAGAAGACGAATTCTGGTTGGAACCCCTGGGGGGAGTCGTGGTTGCCATTCACGACTTAGCCTAAAGAAATCGAACCAGTTTTTGGACGTTATAACTAGAGACAGGCGAAATATGAAGAACAGTTTGCCAAAACGTGAGAATTCGAAGAAAAAATTCCAAATCTTTTACTCTAGGGTTTTGGAACAGGTTCATTTCATTAGTTTAAAAGAATAGACTTTCCATACTTATACGTCGTATATGCATCGTTCCCGAAAATAAAAAAAATACGCTTCAAGAATAGAGGGTATTTAACTGTGCACGTGATGTCACATAGAGGAAATGCTATTTTTTTTAGCTATACTTGACTTGGTGCAAATAGTGGTGCAGCTTTTCTAAATGTTTTTAACAGTAAATTGCTCCAAAGGAATATTTGTAATGGCCGCTTCATTGCCAAAGAAATTTATTTTAAAAGCGAAAAGATTAAATGCTACAAAATATGAAGATTTTCATCAAATAATATTTTACAAAAATATGAAAGTGTTTTTCATGTGCATTGGATTCTACACACTGCAAAACGTAAAATTACTTGTTCCATGATGCTAGCAAGCATGGTTGAGGATATGCAATTACATATTTTGCCTCTATTATATGAATTTCATTTTTAGTTTCATCTAACTTTTGTGCATTTAAGATTTTGATAAAAGTTATTAAAAACTAAAAATGTGGCTGCTAACGATGAAAAGAGCTGTACCTGTGCATCTAAATTCAAATTATTTTTAAAATTTGAATAAAACAGTATGAACTGTATCGATTAATTTAGTTATATATTTATTTAAACTTCTCCTTAAGTCAATGGGGTAGAAGCTGTAATTTCATAATGCTTATTTTTATAACGTTCAGTTTAAGTACTTGTTTCAGCAGCGGTTCGTGCAGTTATTTTGTTAAATTTAGTTTCTGTAATAGTGTCGGCATGTTCTATATTGTTTACAAAAATAAGCGTTAATAAAAATATCTTAAATTAGTTGTAGGGACAGGGAGTCGCAAATATTACAAGAGGAACGCGCAAGATGACAAAAGTTTGGAAATCAAAGAACTAGTAACAAAGAATATCTCGGGAATAGTGAACTTTACAAAGAATTTTATTTAATACAAATGTGTGCTTTAACAAAATATACATTTTTTGTGCAGTGAGGGGTTTTTTCCCTGTTACGGTTTACTAGTTATATAAAATAAATTTTGCAAAATAATCCTGGGATTACCAAGAAGTTCACCGAATGCAGTAGTACAAGCAGAACTAGGGCGGGTGGGAGCAAAAGGCAAAATGGTAGTAAGGGCAATCACATACTGGTTCAGAATGAAGGTACTAGAGGAAAATGATATACTAAGACAATGCTTGGTTGTACAGGAGAAAATGGGGAAAAAAGAAACTTGGATGCACAAGATACATGGAGGAAACATGACGAGAAACAAACAACAAAAGCAAGGGTTTCTAGAAAGAAATTAGAACACGAGTGGAGGATATTAATAAGGAAGAAATTATAAGAAGTTCAAGGAAAAAAGGTCATTAATAGATTATAGATATTTTAAAACGAAATGGGGAAAATAAAGACACAGAGTATGCAACATAGAGTCCAGAATGGGATATGCATGGGCGAAGACAGGTGTAATGAATTTAAGTGGTCTAACAGGGAGAAGAAGGGGGAGAGATGGACAAAATGTAAAGGATTATAAAACAATTGGCATTATATTCTGGAATGTGATGTTATGGATAACGGAAGAAAGAATTTATAGAGAAATAAAAAATTTACCAGTAGAGCTAAAAGTTAGGAAGATTTTTAATGCAAGGTCAAATGAATATATGGAGAAAGTAGGAAAACATTTAGAAAAAAAAAGCTTAAAATGGTTTTAAAACTGTGAAGCAAATTGGAGAAAATACTGAAAAAGGGTAGCAAGGCAAAAAAGTAAATAGTGGATACATTATACTTCCCCATTATGTGTATATATATATATATATATATATATATATATATATATATATATATATAACAAAGTGTTAAATATAAGAGGAAGAGAAATAACGCATATCCATTGTATACATTATATAAACTGTATGTAAAGTTTAAAGTAGGCAATAAATCAAACAATTATAATTATTACAAGTTATACAAGTCATTTATAATGAGGCTGTACACTCAGGCTATTACCATTCAAGGTATATATTCAATTTGTAATGCAAATCTTATTCATATGGTGTTTCAATCCAAATAATGGTATTAGTTTAATGAAATTATGATATTTAATCAACTTATTTTTTCGACCAGCAAGTTGCTATTCGCTTTTTTCTCGTCGACATGCAAAGAGAGCGGAATTTCAGTCATCAGCGACACGCTCTTTAAAAATCTGACTGTCGCTTTAACTACTATATCCTACGACGAAATGTGTAAATGTGAATTGAAAGTTTAGCTGGATTAACAATAATTAGATAGAATAATAAGCTTTTCTATGCAAATTTTGTAGAAGAGAGAGTGGAGAAAGTCGTGTGAATGCAACACATCATAATTTGTTTAATTTTCTATAAATAGCCCGTGAAGCTCTGTTCATTCAGAATGAATTTTCTGTGCTTTGGTATACTTGGTACACTTTTAACATATGGGAAAAAGCTTTCTATACAAAAATGTAGATCTCGTTAAAACAAATTATTTATGTTAAATAAGTTTGTTTGTAGTATTAACCATCTCCGAGATATTCGTTATTACTGGTTTGAATTTTTAAATACTTTATACTTTTTTGAAGTTTTAAGTCGCTAGATTTGTTTCTCGTGTAGTGCAAAGGGCGTCGATTGTTAATGTCAACATATAGGGACCTGCTATTTAAATATTTGGCTATCACGTTAGCCCCCCCCCCCCCCCCTTATACTACAACGAAATGTGTAGTGATCCCATTTCTGAGGATTTAACTCGTTTAACGTTGTAAGAATGGTGGGTAAAGAAAGAAATGGAAATGGAATAAGATTTTTCCCTTTATTTTCACCTCGACATAGCTCATTTTATATGCATAACAAACGCTATGAGTTATAAGCTTACATTTAAAATGAGTATTCTACGTTAAAATATTATGAAGTAGAATACATAAATCCCTTTATTTCAATTAAGATAGGGCAAACAACAACAGCTGCGTTATATCTAATTTATTCATAGAGCTTGGATTTTGGAAGTATTTAACCTATTTTGAAGTTGGGCCAGTAGATAGATAACCCTTCAAAAATCCTATCAAACTAAATTTATATTAATAACTATTTTGAATCTGAACTAAAGCATTAAATACGTGTTAGTAAAATATTTAGGTAAGTGTATCTGTATGTCGATATATGAAACATAATGTTGTAGAATCATTCAATTATTCACTTTATTAACTTTTTTATTTAGAAAAAACATTACATAATTTTACACAATTTTTAAAATTATCATAAGGTAAGCGAGCGTATGACTCAGGCGGAAACGTCTATGGACCGCATTCGAGAGGTACCAGGTTCGATTCCAGGCAAGCTCACTCTGACCCATGGTTTTTTTCGGGTTTTTCTCGGGTCGTTAGGCGAATGCTGGAAATGGTTTCTTTCATCCTCCAAATTTCCTGTCCCTCCATTTCGTTCCATTAATCAATTCATTCTTCATTCCGTTTGGTCTGTTTCAGGGTTGGAAGTGTCGGCGATGGTATTTCGGTGCAGCGTGACTGGGAAAAAGATGCTCTCTGTGAACTTTCTCCGTCCCTCGGCCTTCGTCTGGCTGCCAGCGTATAAGGACCGCACCTTAGGGGGCGTTGGACCCTGCGTGGGGTGGGGTCCCCGGTCTTCCTCTCCGACTGCCGGGGCATCTAGGGAACTTGCCATTGCTTGCCATCACTCCTTGTTCCGGCCGCCCGGGGTTTCCCTTCATACCTCCCTCCCCCTCCCGGGGGTGTCCCCTCGTGAGGCGACGGTACAATGTCTTTATTCCTGGATCGGTGCCGAATCCCTCCGCTCCACAGTCCAATTCAATCATAAAGGTCTCGGGTTCAAACTCGGCGGAGAGGATGGATTTTTTTTTCGGGCGTAAAATCCTTAGCATGCCTTCCTTCGGAAGCGAAGTAAAACCAGTGGTCCCGTGTCGTAGATTTACGCAAGCCTGATAAAGAGATCTCTGGTCAAAATTTCCGGCCTTTTACGCCCAATATAGAACGGGACCAAGAACCATAGTCGTTAAAGAGCGTCCATAAATAAAACTCAATTTAATTTAATACAATCATAAAAGGAAACATACTGAATTACAATACAATGACTCCATATTCTTCTTCAACTGATTACCAGGGGCGAAGCGTGGATTTGTATAATGGGTAGGCTGAATTTCTTTTGCAAATGTGCAAGTTAACAACCTTTGTCATATTCTGCCTTATAAACATGTATAGCTTGTCCTAAAAGTATAATAGAATGCAGCTGTTTTATTTTGCTAGCGCAAATGCAACACACATAGAATGGAAGTTTTTCAATAGTTAGACAGCGCACTTGAATTGGTTGAGCCACAAAGATCACGTAACACACTATAGCGACGAGTAGACCGAGCTCATTGTCGGACTAAAGGTCGTGGCATGGCTATTCCTAAACAAACAAGAATTGGATTGTTGAACTATCAGATAACACTGGCGCTCGGACGTCACCGTGTATGTACTCACCTGGTTACCTAATTCCACGACCTACGCGACTAGTGCGCTGTCTAGTTATTAGTACAATCTTTTTTTTTAATCCCAACTCTTCTATTACGAGTATTTTCGGAGAAATTCTTTATCGCTAAACGGGCGGATTGATTTTGATTTTGACTGCTTTACAACTGAAATAACTTAAAGTTTAATACAATAATTAAAATTATAAACCCTCGGTCCTTAAATAGATATGTACATGAGTTCAGTTCTTCCAACCCTTTTTCTCTGCGAATACTTTGATGACCCTTTCCACAAATTCATGGCTCCTAGATGAAGATTTAACTGTGCTTTTCTCAGTTGCTACAGTTGACAAATAGTACAGCCTTGCATTAGCCATTGTGTTTCGAAGATATGTTTTCACACGCTTCAGGGTACTCATACTTATTTCACATGAAGCTGTGGTTGCTGGAATGCTCAAAATCAAGGAAAGTAATTTCACAGTTTCTGGCAGAACTTCTTTAATCCGTTGATTATCAAATACTTAAAGAGGTCCTTGGATGGTAACCGTTTAGCCTCACAACTATATATGTATGTTATCTTTCCTTTTAGCTTATCTTTTAAGAAATTTCTTAATTAAGCTTTCAAAGCTAATTTCTGGAAAGCCCTTTGATGACTGTGCTGTGCGAACTTTCCTCGTTCAAAAGTTCAATGAAATTTATTTCCTAGAAATCTGTAAATCTTACTTCCATTTCAACATTGATACAATCCAATATTTCAAAAGACAGTCTTCTTAATCTGCTTGTATGTTTCTGCTTGAGCTTAACTTCACCTTCATCCTCACTGTCTTCGTGAGAATTGCTGTTCAGAAGATTAGCAGATTTTTCTATAGAGTCAAAGATTACTTCCTCGCATTTGAGTTGTCCAATAGATGAAAGACAATTTTGTATTTCAATTTGGCATCTATTAATATCTGTACCTTCTTTTTCAGGAGAATCTCAAACAAAGCACTTGAATATAAAAATATTCTGTTGAAGAAATGCAGCAAAAATACAAATGATTTCAAATTTCTAATGATTCCCAAAGCAATATTTATGGAATTGGAATCCCAGTCTTCAGATTCATTACATTTTTCAAAGCTGCCTTCCAACTAAGCATGGTGTTCTAGAACTACCATAACACCCCGTGAATAGCTAGTTCCATCTTGTTTCAGTGGGACTAGGCAATTTAAAACATTTTCTCTAAGTAATTCACTTATTTTAGAAGATCAACTGAAACTGTGTTTATTCCAGTGAGACTGGCAATGAATAATATTATTTCCGTAATTTGTTTACAACAATAAAGCAAGACGAGATTCAGCTGATGAACATAGCAATGTATAAACAACGAATAGGGGTAGAGTTTTTTTTTTAATAAGGGTGCGAACGCCTCCAGACCTTCCTGCCATTACTGTGCAACCATCATATGTTTGTGACATTAGCTGAGCCAATTATGGCTCTTCTTTCAAGGAGTAGCTGTTTTAGCAGAGATGGCCGCAGTTGCTTAACGCCTCTGGAATAATGAGCTACAATTTTCGGCCCCTGCTCGTAACTACATCGGCAGTCAGTAACCGGCTGCACCAAATACCAACAGCGCTCGCCAGGTTGCACCCTCTTCGCCAGCATAGTTAGCGTTCATGCAGTGTCGACGTCATCATCACCTGATCCTCCCGGTGCCCCTCGAGCGTTGCGCTCCGACGAAGAAGACAGGGTGTAACAGACTTTGTTCTCGATGACCAGTGAAGGACTTTCTTGAGCTTCGTGTCTGGGAGCGTCCGTCTCCACACTTTTCGGCCTTGCCTAAATTTATACGCATATTTTTCGACGTAAGTAAACTTCTAAATTCTTTCCAGTGTTGGGACGGTACTTAAATTCTATCGAAGCGAGTTCATATTGGAATATTACCGCGTGTTAAATTGTAGTTAAAAAGGAAAATATTGTGTGAGACGGACAAAGCAAATATGCTATATATTTCAATTGTAATTTATTAATGTTTCTAGATTTGAATGTAAATATACTCAGTACTTTGGAGGCTGTAAGGATTATTAATTTCATTTAAGAGTTGTATTAAATCCTTATTTAATTTCCTTTAATTATATTTGTAGTACAAACAACATTACTCTGGAGAAAGGCTTTATTTCGATGCATTCTAGACTGGGTCTGGCATTTTACCTTTTCAGGTAAAATTTGTTTGGAAAATTTGACTCTTTCTACGCATTGACTATATTTAAATCGGCTTTGCAAGAATGTTACACAGCTTGTTTTCTCTATTTTCCAATTGTTTAGTACTTCTAAGAGCATATCTGCTAAACCTTTTGCTGTTCTGTATTTTGAAGTGTCATAAAATCCAACAAAACTTTCTTTTATTTCACCAAATTGAACATTAGCAGAGCGCAAGATGACACTCATTTGACTCTCGGTAGACATATCAGTCGTTTCGTCTGCTTGTAGTGATATAAAAAAAAATGTTTTCAGTTTTGAACAAAATTTGTTCATTAACTACATAGTAAATTGAATCAGCCCATTCTGTGTCTCAGAATGTGTCTTTAAATAAAGTACAAGTACCATTCAAGTGGTCTCTCAAGTAATTTTCTTCATCAGCTAAAACTTCTAAAGTCTCTAAATAATTTCCTTTGATTGGGATTCATCATAACATCGAAATACTAGTTCTTGTCGCGCCAAAAAGCAAACTGTCGAATTCAGTCTATTATACGTCTATTGTGATAACTTTCGCATTGTGCCTTATAGCATCGAGACGTACGACTTCTGAAAGTGCATACTGTATTAAAGTTTTCCCCAGTTCATTAAATTTAACAGCTACTGTAATATATTTTGTTGTTGACTCGTTTTTATTTGTTTTGGCGACAATGTTTTTCAAACTCCCATTTCCCTATCCCTAACTCACACCATTCTGATTATCTTTCCCAAAAGTACACAACAAAACCAACAGTCTTTTTCGTTTTGAGCTACCAGGTAAACGAGGCTTTGTTGTGTACCATTACGTTTTAAATTGCCTCACATATTTACCATCTTTTTGTTCCATAATTAAATTAGATGTTTTTTTACCGTTAATCTGTAACTTGTCTTCATAATTTAATCTGGAAAAATATTAGAAGATCTACAATGTCATCCGGTAAATCCATTCTTGTGAAACTGTCACGATACCTCACAATCACAACAAATAAAGTTTACTCTTCTCCCGCTAACTGTTGAGGGCAACCAGAATATTACTGTTAATCGTTGCTTAGGCCTGCCTTAGGCAGCAGCTGCGAACCCCTTCATCCCTCACTAACCGACAAAACCTTGAGCACTAGGACGCATGCGTGAACAAAGCAAACCGTATTTTGCCTTCGTCTGCCTTGACAAGCTGCCTGCTGCCAACACTTTCCTGTCAATTGGACGGAACTCAGCAAGAATCACCAATTACAACTGTAGAAAAATGATATATTTAGAGAATATTAAAATCAAAGCATAAAATAAGTGTATTTGATATTTTAGGATAGGCTCAGCCTTACAACCTTAATGCATGCTTCCCTCTGCTGATTATCCTCCTGTTTGTAGGACTTACAGGCCACAGTAGCCTGTTGAGGAGCAAGCAAACTCTAGATCATAGCATATCCAGGATAGGTGATCAGCCTAATGCCTGGTATGACGGTGATGAAGGAGGAAATGAAATTTAGTGATGAAAGGGATGATAGGAAAATTTGCGGATTAAATTATCCAACTCAACACTTGTCTAGTGACCGAGGAAAACAGCGACAAAGCCTTAGGTCAGATTAGTAGAAAAATGATATATTTAGAGAATATTAAAATCAAAGCATAAAATAAGTGTATTTGATATTTTAGGATAGGCTCAGCCTTACAACCTTAATGCATGCTTCCCTCTGCTGATTATCCTCCTGTTTGTAGGACTTACAGGCCACAGTAGCCTGTTGAGGAGCAAGCAAACTCTAGATCATAGCATATCCAGGATAGGTGATCAGCCTAATGCCTGGTATGGCGGTGATGAAGGAGGAAATGAAATTTAGTGATGAAAGGGATGATAGGAAAATTTGCGGATTAAATTATCCAACTCAACACTTGTCTAGTGACCGAGGAAAACAGCGACAAAGCCTTAGGTCAGATTAGTAGGCCCCCGGGGGTTTAAACCGGGACTTCCCAAATGCGGGCCACAGACGTTACTCAGGCGCCACTTCGCTCGATAAACACTCCTTATTACACTATTTAATAAGAACAACCCAACGAATTTTGAAGACCTGTAATGTTAATATTACTTTTAAACTTGCTTTTCATTTACCAATTTCTCAATATTAGGTGTAATTGTTTATGCACATAGAGTATATTACCAATTTGTGCATCTGTAATAGTTGAACGTATTTATTGTTAATAAATACATGGCAGAAAAGGGTTTTCTCATAAGTGTATATGGAACCAAATATGCACAAGTGCCTTAGAGCAAGATCGTGCGTGAATTTCAGGAATCCGGTCTGAAGGGATGTATTTCTGAAATTCAGTCAAATTAGTAGACGTGGGTGATCCACAATGCTCTTTAACTTAGTATAAAGTCCTAAGTGGTTTTGAATTTCTGTTATTTCTCTTTGAAAGGATGGGAAATATTTGTGAATGTCGGACTGTGAAATGCAAAATGGATTTATCAATAAATATGTTATTCTTTTCTGTCTGTAATGATAAATAGGTCACATCGAATCTTGAGCTATTGCAGGCCATTCAAAATGTCTTAACAGGCTCCGCGGGCCTGGGGTGCTTATTTCTTTAAGTGGAATCCCATATATACAGGATTATTAAAAAAGAAAGAGCAGACTTTAAATATTTATTTCTAATGAACAATAGTAGATGGCGACACATGCGATATATCACTGAATAGAGGAAAGTTCAAAATTTTACTTTATGTGTTCAAAATGAGCACCATTTGCTATGTGAGGACGAACAGTGCTTTTCCGTTAGCATACGCAATCATCTTCTACGAATTTATTGTATCAATTGTAAATTTTTTATGACGAGGCGGCTCGTTGTTGAACTTACAACGAAATGCACGCTGCAATAAAACAACGGATTCACTCTTTGCATACTGCAGCACACAAAAAGACTTTCGCTGTGGTGTCGCTGTTTTCTCGTAAACAAACTAGCGCCCCTGTAGCCAGTGAATGAAACTAGTAGGTGGGGCTTAAAACTTTGAACTTTCCTTTATTCAATGATGTTTCATTGTCCTTCATAAAAATTAATATTTAAAATCTGTTCTTTCTTTTTGAATAACCATGTGTGTCTTGAGGTTTTTAATTTAATCTATTTTGTGTGGAGATTCGCACTACAAATATATGACTAAATTTCTGTCAAAAAACTAAGGAAATGATATTCTACGGTAAATTTCCAGTAAGAACAGCGATTTTAATTCAAAGTAATATCATTGTATAGGATGCGATTTAATTAAAGAGATAGATGAAGATATAAATAAGAAAATTACTAAATTTCAAGTACTATATTGCAGAATTAAAAGAACATTGAAAGAAAAAACAAGTAGAGATACACAATTAAATTTTTATTCCGCCATGGCACTTCCTGTCTTACTTACATGGTAGTGAGACATGCACACTAAGAAATAAAGAATGCGTTTACTAGATATAATAAAGATTGTACAAGAGCGACCCATTTAGAAATAAGGACATTAGAAATGAATTAAGCATTGAATCCATGATAGAAAAACTTGCTCCACATTTGGAAAGAATGACATCTGAAAGAATTCCCAAACAAATAATGGAATATAAACCAAGAGGACGGAGGCCAAAGGGACGACCTAGGAAGTGAGACGGGAACAGGCAGTAGCTTATTCCTTGATTGTTTAAGAAGAAGAAATGCATGGTTGGTGCTGCTTTTGGCAGTTATTTTAATTGTATAAAATTGACAGTCACGTTGAACTTATCGTTTGTGTCACCTGCTGAACGGGTCTTCCAAGTAAACTAGACAAACTACATTTTTAGGACGTACAAAGGAATGACCAGGAAGCACAAGGGCGCCACCCTGTTCTGCCAGACTAACCTCATGCTCCAATGATCTCCAGCACACAATTGTGCTTGGCTACTGATGTATGCATCACGAGTGCAGCAGCTACGTTCACTCTACCGTACACAAGGGCTTCAGGCACAAAAACTAAACCGCCTGCGAAATCTGCTTCATACCGGTCACGGATTACATCTATACGGAATTAATATCTCAAAACTATACATGACCAGCTTTTATCAGCGTCTTCGTGTCTCCTGTTTTTACTTTCTCTATCACGTACCTAGCAGGTGGAGAACATATTGCATTCCGAAAAAAATTAAATATATCGACATTTCAAAAAAATACATGTTGAGGTCTCCTGGATCACAAAAATGTATTGTTTATAAACAGGCCTGTGTGTATTTCTGTGTCTGTGAACAGTATAACTCCAAAATTAAAAATCCGATAAATACCTAACTTTGTATTTAACTTAAGTATCTTCCAAAAAGCGAGATAAAAAGTTTCAAAAAATCCTCTGTCCCCAAACTACCATTTAAGGCTGGTTCACAATCGCCCGAGAACGGTAACCAGAACGGAAACGAGAACTGGAATGCGTATCGATGATCGTATCGATCACAATATTAAAACCTATTTTGCACATTGGGATTACATTTCCTTTTAACTGACCAATGGTATTTTTTCACCTACTTTCAGTTTAGCCAACACAATGCGGGATACCCAACATCAAAATTCGACAGAGTAAACATTATCTAAATGCATATCCATTACATTTCCGATCCCTCTAGTTGTGCTAAGCGAAATCCTTTATTTAATGGCATAGAGTAACGTGGGGCAAGTGTACGCACTTTAGCTTTCAAGACCTCTGCAACGATATCTACTTAGCCGGTATATGTGAAATTTTTATTATGCAATCTTTATTCTATCGTTTATCACAAACAGTGGTTAAAACCTGTTTTTACATGTGAAAAATAGTTTTATAAATGTTTAATTAAAATGCGACCCATGCGAACTTTTTGCCCCATAGATGGGGGTAAGAGTACGCATAAGGTGGGGTAAAAGTACGCAGAAAATACAAATGTTTAATTTTAAAGCTTGGTGCAGTAACTTTAATTACATTATAAGAATACATCAAGGACCTTAGTCTGACTAATATTGAACATCATTTATCTAAGAATAAGATGATAACCTAAATATAAAAATATTTGGATAAAGAAAAGATTGAAATATTCTCATTTTTAACAATAGTCGTAGATAAATTTTCTGCCTCCCTCCTGGTTGGAACAAGCTACATGCCACCATTCTGCACACTTTTGGCACTGAATCCAGTCCTTCCGGGGTTCAACATACTCCCCGTCGCATCCTGGACAGCGGATTTTCTCATTTGAAGTTGACGCTTTGGGTAGGACTGAATGGCATTTGGTCCTTTGGGGCCTTATATCGTTTTGTGCAGATTTTGTTATATCACGCTTGACGTGTTTTGAAGCACTGGATGACTTAAGGCTTGATTCATTTCCAATCTTCTTTTAAAGGGTGAGATAGTCAGTACTTCCGATTTTTGACTTCTCTTACTTCTTTGTTGTTCGTCTTTCCTCTGCAATTGAAATTGTGTTATTACACGTCCTGGGTTATTGAGTAACCATTTGTCACACATTGCAGAATATAGATCCTTTAACGGCTTAAAAAGTGATCTGTCAAGGAGCTGCAACCTATGTGAAGTATCGGGAGGAATCGATAATATATGAATACCATTGAGTCTGCAGTAGACAATTGCTTCCAAGTTTATATGGGATGTGTGGTTATCTAGCACCAGAAGTATTGAATTCTCCATGCTTCCTCTTACATGCTTCTGAAAATGCTTCAGCCACTCAGAAAATAGCTCACTGTTGATGTATTCACTGCCTGAGCACATCATGATTGAACCTGGTGGAGTTCCGTGCATGAGTTCTTGTTTAGCTCTTTTTCTTGCAAATATTGTGGCTGGGGGAACATAATTTCCACTGCGCTGACTGCCAAACAAAAGTTAAATTTCTTCTTTCTGTAGAAACAATTGTTCCAACTGCTTTCTTACCAGTAGGTGATACAACCTTAGGAGTCTTATTAGGGACAGTGCTTATTCCTGATTCATCCATATTATACATTCTTGATAGACAGAACTTGTATTGATCCATAATTTGTTCCAGATTATCAAAAAACAAGGAAACTTGAGCTTTATTAAAGCCCATAACTCGAGAAAGATTTGTTTTGGTGTAAACACGGAGTATAGTTTGTGTAGTTTCATAAATTTTAGTGCCCAGTCTCTACCAGCTAAGTTGCTGTCCTTGTTAAATGGATGGATTACCTTGTTAATGTCAGCAAACTGAAATGCCAATCTATTAAAATCCTTCAATGTTAAACCATAAAAGTGAGAGTCAAGGAGTCTGCAAAGCTCAGCCAATTCCTTCGCATGCTGTTCAGTAAACACTGCAGCAAAACGTCCCAGCTTTGACACACCGAAACCCTGCAAGTATAGGAATACACAAAGGTATAAGATATACATTTTAATTTCATTTTTAACTTGGAAAATGAATTACAATTGCTGTGCTTTGCATTTTAATATTTTATCTACTATATTAGAAAATTTTAAAATATTTGTCTATAGTATAGATTATATACAATAAAGTAAAAGAGGCCATATACCAGTTTAAGTCGTTTTCTTAGTGCTCCTTCGGATATACCAAGATGCTGTGCAACATTTCGTTTCGAAAAGCCTTGTCTTAGCTTCTGCTTTGTCATATGGTTTTCGGTCAGTTTTTCTTTTATATACCCTGAAATACAAATTAAGAATTATCAAAGAAATATTAATTAGTAACATTATAAATACATGTACAGCGTTTAAATTAAATGTATTGTACAAATGAAACAGTGGGGCAAAAGTACTTTTGCACCACTCCACAGTTCGTACTCTTGCCCCGTTGTCGTCTTTAACATTTCCCAGACCGTACTGCCATCTGTGGCCAGTTTCACACAATGGCCAAGCCACCACACGTTATTACAGAATTTTGTCTGAGAAATGACATAATGCTAAAATACCTGTCTCACATTTCTAATAGCTCAATCACGTTTCCAAAACCACGAAAAATAACATCAAGATGGATGTTTTTCAATCTTACCTCATAGTTTAAAGACGAAACACACCAGCACAACGAAACTATGTAGAGAGGCTATCGGCCATGTAATTCTTCCAACAGCATACAGTGCTACCAATTGCACGGCCGTCTTCATATAAATATCCCTTGTGCGTACTCTTACCCGCCACGTACTTTTGCCCCGCACTACTATACATTAAAGTTGTTTATTGCTCTTTTTGAATTTCTCCGGTTTTTGCTGTTCTTTATAACTTTTGCCGTTGTTTTTGAGGTAATAGCCAGTTTTGAGTTGCATATAAACAAAGTACAAATGACCCTTTCACCAGAGGAACCAACGCTTATTGAATTTGTGGGTGTCGGGATGAGGTTAGGAAGCACATTTACTGCTAATTTCTTCCAGTTTCATGTTTCCAGCTTGTGACCACAGAGATCACTAGCGACTGTTTCATTTTAAGGCCGCCTAGAATAATCTCAAGAGTGAAGGGTCTAATACGCACCATATGGATCTAATATGCCGTGCCCGGGAACGAGAACGAGAAAGTTAAAAGTTGGGCAACACTTCTTTCCCGTTCCCGGGGCCCGGGAAGGCTTCCCGTCGATTGTGAAAGCTTCCATTTGAATACATGCATTCAACATTCTCGTTGTTGCCGTTCTCGTTTTGGTTGTGAACCAGCCTTTATGCGGAGCATTTTTAGAAATAGTATAGTTTCTCAAAAATAGTTCTAACGATTTTGATTAAGATACCATATACTTATGACATTTACATGACAAATAAAATGTTTATCTTAAATTTTTTTGGAAATAACCTGTGAAGTCCTCTTCATTCAGAATGAATTATTTTTATAATTCTATACCACGGGTAAACCCTTAGATGTTTAGAAAAAACGTTCTACTCGAAAAATGTGGACCTATATAAAATGCATAATTTATTTAAAATAAGCTTTTACTTTCTCTACCACATGCATAGTAGATAGAGAAGACATTGCATTCCACCTAAAAATTCAATACAGTGATTTCACCGGAAATGCATGTTTTGAGGCCCACGTCCGTGTGTGCGTGCCTGTGAAGAGCATAATTCAAAAATGAAAAACGGGATAAATACCAAACTTGGTATTTAGGTTCAATACCTTACAAAGATGCAACACGAAGTATTTCAAGAAAATCTCCCACCCCAAACCAACCTTTACATGGAAGATTTTTCAAAATTTTCCAATTTCTTAAAACGGCTGCAGCGATTCTGATAAGAATTACATATTAAATATATTTACATAACAAATAAAATGTATATCTTACATTTTTTGGGAATAGCATGTGAAGTTCATTTCATTCGGAAGAAATTTGGTATAATCTTGTATAACTGGTGATCAAGTGATAGATGAAAACGTAGTACACAAAAGATGTAGATCTGTTTAAAACACACAGTTTGTTTTAAATAAACTTTTTGAGCCATAAGCCATTTCTGTGATATACATTATTAAAGGTTCGAATTGTTATTTCTTGTTCATTCTCTTAAAGTCCTGTCAACATTCAGTTGTTTCTCGTGATTGCATGGAAACAGCATGGAATTTTAAGGTTAGCATATAGCGTCCGGAGCTTAAAACATTTGACTATGTTCTCTTTGTATCTATAACGAAATGTGTAATACAGCTATTTCTGTAGAGGTTTATTTGAGTTAAAACATAGTAGATAGAAAAAAAGGTAGTAAGTTTTAGTAAGAATAGTTTGTGTACCCACTAATAAAGATAGAGGGCAGAGAATGAGCACATCAGAATTTGTATATGGCATCAGCCATTTCCGAGATATCGCTGTTATTGGTTTGAATTTTTCAATAGTTTTGTCATTTGTAAAGTGCTGTCGTTATTCACATATTTCTGACATATCATGGGAAGAGAATTTAGCGTCTAGCTTTTAAACATCTGACTATCGATTCCCTACAACGAAATATGCGATGAAACTATTTTTGCAAAGGTTTATCCAAACTAACGTGAAGTAGATAAAAATAAAAAAAGCTTTCGTAAGAATAGTTTGTAGAAGTATATAAAAATACAATAGCGGATAGAGAAAGTCATGAGAAAGTAACTCATCCAAACTTGCATACGGTATAAGCCGATTTCCGTGGCTCAGATCGTTTAAGAGACAAAGTTAATCGGGATCCGAATAAAACAATTTAAAATCATTCTTGAGGTTGTAGTTCTATTACTGGGAAAAAAACTAGATGCCAATTAAATTATATCCTTTTTTTTCTTTCTTGGATTTTAAAGGTATGCCTAAACTTCGAGTGACAAACTTTCTTGGTATCGAATGACAGCATTTAAAACTTAATCTGTTTTATTTTTATTTTTCTCTACCACCTACATAAATAGGTAAAATAAGTATTGTATTCCGACCAAAAATTCTATAATAAGAATTCCACGCAAATACTATGGGTTCCCCTGAACCAAAAAAAGTAGGCCCCTATTTGTTTGTAAGTACTATTTGGCCGTGATATGAATGTGTGTGGTGGGAAGAGGAACTGAACGGTTAGGAAACAAATGGGCGGGGCATCGGAAGGATAGTCAGGTAAAGAAAACCTCCGCATTTCCGAGTTGCATTTACTAGTGCGGCTGAGGCCTGCACATGCACTGTTTCCATTGTTCGACTGTACATTTTCCTATCGCCTTGCCTCTCACTTCCCCCTGATCCCTAGCCTTGGTTGTCAAAACCCACAGTGGCGCCCTCCATCAAGCGCATTCATTTCGTGACCGACTTGTATGTATATGTGTGTGTATAAACAGCTTAACTCAAATTCGAAAGTGCGTTAAATGCCAAACTTGGTATTTAAGCATTTTTTAAATACCTACTTAATCTTTATTTCAAAGAATAAGTCGCTACTCGTTTTGTTTCTCGTCTACAACAGAATGCGTAATGAAAGCATTTCTACGAGCGTTTATTTCGTTTAACCACAGGTAGAGCAATAATCTTTTGTAAGAATAATTTGTAGAAGAGTGGGTAGGAAATATAATACATCAGATATTTGAAGATATGAGTATAACTTAAGCCTCCTGAAGCCCTTGTACCTGCAACTTACATAATGAGACTATTTCTGCAAACGTTTCCTCGATTAACATGAAATAGAAAGAGAAAGTTTTACAAGGTTAGTTTGTGGAAACTAAGAATAAACCAAAATAGCAACGGAAAATCATGTAAATGTAGCATATCAGATTATTTTAGCCTTAGGAAGGAAATAAATGGATAATACTACAGTGCTTTTCCTTCACATTGTGGCCACCGCACGACTGCTCGCGCGCCGGCTGCCGTAGCTCGTTCTTCCACCGAAATAGTTATAATGTCGCCGCAAACGCTTCACGTTCTCAGAATTGCAATTACAATTGCAATGATAATAAGCACATATCTTATCATAAGATATATTGAAAATGTCGTCCTCCTCTAACCACATATTTTTGGCATCTTTCTCAGAGAGTACCAATACAAGTCGAGAATTTAATATCGGAAATTGCGTGAATTTCTCGCCTAATGTCGTCTAGTAGTTCTTACCATATGGGGGTTCAGTGCACACGCGTTATTACTTTCTCTACTACGTATAGTAAGTAGGGGAAGTATTGCATTCCACCCAAAAATTCGATACCAAGATTTCACCGGAAATACATGTTCTGAGACCTCCTGAATCCAAAAAAAAGCATTTTTGGAAACATGTCCGTGTGTGTCTGTGTGTGTCTGTGTGTCTGTGAACAGCATAACTCAAAAACGAACAGTCGGATAAACACCAAACTTGGTATTTAGGTTCAGTATCTTCCAGAGATGCGACACGAAGGTTTTCAAGAAAATCCCCCCACCCCAGACTACCCTTTACATGGAACATTTTTCGAAAATTTTAATTTTCTCAAAAATGGCTCTAACGATTTTGATGAAAATATCATCTGTTTAAGATAATGTCATGAGAAATGAAATGTATATCTCGAATGTTCTGGGAATGTCTCCAAAAGTATTCTTCATTGTGAACGACTTTTGCATAACTGGTAAACCATAAGAGATAGACAAACTTTTACTACACAAAAAATGTAGATCGCGTTAAAATACACAACTTATGTCATATACATTTCTTTTGTTGAGTGAACCGTTTTCGAGATATTGCTTGTTATTTCCTTAAATTTTCCAATACTTATACTTTTTCTCAAATTCGTTATTCATTTTTTTTATGTCCTGGACATGCAAAGAGAATGGAATGCACCCCATAGCAACCAGCGTTAAAATATTTGACTATCGCTTAAAAGCAACCATATTCCCCTTGCATCTACAAGAAAATTACCAATAAGATTGACATTTCGATATCTCGATTAACATGAAGCATATGGAGAATAGACGTTTGTAAAAATAGATTGTACAAGAGTAGAGAAGGTCATGTGAGTGTAACACATCAGATTTTTTTTCATGTGATCATCAGGGCAAATTTCTGTAATTTTATCGGATTTTGCGAAATGCCGGCCCTCGTAGCCGTGGTCACTGGAGCGTCTCGCTTCGGCGCTCCGCCAAGCTCAGGGTCGCGGGTTCGAGTCCCGCCATGGGTATGGTTGTTGGTGTGTATGTGGTGTATGTGTAATTGTGGTAAAGTAAACAGTAAAACGCAGTAATCATAAATTGGGTAAACAAGGTAACTTTAAAGAAAAAGCGTTTATTATATATATAAAGATATACGTTCTAAACGTGATCTCTGTAATAAAAAAACATGAAAAATGTCAATATTACAGTAATTGCCTTACCCTTAAAATTCTTCTCTGAAGAAGCATGGTTCCATTTATATGGTTATATTTCGTCGCAAAATAACAGATATTGGAATACAGAGGAACCGATTTTTGCTCGAGATTCCCTTGCATGACGCGGAGATTGGTGGGTGGCGTGCAGTAAATGATACATCATAACAGGATCTTTGTTTTTTGAATAAACAATAAATGCAGAGAGCTACAGAAATGACTTAATCATGCCAATTATTGATCAGCTGACTGACGTTGAATGTCAGTCCAGTCTGGATTTTTCAAACAAGACTTGCTACCGCGCATACAGCTGATGAGTCATTAAATTTAATTCAGGAACATTTTGAAGATATAATTACGGCCTTCACAATCCCCCGATTTTACTGTATGTGATTTTAACTATGGCGGAACTTGAAAAATAAAAATTGTGCAACAAACCCCATTTATTGAAAGAACTAAACGAAAACTTCAGGCGATAAATTCATTCAATTTCGAATACTGAACTCTTAAGAGTGAATGAACATTTCGTGAGGAGATACCAGAAATATGCTGATAGAGGACAACATTTCCAACATCTCTTATGATAAGGTATGTGCTTATTATCAATGTAATTGTAACCATTACTATGAAACGGTTGCGGGGATATTATAATGTTTCAGCGGGTGTCCTAGCGGAGACGGCCGGCTCGCGAGGCGCCCTGTGGTGGCCACATTGTAAAGGAAAAGCACTGTAGATGAATTCTTATCTATCGACTTGGGGCATAGCTAAGTTCATCTGGCATGGTCAAATTCTCGTATAATTTTCTTTTATACTTTTATTCATACGACCGATTTATACATCAATCCAGTATAATCAGTATCTGGACTATACTGAGAGTCTGGCTTGTCACTGTGGAGTAGACTCGGTTCTTCTGTGCCTGCTGTGTTCTGTATGTGGGAGTTATAAGTCGCTGTGATTCTTTTCGTTCTGCATAATCCGGTCTAAAAGGTTAAGATCCTCACGGATTCTTCAATTCGAAGCGATCAAGATGGCCATGCTTCAAAATTGAAATATAGTAGATGTGCACTCACACCATTTGACAATTATAAAATTCGATGTGTTGCATTCACAGGGATTTCTCTAACCTTTGTCGCTTATTTGTGGCCTATGAAAGTTTATTTTCCTATCTACCTCATTTTAATCAGATAAATATTTCCAGAAATAGCTACATTACACATTTCATTCTAAATACAAAGGGAGTAGCAATAGTAAATGTTTTGAGCTGTATTTTGGTCTTAAAATTCCATACCTACTTCTTCCATGACATCGCGAGAACCAATTGAAATATCGAAAGGACTTTAAAAAAATTGAGTAAGTGTTCAACAATTCGAACCATTAATAACAGATACCTCGGAAATGGATGATGCTACCAAAAATTATTTGAAATAAATAATCTGTTTTAAAAGAGATTTACATTTGTGGCGTAGTGCGTTTTCGTCTATCGCTTAACGCTTACCAGTTACGTAAGATTGTATACCTAATTTTGAAAACTGCCTATATAAAGGGTAATTTTAGGAGTTGGGGGATTTTCTTAAAAACCTTCGTGTCACATCTTTGGAAGATACTAAAATTATACCAACTTTACTATTTATCTGACTTTTCGTCTTTGAATTATGCTGTTCAACACACGCGCACATACTCACGAACCTTTTTTCACAGATTTTATTATTCAGGGAGGTTCAAAGCGTGTATTTCCGTTGAAATCTTAATATCTAATTTTCGGGTGCAATGCATATCTACTGTAATACTCGCAATACCTACTACGTTATTCACAATAAACTTTTGTCTATAAATGCTATAGAAACAAGCAGTAAGAGTTACTCATAATATTTGGAACATGTTGAAATGTTAATATTAGAAGCATGGAGGAAATAATTCCGAGGTCGTTATGACCTATTGCGAGGATAGATTTTTTATGTCACAGTCACACGGCTTTTTCTGCCCGATAGATTTACACATAATCCCTTATATATTATGTATATATAAAACGATCAAATATGCTTGACTCCGCGATGGGAGGTATTTTGCTATGGACGAGCTCCCTCCCCCCGTTTTCCGGGTACAAATGTAGTGGATTTCAGCTGAAATGATGATTGCTGACATTCAATGTCGGTAAACTGTTCGGAAAATAGTTGTGATAAGTCACATCGAATTCTATAACTATTTATAGTTAATTATAAACATTGCGCAATTATTGTGCGCGTTCAGATTCACACCTGGAACCACATTATGGATGTTCACGAGAATTTGGTAGGCGTATGCCGATAATGTATTGCTGTTTAGGGAGATCTGCTTCAACGTATTTTATAACACAGGTTAATGGCCATTTTATTATAAGTTTCCTCAAAATCATTTTATGTTTTTAGATGTACGAGTGCTGTCCCAGAAGTACCCGACCTAACAAAGAGAATACAGAAGTTTTGGGAAAAAACATCTTTATTTCTATACGTAGTCTACTTTCAGCTCGATACATTTTTCCCAGAGATGTTCAATAGCTTCGATACCCTGTTTATAGTGAGAACCGTCCAGTTCTGCAAAATAGCCATCAACTGCAAACTCCACCTCTTCATTGTTGGCAAATCTTTTACCACCAAACCATTTCTTCAACTTTGGAAACAGAAAATAATCAGAGGGGACTACGTCTGTCGAATAGGGTGCATAAGGAAGCAATGCGAACTTTAATTCATTGATTTTGGCCATGGCGATAATGGATGTGTGAACTGGTGTAAGGTCTTAATGAAACAGAACTTTCTTTTTCACTAAATGCGGCCGTTTTTGCTTGATTTCATCAATCAAACGCTGCAATAAGTTTGCATAATACTCGCCATTGATTGCTTTTTCTTTTTGAAGATAATCAATAAAAATTATCCCACGCGCATTCCAAAAAACTGATGCCATGACCTTGCCAGCAGATGGAACTGTCTTCGCCTTCTTTGGATCCCATCCTCCCCTTTCAATTCCACTGTTTTGACTGTTCCTTCGTCTCAGGTGTGAAGTGATGGACCCATGTTTTAACCACTGTTATGAATCGACGCAAAAACACGGCTTTATTGCAGCGAAACATCGCCAAAACACTCGATTTAAACATGGTCACGACGCTACTTTTGTTCCATGGTGAGTAAACGCGGCATCCATCTTGCGCACAGCTTTCTCATGTCTAAATTTTCTGCAGTATGCGATGTAGAGCACTTTTTGAAATGCCTACGATGTCTGCTAGCTCGCGCACTTTCAGTCCTCCCCCAGAGTAGAATCTAGCTCAGCTTTAATATTAATTGGACTAAGATCTTTCAAATGAAAGTATTGTATCACATAACGATGGCGAGTTTCATCCATGTTTACAAATTCGCAGAGAGAGTTCACTATTAATGGCTGCCAAACAATTACTAAAGAACGTAGCATCGTCAAACTTCAAACTTAAGCTTTATAAGGGTGGTACTTTCTACCATAGTCATGTGTTTGAAACAACAATCGCTATATATACCTACGTCAGGTCGGGTACTCCTGGGACTGCCCTCGTAGTTTTATGCTTTCAGTAAAAGAGCATTACTTTATGAACGGAGATGCTCTCTTTTCACTCTCTTCGCCGCTGACGGCTTACGGTCCGAAACCCGAATAATCTCCCTGTATTATAAGGCTGACTAGAATTGTTCGCTAAAGTCATTTACGCTGGCTGCACCCCACGTGCAATTTAAGCCACAAAAACATAAAAAAAACCTAAGATATTTTTAATTCCACTCCTGCCGACGCGACGTTCAAACTTCCACTCTAAACTTAAACGTATCTTAAAATTGGAATTTCCTTACAAATTCCTTTATAGGTTGTTATATACAGGTGGACCATTTAAGTTGAGACTGTACAATATCCCCAAAACTAAATGCTCTAGAAAGTAATGCTTTGAATAAAAGTTGCTTGATATTATGGGGGAAAGTAAATGCTATTAGTCGTGTTTTGTTTGGAGGAAATTGTGATGGTCATTTTTGTGTCAATTTAATTTTTTTAAATGGAAACCTATCTTTATAATGTTGTTTCATCAATCCTCATAAAAACTAAATAACATTTTTGCAAAGCACTTTGCAATATTCTTACATTAACGTAAATAACAAAGAACATTTTGAATGGCTGTGTACGAAGAGAGCAATGAATGGTTGGACCATCCATAGATGTCATTTGAGGGTCAAATTGGGAACCAACATTTTTTTACTTTGTTTCCTTATTCCTCATCATAAAATAAACAGATTTTTATAAACTATTTTCTAATGAAAAAGCAACATACAAAATGTAGGTTCCCATTTAAAAAATTAATTTACCCTAAAATAACCACCATAACGTCCTCCAAACAAAACATGACTAATGGTATTTATTTTCCCCCATAATATCAAGCAACTTTTGTTCAAGACATTTCTTTCTACAACGCTTAGTTCCGGAGATATTGTACAGTCTCAACTTAAATGGTCTACTCTGTATGACATATATTATAATAAATGCTTAATTCTTCATTTTAAGCTTTTTGTTTAACTCATATTCTTTAATATAATTTATTTTTATAGGCATTATTTATATTACCGTTTATTATTCATCTTATTTTCTATCACGACATACAGCTTCAACATGCAGAGAAAACTAGGTTTTCTATCCCGCTGAGTCCATATATACATGTTCGTGATTCACTGGCCGTGACTGCGACAGGCGAGATTCTCATTTCCTTCCTGTATGAACATGCAGCGTTATCTAGTACGTCATGCTTTGTTATTACAGCTTCCATGAAATAGTCTCGTGTTTTGTCTGCTGGGCGAATTTTTTGTTCAGTTTTGTGGTGTGACTGATCGCATCAATCTGAAAAGGACAGGGTGAGTTTTACCTGTTTAGAAAAAGCTTCTTTAGCTAGTAAACATGACATACTCAGAGCCGGCTGTGTTTTCAGAAACGCCAGCTGAAACATTTTAATATTTTTAACGCTATTCCCTCTGAATGGTTGTTACGTATTTTTTGATATTTTTTCGTGAGTTTATTTTAACTTTGTGTTTTATTTGTGTTCTCTTATCCCTATTAGAGTATATTCTAATACTGGATCATTGTTATAACTATATTGAACCAAATATTTACTATTTTATATTAAATAACTTAGACTTAACGAACTGAGCTGTTAGGGAGTTAAAACATTTGTAAACTCTGGATGTAAATGAGTAAAGCATTTTTACGGTTTTTATTGAGTTTATTTGAACGTGTTTATGTTATCTTATGTTTGTCCGAGTATATTCAAATACCAGACCATTACTATAACTATATAGAGTCAAAATCTTACTATTTTATTTTAAATAACTTCAGACAGAGCGAATTGTGCTGTTAGGGATGTTAAACATTTGTGAACTCTGGATGCAACTGAACAAAGAACAAGTATTCAAATTAATTAAATTCATCTTTAGGCTACCCCTTCTGAGATTAGCTTGCTAGCCTCCAAATCCAGAGGTCTCGGGTTCGGTTCCCGGCTGGAAGGGGGGAGTTTTTCATCAACCAGGATTATTCCCCCATCTCCCTAAGTCTGGAAGTGTAAATGGCAGCGTGAATGTGTGAATTTAATATAGTAACCAAACGTAATGCCACCCCAACGATTAACAGCACTGTAAGCTAGTGAACATCATTGCTAATCAGCAATAAAATTGTTCCAAACGTAAAATGTGCGGATATGACCTTAGATGTTAAAGGCGGCATATAAATGGAACATTTAAAATTTTTTAAAAAATAAAAGCAATTTTCTTTTCAAATACATATTTTAAATAGTTTCTCCGTGAATAAACGGTTTTGAAAGTGGACAAGTGTTTGCTTTCTATAAAACTTTCCTACCTTCACGTTTGTTAATATTTAAGGATTAATGCATACATAGTACCAAATCAAGATTAGATACATTTTAATTTCCTGTTTTTACAATTTTATTTTAATTTATAATTCATAATTAAGCCATTGATTTTATTGTTTTCTTCAAACACTGGGCAAAGCTAGTACACAACTAATCTATAAAATTAATGATTATTTTACTTCTCTGCCGCCTACATATAGTAGATAGAGAAATGAATGTAATCCACAAAAATGTGATATCCAGGTTTCACCAGAATTAAACGCTTTGAGATTTACTAAACAAAAACGGTTTGAAGAAAGATCCACGAATGTTGTGTGCTGGGGAGGTTTCTTCTTCACGGAGGAAAAGAGAGGGAGAAATACAGGAGGTGCGCGTGTGTAAGGTGGATCTTTTATCTCAGGTCGTGGTTTCCAATGCCCAATGAAGATGCCATTTATGGCTAAATAAATTTATTCACATGCACTTTGGTTTTGTTCTCTTCAGCTCCACTCCCGCGGCTTCACCCTGCCACGCAAACATTTATATATTCGCGTCAGAGGCCAATGTCGCGAATTGTTTGATATGAACTTCCTTCACCACAACTCACAAGACTTCATTGGTGCTAGCACTACATAACAGCCAATAGTTTCACTTTATAAATTACATTGCCCGTTTTGCGTACTCCCAGTTGATAAGTTTTATGCGTCCGCCTTCGCGTACTTCCAGATTGTAACAGCTTTAAAATACAAGTGATTTTGCTCGTATATTTCAGATCTCGCAATGTAAGTTTCGTTTATTCTACAAGTTCACATAGAATCTTTCTTAAATGTTATTCTTTGACAGAAATTTCTTTAATATAAGTGTAATTTTCCTATTGGTGGGTAAATATTATAGAAACTCCAACACTTCTCTTTCTCACATGTTTTCGAAATATACAGATTCTGAACGTTTCCATGAGAACGGAAGCTATCTTAAGATAAAATAGTTTCTGACAAACTCTTTACTTAACCTAAAATCCTGAGGTCTATTGTCCTAGCCACGGTTCCTTTACCTGCACAAAGACTTCTTTTATGCCTACATTCTCACGCCTTGGAGAAAGTCTCACACACACACGCACGCACGCACGCGCGCACGCGCACACACCTGGTATCTTATATATATATATATATAAAAGATACCAGGCGAATCAGCTGCCCCTAGGTATTCGTATGTATGAAACCCACAGTTTATAGACTAATGTGAAAACATTGACCCTTTTATCAAACAAACTGTTATTGTAGCTTTGTCCTTCTATTCGATACTATACACAACCACCATTAAGGATTAAAGGCCTGAATGAGCCAAGGAGCAGCGAAAGGCTTTAAAAAGACGGCTTTTCATGTATATAATGCTTTCAAGGAGATAGACGTGTGTTTTCCCGAAGAGCGGGAGACAACACGTGTGTTCTGGCCGAGTGGATTAGATGCCGGGTTGTGGTAAAGCAACGGCTAACTTCGGAAGTTCGAATCTAATCCAAACATCAAATTGTTTTGGTTATTTATTTTCTTTCTCCTTGCGTTTATTTTCTGTATTTTAGTATAATAATCTATTTATTTTTGTTATTGGCTCTCCTGTGAGCCAAAGACACAAGAATTACAATCAGATAATTGTGTATCATGTTTACGATAATAAACCTTATGTTACACTTCTTCTACTGACTAAGGATTTGTAAATGTGCTAAGTTCATGGTAAACAGAATAATAAATAGTTCAAGAGCGTGGATTTCATCAACGAAGTAAATGTTCAAAATGACGACCCCTATCATCAATGCACATTTATGTACGTTGCCGGAAAGACCTTCTTGCATGTTGTGACATGCCCGGTGTAATCTACCTGCATTCTTCACGTATGAGTGCCCGGAAATGATTTGGACTTTGCGGTTCTTCTTCTTTACGGTAGAAAAAACATGGTGATTATTCTATTTTGTACACACTTATAATGTTCTAAAAATGTTCTTTGTATCATAATATCAAATTAAAGGCCAAAAGAGATAAAACAAAAGGTAATAACATTTTTGAACTTAACACACGACGGATTTGAACCCGCGCTAGTGGCACAGCGGTAAAGTAACTATGATAATACCGTTCGGCCAATACTACGTTGCGAGTTGGGCTTCCTATACGAATTAATAATACAAAACTCAACCCCACCTCAATCTTTACATGCTTTTTGCAACTTCATACAGCGTTTGGAGGTCATTTTGGTAACTTTAACTCAAATAAACAAACTGCATCAGCCATTTCAATTACTGTATGAACAGACATATGCCATAGTTTGTGATAGAAGAGAAATTATATACCTAATGCGTAGCATTTTTGACAAGCCTGTACAACGAACCTTTGTTGGCTGACGGCTTAAATCCAATTGGTTGCACTGGTAGATCTTCCATTTTGTTTTCAAATAGTTTTGTCAACCGATGCATGTGATAAGTAGTTCCTTCAGGGGCGTTTTCAAAGGTGTGTATCAATGTATGCTAATGAATAAAAGTTTGTAAAATCAGCTTAAAGTGCCGCTGAAGCTCCCAGTGTCAGCGTGGGATGCTTTTGGCATCGACATACATGACGATAGCATTCTGTCCCGTAAAACACTTATGCACTGAGTTATCTATCCTTCCTCTATAAAGTGTTATGCAAATCAGCCTTTAGAAGGAATTCAAAAAAGGCGTAAGTCACATATGTTGCTTAGCAGGTTGCATAAATTAAAAATCACACTGGTATACACACACACACACACACACACACACAGGGTGGACTATTTAAGTTGAGGCTGTATAACATCTCCAAACCAGGCGTTGTAGAAACAAATGTCTTTAATTAAAGTAGCTGGATATTGTGGGGGAAAGTAAATCCCATTTCTCGTGATGGTCATTTTAGGGTCAATTTAAATTGACCCTAATTGTAGGTTCTGTTTAAACAAGTTAAATGTATATGTGTCTAAAAGTAGTATTAAAGTGATAGAAGCATACACATTGTTGTCTATCATAGTCGTTTGCTTCTGTAATGTGCAGTTCCAGTGCGCGTACAGTTAACTCAAAACCAAAATTTCGAATGAGTAACAGAATTTAATTCCAGTAATTTTTATGAAAAATTTCCACCCCAAACTACAACTTATGTGAAAACACAATAATTATATTTTTCTCAAAGATCGGTTCTAACGACTTTAATTCATATGTCACATATTTTGAGGTATGTATATCATAGATTTTCTGTGAACAACCTACGAAGTCCTCCATTATGATTGAGTTTTTAGAGAATGTTATGTAACTAGGAAACTATAAAAGATACACAGAAATGTACCAAAGAAAATGTTTAAAACAGGTTAAAATGTGTAGTTTGTAGTATTAAACAACTATTTTAATAGGTTTAGACGTTTACGGATTATTTCCTGGTATTCACTTCTACTTTCAAACCTCATAAGTAGTTTAATTACTCTTTTAATTCTCAAAGGTCACACAAAGAGTATGCAATATCAAGGCCAGCATAGACCCACTTAACTCTTAAGCCTTCGAATTTAGTACGTCCTGTATGCTTCCCGTATAGTCAGTCCAGAGAGCGTTCGTTTCCAATTAAAAAAAGTTCTAGCAGAAGAATAAACAGCAAAAATCCATTTTTTTCATGCGAAGGTAACAACGTGTATTATACAGTTCATGTTTTGTCCTTTTTAAATGTTATTAATTTTAATAAAATTATAATTTTTACGTTCTCTACCAAGTATAGTAAATAGGGGAAGTACTAGAAAATGCGACACCGAGATCTCACTGGAAATGATGTTTTGAGGCCCCCTGAATTAAAAACATTTGTAGAAGAAGATCCGCGCGCGTGTGTGCATGTCTGTCAGTCTGTCTCTCTCTCTCTGTCTGCCTGAATGCGTGTCTGGTCAACGTAACTCAAAAACGAAAAGTCGGATAAATAGTAAGCTTGGTATTTAATTTCAGTACCTGCTAAAGATGAACGAGGGTTATCAAGAAACGCCCCACTGCACTATATATATGGATCATTTATTGAAATTTTCGATCTTCTTACATTTCCATATATTAAAGATATTTACATGATAAATAAAATGTATATCTTCAGTTTTTTGGAAGTCCTCTTCATAAGAAATTTTGTTGTATCTTGTACAACTGGTAAATGTTAAGCAATAGACGAAAACGCACTTCACAAAAAATGAGGTCTGTTTAAAACACACAATTTATTTCAAATAACATTTTTTGTGGCATAAGCCATTTTCTAGATATCCGTTATGAATGGTTCGAATTGCACAATGCTTGCCATTCTTTCTAAGTTGTTTCTCGCGACTGCATGGAATGAGTGTATAAGGCCATCACACAGCGTCCAGTCTATCTGGCTGTCAGAGTGGGTTAGGCGCTGACCTTCTGATCCCAAGGTCGTGGTTCAACCTCGACCCAGACCGGTGGTTTTTAAGTGTGCTTAAAAGCGACAGCCCAATGTTAGTAGATCTACTAGCCTGAAATTCCGGCACACCGGTGGCGCTTATATGATCTTGGCAATTGACAGCGTCGTTAACTACCAAACTGTTTATGAATTTATTTATTTATATAGCGTCCGAAATTTTTGACTATAGCTATTCTCTTTGCATTTATAATGAAAGGTGTAACGTAGCTTTTCTGCAAAGGTTTATCTCCATTAAAATAAAATAGACAGAAAAATAATCTTTCGTAAGATGAGCTTTTTACCCATTAATAAATGATACAGGGTAGAGAAAGTCACATAAACATAACACATCAGATTTTTTTTTTAAAAAAAAGTAGCGCCGTTTACAGCTTTTTGTGTCTTGTGTTTGCAAAATTATTTTCATGCATTTGCTAGATATTCTACTGTTTGAAATTCCTGTAAAAATTGGTTAATATTTGAAGTAGAAGATTAATTTCAAAGTCTGGAATTATCAATCTCTTCATTAACGCCTCAGTTTTTGCGAGTTCACAAATTTATTTCTGCCGAGTTTAAATCTTATGTCGGGAACAATGTCAAGTATTATGTAAATTTTATTTACTCATTGCAATTTTATGAACACCAATGAAAAATAGGCACAATTTTCAAAATATTATAAAACTAATAAAAATTCAAATTTAAAAGTACAAGATCACACACACAGTAATAGCGTTTGTGTTATTAATATTACAATGATAATTTTGTCTCCATTCGTTTGCTGATAGACTTTTTAATTTCTCTACTTACAGTAAGCATCGTATTCCTCTCAAAAACTAGATAGTGAGATTTCACGGGAAATGTTTTGAGGTCTTCTGAACCCATAAAAACATTTTCATGTATGTGTGTGTATTTAAGTTGGTATCAAGTTCTCTATCTTCTAAAGATAGGACTCGAAGATTTTCAGAAACATCTTCTCCAACTCTAACTACCCTTTACATGGAAACTTTTTTGTTATTTGATTTTCTCAAAAATACACAAAATGTTTTGATTAATTCGTCGTACGTCTGAGATATTTTCATGAGAAATAAAATGTATATCCTGGAATTAGCCCACGAAGTCCTCTTCATTTCGAATGGCTTTCGTATAATTGGTAAACCGTAAAGCAAATGTAGATCTTGTTAAAACACCATTTCCGAGATGATCCTGGTTATTGCTTTTAATTTACAAGTACTTATACTTTTCCCAACAGGAAAATCCTATTCGTATTTCTCTCCTCTCCTCTCCTCTCCGCTTCTCTTATCTTCTTATCTTTTCTTCCTTCCTTTCTTCTTTCTTTCCTTCCTACTTTCCTTATTTATTTCCTTCCTCCTTTCCTTCTTTCTGTCCTTCCTTCTTTCTGTCTTTCTGTCCGTCTCTCTCTTTCTTTCTTCCTTTCTGTCTGTCTCTCTCATTCTCTTTATTTTTTCTTCTCTCCCGTGGTCATGCAAAAAGAGCGGAATGTCAAAGGCATGACTAACAACATCTCTTAAAAGATTTGACTATCACTTTAAGCCTACTGTATTCCCCTTGACGTAGAATTTAAATGAGATGAAAGCAATATATGTATTAAAATGAGTAAGCCATATTTGAATTGCAAATCAAGGAGATGGACAATGCTTGACACGTATATCATTGTTATATGTGTATATTGTGTTAAAATTATAGGATTGTTGGAAATACTATATAAATACTTTTAGTATTTGCCAAGAATGCTTATGTTATGTAAAATCAATTAAAGCTTGTATCGCATAAAAAGAACAAAAGAAAATTGAATAAGGTTAAAGAGAGAATACTTTAACAAGAATGAACGAAAACATTCCGGTTGCAATTTTTAAACACAATAGGAAATGATAAATGTCAATAAAAGAGAAAACTAATACAGTAATGTGTTAATGAATGAATATATGTCGTGAATATGTTATTTATATCAAAGTGTGGTTTGTTTAACGAAATAATTTGTATATAAGTTATAATTTATTTCGTTACACCTAGCAACTGAATTAGAAAGTAAACAACATTCAATTTTTTTATTGCTTTAAGAAAAAATTTTGCTATGAAGCAAACATCTTGAGCAAGCTCGCAGAAAATTATTTAAATTTAACGCATATAGTATTGTATCATATGCAAAACGAAATTATGTATAAAGATTTGTGAGAAAAATGGAGTAACTAAAATTGTAACACAAAGGTAAACATTGTTTTACATTATATTATTGAATTGCTTGAAAGAAAATAATAAATTATTATTGCTATTAATGATTTAAATTGCCTTACCTCCCTAAACACGTAATAAATCCTTGAGGACAACAAATTGTTTACAAATGAGCTAAAAGTATTTTAAAATCAATTAAAATACACCAGGCAATACTGGCAAATTAAAATAAAGCTTCCATAACATTCTAGTAGTGTAACGCACGCCAACACAGTTCATTAATTGCTGAGTTGAGTTCATAATCCGCCAAGAATTATTTATGCCATCCCAAGCAGACCCGATAATACACCTTCAAATCAGGAAATTACAAGTTACAGTGAACGGCACAACGGGGAGCTTCCAGATTCAGAGTCGGAGTAGAGATCGAAATCCCAGACCTAGAAAACGTATTTCACCCTATTCCTCTTGTACCACAACGAAATATGT
This sequence comes from Deroplatys truncata, assembly GCA_030765065.1. Lineage (NCBI taxonomy): Eukaryota > Metazoa > Arthropoda > Insecta > Mantodea > Mantidae > Deroplatys > Deroplatys truncata. The sequence goes on along the minus strand of CM060976.1, from coordinate 67,320,956 downwards.
AATAAAAGTATTTCATGTTTATATCGATTAATATGAAGCAGAAGAAGATATGACTTGGTAATAATAGTTTGTTGCAGGATAGGTAGAAAAATTCATGTGAATGTAACACATCAAATCTTTTAAGGTGAGAGGAATACTTTCTGGGGTCACTGCACCTGCAACAAAGTATGTACTGAAACCATTTCGGCCAAGACTTATCATGTTCAAGACGAAATAGAAAACATCTTTATGGATACTTGTGAATAGCTATAGAAACGAATTATACCAGTTAGACAAAGTCATGTGATAGTAACATTAGAATGTTTTCATTATTTCCGTCCGTTAGACAAAATTTTCTGATCACTGCATAGTACTTAAGTAGCTTCATTCAGTTCCATCTTTATAACAAATAGTCATTTCGGCTGATAGAAATGTACAAACGAGTGGGTAAATTGCATACTTTAACAATGATTTTAAACCAGATATGTTTCTTGAAAACCTTTTCACATCACCGCGTTTACTTGTAAATATTTTACCATCAGAACCGCAGCTAAAAGGAAGTTTCTATTGGTAGCTAATCGCAAAAAATGTGTTAATACTAGCAGCTACTTATAAAGTTCATGCTAATCATGAACATATGTTAAAGGAAATGGTTAGTTAGGAAATATTTATGTTACCTCCTGGAGTCAAGGGCAACAGTCAACTGTTTATAAAAATGAATTATCTGCTCAAGTGGTTAAGCTGTCCCTTGTGTAATTTGGTTTTATATCACCTGAAATTTATCCCCCTTTACCATCCAGGAATGATGTGCTTGGGTTAACGCTCTGGAAACCAGAAATTAAGGTTAGCACACTTTTAAATTAAATGTTAAAAATTGTCTGTGATATATCCACATGACTTTCTCTACACGTTATCTTTACTTTTAAATAGTCTATATAGGCATATTTCCGATAACATTTGAATAAGCAGTTTCTTTACAGATCTTGTTGTAGGCACAACTGGAATACAGGAAGCCAAAGCGGTAGTCAAATGCTTGAAATCGGGCCTTGAAATTCCATACATTTCATTACATTGCGAGAAACAACTGAATATTGACAGTCCGTCAAGAAAATCCCAAAGGTATTAGAAAATTCAAATCAATTAACAACGGAATATATCGGAAATGGGTGATGTCATGAAAGAATCATTTAAAATAAATTTTGAGTTTTAAAGACATTCCTGTACGTAAAGTTTTGTCTATCTCTTTTGGTTTATTAGAAAAATAAAATAACACAAAATTCATTTCGAATGAAACGAATTGTTTAAGACGCACCTCTTAGTTGTTCTAAAATGTCTTATATTATGCGTCCCTATAATCAAAATCTCTGGAGCAATTATTTGAACAAATAAACTTTTAATGCACTCTTAAGATAGCACAGACACGAATAAGAATTGTTCTATTACCTGATGCTGCATCGACTACTCTACAGTTGTCAAGTTCTTCAGTAGTGTAATGGGATATAGCGCTTGCGAATTGGTTCATAGGTCAAACCGTGTCAATGCAGGTTTTTGGGTCCTTGCCTTGTTTTATGTTTTTGTTTCTAAATAAGTATTTTCACAACAAGAGCGTAAACACAAATGAGAAATGTTTATATTTAGCCTTGTTTATATTATGCTCAATTTTTTTTCGCAACCTATACTTTGATAATACATTGAAATTGCATCGCAGTATCTCCCCCATCGAAAAAAAGTTGATGTTTGGAATACTGTATTGATCCGGGTGGGATGTAGTACTAAATATTATGCCCTTTGTTTTGACGTTCATAGGGAAAAAGATTTTGCGGCATACGTGACTAATATAACCCGTTCTATGTTCAGACCTACACAAATAAACATAAATGAGTGCATATCCTACGACTGGAACTACTCAGTCCCATTTACTGCGGATTCGGGATTGTATACCAGTTTTACCATAGTGACAGCATTTAGTTTATCATTAGAAGGCGTGGAGAGTGCATGTTCTCTCCATTTATCTATCATAGTTTTCATTTGAATAGAAGGCTGGACTAAAGAGGTAACGAAACATCAACCTATTCGATTTAAAGCTCAACCGTTTTGAATGTGTAACAGTTAATAAATCATTCATTTAGACATTTATGTAAACAGTGTCGGTAATTTACTAAAACCCCCAAATAGGATCAGATTATTTATAAAATTGCAATTATTATGTGGTGAATTTTCATTTTAACATTTAAATGAACTTTTTATGTATGTGATGTTTATAAAGGGGATTTTTTACATTTAATTTTCATGCTATTCCTAATGTAATCACAACGCATGACGCTTGCACTAAATTTGTTTCTCTTTTTTTTCTTTCTTTCTTTCATTCTTTCTTTCTTTCTCTCTCTCTCTCTCTCGTACCAATACGGGTGGTCGAAGTCGTGAAGACACGGTTTCGTGAACGGGAGATCTGCGATTCAAATCCCGCCTGGACCGTCCTCCCTGATCCTTTTACAAGATTTTCCTCAGTCCTCACAACTGACAAATGACAAGGAAGCACCTACTCTAACGCGGTTCTGGAAGGCTTCCTTCTCAAATTTATTTCAAGTGTCACTGCCTGTGGTGCCTATGATGTAACAGCGGGCGTTGAACACTATTAAAATTCCCCTTCTCTTTCTTTCTCTCTCTCTCTCACCGCGATTACAGTACCCCGACAAAAATGATTTTCGTCCATAAACCTTGAGCTGAATAAAGTTTGTTAGAAATGTATATAGAAAGGCGACACTGAACGTTTATAGAAAATCAAACACGAATTAGTTTTAAAAAGGTTGAATATTTTATTGTTTCCAAATATATCCCTTTAACATCAATACATTTTTGCATTCGATTAAACCAATCTTTAAAGCAATAATGCCACTCCTCGTGAGGCACTTCAAAAAACACTACTTCATCTAATGACGAAAAAGTGATTCCACGCATTTTATATTTAATTTTTGGAAATAAAAATAAATTACAATGTACTAGGTCAGAGCTGTATAGTAGAGGGTCCATGGTGCTGACCTTATTCATCTTTACATCCAAATATTCAATTGATAGTTTTGCTGTCAGCGTCGGTGTGTTGTCATGGTGTAACATTTTTCATTTGGGAGTTTTTTACAAACTTTTTCAAACATTTTGCGCTAAGTAGATATTTTTATACCAATTGGTAGCAACGGTACGTCCATCTTCTAATGCTATAATAGCAATTTGGCACGTTTTAGAGAAGAAACCACTAGCAACCATCAACACTACGAATTCGTGGGACTTTTGTAGCTTAGATTCTGTTCGAAAGACCCATTGAGCCGACTGAGTTTTGTTTTCAGGATCATAACAGTAAATACAAGATTCACCACCAGTAACGATATTCCAAACTAATTTGAAGTGCCGTCTTGGAATTTTCTACACAAATCAATGCGTTGCTGTTTTGCTCGGGAGTCAGTTTATGTAGAATTCATCGACAATACAGTTTTCTTACGACTAACTGTTGATGTAAAATGTTTTGGATTTGACTCACATCACTGCCAATGTGCCAGAATAAATTAATAAGATGTCCGTCGATCTTCTTCAAGCATTGCTCGAACAGCAGCAATATTTTCACCAGTAACACCAGTTCTTGGTCGTCTTCACGAAATTCATCACTAAGAAAAAACTGATCTCTTCTGTATTCCCTATACCAATTATAAATTGTTGCCTCAGATAGAGCTTCTTTGCCAAATGCATTTCTAAGCTGATCCCCAAATGTTTTAAGCATTAATGACGATTTAAAATCGCAAAAAAGTCATAGTCCGAAAATGTTCTCCAGTCAAATTTATTATTGGATGAACACAAAATCTTCAAATGATGATAATTAACGAACTACTAGAGCAAATCGAACAACGTACACGGCAATCAACTCGTACGCACGATTGATTCATGACTGTACATATATTATAATTGCAGTGATTTGTGTGATACCCTAAGTCAATAAAACACAATAGATACACATTTAATACGATAGCAATCAACCAGAAACATGGAATAAGTAATTCAGCAGACGAGGAGCAACGCTACAAAAATTCAAATTACACACGATACCACCAGATGACGTGCGACAACACTCACGATCGCTTAATGATGCTTGAAGTTTCATGTGCGACAATAAAGGATTGAAAGCAACACATAACTCTATTCAGTTTCAGCAAGAGCGAAGATAAGCGTTTAGTTTCTTCGGAAGTCAAAATATATCTACTAAAAAGAATACTTATGGAGTAATCTTCTCATCACGACCTGAGAAAACAACAAGGGAATTAGTCTTACAGCACTGCGTAGAAATTGGAAAGCCCCACGTTTGGAAAGCCAATTTGAAGGTGTATTGTAGTTCCACTGTTGGGGAGCCAAAACTTGAAGTAGTTGCAACCACGTACGATACAAACTTTCCGGTGGCCTTCACCCCACGTATGCTTTCCGGTGGCCTTCGCCCCACTTTTACTTTCCGGTGACCTTCGCCCCACTTTTAAAAAATCAACTTTGTAATTTTTAATGTTTATTTAAATATTATACATGTATGTTTGCCTCGGCTTAGTCAGTAGTAATTTGTAGAAACACGTATCTCTTAGCAGGACTTGGTGTGGCTTACACAAATTATAATGGTATTTAACTTCGTTTTATTAATCTTTCACAAGATTAAATAACACTTCACTGATATATCCTACTGTAGAGCTGTGAGATTATTGTTACTTGTACTATTTAACCCGTAAACCTTATATTAATCACGCCGTAATGAATTTTTTATGTCTCACACTGAATACGTACCGAGCGAATTGCTCTGGAACGCTGCCTAGTAGCATCTTCCACCTGGGTACGCTGTCTTCTACCACCTAAATTTATACTTTGACTATATTCAAGTCTCTGATTGGCTAATTCTACTCCAATAGAATAATTTAATTTTATTTAATTTAAGCTTTTTCTAGTTTTTGCTTGGCTATTTATAAACTATTTTAAATATTACATTATTTTTCAAGAATTATTTGTAGCATTATTAAACTTTCTAATTTATTGCTGCCTCGTTGTTACCTCATTGTTAGCAACGTTCGGCTTCTATTCTCACAGCTCCTATATTGGTAAATTATGCAATACATTCACATAACATTATTACACATGCACATAATAATATAAACATAATACAATGACTGTTACATACATTTTATATATTATTACATACCTATTGATTTTAGGCGGGCTGTTATTATATTTTATATCATATAATTAGACTGATATTATTTAAGTGTTAAATTATGCCTCGAAATATGCATTATTTTATTGATTTATTTCACATGAAACACCTTTATTTTATTTTTTCCCAAATTTTAACACATATTTGCAACCACTGTAATTTTCTTTTTGCATTTCTTTAGCAAATATCACTCTATAGTATTCTAGTCATGAGCTTTGCGATGTTATTAATGTTATTTATTTGCTAGATTGCAACACGACAAACTAAATTACTTGTGGGAAGAGCCATAATTTTGTTACCTTCATTTATCAAATTTATGTAAAATTTCTGCGAACAAATTGAAGCTGATGAACCAGAATCTATAGTTGCAATGATCTCTTTCTTCGCGATTTCTATAATAACATGAGGTGACTCGAAATTTTCCTCCTTATCTTTAGTTGCTGCAATCTTATTACAGGGTGTGTGTGTAGGCATATTGTTTGTATTGGTAATGGATACTGAATTATTAAAGACGTCCTGAGAACCTACTGCACAGGAGTCTATTAACAGTTTTCCTGGTTACTTCCATGTTCACGTACGGGACTGCCATTCCTAACAGGAGCTAAATGTATCTCATTTTCGCTACCATTGTTTTGATTTCCCCTTCCTCGATTTCGAAATCCTCGATTTCTGAAATTATGTCCCCTTGGCATGTAATTTTCTTGCCGTTCCTCAGATCTTTCCCGGTTAGTGTTTTCCCTCCATTGAGTGAAATTTCCCCTTTGTCTAATGTACCGCCTTCTTTGATTTTGGCCTCTTTCCGGCAATCTTTCTGTCCTGACATAATTTATTTGTTCCTGTCGACCTGGTCTCCCATCTGTCCTCGATCTTTCAAATTGTGGAACGTATGATTGATACCGTTGTCTGGTATTATTCTCATGACGCCTGTCTTGTCCTCTACTTTGCTGATAACTACCTTGGTAATTTCTTCTATCTCGCACATCTAAAAATCTATGCTCCCACTCCCAAGATACATCTTCTTCCTGTTGTTCCAAAGCTGTCATTAATTCTGTCATCTCATAGATATTACGTGGTTTTGCAATTAATAAATAATTTTGTATCCTTAAAGGATAATGCCTTGTGAGCAAATTCACAACATCTTCCTCATTGATTGGAGGTTACAAGTTCCTAACCTGACTTGCATGTTTCAGTAAGTAATCAGTCATTGATATTCCCTCTCGTGGATCAAATTGTCCATGACTAAGCATTGCTCGAATTCTGTGCTGTACCGTAACATTCCAAAATCTGTTCATGAATAGCCTCTTAAAGGATTCATATGAAATTTCACCCCCTGATACCATTTGTAACCAATCTAAAGTTTTCTGGTCCAAACATCTTTTGACAACTATCATTTTCAATGCTTCAGGTATCTTTTTAATTTGAAAATACTCTGATAAATCTGCAATAAACTGTACTGGACTGGAGTTTTCATTAAATTTTGGAAGTGGAAAATCACTTAAGATATTATTGTAATTTTGCAAATTCCCTACTCCCATATTTAAATTCTCTAGTGTTACTTGTGAGCTCTGAGTTTCAGCATTAGCTATGGATGAAGCCGCCGCATCACTCACATTATTAGTCATACCTGAGGAACTACCTCTATCATTATTTTGTACATCAGATACATTAACATCACATATATTTACCCTTGAATTCAATTCTAACCTATTTACAGTACCTTGCAGATTTTCTATTGTCTCTTCCAATTTTTTATTGTTCTCATTTTGAACAGCTTGGTGCTTATTAATTTCAGAAGTTAGTTTTTGATTCAAATCTTTAGACAAACCTTTAACTTCTTCAGACAATTTATTTCTTTGTGTTTCTGACTCCTTCTGAATTTCAGATATTTCCCCTCTGAAATTAACTTGCACCTGATTTAAATCTGCATTCGTAGCCTCCATCATCTCTTTTAACTCACTTGAAATGCTACTCATTCGGCTACCTAATTCTGTACATTTTACATCAACATGTTCTATTTTATTATTAACCTCACTTTTTTGGTTAGATATTTCCCTGCTCATGTCTAACATTTTCTTTGAAACTTCACCTATTTCATTTGCTATCATTTCCTGATTTTCATTTCTCATTCTCATCATACTACTTTCTAGCTCCATAAATTTCTTTTCAATTTCTTCCCTATTTTGATCTAATTTATGCTCTAATTTCTCATTACTCTTACCAATTTCTTCCCTTAATTGATCTGTAATACTCTTACTAATATCTTCCCTCAATTCTTTCTTATTCTTTTCCATATCTTCTCTCATTTCCCTATTATTCTTTTCCATATCTTTCCTGTTTTGATATAATTTTTGTTCTAAGCTCCTACCAATATCTCTCAGCATTTCCATCATCATATTAGCATCAAGATTAACATTTCGTGCTGTTCTATTCTCACTTTCTGCACTAACATTTTCTCCCTCAAATCCTACATTGTTTGAACTATTTTCTGTAACCTGTATTGAATTACAGCTAGCTGTTACACTATCCCCTTCCATAATTGTTTCTTCAATATTATTAGTAGCCATTGTTCTCTTAATCCTGCCACTCCTCAAGTACATTTAAATTTTTACACCTTTTTTTAGAATAAAAAAATCACACTTTTCTAACCTTTCTGGTGCTATCTGCTGATGTTGCTTTGATGTCCAGCTTCCTGCCCCTTTCTCCTAGATTTATATGTCGCTTCTGCGTCGTATTATGATGAATCTGCGTCGTCTCGATGTTTTTGTGTCCACTCATCCGAGTCGTCTGTCGTTCCTGTAGTTGTTTCTGGAATCTGCGTCTTGTAGTTCAGTTCACTGCTTCATTCGCTCCTTCCTGGTTATTCTGCCCTACGTTCTGGGTGCCAATTTGCGACGTTATTAATGTTATTTATTTGTTAGCCCCACGTTGGGGTAGCCAATTTGTGACGGTATTATTGTTATCTGTTTTTACTTGTGTTTTGCCCCACGTTTGGGAGCCAAATATGTGACGTGATTCTTTGTTAAGTTTGAAAGAATGCTACTGTTTATTTGCCGCACGTATAAAAGACAATTTGTCGCGGTCACTTCGTGTTATCATTACTGAGCGCCTGTTATTTTATTTAATTTAGGGTTCACTGTCCTCCGGCTAGCTATGATCTTTTTGGTCGAGCACTTATCTTATACAGGGTGTGTAAACGGAAAGGAGTTTTTATCCAAAGATAACACTGATGAAGAATTTGTTTTACACTTTTATTGTCGTAACATATTATGCACTTTCACATATTAATCTTGACACTCGCCAAACTGAAACTGTTATAATAACTTATTTACTGCTCATTCTTAATTCGCGTACTTCAACTTTTTGTGTAATTAACTTTACAACACTTGAGATTTTTCATAACTCTGCTACGCGTAACCTGCGAAGCGATAAACTGTGCGATGTATTCAGCGACGTGTAATGCACAAATGTTTCCGATGGACTGAACGAATTTGACTCTGACCTAGCCCTTTTTATACTCCTACACCCCTATATGCCTAAAGATTATAACCGAGCTGCTATTGGTTAATAAAACGCGCCAACATTAGCGTCTATTTTTATATCCAATGAAAATTACGAAAACATATGCTCTAGGGAAAATGTTCCAGCAAATTCCTAAGAAAAACGCGCCAATATTACGTCATTTGCTCGTCTCTAATAATGATAAACAGCTCACCCCCTCGCTACATTATTGCACGCTATTATTGTCAGTTTCAGTAAGGCCGTATAAACCCACTTCTCGACAATGATTACAATCAACAAACATCTCAAATCAATGTCACACAATAATGCATATTCACACTATAATCACTCTTGACATTTACATAATTTGTGATACAAATTACTGCATCAGCGTAAGAAAAATAAAGAAATGGTCGTTCAACATTTTGGAATAGTTTTTTCAAAGACTGATAAAACGTTAACGTGCAAAGAATTATGTTTTCAGCAGTTAGTTTTTGTCTGTGGGCCTCAACCCGAAAAAACAAACTTAAAACAAATACTTACAGAAAATTTATTCGTCACATCACTAAGTAAACATATGATATTTACATTAAAATACTTTGAGCCATTTGAGAAAAAAGAAGAAAAACGAATCATATCTCATGTAAAGGGTTATTTTATAAAGCACAAAAGCATGTTTTTTTGCACCCTTATAGGAGGAAGGGCTTAAATACGAAGTTTGGTATTTCTTCGACTTATGATTTTCATTATGCTGCTAACAGAGAGGCCCGAACGTGGAACTTTTTACTTTCTCCATTATTTTTTTGCAGGCAGAAAATGTACTGCATTTCCCAAAAAGATTGATAAGGAATTTCAATCAAATACACGTTTTGAGGTACCCTGAATCAACGAAAGTTATTAAATACCAAAGTTGATATTTTACGTTCAGCGCCTTCAAAGGATATGACAGGAAGATTCCCAATAAAATGCCCCCACCTCAAACTACTCTTCACATGAGAAACGTTTTATTAATTCCTATTTTCTAACCATGTCTCTAACCATTTTCATTAAATAGTCAAAGGTATTTTCATGTCAACTAGAATGTATATCTTGAATTTTCTGGTACTAGCCTGCGAAGTCCTCTTCATTCGGAAGGAATTTAGTATAATCTTGTATAACCTACAAACGTTAAGGGATAGACGAAAAGTACTATACAAGAAATGTAGATCTCTTTAAAACACAGTATTTATTTCAAATACATTTTTCTGTGGCTGGCCCCGTAGCTCAGTCGGTAAAGCACCTGCCCGCTGTGCGAAGGGTCCCGGATTCGATTCCCGGCTGGGACTGGGAATTTTTCTCTAGCCAAGATTATTCCCTATCATCCCCAGAGTCTGGAAGTGTGAATGTGTTTGTGATCTAATGATAAAAACCAAAGTTTACTAGAGATGTTAATCTTATTGCTAATTTTCTTGTAGATGCAAGCGGAATTGGTAGGCTTTAACGACAGTCAAATATTTTAAGAGCTGGTTGCTATATATGGAGTGTTCCATTCTCTTTGCATTACCAGGACAAAAAATGAATAACGAATTCCCATTTGAGGAAAAGGAAGGGAAAATTTAAGGGAATAACAAGCAATATCTCGAAAATGGTTCACTAAACAACAAAAAAATGTATATGACATAAATTGTGTATTTTAACGCGATCTACATTTTTTGTGTAGTAAAATTTTGTCTATCTCTTATGGTTTGCCAGTTAAGTAAAAATCGTTCACAATGTAGAATACTTTTGGAGACATTCCCAGAAAATTCAAGATATACATTTTATTCGTCATGAAAATATCTTAAACATATGATATTTTAATCAAAATCGTTAGAGCCATTTTTGAGAAAATTAAAATTTTCGAAAAATTTTCCATGTAAAGGATAATCTGGGATGGGAAGATTTTCTTGAAAATCTTCGTGTCGCATCTTTGGAAGATACTGAACCTAAATACCAAGTTTGGTGTTTATCCAACTTTTCGTTTCTGAGTTATGCTGTTTACAGACAGACAGACAGACAGACACACACACACGGATGTTTCCAAAAATGCTTTTATTGGATTCAGGGGGCCTCAAAACATGTATTTCCTGTGAAATCTCGGTATCTAAGTTTTGGGTGGAATACAATACTTCCTCTACTTACTATACGTAGTAGAGAAAGTAAAAAAGCATTATTATAAAATGGGGTGTGAATATATTCCTTTTCACTCTAGAATGACTGAAGTATATTATGAACTTGGTGCTACATTATGACCTTAGTTCGCACTTGGAGAATAAGAAGCTTAGCATCCTAATCACCTTCTCCAATAGGGTTCTCAGGGGGCATGAGGTCAAAATCTGGAAATATGTGGCTTATTATGAAGTTTTGTGAGCAAATTTACATAACAAAAAGTTTATTAGCACGCTACAGTAGAGCTTCTGTTAACCGGAACAAATGAAGGGGGAGTTGTTTTCGGATAATCAAAATTTCGTATAAAAATAACAATTTCATTTTTGGAGTTAAGAAACATTTTTTGAAGTTTTAGGTGAAAGTAAGCGAAGACTATACATATATACTGCACGGGCAGTCACTAGCGCATGCCAAGGATTTTTAGAAAGAAAAAGGGATAGATAGATGCAGTTCCCTCTTATTAGTTTAGGTAATTGACGGCAGCTTGGAATCCCTTCCATGAAAAAGTGGCAGAGTGATATGTACCTTGCTGTCCACAATGCTATGCTGCCCACCGAAAATACTTAAGTTGCAGTAACGAGAGTCCGCCGCTGTGACTGTGGCCGTAAATGATTGATAGGTAAATGAAGGCCAGCCTGTCATTAACGAAAGAGCAAAAATATCTGTCAATAGAGAAGGGATGGAAATAGTCAAGGTCAACGCATTCCGTTATGCATCCCCTTGGTCATTCCTAACATAAGTTAACAAACGTTTCTTCGATTAGTTTTAACCAAAAATGTTTATTTTTTCGGTTGTTTCAGTTAAGCGTTATTTCGGTTAAAAGTGTTTCGGATAACAGAGGTTCTACTAAGACGCTATTTATACCAATTTTAATCTATTATTCATGCACACATGCTACACACGCAATACTAGAAATTTTAGTGTCGTTTTCTGATTATATCATGAGAAGGTATTGTATAATGTGCTTAACGAATAGGCTCAGATGTTCTGTACTATTAAGTGAAATTGTTGTGGAGAGTTAAGAGTGAGGGGAAGAGGGGAAGAAACAGTTAGAGGGTGCAAAAAGGAGATTATCTCTGCAAATACACAATAAATGCAATACATTATTTAGGACCTATACAAAGATTGCGTTAACCATGCGTAATGCAGGTTACTTATCTGAAATATAGGTAATAGGAAAATTAGTAACCTGTTAGTTAAGTTGGCAATAATTTACGCTAGGCAGTAACCAGTTATGATACGTGAGTGAGAAGCCATTCTTTGTTTTCTTCCGGATACTTTTTAATTGCTTGATTTTGATACTCAGCGATATACTGAATTAAATATTTGTGCCCAAAGAAATAACCTGAGGACCTATTGATGAAACGAAAGAGGAGGAAAAAGCACCTCCCTTAAGTAGCATTAAGGTCACTAGAACGGTAATTAAATATCAGTATATTCTCTAAACTTATGGTATCACGTGGAAATAAAGGTTAAAGCTTTATATACTATATGCCGTAATAAATATTTCGATATTTACGGTGATTAATAATATTGTTTGATTACTATGTGGGCGCTGGTGAAATCTGCTTCTCTATTGAAATATTCTATCGGAATTTGAAAATGACATTTAAATACAAACCATTTCACGAAAACAGTTATTTTTCAACGAATTACTTAAAATAGTTTTCAATAACCTTTACCTTATTTCACTGTGTTAGCTTGTGTCGGAGTCTGTAATATTGTAAACACAGCCTAAAAATCCTGGTTGGTAGAGCTTATACAGTGCTTTTCCTTCACACTGCAGCCGCCGCAGCTCGGAATTCCGCCGAAATATTGTACTATCCTCGTAACCGTCTTACGTTCTCATATTTACAGTTACAATTACAACGTTAATAAGCACACACGTCATCATAAAATATGTTGGAAATGTTGTCGTTCTCTATTCGCATATTTCTGGTATCTTTTCAGAAATTTACATTCACACTCGAGATTCAACATTCGAAATGAAGTGAATTTCTCACCTGTTTTTATGTTTTAGTTCTTCCATTGTATGGAGTTTGTTTGCATACAACTTATTTTTTAAGTTCCCCCACAGATACAAATTACATACAGTTGAGTCAAGAGATTGTGAGGGTTAATTACCAAATCTTCAACATTTTCCTGAATTAAATTTAATGACTTGTCAGCTGTATGCGGGTACCAACGCTTTGTTAGAAAAATCCAGACTGACATTAAACGTTGGTCAGCTATTCCAAAAATAGTGTAAGTAATTCCTGTACCTCCTGCATTTATTCTTTTTTTCCCTTTCTTCAAAAACATGGGTTCCATTATTATATGTGCATTCACACCGCACACCAATTTTGGCGTCATGCAAGGAAATCTAATGTGTAAAATCGGGTTTTTCTGTACTCCAATATCTGTTATTTTGCGACGAAACCTAGCTATGCTTTGCAGAAAGGAATATTAAGCGTAGATCAATTACTCTTATAATTTACTAAAATCCAATTACAGACATTTACCCAACTCTGATGATCAACTGAAAAATAAAGGTGTATTCAACAAACCGCATATACTGGAGGAAATAAAAGAAAACATCAGACAAGAAATTCACTCAATTTCGGTTACTGAACTGTCGAGTGTACATGCAAATTTTCTGAGAAGATCCCAGAAACGTGCGGATAGGGAAGCACAGCATTTCGAACATCTCTTATAATAAGATATGTGCTTATTATCATTGAAATTGTAACTATGAGAGGCGGTTGTGGGGACATTATAACTGTTTCGGAGGGAATCCGAGCGTGCGAGCATCCGTGCGATAGGCCACAGTGTGAAGGAAAAGCACTGTAGGTCATCAATCGAGTATGATGTGCACTATTCATCGTTGTTGTTTGATATTTATTTACTAGTTTGTACATTACACGCTATCCGATCTTTCGAGGATATTCTTCCAGCGTATTCTTTACGAAGCCAATAAACTTTCAGATAAATGTGCCGATACTATAAAACGTCGCGTTCGTGTTATGCATTTTAGAAAAATTAAAATTATAAATTTCTGTAAACAATAATTTTGCATAAAGGGAGACTAAATGGCAAAATTTCCTAAAATAACATTTATTGTTTTATATGTAGCCTTATAAATTGGAACTTCCTCTATAATTTGACATAGATTTTATCATTTTAGCCATAATGCACTTTAAATATATTTTTAAAAATGATGCTGCATCTACTACTTTTAACTTTGATTGAAATACACTTATTATAGAAGTAAACTTAATGCCAGCTTATAAAGAAAGATTGCTTTACAAATCAGTGCTACTGATTAAAATGACAGTTTCTGCCTGCTACTTTGCAAATATACGAGAGTATGGTATCTCAATTTTTGCTTTAAACAGCATTTTCTGTGAGTGACATTTTCTGATATAAATGACGCTTTTCATCAGAAAATATTGATGATAGCTAAATTAAATTTTGGGATGATAAAAATTAACTCTTAATGCTGTTGTGTATCTACTTTGATGTTTATAACTTTGTTGGCTGTTTTTGAAGAAAGAATTGCTGATAAATTTAATCAAAAGACGGTATAAATAAGAAAATAATCCTAAATTTCTTAAAAACGAACTTTTTGTATAAAAGTAGATCAAGAGGGCATCACATTTCATAATATTTTGGTAAAATATTCATATTTTATACACATTAAGGCTTTTTCGTTTTTAAAGTAATTTGTTTTAGCAATAAACCGGGGTATCCAAGCATTCTATTCGGGCAGTTTTCTGTGGATTTAGAAGACCCCAAGCCACTTTCAAACGAATCAGGTACAGCTGAGAAAATGTAATATTTGCGCTACGTGACGTCACGTGCGAAATTGAATCCAAAGATTTTAGGTGCACTAGCATTAAGCAAGGTCAAACTTATTTTAAGTTTTTCTACATCTTAGGGCTTCACATGATTTAAATTTATAAACTCCATGTAATTTGTTATATTTAAATTATATTTTATTATCAAATGTGGACAAATATCTGCAAAGTCTATTTTTTAAACTAATTATGTAAACTTGCTCCAAAGCCTTAAGGCACACTGGGACTGAGCTTTTAGATGAAAATGATAAAATTTTTGATTCTTTCGTATCATATAATATTCTATAGACACCTGTGAATCATTTTGGCTAAACATTTTGACGATCCGCCATTTTTGAAAGTCCAGAGACATGTTCTAAATCACCTGTAGCTCACTTTTAACCCCATTGGACCCTTTCTGTATGTGGTTTTTCTGTTTTACATTTTTCCGCAAGAAATGTATTCCTTTGTTCTGATTTGTATGTAAATTTACATACATAATCTAAAATGTGCTATCTAAAGATTCAAGCATATATTTTATGATTGCTCTATTCAATGGCTCACAAAAAATAAATTTATGCTGCTGACAAGGACAATTTTAACACCAACATCATAAAAAACAAAAATTACATAATAACATAAACTTTAATAAAATATTTACATTTATTTTCACGGTGCTAAAATATTAAATAATGGCACTACTATAATTCTGTGAGAAAACTGAATGCGCAAGGTGGTTTTTAGAAAAATAATTTTTTTTAGCTAATTAAAAATATTTAATTATATTATTTGAGAAACTTAAGCTAGAGCTTTGAGCTTTTGCAGCGTCGTTGGGTTATTTACGCATACTAAATGTGCCAATTTTCAAGAGGGTAATTTTAAGATTAAAAAAATTAGAGCATTCAGTCCTAGTGTCCGTTAAAATGTAAAACGTTTTTGCATTAAAATATATATTTCGTAATATTTTGGCAAATATTTCTTCAATTTTACGTCTGTAGTCATAAATTTATCATATTTGACATTGGCAAGATAGGCCTTTTAGTCTTCCCGTAAGTGCTCACCACTTCTGTTTGAGATGCACTTTTCTAATTTGACGAAATGATACATTACGGAAGCTGGTAATGGTACTTATTAGCCTCTTGTGTAGCGTATGAACACAGAGAGCCAGAGAAAGAAAGTGTGTCTGCTGTACTATAAAGCAAGCATACGTTATTTTTAGAGGGCTATTTGTTCACAGGCAACTTTGGGAATATCCAATATCGGTAGATCAAAAACTGCGCAATGTAATTTTCCAAATGAACAACGTGGCCTCGATGTATTCGTGGAATGGCGACGAACTGTAGCCAAAGTTTGGGAGAGGGCAGAGCGAGTAAGCACTGTCGTCACACCGTGTTATTGAATCAGAGGATTTCAAATAGGGCTGTAGCACAGTAGCGCCATAATCGAGTTTCGCCCTTCCTACCGCCGCCAGGCAGGCAGGCAACACTCCTCCCAGCAACTTCTACCAACCAGCCAGCCAGCCACCGCTTCGTCAATACTCTACATTTCCTATCACTTTCATTATTACTAAAGACAGCCAAAATATGAAGAAAAATATAATATGTTACATTCACAGCACTTCCCCTACCCTCTAACAATTATTAGTGGGTATACAAATTACTCTTACGAAATTGATTTCTCTATCTTTTTCATTTTAATCGAGATAAACCTTTGCAGCAATAGCTGCATTACACATTTCGTTATAAATACAAAGGGGAATAGCGACAGTTCAAATGTTTTAGAACTGGACGCTATATGCTGGCGTTAAAATTCCACACTCTTTCCATAACATTGCGAGAAACAGCTGAAAATCGACAGGACTTTAAAAGAATGCCTAAGTATTGAACAATTCGAAACATTAATGGCTATATTGTAAAATGGCTAATGCCACAGAAAAAACTTTTTAAAATCAATTGTGTGTTTTAAAGAGATCTAAATTTTCTGTAGTGCGTGTTCGTCTGTTGCTTGTTTACCAGTTACACAAGATAATACAAAACTCCTTCACAGGCTGTTCGCGAAAAATTTAAGATACATGTTTCATTTTTCAAGATAGTATCTAGAAATACAGTATTCTAATAAAAATCATTAGAGTTATTTTTGAGAAGATAAAAAATGTTCCATGTAAAGGGTAGTTTGGGGTGGGCGATTTTCTTGAAAATATTCGTGTCGTATCCTGGGAATATGCTGAAATTAAATATTAAGTTTGGCATTTAAACGACATTTGACTTATGTTGATCGCAGACATACGTATACACAGATGCCTGTGCGGACTTTGATTAAAATGCTTTTTTGGATTCAGGGAGTCTCAAAACGTGTGTTTTGGATGAAATCTCGGTATCGAATTTTTTGGGTAGAATACAATACTTCCTCTACTTACTATAGGTATGTAGTAGTGAAAGTAAAAATAGGTTTTGTACACTTTTGTACATATTTAATAATAAGGTGTCAAATAAAATACAAGAAATTACATGGAGTTAATGAACTTTATTATGGAAGAAGAATTAATTATCACGAATATAATTTTACCCAGCATACCTATCGTTATATTTGGTGTTTAAGAACTTCACAATTGGTATCTGATGGAAGCATGTTAAGTTTCGACCTCGGCCTCGGACTTAGAAGTCAAACCTGGCTTCCAGCACATAAACAAAACATTGAATATGACTAAAAATGTAGACAGTATCTCTTTGGATTCCCTTCATAATAAATTGTAAGTAGATTGTGAAGTTTTATTAATTATTGTGTATTAATCATTAATGTGTGATTTACCACATGTCCTCTTGAGCTATGCCCCTGGTAACGTAAGGGTGGTTATATTTGGGTTAGGAACAGGCTAAACTATAATTATACATCTTCTCCGCTATTCTCACCCATCTCTTTTTATAATGTTGCTACAGAAAAAGACCACTGAATCAATACCTTTGAGATTACAAGACGAGGTAATCAGGCTCCCATGATAAGCATTGGGCGGTCTCTATGTTCCTCAACGAATTCTAGTTGGCGTTTCTGACGTCAAATAAGTAAACTTTTTGAACCTCTCTGAACCTAAAATGTATTTAAAAGTGTGCTTAGGTATGTGGGTGTGTGAGTGAGTGAACAGCATAACTCATAAACAAAAAGGCGGATAATACTCAAACTTCATTTTCAAGTGTTAAAGCATGAGAGTGGAAAACTTTTAAGAAAATTTCTCAACCCCAAAGTGCGTTTTAAATGAGTAATTTGCTTTTCATTACATTAAATTTTCCAAGGAATTCTAACAAATTTTATTAAAATATCATATATTTAAAATATGTGCATGACTAACAAACTTATATTTTAAATTCTGTGTGATTAGCCTATGAAGTTCTCTTTATTCTGAATGAATAGTGGACGCTTTTGTGCGACTGGTAAACCACAAGAGATACGTAGAATGTTAGCTACACATAAAATGTAGAGCTTTGAAATAGCAATGTATGTCAAATAACGTTTTTGTTGTTGTTGTTTTTTATTTTGCTGTTTTAGAAATACTCGTTACCGAGCGGGATGGCTCAAGCGGTAAGGTCTGTGGCTTGCGTTCGGAAAGTCTTGTTTTCAAAGCCCCGGGGCCGACCAATATAACCGAAGATATTTCGCTTATATACAAGGAATCAAAACCTTATAAAACTGGCGAAACATAACAAGATAACACTTAGATGGGTACCAGGTCACAAAGGGGTAACAGACAATGAAAAAGCAGATACCCTAGAAAAGAAAGGTTCTGCTCAAAAGTTTATTGGCTCTACGCCAGTATTTGGCATTCCCTTAATCACTATAAGGAGAAACATCTCAGAGTGCGTTACAACCACTAGCAGCAATGGGCGCAAATGGAAAGACATAAACATCAAGACAATGTTTTTGAGACCAACTCTAAAAGATGTCTTTAAATCTCAGTAGGCGTAAGTGAGGCTAATAACAGGCCTCTTCACAGGTTACTATAGACAGGTCACTGTGAAAACACCCTCATGACGACTATCTTTAAGAATAACTCAATTTTCAAGTTATAATCTTTGACTGCAATGCGGTTAGCCGGCCGAAGATATGAACACCTGGATGTGACTGGCTCAACAGATCTCCCAGGAAAGAATCTAGTTAATAGTCTACAATCCCTTGTTAAAGGTATTGGACTGTTTAACTAGAAACAATAAAGATGGAGAACAATACGATAGTCCTCCAAGTTTCTGTGTTAGGGCATATATCCCTACTCCATCTTTCCTTTAAGAACACAATAGATAAAGTAATAGCACGACGCATTGTAGCAGCATGGTCTAAATTCTGATCCCTAAAATTTATACTCCTGGACAAATCCTACAATATAAATTATAAAAGTAAAATAATGAAAACATGTACATTTTACCAGCATTGCTACAAACTGGAGTTAAAAACAACAGAGGCAAGTGATAGATATCTTCTAAAGGAAAATCTTGGATATAAGAATGACAAATCAGAATATAGAACTATGAAATAAGGAAGAGGACACGATTGATGAACGTCACAACCACATGAAGCTACATAAAATTGTCATCCTAATAGATGGACATACAGAGTGACTTCTTTGTACCCCAGGATTGGTCAGAGGAACGTCGACAGCCAGAGAATCCTTTGGGCAGACGGACTGAGGAGGACCTTCGGCAGCAGGTGGACCACGATAGCCAGAAAAAGACTTGGAAAACAAAACAGTGGACACAGGAAGCAGGACAATAAACTAACGTCGATCTTTTCGGGAATAGGTAACTGGGACTGCAAAATCCAGCTTTCTTTCAAGTGAGAGACCCTTGCCCAAAAGGGATCTAATTGTGAATTGTGAAGCTAATCTAATATATAAGGGATTATGTGAAGTTGTTTTGTATAGAGAAAGTTGTGTGTGGCCCATCAAATTCTTTGTTTACGGAACCTCTAAGAATATTTCTGATACAATAGTGACATTCAAACTTTATGTTGTAAGTGGGATGGATCAGGCGGTAATATCTGTGGCCTACATTCCGGATGTCCCTGGTTTGTTCTCTTGCGACCGCCATCTCTGATCCATGAGTTTTTCGTTGTTTTCCCGGGTAGACAGCGAATTCTGGGGTGGTCTCTTCTCTGCCACGATTTCCTTTCCGTCATTTCTCTTTCATTCCATTCCCAGCTGTGCTTGTGGGTTTCGTGGTGTCTGGCGGTGCCGGACAGATAGCGCGGATATTCACCGTGGACACCAGAGGACTGCTTGACTGGTGGGTCGTTCATCGTCCTCTCTCGGCAGCACCAGCAGTGGCATGGGCCTGCGAGTTTGGAAACGTTAGACTTCAGCGATCTCTGTAGCCTCCTGTGTGTTTCCTTCACTTCATCCCTTCTTTATGGGGGTGGTTAGCATAATAGACCTATGTAGGTTGCATGAAAGAGGTGTCCCCCTCAGTTCAACTAACTATACACTCACATGACTTTCTTTACGCTTCTATTAATGGATATACGAACTTTATTTTTCTATCTACTTCATTTTAATCGAGATGAATCTTTGCAGTAATAGCTACGTTACACATTTCGTTATAGATACAAAGGAAATAGGATAGTCAAATGTCTAAGAACTGAATGCTATATGCTAGATTTAAAATTCCTCACTCTTTCCATGACATCGCTAGAAACAACCGAATATCGACAGGGCTTTAAAATAATGAAAAAAATATTGAACAATTCGAACCATCAATAACGGAAATCTCGGAAATAGTTTATACCACAAAAACGTTATTTGAAATTAATTGTGTATTTTAAAGATATCTGCATTTTTGAGTAGTACGTTTTCGTCTATTGCTTAAGATTTATCAGTTATACAAGTTTATACAAAATTCCTTCCGAATGAAGAGGACTTCACAGACTATTCTCAGAAAATTCAAGATACACATTTTATTTCTCGTGTAAATATATTTAATATAAGTTTTCTCTTCTTCTTCCTGACAGGGATTAGGCCAATCGGCCTGTTCCGGCCTCTATCCATCTTAATATAGGTCTTCCTGGGTCTCTTCTACCTATTGGTCTATAGTTGAGTATCCTTTTTGGGATCCTTGAATTATCCATTCTGTACAGATGTTCTTCCCAATTTCTCCTGTTTTCTATAAGTTTATCTTGTATTGCAAATATATTTAATTTTTCCCGTATTTCTTGGTTTCTAATTTTGTCTAGTCTAGTGCATCCTAATACTGATCTTAAAAATTTCATTTCGGTAGTTATATGCGGCTATTATTTTTGTTTTGTCGTATTACAGGATTCGCTGTCAAACAATAATACCGGTACTGCCATTACTTTATAAAACTTGAGCTGAGTGTCGACCCTTGTTGTTTTTAGTATTCTTCTTATAGTACCGCACATTAGCCGATATTTACTCATTTTGTTGTATATCTCTGTCAGTATCAAATGAGAGCTCATATCCCAGATAATTGAAATATTGGATTTGTTCTAAGATATTGTTCTCCAAATAATTTTTGTTCTCATTGGATGTTTACCTTGGAATGCCATTGTCTTGGTCTTAGGAGCAGAGATCTTAAAACTGTAGTCTTTACATATCTGGTGAAACATATAAGTTGCTTTCTCTTCTGTATTTTGTATAATTACCCTATTAGTATTCCAACTGGTGCACATCCTTTCCATCTACGTAAGATGTCGTCCATATAGATATTAAAAAGAATAGGTGATAATACACACCCTTATCTGACCCCTTGGTTAGTTACCGTGCATTCTCCTTTAAAATGTGGTTTATTGAGCTTAAAGCAGGTGCCTTGCTATAGAATTTTTATACATTTTATTATATGAATAGGGTATCCATGTTTCTCTAATATCTCCCATAATTTCACCCTATCAACTTTATTAAATGCCTTTTCTAGGTCGATAAATGCCAGATATGTAGTTAAATTATATTCTCTCCGTTTCACTATTAATTGTGTCATTAATCTCCCTGGTCCTCCAGGTTGGGGATTGTGCATCTGGGCTGGTGTCCCGTCCATGTAAAAACAACATTCACTCATAAGCCTCAAAATAAAAGTTTAATATATAGTATTTTAATAAAAAAGAGAAGTTTTGGGAAAATAGAAAATTTCGAAAAATATTCAACGTAAAGGGTAGTTTACGAAGGGGATTTTCTTGAAAATCATTATGTCACACCTTTGGAAGGTATTGAACATAAAGACCAAGTTTTGTATTTATCCGACTTTTCGTTTTTGAGTTATGATATTCAGACAGACACGCCTTTTTCTAAAAACCGTTTTATTCAGGGGGCCTCAAAACATGTATCTCCTATGAAATCTCGATATGGAATTTTTGGATGGAATGCATTACTTTCTCTACCTACTTTGTCGTGGTAGAGAAAGTAAAAAGAAACAGCTTGAAATATAGAACTTTGCACGTGTTGTAAATGATGAGAATTAAATCCGCAGAGAGTCATTTGAGAAACACATACAGACGCTAAAGCTTGGTTTGTGTATCCAGTCAGGAACAGTTTCACTTGCGATGGCGTGTGAAGGTCCCGTAACGTCGGACATCCGCTCCGGATACCGGAAGTGGGGACGTTATTTCGTCACGGAACAAACAAACCATTTTATTGTTGTTAGGTCCAGGGAGATCACCGTGAATGCTCTCAGGGTTAAATGATGCTCTCTTTGTACCCTCAGTGAAATACCGTGGCTTGGTCTGGGCGTCGGCCTCAACATATTGCTTCCTCAAAGAGCATGGGCTAATTTCGTCCTCTGTATGCAATGGCGCGATTCTCTTAGAACGTTAATTATATAGTGACTATTTTCACTAAACGTTATAAGTTAAGAACTTCTATAGTATACAAGTTAATCCAGAAAGTACCGACCGTTTGGCTTTAATAAAGTTAAAAGTAAATTAAAAAGCATATCATTTACAAAAGTGAAGCTTACCTGATTTTTAGACATAATGATCTCCGTATTTAAGCATTTGTCATATCTGTCCACGAGAGTTCCCGTGTTGTAGTCGGCTGCTGCCGGTTTATTAAGGCAAGATGTTCGGACACTTTCATCAAGTAAAGAAGGAGAAATATTTGGTAAAGGAATCCGTAACTTGTCTAGGTTTAGTGCCTGTCTTGCATGATTTTGTTGTTCACTTGATTCTTCAAATCATCTGTAATGAGAAGGAAATGTGGATCCACTTTCCTCACACACATTTGTTCGTCTGTTAGTAAACATTTTATTTTTTCATTACTGTGATGAACACCGTTTAGTTGATGATGAATTTCTGCAGGTTTAAAATTCCGAGCATTCAACACCTCTCACCTCATAGTTAGTGGGACATTGTATAACACAATTCATTTTGAATAATCTCAGAATTCACAATGACTACTTGTTTCAACTGGCACTCACACACCACTGAAAAAGAAACCATTCTACCTTGGATAGAAGCCCGATAGCTATTTGCACAGCCGAAATGCGCAAATGGTCATTACTTCCTGGATTACCCTCGTACATACAAGGTGAGGTAGGTATATGGGCTGACAAAATAAAAATATAGCAGCAAGAAAACTGCCTTATTGATTGTTGTCTAACTAATCGTAGAAAGACAATAATTTTACGGTACTGCATAATACTGCATAAGAAAAGTACTTTATCAACTACTGCATAAAAATTAGCAAAATGTAGTTTATAGCTAAATCAGAACCAAATGTGTGTGTTGAGCTTGCTACACCTTCGCACCACTCTGCAACAGGAAGATTCTGTTCCAACAGAGTATTGCATCACCTTACTGGACAAAGGATGCTCGTGATTATCTGAATTAAGCGTTTAGTAACAACTAGTGCCTTGAGATGGACCAGTTGTGTGACATCCAATTATGTATATCTCATATCACCCTAATTGCTCTTCTGGGTTTAGTGCAGAATCTCATGTACGCACCTCGATCTCTGGATGTTCATTATTTCATAAAGGAAGCCCTCATGCCGAAACCCACCCAAAAATCCATTGACAAAAGCAATATAGTATAAGAGGGCTACAGCCTAAACATCAGCTGTCAGTTTTAACACAAATCCCCAAAAACGAACTTCAAATCTTCTATATAAAATTCATGGAGTTAACACTTATAATAAATAGCTCGATTGGACAGCTCTGACTGATTGCTGGATTGTCGCGCGGGATGTGGGGGCAGGGGCTCAGATTAACGCTTTCTAATTCGCGAGGAAGGCGGGGACAGGGTGCCTGTCCACTTTAAACTCCGCGCGCTATACTGAAGCGAACCTCTGAAGCAGGAATGTCCACCTGGATCTCAGATTGCCATTAGGGATTGCAGTTTGAATTTGGGCACCTTGCAGTTACAACTGGCAAGTGAAGTTTAAGATGTGGCTTCCCTATACTATACAGCTTCTGTCACAGGAATTTCAGGGTGGGCTGCTGCATGAGAGGTCCGATACTTGCCTTGTCAGAGAAAAACAATTCCAAAGCTTTTGAATGAAATATGCATAAGAGCCATTAACCCTTTTTGGGCAAGAATTATGCCGTGCACAAAACGGTAAGATCTTCGTAATCTAACCTAACACTACTTCCTGGATGTACTTACAAATTACAGAAAAATAAATAGAACTGATTCTGATGTCGCCGCAAATTTTATTTTATGTATTTTTAAAAGAATTAACCTGTAACTAAGTAAACTTGCTGAAAAGCTTTCTGAATTACCATGCATAAATTCACTAGAGAAAAAGTCGCCCTAAATCCACATTATCTAGGGAACTACATTTCCTACAATGGTTAACTTTTTTGGGTAACATTTAATGCTTGTTCTTGCAGGCGGCGGACCTTGATGATACATTAAATGAAATGATAACTGGTAAAGGAAATTTGGGAAGGAAATGCTTCAGCTCTACGTTTAGTCTAGCTTCCCGGAATTTGCCAATTATGAGGACTGAGAGAAATCAGGAAAAAACCTCCGCTATCGAGGACGGTCCTGTCGGAGTTTGAACAGTGGATTACCATTTCACGAGTTCACTTAACAACTTCAGCTATCTGTTTCGGTACGATGGTTAGCTAAACCCTGAATGTACTGTAGGTGTATATTTGTGTATTCTAATTATAGTAATTTCAACAGTGATGTGAATATTTTTGAACATTTAAAATATTTTAAACTTTCCATATTTCTGGTATGTGTTTCTCAGCAAATGATGAGATAATGTAAATTAAAGCATTTATGGCGTTGATTAAGTCCAGTATTACATAGGTTTGGAAAGACAATGTGCAAGAAATTGCAGAGTAGAAAGGCAGTACTTAAGCATTTTGAGGTTAGAGGTTAGGAGAAGGGCCTTAGTTGCTGCAAAACAGCAGGAGCGCTGCATGTATATACGGTTGTATGTATATAAAACACGTACATACACAGAATTTGTTAAAAAGTTCAACATTTCGCAATTGGAGGATGTCATAAACAAAGCATACTAAACCACAGAACGATATGAATGCATAATTGAAATTGTAAAAAACATAAATATGTGTTAATAAATTTGCAACTGTATAAAACATTACCTATCTGAAAATAATATATATGGAAATGACCCTTATCTAAAACAAATTTGTATATGAGAATAAGTTAGTTTACGGAGCTGATTTTTCAATATATCTAGTGACCCCTTAAGAAAAATATGGGCCACTTCTTTAATAACCTAATTCTTTAATTTGTATTTTCTGCAAAACTTTACAAAAGGGCATTGGATGACCACTGGCACAATTAGTAAACCAACAACGTCAATTGAAGCAAAATACTTATTGCAAAAGTAGATAGAGAGATAAGGTATTTTTACTGGTTTCAAATTATTGAAGTTATTACACAAGTATTTACTGCATGGGTCATTGACCGTACATGCATATTTAAGATACAAGTATGGTGACAAAATAAACAACAGAAAAATAAAACAAAACAAACAAGAAAATGGAAAATAGAGATAAATTACATTTGTCTAACAGAACAAATTTGACCTAGCTTTGCGCACTTTAGCCAAGAAATTGCCAATGTTTTGCTAGTTCCTCTGGTAGATCCCAACATGCCAATCTCTTTCTTGAGGGACTTAAGAATTTTTCTTTGAGTTTAATTGTTCGCTGGTTCTCCCGCTGTGCACATTCCCCCAAAATATGCACCCAGTCCTCACCCAAATCACAGAATGGGTAGATTCTCCTGCCAGAATCGTCAGTCATTTTCTGT
This sequence comes from Deroplatys truncata, assembly GCA_030765065.1. Classification (NCBI taxonomy): domain Eukaryota; kingdom Metazoa; phylum Arthropoda; class Insecta; order Mantodea; family Mantidae; genus Deroplatys; species Deroplatys truncata. The sequence continues at coordinate 67,295,033 of CM060976.1, read as the reverse complement.
GCCCTGCAGTCCCCCAGTCTAAATCATACCATTCCTGATCTTTCCTTTCTTCCTAAGTTAAGTATATATCCATCTTTACCCCAACTCAATTTCATTTCATTTACTAGACTTAGAGAAGGTTTAATTTTACAATCCGATTCTATTTCCTGCTGGCTCGTAAAAAGCACATTTTTCTTTGAGAACTTCAGCCGTCTGGTCTTCCCATTTGACAGTAGGATCTATGATGGTTCCCGAACATGCGCCAAGTTGAATGGCTATGATGTTGACCTTTCCGTCTGATTCATTTTCTGCAGCACCAAGAACTTCCTCGTAAAACTGGAAATTTTGCAATTTGGAGGCTTTGTCAATTATTGATGCTGTCTTACGTTTCTAAGCATGCTTCCATGTGGACAGGACCCAAGGACATGTGCAAGTGTTTCTGTCCCCTGCCACAGTGGCGGCAGTGGTTGCTGTCCTGGGACCTACCTGGTATTGCTCTAACTGGACAAACGTTTGGTGTCATTCTCAGCGCTTCCTTCCATTCACCACTACTTACTACCTCTAGTCTATGGATACAACTGAATGAAACATCTTCATTTGCAGTTCAAAAAGACACATAACTCACACGACAAATGTGTGTGTATTGTCTCAACTAACGAGTACTGGTACACAATGAGAAACTAACCATTATATGAGCGTAATGTACCCTTTGTTCTGAACAAGATGAGCGTTCGGCATTACTGCACTACGCTTCACAACACAAATGCGGCATTGAACATCAGACACAACCAGAAAAAAGATTCTGCGAACTCCTGGCCCTATATATCCATTTTCTATACTGTTGTTGGACCTATGCTAATTTCTTTACTGTCTAGATCCATTCTTCTTTCTCTTGTGACCTCACTAAAATATTGCTCTCTTTCTTTCTTTCTTTCTTTGGTCTACCTCGTCGTATTCCTTATTTTGTTGCTTCAAACATGTTTTGTTTTATATGTTCATTCATTTTAATCATATTTTCATACAATTTCAAATTTATATTCCCCACCATCTCCACTATTGATTCTATAATTAGGCTCTACATAATTAACGTATTTATTACTCTATCTCTTGTAGTCTTACCTTTAACGTTTCTCAAATATATACTGGGAGTGATTCTGGCGTTATTTATAATAAACTCCCCTACTCTTGGAACAAACGATTTTTCTATCGGCTACTATTTCGCGTCGTTGGTAGCGTCCAACGACATTTTATACACCTTTGATTGGCTTAAGGGCTGAAACATGTAAATATATGCATGACGCAATCCGGTACTTCCCTGTTTTTCTCGAAATTTCGCCTCCTTCGCCGCCTACTATACGTTCGCTAACCATAACAATAGCACAATAGACTTTTCCCTAGGTTTAAATACAATAGACATGCGAGGTGGCTGCATGAAAAAAAATTCTACTCTCCCAAGACACGCTTTTAAGACGCATAGACTGCGAACACAGAAAAATAATATTCTGAGTTATTAATTATAAAATATCGGTTTAATGACTTCTAATTTTACCTGGACACAATTTCCTCTCTTTATACAATTATTACCCGATATTGCATGGTGCATTCTATAAACTGTGGTTTAAAATAAAGATAGGTAAACAATTTTTGTACTTGCACTTAAAGCCTAAGAGTCCAAAGTTTTGACAAAATTGATAAAATAGTGACAATTTGCACGTAAGTGGTTGAAAAATATGAGTATAGGTAACTTTTTGAAGTTGTATGGTATATAATCCAAGTGCACAAATTTCTGCCCTGGTTGACCAAGCAGTGCATTTTTATTTATAAGGGGTTGAAAATAAAGTAAGGGTAGCTTTTTATTTCAAGTACTATATAATTAAACAAGGATTAGGTAGTTTATGGAAGTTGTAACGTTACCTATGATTATTCAAACTCCTATTGTATACTTGCAGATTCCTACTTAAGAGGTTTAAGATATGGTAAGGGTAGTTTTTTAGAGTTGTAAGGTAGCTTATACTTTTCGTTGGATTCTAAGTTAGATAGGCCAAATAATGTTGATTTGTATATTAGGAGTTAAAAGTAGGGAATGAATGTAAGGACAGTTTATCATTTTTAATGTATCCGGTTTTCAAAATCATACCAAAAATATTACTTGATAAAACTTCAATGAAATATAAATCACCAGGGAAATTTGGTGATATGAATGACTTACAATCCCTAAACCTGCATAAAATAACTAATGTGTAAAGTATTTTAGGACCCCACTACCCCTTTGGACTCGAAGTCATTACAAGCTGCCATACTTGGGAAAAAGTGCTAAACGTGGCACCTAATATCCATACTCCATGAAAAGGTTGAAATTTGGTAACATGAATATGAAAATCAAACCCTAACTCTCCAGTTTCCAAATGTTTGCAAACATTATAATAGCCTCTGACCATTTGTAAGAATAGGGCTTTTCAAAGCTAAAAGGAGTCGAGAGGTGTTTTTGAAATCTCTATCTCTCTCTCTCTCTCTCTCTCTCTCTCACACACACACACACACACACACGCATACACACCTATAAACAAATATTATTGATTATCGAAGATTTTGACCCATAGAAAGGAATTATTAGAATTATTATTAAATTCTTACACCTGTAGGTGTTCTCTTTCGCATCAATACTCACCGGCTTTTGATATCATATATTTAAGATAGTTATATGAAATAACATTTATAACTTGAATTTTCTGGGTATAGCCAGCAGAAGCCTCTTCATTCTGAAAGAATTTTGATATTTTGTATAATTGTAAACCATAAAGAGATAGATAAAATTTAGTTTACAAAAATGTATATATATATATATATATTTAAAACGCACAATTGATTTCAAATAACTCTTTGGTAGCATACTCTATTTTCCAGACATTCTTATTATTGGTTTCAATTTTTCAATACTTTGTAATTTCTTAAAGTGCTGTCGTTCAGTTATTTCTCGCGATGATATATGTCAAATATATACGAGGTATGTTTTTAAAGTAAATACCGATAATTTTTTAAAACTAACACAATATTATTTGCCAAAATACTTTATTATCATGCATTATCTTATACCTACTGCTTTACATAGTCACCGCTGTTATTCAGCACTTGTCATAACGGGAAAACGGTTTTTGTGTGCCTTCATAAAAGAATGATGTCACCTGTGATGAAAGCCAAGTCTGTACTTCTGGTTTCAACATCATCGTCGTTGAAATGGTGGTCGAATTGTTCCCAATCAAATGATGCAATCAGATCTTAGTGTATTTGGCTGTGTGTGTGTGTGTGTGTGTGTGCGGGAAATGTCACCCATTATGTTTCCTCATAAGCCTCACATAATTGGCGATGAATGTTTGCTGGTGTAAAATTATTCGCATTCAAAAAACGCATTACTGATCTGACTTCATAGTCGGCGGGTCATTCGATTGTTTTCAACACTTCGAAACGCTCTAACAACAGGAAAACACAACGTGACGATCGCTCACAGCTGCGTCTGTCTTCTTAATGAATAGAGGAAGTGATCGGCATGCTCAAAATCGCGACTGCAGCGGCAAAATATTAAAACGTTACTGTAAAAACACACCTCGTATGTATACTGACACGCAAAAAATGTGGCCCATAGTGGAACGGAGCTGTTTATGTCGGTACTGCCAAAATTTAGCTACATGCCCTACTAGTGTGACCACCTCTGTTTCTCGAGCATAATGCTAGCCACTGGATTGGCGAGGTGCTTTGTCTCCCGCAAGGTATGGCCCAACTTCCGAAGGGTAACATCACAATTTAAACCTTATATTTTCATGCTGCATTACAATTTTCTTAATGTCGGTTCTCTTATTGCGTTTAGTAGCGGCAACAGCTTTAACCTTCGTCTCCATCTTGCTGATGAAAGCTCTCATATATGAAATGCCCAGCTGTCGTTCAGTTTAACCACACATGCAAAATAACTCTTCACCCCTTCCTCTAGAAGGCCGAATTATTTGCAATTGGTTTAGCCTTTCCATTGTGTGCCAATCGTAGCGAAACTCTTTCGTAGAGGGATATCCGTACCATCTCTTCATTCCACATAGATTATAAACATTGTTTATTGGTTAGTTTGTATGTCCGTAATTATTTTTCAGGCCAGTCACATAGAGAACTGGAAACGACCGGAGTCTAAAGCTGGTTACCTGAAGGTGGAAACCTTACGGAGAGAAAATCACTATGGCATCTGTGGTGTTGGGCCAATTTTTATGCACGAAAGTGTACGTGATAGAGAAAAAAATAGATTATAATGCTCATAGTCAAATGTCCTCAGTAAATATTAGATTGCTTCTATGTACTAAATAAACATATTTTTCTCCTTCCTATATTTACCTGGCATTCTTACTACGCTAGTTTTAGTGCATTTATTATTTAAATAGATACAACATTTACAATTTTCTCACAACGTATTTGAATCCTATAACGTCCTTAAACATTTTAATTCTATTTTAAGTGATAAGACTATCTTATAATAAATTTGAAATCTGGAAGAAATGATTATCACGACTGTGTTATGAGGCTGCGACATCGGAGTTGTTACGTTTGTTTAGAGGCGTCCTGTAGTCGACTGTTTATAACGAGAGTGTTAGGTTTACAGTTGAGTCAAGTGTATTGCCGCACAGTGTTCACGTAGACGAAATACAAAAGGAAAGTATGCGAAATTCCACAGAGTTGCAAAACTATACATTGGAGTATGGCGAAAATGTTTTCTCAATTATTAATAAAGACCTTTATTGCAAACCGTGCAATAGCACAATTGCTTCTGGGCATAGTAGATCGTGTAACGTGCGAAGATATGTCAACACAGAAACACATAAGCGTTGTATGCAAAAATTTAAGGATAAGCTGCAGGAAGAATCATCTCCATCAAATCAAACGTTCAACGAACTATGCGCAACATTTATTTCTGCCGATATTTCCTTATATAAACTACAGGATACAAAGTTGCAGATTGTAATTCATTGAAATAAACTGAAAATTTTATCCATGTGCACTTTGTGCCGTAGCGCTTTGCATTTATGATTTAATAAAGACATTTCATTTATATAAGTCAGCAGTATATGTTGTAAATAGTATTGCAGAAATAAAGTAAATGTTAGTGAGACATGCGTAATTCTTCTTGTATAGGGTCCTTCAACAAGAATGTCCTATCTTTGAACTTAAATAAAACATGTTCTATAAACGATAGAGGTTTATTTCTTTTTTTATTTTGGAACATAATTAATTTCATTACGTGTGGAAGAGAACACTAGTTAAGTAACCGCCGCGACTTCGTTGGATTGTGCGTATACGGTGACCCAATTTTCAATGACAGAGGAACGTAAATTAGATCCAACTTCACGAATAACACGCGTGATGTTATTCATAAGATCATTTGCTGGTTCTGGCTTTTTGACATAAACTCCAGATTTAACATAACCCCACAAGAAGTAATCCAACGGCGTTAAATCACATGACCTCGGGGGCCAGTTAACATCACCACCACGGGAAATTATGAAACCTCTGAACTTCTCCTTCAAAAGATCGATTGTTTCGAGAGTAATATGACATGTGGCATTATCTTGCTGGAACCAGATGTTTCTGAGATCCATACCATCCAATTGAGGCCCAAAATAGTCCCTTATAAGAGCCCGGTATCTTTCTCAATTGACACAGTTTCTCTATCTTCATCTTGGAAAAAATGTGGACCAATTCACAGTAACCTTTTGGGGATGAAGTGGTCGTTCTTGAATCTGCATTGGATTGTGATAGCGGCAAGTTTGTTTGTTATCACAAACATCCATCCAAAAGTGGGCTTCGTCGCTGAAGATGATTTTTCGACACAAATCCGGGTCAGCTTCCAATTGCTCCATAGCCCAGTCAGCGAATACACGGCGCAACCTATGGTCGTTGGGCTTTAGTTCTTGAGTTAACACCGTTTTGTAAGCGTCCAGATGCAGAATTAGCCAAGTTGTGGTAGGCGAAAGCACCAATTCTTGCACTGGACGAGCAATTGATTTGTTTCCGTTCTCGCGTACACTCTCACGAACGGCGCCTATGTTTTCGTTGGAGCGCTTACGTCGATTACGTACAGGCGTTCTTTGATCGCTGACAGAACCACTTCTTTCAAATTTATCGATCAAATGCAGAATTGTTCCCTCGCAGGGACGATCATGCACACCGTAAACTTCACGCAATACACGGAAGGTTTGGCAAAGATGATCCATTTTGATAATAAATGTTCACAATTTCTATGCGTTGCTGAATGCTGTAACATTCCATGGCTATATGTCAATAACAACTGTAACCACATGACAAAAATGTAACTCAATAACAGCGGCAGGCATCACATGTTAAAGATAGGACACTCTTGTTGAAGGACCCTATATATGTGTAGACTGTACCGCGCGGATCCAGTGTCAGCCCTTATCGCTACAGCCTTACCTTCCTATTCTATACGCTTTCCTCCACGTAGCGACTCCGATGTTGCAACCCTAGTTATGAATGCACTTCTCATAGGGTTTTAATATGTTTTACACACAAGTTAAAGACACTAATTAGATTGAGATTATTTTTATAACTTGCTTCATGAACATATTTCCAATTACACATGCGGGGACTGTGATGAGAAAGCACACACAATTATCTGATTCCTCTTCAAATTCATCTATGGAAAGTTAGTTGATGGAGAACCTTTTGAAAATATTTTTGGAAAACTTAGGAAGTATTTCTTGTTGTGTATTATAATCCAGAAATATTGGGTTGTATCATAAGTTCGTTCGTTTTGCTCGCAAGTTCCATCTATAGCGCCTGAAAACCCTGAACCCTCTCTACACTCAAGTTATCCCCTACGACTTAGAGAACAACAACCAGACTCACTATTGGATATGTCAGTATATATTTGTGACTGACGTTGGATAGAAAGGCGTGAACTTATGTTTACAAACTATGGAAAGCAAAAAGGAACATTTCCGACATCTTATGCAGTTTTACTATCGTAAGGGCAAAACCGCCTCACAATACCGGCAGAAAATTTGTGCTTTCTATGGGGAAGATGCAGTATCGAAGCGAGCATGTCAAAAGTGGTTTAGTCGATTTCTCCCTAAAAGACAAACCTCGGTCTGGACGGCCAATGGTTACGGACGTGGAAAGAATAATGAAACGATAGTCTACAATCCACGAATTACAACTCGGGTGTTGGCATTGGAGCTCAATTTAGCTCGTGCTACTATAGCCATGAATTTATCAATATATTGTCGACAATAATGGTGTATACTGCAGGAAATAAATAGCTTGTTTACAAAACCTAACTGCCATAGTTATGTATCTTTTGAACGACCTTGTGTTTAAAGCTCGTAAACGGGAAGTTCGGCAACTAGTCTGTCGTAGCAATGCTGCGGGTGAAGTGTGTTCCCAGGCGTTCTTAGTGATTGAAACGTAACGAAAAGTGAGCGAATGTATGATTACACAATCTTCTTAATCGTTGCACATAATTACATGGTACGTAGAGTCCAATTTTCTGCTTAAAAAAAGCTACAATGCTTTTTTGTACACTTGCCACTGCTCAGTAACTGGTTATTTGGAATTGTAATAGGCTAAGCAGTATTTCCAGAAGTTGGAAGACTGTCGGAGAGAGATCAAGGAAGTCAGATGTTTCGCCGATGTTTCACATCCTTTTGCGTGAATATCATGGAATTTTCCATTGTTAATAGGAATAGCTGGGGCTACTACGCTTATAAGGGTTATAGGGGAGGATTTACCACAAAATGTTCTAGAACTTTGTAAAATAATTTAATAAAGAACGGGGGGGGGTAAATTAAATTAATTAAACCGTCGTTTGGATTTAAAAAGCCAACTATGCAACGTTGGGCAGTCAGTTAGTAATTGCATAATGAGAGAAAATTGTGCCCTGCGTAACATCAGAAGTTACCCAAGCGACATTTTGTAATTAACAACTGAGAAGTGTGTTTTTCCCCATGGTAATAGATAATGTGCCATTTCCAAAACGTCTAAGCTGATGTCCTGGGAGTAGGGAATATTGTGTTCAGCAGATTTGCCCCGATTTTGTTGTATATTCATGTTAGGAGTTTCTGTATTATTTTAAAACTGTGAATCCATTATGTTATCAAATAACTAAGGGATCAAAGAGAAGATTTAAAATTGCATCTATTGTAATTGCATAAACATTACTCCATCATTCTGATAATTTACCACCCAATGGCTTTTTTCTGAACTTGGAATACTGCGGGTAAAGATAATGGAAATCAGAAATACAACATACGCCGATATGTCGTACCCATATCCGTGAATGTAAGGGTTTTCTCATTCTTTATTAGGAATAGTACGGGACTGTAGGAGGTTATAATTATAAGGGCTAAATGGGGCATTTCCTCATATAAATCCTCTAGGTCACTGTACAACAATTTCTAAGTAATACCGCAGAAGAAAATAAATTTAATGAAATACTTATTCGAATAATCCAGCACACTTGAAATATCAGTGTAATTTCTACATAACGGAAATAACGCATTAGCTCGCTTTAATTTCAGTTGTAACACGACAGGTTGCAGTTCAATATATAACTACCCTAAACGCAACCGTTTTATGCGTTCAAATGGCTTCATAAACACAGCAGCCTTTGAAGTTTGCCTACAACAAATGCCCAGATTCCCTCTCTGGTTATAGCAAGTGGAGACAATTTGGGACTGAAAAAATGGATTAAATGTGTTCACGGGAAAAGTAGAGGAAAAAGGTGCAAAGTAGAGGTACTTAATTACAAGCGAATGTTTGTTCCTGTTGTTGACAGAAGTTCGTATAACACCGGCAATATCGCGACATCAAAGAACCTTCAAAGCAAAATCAACTCATTCGCTTAATGCCCGCTTCTCTGGAGTTGGTGACCGGGGTGCAAGGTTTACGTAATCATTTAAATACCAGAGTCTCAACATTCTCAGTCATTACATTGCAAAATAAGTCATACCTGAAAACTCAGAATTGCGCCCCACCTAAAAAATGAAAATAAGTTTCTAATTGTTTGTATTCACACGATATTCCCTATTAATTACCGTTTGTTACTTTCTCTACCGCGGTACATAGCATGTAGAGAAGGCATTACATTGCATCCAAAATTCGATAACTAGATTTCAGCGGAAATATATGTAATGGAACTTCCTGAATCCAAAAAAAGCATTTTTAGAAAAAGGTCAGTGTGTATGTGTGTGTGAATAACATAACTCAAAAAGGAAAAGTCGGATAGTTAGTATTTAAATTCAGTATCCCCCAAAATGCGATACGAAAACATTCAAGAAAATTCCTTAACCTCCAACTACCCCTTACATGGTTACATGGAACATTTTTGGACATTTTTTACACCAAAGTAGCTCTAAACATCTTATTAAAATATCATATACAGATGTATCTTTATTAGTGCCATATATTTGGGGGACGTGTTCCTGACATCAACACAGTAAAAAAAGTTGATATGAACATGGGTCTGAAAATCATTCATTTCAGAGTTACAACACAAAATCTAAAGTTACATAATTTGCTCACAGTGGCCTTCTCTTGCTTCGATGCATGCTCTGGCGTACTCTGTTGAAAATTCCTGGTGTGTTTCATATTTGGTCAAATCCAATTTGGATACGTCCTCTCAAAATGTCAACATCAGGTACATGAGTCGCATAAACCAAAGACTTCAAGTATCCCTAACAAAGAAATCCATTGGATTCAAATCAGGTGATCGAGCAGTACATGCAATGAGTGCCCCTCGACCAATCCATCTTTGCGGAAATCGATCATTCAAAAACGTACAAACTATCATACTGAAATGAGCTGGACCACCGTCGTGTAAAAACCACATTCGTTGGATGATGTCCAGAGGCACATTATCAGTAAAGTGATGCAACTCATTTCTGAGAAACTGGAAATAGGTTTGTCCATTCAGACGTGGAGGGAAGAAGTAGGGACTAATAAGGTGATCATGAATTATTCCACCCCAAACGTTGAGAGAGAACCTCTGTTGATGGTTGTCCTGTGGTACTTCATTAGGATTTTCAAATGCCCAGTTACGTATGTTATGAAAATTGAAGAGTAAAACCAGCCTCATCCGTGAATAAGATATAGGCTAGGAAATTGATGAACACAGCGCACTGCTGTAACATGCGTTGACAGAAACGTCTTCTTGGCTCAAAGTCCGTCTCATTTAATCCTTGCACACGTTAAAAGTGATACGGGTACAAAATATTTTCATGCAGAATTCTCCAGATAGTCAAACTCAATGCCTCGTACCGCTCTTGGTCTCCCAACATCCCTAATGCTTCTCTCAAATGCGCCATTCTCTCTCAAGCGTTGTGACATCGTGCGAAAGTTCTTCCACACGGTAACGGCCTGTCAGGGTACCTTTCTGCATAAAGTTCACGTGCTCGTGCTGCATTGCCGTCTGCACGGCCATACGTGTAGTGCATATCCTTCTGTTCACTCATGGAATACATCTTCTTTGACCTATAACAACGAAACGGTTGATTTTCAGAACCATGTACATTTGAACTTTTTTTACTTTTTTAATGTCAAGAACACGTCCCCCAAATATATGACACCAATAAAGATAACCCTGCATTAAATATATTTACATGCAAAATAAAATGTACATCTTGAACTTCCGGACTGTAGGGAGGGTGGTCGAATTGTTCCCACAAAATAATGCGATCAGATCTTGAGTTTGTTTGGCTGTGTATGGCAGGCATTGTCACTCATTATTGTTTCCCCATAAACCTTTAACAATTAGCAATGAATGTTTGCTGGTGTACATTTCTCGCATTAGAAAAACCGAATCACTGATCTGACTTCGCAGTCGGCCGGTCTTTCGATTGTTTTGAACATTTCGAAACGTTCTAAGAAAAGGAAAACACATAATGAATGGAGGAAGTGATCGCGCATGCTCAAAATCGCTACTGAAGTTGCGAAATATTAAAACGGTACTTCCTTTAAAAATACTCCACGTAGTATAGGTACTTCATGCTCACTTAGTACTAGGTAGGGTAATTCCTTTAACATTGGTTATGTGACGTAACAATAGGCTACTTATAAATACGTACTAGGCATGTTCTGAAACATTATGTACAAATCCACTGTTATACAAAATAAATTTAAATAAATGTACCCTCCATTGATTCGTATTACATTCGCCACTAACTTTTTTTTTATTATTTTAAGTTTCAAATTTGGGGTGCGCACTGGTTTTGTTGCCACATTAGATTCACGTTAATATGTATTATTTTGTTCTGTTCATTGTGTTACATTGGATTACGTGGTTTAATTTGTGTAGATGTTCTGTGTTTAATAATGAGTGATTGTTTAAGAGGACGTCCACGTCCAAGTGTGGTATAGTGCTATGGGGTACTTCAAGAGCCAGAATATGAATATTTGGTACAAAATAATAGACCTAAGTCCCTTAGGACACAACACTGTTCCAAACGAAAACGATTGCAGAATGGAAATTTAATTACAATATTGTGCTTTAACTTTTAAGTACTGTGCAATAAAGTATAGGAAAATTATTGATAAATATATTTCTGCTTTCAACAATTACAGACTTTAATTCGTAGCTATAGCTATGATTACCCGCTAGATAGGTATATCTAAACGCAGTAGTCATCAATAGTTTAAAATGTTACGGTTTTGCAGCGTTAGTCTTTTCACTTGCTATAGCAGTTAAAATGATTGTTATATTTGGTAAGTCGAGAAACATATGAAAATATCTTTGTGTTACATTCACATGGCTTTCTGTACCCACTCTTATAGAAACTATTCCTACTGAGGTTAATTCTTCTATTCACTTGTGGTTAATTGATTTAAACATTTGCAGAAACTATTTAATTACACATTCCGTTGTCGATACAAGAGCGATAGTCAATCTTCAGAAAGGGGTCGCTACTGATAGCTTTGAAATTCTACTCTTTGAATGACCACGAGAGTAAACAAGGTGGATACGCAAAACTGAAGCGACAAAGCGATTCGCCCACCGCTAGCGTGTCTGCCTCACATTCAACATGTCCAAAGTCCGAATCTCGCTAGGGTGAGTTACCCGGATAAGGTAAGCTCTATGGATCCCGGGTATATTTGAGCATTATTTTACCCATTTCATACCGAGCGGGTTGGCCCAGACGGTAACGCCTGTGACCCACATTCCGGAGATCGTGGGTTCGGTTCTCATGGCCGAATTTTCTACCCGTAGGTTTTTTTCGGGATTTCCCGGGTCACTAGGCGAATGCTGGGAAGTTTCATTACATTCCCCAATTTCCTGTCCTCCATTTTGTCTCCATTATCATTTCACTTCACGTTTCATCTGCTTGGTCTGTTTCAGGGTTGAAAGTGTCGGAGGGAGTCCCGGTGTTGCATGGCAGGGATAAAGGATGCCCTGTGTAACCCTTCGTACCCCGAAATGGATGCGGTCTCTGAGTCCCGGGCCTCCCAGGGAATATATATACCCGCAGGGGGGAGGGGAGCCGGTTTCGCCAGCTGTCATTCGGGAAATTTCTATCTGTAGAAGGTAGGGACCCTGACCTCTGCCCTGTCGTGGCTCCTGGTCTGGCCGCCCGCTGTCTTCTCTCACCTCACTCCTTCCTCTCGGGGGCACCTGGGTTATGAGTATTCGTGCGCATGCTGGGTATAAGGGACAGTACTTCTCCAATGGGACTGACATCTTTGTGCAGCCATAGATTTGCATTCTCAGCTTCGAAGCAGCGTCCATCGACTTCAGATGTGCCTACCGATAACTTGTGGACATAACTGGATTTCAGCAAAGAGCAAAGTAGAGTTTTACTTAAGTCTACTTTTCTGTACCCTTCCTTTCTCCTGTTGTTCAAAATTGGGCCGAAAACTTTTGTTCAAAACTGTGCCTGAACTGGGGCTTCAGGCACAAAAGATCTTACAGGTCGAGATGCTAAATCTCCCTCCGTAGTTAGTCCTAGTGCTACCCATTTCATTCATCGTCTGATGTGACCTAAGCTGTTAAATGACGTTAAAACTTAAAAAAAAGAAAGGAAAGAAAGCGACTTGCCATTATCTGGCCTAAAATTCCTTCCTTTCACGATAACGTCAGAAACAGCTGAATGATGACCACTTAAAAAGGACAAATTATTAAAACATTCTGACCAATATGAACGGATATTCGGAAATCTTTAAAGGTGCATAAACGTTTTTGAACCCATTTTCTTTTAAAGAGCTCTACATTTTCTCGGTTGTACGATTTTGTCTATCTTTTACGGTTTTCCGGTTAAATACAAGTATACAAAATTCTATGCGAATGAAGGAAATTTCACAAGCTACTTCTAGGAAATTCTAGACATACATTTTATTTCTCATATAAGTATTTTAATCAAATGTTACAGCCATTTTTGAGATAATAATAACGAAAAATGTTCGAATTGAGGGGATCTTTTTCTTGAAAACCTTGTGTCGTATATTTGTAAGAGGGAGACATACACACACACACACCTTCTAAAAACTTTTTTTATCCAGGAGAACTCAAAATAAGCATCTCTGGTGAAATAATATAACACTTCCTCTACTCTAAGTACGTGGTAGAGAAAGTAGCAACCGGATGAGAACATTTACATATAATATTCCAACTTCATCAAACGGTTTTAATATTTGTAAAAGACAGAATTATAAAGAAATCAGAGTAGTTTCGAAGAAAGTATTCGTTAATAACACCACAGTTATTTTCCTTAGAACTGCAGTTTCGCAAAACCACAGTATAAGGAACTAAAATCTCCGTTGACACCGTGGTATTGTTTTTCTTATCTGAATTATTTCCAAATCTGTAATTCTAGAAATATGATAGAGCGTATTTAATACCAAAAACAAACGAAGCACTCAGTGACGAAAGAAGTGGTTATATAACTGAGTCTGCAATCTTCGAAATGACCATAGTGAATAGTTTTAAATATCTGGACCCCTCATTTTTATTATTTAAAATTCGAATTTGGAAAAACGATTCTAATGGTGAAAACATGGAACCGAATAATGCTTGTATAGTGTTTAAATTTCCACATACTATTTATCCAGAGAGAGGGAGAGAGAGCGAAAGGGGAGGAATTGCGATGAATCGTCTGAGAACTTCATGGACAGGATTTTTATATCTTTCGTATAATAGTATAAAACGTTTGAAATAGAATACTTGGTAGTGACTCACCTTCCTTTTGCAGGTAGTTGGAAACAACACTTGAGGTAAGATTCAGGCTTTTCATAGAGTGAAATCCATATTATTTTTCCAAAGCCGTGCTAAGTTGTTACTGCATTACGGAATTACTGGTGTATATTTCCAAAGAGAGTTATTTCTTGTATATACACTGAATAGCAGTGAAATAAATTAATATACTTATGATATAAAAGAACTACAGCTACTTCTGTCTTATTTACTTCTATTTTTATTTACTCATTCAATAAAACGAAATAAATAAAGGATTTAATTCCCTTATTAACTTTACTTATTCAAACCCTTAAAATAAAATTTTTAAACCTAGATAAAAAAACAAAAAATTTAAAGATAAAGGCAAAAAGCTTTGAAATAACTGTACAGTGTACAATGCTGGTAACATTTACATACTAATAATCCAACTTCATCAAATGGTTTCAGTATTTGTAAAAGACAGAATTATAAAGAAAACAGAATTAACAATTTCCAAGGTATTCTTTGTTATTGGTGTGAACTTTCAAATACTTTATACTTTTCTCAATTGCAAATCACTTGCCTTCTTTATTTTTCGTGTTTGTGCAAAGAGAGCAGAATTTCTGTCATCACATAATGATCAGTTTTGAAAAGATTTGACATCGTCCTAGCTTACTGTATTACTCTCATATCTTCAACGGAATGTCTAAATAAGTAATAAAGTTTTATGTGTATTAACAAGAAGAAGATACAACAATAAGCTTTTGCGCGAATAGTTTGTAGAAGAGTGAACAGTGGAAGTCCTGTGAATGTATACGTATGGATTTTTTTCCCGTACATCTTAAGGGAACATCTATACCCCTTCTACTCGGTACAGTTTCTACTTTCTCTACCACACATCACAGTAGATAGAGCAGTATTGCATTCCACTCAACAATTCGATAGTGGATTTCCCGGAAATACATGTTTTGAGGCCTCCTGAATGAAAAAAAAATCTTTTTAGAAAAATGTCCGTGTGTGTGTCTGTGTCTATGAACAGTATAACAAAAACAAAAAGTTGGATAAGTATCAAACTTGTTGACATTTGAAAAGAATTAGCCTCTGAGGATGGGAACAACCGTTTCCCGAAACATGTTAAGTGAGTAAACGTAAGTAAAGTTAGTGTAACAATTCCGACTCACCTTAAATAAAATCAAGCTTGTTATTTAAGTTCAATATCCTCCAAGGATGCAACACAAAGATTATCAAGAAAATTTCCCCACCACAACTACTATTTACAAGGAACATTTTTCGAAAGTTTTGATTTTTGGAAAAATTGGTTTTAACGAATTTGATTAAAATACCATATATTAAAGATATTTACATAACAAAATTTATATTCTGAATTTTCTGGGAATATCCTGTGAGGTCCTCTTCATTCGGAAGAGATTTTGTATAATCTTGTATAACTGGTACACGGTAAAACGATAGACAAAAACGTACTACACAAAAAATATGGATCTCTTTAAAACGCACAATTATTCCAAATAGGTTTTTTGAGGCATAGAAATTTCTGAAGTATCCGTTATTAAAGGTTCGAATTGTTCATTACTTGGTCATTCTCCATTCTCTTAAAGTCCTGTCAACATTCAATTGTTCCTCGCGATTGCGTGGAAACAGTATGGAATTTTAAGGCCAGTGTACAGCGTCTAGTGCTTAATACTTTTGACTATCACTGTTTTCTTTGCATCTATAACGAAATGTGTAAAGTAGCAAAGGTTTATTTGGATTAAAATAAGCTTTCGTAAGAATAGATTATGTTCCCATTAATACAGGCTGAGGGTAGAGAAAGTCATGTGAATGTATCGCCTCAGATTTTTTCTCTCTTTAGTGCTTTGTTTTCGATGTAACTGGAGTATGCTGAAATTATTTGCTATCATTATTCCTTACTTATTTTATTTATTTGCGTATTATACTTTGTTCTATTTAATCAAATGTGAAATATATTACATGTTGCCTTTAATTTCTATATACTAAAGCCTCATTGAATCTGTAAGGAAATTTGAAAATATAACAGGAGTATGCACCAGCTTTTGTAACTTTGAGATTGCTGGATAGTTCATGACATCTAGAAAGGAATAAGGTTTTGTACAGTGAAACAGCTGTCCAAAATGTCTGAATGGCTTCTGAGACCATTGTACCTATGAATATGTCATCTGATATGATGCACATTTGTAAGAAGCGTTATATAGAACAAATCATGGCCACAATTCATTGAAAATATAATGACGCTTATATCCGCTCAAACACGAAGTATATTTATGTTTACACTTTAATCAAATTAGAGAATATTTCTGCGATGACCATCCGGATCTTCAAATTTATTCGGCCGTTGCCGCCAGTCGGTTGTCTGTGCATCACGCCAATACTTTGAAGCGAAGTTATCACTAGTGCCACTAGCAGAGGATTAACGCAATATGAGTGGAAGAGATAGATGTCAACAGTTTCGAGATCACCTTAATGAAATGGGACTTGTACAGTACATTTATAGTATTTAAATTTGGAGCTTCTTTCGCTTGTTGCGTTTCGTAAACTCGCAGTCTCAGTATGTATGCTGATTGGTAACTCAAATAATTGGATAATTTTTGTAGTGTAGAGTGTCTCAGCTTTAATGACACAACTAACTTTTTAAATAAAAAAACAAATGAAGTATCATTTATGCATATTTTAAATACATTTAAAAATTTAGTTGTTTTTCCTTTTTTATTAACAAAAATTTTATTTTGTTTATTATCATGTTTTGTTTCGAGATTCGTATCATCCTTCTAGTTCGGAAGTAGCACTCAACCATGCAAATTCTTGATCGGTAGTCTCACGTGTAAAGAACGCATAAAATATCTTAGTGGAAAACAGTTCTGCACCGCCGCAGTTCATCAACCTGTTTACGAAGTCGGAAACGCATGCAGTTCGAAGTTCAATTCCGTACCTCCCCTTTGAGACAAGGGGCTCGCTGAACTAATAATGGCATCATTCATTTAAACCGATAGTGCTAAAGGCCGAAAAATCTGAAGACCCTTTATTAAGGTAGTAAAATGGATAAATCTGTAAATAGTTCTTGCAAAATTGTTATAAATATTTTCTTACTTTAGAGGGTAAGCATGCTCACATTTCCACTGTTGGTATTAATTGGTTATATATTTTCTTCAATAAATGTTGTAGCGCTGCACCTTACAGCCGCAATTAATAGCGCAAACTGAAGCTGTTGAAGTATACAATAATAGAAGCAAAAAGGTTCCAGTAAACATGGGTCCATAAACAAGCCGTGTGCGAGATTTATAATTGCGAATGTGTGGTTATGGGCCGCCACTGACGTGAATTGCTTGAGGATGTTCCCCTTGAGCAACGTCGGAGCCTGTGGTACATGTTTGATGGAGCACCGGCACGTTTCGCTTCTACTGTAAGAAGACATCCAACGCGGAGTTATGGTCCAATTTGGATGGATCGAGGAGGGCCTGTACGTTGGCCTCCACGATCACCTGATTCAATCCTTTGGATTTTTCTGTATGGGACCACCTCAAAAGTGTAGTTTACAGCACTCTCGTTGATAACGTTGAAGCTCTGAGCAGAGAATTGCACGTGATTGTCAAGAATTCCGAGATGATCCGGGAATGTTTGAAAGAATTCGAAACTCCTGCAGAGACGAGTGCAGTATTGCATCCAGATACAAGGACGACACTTTGGACACCTCCTTTAATCGGGAAGAGTGTGCGGTATTAATGACATATACCATACTAAAGTAGAATTGTATTCCTTGTTAAGCTATGAGCGAATTTTGAGGCAACTTAGAATGGTAATTATTAAACAAAACTACTTTTCAAATTCATTTATACTAATTACCACGATGTTGTTTAATGAAGCCAGTGGCGGCTTATAATATCACATATCTGCAATTATCTCGCACATGGCTCGTTGACGGATCCATGTTTATTGGAACGCTTTTGCTTCTACTTTAGTATACCTTCAGCTGTTTTAGTTTGCACTATTAATTATGATACGACCGTATAAAACTATTCGTGTGGACGTTCTCTAACATAAGAAAAATTTGCATAGATTTCGCGAACATCTGGTACAACCGTAAAAAGTTTATTTATGCGGGTATATTCGGTTTTTATATCAGGTGCACCGCCCGTCCGTAAGTTTTATTTAATTTATGCAACATGCTAAACGGCCGATGTGTCGTATTCCGTTAATTTAGTTGCGTACGGAAAGGCTTCACACTGAGTGAAACATTTTATGTGCCTATTAAAACAAGATTCTCTCTTCCTATTAAAACTTCACACAATTCATTACGGTATTCATTTAAAAAGTGATTCCTATATTAGATTTGCATTACGCGCGATAAATGCCAATTTAACTGGAGAAACGCAAGGTTGTAACAACAAATATTTCGAAAACAGCTAATGCTGCAAAACGTTATATTAGCTGTATATTTTATAAGTTCTAAATTTTTTATGTAGTAGGACTTTGTCTATATCTTATGGCTTACCAGTTACATAAAATATATCAGAATGAAGAGGATTCACAGGGTATTTACAGAAAAGTAAAAATACCTACACATGTAATTAAAAACGCAGAACCTTAAACATATGGCACATTTCAATCATAATCGTTACAGCCATTGCGGAAACTCAAAATGACGATAAAGCTTGCATTTAAAGGTAGTTTGTGGTGGAGAATTTTCTTGAAAAAAATCTGATGTGTTACACTCACATGACTTTCTCTACTCTTGTACAAACTATTTTTACAAACGCTTATTCTCCATATGCTTCATCTTAATCGAGATGTTAATCTTATTGCTCTTATAGGCTTTAAGCAATAGTCAAATATTTTAAGAGCTGGTTTCTATGTGGCGCATTCCATTCTCTTTGTATTACAGGACAAAAAAAATGAATAACGAGTTTCCATTTGAGAAAAAGTATAAATATTGGAAAGTTTAAGGGAATAACAAGCAATATCTCGAAAATGGTTCACTCAACAAAAAATGTATATGACATAAATTGTGTATTTTAACGCGATCTAAATTTTTTCTGTAGTAAAATTTTGTCTATCATTTATGGTTTACCAGTAACGCAAAAGTCGTTCAGAATGAGATGTACATTTCATTTGTCATCAAAATATCTAAAACATACGATATTTTAATCAAAATCGTTAGAGCCATTTCTGAGAAACTTAAACTTTTCGAAAAATGTTCCATCTGGGGTGGGGGGATTTTCTTGAAAACCTTCGTGTCGGCTATCTGGAAGATACTGAACCTAAATACCAAGTTTGGTGTTTATCCGACTGTTCATTTCTGAGTTATGCTGTTCACAGACAGACAGACAGACAGACACACACAGACACACACACGGACATGTTTCCAAAAATCTGATATGTTACACTCACATGACTTTCTCTACTCTTGTACAAACTATTTTTACAAACGCTTATTCTCCATCTATTTCATGTTAATCGAGATAAACATTTGCAGACTCTATCTTATTGCTAATTTTCTTATAGATGTAAGGGGAATATATATTTACAAGGGCAATATAGAAATACAGTAGATTTTAAGCATATACATATCTCTTAATAGCTGGTTGCTAGGTGCAGCACCATTCCCTTTGCTACAGATTAATACTCTTTGCATAACCAAGACAAAAAAAATTAATAACGAATTCCCATTTGAGAAAATAAGTATTGAAAAATTTAAGGGAATAACAAGCAATATCTCGAAAATGGTTCACTCAACAACACAAATGTATATGACACAAATTGTGTATTTTTAACGCGATCTACATTTTTTGTGTAGTAAAATTTTGTCTATCCCTTATGGTTTACCAGTTATGCAAAAGTCGTTCACAATGAAGAATACTTTTGGAGAAATTCCCAGAAAATTCAAGATATACATTTTATTTGTCATGAAAATATCTTAAACATATGATATTTTAATCAAAATCGTTAGAGCCATTTTTGAGAAATTTAAAATTTTCGAAAAATGTTCCATGTAAAGGGGGATCTGGGGTGGGGGGAATTTCTTGAAAACCTTCGTGTCGCATCTCTGGAAGATACTGAACCTAAACACCAAGTTTGGTGTTTATCCGACTGTTCGTTTCTGAGTTATGCTGTTCACAGACAGACAGACACAGACACACACACACACACACACACACACAGAGACAGACACACAGACACACACACGGACATGTTTCAAAATTGCTTTTTTTGGATTCAGGGGGTCTCAAAACATGTATTTCCGGTGAAATCTCGGTATCGAATTTTTGGGTGAAATACAATACTTCCCCTACTTACTATACGTAGTACAGAAAGTAAAAATGGTTGCCTCGTTCATACATACACACAACGCTTTTGGGGTGGGGTTCAGCGAACCTCAAAATGTGTACTTCCGGTGAAGTCTCGATATCGAATTTTAGGTGAATACAGCATCTGCTCTACCTGGCATAAGTAAAGAGCAGCGAAATAAAGAGTGGATTGAGTGACAAAAGTAACTTTGGAGTTAAGTCCATCTTAAAAACATAGTACCTTCGACTGAGATCTGGATTAGTTTTGTTGCTAATGTTATAAATTTAATGTTTTTATTAAACATTGAGCATTGCTACCTGTTTCTGAATCCTCAGAATGATGGATCCAATGTCAAAATCAGTCAAGGAAATGACAAACCTACGAACTAGAGAGAGAGAGGGAGAGGCTACAGCCAGCTAAAGATATGCCTATACCGAAATGGGTGCTGGAATGAATTCCAGCTTACATACTTGATACATCATACACAATAACTTGTGCCGTTTGATTAATAACGTTAAGGCACTTAACACAGATGTAAGGTCATGCCTGATGTAAACCTGAATTAGAATTTAAAAAGCTAAATTTAAATGTACGAAACAGCTGAGTGGGAACAGGCTGTTATCAAAAAATTCAAAATATACCTTTATTTGTTATGAAAATAACTTAAATCTATTGTAATCAAAATTATTAGAGCCGTTTTTGAGGAAATAAAAAATAATGAAAACTTTTCCCTATAAATATAAGTTTTAGTTGAGGGATTTTCTTCAAAACCTTCTTGGTGCATCCTTGGAAGGTCCTGAACTTAAATGCCAAATTCCATATTTAATTGGCTTTTCATTTTTTAATTATGCTGTTCACATACAGACACAAAAACGACCTTTTCTAAAATTGCTTTTCTTTGAGTTCAGGAAGTTTCAAACCGTGTACTTCCGGTGAAATCTCGGTATCGAATTTTTGGGTGAAATACAATAAATACCTCCTCTACTTACTATAGTCAAGTAGTGGAGAAAGTAAAAATTAAAGTTATGCTACGGAATATAATAACACGGATAAAACATGATTAAAATAAATATGGCTGACCTCTTCGCTTCAAGTGATGAAGCATTAAAATTGTATACACAGAAAATTTATCATCATGAGGTTTAAACCATCTCACGTCAGTTGATTTGTAGCACCAATGCACTGAACTATATGGAAGATTTACTGAAGTGTTCTAAAACAAAGCATTTCTGCATCATGTGCTTTCAGATAATTCCAACTGATTGCTTTTAAGCTTTCTTCGACTGTGATAGATTAATAATACTGCTGGCTAAACATAGGAACAAATAAATATGTTACAAGAAGAACGGCTGCAGAAGAACGTAGTTTTCTGACAAAAGAAGCTAAGTACAGAGCGGGATGGCCTACACGGTGAGGTTTAGGACGCGCATTCGGGAGGTCTCGGCTCAAATCCCAGGGCCGACCAATCTGACCGAAAGGCAAATGCTGGACGGGATAATTTGATCCGCGAATTTTCCTATAATCGCTTTCATCATTACATTTCCTTTGGTTCTTCCTCCGCCATACCAGGAATTGGACTGATCACCCATCCTAGATCCAGCATTTGCTTGCTCAACGACAGGCTACTGACCCAAGGCATTGGCTTGGAAGTCCTTGAAGTGTAAGTCCTGCAAAGAAGAGGATAATCCGTTAAAGATGAAGAAGCTTAAGGATACCCATCTGTAAAATTTCTAAAATATGTAATTTCGGTTCCATTCATTCGAAATTTCAATACAGAAATTACTCTTAATGTATAATATGTATATAAAATTTCATCTATAACTTAAATTATCATTAATTCTAGTATTAAGTTTTTGAAAAATTCAATACTTTATAATTAAACTCTTTAATTGTATATTAATAAATTGTACATATGAAATTTTAATTATCTCACTAGTTTAAGAGAAAATGAAATGTCAAACACAACGCTTTAATCTTTTGCTTAAACATTTACATATGAGTATTATTGTTTAATAAATTAACTACGAATGTTAACAAAAATTCATGTCATCTTTTCAGGCAGGCATTTAATAAATGTTTTAAAAGAACGTGCAGCTATAAAAGTTACATAGAACTAACTAAAGTGGGTTTGTAGTGTTTAACAGCACTAAAATTCATATTTTTGAATGTTAGCTTTTTTGCCTTTTTTCTGAGATGGGTATCTTAAGACTATAACCGGTGGGTTTCTAAGCACAGAAACCTAGGGGCAGCTGATTCTGCTGGTGTATGCAAAAGGAAATGTAATTAAATATTCTGACAAATTCCAAGTGCTTATGATATTGTGTGAACTTTTGATTTGCGTCTAAACCTGAACTAAGCTGGGGGAGATGCATCCCTGTAGGGGTTAACTATACAAAAATGACTTTGTATTTGAACTTGTTTAGATAAAAAAATGAAGGAGTTTTTGCTCGTATTATGACGACGGTAAATTTAAATTGAGTTTTATTTATAGAACGCTCTTTAACTACTTTGGTTCTTAGCGTCCCATTCCATATTGGGCGTGAAAGACCGGTAATTTTGCTCAGAGGCCTCTTTATCAGGCTTGAGGTTCTTTTACGTGCCGTAGATCTACGACACGGGACCACCGGCTTTACTTCCCTTCCGAAGGAAGCCATGCTAAGGAGTTTTACGCCCGAAAAAATCCATCGCCCTCCGCCGTGTTTGAACCCGCGACATTGGGAACTAGAGGCTAGCACGGTACTACTAGTCCACGGAGGACGACATGACGACGGTGACAAGATAGAGAGCTGACAACATTGTCATTCTTAAGGCGGAGTGTACTCTTCTTGAAGTGCACGGGGCGAGGTAGCATGCACACTATTATATTTCTGTCATCGGCTGGGTTCGGTTGGCAGCCATGTGGAAAATTGGGAGGACAGAGACGAGTCACTTTATTACAGCTAATTGGCTGCCATCTAGACCCAGCATAAAGAATCTTGCGAGGATAACATATATTGTTATCGCTGCACTGATTGTCACACATACAGGCAAAATATTAACAATCGAATCAAATGATCCGTAACTTTATACTATCAAAAGGCCCAATTATTGGCCTTTTCTACTACTGTTTAAAACGGTTGCGCTTTGGAGCTCAAAAACTTCACGTCTACAGTGGTTCTCGAATATTCTAAAAAAAATTTAGACCCCTTCTGATATGGTAGGCATTAAGCAATCTAATTAGAGCTCGGAGCAATAGGCGCCAAAAGACTAAAAAGAGAGGCTAATAGCACTACAACAAGCTCAAAATATGCACTAATATAGGCACTTTCAATAAAGATAAGCATTGAAGTGGGCACAATTATTTATTTAATCACACTTAAAAATACATTTTGACATGATAGAACAGTATTAAAATGTTAAATATCCATATACCATATGCTAAATTTACGAAATTCCACACTTTTTAAATTGAGTATAAACTGTAAACGTTATTTCTTTATATTTTCACGCTTCGATTATTATGCAACTTTTATGGCAAATCCCACCAACTCTAGTGCATCCTGTTTGTTATACAATTTCAGATAGATTCATAATTTTGGTGAAATAATTGCAATAATTACTATGCAGTGAACTTGACGAACTTGATGATTTCAGCATGAAAGGTTTACATTCTATACTTACGACTCCAAGAAAGAAACTGAAATAAATAATAAAAAACGACTTTACATAATAAAACCATCTGTTTTATTTCGCATTTTTGGAAAGGAGTGCCGATGTTATAAACTTTCTCAGGCGTGTTGTCGTCAACAATGAATCATGGCTCAAAACGCGAAATATTAATTACAACATTAATATTTCATTAATACATATTAATAATAACGGCCAAAACAAAAATAATGAAATTACGGCAGACAATAACCTTGATAAAAGTACTCATTACATAATAACGCCAAAATAGGCGTTAAGGGTTCACATATGCGAAATTTCTAAATTCTACATTTATGAAATACGTTTTTGAAATTTATAACGCAAGTAACGCACCAAATCATTAGCAATATTGCCAGTAGTTTTCAAGTTATTCGTTGTTTAATTATTTTAATGGTAAACAAAATTGTCTATACGATTAAAATTAAAATGCTACCAATACAAATATATACTTTACTCTAAGAAATATTTAAGAAAGGTTGGAAGCAAACGTTTATTGATGTTTTAGTTTTAGATAAAAACACTTATAAACTTATAAGAAATAATTAGTGTTAATATAGCGTTATAAATATAAATTATATTTATAAATTATAATATAAAATAATAATTTTGGTGTTTTAATTATATTTTCTAATTAATATTCTAAAGAACAATCACTCCCAAAATGCTTAAGGTTAGTGTTTTGGATGTTTGTCTACAAAATATGAAGGAACTTGAAAAAAATTGCATCATGTGAAACATTTTGAACGCGTAATGTATAAAAAATAGAAAGCGAGAAAAAAATGTCTTATCAAGCTTTATCGTGGTGAATTCCTTGACTCAAAGTTTAGCATCTTCGAGCTCTCAAAATAGAGTGAGAATTTAAGTGCTGGAGGAGGGGACGCAGTAATTTCCACGTGAGACAACACGAAGAAGGGGTAAGTTACCATGCACCTAAGTACAGCCTTAATGCACCTTATTCCACGACATTTAGCGCGAAAGCTACAGTGGCCGCAATTACAACGGCCGCAATCGCAAGAGACTCTAGTAAATGAATCTCACGAGGCTGAGTGTGCCCTAGTAGGCAGGAGAAAAAGTCATATTACTATACTTGGAATCGAACCCCAATCGGCTTACACCGCAGGCAGCAAAAAGTAATACCATTTCCGCAATAAACTAACTATAAAGCACGAGGGCCAGTTAAATGAATTATTACGTTCCCTCTCGCGGATATCGGATGTACCTGTAGATACATTAGAAAAGATGTATAACTCCATGATAAGACCGATTTTGTTATACGGAAGTGAAATCTGGAGATTGGGAAAGAGCAGTGCATGTAAATAAAATACAGGTAGCAATTTTGGAAAAGAGTTCTTGGAGTTTCACAAGGCACATCAAATTCTGGGGTACTGAGGGAGCTGGGATGTTATGAGGACACAATACACTGAAAAATAAGAGCAGTGAAGTACTGGCTGAGGCTGATGCAGGGGGATAACTCCAAACTACGATCCAAGTGTTATAAATACCAGCGAGAAAGCCTGTCTCCTAAGTTTTGGGCAGCTGATTTGAAAATGGGTTTGAGGAGAATAGGAATGGGGTTAGTATGGCAAGGAGCTGAAACAAATGACAAAACATAGGGAAAGGTGTCAGAAGAAGACTAAGAGACATCAACCAACTGTAAATAGAAGCGGATTGTAAAAATAAACCTTCTCTAAGTCCAGCAAATGAAATAAAATTGAACTGGGTAAAGAGGCATATATACTTAATTTAGGAAGAAGGGAAAGATCAGGAATGGCATGGTTTAGACTAGGGGGGGCTGGAGGGCACAGAAAATGACTGACGATTCTGGCAGGAGAATTTGCCCATTCTGTGATTTGGACGAGAACTTGGTACATATTTTGGCGGAATGTGCACAGTGGGAGAACCAGCGAACGATTAAACTCAAAGAAAAAATCTTAAATCCGTCAAGAAAGAGATTGGCATGTTGGGAGCTACTGGCTGACCAGAGGAACTGGCAAAACATGGGCAAAGTTGGCTAAGTGCGCAAAGCTAGGTCAAATTTGTTAGTTAGACAAAGGTAATCTGCCTGCCCGCCCACCCGCCCGCCCACCTACCTGTCTATCTGTCTGTCTGTCTGTCTGTCTGTCTATCTATCTATCTATCTGCCTGCCTGCCTGTCTGTCTAACACATTCACGGCCGGATTCGAAAACTCAACGAGCATCCTAGGCTGGGGCCGCGCTATTTGCTCTTCAATCAACAAGGTAAGGCAAACCGGTGCAAAACCTCTGCTTTCCAAAGCGTTTTCTCACAAATCTATGAAAGAGAGAAGCATAGTACCCATAAACTTTCCCAATGTTTTCGACATCTCGCTCGGTTTAGAGGACACCTACGCTCCTTTCACTCGGTATATGTTAGTCATTCACAACCCAAATGGGGAAGAAACAGCCGTAACGGTCTAGCGAAGAGTACATGCTCACTTTTCCTTATTCTTATTCCAGTTCTTCGCAATGAATTTCAAATCGAATGTGTTTTTCATGAGATTCCGCAAGAATGTCCATCGAATGAAGGGCGGAAAAGAGCTCCTTTTTCCACTTCGTCTTCTGGCTACCAACGTAGCTTGTGAAATACGATATCTACTCAGTTCCATTCCCTTTTGTGTTAATATCCATTGTGTTCCAAGAAGGTATTTAATGATTAAGTCACAGGGACCCATAATACAAGATAAATAAGAAATAGGTAAAATAGCAAAGCTTATGTTGGTTTTAATTGAACAGTTCTTTCTAAAATAGGTCGAAACCGTTCGTTGGTTTTACCGTAACGGAAAAAGTTCCCTCCACTCCCTTCCATCACTTTGTCTTGTAAAACTGTTTTTGCACGCGATATTTTCAAAACCAATAATAATATTAACGTTTGTTTTTCTAGGGATGCACTTGGCCTTGAACCTCAGAACGACACCAAAGTATGTTTATAATACTCATAATTGTTAGAAAATGTACAAAGGGCTTCTAAAGTTTCTCAGTTTGACCAAGGAAACAAAAGCTTTGAGAGAAATGTTTTCTTTATTTTTCAACATAATCACCCTGTAAATCAACACATTTAGTCCAACGACTTTCCAAACTTTTAATACTCCGAATACAATAAGATTTGTCCATTCGTGCAAAATAAGCATATGTTAGCTTCATCCTCATCATTTTTTGCGAATCTTCGTCCTCCCAGCCCTTTCTTCAGGTTTGGGAGAATAAAGTACTTGCTGGAAGCTATATCCGGCGAATATAGTGGATGTAGAAGTATTCGGAAGTGAAGTTTATACAATTTTGTATCAACAATTCCAGACATGTGTGAATTATCCTTATCGTAAGGAAGGACAACTTTCTTATTCAAAATGTGTAGGCATTTAAGCTGATTAGGACCAGTGGTGAAGCTTAGTCTATGAGCACCATAATATGAAAATCCCTCCAAACCGCAGCCATGACTTTTCTGCTTTCTTTTGTGCACCTTAACCTGTTGTCACCCACTGTTTGAACTGCTCTTTCGTCTCTCGCATGTAGTGATGAATCCATGTTTCTTCTACCGTTATGAAACATCGGATAAAACCACAGGGATTGCGTTGAAATACGTCTAATACTGTTTAGAAATGCTCGTTCAAGTGCGTCTTTGATTCACTCTTAACAGCCGTGACAGTAATCGAGCGGATAGCTTTCTCATACTCACAAATTCGAGTAAAATGTAGTGGACTTGGCTTATCGATGTCTTTGCAGTATCAGACAACTCGTGTACTTTCAGTTGGTGATCACTGAATACTGCGTTGTGAATTTTTGTCAGAATTTCGTCAGTCTTAGCAGTTTTGGGAAGCCCTAGGTACTCTTCATATTGAATGGAGGCATAACTCTACTTAAATTGTCCATTTTTAACCTTTAAAACGAAGTGGAAGAAACCTTTAATGTCGAACTCTATTCCTTTTGTATTTCTGTTGAAGTTAAACCCTACAAAACGAAGCACTTTTATCACAGCTGTACTTCAGTTTATCCATTTTGTAAACACTAGTTGGTTTACACGTCGACATGTATTAGTGACTACAATTGAATGAATACATACCGATTTTTCCCCGAAGGGGGGGATAACTCGATATGACTCATGGGAGATGGTCCGCATAAGTCGATGTTTTCTTTGCGTTCTTTCTTCCGCACTTCGTGCTATTGTTCACTCACTTGTTTGCGATCTGCACTGCATGATCTTGTTTGATGTTCCTCACGTCGCATACTTGCTCCCTTAATTCTGATCCGACAGTAGGTGGTTGTGTTTAGCATTTCCTGCCTTCTTCGGATGTCTCTCCAGCTGCTGCGGTCGTGTGCAGTTCTGGTCCACTGTGCTCCTACTGCTTTCTTGAAGGCGTCGCCCCAGCTTGTTCCGGGTCTGCTTTGGCGTCTCTTGACGACGTAGGGGGTCCACATTGCAGAAATGTATGCCCATCTGTTGTTCTAGAGCCTCACCACGTGGTCTTCCCACTCCATTTCAAATTAGTGGCTCGTTGGGATACATCTTCTGGTTTTGTATTCCCTTAACCTGGTGTTGGGCACTGGCTTTGAGGGATAGTCCTAATACCTTCCTCACTTTACAGGGATCCATTTAAAGGATAATGTTTAACAGCTAAAAATAAAACCTGTGGCGCTACAGCCCACCAGAGTGCCGGCCTCACGTCCACTTACGTATGGCAGAGTTAGGCCATCATCAAACCGATACGGAGAGGGGATGCGGCCGGCATCACGCATCCCCCAAACGCAAAGTTGACTCACGAGGCAGGACCGCTGCCAATTGCAGCTCCTCACTTTCCTCACGATGCTGAGTAGGCACCGGTCCTATACCCGGGACTTAAAATACGCAACCCCATGGGTGAAATTGAACCCGGGCGCATTCCGTAGCTGCGTACCACAGCTCTATCCTCTAGTCTACAGCGCCACGGCACAGAACGATACTTAGCAACTATCGGAAGATCATTTTTACTGCATCTCTAAGTAAGACCGGTAACATTTAGAATGCTAACCTCTAGGTCCCGAGGTCGCGGGTTCAAACCCGGTGGAGGGCGATGGATTTTTTTCGGGCGTAAAACTCCTTAGCATGGCTTTCTTCGGAAGAGAAGTAACGCCGGTGGTCCCATGTCGTAGATTTATGACACATAAAAGAACCTCAAGCCTGATAAAGAAGCCCCTGAGCAAACTTTCC
This sequence comes from Deroplatys truncata, assembly GCA_030765065.1. Lineage (NCBI taxonomy): Eukaryota > Metazoa > Arthropoda > Insecta > Mantodea > Mantidae > Deroplatys > Deroplatys truncata. The sequence goes on along the minus strand of CM060976.1, from coordinate 67,265,664 downwards.
GGTCTTTCACTCCCAATATAGAACGGGACGCTAAGGACCATAGCAGTTAAACAGCGTCCATAAATAAAACTCAATTTAATTATTAACTTTTAGAACTCCTTAAGTAATTACCGCGGTTTATGATATTGCATTGCCTCAATGTGAAAGTGGTTTTGAATGTAAGAAGTCAATTCAGTGAAATGTATATATTGTTTCGTTTCACTTCCCTTTGGCCACTTCATTGAAATCCCTCATCTGTAATTAAAGACAGAACTATAGTAGTATTAGGTCAGTAGAAAAAAATTCAGTTCTGGAACATCCACATGCCTTTCTCAAGGCATGAGAAAGTCACAATTATTTTGAGTGCATTATTGAATTGTCAATTTTATTTGGATTACTAATGGATTATTCTACAATTCATGTGCGCCACAGATTCTTTGAAAACGACAGTATAGGTCTGAATAACACACACGCTAGTTCCTATACCCATTATAAAGTCAAGTGTACTTTTATATATTATACTACTTAAATAAAGGATAATTATTTTAATACTAATTAAAAGTTTTCTCAGACAATAGTTTCACATAAAATTACTTAGTTACATCCAACATACAGAAACAAAAGACAGCTATTTATATTACAGCCTGGAATTGGTAATAAAGAAAGTGCAACAAGAAAAAACCAAATTCAAGCATAGTGCAGTGTAACAAACTTTAGACTTGGTAAGCTTAAGGATATGAAGACGAATATTTTGGAAAAGGTTAACGCCACATAAAATTATTTACACAAATTGCATATTTTAATGGGTTAATTTATTTGTGCAATACGTTTTCTTTATCCATTATGGTTTCCAATTATCCAAAATATATGATTTTGAACCCAAATAATTGCGAGCATTTTGAAGAAAATAACAAATAACTAGATTTTCTCCTCGCAAAGTGTTTTACGGGCTGATTAAAATCGCCTCATATCCTCGAAAGATGTTGATCAAAACACTAGCGCTATTCTTTTACGCTTTCCCTCCGTTTCTCTCTTCCTCTCACACCCAAATGCACATAATAATGAGCCGTTTATTTTTAAAGGAGTCACATAATATGTATTATACTTAGTAGAGTATACTAAGTGTATCTCCCGTATGTAAGCAGCAGAGAAGAAGAAATAAAAATCTGATGTGATAGATTCACATGGCTTGGATTGTGTGGTTACTCAAACTATTCTTGTATTGTGGCAGATTGTTATTTGAAAATATATTCCACAAAATAATTAACAAGCCGAATTTCTTTCTTTTAATGAACTGACACTTCAATGACATAAACCATTACAATTAACAAACCCTTCTTCGTTCACCATGCTTTACGGCTTAAATGCTTTACATTTAATTACAATAGATACAAATTGCTTCCTGCTCTCACATTTACCGATATGTTTCAGACCAACCACAATAAGTCTGTAGATCCGACACTCAATCCTTTTCCGGTGAAGAATTATTAAAAGGAATTTTGAATATGTTAAGCCGAAAATGAATTTAGAATTACCATGCTGAATGCTTTTTATCTAACTGTTGTCCTGTTGTTTTTCTCGCAATCTCGCTCGTCGTCGAAGACAAACTGGCCAGCCTTGTAGACAGCACCCTTGAAGAAAGCTGGGCGTGATCCAGGGCCTGCGCAGACAACGACCACAATCGCCTGACGTACTGCTTGAGTCAAACCAACTTCGCCCATTCTTGTTGTTGTAGTCGACTCGTTGAGAACTACTACCCTAGTCGTTTCCCTTCTGTTGCCGTACATGATAGCTTTCCTTTAGTACAGCCCGTCGCCTACTGTATATTTCTCCGGGGAGGGTCAATTTGGCACAGTATACAAAATATTCTTAATAAATCCTATTTTTCTATCTACTACATTTTAATCCGAATAAACCTTTGCAGAAATAGCTACATTACACATTTCGTTGTAGACAAAAAACAGTGATAGTCAAATGTTTAAGAACTGGACGCTTTACGCAGGCCATAAAGTTCCACACTGCTGCCATTCAATCACGAAAAACAACTGAATGTTGAAAGGACTTTAGAGAATGACCAAGAAAATGAACAATTAAAGCCGTTAATAATGCGTGTGTATAGCACATTCACGTTTATTGCTTAACGTTTACCAGTTATACAGCATTATACAAAATTCCTTCCGAATGAAGAGGACTTTATAGGCTATTAAAAGAAAATTCAAAAGATACATTTTATTTGTCATGTGAATATCTTTAATATATGGTATTTGAACCATAATTATTTGAGCAATTTTTTTAGAAAATCGAAATATTCGAAAAATGTACCATTTAAAGGGTAGTTGAGGTGGAGAATTTTCTTGAAAATCTTCGTATCGCATCTTTGGAAGGTACTGAATCTAAACACCAAGTTTGGTATTTATCCGACTTTTCGTTTTTGAGTTATGCTGTTCACAGACACAAATACACACGGGCATTTTCTAGAAAAGCCTTTTTTATTGAGAGGTTCTCAGAACATGCATTTCCGATGAAATCTCGATATCGAATTTTTGGGAGGAATACCATACGTAGTAGAGAAAGTAAGAATGTAACATTTGTTAGAAAATGAGTACATCTATGATACGAACTAAACAAATGATAAAGGACAGATGGGAAGTAATGTCTGCAAACTCTTGGGTGACGACAAGGGAAGGTCTATCAAATTATTGAATGGTGAGATAAGTAGATGAACGATTATGGTTGCTACAGTACGACCCTCCCAGGGCGCTTCAGACATGGCTGATGAGTATGAAAACCTTTCACATGTGCTGGGAAGTTGTCCAAAGTGAGAGCCACTGAGAGTCAGGAGGCACAACACCGTACGCACAATACTAACCGATGCTCTTCGAATTAAAGGTCTGGAGGTTCATGAAATGGTTCACTGCCTTCCTAACAACGGTAGCAGTCGTCGAACTTATTAGGGCGGATCGGAAGGTAACGCACAATACTTTTTTTATAAAAAAGTTTAATAGTTAAATCAACAACAAAAGTCACAAATGAACTTACACCTTTTACCTACTTTTCGACATATTCATCAAGTTCCTCAACACATTTTTCCCATCGTGATACCAGTTTCAATATGCCCTGTTTGTAGAAGTCCGTTTCCTAGGAGTATAGCCATCTGCGGACTGCTGATTTCACTTCTGCATCTGTCGCAAAGCGTTGGCCGGCCAGGAATTTCTTCATGGGACCAAACACATGAATGTCCGACGGTGCAAGGTAGATGCTGGAGTACTCCCAGCCAAATTTGATGATTTTCTGACAAACAGCAGCATCAACATGGGTCGAGCATTGTCATGAAGAATTTTGACATCGTCAACATTCATGTTGTGGCGTTTGTCACGAAGGGCACGGCGCAACTTCACCAAAGTTTTCATGAGGCTGCAAATTCACAATGATCCCGTGTTCAGCAAAGTCCACCAATACAACACCATGCATAACAAAACATAACACCAAAACACCGTCACAAGCACTTTCCTAGCACACTGAGCCACATTGAATTGTTTCTTCACTGGTGAACCGCATGTTTCCACTCCATACTTGCCTGCTTGGTTTCGGGCGTGTAGTAGTATGCCCACGAACTCCAGTGACGATTTTCAGAAAGTCATGCCCTCCTGCGGTGTACCGCGTTAGGTGATCCAAGCTCATCATCATTCGCTGGCCCTTTCGGTTGTCTGTCAGGCTCTTAGGCACCCAGCGAGAACTAACTTTACGAAATTGCAACGTGTCATGAACAATATCGTACACTGCACCATAGGAAAAGTTGAACCGTTGCTATGAGGTTCGCAGTTGCACACAACGGTCGTTCAAAATTGCCGCCTCAATGCCTCTGACATTCTGCGGAGTTGCAGCTGTTACCTACCTGCCGGAGCGTGGCAAATCACTAAGGTTCACACGTTCCTCTAGGAAGAATGCATACCGCCTGGAAACATTGCTACGGTCCATATGATCCTCCCATACACGCCACGCATGTTCTTGTGAATATCACTCGGTTTATGCCCTTTGGTTATGCCCACAAATATCGAACCACACCTCTCTGCTCTTCACACGTGGATGGCAGTAACATACACCATCTTTGTTGCGTGGTTCACAATTCTCTCGCTAGAGCTGCACATGAAACAAAAAATACCCTCGGGAGTGAAAACTTAAAAATATATCTGTGTGAAATTGCAACAATCCAGCTGCAATACCAAGGCAGACAAAAATTATTGTGCGTTACTTTTCGATCCGCCCTCATATATAATCGCGATTAACCGGTCAAAATCTCAAGGTGAGATTATTGATCAAACTATAATTCGAAATATCAAATAAGCAGCCTTGGAGGTAGACAAAGAAAAGAGAAAAATCTGATGTGAGACCTTCACATTACTTTCTCCACCCTCTGTCGTTTATTAGCGGGTGCACAGACTATTCTTACTAAAGCTTATTTTCCTATCTGCTAAATGTTAATCCAACTAAACCTTTGCAGAAATAGCTATATTACACATTTCGTTAGAAGACAAAGAGAACAGTGAAGAGCTGTTAAAGAACTGGTCGCTATACGCTGACCTTAAAATCCCACACTGTTTTCATGCAATCGCGAGAAATAGTTGAATGAACTTTAAAAGTATGACAAGTCCAACATTTAATAACAAATATCTCAGAAATGGCTTATGTTACAAAACATTTGTGTGTTTTAAACAGATCTACATTTTTTTGTGTAGAACGTTTTCGTCGATCACTTAACGTTTACCAGTTGTATAAAATTATAAACAAATTCCTCCCGAATGAAGAGGACTTCACAGGCTATTCCCAGAAAATGCAAGATATACATTTTATTTGTCATGTAACTATCTTTCATATATGCTATTTTAATCAAAATTGATACAGCAATTTTTAAACAATAATATATTTCGAAAAATATTCCTTGTAAAGGGTAGTTTGGTGTGAGTGATATTCTTGAAAATCTTCGTATCGCATCTTTGGAAGGCACTGAACCTAAATACCAAGCTTGGTACTTATCCAACTTTTCGTTTTTGAGTTATGCTGTTCTCTCTCTCTCCCCCTCTCTCTCTCACACACACGCACTCTCTCTCTCTCACAAGCACACAAACACGGACCTTTTTATGAAAATATTTTGTTTTTGATTCAGGAGCCTCAAAACGTGTATTTACATTGAAATCTCGCTAACGAATTTTTGGGTGAAAAAAATAAATGGAGTATTATTTATGGACGCTCTTCAACTGCTGTGGTCCTTAGCGTCCCATTCTATATTAGGCGTGAAACACCGGTAATTTTGCTCAGAGGCCTCTTTATCAGGCTTGAGGCTCTTTTACGTGCCGTAAATCTACGACACGGGACCACCGGCTTTACTTTCCTTTCAAAGGAAGCCATGCTAAGAATTTTTACGCACGAAAAAATCCATCGCCCTCCGCCGGGTTTGAACCCGCGACCTTGGGAACTAGAGGATAGCACGGTGCCACTAGTCCACGGAGGACGAGATTTTTTTTTGGGGTGAAATGCAATATGTTCTCCTCCTACTATGTACGTGGTAGGAAAAATGAAAACATACTGATACTACCTAAATCACATTAAAGTGTTTGTGTTTTTTCGCATCCCGTTGTACCATTTCAAATTATTTTGTTAAATGAGGAAACTGATAAGGGATTAGGGTAGGCGAAATGACAAGTACAACTTGGTAGCTATACTAACAGTATTAAAAGTAATGCCTTAATCGTCCAATTGTGCGTTTCGTGACTGAAAAGTACACAGTATTTATGTCAGCTCCAATAGAATTTGAGTCATTTTTAAACATCGTACTACGCATTGAAACTCACACATTTAATAATAAAAGCACTCGAGATGTGTTAAGTGAATAATCATACATATACGGCACAAAGCTTACGAGATGTCAGTCTTTTCACATCGTGAGTTCCCTAATATGTTATTAGTGTATGGCCTGCAAGATCGCCAGAGCTGAATCCTCTGAACTTCTTCTACTGGGGGGATATAACATCACAAAACGTCATTTAGTGACATTGAATTTTGGGACAAGTATTTATCTGGCTGCAGAGGACATACGCAACAATAAATGTGTCTTTACTAGAATACGACGTAATTAGTAACGAAGGTGTGAAGCTTGCAGTTGCGCAAATGGTGGACATTTTGAACAATGTCTGTGAATCGTATGAATCATTTGGTTTATTGTTTATTACTTTTCTGTCCATGTTAAAAGTACCATTTAGCAGACTCTGATAAGAGTCAATGTATTGTTGTATTTACATATCAAAAATATGGTTTGGTTTATTAAATTAGCAGTATCAGTTGCAAAACGTATTTAAGTTTAATGCTGAACGAGTTGATTATCCATAGATTCTGAGTTTAGTAGCAAAATGTGTCATTAGAAGATGCATATGCAATTATTAGAAGGTTACAAACACGAAACGTTTATCTACACTCATGATCCTCCTGCCATACAGCGAAAGTAACACCCTTTTTATGCGCTGACCTACTTCTGGTTTTGAAATGGAGAGTACCATCCACGCTCCCAGCTACCGGTCGGCTGTCACTCAACGTTGCCAGCGTGTGCGTTTTATGTTGTTGAAAAACCTAAAATATCTCCGCAGAAAATGATCATAGAGAAAAATGAATGATACAAGATATGTTCCAAATAATGAGATCTGTAATTGCTTTAAATTGATGTAATGACTTCCCTTCCACCCGGTAGTAGACTTTTCACTTGCCTTTAAAATAACTAAGTAAATTCTTTTATTTTCCACACAAACAGTATACACGCCTGCTTGCTTCCACGGCACTTAACGTGTAAAGGAAGTTCTTATTGTGGCCGGTAGATGATAGCAGTTGCTTGAATTGATGTATTCTGGAGAAACGAGGCAATGTTTTTTTTTTTAAATTGACCCACTTTATCCTCTGATCCAATTTAGAGTAGTGTATTCTACAGACCAGCATTGTGATCTGCATTATAAAGCATTTAGCTGCCATTTTTAAAAATAATTTATGTGGTATTAGACGTTCTTAAATCTATTTCTATTTGCTGCATATATTTTCGTATTTAAATGATATGCAAGTTATAACTTATCTCTAGAAAGAACAACTATTGTGTATCTTTTATATCAGGTTTGATGAACCCATTTTAATACATATTTTCTCTTAAAATACTTTCGTCTGTTATTCTGTGATTTTAAGTAACCCATTCGGATCAGATTATTAGATAAACACTGAATAAGTTTTGTAAGCTAATTGCTAATAGACTTCAGTTAGGTTCTGTGACCACAAAATACATTTTCGACCAAAGCAGAGAGTAGAGGTTTTGAGTTTCTGCTTACAATGTATGTACCGAGTTTATAAATGTATTAATTTTAGTGAAACGATCTTTCTTATTGGTTTCTTTCAGTAATAATGCGTTTCATTAATGAATATAACGTTCTCTTAAAGAAGGTAATATGTGGAGTAAATATTAAATATGTAATATTCAGTATATCTGCAATAAATGCAAATTATTACTTCAAAGTGATTCTACCGCTTCTTGCCCCCTGTGCAACTATTTAGCCATACAGTCTACATATTTCGAGATTATCTATCGATATTAAGCTTTTATCTATTTCTACGAGACGAAGCCGAGTATTTTTACGTCCGAGATCCGAGTTTCCGCAAAACAGTTAACGCATGTGTACTGCATGCTGAATAACGGAAATATTTACATGAAAATAAACTTAAAGGCTGTCAATTGTTCAAAAGTAGTATCAAAGTGGCAACGATACCTTGAATGCAACCTGGTGATCGATTGCTCACGCCTGGTTGTATTGACCAAGGGAATCAACAACTGACGGTAAGATGGCTGCTGGCGCCGAAACTGTTACATTTAAAAGCTGCTTGAATTAAATAGTAAGTAGATGTTAACAAATAAAAGTAATGACAGTAATATTTAAATGCTGAAATTTAATTAACAAATATGATTATATTACATATCTGCAACAAAAAATTACGTTTCAATAGTTGGAGGATTAAATATACTTTATTAACATTACGGTAAAAACTCATAACGCACGGAGTGCAGAACTTTAGCATGAGCAGGAAATGGATCATCGAAAAACATTAATGCATATTATAACGCAGTATTCTTGCAAATACTAGAACCTTCCTTAATGAAGCTTGAGGAATGTTACACGTAGCCCGCTGTTACACTTACATTATGGCACAACATCACTCTTCCTTTTATCCCCTCTATAAATCGCACCCTTCTCCCCGAGACTCCCTCGATGAGAGACCCTTAAGATGACCCTCTGCCACTTCACTTCTGGCATTATTAGTAAGATTAATGCTGAAGGAAACAGAGGGTCTATTCCCTTTAAACATCGCTGTAACAATGTAGCGAGGTTAAGTTGGAGCAGAATCTTCCTTTCTTTTACTTTTTCTTTCCTTCCGTTTGAGTTTTCTTTCTTTATTATCCATCATGAGCAGAAGCTAAGATCAGAAACAGGTAAGAGCAGTAACGTTATAGGTGTGTAATTTGTAGCACCTGGACTGTTTTATTCCACGTATTTATTTACTATGTATTTCTTGACGAAACTGTCATGATAACTTCATTGGAGTTAAAATGCATAAACAAGCTACTATAAAAATCCTAAATCACTGTTTTCCTTCCTATACATAGACTGCAAAACCCATAGCTCCGCTTTCCTTTTTAGCATTTTGAATCGTACCGAACCTTAAAAGTATAAAATAGAGTTCAATTATCTGGACAATGGACCTGAGAATAACACGTACATCTTGAATTTTCTGTGAGGAGCCTGTGAAGCCCCTTTATTTGATTGAATTGTATAACTGAGATAGACAAAACATCAAATAAGAAACAATGAGTTGTCATTAGTGCGTGTCAAATTTTTACTTTCCCTACCACCTACATAATGGATAGATGTATTGCATTCCATCCAAAATGTTTATACCGATATTTCACCGGAAATAAATGCTTTGAGGTCCCCTGAATCCAAAAAAGTATTTAAAAATATCCTTATGTGTGTATGCCTGTGAACAGCTTAAATTAAAAATAAAAAGTCGGATAAACACCAAACTTCGTATTTAAATTCAGTGTCCTCCAAAGATGTGACACAAAGATTTTCAAGAAAATCTCCACCCTAAACTATCCTTTACATGGAGGATTTTAAGAATGTTTTAATTTCTAAAAATGGCTCTAACGATTGATTAAATACCACATATTGAAGATACTACATGACAAAATGTATTTTTTAGGAATAGCCTGTGAAGTCTTCTTACTTTGGAAATAATTTTGTATAATCTAGTGCAACTGGTAAACGTTAAGCAATGGACGAAAATGTACTACAGAAGAAATGTATATTTCTTTAAAATATACAATTTATTTCCAATAAGCTTTTTTGTGGCATCAGCCATTTCCGAGATATCCGTTGTTAATGTCTCGATTTGTTCAATATTTAGTTATTCTTTTAAAGTTCTGTCGAGTTGCAATTGTTTCTCGCGATGTCATGGAAAGAGTGTGGAATTTTAAGGCCAGCATATAGCGTCCAGTTCTGAAACACTTGACCATTGCTGTTCCCTTTGTATCTATAACGAAATGCGTAATGCAGCTGTTTTCGGAAAGGTTTATCTCGAGTAAAATAGAGTAGATAGGAAAATAAACTTTCATAAGGATAACCTGTATACCTATTAATAAACGATAGAAGGTAGAGAAAGTCATGTGAATGTATCACATAAGATCTTTTCTCGTAACATTAGGTGCCGTATAATTAGCCCCTGTTTCAAGTTTACATCTTCTCCAAACGTAAATACCTCTAATGGACATGCTAAATTAACTAAATGACAGAAAAGCTTTGAATAGAAAATAATAATAATAATAATAATAATAATAATAATAATAATAATGATTTTCTATAGAAATTCTAAAGCGTCTTGTACATAATCATAAAGGGGATAAAACAAATAGCAAACCTGAAGAGAACAATTTTGCCTTTAGTGTGCAATGAATATGTAAATTATATAAATAGCAGCTACAAGTGTTTCAATTTTAAATTTAAAAGCTACATTTTTCTTTTGTAGTTTATCGTTCTTTAACCGCTAGGTAATATAGGAATGAAATTGGGTGAAATCATGCTCAAATGAGCCCGGGGTCCATAGAGCATAAAGCTACCCGACATTTGTCTTTCCAGGATAAGGGAAAATTCCGGAAAAAAAAACTTATCTCGGTAACTCATCCTAACCGAGATTAGAACCGGGAATGTGAAGTAGACACGCTACCCCTATACCACAGAGGCGGGCAAAAAGCTACATTGAAAGTATTAGTTCTCCACTTAAAAGAAAATCTACGATCCAAATTAACGGAGAGACAATTTTCAGTTTTATTCCGCAGTGAGAAACAATATTACAATCTTCTAGTTTTTCAGAATTTTTTATTTTGTTTACTTTATAATTTTTTGAAATTGCACTCATTTTATGTTCTTATTCCTGTAATGTTTATAAAATTAGTTTACTTCCCTTTAGAAGAATATATTTTTGGTAATATATCTGAAATTGCGAAAAGAATGGGTTGTAATTTAACGAAGGAAAATATATCAAAATCAGGAATTATCGCGATATTACTGAATTTTCTCATTAACTCCTCAGTGTTTATAACTTCATAAATGTATTTCTCCGTCAGTTTAAATCAATATAATGTCACATTGTCAGGTATTATATAAAAATCCCTTTACTAAATGCATCAAAAATGCTAACACCAAACGTAAAAAAGCTGAAATCGACTCAATTTAGAAATCTGTTATAAAACCAATGATATTAAAAATCTTGAAAAATGTCACTGCGTGTTAAAAATTAAAATTTCTCTCCGTTATTTTGGAATTTTTTAAGCGGAGACGAATACTTTATAGAATCACTCTACATTGTAGTTATTCAACATCAAGCAGAATAAACCTAATGTGGTATACTTACACCATTTTCTCTACCTAGAACAAATTCACATTTGTATGCTGACATACATAAAAAGTGGTCCATAATGGAACGCAGCTGTTTATGTTGGTACTGAGGAATCTAGCCTCACCCTTTGCCGGCATGACCTCTATTCTAGCCACACGACTGACTGGGTTCGTTACCTCCCCCAAAATATGACCGAACTGTCGATGGTAACATTACAAACTACCTGTCTATGTTCTCATTAGCGGAGTATCGTTTAGTATTTCTTCGTTTGATGGCGACAATAAGTTTAACCTTCGTCTCCATGTCGCTGATGAAAGCTCTCGTATAAATATTGTAGAGGCCATTCAATTTAACAACACATGCAAATAATTCTTCACATATTCCTCTAGATTGGTCTAGCTATGTTGTATCGGTTTAGTGTGGATAGGTTTTGTATACCAATTGTACTGAAACTCTTTCATAGAGGCGGTATCCAAACCATCCCTTCATTCCCCAGCGATTATAACATCGTTTATCTGTTCGTTTTTCTTCCCTGAATTGTTTTTAAAGCCAATCACACAGAGAACTTATACCGACTGAGTGGAATCTAAGGTTGGTTACCTGAAGGTGGAACACCAGTGGGTCCAGGAAATGGGCCACTTTTATATGCGTATACACAGTTTATGTGTTACGTATTCATACAAAATTATTGCTCTTTCCACATTATGTTATTCAATGCTATATTTTGCCTAATAATAATAATAATAATAATAATAATAATAATAATAATAATAATTTCTGATTAAGCTTTAGCGCTTATGGACATATTGCATGCGGAGACAGAATTAACATGTTTTAGTCAGGAGCATGGAGGAGCAAATTTCGTAAGTCGTAATAATAACCTCCTGTCAAAGAAAATAAAAAAAATCGCAAATGTTTAATACACTACAATAGTTGATCTGCTGCCCAGATTTCCTTGTGGCAGACGCTAACGGGAGCGGAGCAGGTAAAGCCGGCTCCCTAGAGCCACGTATTCATGATGCGTGATCTAAAGGATAGACAAAATTTAAAATTTGTTTCTATGACTTCATGTGAAGAAAACGTACTATTAGAAATTAAAAAAATGGTAGTTTGCAAAAAGCTAATGCAATCATAGCTTTTGTATGAAGCAAATTGCAAAAATATACTATGAGGATACAATTACGACAATAAACCCTGGTCTGCAAGAAGACGTGTATGCCACTCTTGGTTGGTTTAAAAGGCGTTACATTTCTATAAAACAATAATCCTAATTCTTAACATTCAGTTTAAGTCAGTTTTTAAAATATATGTTAAACAAACCCCAACCAGGTATCTACATTGCTTACGCCCGCACGTACGTAACTTTTAAAGCTTACAGTTAGTTTCAGGCCACATTGTTCAAAGTGAGACCCCTTAAACAAATTTTTAAAGAACAAATTTATATTAAACACAAGTAAACACATTAAGTAACTCGCCTAAATGGCTCTACGATTTTCCAAAGCATTTCTATTTCAATGCCATGTATTATTTCACAACTTTCTTTAGTCTTGTGTCTTTGTGCTCCTTAAAATACTTTATTAATTTGAGATTTGAAAATGCTTTTAGCCAACATCACTGGTAACTTTTTACAACCGAATCACTGCACAGGGATCAGGGAAACTACTTGCTAAATAACTGTTGTCAACAGACATAAATATTAAAATGTTAATGTCTATTCAGCGATGTTTTAGCAAGTGATCTAGTGGGTGGTGGGAACCCTTCCAAGCAGGTAGAGGTTTAGCTACTATTTACTTGGTCTGAGGAAAATGAGGGGTAAAGTTGCGCGATAGTGAAAGACTGTTGGCTGTTTTCCACTGTAAGCGCCACGCGCGGCACGAGTTCATACTGTGTACCCCTCCCACTATCTAACGCTTTACCTGAGAGTTTTACCTAACGCACTAGTCTTGAAGTCATTGAACAGAGTGTACGTAAGAAGAACGTTAGGAACACGTTCTCCGAACATCTCTCACTTTAGTGATGGCAGTACTGAACGCAACAACTACAAATGTGGAATCCGAGCAACGACACTGAGAGCATTATTATTTACTGATAGGTTCTCTTTTTCAACCGTAAAATATCTTTTCAAATGTCATCCAGCTGTGTTTGCATCCTACTTAGACAAGCGATCGTAAGACGAGTTCATTTCTGCATTTCGTTTGAAGTAAACACGTATAATTATGAATTCGTTCTCAAATAATCTATGTTTAAACAGAAACACTAGAGCAGCGATGCCCAACCTTAAGCGAAACAGCGAAGCCCAACCTTGTCTCTTATGAGTTAATGACGTAATATTATCGCCTTACCCCATCTCCTTTTGTGTTATGAAGCACTTCCCCTTCACTCGTAATGCATGTTATAAGTTAGCCAAACATTTGAGTTTAGATGACCACATGACTACTCATAGCTCTGTGCTCACTGCTGTTTCGCATAAGGCTGGGCATCACTGCTTATAACATAAAACAAAAGAGGTGGGGTAAGGCGACAATACGATGTCATTAGCTCATAAGAGACAAGGTTGGGCTAGAGGTATAGAAACACGGTAATTACCGGCACGCCGCCCCGCGACATAAAGTCTGTCGGGCCTTTAGCTTCGGTGCTGTTAAACTTACACATAAGCCCCAAATTCTAAGTCGTCATCCGTGGTATAGTGGTTACCATGCTAATCTCTAGTTCCCGAGGTCGCGGGTTCAAACCTGGTGGAGGGCGATATATTTTCGGGCGTAAAAATCCTTAGCATGGCTTCCTTTGGAAGGGAAGCAAAGCCGGTGGTCCCGTGACGTAGATTTAAGGCACGTAAAAGAACCTCAAGCCTGATAAAGAGACCTCTGAGCAAAATTTCCGTTCTTTCACGCTCAATATGGAATGAGACGCTAAGGACCGCAGCAGTTAAAGAGCGTCCATAAATAAAAACTCAATTTAATTTTTTTCCAAATTCTAAATTAGAAAATTACGCAGAATGGCACCAACATTCACACTTGCAGCTATTACTTACATGTTTGAATAATGTTACTAATGTCTTCAATAGTTTTTGTAATTACCAATCCTAAAAACGTACCTTGAGTGAATTGTAAGTCTACACAGCCTTCATTAGAAAAATACTCAAATCTCACTCAATTTTCACTCACTTTTGAGTTGAGTTTTGTTTTTAACTCTGATATTGGCACTCAAGTGAGATTTGAGTATAAGTATCCTCAAACACGGACTATGATTTTACCCTAAGACTTATAGGCATTTTTCCTTGATCTCCACTAACACACTCAATTATCTTTAGCCTCTAACTAAAAGAAAGTCATTGAAATACGGAACTTTGGCGACTGATACTCCACGTGGAGTTAACATGCTGTTCCTTGAAATAAGGGTTGTGACTGATCTTCAAGTGCAAGGGGTGGCAGTTTCCCTACTCTGGGGAGTAAATAGTGATACGGCAAGGTATTATACGCGAAGCGTATAATTGGTATAACACCAAATCAGGGTTTTAAACGGAATAATACCTGGTAAAGTTGGTGTATATGGTAGGTTTCGTGATTTCAATGCAAGTAAAGGATATTAAATTCTCTATAGCGCATTACGGCTTTTTCTGTCAACTGCCAAGCAAATAAATTGAAAATAAAGGAATGGTTGTTTTGATTACATATATGAGTAATATATGAGTAATGTTTCCAAAGGCTCCGAATAATTAACAAAACATTTGTTGACAATATGACATGTTACGGCACAATAGTAATAAAAGAAGGCATAATAATTAATTACTTGTATATCACACTTCACAACTAAAACAATTATAATCATATCATGCCTTAAATACTCCGAATGCCGCTACTAGAACGTTCGCGAGTGCCAGGAACAGTCAAGAACTGCAAACGGGTCGCCTGAGGTGGTATGCAAAGCGTAATACATGTCATGAAGATGGCATCGAATTATACCTTTAATACCAATAATACCGGGTAAAACGCAGTAGTTTACGCCCCATTTTCGTATTATACAGTATTTTACCATACTTTTACAACCCTAGGTGTAAATACTGTTTTATGACAGCCAATAATTTTTGTGACTTGAACACGTTTCTTTGTGGAGGAGCTGCACTCGTTTTACTGAATGGACTTTAAACGAAATAGTTTCACATATATTTAATAAAAGCACGAGGCTGTCCAGAAAGTAAACTCCGTTTTGAAATAAACATGAAACCGGTATACATACAAAAATTTTATTATATACATCTGAAAAGTACAACTTTTCTCTATCTTTCTACATAGTCTCCAAACAGATTTAAGCACTTGTAACACCTTTTTACAGTCTCTGAAATACCCTCTGCATAAAAATTCTGCCGCCTGTAAACTAAGCCAACCTGTCATGGCGTTCTGAAGGTCTTCGTCATTGCCAAAGCGCTGAGCTGCAAGCCATTTTTTCCTGTACGGAAGCAGATGGAAGTCACTAGGGGCCAAGTCCGGGCTGTACGGGGAATGGTAAAAAAAAGTCCCATTTGAACTTGGCCAAAAGTTCATTTGTGTTGCATGCTGTGTGGGGGCGAGCGTTGTCATGCAAAAACACAACACCAGTGTCAGAAGACCACGACGCTTGTTTTGGATTGCTCTTCTTAGCCTTTTTCACACTTCACACGCACTTCACACTTGGCGAGATTTGTTATTTCGGTGCTCATGTTGTTAGCTTGTAACTATCAAATAAGCGACAGTGCGATGCTCCACTTTGCACAGCTATAAGCGTACTGAGCCACTGCGCACGCTGATGTCGAAATGGCGGCGCTACCCCCACTACTTCTCGTGCTACGCAGAACAGAGGGTACTTTCTGGACAGCCTCGTATTTTGGATCCTTAATAGTAACCGTTTTTATAAGATTTTTAAAATTTAATTTATCGAACATTATCAGATAATAACTAGATTATGTAATCATAAATACAAAATAGATCTAATTAAACACAAATTCTTTGGAATTTCTGGTGATGGGAATATCCTAGAAATATCTAGTAGGTTTTAGTGCGAACTGTATATGTTTTTAATCATATAATTAGATCAATGTTGTTCTTTTGCTTTCCCGATGAAAGAGATACAAATGTAGCATCTTAAAAAGTGGTTCTATGCATAAAGGGGAATGAAAAATGTTTTACTCTGTGGAACGCTTGTTACAGCTTAAGAAATAGGTTTTGTCCTTTTTGTGGCATTATATTTCATATATGGAACGATTAAGGTGAATTCTATTGGAGTATGTGACAGAACAATCTGATCTATATTTTTATCTTCTGCACTTTTTTCCTTAAGCGCCTCGTATCACTAAAATTTAGAATTTATTTTTATCCAAATTGTAATTTACGCTGGAGTTGCATTACTGCAACGGAGGTCTAAATAACTGACAATTGAGACAGTATAGTAGACTCCACTATTATTAATAATCAGCAATAAGTGCATAAAATATGCGTGCAAGCAACTCATAAGAAATGATAAAGCAGATTCACAATGATGATAACAGGAAAAGGAATATTTAATGTTAATAATGATACATATCATTGCTGCATTTTGTGTAATAATTCTTATTTATAACCTCATATGTAAGAGAGAAAAGAGGGAAAGGTTAAAAAGTTTGGTACATGGGAAATAATTAGCGGCTCAGCCCGGGGTAATCTGTTAGCGAAGCCTAAGGAAAGGGTTCCTTGTAATTTAATTGAGTGGGTAAATTCCAGGTAGAAGACGATAGATTAAGGTTTCTAAGAATTAGCCAGTTATTGCACATAGGTAACCACCTCGGTATTTAGAGTAATGTCCTAAACCGGGAGGCGGAGCGTAATGAATAAAAAGGCGTGTGTCGTCGCGTGATTCATTATTAAGCATTGCGCAGTCAGCTGACAGCATTCAACATTCAGAACTCATATCTCAACTCATTTTACTCGCGGCAATATAAATCAGTGTTAAGTGTTCGTGGACCATATTATTTTCTTGAAAGCAGCGTCCACAATAGGAAAGTGTTTATTCGGCTAACCCGATAATAGCTTGGCTTGGTGTGACGTAATTTAATACTTTATTTCATTGGTCTCCGGTAAATAAATTAAGCTTGTAGAGTGCTAAAAGGCATTTAAAGTGTAATTTTTCAAAGCCACTATATTATCCACGGGACGAGTTAGCCCAAGGTAAACGACAAATCCAATGACACCCAACGAAAAAAGCAGCAATAGCAGTTAACGGGAAAGGTAAATTATGGACCAACGGAGAGTGCCGCAAGTAGTCCGCAACGGCACTTTTTGTTTCTACCGTAACTCCTGAGAGGAAGGGATGAGACCAGAGAAGCGACCAAATCCAGATGACGACGGGCGCAAGCATGGACGGAGGTTTCTAACATTCCCAGATCGAACATATCTGACACCGCTTGGGCCGACTTATAAGCCTCCAGATCCCCGGCGGTCCTCCCTGGCAGGCCCACTCTGAGGCGGGTCCTAATTGAGCAGTCCTGTATGACACCAGGGAAGAAACATTTACAAAGCGAGTATTCACCGCCCCGTTGCAACCTACCGAATACCCTCACCTGGTCCTACAACCTTGAAAAAATGGCAATGAAGGAGATGATGTGTACAGGAAATGAGGGACAGGAGGGTCGTGGTAAAAGAGGAGCACCTCAGCATTCGCCTACCGACCCGGGGAAACCACGAAAAACACATGGGTTAGAGTGAACGATCGCTGGGGGTCGAACCGGTACCTCCCGAGTGCGAGTCGTACACTTTACGCCGGCGCCACCTCGTTCGATAGCAACAGCAGTTACAACTGGCGCCAACCGTTGCACCACATACACACCTTAGGGCTGCTGAGGTATCCTGGCCCGCTTAATAACGTGTATTCGTGTCTTCTGCGTAAATGCCGTTATCAGCATTGTACGTTGTCTTTATTTCTTTTACCATTGCACATTTTAATGAAATAAAGTAGTTTTAGTTTATAACCCATTTAGCTAACGGCATTTATTTTGTTTTATTGCATCTCCATAAAATGTTGAACAAAATACCCATTTTCTCTCGTTTTACGGTATGATCTGACAGCCTCGTAAATATTTTGGTGTGCGAGTTTAAATTACTGTAAGCTCTCTGGATTTTACTTTGAGGTAGTGTTCCACACATACATTTTTAAAAATATTCACACCAAAAATTCAGGTATTACAGTAAACTAGTTTACAAAAAGATCTACCTTGTCAGAGTTTTTATATCACCCCTTAATTACTCTAAACATTATTAATTTTTGTACTCTCAAATTCTGATTTTTCAAAACTGAATGATTTTATCTGAAAATTAATGCATTATTTTATATAGGCTGTATTGACTTCCTTTAATGTATTTCTGAGAGGCATCACAAAAAATTTGAAACATTCCGGGTTCATTTGAGTATCATTGTATCCATTTCGTTCATAGTCAAATTTGACCTAACCGGTTCAAGGACGTTAAACCTAAAAAAAGAGTAAATAGTGTGGAGCATTTTGAAAAATCTAAAATAATGTTTGCGAGAAATCAAAGATTTAAAGTTGGCGTACTTATTAATACCAGGGTAAGTATCCGCACACAAGTTTTTTAAATTTATTATAACGATATAATACAATACAATTACCTCATGCTTCCACCTAGTCCCCTTTCTTCCATCGTTGCAAAAGCATTCTGATGACCTTAGATAAAGAAGTTTTTCGGCTGAGCAGCAAGCTATGTATGCACCGCTTCCTTCATTCTTAGTCTGTGGTGAATCGACGGCTCCTTAAGGCATTTTTAAGCGGACCATAAAATATATGGTTTGCCTTTTTTATCGACAGTCAATCTTCGGTTCCCTGAATCATGATACGGACTTACTCAATGTTGACGTCACTAGTGGAGAAAGATGGGCGTCCTGCGCTTTCCTCGTCCTTCACAGTTGTCCGACCATTTTTTAACTTTTCAATCCATACACATTTAGCCGAGATGAAACATTGCCCCCATATTATGGGGCAGTCTTCGATGGATTTCGGCTCCTGGTAAACCCTCAGAAAAAAAAACCGATAACCGCACGCTGTTCTTCTTTAATGCAAACGGTGAGGAGTGCAGTTATGCTTATTATGCAACAATGCCACACTAAGTGGAGTGATAACGGTTAAACATTCCACAAGCGGAGACAAAGGAACAACATGACGTGCGCGCGCACAAGATGATACAGCCAACCCACAAGAAATTAAAAATAATGTCCTGATACTTACTGACTTACTCTTGTAGGCATGTACCTATCCATTATGACTTCATTTAAATTAGTAGTATAAATGCGCCAAGTGGAAAAATATGTTTTCTTAAAATCTAGAATTGATATTATTTTATTATGAAAAAGTTTAACTTTTTAATTTTTCAGTATTTTTGGTCAAAATTAACCGATTCAATAGGTGCATAACAGATAACGTTTAAGTTAAAAATATTTCATTTTGTTTCATTTAATCCTTAACAGCGCAAACCCATTTAACTTTATATAAATAAAATCATCTACTGCCTCCTTAATAATTCAAATTTATTATGTTTCGGATTTAGCTTCTTTTGTTAAACATGAAACCTTTTGCTGAAGGGTTTATTAAATTCTCATAGGAATAAAATGAAAAATTAATATTTTTAGAAATATTAACTTTAAACAAAAATACCGAAAGGGCGGTCTTGGGAATTAAATACTACTAGCAAGGTTAACATCGCTCTTGTAATGCAGTAAAATATTCGCAACTCTTTCGGAAATAGAGCGCACTTTCTACCATGCGATAGTAGACCTTATGAGTGCTGCTTTTACACCCACTTGTAAGGGAAAACGCTCTTTTGCCAAACTTCTCTGCATTTCAAAGGGTTTTATGCTCCAAGAGATAGAAAAAGGTACTCCTTAACATTTTCAAAGCACCTATCGAGATTTATTTATAGTTTAAGGGACTACATTGAGACTCTTTTCGTCTGGTATATGCATTTTGAAATAGCTGATACAATAAAATACACATTTTTGCAATTATTTTGTTTACGGAAAAGAGTTTCAAGAGCAGAATCTATAAGTCCTTATTAGTTTTATTCGTACACCCCAAGGTATTTCAAGCAAAAACACTTTCATATTAGCTTTTTTTTAACTCATACAGCTCATTACGACTAATATGTGAATACAATTTCTTTTAAAAATTAAGTTGTGTAGGAGATTGGTAAACATAAAAACCTATTTTACTGAACCATTTTGCTTTTGATACTCCCTGTATTTAGACAGATGATCTTGAAGGATGCTGAAGATAGTGTATCTAGTATCCCACTGTTCTGATGCACATTCCTAAAGGCAATTGCCTGCAGATGACAATCGCAGCAGGAACTTCGATTCCCTTAGCAAAGGACAGGCTGAAATCACTTTTGAGTCTGCCACTTTTCGCCACCGACATGGAGGCAATCATTGGGGTTTGCCACGCAAGTTGGTAATCCACTTCCGTGGAGAGATGTCCGGCATTTGTATCGCGTTCTACAAGGGGCATTATGTCCGTTTGATGGATTGTGATTTCCATAGGCAATTAGGGGAGGCAAGCAACCCCTTACTCCTCCCATCGTTATCTTTTCGCTCTTGGCAAGGATGTCCAGATTGCTTAGACGTTGCCGCGAAGTAATCTTCCACTAAGGCCGAATTAAGTATATCAACTTACTTCCTTAATACCTTAAAGTACAGCTTTAATCTAGGCTTTATTTTAGACTGACAAAACCCAATGCTATGCTTGCGATATTCCATTATTTTTCAATGCCTCTGTTGTTTCTCTTTTTAGTCATTCTTCCTGTGTTTGGGAGTTATTATTATTATTATTATTATTATTATTATTATTATTAAGACATCTCATTATAATAAGATGGCAGAAATAAATCAAGGAGTTCAATAAGGGTGACATTTGTAGGCGAGCTTTTTAATTTGCATGTGGACGAAGTCATACGAATGCGGATGAGTGAAGTATCAATAAATTTTAAAATAAATGACGTAAAATGTACTACAGTTTTGTTTGCTGACGAGCAGGTGATCATCAGCAAAAGTATGAATGTTATACAATAGGCAAAATTTAAATTGAATCAAACTTAATTAAATTTTAATATGAAAATATCTGCCAGGAAAAGAAAGCGATGGCATATATTGGACTTCAGACCAATAAGAGTGAAGTTGATTTAGACAACAACAGAGTGGAACGAGTTAAAAATTTTAAATATTTAAGCTGATCAATAACAGATGGGAAAAATATGATGTTGAAACAAAATTAATTTAACAAAGCTAACAATACGTAGAACGCTGGGAAGGAAACTTTGCTAAAATATTTAAAAAGTTATGTCAGTTCCTACTCTTCCGCTAGACTGTAAATTGTGGTTTTTAACAAAAAATCAAGAAAAAGAATAGAAGCCGGAGAAATGAAGTTTCTTAGATCCGTTGTTGTGTATACATTATTAGGTAAAAGAAGAAATACAGATATAGTAAAGAGTATTATACACTTATTGAAGAATGCCAGCACAACAATCGTCCTCCATGGACTAGTGGTACGTGCTAGCCTCTAGTTCCCAAGGTCGCGGGTTCAAACCAGGCGGAGGGCGATTGATTTTTTCGGGCGTAAAAATGCTTAGCACGGCTTCCTTCGGAAGGGAAGTGAAGCCGATGGTCCCGTGTCGTAGATTTACGGCACATAAAAGAACCTCAAGCCTGATAAAGAGGCTTCTCAGAAAAATTACCGATTTTTCACGCCCAATATAGAATGGGACGCTAAGGACCATAGTAGTTAAAGAGCGTCCATAAATAAAAAAAAAAAAACTCAACCCCAGCACAACTGGAAATACCATGTAATACATGTGTAGCAAGAGCAGCCAGGAATTATGGTCCATCAGTAGGCATTCGGATTTTTTTGCACCAAAATATCCAAAATATGTATGCAGTTATGCTGTAAAATCATTTCGCAAATATGTACTAATTAGACATTAAACTTATTAAATTTAAGCTTATACTTTTTATATGATGATAGGAGGGGACTCGGCACTGCTCCAGTGAGGTTATTGCACTATGCCCCACAAGTGAGCGCCCACGATAACGCTCTTCACTTTTAATCAAGTAAGTTATAAGCTAAATGATAAGCAAAGACCGGAAGTTTAGGCATTATAAATCATTAAAATAGGCAGGAAAAAAAGGCATTATAAATACTAAAACAGGCCATAAACGGCAATTAGAAAAAAACATTTATTTAATAGATTACACCATAGGTGGCGAAAACGTGACTCGCGAGGCATTTTGACTCGCAGGCGCACGTTCCCTCTCTGCAACCGTCCGTTTGATTTTCACATACTACTGAGTGATGCAGTGCGTGTTGCATATTTGGTGACTCGCGGAAGGAAGTCGTTTTCGCCACCCTTGGATTACACTATTCAGCATCTCGATCGTCATATTTTAAAGAACTTCAAAGTTTTAAACAAAATGCTAGTGTTGTAATTGACACAAAAATGAAATATTTTTAAAAAGGCCGGTGTATTGCAATGTCTTATTCGTTGCATATGAGAACCAAATGCTTTTTTAAGTTCTCTGGGGTCATGTTGAGTCTCCTGTCAGATAACACATTTTTAATTTGAGAAGATTACCTCTCAACATCGACAGAGGTTATTGGAGAAAGTCTAAAACATAGCATCATTGTAGGATAGTATACTTCTCCAAAAACTGTGATAATGTAGGATTCTGTAATTTCCACAAAGGGATTCCGGCGCTGAGGAAAGCTTTACATAAGTCGATTGCAAACTGGGATTTTCGACTCGATGTTGCAATTACTGTTGGAAGCAAAGAAATATTCCCAGTAGCGTTGGAAAGTGCATTTTTGTGCTTGATTGTTCCGATATCCTGTGCTATAAAACACTTCTTTTCGTAGTTCATTGACTGATCCCATATTTTGCATGTGAGTACTTTACCGCAGGTACAAAATACGTCGGATCCAAAAGTATTAATGTAACTTTGTAATTTACTGCGTAAAGAAACACTGAATTTCGGTATCTTCCTGTTAGCTACCACGTCGCAATGAAAACTGAAAGAAAAACAAAGTTGGACCCGCATTCATTATTGCCTTTTAAAATAAACACAAGCGGTAGTTCAAACGCTTTCTGTTATCTATACATTTATTTGCGCGACAGCACTCATTGTTGCAAAGAAAATAATGAACAGAATGAAGGAAGCCTATGTTGTCTGCAACTTTAAGACAATAATACACATTCGGGGAACTAATTTTCATTGTCACGGACTAACGGTTATTGAAATAAAATGTACCTGAAGAAAATGTTTAATAATTAATAAATAATGGATAATAAAATAAAGACAACAAAAACATTTATTTCGTAAAATAGGCATATATATTTAAAAAGGCAACATAAAACTGTGGTATTTCAATCAGAAAGGTATAATTCGTACAGATTCACTTTCAAATTGAAGATAGATTTGATACATTTAAAAAGGCATTCTACCTAAGTTCCGGTCTCTGATTATAAGGTTATGTCTTGAAATCATAAAAAAGGGAGGGTGCGGTGAGATGAATAGAGAAACCGGGCGGCCGGAACCAGGAGTGACAGCACAGCAGTGACGGGGTCCCTACACTTCCCAGATTGAGACGCCGCGACAATCGGACAGGCAGACCGGGGGCCCCAGCCTCATACAGAAAGTCCAACACTCCACTCCGAAAGGGTGGTCCGTTTACCCCGGCAATCAGCCGAAAGCTGAGGGACGGAGAAAGTTCCACAGAGAGTATCCTTATTCCCTGCCACGCCGCAATGAAACGCTGTCGCGACAGTTCCAGCTCTGAAACAGTCTTAACGGGGGAAGGACGAATGAAATGATGAATGGAACGAAATTGAGGGACAGGAAATTCGGGGGGCTGAAAGAAACCGCTCCAGCTTTGGCCTGACTTTGGCCGAAAAAAACCATGGATCAGAGTGGGCGGTCGCCGGGAATCGAACCCGAGACCTCCCGAACGCGAGTCGCACGCGTTACCACGGCACCACTTCCCCGACTATACTTTTTGTTAGTTACAATCTGCATTCTTCCCTAGACAACATTTGAAGGTGTTTACAACCTTTATTGTATTGTTATTTGCCCCACGCTTTGGGAGCCAATTTGTAGTTAGTTTCTGCCTCACGTATGGAAAGCAAATTTGAAGTAGGAGTTGTATTGTAGTTCAACTGTTGGGGAGTCGAACGTGAAGTAGTTGCTACCGCACGTATGGTAAAAAGTTTCCGGTATCCTTCGCCCCAAGTTTAAAAATATTATTAACTTTGTAATTTGACTGTTTCTTTAAATATTATATATTTATGTTTGCCTCGGCTGCGTCAGTATTCTTGTTAGAGACATGTTTCTCTTTGCAGGGTTGTGGTGAGACTGAAGAATGTAGGCTTACACAGATTATAATTTTTAATTCACTCCTTTTTTATTAATTCTTGACACGATTTAAATAACACTTCACTGATATAGAGAGATGTGAGATTCTTTAATTAATTACGTACTTTTTAACACGTAAAACTATTTTCGTTTCACACGAATACGTATTAAATTTCTCGAGGACACATCTCGCATCCGGTTAGAAACACCGTCTGCTACCAACGCGTCCAGTTATGAGCACGGTCTACAAGCAACTGACTGGATTTATACCGCCTAAATTTGTAAATTTCTGTATTTCAAGTCTCTGATTGGCTATTCCTAATCCAATAGAATATCTTCATTTAGCTTAAGCTTTTTTCTGGTTGTTGATTGGCTATTTTATAAACTGTCTCAAAATTTACATTATTGTTTCCAAGAATTACAAGTAGTATGGTTAAACTTCCAAATTCATTATTGCCTCAAGGTTACCTCATTGTTAGCAACTTTTAACCTATTATTCTCATAGCTCCTACATTATTAAATTACGTAATACATCCACATAACATTATTGAACATGTATACAATAATATAAACATACACAATGACTGTTACATACATTTTATATATTGTTACATACACATATTGCTTTAAGGCGGGCTGTTATTGAATTTATATATTATATAATTAGACTGAAATCATTTAAGTGTTAAAAATACTGCCTCACATTCCGGTCATTGTTATTTGATTTTCAGTATGCTGTGAACATTTTCTCCAAATACTCAGCAGTAAGTTTATGACGTTTATCGCTTAATACAGCTTTGCACGCTGAGAAGAATATTTCCATGTCTATAGATGGTATTGGGTAATATTTGCAAGCAACTACTAAATATGGGGAAATTTCTTCAGGAAGCACTACATTTTCATCTTGAAGATATTTACCCACAGTGTACATAATGTGCTAGAATTTCTCTCTAAAATACTGCATAATTTCTCTACTATAAAACAGCACTCTCAAGTTCGCTCTGAACCTCGCTGAGAAATGGTATGGATCTCTCCATAGTAAGGACTTTATGAATTTGTCAATAATGCGTTTAAACATTAATTTTAAAATTACATACTTAAAAATACCTGTATTATATGTTCGATGCATGGAGAAATGTTACAATATGCAGCAACAGCAAACATATGGAATTATATGCACTATAAAACCTTAATATACGCACAGAAGTACATGAAACATAT
The DNA here is from genome assembly GCA_030765065.1 of Deroplatys truncata. NCBI lineage: Eukaryota > Metazoa > Arthropoda > Insecta > Mantodea > Mantidae > Deroplatys > Deroplatys truncata. Next base: position 67,240,080 of record CM060976.1, on the reverse strand, counting down.
TGCAAAACTCAGTTCGATATCACAAGTAAAAACAAACTAAATATGCATTTGTATACAAATCCGAAGGTCACTAAGAAGGCCAGCAAAACAATGGCGAGATCATTTTATTGAAGGCGGAACGGACCGAAGGATCTAATTCTTGCAGATTATTATTATTATTATTATTATTATTATTATTATTATTATTATTATTATTATTATTATTACTTAGTAGTAGTAGTAGTAGTGGTTGTAGTAGTAGAAATTCCTGTTTAAAGAGTTCACATGATTGAGAAGATTATGGAAATTGACCGTATTTTCATATAATTTTGCACTTCCACAGATTCAGTCTGGATACCAAGAAGTGTCAAAATATTATAACCAGCGGATGTCTTCGTTACTATACATATTAAACTGGGAAGGTACCCACCCCGTCTGCAAACCAACGCGAAACGAAAGACTGCTTCAAAATAATTTCAACCTCATAATTGCATTCATTTATGTCGTGTCGAAGATGACAGCCTTGTTTATACAAAACCATTACACCTAAACACAAACACACAAACATGTGAGAATATTGCACTTAAAGCAAGAAAAGCGAATGTTCCGGTAGGTATCGCCGGCAACACTGGTCTTTATATACAGTTAGTATAGGATAGTTAAATTATATTCGAACCCACTCGCGGCCTCCATCTATTGCGCGAGACAGCCAGCAGTCGCGGAAGAAATTATGTCGGCAGAGGCGGACTAAAATCCTTACCTTATAATAGATGCTGGAAATGTTGACCTTCTGCTCTCACACAGGCAGCATATCTCGTGCAAATATTCTCGCTCACTCGCCGAAGCTCAGCAGCAGGAGCACTTGGTATTATTATATTTTGAAATTTGTACTCAATAGCACTTATGGGGAGACTAAATGCCGAAAATTACAAAAAATTACATGTTTAGTTTTTGATATAGTCTTATGCCGCTTAGGCGGTAACGTCTGTGACCCGCATTCGGGAGGTTCCGGGTTCAAATCTCCGGGACCGACCAACCTGACCCAAGGCATTTGCTTGTAAGTTCCTGGGGGTGTAAGTCCTACAAAGAGGTAGGTATCCGTTAAAGAAGGAGATGTATTCTAACGTATATTTTAAATGTGTTTATAAAAATGGTACTGTTGCCATTTTGTACTCTGAATTCTACACCATTTCACAGAATGAATAATAACTCGTATACTCTTTGGTGCAGAGAGGTAGCTTTTAGCTCATCTTTTAGGGAAAGGAGTGTTATACAAATTGGTACCGCTTCTAAGTATGTCAGCGTCCATATGACCAACAATGTGATTTTTTAAGTTTTAGATACATATGTGTTTTTCTCCATTTTTTCTGAATGGCATTTTCTGACATAGTTCTTTGGAAACTATTAAAGATAATGAATGTAATTTTAATATATAATAAAAATAATACTTCAGCTCTGTACTGATCTACTTTGGTGTTAATAAGTTGGTTAGTTATTTTTAAAGTATTAATGGCCGACAGATTTTAATAAATAATGTGCAATTAAGAAAACATTGTATATTTATTAATAAACCAAATTATTGTATTAATGTATATCAGTGACCTTAGAAAGCATTCACTTATATCCTGTAAAAATTTCAGTATGATATCTTAAATAATTTATGAGATAATGGATCATGAAGATAGGAAATTTAACATTGGCGAGATAGAGTTTTTAATCTCCCCTTAAGCTGATTTAATGACCCTCAGATTTGTGTGCAAGCCAAGGTTGATAACAGGATGGTATAACACTGAGTATTAGAATAGGACGTCAAGTTTGAACATCCTGCATTATTATGATCCGAGCGAGCGAGCAAAACATTATTTTTAATTTATTAAAACATCATCTAAAGGTAAAAAGAAATCTTGAAGGCTTTTTATGCTTCTTAATGCGTGTGTTTAAACGTTTAGCTCAAAGCTAAATTCATAGCACATGATTCTGTTAAGGTAACCATTTCTTGTTTGCTTCCGGAAACTGAAGCACATAAACCAAGAAGCACAGTTTTGCATGCCTCTTTTACAACCTCGTTCTTCGCCGAAGTTCATTTCAACACGTTTGCTAACTTCTGCCCCAACCAATATCTACAGTTTCTTTTCCTTCGTATTACACTGCTCCGAGCAAAAGTTTGGAACAACTTTCGACTTTGTTTCCTTGGCAACACTTCCAAAAAGCGCGTCTGCTGTTAATCTATACGTAGTAAAGTGTCTGTGTGAACCCACTAATCTCAAGAATCACAAGGAACTGCTGACGGTTTATACAACTATGTACGTGTAAAACCATTAATTTCTCTATTTAAATGCACTAGCTTAATGAATTACTGAACATATTCGTTTACGTTTTTCGTAGTTATACACGGTGTATCTTTATTGGTGTCATATATTTGGTGGACGTGTTCCTGACATCAAAACAGTAAAAATATCTGATGTGTTACACTCACATGACTTTCTCTACTCTTGTACAAACTATTTTTACAAACGCTTATTCTCCATATGCTTCATGTTAATCGAGATGTCAATCTTATTGCTAATTTTCTTGTAGGTGCAAGGGGAATATGGTAGGCTTTAAGCGATAGTAAAATCTTTTAAGAGCTGCATTCCATTCTCTTTGTATGCCCAGGACAAAAAAGAAAACAAATGAATAATATTGCATTCCACCCAAAAATTCTATACCGAGATTTCGCCGGAAATACATGTTTTGAGGCCCCTAAATAAAACAAGCATTTTTAGAAAAAGATCCCTATGTGTATCTGTGTAAGTATGCATGTCTTTGTGAACACAAAAAACGAAAAGTCGGATAAATAACCACACTTGGTATTTAGGTTCAGTACCATCCAAAGTTGCGACATGAAGATTTTCAAGAAAATCCTCCCAACCCCAACTGCCCTTTACATGAAACATTTTTGGAATATTTTAATTTTGTAAAACATGGCTCTAACGATTTTGATTAACATATAATCTATTAAAGATGTTTACCTGACAAATAAAAATATAGCTCTATCTTGAATTTTCTGGGAATAGTCTGTAAAGTCCTCTTCATTCGGAAGGAATTTTGTATAATCTTGTATAACTAGTAAACGTTAAGTGACAGACGAAAACGTACAATATAAAAAATGTAGATCTCTTTAAAACACAATTTTACATCAAATAATTTTTTCTGTGGCCAAAGCCCTCTTTTTCTGAGATATCCCTTATTAAAGGTTCGAATTGTTTAATACTTGTTATTCTTTTAATCTCATCGATTTGCAGTTGTTTCTCGCGATTGTATGGAAACAGTATGGAATTATGAGGCTAGCATACGTCCAGTTCTTAAACATTTACTATGGCTGTTCTCTTTATATCTATAATGAAATTTGTGATTGGCTATTTTTGCAAATGTTTATTTGGGATCAAATTTAGTATAAAGAAAAATAAGTTTAGTAAGAATCTAATAAATATAGAAGGTAGAGAAAGTCATGTGAATGTATGACATTAGACTTTTTCTGATAGTTATGCATCTGGTTTGTGGTGAGAAGTCGAAAGATAATCTCCTTACACACTTTTTAATAATGTTAGTGGATATAAAACATATGACATTCTCTACTCACTCTTTTACAAATTATTCTCACAAAAGCTTATTATTCTATCTACCTCTTATTAATCCATATGAACTTTCAATTCACATTTATCCATTTCATTGTTCGATACAGTAGGTAGAGCGATAGTCAGATTTTTAAAGCGCTGTCGTTATGTAATGGTTTTCATACTTTGAGCTTCATAGTTTAACCAACTATTAGGTCAGTTAATGGTAATTAATTGTTCTTTCACACAAGCCACGTGGAGGACAAGCTTGGAAAGGTGGAACCTGACTGAAAAATCCCAGATATGGTATTGTATTTTTCAGTCTAATTCTACTTTTCCAATCGTATCCTAAAAACGGCTTTTGTCGTCCTCCGTGGTGTAGTGGTTACCATGTTAGCCTCTAGTTCCGAGGTCGCGGGTTCAAACCTGGCGGAGGACGATGGCCGGTGGTCCCGTGGTTTACGGCACGTAAAAGGAGCCTCAAGCCTGATAAAGAGGCCTCTGAGCAAAATTAATGGTCCTTCACGCCCAATATAGAATGTGACACTAAGGACCGCAGCAGTTAAAGAGCGTCCATAAATAAAACTCAACGTTTTTTACATACGGCTTCTGTGAAAGAATGATTGATTACCATTGATTGAGCTAATCGTTTGTTGAACTATGAAGCCAGGGACTTGAAGTACTTACGACATTCTAAGTCGCCATTGGGGTATATCATCTCAAAATGAATCTGAGGTTTCCTTGTAGTTTACCGGGAAAAATGCGAGTCAGTTGGGGGAATTTAATGTGCTGGCGTGTAGCTATGGCAGCTCAGTTTGTTAGAGCAACCGGGCGGAAACCGGAAGATCCGTGTTCAAATCCCGCCTATGGCATTTCCAAACATGGAAAATACTTTTCCATACAAAGAGCAGATTGGGATGGGGACAATTGGCGAAAATCTTGGTTGATCTTTAAAATATGCTGAATTTGAACACAAAGTTTGGTATTCATTGCACTTTTCGTTTTTGAGTTGTGCTATCCCTGCGCGCTGCCTCTTTTCAACACAGACACGCTCTTTTTAAAAGCATTCTGTTTTTAGTTCAGGAGACTTCAAAATGTACATTATCAGTGAAATCGTGATCTCGAAATTTTGGTTGGAATACAATAATACTTCTACCTGCCATCCTTCATCAGTTGAGAAACTATAAATATGTTAAAAAATGACTTATTAGTTTAGCGCACATGGAGGGAGACATTTAAACAATTGGAATAGCGCATCGTTCTTATTACAAATCCCACAATGTGTAAAACTCGCACGTCATATGTAAACTTTTTGTTGTAGTAGTGTACCTCGGTATAGTTTTATATCACATAAAAATATCGTAGAATCTTCGTATTCTGCGTAATTAGCATCTGAATTAGCGTTAGGAGCAGAGGAAGAGTAATTTATGATTGTTTTTGTAGAAGCTTATTGTCTTCAGAAATATAAGACAACTTATTTTAAAGAAAATATTATATCATGTTGAAAATGACATTCGAAACGAGCAAAAAAGTATATTTGATGAAGAATGCATAGATTTAATGCCAGTTTTGAAAATAATTGGACTTAAAGAATATTTTCACATGCCCTTACTTCTTATAAAATGGAGGAGTCGCTTTTGGAAGCTTAGATGTAAGAGGATCTGCAAGACTTTCCTTGAAAACCCATTTTTACTTTCTCTACCATGCTCATAGTAGGTAGAGAAGGTATTGCATTCCACCCCAAAATTCGATACCGAGATTTCACCGGAAATACATGTTTTGAGGCCCTCTGAATCCAGAACAGGCATTTTTAGAAAAAAGTTCTGTGTGTATGTGTATGTCTGTGTGTGACTCAAAAACAAAAAGTCGGTTAAGTACCAAAATTGTTACTTAAGTTCAGTAGCTTTCAAGGTTGCGACACGAGGATTTTCAAGAAAATCTCCCCACCCCCAACTACCCTTTACATGGAACACCCTTAGAAAATTTTAATTTTCTAAAAAATGTCTCTAACGATTTTGTTTAAATACCATATATTAAATATATATCAAGATATACGTTTTATTTGTCAGGTAAATATTATGGTATTTTAATCAAAATCTTAGAGCCGTTTTTTAGAAAATAAAACATTTCTTAAAACGTTCCATGTAAAGGGTAGCTTAGGTTGGGGGCTGATTTATTGGTCGGAGAGATAAGGAGGAGGCCTTCTCGTCCAACCTAAATGTCAAAAACGCTGCGAGATACAAAAACATTTGTGGATATTTCGCAACTTTCCGCGAACTCTCTCGAAGCTCCTGTGACTAATTGTCGGCAAGGGTGCTCGCGACATTCCGTTAGTGAGACAATGAGGTGGGTGTTTTACAGTAGTGGTTAGAGAGTTCTGCGAGCATCAGCGAGCGAGAGAAGAGTTCGGTGTTCCACAGTTGGTGAGCGACCGGAAGAGAGAAGGAGAGAGTCTTGTGTTCAACACTCCAGTGAGGTAAACGGAAGTCATAACCTATATTCACGAAAGACAAAGATTAACCAGAATAATATAAACCACAGATTAATTTTATTGCATTCTACTTTAACAGACATACGCTGTAAATTACTCCTAGCACTAGAACATTGTCCAGCATTTGGAATTTGCCAAAATTTCTATCAAATCAGACAGTTTTCCCTTTAGCGTTAACCTCTCAGCATTCCAAGAGCTTATATATTGAATGAAGTAACATTGATTTGGCAATAAAATGTGATGAATTCTGGAGGAGTTGATGGAATCATGCAAACTTATATTTTGCTAGCATGATAGATACCAACTGCCGAATGGAATCAAATCACGGTTAAGCTTGACAATGTATTTAGCGTTAATTTCCACATAGTAGGCGCAGTATCACATTAATCACTATATTTCTGGTATTCCAGTAGGTTATCTTCAGCTTCCTAAACGCGAGTAAAGCTTTAAAGTGCAAAACACCTTGCATTTATATACTATAAAACAAAATATAATATTACTTTCTCTACTGCTTACCTGCAGTAAGTGAAGGAAGTACTGTAAGCCACCCAAAAATTGGAGACAGAGAGGTCACAGGAATTACATGTTTTGAGATCCCTGAATCTAAAAAATGCTTTTTAGAAAAAGGTCTCTTTCTGTCTCTCTCTGTTAGTGAACAACACAACTCAAAAAACAAAATTTGATTAAATACCACACTTGGTATTTAAATTCAACATCTTATAAGAATGCGACCCAAAGATTTTCAAGAAAATTTTCTCACACCAAACTACCCTTTACTTAACACATTTGCCGAAAATTTTGATTTTCTAAAAAATGGCTCTAACGATTTTAATTAAAATACCATATGTTTAAGATATATGCATTAAAAATAAAATGCATATCTTGAGGTTCTGTGAATAACATGTGAAGTCCTCTTCATTCTGAATGACATTAGTGTATTTGGTAAAGGGTAAAAGATGGAAAAAATCTTGCTAAACAAAAAAATCTGATGTGTTACATTCACATGACTTTCTCTATTCTTGTACAAACTATTTTCAAACGCTTATTCTCCATATGCTTCATATTAATCGAGATGTTAATCTTATTGCTAATTTTCTTGTGCAAGGGGAATATGGCAGGTTTTAAGCGATAGTCAATTCTTTTAAGAGCTGGTTGCTATGTGGCACACTCCATTCTCTTTGTATGCCCAGGACAAAAAAATGAATAACGAATTCCCATTTGAGGAAATGTATTGGAAAATTTAAGGGAATAACAAGCAATATCTCGAAAACGGTTCACTCAACAAAACAAATGTATATGACATAAATTGTGTATTTTAACGCGTTCTACATGTTTTGTGTAGTAAAATTTTGTCTATCTCTTATGGTTTACAAGTTATGCAAAAGTCGTTCACAATGAAGAATACTTTTGGAGACATTCCCAGAAAATTCGAGACATACATTTCATTTGTTATGAAAGTATCTTAAACATATGATATTTTAATCAAAATCTTTAGAGCCATTTTTAAGAGAATTAAAATTTTCGAAAAATGTTCCATGTAAAGGGTAATCTGGGGTGGGGGATTTTCTTGAAAACCTTTGTGTCGCATCTCTGGAAGATACTGAACCTAAATACCAAGTTTGGTGTTTATCCGACTGTTCGTTTCTGAGTTATGCTGTTCACAGACACACACACAGTGGCACACACGGACATGTTCCCAAAAATGTTTTTTTTTTGATTCAGGGGGTCTCAAAACATATATTTGCAGTGAAATCTCAGTATCGAATTTTTGGGTGGAATACAATACTTCCCCTACTTACTGTACGTAGTAGAGAAAGTAAAAATATAGATCTTCGTTAAAACACACAATTTATATCAAATATATTTTTTCCAAGATATTATTTGTTATTGATTTGTATTTTCAAATACTTGTACTTTCCTCAAACGAAAGTCGTTATTCAAAGAGAATGGAATTTCAAAGCCATCTCAGTGACCAGATCTTAAAAGACATCACCATCCTTTAAGCCTACTATAATACCCTGTTCCCATTGTACCTGCAAGGAAATAAGTAATAAACAATTTCTACAAATGTATATATCAATTAACATGAAGTAGTTAGAAGAATAAACTATTTTAAGCATAGTTTGTTGAAGAATGGTGACGTAGTTACTAATGAGAGGAATGGATGTATCAAATAAATTTGCTAAGCCATACTAAAGTCACAAATCCAAGGGAATGGACAAAAATTCACATATATTATTGTTATGAACACATTTTGTCATAGATAATAATTGATATTCTTTGAAGATACAATTTGTATAATAATATTTGCATAAAGCATTTATATGTTGGGACAAGTCAATTAAAGTGTATTAATTGTAAATGAGAGAAACAAAAAAAAAAAAAAACCGAATAACGTCAAAAGTAAAATACATTATAAAGAACGAACGAAAACTGTTGCATTAACAACCAAAGAAATATTGTAAAACATATTAAATGCAGCAAAAGAAAATATAGAATTGAAATATGTTATAAAAGGAATTATAATTCTAAATAGTTATTTGTATTACTATATGATTTATTTAATTGCTATAAATTGCAAATTAAATGTATTCAACCATTTTAAGAACATTTTCTGAAGAAGAAAACGCTTTCTAAAGAACTAAAATCTCATATCGATTCGCAATGAGAATTATATTGTATTGTATACATGAAAGGGTCAATAATAATTAACTGTTGAACTGCAGAAGAAAATCAACAAGTATTATTATAAAAATGTAAGTAAAGAATTGTATCCTGAAAGATAAATATTACTCATCGTTTAAGCATTCACGTTGCCCATGAAATTAAATTATTGCAATTATTATTTAGCTGTCTTCTTACTAGCACAAAATACAGGCTAAAGAAGAGCCAATTGCTATAAACTGAGATATACGTATTTTAAATAATTTAAAATATACCGCAAATAAAATAAATTATTAACGAAATTATTACACTCAACACACACTGTATATATCTCAACAATAATTGAGTAAAGCAAATTTCCGCCAAGAATCACTTTTGCCAAACCAGACAGATACGTATATTACCGACTGCTTTAATCAGCGCGATAAATTCAAATCGGGAAATTCCAAGTAACAACATTTGAGACAACAGATAATCGAGAACTTCAATCCAGAGATCAACCCACCAACTTCGAAGCCGAGAAAGTGGCAGGTAAACCATTTCAGTGGGTAGAGAAAGTAATGTGAATGTAATAACTTAGGATTTTTTTATTCTGTGGTGATATCCGCTTCCAATAATCTTACCTACCTATTTAAGAAAGATAGGTGCCTAAGAGGAGTGTATGTCAACCCCTAGAAAAGTGCCGAGATTGAAAATCTCCGAGAAAAACTCTTTAGAAGTTACCAGATATGCTTATCGCTCCTAGCCCTCCTTAAGCGGTAATGCAGGTTTGGCTATACTGCGTGTGAAACCCTTTTCGTCTTCTATCTTAGCCTCGTTCAGAATTACAGTGGTCAGGGTTCCCCTGGTTACAATCTACGCCTTGAAGAGATCCAAGGTTCTAAGTCAAAATAGCAGTGTTCTTAATCGCTATAAACTCAGTTTACAGATAGGATGGAGTGAAATATGCATTAATAGTGAGCATAAATACAGATACAAACAGATTTCAAATGTTAATGAATTGAACCACAACCGCAAGCCACAACCAAGTTGAAGGAAAGCTGATAGTAACAATTCTGAATGCAGAATTAATGAGGTACGGTGACGATATGAGTAAAATGTTTCTAAAAGCTTTAAAACTGAGTGAATACAAACCTTAGGTGAAATGAATTGCGTCAGTTGAATAGGTGCACGCAATTATAAAGTAATGTATTAAAATAGCAGCCAATGTACATATTTCTGACTGCCCTAAGCCTGATGCAGTGCACGCATTTGGGCTAATCGACGAACACATTGTTATTCGATTAACCAATGACAGTCTAGTTATATTGACAATGGATATTATGCTGCTTAAATAATTTCCTCTGTGTTCATTTGATTTATTCCATAATCTTAGCTTCAATTATGGAGCGAGAATTTATGCATTTTTCGTACTGTTGCCTCATTGTTGTATGACCACAAATGCGCAGTTATTAATTTGGTTTATTTATTTATTGAACCTCAAGAACTTAAAATTCTGTTTCGCCAGAAGGGCAGGTTAGGTTATAACTTACTCAACAATAAGTACAAGAAATAGACAAAATTGAAATATTACATATAGCTATGAATGTGTGATGTTGTGGCAGTAATTTGTATCACAATAATGTAAATGCCAGAGTGATTGTAGTGTAAATAAGCATTATTGTATGACATTGATTTGAGATGTTTGTTAATTATAAGCATTGTTAGGAAGTAAGTTTACACGGCCTCACTGAAACTGACAATAGGAGCGGCGGATAACAATGTGCGAGGGGGTGAGTTGAATATTAATTAGAAGGGACAAACAAATGACGTCGGATTGGCGCGCTTTTCTTAGAAATAGCGGGAATATTTTCCCTAGAGCATTTGTATTCGTAATTTTGATTGGATATAAAAATAGACGCTAATGTTGGCGCGTTTTATTAACCAATAGCAGCTCGATTATAATCTTTAGGCATATCGGGGTGTGGGAGTATAAACAGCTAAAGTCTGAGGCAGATTTCGTCAGTCCAACAGAAACATTTGTGCATTACACGTCGCCCAGTTCAACAAAATCATCCACGCGTTACACGTCGCTGAGTCCAACAGAATCATTCAGAAGTTAAACGTCGCTTAGTTCATCAGAATCGTTCGCGAGTTACACGTCGCAATTCTACAGAATCTCTCGCGTCTTAAAGTTTGTTATAAATGTGAAACACGCGAATTAATAATGTGCAGTAAATAAGTGATTATAGTGATATTAGAAAATATAACAGTTTCAGTTTGGCGTGTATCACGAATCAATATGTGAACTTAATTGTGACGGTAATAAAAGTGTAAAAACAAATTCTTTTATCAGTGTTATCTTTGAGTAACAAAATCCTTTCCGTTTACACACCCTGTTTAAGAGATTTGCTCGACTGAATAATAATAATAATAATAATAATAATAATAATAGCTAGCCGGAGCACAATGAACCCAAAATGCAAAATAATAAAACAATAACAGGCGCCCAGCAATAAAATAACACGAAGTGACTGCGACAAATTGGCTTCCATACGTGGTGCATATAAACATGAAGCATCTTCCAACTACCTAAAAATATTCCACTTCAAATTGGCGCACAAACGTGGGGCTAACAAATATTCCACTTCAATGTAAATTGCATAAAGTATTGATAATAACGATGGTTCTTGAACATTGTTTTGCATTCGGAGTATTATCACATTCTTCAAAAAGTAATCTTATGTGGAGTCTTTTTCTTTCAAATATCGGACAATCAAATAAAACATGTTTTACACTTGTATAGATTCTTGACATTTACAATAATAAACTCTGTCTGAATTAATATTAAATCTCATGAAATAACTTCCAAAATTTTCAGGTCTGTCATAAATTGAGTTAAAATGAAATTTAGAGTGAAATGGTCTTACATTTAGTCTGTAGTGTACTGTAGGAAAGAAGAGTTCTTTAGCCAAAGCACCGTTTGCACTTCTTGTCCAAAGTTCATTCCAACAACCAAAAATGTACTTAAAAATTCTATTTTTAACATAAGATATGGGACACTTTGTATATGAATAATGAAAATTAGAGGGTGCTGCTGATTTAGCCAGTTGGTCGCACGTTTAATTTCTTACATTTCCGTGTAATGTGTATATTATAACATCCATTGTGTATGTTATAACAATAGAGTAGTTAATTCATCGCCGTGATGACTGATTATATAACTTCAGCGTTCTACGTAGACGTTCATTATAAAGATTTATTGACTAAATTTAAATCAATTAAACTAAGTACCAGAAGAGACATTTTCAACATTATATATATACCGCATGAGTCTTTTAATCCTGCGCGTGCATTTTACAGACGATGCGAATGTGCAGGTGCTTACATCGCATTCAACAGACTGCTGATTAGGATTACGATGGTGCTCATTGTTAACGTGCTCTAGTAGCACAATGGTTAACATGCTGGAAAGTCGTGGTGAAGGTCGGAAGTTCAAATCACGCCTCACTGTCGAACAATGTTTTCGAATAGAGAGTACACGGGGAAGCGCAGCAGAATGCAACGGAGGCACGTCGTCTGTACCAACATAGGTTTCCGCAGAGATCGCTTTCTACAGATCATACGTTTCTGCGAATTGCGAACCGCCTTCTGGAATCAGAACAGTGCACAAGACACCACATACCACATCCTTGAAGAGATCACCCTGTCTGTGACCAAGCAACGAAGGATCGTGTGACTGTCATTCAGCATCCGCATTGTAGTACGAGGGCCATTCACAGGCATTTTAATATTAGCCAGTCTACCGCCTGGCGAATGCTACATCATGCAAAGTTATTATCTTCAACTACACTAGGAGCTACTGCAGCCGGACTATGGATGGAGAGTGGCGTTCCTAGATGGATCATACATAAACTGAACAAGATCTACATTTTTTGACAACTGTGCTATTTACAGACGAAGCAGGGCTCCACAACACAGGCCAAGTAAATCCCCACAACATGCATTATTGGTGCACTGTAAATCCACATTGGTTGCAAGAGGTGGCCTTACAGGTCAATGGGGTTTCAACGTTTGGGCTGGTATATTCGCTGATTATCTAACAGGCCCGTATTTTTATGATGGCCAACTCACCAGGAATCGCTATATCCTCTTCCTGCAATACCAGCTGCCGACTCTACTGGATGAAGTGCCGTTGCAGAACCGACTATGCGTACCAACATATTGGGCCACCAGCTCATTCATTATCTCTATGTCACCTACCCTGAGCGATGGATCGGACGGCATGAACCAATAGGGTGGCTAGCACGCTCACCAGATCTAATCCCATTAGATTTCTTCTTATGGGGTTATCTTAAAGATATCGTGTACCAAGAGCGGCCAATGACCCCTCAACAGCTCGGGGAAGGCATCATATTAGCTTGCCGTAACATCACACCGGCAGTGTTGCAGTTTACGTACTGCATTTTGTAAACTCTCAGAACAATTGGTTGGCTTTCTTTTGTATTGAAAGAATAGCTTTAAATAGTAAAATATTATTTAATGATGCCTTATGTTTGTAAGTTATAAATACAATGTTATATTCATTTATTTATGATGTTCATTAAAGCTTGTTCTAACACATAGCAATTTGTGTTTTAATTAAATTCGCATAATTAAAATAATTAAATGAAACGGCACTTCTATGCCAAACTATCAGTTATCGTTAAATTTACTAAACATAAAAAGCATCTTCAAGTGGCAGTATTTGAACCTGGGATCTTCACCACTGAAGGCTTGCCGGCCCTCGTAGTCGTGGTCGCTGGAGTGTGTAGCCACGTTGAGAGTCGCGAGTTCGAGTCCCGCCATGGTCAAGGGTGTTTGTGCGTGTGTGTGTGTAATTTGTATAATTTTGAAAATAAGTGGTAAAAGACAACAATAAAACACAGTAATGATAAACTCGGTAAATAAGGGGACTTTAAAAAAAAGGCCACCGCGCACACACTGTTGTTACAGGTGCAAGTCACTGCACGCACAGCGGTGCAAAGCAGCCATTTCAGCCGAAATTGGTACGACGCGATCCAGTGGACAGTGTTTACGGTATAGCCAGTACAACGACGGGGCTGCATAACCTCTCAATCCGCAGTCTGAGAAGACTCACCCGGTATGTGTGTGTGTGTGTGTGTGTGTGTGTGTGTGTGTGTATTTGAAGCTGTAAATTAATTTATGCATTAATTCTGAAAGTACGGACTAAAAGTAGCATACCAATCGTAGCTTCTCAGTCTCTATAGTTTCGCAGACATATTAAATTCTAAAATTACTTTGTTAATTGCCAAACTATTTGCAAAACGTGCGTCGATTTTACAACAATTGGCTGTGTTTACTTCGTAGTCACCTTTTGTTGCAATCATTGCAACAGCATTGGTAACTATGTCATCTTAAAAAGAAGACGGCAAGCACAAAAGTGTTGCTATATTATAACAGTTCTGTTATATTGGATTGTTTATTAGGGAGTAATCATTTAAGAGGGCGTCCGCGGCGAGGTGGAATAGTGCTAAGGTATTCTTCAACAGCAAAATCCAGAACACGGATGACGGTACAAGATATTCGTGAAAGACATGCAAGTCCCACAAAGAAAACTCTATTGCAGAATGGAAGTTTACTCACAATATTGTGTTTTAAGTTATGCTCAATTAAGCATCGGAATATTCTTGATAAATAGTTTCTGCTTTCAATATAAATTACATATAATATTTAATTCGCAGCTAAAGCTGCCATTAGCCACTAGTTTCATATAATTTAATAAAACATGTAGTGGTTAATTAACATTTATTTAATATCGGAATTTTAACATGAATAAATCTGCTTTACAAGTATGACCACCGTTGGTGTGCCAAATTCCAAGGTACCCAGCTTTTAAGAATTCGGTATTATTAAGAATGTGTCTTTCATACATAACAAAATTATGATTAAATTTAAACACTTTGATTTTTCCCTCAATTACTGTAAATGATAAACCTCTTATTTAAATTTGTAAAGTAGGTATTTATAGTTAATTTTGTGTGTGTGCATGTGTGTGTCTGTGAATATGCGTGTATTTGTATGCATATTTTGTATATTTATTTGTGTTTGAGCGCTTTTATTGTTTCCCTACTCTCTATAATCGGGACTTAGGTCGTGTTGAAAATGAATGAATAAATAAATAAATAAAATAAATGTATAATAGAAGTACGAAGCAAAAATGGTGTTTCCTCCAATTCTAACTATTTCAAAGAATGCAACTCATCAAAGTTCACAATTTCATTTTGGTAATTTAATTTCACTTTTACACTCACATGTGATATAAGATAAGCATTTGCCGATTGTTCATGACAAACATTCGTGCTTAATTTAATGGCCGGAAAAATATAAGCACTTTGTATCATAACTCAGTCTTCTAGTGAATTATTTCAATTCACTTACTCAAGTATTACATTTTAGTAACTTGGTGTTATTATGGAAGTTTATATTATTACTTGAAATAGCTAAATTAAACTTTGAAGTAGTTTAACAGTTCAAAAGTTTCGAAACCGAAGCTAATAGCATTATATAATACGTGGAATAGCGGATTATCCGACGATGCACGATAGGATATTTTAAATCGAATGACGAATTAATTCACTAATTTAATTTACCTTGCGCCGTTCATTATGAAATTGTTGTACAATGATCTAGAAAATTTTTGTGGTTAACCCTCCTCTTTATTCCTTATAATTGTAATTTTGTACACTCCGAGTATTCCTAATTTAGCGATGAGAAATCCACTGACATTCACGCAAAAGGATGTGAAACATTGGCAGAAAGTCGGACTTTCTTAACCTCCCCAAAAGAAGTTCGAAATGCTGCATAGCCTATACATACCCTTTGGTGGTGGAACAATCATCGGTTGAAATGGCCGAGTAATTTTACAGATAATTAGAGTAAGTTAAAAATTAAACCTCTGTAGGGTTCTTTGGCCCCGTAGATATTTAACAACATAAAAACTACATTGTTTTCAAATAATACAGAAACCCATAACATAAACAACGAAATGGAGGTGAAGCTGGCGGTTATGAAGATTCCGCACTCCCATGCTGCCTTAATCTCTAAGGAAAATGCACATAGTGCGCAACGAGAAAAATGATCTTCTCAGTTGTTAATTAAAAATATTGGTTCTCGGGTTTCTAATGTTACCAAGTTTCGTATACAATTACTTAGCATATCTGCTAACTTGATTACAAATATGTACAAAGGAAATAAAGCAATACCTCCTTATATGAAGGTTATTTAAAAATTTTATCATCCAGTGACTTCAGTGCATACATATATGGAATTAGAAAATAAAGGTTATTTAGAAGTTAGGAAATTTTCATTACACACGTATCTGCAGTGTTTGATAAATGGCAATTAAAATAAGTGTGCTTAGTTCGTACCGTTATAAACAGGATCGATGTTTGCTTTCTAAGGGCTGTCTTCTCTTTGATTAAGTGTTATATCAGGCCATCTAGGTATATTGCGTGGATTAAAGCGTTAACGGCTTTTGTTTTTACATGCATTCTCTGCGGAGTAACAGCAATTAACGATCTTTTGTTTCTACGCGCATTCTACGAGGAGTACAGCAACTATTTTCTATTCCATGGAATTCTTAAAGAAGGCTTTGTAAATCCTTTTTAGTCTTTTAGTAATTTATTAACTGAAATTAGGAGTTTTTTTTATAGGCATGTCAGTCAGAAAGAATAGGTGTTTTTAATTGTGAAAGAATTATCAAAACGGTTAAGTGATTTTTGAGATTACCTAACACACACAGGAACATACACAATACATTCATACAAATGTTCTCTTTATAATATTAGTGCGAATTACATAGAAAAGACAAGAATCATGGCAGGTTAATAGACTCGCATTATGTTATTAGGGACAAAACTTTTGGCCAATGTAGGTAGCACTGGGTTGGACAACCACAGGACTTTCTCATCTGGAATGAAGCCTGTAGGTGGTCTGTTGCATGTCATTAGCGGCAAGGAGCAATGTATCTGACTGAGCCTCGAATGTAAATCGAACAAGCAAGGAGCTCATCATGAACCAGGTTTCTGTGTGAGGGGCTGCGTCAAACCAGGGGCAAGCTTAAATAGCTATCACTAGCAGGCACGTCTGGGCTTACTTCAGTAGCGGTTAAAAGTATAATACCAAGGCTTATTATCTGTAATGATTATTACCAGTATATGCTCTTAGCTACTGTATTTCATTCACGTACCTAAGAATAATCATGCAGCAAATTATATTACTTTAAAAACAATTTAAAAGATCTGGAAATGAATTTTCCCAGTTTTGAAGTAATTTGGTTTAATATTTGATATGATAATTACTTTTCAACACATAAATATGTTACAAAACTTTAGTAAAAATATTGATAGAACCTTTTAGAACTCCTAGCAACATAACGTTTGAAGTAAAACAATAAATATTGTTATATGTTGGGGTGAAGGCCAAAAAGGTTACCAGAAAATGATTAATTTAGGTCCCCCAACACGCAAATGGAGGGAGGGGGCGCAACTCGCTGGCAGCAAAAAGTCCGGGACCTTGGTGTGCAGATTTAAGGAGAAGGTGTGGTTTTATATTATACTGAAACATTACATAACACATATTACCTTCACATACCTGGGATTTATTCACAAACGTTTGGCGACTCTACATAATGAAAAACGAAACAGGAGGGAGATGCCACAGAATCGTAGACCGGTTACACACACGTCTGGATCCAACGACCACTTCCGCTACAGTGACGCTATCTTACCCCCACCAACCGAAGCCAGACAGGGCTGATGTCATACCAGACAGTTTCAAAGAGATTTTTTCCTTTGGCGTGGTCCGCGCCGAAAGGAAAGACCGTTAAGCCGAAATATAACTAAGGAGAGACAATAATGCTCCGTCTGGTAGCAACAATGCAACACAACAGTGCGTCTGGTAATGACAATAAAATTAATAATATGCCAAAATATTTGTTTTTGTTTCCTAGTTTTAAAATATATCAATTTATTAGTTTTTAAATAGTATGTTTACTTATTGCGATGTTAAGTTTTCTTACTTTTGATATTTTTTCAATAAAAGTTCGTAAATGTTTGATGTTTAAGAATTACGTTTTTTCTAAACCAGTTGCATTACAGAAAAATAATAAATAGGATGTGAATATGCCTAAGGCATACGTTGTTTAATTAAAATTGGACAACTAATGCGCAAATAGTTCCTGTGTTAAAAACTGTACATTGATTTCGGCCAAAATGTTGGTCATTATACCTTAAACGTTTTTATTCTTTTGGATTTACTGACTATAAATTACTTTCTCCTGCTTACCTTACGGCAGGGTAAACACTGTATTTGACACTAAACTTTAATATCGCGATTTTAATCGCGATGGTTTTGAAGTTCCCTCAAAGTTAACATTCGATGTACAATACTACATAATTTTCGTTACTCCTTTCCAATTCATAAGTATCATGTCATATTGTACTGTTTGTAATTCTATAAACATTTTAGTCTTACATCTTAGTAGGACTAGTACGAAGTTTGGTATTTTTCGACAGATGTTATGGTTTACCATTTATATAAATTTGTTTTTCAGTTTTTTACAATATATTTACAGAAAGTTCGAGATAAAAATTTTATTAGTTTTCACAATATGAAGAGTTGAAGGAATTGTAGCAAATATAACATTAAGCTAATATAAATTAGAAATATCTTGTCTGTGTGAAAAAAAACATATTAATTAAATTATATTCGCGTGTTTATTTATAGGAATTGATTATATGAAATATGTTAAAAGAGCTGAAAATAACCTATCGATAGTAATGCAGGAACATAGCAAAATTATCTCATTGCTATAATTTTATTAAAATTCAAACAAAGAAATGTGTGGCTAAAATATCTAAATTAAGAGTAAAAATGTTTTCTTTTTCTAGGACTTGTACCAAGACTTTTAGCAATACAAATGTTGTGGTATTTAAGCAGGGGACAACTTTGAATTGAAAATTGTTGTTTAGTAGGTTTTAAAAAGTATATTTTATAAAGCCGCCCATAGAAATTCTCAAATAGCGCAATTTGTGCTAACGAAGAAGCTGCACATGTTTTGTCTCTTGTGTGGAGTTCCTGAAGTGGTAAGATGTAGCGTTCAGCAATAGTCTCCCAAAACATCTTCCCAAGGTCGCGGGTTCAAACCCGGCGGAGGGCGATGGATTTTTTCGGGCGTAAAAATCCTTAGCATGGCTTCCTTCGGAAGGGAAGTAAAGACGTGGTCCCGTGTCGTAGATTTACGGCACGTAAAAGAAGCTCAAGCCTGATAAAGAGGCCTCTGAGCAAAATTACTGCTCTTTCAGGCCCAATATAGAATGGGACGCTAAGGACCATAATAGTTAAAGAGCGTCTACAAATAAAACTCAATTTAATTTTCAATTTATCCAATGCAATTGTCATTCAACACCCTTGGCATATTCCTTCCATATCTTTAATGTCTTTGTAGAAAGCCTTTTTGTTCCTCACTCTTTGCATCATGACTTACAGGTAAAGTAATAAAATTCAGAAAATTAGGTTTTAAAATCTCCAGCTGTATTAAGGTTTTGAATATACTCAACACATTTTCCACATCCCACAGTCACAGTCCACTGCCTAATGATAAGATTATAATAGAATCCCTCCAGAATTTTTGTCCAATGCTCATTAACAATTAGTGCACACATTTGACACAGCACTGGATTACCAAAGCGGCAACATCATAAGCATAATAAATAATAAATTACAATTTTATGGCAAATCCGATGCGTTGCAGGATTCTCTCTGCCCATATTCACTTATATCTACCGCACTTGAAAGCGTATTGTTTGAAATAGTACATCATTCCAAGAAAAATGAAAATATTTCGAATATGACTAATGCTTCAAATAATATTTGACACAATTTTCTATGCTTTAACAACTCTAAATTTGTTCCTAAAGTAAAGTTTTGTTTATCTCTTATGATTTTCAATTATACTGGGAAGTTAGGTTAATATTATAGCAATAGTTATTGTGATAATTCTGAAGGTAAGAATTTAGCGTAAATATTTGTAAGTTACCGCTGAAAGCTCTCGAATGCTCCCTCGAATGCGCAGCAACACACTGCGCATATAAAATCAAATAAAAAGTTCTGATTCAGTATGCTTGAAAAAGATTATAAATACCAGAATTTATAATTCCTCTAGCTCGTCTTCCCGTCATTATCTCCAGGACTCGCGTTAGCCAATTCTGCATTCCTGAGCTTATGCCCCTTTAGGTGCATATCAAGATGGGTACGCTACAATATGAAATTCAATAAGAATGAAGAGTATTTAACGAACTATCCATAGAAATTTCAAGGATAACAGCACGTTTGTCATTTTAATACTCTCAAACATATACATTTTAGTAAAACTAGTAAGAAGCTTTTTGAGAAAATAACCCTAAAGAAATAAATATTTTCAATGTGAATCGTAGTTTGGGATAGGATTTCCTCTTAGATCATCTCTTAACGGTATCTTTAGCCTCTGGGTCTGAAATTTAGTATTTATCTGACGTTTTGTTTTGTACTTGCTATTCATGCACTCAAGGTACACTAACACGCACTAGCTATAATGATTTTTTAAATTTAAGGGACCTCAAAACCTGCATTTCTTCTGAAATCATGATATACAATTTTTACGTGAAATACAACAATTTCGTTACCTGAGAAATTAACTTAATATATGAGGCAGTATTTTTAACACTTAAATGATATCAGTATATAAAAAAATAACAGCCCGCCTTAAAGCAATGTGTGTATGTAATAATAAAATGTATCATGTAACAGTCATTGTATTATGTTTATATTATTATGTAGATGTATAATAATGTTATGTGAATGCATTATGTAATTTAGCAATGTAGGAGCTGTGAGAATAGAAGCAAAATACCTTCCGTAGCAAACAGAACTATAAAGTAGAAGCCAAAAGTTGCTAACAATGAGGTAGCCTTGAAGGATAAATAAAATAGAAAGTTTAATAATGCTACTAATAATTCTTGGAACAATAATGTAATATTTAAAACAGTTTATAAATAGTCAATCAACAACAAGAAAAAGCTAAGTTAAATGAAACTATTCTATTGGAGTAGGAATAGCCAATCAGAGTCTTGAAATACAGGAAATTTACAAATTCAGGCGGCAGACAGCTACAAGACAGCGTACGCAAGCAGACGCTACAAGATTGCGTACCCGATCGGTACGATACAGGTTCAGTGTGAAACATGAAAAGTTATTGCCGTGAGAATAATATAAAGTTTACGTGTTAAAAAGTGCAATTGAACAATAATCTCACAGCTCTATAGTAGGATATATCAGTGAAGTGTTATTTAATAGTGTGAAGGATTTATAAGCTAAGTAAAATACAATTATGATTTATGTAAGCCTTGTTTATTTAGCCACACCAGCCCTGCTAAGAGATACATGTTCTGAAAATTACTACTGACGTAGCCGAGGTATACATATATAATATTTAAATAAATATTCACATTACAAAGTTGATTTTTTAAACGTGGGGCGAAGGCCACCGGAAACGTAAACGTGGGGTAAAGGCCACCGGAAACTTTGTACCGTACGTGGGGCGACCACTCCAACAAACATATCTCCCGCAATACGTGGTGCAACCACAACAATTAAATCTACCTCATATGCCATGTTTTCAATTTTTGTTTCTGGATTCAGCAAACAAAAGTAGGTAAATTTGAACGAAAATTAATTATAGTTTTAATCCACATTCAATAATACTACTGAGTACATATATTCATAACAGCAATTCTCATAGTAATCGATGACTACATTCAACATTTTGGACTTGTTTGTGCCGCCATTTCTTATGATGACCTCATTCCCTCCAAAGCTCCCAGGTTTACACTTTGCCTGTATGGCGAGTATCCTTCATTGCCATTCCTATAATTTTTAATGATTTCATTCAAACTTTCCATTTATCTATTGGATTTCTGCTAAATGAAAACGTTTTTGTTTTTTCAGAATCCAATTCTGGGAGCCATGTAACTTGGAATACCAAATGCTTGCAAAGGCAACGCAACGTATCTCAGGTTTTGTATTTATCTCGTGTTTGCAATAACGTTCGTTTTGAATGACTGAAGACAACAAGCAAACAGCGAACAGGGGAATTAAAAAAGTAACAAAGAATCTAATATGGTACACTCACAATCCTGACTCTAGTCACTCACACACCTACACAGACACACACACGCACACGTATGCACACACAACGTATTAAAGCGATTCCATTACGCTGCACTTAGTTATATTTCAGCTCGGGAATATAAACATAAAACAAACTATGAAAGTGGTTAATGCTATAACTGGCTAGATACAGGCTGTCTATTTGAATGAGCTCTATATCCTATTTTTTAACTATTTAATAAACTCTTTACAACTACATTGCTCCTCTTAAACACGAAATACAATACATTTCCTTTGTATATGACTTTAAAAGTGGGGAGAAAAAGGAATACAACAATATGAAATAACGAAATATTATGATACGAAAATTAAAATATTTTTCGCATAAGTCCACGATAAAATAAATAAGTAAATAAATAATAATAACAATATTATGGAGATAATATCAGTAATACTAAACACTAAAGCGTCAGAGTATAAAACTATAGCAGACAGATTCTGATAATTTTTATCACGAGAATGCTCAGTATTACAAAATTAAATATATCGTCTATTTGTAACCATAACAATCCAATTTTACATCTCTTTTAAAATTTGATAATTTATTCATGCCTCTAATTTCAATGGAATCTTTGTTATGCGGTATTAAGTTATATCTTACACTAGCTGTGATATATCTTATTGTTGAAACATGATTAAGATGTATCCATGTTTGCTGCCTAACATGAAATTTATGTATATCTGTGTTACATAGGAGTATATGAAGGCTATTATTGCGAGAAAGTTTCTAAATTTATTTTCTTAAATTCATTTAACTCGTCATAGCGCAGAAAATCGTTATTTATTTTTTATACTGCAATTCAAGAGAAAACAATTTAAAATGTCATCATCGTGTATTTATTTTTGTAAATGTTTGATTTGATAAAAAAATAAATACATTAAAAAACTCCTTCGCAGTGTACAAGCTTTATATTAGATCATGGGATGGTGATTCTTTACTAATTATAAGCTTTAAGATATTCTTTCCTTAACGAGCCAAGGTGAATCGTCAAGTTGAAGCGTTTAGTTGGATCGCGAAGTTGAGGCGCTTTAGAACATGTTGTGGGGATGTTTTATTACCTCATTTTATTCTCGTAACACTTTCAGTCATGATGCTTAAATGTGACGCGGGGTCCTTGGAGCTAGAGTAGTCCAAATTCGTCTTCTCAGGATAAGGGAAAAGCCCGAAATGTACCTTATTCTCCTCCTAAGCGAGATTTCAGCTCAGGACCTCTTGAATGGGTGGCAGACACACTAACCCTACAGCACGGAGAAGGTTTGGGATTCTTTTTATGTTTATTTATATTTACTTGTTTTATTTATATTTACATACTATGGCGTCTTATCTTGGCGACACACGCTATAATTTTCGATAAAAGGAAATATACCATTAATAAATGATGCCAGTTTTATGAAATTCCTTGCTTCCATTAATCGTTTCATTCATCCTTCACCTCTTTTGGTCTGTTTCAGGGTTGAAAGTGTCAGCGATGAGTTTCGATGCAGCGTGAGAAGGAAAAAGGATACTCTCCGTGAACCATCTTCGACCCTCGGGGCATAAGAACCGGCCCCGTGTTGGACCCCATGCAGGCGGGGTCTCCGGTCTGCCTGTCCGTCTACCGGGGAATTTATATTTGGAAACTTTACAGACCCTGTCGTTTGTTGTGCCGTAACTCCTGGTTCCGGCCGTCCGGTGTCTCCCTTCACCTCATCACTTCCTCTCGAGGGTACCCCTTTGTGAGAGGCATACGGTACAATGTGCGACATCGCCTCCGCTTCTCATATCATTCCAATCCATTCATAAAAATATAAGAAATAATATCTTAATGAAATTTACATGCTAAAGAACTGTTAACAATATCATACATAAATATCGTTTCAAGTATTAATTACCTAATTTCGAAATGCACACTCGGTCAATTTAAAACTGGCTGACATCGGAGACACGGAACTCGAATTGAGTACTTCCGTTAGCGCTTGGGACAGCCAGGCTTTGTTCACAGGGCTGTGTATATTCCTTTAGTAGTTTAATGAGGAATACAACTACAATCACAAAAGCCTTCCGAGAAAATAATTCACATACGAGATTTCAGACAGGCAGATGTTTTAGAGTGTATCAACGCTTTAACCACAGCACACGTTATTGATTTATGGTTCACTAGTGGAGTATGACTAAAGGTCGTTACTATGACACACTACTGCAGCACTCTTAGCTCAGTGGTAAAGAGTGTTCCTGAGGTTATAAGTTCAAATCTCCGTGGAGAAACTCAGCTTTTCCCCGTTTTCATTTTAAATACACGAGTAAAAATATAATACGTTTTCTTAATTTTTTATGTATGTGGCGTTTATGTAGTAGTCTGTCATACCGATAGATTGCAACCACGACATTCGGGAGGAGGTTTCATAATCAGTCAATTTAATTTTATAACCACACAATATCGCAGTTATTGTGATTATATTTGTAAGTAAAATGACACAAAATAATCAGTTATATTTAACTTAGATTACAGTAACACGAGTTGTAAAAAGTAAAACATAACAATTCACTACGGAGAATTGAACTTGAGCTGCTTGTAGAAGTAAAGTAGCTTAAGCAGGTTAACCACCACTCCACGCCAAGCACGGTGTGGAGGTAGCCCAAACCAGTGCCTTCTGGCTTGCGTTAATAGAGTTACCGGCGCACAGAAGTTGACGGTTGTGAACCCCGCGCTCGCTCAAAGGGACTTAACTGATCAAGAGACCGGCCAGTTTTAGTTTGACCGAGTGTGGGCGAAAAGTTTAAGAGTAATTCGATGAAAACCCCATTGGGTGGAACGCTTTTAGTGAGAAAAAGTGGTCAGAAAAAAAATCTGATGTGTTACACTCACATGACTTTCTCTACTCTTGTACAAACTATTTCTACAAACGCTTATTCTCCATCTTCTTCATGTTAATCGAGAATTTGCAGACTCTATCTTATTGCTAATTTTCTTGTAGATGTAAGGGGAATATATATTTACAAGGGCAATATAGAAATACAGTAGCCTTTAAGCACATACATATCTCTCAATAGCTGGTTGCTAGGTGCAGCACCATTCCCTTTGCCACAGATTAATACTCTTTGCATATACAAGACATAAAATGAATAACGAATTCCCATTTGAGAAAATAAGTATTGAAAAATTTAAGGGAATAACAAGAAATAACTCGAAAATGGTTCACTCAACAAAAAAAACGTATGTGACATAAATTGTGTATTTTAACGCGACCTACATTTTTGTGCAGTAAAATTTTGTCTATCTCTTATGGTTTACCAGTTATGCAAAAGTCGTTCACAATAAAGAATACTTTTGGAGACATTCCCAGGGAATTCAAGATATACATTTTATTTGTCATAAAAATATCTTAAACATATGATATTTTAATCAAAATCGTTAGAGCCATTTTTGAGAAATTTAAAATTTTCGAAAAATCTTCCATGTAAAGGGTACTCTGGGGTGGGGGATTTTCTTGAAAACCTTCGTGTCGCATCCTTGGAAGATACTGAACCTAAATACCAAGTTTGGTGTTTATCCGACTGTTCGTTTCTGAGTTATGCTATTCACAGACAGACACACACACACACACACACACACACACACACACACACACACACACACACACACAGACACACACACGGACATGTTTCCAAAAATGCTTTTTTTGGAGTCAGGGGATCTCAAAACATGTATTTCCGGTGAAATCTCGGTATCGAATTTTTGGGTGGAATACAATACTTCCCCTACTTACTATACGAAGTAGAGAAAGTAATAAGTTACAAGAATTTAACTATAAAGTTTAGAACATTTGGACTGTAAATAGAGACTTAATCGCATATAAAGTACCAAGGCATAAAAAATAAAGATGAATTTTGAAGTTACAGTCTTAGAAATTTTGGACACGTAAACGTCCAATGTTCTCGAGATTTTAATTGCATATTCCGTACAGTGCAATAGCTAAGACAATATATCTACTATGTAACGAGTGACTATAGTAAATAACAAACAACAAAGTAAGCTCGTTTACGTGAATATATTTATTATAGTCTCTCTCTCCTCAAACCACTCGAAATGTGAACTCCACGCATCATGGAAACTAAATCTTGAACCTCAATTAGAAAAGCCAGGCTATCATTCGGCAAAATTTGGAATTAAGCCCTTAAAACACGTATCGGTTACCTTAGCGTAAGGAAAAGTGCCAAATGATGGAAGCCATGTGAAGCACTTTCCTTACGATAGCAAAACCAACTAGACGAGTCGAGCCTCTCGAACCAAGACCTCTGTATAAGGCGACTCGGAAAGCCACACGATAAAAACAGTCGCTCTGAGAACCGCTTTTTTTTTTTTTTTTTTTTTTTTTTTTTTTTTTTTTTTTTTTTTTTTTTAAGTGTTGGGTAGTGTGTGATAGTTTAGGACCCTCTTTTTTTTAGGCTTATAATTTTTTTTTTCTTTATTTATCAGGTTTATAAAGTTTTTTCAAGCAGGGAAGAACAGGATCCTAACATAACGGGAAAGGGGTATTACTTTGCTAGTGGAGCTTAAACTTGAATATCCAAGGCTGGAATGGCTCTGTTCTGTGTTGCCGAATCATCTGCCATCTCTCAGCACGTAAAAATTGTCGTAGATGAGGCAGTACACAATCAGCTGGATCGTCCAACGTTTGTAGCCAAGTAAAGGTGCCCATAATCAGCCAGAGTAGGGAATTATACAATGGTGGGCTTACTTTAGGAAGGTTCAAATGCAAAATATCCGAGTGTTGAGGAACCCATCCGGTAGGTATCCAAGTACGAAAATATCCTAAAACCCAAGTCCAGACCACAGTTTTACCGGAACATTCCATCAGTCGATGAGGAAGGGAATCTGCGGCATTACAAAGTGGGCAGTTGTGGGAAATAGCCATCCGGTGGCGATAGAGTTTGTCCGCCGTTGGAAGGATTTCGTTTACCACCGAATACGTTACTGCCATCCAATCGGAGTTAATCTGTGGAAGGTCAAAACATCTCCAAATGCGCCTCCAGGGCAGTTGTGGGTATTTCAGCTGGACATGAGGGATAATGGGAGCAGCTTGAACAAGAAAGGTGTAAATCTTCTTCACCGTACTAAAGTCACCATTCCCCACTTTCTCCGGTGGTAACTTCTCCAAGACCTGATACACTTCACGTAACATTTGGGGAACCTTGTCACGCTCGCCCCGATTCAAAAAAGATGAGTATTGTCGCTGTAGCGCAATATCCACGGGGTCACCCCGGTTATTCATGGCAAGCAAGAGCATTCGAATCATCAAGGCCTGAGACTGACGAACCACCTCTAATAATCCCCAGCCACCTTGACCTTTAGGGAGACGGAGTTGAGTACGCGCAATACGATAAAGCTTTCCTGTCCAGATAAAATAACCTAATATCTGTTCTATTCTCTGGCAATGGCGTTTTGAGGGCGGAAGAACAGAAGCAAGGAACCAAATTCTGCTGAGCCCAAAGCTATTACAAAACCATATACGTTGTACCAAATTCAGCATCCTGGTTTTCTGCTGATACATCACACCACGTAAGATATTAATACGAGACGTCCAGTTGTATTCCCGCATATCATCTGCATCAGTACTAAAGTAGATCCCCAGAACCTTCGTACGCTGCACAACAGGTATGCCCAAAACTGATGTATCCGGAGGTTGTAACCCAATGGGCAATATCTCGGACTTCCTCATATTAAATGTCATTCCGGTACTCTCCTCATATTGCTGTAAGCAATCTTTTAGGCGCATAATATCGCGGGGTGTGGTAACCATTACAGTAATATCGTCAGCGTAGGCTCGTACCACCAGTCTCTGACCATACACATCGATTCCGGTAAGAGTAGATTGAAGACGTCGAAGTCAAGGATCGACATACAAGGCAAATAGTATCATGGACATAGGACAACCTTGTCGGACGGAACGTTTAACGGGTATAGCAGCTGTGAGATACCCATTGCAGAGAATCTTAGACGAAGCAACATCATATAGGGCTCGGATAAGATTACGGAGCTTATCGGGCACTTTCAAGGCAACCAAACGTTCCCATAGTGCCCCGTGAACGACATTGTCAAAGGCCTTCTCAAGGTCTAAATTGATGACTGCAGCTGACTGTTGTCCCTGTGCACAGTGCAATATACCACCTCTCAATGCCGCCAGCGTATGATGAATGGCCGTCCCCTTATGTACGGCAGCCTGCATCTCGCTAAGTATATAGGGTAGAATCTTCTGCATACGAACACTAATGATTTTAACAAACAACTTGTAGTCACAGTTCAATAACGTGATCGGCCGATAATCCTGTGGAGTCTTCGGCTGCGCACACTTCGGAAGCTGGACCACTATCCCATCTGCAAAAGTAGGCGGCATTCGCTCTGAGGTCCACATTACCTGGAAAACTTGAAGTAATTCTTCCCGAATATAGCGCCAACAGTGCTTGTAAAATTCATATGGTATACCATCAGGTCCTGGAGACGCATGCAACTTTGACGACTGGATCACTTCCATGAACTCTGTTGCTGAAACAGGTGTCGTATCCTGCCGCAGCTCCTCCGGGACAACCGGAGCAACCCCAGACATATACTCGTCCACCGCACTGGAGAATTCCGCTGGGACGGAGAAGCGTTGGACGTAAAAGGAGTGCACTTCACGAAGAATACCGGCTGTAGTGGAAATTTTCTGTCCATCAACCTCCAAATGAGTGACGAGCTTCCGGCGACCCTGTTTACGTTCCTTCGCCAGATGGTAAAAACTCGCCTTTTCCCCAAACACCACTTCCGCCGAGTGTACTTTGGACAAACACCCCTGTAACTCGTTAGATTTTCGGGCCTTAATGTGTTCTTTAATGCCTCTTATAAGAGACTGAACATCTTCACCTTGCTGTTGGCGTATGTGTAGTTCCTGAAGGACTTGAAGGTAATAGTCCATGGTTTCCCTCCTAGCCAGAGCTCGACGACAGGCTGCAGCTCGAAAGAAATACCGAAGTGCAGGCTTGGCTTTACACACCCACCAGAAGGCTTTATTCTGTGCTAGCAGAAAGGATACCCGCAACCGCGACCAAAGATCCTGGAAATCCCTTAGCACGTCCTCATCCATAAGCAACGAGCAGTTGAGTTTCCAATAACCTCTACCTCTACTGTAGATCGCTGCCCTACCTTCAAAGGCATGTATGAGTGCATTATGATCACTGAATGCGACAGGCACTATCTCTGTACGATGGAGACGTGATAAGAGTTCAGCCGGAACATACATGCGGTCCAGCCGCGATGCTGATAGGCCTCTCACGAAAGTAAATTGTACCGCGGAACCATGCGTATGCTCCCAGGTATCCGTTATCCTCATTTGCTCCACCAGCTGCTGCAAGGTAACACACCCATTAAAGGCTCCGCGTTGATCTTTGGCCGCCAACGTACAATTAAAATCACCGACAAGCACAAAGGTAGCACCCGATGGTATATGGGTCAGGAGGTCTTTCCGAAAAAACTCCTCTCGTTGTTTGCGTTTATTACTACCAGCAGGTGCGTAGATGTTCACGAAAGTCACGTCATCGTACACTGCCGAAAGAACCCTACCGGAAGGATGGTATCCAAAACTGTGTAATCGTAAGCCTTGTCTGTAAACCATTGCCGTACCGGAACCCTCGGGGCCAAGATTGGTCTCGTAATCGAAGCCATACAAAAAATCCAGATTACAAAGATTCACCTCCTGTAAAAAACAAATGTCTATGTCATTACTGATCAAAAAGTCCCTTAAAAGTTGTTGTTTAATAACCTGTCGCAGGCCGTTAACGTTGAGCGAAGCCCATATTTGAAGACCTACCGGCATTTAAAGGGCAAGGATCGTATATTCAATGGTTGCAATCGGAGAACAACCAGGGAGCACTCCAGAAACAACACAATCTCAATCATCACTATCCGGGTTCGGGTCATCCTTTGTAAGTTTAGGGGAACGTTGGTGATCCTCCAAATCATCGCTGTCATCTACTGCCGGCCGCTTGCCTGAGTCCGCCTCTTTCGTTGTGGAACGAGCCGGAGAGTTACCGGGCAACGGTTGCACATCTTGGGAGAGCTGTCGTGTCATGGCACTTTCTACATCCATTCGCCTATGCTGGCTCCGTATCCGGGGATCCCGACTAGACAAAGAAGCAGAAGACTTTTGCCTTAAAAGTGCTACCTCACTCGCCGATATCTCTACTTCTTCATCACAAACTATCTCCATGTCCCCATCCTGAGAATTTTGCGAAAGAGAGGGTACCTCGGGCATTTCGAATGCCGACTTCCGATCAACAAATGGCGTAATAGATCCGTCCACAATTGCATGTTCGGTCGCTGCAGTCAACAGTGGTGTCTCCGCCCCAGCAGGACCACCACTTCCTGAATTGGAAGAGCGCGCTGGAAGGTTCACCGACAATGGTTCTACCGCAGACGTTTGTGACATAATGGAAGCCTGCTTCTGGGCGACTGCATCAGAAGAGGTGGCAGCACTCGCCGCCTCACTGAATGTTACCGGTCGATTCCTTGGAGTTATAGGTAGCCGCGTGGCACGAAGAGGACAAGCTGCTTTTAAGTGGGTAGTGTCATGACACAAATGACAAGCCTGTGGTTGGCCGATGTAACTGATGGCAATCAAATACGAATCGATAACTAAACTAGCCGGTATATGACGTTTAAGCCCCATTTTTACTGCATGCACTCCGTTGTTAGACGAAAGAAGATACTGCGAGCCCCATCTTTCCCTACGGATATCATACACTGTACCATATTTACCCAGTTCCTGTGACAGTACCGTAAAGGGCACCTCAGAAGGCAGGTTAAACACCCGAACATTTACTGTTTGCTGATCACCTGGTGTAATATTCACTTTTGTTATGTCGCCGGAGGCGTATGTAAAATTTTGTTCCTCTTTATAACGGGAGAGAAGATTATCATACAATACCGCCGATAACAATTTCACATAGATAGCTCGTTCTCTGGTGTGAAGCTGGAGCGTGTCGACCTGATCAGCTTGAAGCCCCATGAAATTCACTAGCCACTGGTGGATTTCTAGTGCAGTGGGTTTAATCGCCGTCGTCGTAAACTGAATCTTGAGAGTATTCACACGTTTATAAACCGCCATGGTTACCGTTTAGAACTTACGAAACAAGAAAGAAAGTATACCCAATTAGACAAGCGTGTACTCGGAGACACTGAAAACTGTACACAACAGCAAACAAATAACTCGCACCAGTGCCGGCCGGTTACACTAACACACAGCGGACAGACAACCTCACGGCACGCCTGCCACTGCACGACTGTCTCGCTTGGGCGAAGAGCAAGGGAACTGCTTTTGTGTCGCTGGCTACATCAAAATGTCAGTGTTATTTTATCATTCTGAGAAGTGTTTTGTCTATGATAAATTTATTATGACTATAAAATATATACTGAACATCCAAAACTTTCCCATAAAATCCTCCAGAAAAACCAAGTAAAATGCCTATTCTTAAAATACTCATTTCAATTTCATTGAGTTGGAGTTGATACCTTTTGGAAGTAACCGTACATTTAGCTTGTGATTACACATCGAGATTAGCTCGATGGAGTAGAACAGATTGCTCTCCTGAAGTTATAATTAGTTATCGGCGCCGTTATAGCTTCAAGTCTTATATAATGAACACTAATATTCCTTTTATTCTCCTTTATTAAAGTCACTTTCATAGCGAGCTGCCTCACTGTAGTATCTACTTGGGTAACTTGCTGATAGATGGCTCTAGCTAATTAATAGCCTTCATATTTTCATTTCTGATACACCAATCTACTAGTGAACTTCGAAGGTCACGGAATTGAACTGCTCTGTGGGTTTTAATGCGTGTAGGGCAATTTATCGTACATAGCAAACACTTGGCTATATCTTCTCACTGTAAGTTTAAAGTAGAATTAAACAAAACTTAATGTATCACTTCGCCGAGCACATGGCAGCACCACGTGGAGGATGACGGGAACTAAGTATCCGCGAGAGGAAATTGTTTCA
The DNA here is from genome assembly GCA_030765065.1 of Deroplatys truncata. Taxonomy (NCBI): domain Eukaryota; kingdom Metazoa; phylum Arthropoda; class Insecta; order Mantodea; family Mantidae; genus Deroplatys; species Deroplatys truncata. The sequence goes on along the minus strand of CM060976.1, from coordinate 67,208,091 downwards.
GACAGAATGAGAATACGGTACATTGCTCAGCTTGAGGATCATTAAATTTAAACATTTTCTCTTTTATTCCTATATTTTGCCTTAATTTCTAAACTTCTGTCACATAATACTAAGAGTAGACAAATAAATTGATACCTAAACAGCTCGGCATTTGTGAGTAAAGGTACTGGATTAAACTGTTAACTTCAGGCTTCAGAAATCATTCATATGACTAATATCAGTATACCATTTTAGTTTAACCTTTTAGGAGTCAATAAGTTAAGATAATGGTTTAACACTATAGGTTAGAAAACATAACAGAAAACAACGGCGACCCAAGCAATCTCAGCAACAATTCTACATCATTAATAAAGAAGTTCAGTCATCCCTATTTATTGTCGATTAAATGTTGGTACGTATGGCAGAATTTGCTAAAACGTTTAACAGAATTGCTTTCTTTCCATTTTCCTCAGTGGTGGAGGATTCCAAGCCACGACACTCTCGAAATGTTCCTTATATGGAAACCGGAAACGAACTGCAATGCCTGGCATAACCTCTTAAACCCTCTGCTATAACGGTTCAGTTAGTTATAGATGAATCTGAAAAACGCAATTTCTTTCGTAAATTGAACTGTTTTTTAAATTCCTCTGCACAAATAGCCATAGAATGTTACGATCTGAACCAAACTGTGTTATGGAGAGAGAGAGAGAGAGAGAGAGACGATATGCCTAGTGGGGAAAGTTGTAGTTCGCCAACCAGCCAATGAGGTGCTTTCTTATCACGTGGTTTTGTTTAAAACTCCTTTAAACTTAAAGTGAAAACACTTTAATAGCTAACAATGAATGCCCTTATCCTCGGTGATAAGTTGGGTTTGTTTCTCATAACTTAATTAAGTGTTTACACTCGCTTCATAATATAATAATCCCAAGTTTCTTTTTCTTACTTAAATGGAGGTTTTTTTTTTTGGATTAGTTAAACGGATAAAAAAATTCAATATAGAAATAACTGGAAAAAGACATGTCCGAAGAATATGTGGAACATCGCCGGTATATTGGATTACAAGCCGAAACGTGAAAGAAATGTTAGTAGATGGAAGAAGAAATGTACTAACATTTTTGATTGAAAACCCATGAGACCGGAGGAAGCTTTAAAAGCCTTAAAGCTACAATATCGAGCGGGATGGCTCACGCGGTAACGTCTGTGACACGCATTCAGAAGTTCGATTTCCGTGGCCAACGTTCCTGACCCATGAGTTTCTTTGGTGCTTTCCCCGGGTCGCCAGGCGAATGCTGGGAAGGATCATTACATCCCTCCGAATTCCCTGTCCCTCCATTTCACCTCCATTCTCATGCCACTTCACCTTTCATCTACTTGGTTTCTTTCAGGGTTGAAGTGTCGGCGGGAGGTCTCGGTATGTGCTTGGCAGGACAAAAGGATGCTCTGTGGAAACTTTCGTCCCCTGGACTGCGATAGGTCTCCGGGTCCCGTGCCCCCAAGGGGAGAGTATTTAAATTTGTAAATGGTAGGGACCCTACCCTCCGCCTTTCGTGTCTCTTGAATCGATCACCCTCTTTCTCCTCTACCTTATCCCTCCCGGGGTGCCCCGTCAGAGGCCTAGGCACAAAAGATCTACGTAGGTCGAGATGCTAAGTTCCTCTCCGGTTCTTGTGCTATCCTATCCTAACACTAGAATATTGATGATATAAATGGTTTTATTGTATCTAGATTAACAAGTATGGAGAATTTTTTTTCTTCACATAAAACTACTCCTGCACTTCAGGACTAGGCAAAAATGCCTGTTCCAGCTTCAAAATGTGCCTGACCATCGTTCCCGGATGTCTTCTTCCTTTAGGCCTATAATAAAATACGTTTCTTGGGATCCTCTCTGTCGACACGCTGTCTTCATTGATTTCTATAATTTATAATTTTTTCTTTCATTTCTGTAATTTATAAATTTTCCTTCCACAGCGATTATCTCCATCTTCTTTAATTTTTTCGTTTGAGATTTAATCTAAAAGGGTACGTTCTTTTACTGATCTTAGGAATCTCATTTTAGCCCTGTATCTTCCTTTTATCAGCTACAGCTAATGTCCATGTTTCAGATCCACATTAGAAGGCGTTACCTTATAAAGCTTCATCCAGGTCTCTTTTCTTTTAGTTTTTAGTCGGGATGTGACGTCGATACCTTCGATACCTCGTAACTCTCGATACTCGCTGGTATCGAAATATGTCGATACTTTGAGATTAGCCTTCGATACTTTTAAATTTTTAAGTTTTGCATTATTGAAAGTTGTTGCGTTTAACTTTATGCTAGACAAGGAATGAAAGGAGTCGAGACTTCACGTTCTTGCCTCGTGCATGTTCTCAAAGTGTTACGGACTATACTTCTTGATAGACCTTGACTATGTTTCCTGTGGGTGAATCAATCCAAAATTCCATAGACTCTTGTCTCTAAATGAAAACATGCAAAACAATGGGGAAGGAGTAGAGGTACTCTTTTAACATGCAGCGTTAACTGAGTTGTGAATGAAGCTGATTTACCTGACCCACTGCATCACGTTTCTGCAATAGCCTGGCTTGGTGACTCACTCTCTCAGTCATTACATTTATCTACTCCGGTGACCAAAATCTATGATTCCTGCAGAAACAAATCAGAACTTAAGACGTGAGATAATACAACGCATGAAAATAGTAGAGAAAGTAAAAAAGCTATCGCCTTTACAGTTTTTTACTTTCTCTACTACGTATAGTAAGTAGGGGAAGTATTGTATTCCACCCAAAAATTCGATACCGAGATTTCACCGGAAAATTATGTTTTGAGACCCCCTGAATCCAAAAAGAGCATTTTTGGAAACATGTCCGTGTGTGTGTCTGTCTGTGTGTCTGTGTGTGTGTCTGTGTGTCTGTGAACAGCATAACTCAGAAACGAACAGTCGGATAAACACCAAACTTGGTATTTAGGTTCAGTATCTTCCAGAGATGCGACACGAAGGTTTTCAAGAAAAAATCCCCACCCCAGACTACCCTTTACATGGTACATTTTTCGAAAATTTTAATTTTCTCAAAAACGGCTCTATTGATATTGATTAAACTATCATATGTTTAAGATATTGTCATGACAAATGAAATGTATATCTCGAATTTTCTGGCAATGTCTCCAAAAGTGTTCTTCATTATGAACGACTTTTTCATAACTGGTAAACCATAAGAGATAGACAAAAGTTTACTACACGAAAAATGTAGACCGCGTTAAAATACACAATTTATGTCATATACATTTCTTTTGTTGAGTGAACCGTTTGCGAGATATTGCTTGTTAACACCTTAAATTTTCCAATACTTATACTTTTTCTTAAATTGGTTATTCATTTTTTTATGTCCTGGACATGCAAAGAGAATGGAATGCGCCACATAGCAACCAGCGTTAAAATATTTGACTATCGCTTAAAACTTACCATATTCCCCTTGCATCTACAAGAAAATTATCAATAAGATCGACATCTCGATATCTCGATTAACATGAAGCATATGGAGATTAAGCGTTTGTAAAAATAGTTTGTACAAGAGTAGAGAAAGTCATGTGAGTGTAACACATCAGATTTTTTTATAAATGGGTATGGAGCATCGAGCACACAGCGTCAGTGCTCAAAAATCAGTATCGGATCGAGTACCGAGATATACTGATACAGTCCCATTACTAGTTTTTAGACTTTAGTTTATTGCGCTAATCTGCTGAAATATGTGCTGACAGTGTATTATTCAAGTCATTTTCATGTTTATAGTTGACATGTGTTTCTAAATATTTAAATCTCGCGACTTGTTCTAATATAGTATCATTTGCTACAACTGATACTGTAGTATTGTTTGTTTCTAACAATATATTTACCTTGGAGGACCATTGTTTATGTTTTATTTGTCAAAAGTTTAAAATTATAATTCTCGCATATCTCTGCAATTTGCAGTTTGTCTTCATTAAGCTACGAAATACAACAATTTGAAGTTGTTAGGAATGATACTTTATAACACAATCAATTTCGAATTGTTATATTCGTACGTCCATTCCTGCTATATATATGCAGCATTTTAAGAATAGTTATTCTGCGCATGCTTGACAATTGCGGCGCTTCTCTCCCCCTACCATGCGAGTTGACGAGAAGGGTCGCCGTTGAGAGCGGAAGAACGCTGACTGTGGAATAAGGAAAGGAACTGCTGTGAATTTTATCGTTAAATTACTTTTACTTTCTCTACTACGTATGTTTTGAGGTCCCCTGAATCCAAAAAGAGCATTTTTAGAAAAAGTTCCGCGCGTGTGCGTGTCTATGAAGAGCATAATTCAAAAACGAAAATTTGGATAAATACTAAACATGGTATTTAAGTTCAGTACCTTCCAAGCATGCGACAGAAATATTTTCAGGAAAATACCCTCACCTCCAACACCCTTTTACATGGAACATTTTTCAAAACTTTCGATTACCTCAAAAATGGCTCCAGCGTTTTTTTTTATTAAAATACCATATATTAAAGATATTTACATGAAAAACAGAATGTATACCTTGAATTTTCTGGGAATAGCCTGTGAAGTCCTCTTCATTCGGAAAGATTTTGTATAATCTTGTATAACTGGTAAACGTTATGCGATAGACCAAAACGTGCTACAGAAGAAATTAGATCTATTTAAAACATACGATTTATTTCAAATAACTTTTTTTGTAACATCGCCATTTCCGAAATATGCTTTATTAATGGTTCGAATTGTTCAGTATTTAGCCATTATTTTAAAGTCCTGCCAGCATTTTCATATTTACATGGCAAATAAAATGCATATCTTTAATTCTATGGAATAGCCTCATTTGGAAGAAATATTGTATCATTTTGTATAGCTGGTAAATGTTAAACGATAGACGAAAATGCAGTGCACAAAAATGTAGGCATCTTTAAAACACAATTTATTTCAAATAACTTGTTACATAAGCCGCCATTTCCAAGATATCCGTAATTTATGGTTCGAATTGTTCAATAGATTTATCATTCTTTTGAAGTCTTATCGACATTAGTAGTTCATCGCGACTGCAAGGAAAGTAAGCCGGCATATAGCGTCCAATTCTGAAACATCTGAATATCGCTATTCTCTTTATATCTGTAGCTATTTCTGCAAGGTTTACTTCGAGTAAAATGAAGTAGCCAGAAATTGAAGCTTTCGTAAGATAAGTTTTTATACCCATTAATAAATGGTTTCAAATCAATCATTGAAGTTATTACACAAGTATTTAGTGCATGCGTCATTGACCGTACATGCATATTTAAGATACAAGTAGGGTGACAAAATAAACAACAGCAAAAGAAAACAAAACAAAAAAGGAACAAGAAAAAGGAAAATAGAGATAAATTATGTTTGTCTAACTGAACAACTTTGACCTAGCTACGCGCAATTTAGCCAAAAAATTGCCCATGTTTTGCCAGTTCCTCTGGTCAGCCAGTAGCTCCCAACATGCCATTCTCTTTCTTGAGAGACTTACGAATTTTTCTTTTAGTTTAATCGTTCGCTGGTTCTCCCAGTCCTCATCCAAATCGCAAATGGGCAGATTCTCCTGCCAGAATCGTCAGTCATTTTCTGTGCCATCCAGCCCCCCCCCCCAGTCTAAATCATGCCATTCCTGAGTTTTCGTTTCTTCCTAAGTATATATGCCTCTTTACCCCAGTTAAATTTTATTTAATTTTCTAGACTTAGAGAAGGTTTAATTTTACAATTCGATTCTATTTCCTATTGGTTGATGTCTCTTAGTCTTCTTTTGACATCTTTCCATATGTTTGTGTCATTTGTTTCAGCTCTTTGCCATACTGACCCCATTCCTATTCTCCTCAAACCCCTTTCCATGGTGTAGGGAAAGTCATGTTAAAGTAAAATTATTTGGCCATATTTCATTTTCAAAACAAAAACATGTAACATTTATAAAATATTGCCTTCAATAAAAATCTAATGATGAACCATTTGGCAATGATTGCATTTGAAACCGGGAGGGAACCAGATGACAGTCCCGCAAGTTGAGTGCATGCTTGTGTGATAAGGCCATCAAAGTCTATGATCAAAGAAAGGGGGAAGACAATCTTGTGACGTTTCTATCACCAGAACTTCATCCCTAGCACTTGTGGGGACGGATGCATGCGGGGATGGCATCCACCGTTTTAGGATCGATCGTTTCTTGTTGGGGTGGCACGCAAGACAGAGTCCTCTCTTGCGCACACACACCTGTTAGAGGGGGGGGGGGGTTGAAGCGGGAGGACCGAAAGCTGAACGTGCCTGATGGATCAGTGCGATTGGAGGTCTCGCCGTGACAGGACATCCGTCCAGCAGTCCAGCCTCGGCCACCGGGTCCTTCCTGAGGGTGAGTGAATTTCTACAACTGTGCATGAACACGATATCCAACTACACACCAGCTTTCACAAAACAAACATTATACTGTATTTACTTCCACAATTTCAGCAAACTGAACTTGTTTTTTTAAACAAAACTAGAAATTAAGAAACCCATCGGAATTCGACGACGTAATTTTCAAACTCACTCTATACACCTAGATATCTTTTACAACTATATTTCAAGAAAATATTATATTGTACTTAATGAAGAAATGAAAAACTGTTGCATTTAATGTTACATTTGATAAATAAGGTACACATATACACTCACAGTCCTGAAAATTAAAAGTTACCTGGAAATAAATCTCGGATAGAACGTGATGGTGCATTCTTTTTCGTCTGTATGTACGTGCAATCACTCGCGAATCTCTGCACATACGGTGTTAAAATTTGTCAGTCACCTGTAAGACACGTCCTTCGCTGCAATCTCTGTCTCCTCCATTCTTTCCTTCTTTCGCTTTGGTCTTCATCTCCCTATACGAACCAGAAACTTGTCCATCATCTGGTATCCTCTTCCTCACCAAATCATTTAGTCATTCACCATACCTTCCAATGAAATCCTTAGCAAGCAGTTTGCCCCATACAATGTGCCAGCTAATATCTTTTTCTCTCCCTTACGAGTTAAATTATATACGAATAAAACAATTTCTCGATTCATCTTAGAGTTGCTTTAGATGAATACAAACCTGATGTTTGCAATCACATGACTTTCTCTACTCTAAAATTATTCTTCAAAAGCTTATTATTCAATTTTGTGTTAGTAAAAATAAAACTTCAATTCACATTTACACATTTTGTTGTATGATACAATAAGTAAAGCGATAGTGAGATTTCTAAAGAGTTATGTGAGGGTTTGAAATGCCATGCTCTTTGCAGAACTGCGAGAAAAAAGGTGTAAATATTTGAGAATTCAAACCAATAACAAAGAATATCTCGGAAGCGCTTAGCGCCACAAAACGTTTATTTGATGTAAATTGTGTGCATTAGTGAGATCTACATTTTTGTTTAGTAAGATTTTGTATGTTTTTTACAGTTTATCAATTATACAAAGGTCATTTAGAACGAGGAACACTAAAATTTATTCTCAGAAAATTCATAATAACATTGTATTTGTAATGCAAATATCTTGAACATATGATATTTCAAACAAAATTGTTCGTCATTCTTGAGAAAACCACAAATAACAAACCTTTTCCGTGTAAAGGATAATTTGGGGTTAGGGGTTTTCTTGAAATTCTTCGTGTCAGACGCTTACCTTGAATACTAAAGTTAGGTATGTAACCCATTTTCCGTTTTTTAATTTTGCTGTTCACAACAGACACACATATACCTTTCCCTAATCAGCTTTTATGGTACATTTGCACGACTTTCTCCACCCTCTATCGTATTAATTAATACAGAAATTATTCTTATTACAACTTATTTTCCTTGAAGATGAAACACGAAGATAAATATTTCGGAAATAGCCACATTACACATTTCGTTATAGATACAAAGGGAACAACAACAGGCAAATGTTTAAGAACTGGACGCTATATGCTAGCCATAAAATTCCATACTGTCGCGAGAAACAACTGAATGTTGTCAGCACTTAGGAGAATGACCAAGAAATGCACAATTCGAACCTTTAATAACGGATATCTCAGAAATGGCTTATGCCACAAAAAACTATTTCAAATAAATTGTATGTTTGAAAGGGATCTACACTTTTTGTTTAGTACGTTTTCATCTATCGCTTAACGTTTACTAGTTATATAAGTTTCTGCAAAATTCCTTCCGTGTGAAGAGGACTTTACAGGCTGTTACCGGAAAATTCAAGATATGTATTTTATTTGCCACGTGAATATGTTTAATATTTTATCAAATTTAATACTTTAATCAAAATCGATAGCCTTTTTTACAATATAAAAAAATTGCGAAAAATTTTCCATGTAAAGGGTAGCGAATTTTCATTAAAAGCTTCATGTTGCATGTTTGGAAAGTACTGAATCTAAATACCAAGTTTGGTGTTTATCTGACTTTTCGTTTTTGAGTTATTCTGTTCACAGACACACACAAAACGCGTACTTTTTTTTTTTTAAAAAAAATGATTTTTTGGGATTCAGTGGGCCTCAAAACATGTATTTCCGGTGAAATATCGGTATCGAATTTTTGGATGGATTGCAACAGCTTTTCTACCTGCTATGTACGTGGTAGAGAAAGTATTAGTAAGTTAAATGGAAAGGATATGAAATACTAGAAGTTTTAGCGATTGCTTTGCAAATATCTGCTAAAATCGACAATAGTAAGACTAAGAGGTATTTACTTATAAATTTCTATGATACAATGCTTCTCATGCCCCCCTCAAAAAACTGTCATATTTTAAGCTGCTGTTCTCTGAAAACTTCATTGAAATTATTTTCTATGCTGTGATTAAGAAAATTTAGACATATTCTGTAACATACAAATCGGATTTACAAAATACACAGAATGTAGAAGTTAGATATTTGAACGCTCCAAGAGCAATTTTAAAATGTCCTAGTAATGAATATTTTCATAATAAGGATTGTATTTGAAATAAGTTTGATATAATTATTAATACATGTAAGAATGTTGAATATTTCTTAAACATCATCATTTGGACTTAATCAGTGTTGGTGGTTGACCTTTCAATGTGCCCTTTTAAAACCACTGCAAGAGCATTCCATTTATTTTCGTGATTTGCCTTAACAATCTCCGTATGCTTTGGAGATGTTCATGTTAATACCGAACAATAGGCTGTGTAAGCGTGTGTGTTAGAGAGAGAGAGAGAGAGAGAGAGAGAAAGAGTGAGCGAGTGAGAGAGAGAAGAGGAAGTGAGAGAAGAGGAAGTGAGAGAAGAACGTAACAAAAACAAAAAGTCGGATTAACACAAAACTGGTATTTAAATTCTCTCTTCCAAAGTTGCGGCAGGACAATCCCCCAAAATGGCTCTAACACTTTTGATTAAAATGTCACGTTTGACATATTGAGATGATAAAGAAAATGTATATTTTGAATTTTCCTTGAATAGCCTATAAAAACCGCTTCATTTTGACTGAATTTTATTTAACTAAACCACAGAAGTTAGACAAAAACTTACTTCAGAAAAACTTTAAGGTATGTTAAATCACTTTTTGTAGCTTTAGCCATTTACGAGATTTTTCTTGTGGATCATAATATTAGATCCGTTCGTTTGTCTCTCATCAGATCATGCCAACAGTCTTCAAAATACAAAATTCAGTATTAATAATCTGCTTTCTAAGCTTTAGACTGTCGTACTAGCTTATGCTGATACTATAAAATGCAATGTGTATTGAAACCGTTTCGAAAAATACTTATAAAGATTAAAGATAAGTAAAATAAAGCCTTTCTACAAATAATTTGTATAAAACAATTAGTATATAGAGAAAGTCGTTTGATTGTGTCATCAATTTTTTAAAACGAAACCTTAGTGAAGGACATATTTCTTGTTCTTCTCTGTAAATCACTGTGTCATCCAGACAATATTTTGGAATTAACTGGTTCTTGCATAATTATGTATTTTGGTTAGGTAAATATGACCAATAAATAGTTTAAGTATACATGCAACTATACCCATCCATGACACTGTGATATGGATTGTCCATTCGAAAAAATTGGTCGACGATTCTCAGAGAATATGTACCTTCAGCTATATATGCAATTTTGTTCGTAATGAGCTTCCTTAATACACTTAGAGCATTCCGAAGACCTTGCAGTTGCGGTAAAAGTTAAGAGTTTGCAAGGAATAAGTCCTTTTGTCGGTGAAAAGCAAAGTGAACGTTATACTACCATCGTAATTCGCCCATACCTTCTGAATAAACAAACCCTGAAGGAACCAAATATGTCAAAAGTTTATGGTAGGGAAACGATGGCTTTTCAAATGATGATGTAGAAGAATAAACTGCAAAGTTCGTAGCCTTTGGGTATTCCGTGTCTTCCGCAAGACAGCCCAAAACTTTCCTCCGGCAACACATGTAAAGTTTTCAAAGTAAAAAGCAGAAATGGTGTTTGATACCAAACTTCATTTCAAAGGTTCGGAGGCTAGGCTTGTGAATTCTAAGACTTGAGTCAAGCAAAATAACAACAAAGCCGGAATATTTACGCTTAAAGTTTTTAGATTGCTATTCCGTGTGTAATTAAGCATGTCGACGGATACCACTGGAAAGACCACGTAAGCATTATTTTTTTTAAAATATGATGCGTTACATTCACGTGATTTCTCTACCCTCTCTCGTTTATTAGTGGGTATGCAAACTATTCTTACGAAAGCCTACTTTTATATCTACTTCACTTAATCCAGATAAACATTTGCAGAAATAACTGCATTACACATTTTGGTTATGGATATAAAGGAGATAGCGATAGTCAGATGTTTAAGTACTGGACACCACATTACTGGCCTTAAAAATTTCATACTTTTTCCATGCAATCGCGAGAAACGACTGAAATTGGCAGGGTTTTAAAAGAATGACAACGTATTGAACAATTCGAACCATTAAATACAGATATTTCGGAAATGGCTGATGCCACGAACAATTTATTTGAAATAAATTGTGCGCTTTGAAGAGATTTACATTTTTTGTGTAGTACATTTTCGCCTTCCACTTAACGCTTGCCACTTATACAAGATAAATTCCTTCCGAATGATTTCACAGGCTATTCTCAGAAAATTCAAGATACATATTTTATTTGTCATGTAAATATCTTTAATGTATGGCATTTTAATTAAAACTGTTAGAGCTATTTTTGAGAAAATAAAACTGTTTGAAAAATTGTGTGTGTAAAGAGTAGTTTGGGCTTGGGGAATTTTCTTGAAAATCTTCGTATCATATCTTTTGGAAGACGCTAAACTTAAATACCATGCTTGATATTTATCGACACACACACGCACGCACACACAGGGGGCCTTTTTCAATTTGGGAGGGTTCAGGGGCCTCAAAACAGATTTCTGTGAAATCCCGATATCGAATATTTGGGTGGAGGCAACATCTTCTCCACCTACTAAGCACTTAGTAGAGTAATTAAAAAGGCATCATAAGTTAGCAATTACACAGATCTATTTACCTACATAAACTAGTATATATTTATTTTTGTAGCCACTTTTGCAGGGATGAAAATATTATTTTAATACCTTGAAAGCCTTAATTTTCTACTAATAACAAGATAGCTACTTCTTTATAATGATGAAGGACTAAATAGGTTTTAAAATATGTGTATGAACGTTTCTCAAAACTTTAAAGAAAGCTTTCCAAAATTATTAAGACTGAACTTTTTAAATACCTAAATTTGTGAGAAAACGTTTTTCGGGAAATGAGGTTTAAAACATCAAATATTTTTTTCACTGCTGTACATGTATAAGTTAAGCAGGTTTTGGAAAGTCAAGAGTGCGGAAAACTTCATGAATACACAATAAAAATCAAAGGAAATCCACACATCTTTTAAAACACAATTGTAAATTGAAAAAGGATGTCAAGAGCTTTGTTAAACTTGTTTACTTGGTGTTTTGCCTTAACCTGAAAGATATGGAGACTTCGCAGCTGATTACCTTGGAGAATTTAAGAGTCAAATACTATTTACTTTACTATTAACGCATCAAAAGTTAAGAACAAATGCCGCTTAAAGATTCACAAGTTCCAGAAAACCCTACTGCATATGTGGAGTAAACATGAATGGTATAATTCCAAATGGTTTGCCTAATACTGACGGAATGTCCTGAAGTACTTGCAGCAATAGTATGTCTCATAGAGCTAATAAAGTTGAAAAATCATGCTGTCATTAAATATACGACAGTAGTTCAAGCAATAATTAGACATCCTGTATGCAATTACATTTTAGGAAGCCAATCTCAGTTGTTGCATTTAATGTACTAACAAAATGATTTGAGGCCCGAGTTCTCCACTAAAGCTTTACTGAGCACTTTCATCCAGCAACGCGTTTTAAAAGGTTCTTTAATGGCAGCAATTTCTCCCAGCGGCCCCGATTTTAGCTGATGGTGCTCTGCAGCTGTTAATAAAAAAGTGCACTCTTACAGATCAAAGCGCTTGGAAAAAAAATTAAATCTAAAATCCACTGTAAGAAAAATCATACGTTGTGGAAAAAACTAGTATATATTTATTAGTGTGATTCTATGCTGAAAATCCTCGACTTTGTTCTTAAAAATAAATTTTGACTTTCGAACTGCAATAGCGAATGCTCAAAAGTCATGCAAATTTTACATAAATACTCTATTTTCAAAACACCCCTTTTATAACTTCTGATTTATTGAAATTTTAAGACTTTAAAACAACACTGGAACGATATTTTTATTTACAAGAGTATTTAAAGAATTTAGCGCCAGTATTCAAGAGTATGAATTACACGTCATATTAAACTTTTCTAGTCCTTTTTAACTAAATTCCTATGTTTTGGAAACAAAATGAATAACTTTTGATTCGGATATTGATGGAAATCTCGCCAAAATAATCATGAAGCAACTAAGCCAAGGTATATAATTAAACCTTAATTTATTATATTGGATGAAGCTTTTTTACATGTTTCATCAAAATTATAATACTCAGACGGTCAAAAGTCATAAACTGCAGCTTTAAGGCTGTAGTAGCTATTTTGCTAACAATAATAAAATAAATAGATGAACTATAATGAAATGATCACTGTAAAAACGTAAAAATTAGCCTTTACTAAAGCTCACGAAACGAACTCTCTGGAATAGCAACTAAATATATAATACGTATAAAGAAAGTAGTAAACAATGTGTGTTTACATACCAGAATAAAATTGATTGTTTCAGAGATACCTGTTGTTTTTGCTTTATTTGTAAGGAAATTGTAAAAATAAACTGTTTTACTTTTCTAGTTAAGCTATAAAAATATGTATGTATTTGTGTATTAATTATTCATAATGACTTGGAATATTGTAGTTATTATCTTTCTTGTGCAAAATGTTTGAACACCCATAACTCCTGCATACTCTTTTTTTCTTTCTATGCCACGTACATAGTAGGTAGAGAAACTATATTTAGAATATGTTTTTATTGCTCTCTTACTATTGTGCTAAGAGTTTACAAATTTGACAAATTTGATTGTCTACTGCACTTTGACCCTGGTCACTCATTCAGTAGACAATTACTACAGTTTATTTACATTTTACAATTTCTTGTCAATAAGTTATCTTGCTCTTTTTTCATGTCCCATTTCCACTTGTTTTTCACTTTTCATTTATTGATTACTTAACCATCACATATTCACTATAGTTTTCCATTCAAAGTAGGATGCGCTACCTCTTACTTTTCTCTTTCCACTGTCCAAAGCCATTTATTTTTTACTTTACACAAAAACTGTCCAATGCTTCTAGCGTCCTTGCATATCATTTCAATCATAAGTGTATTTCTATCCCCCTTCAACCACTTCTTATTAAAAAATTCTTTTCCCCAATTTTCTGTTCCTTGGTACTTAAATACTATGTGTTCAATGTCTTCAATACCACCACATATCGGACATTGGTTCTGAGGAATACTCTGTCTTAGCCCTTTTAGCCTCCATGCTCTGGTTCTTACCCATGCAATAGATTCTCTCTCTTCTTTATTGACTATGTCTATATATTTTTCCCTACCCCATGTATTTTTCATTGGCCTATAATAAACTAATGAGCTCTTTTCGGCAATCTCACTGAACATGATTTGTATTTCTATATCTTCCAGTCTTTTCCTCGCCTTTTCCAAAAAATTTGCACGTTATTTTCTCTCCTTCTCCATATATCTCCTAACTCATTTTTCTCCCAAATGTTCCGTAATTTACTTACCCATCCATCATTCATTAAGCTATTCTCTTGGTATTCAATACATTGTCTTAACACATTACTTTGAGAAGCTATAGCATTCCACCCAACATTTCTATATAGAAATTTAACTGAAAATACCTATATGTTTTGAGGCAATCTGAATAAGAAAGGTATTTTAGTAAATGGTACCTCTGTACGCGTGTGTCTGTGAACAGTATAACACAAAAACGAAAAGTCGATATATACCAAATATGGTATTCAAGTTCTAAAAAAATGATTAAATTTAATATTCTTGCTCCAATCGCTATAAAAATCATTAAACCAATTTTTTTGTTTTTTATATTATTTATATATTTAATTAATATAGATTTTTTTGTTGAATAAAATTCTTTATAGGGGAAAAACTTTTTAAAGATATTTATAATAATATGTTGATGAAGAATTGTATTTTCTAAAGATGTGACACAAGATTTTCAAGAAAATCCTCAACCAAAAACTATCCTTCACATGCAACATTTTTGGAATTTTTGATTTTATGAAAAATGACTGTAACTATTTTGATTAAAATATCACACATTAAACATATTTACGTGAGAAATAAAATGCATATAGTGAATTTTCTGAGAGTAGCCCGTGAAATCCTCTTCATTCGGAAGGAATTTTGTATAATCTTGTGTAACTGGTAAACGTTAAGCGATAAGAAAACAACTTACCACATAAAAATGTGGATCTCATTAAATCACACAGTTTATGTCAATAACTTTTTTGTGCATTAATCATTTTCGAGACATTCTTTTTTATTGGTTTGAAGTGTAAATACATAAACGTTTTACTTTCTCTACCATGTACATAGTAGGTAGAAAAGGTAATGTATTCCACCCAAAACTTCGATATAGAGATTTTAATGGAAATACATGTTTTGAGGCACCTGAATAAAAAAAGATTTTTAGAAAAACGACAGTTTGTGTGCGCCTGAAAAACATAAATAAAAAACAAATACCAAACTTGATATTTAAGTTCGGCACCTTCCAAAGATGCGACACAAAGATTTTCAAGAAAATCCCCCCACTCCAAGATCCTTTACATGGAATATTTTTCAGATTGTCTTTATTTTCTGAAATGGCTAACAATTTTGATTAAAACATCATATATTAAAATATATTTACATGACAAATGAAATGTAGATTTTTAATTTTCTGAGTGCTTCGGAAAGAAATTTATATAATTTTTATAACTAGTAAACTTTAAGCGATAGACGAAACATACTGTATAAAAACTGTAGATCTCTTTAACACATACAATTTGTTTAAAATTACTTTTTTTGGCATCAGCCATTTCCGAATAGTTCAAAATTTTCAATCTTTAGCCACTGTTTTAAAATCCTGACGATTTTCAGCTTTTGTGATGCCATGGAAAGAATATATGGAATTTTAAGGCAAGTATATGGCGTCCAGTTCTAAAACATTTGACTATCGCTATTTCCTGTCTATCAAAAAAATTTCGTAAGAATAATTTGTGTACCCACCGATAAGCGATAGAGGACAGAGAATGTAACATAAGACTTTTTTTAACTACAAAGCCGCAAATCATTTTTTCTTTACGAGGTGGTGCAAAGAGAAGGGAATTTCAAAGCCATCACATAGCGACCCGCTCTTAAAATATTTTACTTATTACCTACTGTAATCCCGTAATCCCCTTGTACCCACGAGGAAATATGTAATAAAACAATTTCTGCAAATCTTTATCTCGATTAATAGGAAATATTTAGAAGAATACGATTTTGTAAGAATGTTTTCTTTGAGGAATGGGTAGAGAAATTCATGTGAATATAACATTTTTTAAGGTAGTAAAATATAGAAGCAGGCACCGTTTCTGTATGAAAAAACCTTAGGATTGAATTTCGTGTTTTAAATGCTTGTATTCAACTTCAGTGAAAACCTCGCATCAGGAATATCATTAGCACAATGACTTACTCATTTTCGGAATTTTCTCAGCAAAAACTATTAAACTTTCCGAATATATTTATAATAATGCCATGTAATTTCGTAAAGTGCTAATAAAATCATTGATTTATTTTCGAACTATACTTATAGGTAGGTAAAGAAGTGCATTTTATATCTGGAATACTCCAAAGATACTCTGGTATTCACTGCACTCTCATCTTGTGTCTTGTGTTTCGATGTCTCTACATTTACAATCCAAATTCTCATTAAAACTTTATTCATCTATATCTTGTTCGTTTTTACTTTCCAAAATTAACAGCAAGTCCAAAATACACGTTTATTTTCTTCTATGATAATGGAATACATCCAGCGTATTTGCATGCGTGTGCGTCTAGCAATATCTTGTTTGCCTTTATATGGCTTCCATTCGTGCTTATACTATGAACATTATTTCTAGGAGATTTATTCTAATTTATAAATAAAACAAACTAATAGTATATTAAATATCAGACTAACAAATTTTCCTTTGGGAGGGGGGATTTTATACTATCGCATTAACAGTTACAGGGTAATATAATGATGCTGTCTGCAGGGTTTGTTCGAATCTGTGTTTACCAGACAGGCAGGTGTGGTTACATAAAAGATTTCCTGCAATTTCAGTTTCAGCACTCATATGATAGATGTCTGCACTTGCCATTTATTTTATTGTTATCAATTTAATCCGAACGTGTATATTTGCGATGGTAGTGGAGATGCAGTCTACTTGTATTTGCCCGCGTGATCAGTGGGATGCTGGGACAGATAGCCTTAGTTGCGTAGTCGTTTTACAACAAACACTTGTCAAAGAATAAAGAGACATCACTAGTAAATACTTTCATTGATCATCACTTGCTTGTTTTGGCCATAGCCTGGAAATACAAGCTTTTTAATAGTATTTAACGTGGTTCTTATGGCATACGGCACCACAGGTGATGGACACGGATAATACGTACATAAAATTTTGGTGAAGCGCTGCCAAGAGCAGGTACACAATAATAGCTAGGCTCAGCACGAATCTACCAGACGTACGGACGGAAATTTGGAGAGGAAACATTCCAGGCCTAAGTTTACAGTACCTCCCCATCAATTGCTAATTATGAGGACTGAGGAAAGCCTGGTAGAATACCTCAGTCAGGAAGAACAGTCCTGGCGAGTTTGGAACTGTGGAGCTTCCGCTCACGAGTCCATGCCTTAACGACCTGGGCCAAAATTGTCGATAAATTTAAGTCTCTTAATCCAAATTTAATGTTGAGCTAATCTACTCCAATTGGTGCATCCTGATTTAGTATCAATCAAGCTTAATTCAAAACCTGTTTAACCCTTTCCAGCCTAATGTTGTTATGGCATCATTATGTATATTTTCTGTTCGAAGTTGGATAAAAAAGTGGACTTGCCATCATTAAATTTCAATAATTCCCTATCTTTGTGGTATATGCTTATTTAAGTTTGATATTATCATAGCCTAAAATGAAAAGCAAAAATAATAAATGTTCTTCCTTACTTATCTATATAAATATAAATTGAAAAAAATGTGTTCAGCTACAGTGCTAACAACACTCACACATGTTAATCACCGTTAATTTTATGTAGGTCTACCCCATCCTTTACCACAGCAGGAAGGATTCGAAATGGAAATTAAATTGGGCTGAAGAGGGTTAAACTGACACATGATTGTGATGTTTCAGAATTACCGATTCTCAAGTGATTATAAAATGAGGAAAACATCTGTTAAAGGTATCAGGCAGCGGGTTTTTTGGGGGTCCAATTCTCTTATAATGCAGTCAGGCAACTCAAGTGTGTGTAACGTATCACAGTCGCGTGACGTAACAGCATTTCATGGATTCGTTAGCAAGAGGTGCGGAGGGAAGGAAATGGCGGGCTTTGTGCCCTACAATCACCTGGTCACAAATCACAACCTACCAACCCTTGTCTCGCTAATCCATCACCAAATGTAGGTTCGCGTTTCCTCGTTTCACCTGTCCTACATTTCTGAGCTTCTAGCTGAGAACTGGGAATATGCGCAGACTTGCTAGATGTCAATTGACTGATATTGTTATAATGGATAAAATTATCTCAATACCAGAAACATACTAACTTTATAGTGTTGTAAACAAAAAATATTAATGTATGTAGTTTATGCGTTTTCTAATCGATGAATCTGAAGATCATTTGCAACGTCTGTAAAACCACTTTTAATACCACTTCGCCTAAGTTTAATATGGAAAGATATCGGTGTGTGTGTGTGTGTGTGTGTGTGTGAGTTAAACTCGGAAATCAATTAACCGATTTTGATAATTCTTTCCCAATGAAAAGCACTGTTCTTCCGGACGGGCGTAGACTATAAAATCTTTCCAAAGATTTTAAAACTGTGGGGTTAGGGGGTTCATATCTATATCACTCAATTTAAACAATTTCAATATCATTTCCTTGAATGTGTATGAACATCACAGAGTGTAGTTTGCCAATTTAATGCAAACATGTCAAATTTTTAACGTATTCTAGACCACGTGGCAAATGGGAAGATTTAAAATCTGTTAAGATTTAGCTACTGTAGTGGGAGTTGCATATCGTATTTATTTTCAGAGATTTTCCCCTGATTTCGCTTAACCTTGTTGCCAGAAGTATTTCTGATATAAATTTGACAAAACTTGGTATAGTTGCGATTTAAATAATGATAAAAATCGTTATGTTGCCCTAACTTTCAAAACTTCCACCGTTCTTATTTTCAATCCTTATTTTCAACTTCTTTTCAACTTTTCAACACTCCTTGGCGTATCTAAGGTAAACTATGGGATTTACCAAAAAGCATAGCCTACCATATAGTTCTCAAAAGCTACCCCTTCCATGTTTTCAACCGCATTTGTAGAAATCAGAGGGTTTTATTATTTTTTTTTTGGTTAGAATATTGCACAATTATACTAAAGGACCTGGAAAATATGTCAGGTTACCGTAGGAGTTCTAAAAACTACATTATCACTGCAGGTATTAGGCAATTGCCCGTTCCGGCTTCACAAAACATCAGCCCAACGCTTCCCAGGACGGCCAACATCCCGTCGTCCTCTTGTTTGACAGTTCCTCGCTAGTAGTGGGTATCTCTTCTCATTCATTCTATTTATGTGCTCAATCCATTTTTGTCTGTGGTTCATTACTTTGTCACATAAAGGTTATACTTTAAGTTCCTCTCTGATTTCTTCATGTTTAATTTCTCTACTCGTTCTTAGTAGATAAAGAAGGTATTGCATTTCACCGGAAATACACGTTTTAAGGCTCCTGAATCCAAAAAAACATTTTTAGAAAAAGGTCCGTGTGTGTCTGTGAACAGCGTAAGAATTGGATAAATACCAAACTTGTTATTTAAGTTATATAAAGTTCAGTATCTTCCAAGGATGCGACACAAAGATTTTCGAGAAAATCTCCCAACCTCATTCTTTAAATGGAACATTTTTAAAAAAATTTGATTTTATAAAGATGTCTATAACGATTTTGATTAAAATGCAATCCATTAAAGATATTTACATGACAAAAAAAGTTTATCTTGAATTTTCTGGGAATAGCCTGTGAAGTTCTCTTCATTTAGAAGCAATTTTGTATAATCTTACATACTTTGTAAACGTAATGCGATAGACAAAAATGTACTACACAAGATGTGTAGATATCTTTAAAACGCACAATTTATTTCAAATAAGTTTTATTGTAGCATAAACCATGTCTGAGATATCCGTTATTAATGGTTAGTATTGTTCATTACTTGATCATTCTCTTTAAGTCCTGTCAACGTTCAGATGTTTCTCGCGATTACATGGAAACAGTATGGAATTTTAAGGCCAGCGTATAACGTCCAGTTTTTAAACATTTGACTGTCGCTGTTCCCTTTGTATCTATAACGAAATATTTACTGTAGCTATTTCTACAAAGGTTTATCTCTATTAAAATGTAGTAGATAGAAAAGTAAGCTTTATTAAGAATAATGTGTATACTCAATAATAAACGATAGAGAAATGTGAATATATCACATCAGATTTTTTAATCCTATCGCCTTATTTTCAGTCTTATAGTACCTACAAAATTTTTAAAACTAAGCTTATGCTTTATTTTCAACCCCTCATGTATAAAATTATACTGCACTTGAGCTATGATGGAAGTTAAGAGCATATCTTACAATTTAAAAAGACTACCCATACTCGTATTTTCAACTGCTGATTGCAACATTTGACCAATCTGGTACATGCTTTGGTCACACATGCTTTACGAACGGGTGAAAATTGTAGGCTACTCACGATTTTCAAAACCACCCTTTCTTCATTTACTTATAGAATGCAAATGTGCAATACCAGGTAACGAAGCTGGTACTAGATTTAATGTATTCTGATATAAGTGAGAAAAAATTGTTTAAATGTCCTATCCCGCCAATGTTAAATTTTCTAAGTTTATGGCTCTTTAATTAAAACATTATATAAGATATCAAACTTAATTTTTTCAGGGTGTAGATGATACCTTTAAAATACCCTGATAAACTTTATCCAATAAGATTGTTTATTAAGGAAAATAGGAGTAATTTTATTAATTAAGATTGTTTATTAAGGAAGACAGGAGCAATTTTCTTAATTATATCATCCCTTAATTACTATTTATCGGTAATTATTTAAAAAATAACAAACCATGTTATTAACACCAAAGTAGATCCACAAAAGTACTTAAGAGTTTGTTTTTAGCATCTTATAATTTAATTTAGCTATACTCAATAGTTTCTGCCAAGCGGGTCAAAAATGCCAGAAAATACCATTTAAAATAGCTGTTTAAAGCAAAAATGGAGAAAACGAACTCGCAATATTTGCAAAGAAAGAAAACCGCATGGACTGAACACAAAGAAACTGTCATACTTAACAGTAGTGCCAATTTGTGGAGAAAAACTTGCTCTAAGGGATAGGCTAAAGTTTATCACTCTACTCCAAAGTGTGGTGGAGTTTTTTTGTGTGAAGTGATGCAGTATACACAGTAGAAAACGCAGACACAGCACAATTTAAAAATATGTTTTAAATATATGCATTGTGCCCACAATGATGAAATATATAGAGTTTAAAATGAAATTCAAATTAATAAGGGTGTGGAAAAAACTCAAATTTCCATCTTTTAATAGTTTTTTCCATAAAGTCTCAACTTAGGGTTATGCATCTGTGAAACTTGGAAAATCTATTGTACGTAAAATATGTTCTTGAAGCTTATGCCAATTATAACACGCTATAGCAGTAATATTTCCCATGTTTCAAAATTCTAACTTGCATTGTTACTTAAATATTAATTTTAATTGTGTAAATTCACTGTTCTTATAAAAAACGCTCCACACGATGCGTGTTTTTTAAAAATATGCATATCACAAATTCGTTTTACAGTAAATGGTTCTACAAAAGGATCTATATATTGGATTTTTTTATATTAATCCCTAATTATTGTAGAAAGATTATTACTTTTTGTACTCTTCTAAATTCTTGATTTTTCAAAAGTGAGTAATTTATTACCCAAAATTGGAACATTATTTTAAAAATGTGTATAGTTATTTTCTTTAATGTACCTTTATGAGGCAGTGAAAAAAAACTCGAAACATGTTAGAGAAAAGCTGCATCATGTGGAGCATTTTGAGCATGGAGCTTTGTAAGAAAACAAGGTTTAAATTTGGGCGTGTCTATTAATAAGCGTTTGCCTGCCCATTTAATGCTTCAGTTAATAGGTAGTTAAAGTGTACTAAGTGGAGAAAACGACTTATTTTCTTAAAGGCTGAAATTGTGTTATTTTGTTATGAAAAGCAACTCTTTTTCATATTTTTGGTAATATTTCAAAGATGTATTTCCTTAAGTATTTAGGGGTATAATTAAGTAGCCAGAGAGTTTTAGAGACAGGAGTAAGGCAGCAAGCTAACCAGGAGTCTAGATATTCTGACATGATGAGCAAATACCTCAAAAAGGAACCTAAAGTGGGAATATATGAAATAATTATCAGGCTCATATTGATGTGCTCCGATGATCTCTTGTAGACATAGCTAGGACAAGATAACTTTTTAAGGCTGCGGAGAAGAACACTTTTGCGAAAAACTCTGAGAGAGAGAGAGAGAGAGAGAGAGAGAGAGAGAGAGAGAGAGAGAGAGAAGAGATCTGATGAGGAACAAAATTAGTATGTGATGTGCAAAATACTTGAAATTGCATTCAGAATAGAACAAGAGAATGGGCATATAAACAGAATGGACTGTAGTTGAATTGGAAACGTAGAATCAGACGACTGAAAAATTCAATGCTAAGGCTGGGATTTGAACCAGGGGTCTCCGGTCTCTGACCGGTTGCTCTAACCACTGAGCTACCATGGCAAGATGCCGGCACGACATTAAATTCTCCAACTGATTTGCATTTTTCCCACAAGGTGATCAAATTGTATTGAGATGATATACCCAATGGCGACTTACAATGTTGTAAGTATCCTAAGTCCTGGATTTCATAGTTTCAACCACTATTAGGTTAATTAATGGAATTAATTGTTCTTTCATACAAACCTTGTGTTGGACAAGGTTGGAAACGTAGAATCAGACGACTGATGTATGGAATTGTTTGTGAATGAACAGATGATGGTTCGTGATTGTCAGAAATTGAATTATGAAAGATCACTGAGGAGGTTGAGATAGGGATAAAGTGACTCATAATTTGAAATCACGTGTTTGTTAGCCTTCATAACGAAGCAAAGCAACAAAGGTTTTTTTTTGGAAATAAAAGTGTCTCATAATGTTATATATGGATCACGTTCTATACAATTACTATGAAAATCATCTCATTATATAACAATGAAATCACTAATAACGGATCTACTTGATCTCGAAAGCATAGAATCGCATGAAAACACCTCAAGACACAAGTCACTGACCACAAAAAACAATAGTACAAGCCATTCACATGCAAAAATCTGCGTCTTACCGTGGGACACATTTTAATGATCAACAAGTCCCGGACATTTATGACCTACATATGTTTGAAAAAATGACTTATAAAATGTTTTAAAATTACCTAATAATTGCACAGAATGGCTTAAATGAGTTTGATTTTATATTAAGATTAGTAGACAGTTATAAATTGTTTTATACATGAATATAAAGAAAGTGAGGTATAAGAATATTGAGATAATTTAGAAATTAATTAAAAACATAAATGTGTTACATGTTCTTGTTTGAAGATCCTGAAAAAAATTAAGAAAAATGTTTTTGAGGCAGGTATACTGTTTTGAGTTCTTAGATTATACAAAACTTATTCGGAATGAAGAGAATTTCACAGCCTATGACAGGACAGAATAAGGACAATTGCAACGTGACTGTGCGCGCTTATTAACGCCAAAATGGGTAAACTGAACTGTCTCATATCCAGTTTGGGACATGAAGTCAAAACAGTAATGATACCTCCCCTAACAATAGCCACTCCTCCACCGACAAGTAACCCTTTCCAGACTAACCATTAAAATTAAACAGGACTAATTCTTCTTCTCCAAGAATACGAGTAAAGGATGTACAAAGTTACCCTTATTTATCATTCGAAATGTGAAATGTCTGAAGGTTGAAAAGTCATACTTATGTAAAATGTCAATAATAGTAAAACAGTTCATTACAAATTCGATGTAAATGCAAGAAAATGACTGAATAAAGACGCAAAGGGTAAGAAAATGAGGAAATAATGACATAAAATAAAACAAAAAGGCAGAAACGACCTAATAAATATGCTTTTTCGTATTCTAGGACCCATAATAAGGATTTATGAACATGTTAACAATGCCTCTGACGTAACAATTAAAACGTGACTCGTCAGATTCCGGGCTCTTACCAAAGTCTAAGAGAGGAACATTAGTATAGGAAAGAAGCAAAATATCAACATGACAGGACCAAAAGCAGATGCACATTGCAGTCTTATTTCCCATCAGCTGTGTCAGGAAACCTCTGCTTAAAATATTTGCGATACCAAAAAAAAAATCAACAAAAAAACATTTTTTTACTGCTGATCTGATAATGTTGCCTTGCCATTCAGTCTTCGAAGAGTAGGTGCTGGATTTCAATGAAGTGGTCACAGCAAAGTTGAACTGAACTGTATGCTCATTTGAATAAGGCCTTTATTTTTACATTTCAACATCGCCTCCGCATTCGAGCAGTCCAATATAAAAAGGCACACAAATTACATTTTCAAACGCTGATATTGGGTGCCAACGTCATAACCTGCCTTTTGCCAAGCATATTGTGGCATAAGCTTGTACTTCGTTGCAGAAAGTTGATTGCAAATCAAACTGTTTTATGACGAAATGGCGATCGTGCAACTTTATTTATGATTTTTCACATTGTAGTCTTAAAAAATTGAAAATCCTTCTATGTAGAGGTTATATAATCTAAATTAGTATACATCAAAAGGCTGGCGATACTTGAGCGTTAACATCTTTATTCAGAAAACTTTCATCTAAGAGTATAATGCCACTAGAGGCAGACAATAACACTTCATATTCTAAACCATGTTGCTATCATTAGGGAACAAACAGTTTTACTTTTGCAATGTGTGGAATTAAATGCAGAAAAAATAAACTTTATATTTCATAAAATGTTGATAAAATCATCATATTTTATGAAAATTTGCCTGTATAATCATATTTTGTAAGAATTACTATTTTTTTGTTTTTAAAATAATTTCCAAAGATTATATTCGGGCAGTTTACTCTGAAAAAGATTTAGAACATCCAATCCACTCTTTCCAGGAAACGTGTATGGAAAAATCCGTATCACCCTAAGTCAGGCACTACAGTTTAGAAAATTCAGCACTTCCTCTATGTGAAGTCATGTGCGAAATTAAACGCCTCTGATCTTGGAGACTTTTATTTTCCCAAATCGATGCTTTTAGGATCTTTTAATTAGTATTAAGCAAGGACAAAGCAATCAGCAACTATTTTTCTTTTTGTTACAATAATTAAAATCTATAAATTCCATGTAATACTTAAAGTATGCATTTTGGCTTTAAAACACATTTTAATATATTTTGGGACTTTTTCTTAATATTTTCATAATTTGGCAAAACAATTAATATTCTGGCAAAAAGTCTTCATATTTTGCTTGCCTCTCATATCACCATGGACTGGAATTAGGAAACCTCTCATATTCTCTTTTGTGATTTATTCACTTTTGCTCGACTCCACGTTAACTTTTCGCGATATGTTGCTCCAAGTTTCTTTGAAATATCTGGACCGAAAGTGCCTTACCTCTCTTGAAGACATACATGTTTTGAGAAGATTTTCCATCCATTGACAAAGCTGTATTAGTTGTATAGCTGTGTGTAGAGCAACACAGACTGCAACACCCAACTGTAGTTTTCTGTTTCTATGAAATAGTGTGGACTGGAAGAAATTTAACAATTAAATTGACTTGGGTCACTGTTCCAAACATTTTCTCGTTTCACACTTCCTAAGGTAGACATTTACTAATGTCTGCAAAACCGTGTGCCTGATGACAAAAAATATGATATTCTATGTCTTTATTTCTTATAAACGTGGTAATATGTTTCGAAGAAATATCATATTCAGCTTAGAGTTGTTGATAAAAGTAATCGAAGCACGGAAATTGTTCAGGATACCGATTTTCGACGTTTCAAATGCCCACAGTTGCAGATAAAAATAGCGCAGTGAAATCCATCTCGGTCCCATTTCCACTTTCGAATCCTAACTCGGTCCCGTCTTCCCAAATGTAAACAACCTAACTCGGTCCTATAGGAAATCAATCTCAATCCAATTCATTTTAAAAGACTTGGGACTTTCAGTAGACCTATAATGGCTGCAAGACGATTGCAGTTTCAGTTTCACCAAAATCAATTTTAACCGCAAAGTCAGGTGATATATAAAACAATTTGATCTACTAAATGCATGCACAATTTTGTATACTCAACACACAAAATAGTTGAAAATTTGGTGTATTATTAAAAAAAATCTAATGTGATACATTCACATTACTTTGTCTACCTTCTATCGTTTATTAGTTGGATACAAGCTAGTCTTACTAAATCCTTTTCATATTATACGTTTAATTTTAATCCAAATAGACTTTTGCAGAAATAACTATATTACACATTTCGTTATAGATACAAAGGGAACAGCAATAGTCAAATGTTTAAGAACTAGACGCTATATGCTGGACTTAAAATTCCATACTGTTTCAATGCCATCGTGTGAATGTTGGCAGGACTTTAAAAGAAGGCTAAGTATTGAATAATTCGAACCATTAATAACAATTATCTCGGGAATAGTTGACACCACAAAAAAGTTGTTCATAATAAAGTGTGAGTCTTAAAGAGATCTACATTTCTTGCGTAGTACGTCTAACGCTTAACGTTTACGAGTTATACAGATAATAAGAGGACTTCACAGGCTAATCCTGGAAAATTGAAGATATGCATTTTATTTGTCATGTAAATATCTTTAATATATTGTATTTTAATCAAAATCTTTGACCATTTTTTATAAAATAAAAAATTAAAAAAGAAATTCCATGTAAAGGTAGTTTGGGGTAGGGGGATTTTCATGAAGATATTCGCGTCGCATCTTTGGAAGGTACTGAACTTAAATTACAAGTATGTTGTTTGCCTAACTTTTCGTTTTTTGAGTTATGCTATTCACAGACAGACAGACGCACACACGCGCGCGCACCGCGCAGATATTTTTTCTAAAAATGCTTTTTCTGGATTCAGGGGACCTGAAAACATGTACTTCCAGTAAAATCTCGGTATTGAATTTTTGGGTGGCATTAAATACTTTCTCTGCCTACTATGTACATGTTAGAGGAAGTAAAAACCAGCATTCTAATCAAATGAAAAACGTAAAAGTATATAATAACTTGTAATAACTGTTTTGTGATTTTTTGCGCCCCAGATCAAGTACAATCAAATGCACGGAAACGTGCCGGTCATATTTGTTTCTTATGGTGCTTTTATGTATTTAATGTTGGCAAAAACTCCTTGTCTTCTGTGTTCCACATCAGCTCTATATGCGTCAATGTTTTACTAGTTTGCACTCAAGTAGGACACACACACGCATTAGCTTAAGAACAAGGGTCAGACCTAGGTGAACGACAAAAAGGAAGGAGTACGGAAGTGTTTTACCTGCGTAGCTGAAAGCTATGCTTCGCAACGACCAGGCCCTGAATGGCCTCGTATTGTTTTGATATCAAAAGTCTGGCACTCAAACACAGATGAACACAGATCGCTTTCAGGCTCAGGAGAAGTAAAATAATATTAGGTGGAATAAGGAACCAGGCAACCGTTGGGGGTTGGCATATCGACACATGTTCACAGAGAGCTTAATGCATAGCACTGTACCCGCTTCTGTAACGCGCAGAAAAGTATGGGACTCAAACACACATGAACAAAGATCGCTTTCAGGCTCAGGAGCGAAAGGAAAGGCAGAAGTAAGACAATATTAGGTGGAATGAGGAACCAGGTAAGAGGTGGAGGTTGGCAACTCGACACGTGTCCACAGAGAACTTAGTGCACAGCACTGTACTCTGCTTCTGTGACGGGTAAATGGCAGTTCGACACGTGTACACAGAGACCTTAGTGCATAGCACTGTACTCTGCTTCTGTGACGGGCAAATGGCAGCTCGACACGTGTACACAGAGACCTTAGTGCATAGCACTGTACTCTGCTTCTGTGACGGGCAGATGGCAACTCGACACGTGTTCACAGAGACCTCAGTGCATAGCACTGTACTCTGCAACTGTAACTGTAGACAGTAGCTCAACACATGCCCACACAGAACTTAGTGCCTAGCACTGTACTCTGCTTCTGTGACGGGCAAATGGCAGCTCGACACGTGTACACAGAGACCTTAGTGCATAGTACTGTACTCTGCTTCTGTGACGGGCAGATGGCAACTCGACACGTGTTCACAGATACCTCAGTGCATAGCACTGTACTCTGCAACTGTAACTGTAGACAGTAGCTCAACACATGCCCACACAGAACTTAGTGCATAGCACTGTACTCTACTTCTGTGACGGGCAGATGGCAGCTCGACACGTGTCCACAGAGACCTTAGTGCATAGCACTGTACTATGCTTCTGTGACGGGCAAATGGCAGCTCGACACGTGTACACAGATACCTTAGTGCATAGCACTGTACTCTGCTTCTGTGACGGGCAAATGGCAGCTCGACACGTGTACACAGAGACCTTAGTGCATACCACTGTACTCTGCTTCTGTGACGGGCAGATGACAGCTCGACACGTGTCTACAGACACCTTAGTGCATAGCACTGTACTCTGCTTCTGTGACGGGCAGATGGCAACTCGACACGTGTTCACAGATACCTCAGTGCATAGCACTGTACTTTGCAACTGTAACTGTAGACAGTAGCTCAACACATGCCCACACAGAACTTAGTGCATAGCACTGTACTCTGCTTCTGTGACGGGCCGATGGCAGCTCGACAGGTGTCCACAGAGCCCTTAGTGCATAACACTGTACTCTGCTTCTGTGACGGTCAAATGGCAGCTCGACACGTGTACACAGAGACCTTAGTGCATAGCACTGTACTCTGCTTCTGTGACGGGCAAATGGCAGCTCGACACGTGTACACAGAGACCTTAGTGCATAGCACTGTACTCCGCAACTGTAACGTGTAGACAGTAGCTCAACACAAGCCCACACAGAACTTAGCGCATAGCACTGTACTCTGCTTCTGTGACGGGCAGATGGCAGCTCGACACGTGTTCACACAGACCTTAGTGCATAGCACTGTACTCTGCAACTATAACGTGCAGACAGTAGCTCAGCACGTGCCCACACAGAACTTAGTGCATAGCACTGTACTCTGCTTCTCTGACGGGCAAATGGCAGCTCGACACGTGTACACAGAGACCTTAGTGCATAGCACTGTACTCTGCTTCTGTGACGGGCAGATGGCAACTTGACACGTGTCCACACAGAACTTAGTGCATAGCACTGTACTCTACTTCTGTGACGGGCAGATGGCAACTCGACACGTGTACACAGAGACCTTAGTGCATAGCACTGTACTCTGCTTCTGTGACGGGCAGATGACAGCTCGACACGTGTCTACAGAGACCTTAGTCCATAGCACTGTACTCTGCTTCTGTGACGGGCAGATGGTAGCTCGACACGTGTCCACAGAGACCTTGGTGCATAGCACTGTACTCTGCTTCTGTGACGGGCAGATGGCAACTCGACACGTGTCCACAGAGACCTTGGTGCATAGCACTGAACTCTGCTTCTGTGACGGGCAGATGGCAGCTCGACACGTGTCCACAGAGACCTTAGTGCATAGCACTGTACTCTGCTTCTGTGACGGGCAAATGGCAGCTCGATACGTGTACACAAAGACCTTAGTGCATAGCACTGTACTCTGCTTCTGTGACGGGCAGATGGCAGCTCGACACGTGTCCACACAGAACTTAGTGCATAGCACTGTACTCTGCTTCTGTGACAGGCAAATGGTAGCTCGACACGTGTACACAGATACCTTAGTGCATAGCACTGTACTCTGCTTCTGTGACGGGCAAATGGCAGCTCGACACGTGTACACAGAGACCTTAGTGCATAGCACTGTACTCTGCTTCTGTGACGGGCAGATGGCAGCTCGACAGGTGTCCACAGAGACCTTAGTGCATAGCACTGTACTCTGCTTCTGTGACGGGCAGATGGCAGCTCGACACGTGTCCACAGAGACCTTGGTGCATAGCACTGTACTCTGCTTCTGTGACGGGCAGATGGCAGCTCGACACGTGTCCACAGAGACCTTAGTGCATAGCACTGTACTCTGCTTCTGTGACGGGCAGATGGCAGCTCGACACGTGTCCACAGAGACCTTAGTGCATAGCACTGTACTCTGCTTCTTGACGGGCAAATGGCAGCTCGGCACGTGTACACAGAGACGTTAGTGCATAGCACTGTACTCTGATTCTGTGACGGGCAGATGGCAGCTCGACACGTGTTCACACAGAACTTAGTGCATAGCACTGTACTCTGCTTCTGTGACGGGCAAATGGCAGCTCGACACGTGTCCACACAGAACTTAGTGCATAGCACTGTACTCTGCTTCTCTGACAGGCAAATGGCAGCTCGACACGTGTACACAGAGACCTTAGTGCATAGCACTGTACTCTGCACCTGCAACGTGTAGACAGTAGCTCAACACATGCCCATACAGAACTTAGTGCATAGCACTGTACTCTGCTTCTGTGACGGGCAGATGGCAGCTCGACACGTGTCCACAGAGACCTTAGTGCATAGCACTGTACTCTGCAACTGTAACTGTAGACAGTAGCTCAACACATGCCCACACAGAACTTAGTGCATAGCACTGTACTCTGCTTCTATGACGGGCAGATGGCAGCTCGACACGTGTCCACAGAGACCTTAGTGCATAGCACTGTACTCTGCTTCTGTGACGGGCAAATGGCAGCTCGACACGTGTACACAGAGACCTTAGTGCATAGCACTGTACTCTGCTTCTGTGACGGGCAAATGGCAGCTCGACACGTGTACACAGAGACCTTAGTGCATAGCACTGTACTCTGCTTCTGTGACGGGCAGATGGCAGCTCGACACGTGTCCACAGAGACCTTAGTGCATAGCACTGTACTCTGCAACTGTAGCTGTAGACAGTAGCTCAACACATGCCCACACAGAACTTAGTGCATAGCACTGTACTCTGCTTCTGTGACGGGCAGATGGCAGCTCGACACGTGTCCACAGAGACCTTAGTGCATAGCACTGTACTCTGCTTCTGTGACGGGCAAATGGCAGCTCGACACGTGTACACAGAGACCTTAGTGCATAGCACTGTACTCTGCTTCTGTGACGGGCAAATGGCAGCTCGACACGTGTACACAGAGGCCTTAGTGCATAGCACTGTACTCTGCTTCTGTGACGGGCAGATGGCAGCTCGACACGTGTCCACAGAGACCTTAGTGCATAGCACTGTACTCTGCTTCTGTGACGGGCAAATGGCAGCTCAACACGTGTACACAGAGACCTTAGTGCATAGCACTGTACTCTGCTTCTGTGACGGGCAAATGGCAGCTCGACACGTGTACACAGAGGCCTCAGTGCATAGCACTGTACTCTGCTTCTGTGACGGGCAGATGACAGCTCGACACGTGTCTACAGAGACCTTAGTACATAGCACTGTACTCTGCTTCTGTGACGGGCAGATGGCAACTCGACACGTGTTCACAGATACCTCAGTGCATAGCACTGTACTCTGCAACTGTAACTGTAGACAGTAGCTCAACACATGCCCACACAGAACTTAGTGCATAGCACTGTACTCTGCTTCTGTGACGGGCAGATGGCAGCTCGACAGGTGTCCACAGAGACCTTAGTGCATAGCACTGTACTCTGCTTCTGTGACGGCAGATGGCAGCTCGACACGTGTACACAGAGGCCTTAGTACATAGCACTGTACTCTGCAACTGTAACGTGTAGACAGTAGCTCAACACAAGCCCACACAGAACTTAGCGCATAGCACTGTACTCTGCTTCTGTGACGGGCAGATGGCAGCTCGACACGTGTCCACAGAGACCTTAGTGCATAGCACTGTACTCTGCTTCTGTGACGGGCAAATGGCAGCTCAACACGTGTACACAGAGACCTTAGTGCATAGCACTGTACTCTGCTTCTGTGACGGGCAAATGGCAGCTCGACACGTGTACACAGAGGCCTCAGTGCATAGCACTGTACTCTGCTTCTGTGACGGGCAGATGACAGCTCGACACGTGTCTACAGAGACCTTAGTACATAGCACTGTACTCTGCTTCTGTGACGGGCAGATGGCAACTCGACACGTGTTCACAGATACCTCAGTGCATAGCACTGTACTCTGCAACTGTAACTGTAGACAGTAGCTCAACACATGCCCACACAGAACTTAGTGCATAGCACTGTACTCTGCTTCTGTGACGGGCAGATGGCAGCTCGACAGGTGTCCACAGAGACCTTAGTGCATAGCACTGTACTCTGCTTCTGTGACGGCAGATGGCAGCTCGACACGTGTACACAGAGGCCTTAGTACATAGCACTGTACTCTGCAACTGTAACGTGTAGACAGTAGCTCAACACAAGCCCACACAGAACTTAGCGCATAGCACTGTACTCTGCTTCTGTGACGGGCAGATGGCAGCTCGACACGTGTCCACAGAGACCTTAGTGCATAGCACTGTACTCTGCAACTATAACGTGCAGACAGTAGCTCAGCACGTGCCCACACAGAACTTAGTGCATAGCACTGTACTCTGCTTCTGTGACGCGCAGATGGCAGCTCGACACGTGTACACTACTTCATAGCAACTGTACCATGCTTTGGTGACCCGCAGATGGCAGATCGACACGTGTCCACGGAGACCTTGCTGCATAGCACTGCACTTACTTGTGACGCGCAGACGGCAGCTCGACACGTGTCCACTGAGATCTTACTTCATAGCAACTGTATCTCTGCTTCCTCACGTGCTGGGCAGATGGCATTAGGTTGCTGTCCAGTCTACGTGCTTTCATTATGTGTGAATGGACGGCAAAGAATTCCCTATTACCTTCTATTTTTATGTTTACTATTATTTTTTGTGTCATGGTATTACCTTGGCAACCGAGGAAAACTACCAAAAAACCTCAGATAGGTCGGCCCAAGGGATTTGAACCCAGACTTCCTTGGATCTGAGGTCTCGAGGCCACTTTCATAAATAGAGGAGGCATTTACACATGCATTGCTTAAGAAATGAATAAAATGAAGTAATGTGTTCAAATGACATGCTACATTGGCTAAAATAAGTAATTATTACTCTGCACTTCCTTGCTTTTAGTTTTGAAAACTTTTAGGCTGTCATTAATATACAGTAGTGGAAATTAGTATAAATACATAATTTATATTTGTAGTAAAATGAGCATGTTCTGTTGGAATATTGTTGCATACAGTATATCTACAATAGTATGAGATTCAGTGCGCTGACAAATGCATTTAAATGGTATCTCAGTTGATGTCAGTAGTTTATCTCAGTTGATGAAAAGGAATCAACGATTCAGGTGGTAGAGGGTGAAAATCTATATAAAGGCAGCCAGAGCTGTGTGTTGTTAGGGTTTGCATATGTGCCTCTACTACAGCCAGTAAACAGACATCACTAGTGACTGCTTGACGTGTGTTGCATAAACCATTATTGTGACAATGCCATGTGGGAAATGGTTTATCATGTGATGAAAAAGGAAAACTCGATGTGTACAAGAAAATGAGATTGTTTAGTCATCCGATGCCAAGAATTTTAACCCTTGAAGTTCAATGATTGATAGTTTTGTTACATTAGATGCGCAATATGAAAAGGACATAAGCTATGTGCAAAGTAGAAAATTATCTGAGGTATCTAAACGGTTACTTTTGAACAAAACAAGGCGCCAAAATGGTTAATTCTTCCAAATATGTTGCTGATTTACAGTTGCCAGTAATTGCTAGATGTGTAAGACAATTTTTTCAAATGAGAAACATCTTCAATTCAAGAAACAACTGCATAACCGGCTCTAACACTCACTCATAAGAAGGATTGATTGGATTTTGCGAAAAAGTGTGTCATGGACTTCAGAATAGGAGAAAGTGATCTGCAGTGATGAAAAGAAGTGTAATGTAGATGGACCTAATATATTTCAATGTTATCAACATGATTTAGAACAGAGCAACCTATAAGTATGAGGAGAAATTTTGTTGGCAGAGGTTATGATTTGGGAATCCTTCCGCGCTAAAGAATAATAAGCATTGCTTGGTTGAACACCAGAATGAACTAACATGTACTCTAAGATGCTAGAGTCAAAACTGATTCAAATGTATGAGTATGTATTAAACTTTCTTTCTAGAGTAAGAAAGTCTAATTTTCACCAAGACAATGCACCTGTACATTCTTCTGTTGCAGCCAAAATGCGGTTTGAAGAAGCAGATATTGTCTTGCTCTGGCCAGTATGTAACCCAGTTTTGAATCCCATGGAAAACCTTTGGCGAATATTTGCAAGGCATATTTTTCGCAATGGAAGGCAACTTCAGGCCATATCTGAGCTGAAAAGAGCGATACCAGAAGAGTGGGCCAAAATTTCAATGCAAGAAATAAAACCCTTACAAAAAACACCAAACAAAGTGCCAAAGATGTATATGAAAATAAAGGTGGTTCCACAAAGTGCAGGACAGAGGGTGCCTTTACACCAATTTAATCCAAGAGATGCAAATGTCTTATTTTGTTACTCGTTTTACGATAGAAACTAATTATGTTATGACCTTTATACTGCTCACATCTACTACTTTCGTAATATATTAGATACATATGGCTAAGAAATTGTATCTACTGCCTTTCAGTATGAAACGCAGCGCCTTTATACTGGTTTCCACTACTGAAGTACGTAGATTTATTGAAAATTACGAATATAAATATTAGCAGCAATCGCTCTTAATTCTGAGTTTACCCATCGAACTTAATACAGGTCCTCAACTATCACTTTCTTTGCTGAATCATAGTACGTATTGAATTATACACTCAAGAGTAAAAACGTTACGGATATTTTGTTCTAGTTGCAAGGACTTTGCCACGAGAAGCTGTTTCTGCAACAATAAAATGATGTACTCAACAATAGAAATACTACACAACTGTGTACAGGTACAGTAACATGGTAAAATGTATAAAATGTGTAATATATGTACGTACTAAGGTTATAAAGAGAGAAAAGTCTCTCTGTGTGTGCGTGTGTGTGTGACGAGGGCTAATATCGAAAACCACTCAACTGATTTTGATAATTGTTTTACCATTGAAAATCTCCGTTCTTCTTGACGGGATTGGGGTATAAGATAGCGATTTTAACTCCTAAATGAAGTAAAACACTAAAAGTGATTCACTGTTTTGTTATTAGAGTGCGAATATATTATAGCGACAAAAGATCAAGCCTACAAAGGGGACTTGACTTTTTATGAGAATGCCGTGGAGCAGAAAATAGGTGTTACTCCACAGAAAATGTATGTAAAATTAAGAAAAAATCACGGATACTTCATTCCAAGTATTTGTGTGTAAGATACCGTACGTAATTTTGCAAATTCGCTGGGTAATTCTTTCAGCATAATAAAATCTCGAAAACTACACATATCAGTGTTATTTCACTATTTAGTTAGGTATCTAGGTATTGGATTTATGATTCGTGACATACCCACACTCGGTACACTCGGTCAATTTGAAACTGGTCGGTGACTGAGTGACGGAGCTCGAATCGGGTACTTCCGTAAGCGCTCGAGATATAAGGTTTTCGTCACAATTGTAAATTCTTGTAGTCGTTATAATGGGAAAAACAACTATAATCACAAAGTCATCAGAGAAAATAATTCATATATGACATTTCAAACAGACAGATGTTCTTGAGTGTTTCAAACACTGATTATTTGTAACCAAATGCCACGGTTACTGCAGCACTCTTAGCTCAGTGGTAGAGAGGTAGGTTACTGGGACCGCATGTTTTCAAATCTCCGTGGAGCTACTCAACTTCCCCGCTTTTAGTTTAACTATATGAGTAAAAATATAACGGTTCCTCCCGACATTTCCTTTTTCAATTATCATTTCATTTCACATAACATCAGTTTCCACCGCCTCTGGTGCCGTATATGTAAGAAGGCGCGTTAAACTCTATATTTTAATATTTTCGATGTGTTGCATTCAAATGAGTTTCGCTACTCGTTCCTCTACAAATTATGCTTACAAAAGAGTATTCTATCTTCTTCTTATTAATCCAGATAAATTTTCAATTCGAATTCACACATTTGGTTGTAGCACACAGTAGATAACGCGATAGTCAGATTCCTAAAGGGGTGTAGCTACGTGATGGCTTTGAAATTTCATGATTTTGCATGGCCACGAGAGAAAAAAAGAGTAGCGACTTCTCAATAGAGAAAAGTATAAGTACTTGAAATCCCAAACCAATAACAAAGAATATCTAGAAAATAGCGAACTACCCCAACAAAAAACAAACAAAAACAATGTCATATATAACATGTTTTAACAAGGTCTACATTTTTTCTGTGTAGTAAGATTTTTGTCTCTTTTTTTAAGGTTTACTAATTATGCAAAATTCATTCAGAATGAAGAGTGCTTCAGAGGCTATTCTCATAAAGTTCAAGATACACATTTTATTTTTCATGAAAATATCTTAAAAACACAGTATTTCAATTCAAATTATAAAGCCATATTTGAGAAAATCCAAAATAATCAAACATTTTCCATGTAAAAATAGTTTGGGTGGGGGTATTTTCTTGAAAATCTTGATGTCGCATCCTTGGAAGATGCTCAGCTTAAATAGCAAATTTGGTATATAATCGACTTTTCCTTTTTGAGTTCTGCTTTTCGCGCGCGCACACGCACACACATACTCAAAGACGAACCTTTTTCTAATTTTTTTATTCAGGGAGTTTCAAAACGTTTATTTACAGGGAAATGCCAATAAAAATGTTTCAGCGGAATATAATACTTCCTATACTTATTATGCTTAAGGAGCAGAGAAAGTAAACATGTGTATTTCTGCCTTAATTTGAATATAAGAATTGATTTTTAAGATTTGAAACTAAATATACCATCACGACAAAACTACAAAGATAAAGTGTGTCTCGCTATCAGAGATGACGAGACAAAGAATCAAAGTTCCGACATCTTTGGACTCATTTAAAATTAATCACATCACGCTTGCCATGGCATTGTCCTTTGTGTGAAACACTATGGTGCCAACTCTCGTTGCGAAATAACGTACTAAATTATTTTCTTTTTAATCTTCTTTGATGTTATAATTGCAATTCTTTCCTTTCGCAGTTATCTTTTTCTGAATTTCTCAGACTCTTTTATATTTTTATTGCACACCCTCAGGACACCATCTTTCTACTGGCTCCAGGAACTTAGTTCTTCTGATGTTGCATTATCATTACTCTTTCTGTTATCCATATGTTTGACTGTAACTTCGCGCTTAAGATAAATGTTCTGTAAAATAGAGGTTTGAATAACAGAATTTATGTAATCCTATAATTAGGTAATTATGATGACTAAAATTCTACATAATTGGCTCTTTATGATACATGCACTCACGTGCATAAAAACTGGACGGCTACCGTTTTTTTTCCTCCGTGAGGTTTCCACTTTCAGGTAAACAATTGACTCAATTCTGCCGGTATCAGTACTCTATATGACAGCTCTGGAAAAATTCAAGAACACATAAACCAACCATGAACGAATGTTATAATGGATGTGAAATGAAGTGGTGGTTCGGGTACCGCCTGTGTGAAAGAGTTTCAATATGGTTTGTACTCGAGGAAAGGCTCGTCTTTCTAGAGGAAGAATTATTTGCATGTGTCGTTAAAATGGACGACAGCTACGACATAAGTGAGCTCTCATCAGAGACATGGAGATGAAGGTTAAAATCATTGCCGCCATGGAACGGCAATAAGGAAACCTACATTAAGAAAACGGTAGTGTATCATGGAAATCAAGAGTCTTAATGTATTAAAAGAACAAGCAACCAAAGATTCTTGACTTTCGCCTTTATTTCTCTTATAGACTTTTTAATATTTTATTTTTGCGCTAAAATTCAGAGCAGCATTGCCTAAGGGTACTCCGCTAGTGAGAACATGGACAACAAGTTTGTGATGTGACGCTTCGGCAGTTCGGGCAAATTTTGGGGGAGGTAAAATACCCTGCCAATCCAGTGGCTAGAATTATGCTTGAGGAACAGAGGTGGTCACGCTGGCAGAGAGTTTGGTTATGTTTGTCAGTTCCAACAGAAACAGCTGTGTACTATTAAGGCCGTTTTTATACACGTCAGTATTCGCCATAAAGGTCGAATCCACGAGATATAGATATACTGAAAAGAATGCGTTTATATTGCACCCCATTCTAATTTTCTCTTAATTTGTTGTGTAATAAACTCCAATCTTGATTTGGGCCGGCTATCGAAATAATGACAAAGGTTCCAGTGTCAAAACTTTACCCATTATTCATCCTGAAATGTCAACATTGTAAATAATACACTCTACCCATTACGTCTGTTAATAAAGGTTACTCTGTCCGACGCAATCGTTTCTTCCTTTATTGAACCAATGAAGACCCTTAGAAAATGCTACAAACTAGAAGCATAAATACTCAAATTAGATTGATTAGAAAACAATAACTTTCGTCATTCATAGTGATGGTAACATTAAACTACTGCCTTGAAAAGAGTGTCATCACACATCGTAACAACGCATATGTCCCATTTCCATTAGAAAATTAGATTTTATATAAATTAATTGTATTATTAATGGTAAAACTAAACAAAACCTTGCATGTAACTCATGAATTAATAATCGGTATCACTCGTGCGCTAAATATTGACTTGCCTCGTAATCTGAAGGATTATGAACTTATTACATAAATTATTATAAATTACTTTAAAATATGAAGTCTCATCATAAAACTTATATTTATAATTATGAATTCACAGGCCACTGGTTCATTTTCCTTAATTAGGATCATTTCTTGTCTATTAGAGCCTGGAAAGTGAGAATGTAGGAGTGAATGTGTCTTATAGTTTAATATAAATAAAACGCAAGTCTCCGATAGTTAGGGTATACACCGGAGGGGGACACTGCGGCTCACATGAGGTCTACTTCGGCAGCACCTTCCAGGAGGAAGGGAGGAAAGAAGGAACCATAAGAGGCTACAGCCGCAGGAAGACAAGCCACAGAAACGCGCGGAAGTCTAACAGTTCCTGGCTCAAGACCAGTCCCACTATCGGAGCTGCCCAGAGAGGGCGTGTACGACGCGTGATACCAGGCACCCCTCTAGTGTCCGCGGGAAATATCCTTTTCCCTTATTGTTTTTAGGGGGTGGTGGATCGTTTTTTGAGGGGGCAGTGAGTCGCTTTTTTAGGGGGACAGTGTGCGTTGAATGAAACAAAGATCGCAACAAATCAAACCCGATACCTGAGTTTGGTTTATATAAATTGGCTTTACATTAACTATAATTGTAACAAAAGCATCCATGTCAGCTGTCCGGCACTGTCTTAAACCACGAAACCTGGTAGCAAATATGAAGATGAGAAGGAAATAGGAATGAAAGGAAACGAGGGAAAGGAAATCCTGGTAGATGATTAACCAGCCCAGTATTCACCTTTCGACCAGGGAAAACCGCGAAAGACTAAGTCACAGACAGAAAATGAACCCGATATCTCCCGAATTCGAGCCTCAAGACGTTACCGCGGAGCCAATTCCTCGATCTGATACTACCATAGAAGTTAAAGGTAGTTATGGAAATTACACTATTAAAAACCACCTGCTTTTGCAAGATGGAATAGGTACAGGTGATGCGACGGAGGGGGACACCTCGTGGGCTGCGAGCTACATA
Source organism: Deroplatys truncata (assembly GCA_030765065.1). Classification (NCBI taxonomy): domain Eukaryota; kingdom Metazoa; phylum Arthropoda; class Insecta; order Mantodea; family Mantidae; genus Deroplatys; species Deroplatys truncata. The sequence continues at coordinate 67,168,489 of CM060976.1, read as the reverse complement.
GGTCTATAGGAGAAACGGTTGACGTGAAGAAACCACAGGAGGCTACAGCCCGCAGGCAAACAAGACAGACGCGCGGAAGTCCCTAACTGTTCCAAGCTCGAAGAACCGTCCCACAGCTGGAACTGCCGAGGGAGGACGATTAATGACCCGTGACCAAGCAGCCCTCTCTAGTGTTTCGAGGAGTACTCTTTCCTTTGGGCAAGCATCCGCGCTATTTGTCCGGCACCGCCATATGCCACGAAAGCTAGAAGCACACCAGAAAGACGAGGAAGAGGCGAATGGACGGGAAATTTTGGAAAGGAAATCGTGGTAGATGAGAAACCAACCTAATATTCGCCTACCAATCCGGGGTATCCACGGAAAACCCATGGACAGTGCGATCCGCCGCCGGGAATCGAACCCGGGACCTCCCGAATACGAATTCACCCGTTACCGCAGAGCCATCTCGTTCGATGATTTTGCAAGATTGAAGCTTTTTTGGTTTAGTAGTAGAGATCACACAGTGGTAGTGATGTTTAAAATTTCTGTTGAAAATCCAGCGTTTCTATGGTGCTGTACTATCTAATTATTTTATAGTGCTGTAAGTAAATTTGCTTTCCTCCATATGCGCATGAGCAAACATGCCGCATGTTATATACTTGTGCACGAACTATCACGGCTTTCCATTCACTTGTATTCATCTTAATAAACGACAACATTTCGTTGCTCACCTGTTGGTATTAACTTATAAGATGCCTGTCTTCTAAGTTTACTGATCTTCGTTTATCCAATAAGCTTTTTTATTAAGGAAGATAGAATTTTTGCTCAATTGCTATATATCTTGTGATTACTATTTATCAGCAATTATTATTTTTAAATAACCATTTAACTTCTTAATGCAAAGATATATCCAAAAATGCTTCTAGAGGCTTTTTGTCACTCTAAAATTTAATTTAACTATTTTCAATTGTTTCTGAGAAAACGGATCATTTATTCCAGAAAAAGCTATTCGTGGTAAACGTGGAGAAAACAAACTGGCATATATTTGCAAAGAAAGAAACTACATTGCTTGAGCACACAGAAGCTGCCATATTTAACACAATCCCACTTTGTAGAAAAAAAAGCTTTCGCTAAAAGATGGGCTAAAATTTACCTCTCTACTCCAGGGCGCGGGGGTAGCGCAGTAGTTATGTTTCCGGCTTTTATACTGAGGGTCTGGGGTTCGATTTCCGGCTCTGGGAATCGAACCTCTGCCTTAACCTCTGACTTGATCATGTGAAGTATCCCGATGACCCAATGTGGTTCGGAGTCCACGGTGAAAGCTGTAGGTCCTCTCGTTCTACCGCCATCCTCATCATCACCTACTATCGGAGGCAACAGATTCAGCCCGCTGGGTGCCTCTAGTCATCGCTTGGTGGAATGAGGTAAACCCCGAATGTCATGGCCACATGGGGAGCGTTAGAAATGACAACCTCTCTATTCCAAAGTGCATAGGATTACGATTTTATTTCTGTGAAGTGATGCATAATTCACAGTACAAAATGCAGATGCAGCACCATTTTTAAAAATATATTTAAAATAAGTTTTCTGCCTACAATAATAAAATACTCGAATTTATAACACTTCACAGAAAACTAGTAATTTTATTTATTTATTTAGTTAGCAAAGTTCACCATTTAGTTACCCCTTAAATCAGGTTAATATCAATATTTAAATATGTACACATATTTAAAGCACACAAATACATATAAAATATTGTTCACTTAAAGAGCACTTGGCATCATTGTCTCCATCGCCAGCCCCAATAAGGAGGATTCTTTTCAACAAGAGGTCAAAATCTTGAACTGTAGGTAATTCATGGTTAACTCATACAAATAGGAAATTTTAACAAACCCCTGCAATTAAATTGTAAAGGAAATAATCTTTTACTGATCAAAATATATTTGAAAGTGTGAAATACTAACCACAGTTTGGAGAGAAATAGTAACTATACCTTGCCTAAGCAGCCACATAGATTAAATGCTCTAACGGTTTTAAAATATTTTGATTCCTGAAAGCAAAACATAAAAATAATTAAATTAGAGTTACATTAATAACTAAAAACCTGAAATATTAATTTAACTGCGATTCCTGGAATGGATGTCAAATGAGAATAGCTAAATTCCTTTCCTAGAAAGTGTTTACTTTCCACGTTTTCGAAAGTTACATGATTTCCTTTTAAATTTTAAAGAAAACATTGACATTACGTAAAGAAAATTGTAGTACAAACGCTCGCTTTTGCCAGCATTAAAGTGAACAGGCAATTCAAGACAGCCTCAGGAACCTTTAAATACTATATTAGCTGTAGAGGAGCAGTAAAAGACGAAGGAAGGCTTCCGTATGCACTAAATGTGTTTTAAACAAAGTCAGAAGAAGTCTATTTTAGCGTTAAAATTTGTCAACTCTCTTTTCCCTAGTTTTCAAGTTACGCATTCCTATTTCTAAATTGTTCCACACGATGTGCTTTTCGGTATAAGTAAATTAAATTTCATAATCCCATTGTTATTAACAGGATGAAAAAAGATGGAATGAATTGTTAACATACCTAAGTTTTGACGTTATCAAAAACAATATTAATATTTTGTCAATTTATAAGCAAAAAATTAAAGTTATTATTTAACATTTACTTTCTTCCAAACTAGCAGGACAATTAAGGTTAATCTCTACAATTTAGTAAAGAATATAATTATAAGGCATTAACTTAAAAAATGCATCCTGTGAAGGAGTTTCTCAAAGCATTAAAATACCAAGAAAATATTTCTGGAAATAGTTTAAAACTATATATGAAATTTATTCTACCTATTAAACATTAAACCCTGATTTCTGTATTAAAATTTCAAATGAATTGACTTGAAATTACAGATTTTTGAAATTTTACCAATAGTATCCCTAATTTTAAATAGCCAAGTTAATGGCAAGTATTTAATGCAAAAGTTAATATTTTAACACTTATAATTTTTGCTCGTATTATTGAATCCTTCTTTTCAATATTACACTCAGTTCATTAACATCAAAGGAATTCCATATTACGTATCCTGGCCTGTCATACTGAAAACGTTCTTCGATTTATAATTTATTATGAGCTCTCGATATAGCAGCATCGATGTAAAATACGTGTTTTGTTTTAAAAGTTCTTCACATTCCTAAAGCTCCTTTAACCGTTCATCTCTGGTACGAATAGGTTCGTTCATATGTGTATTCAGGCGTGGTTGAGTGTTATATCTGCGTGATTACTAGAATCAGAGGTTTTATGGTGTAATAAAGTGACTGAATTTGTTTCACATTCCTTTCACAAACATACATTATACCTATCCATACATTAATCATTATCAACTAAATGTGTTTTCCGTCATTAGTGGCATAAAAAGAAGAAAAATTTGATGTTACATTTAAATCTGTTTTTCAACGTACTATAGTTTATTTTATATAGCTTCTACATGCTATTCTTAAAAGCTTAGTTTTCTATTTTGCGTCAATCAAGATAAGCCTTTGTAGAAATAGATTAATTATATATTTCGTTGAATGTACAAGAGAAAGAACGAAGAAAACCGAGTAGCTATGTGCTGACCTAGAAATTCCACATACTTTCCATGATACCCCAAAAATAACTGAAAAGCGACAGCATTTTAAAATGTGACAAGACATTGAAAATTCATACCAATATCTCTGAAATGGTTGATGCAATAAAAACTTTATTTGAAATAAATTGTGTGTTTTAAGCATATCTAATTGCTCTGCGTAGAACGCTTTTGTTTATTACTATGGCTTATCAGTTATACAAAATTATACAAAATTCCTTCAGAATAAAGAGGACTTCACAGACCATTCCCAGAAAATTCAGGATATGCATTTTATTTGTAAATGTCTTAAATATAAGGCATTTTAATCAAAATCGGTCGACTCCACTTTAATATCAAGTTTGGTAGTTATACTTCCTCTTACCTACTATAGGTAGTGGAAGAAAAAGTAAAAATGTAACGCACTGACTGCATTTTCTGCCTATAACAAATATTATTCATATACATTGACGCAGTAATTTGTATCACAAATTATGTAAATGTCAGAGTGATTGTAGTGTGAATATGCATTGTTGTGTGACATTGATTTGAGATGTTTGTTGATTGTAATTATTGTCGAGAAGTGAGTTTATACGGCCTTACTGAAACTGACAATAATGGCGTGCAATAATGTAGCGAGGGGGTGAGCTGTTTATCATTATTAGAGACGAGCAAATGACGTAATATTGGCGCGTTTTTCTTAGGAATTTGCGGGATCATTTTTCCCTAGAGCATATGTGTTCATAATTTTCATTGGATATAAATATAGACGCTAATGTTGGCGCGTTTTATTAACCAATAGCAGCTCGGTTATAATCTTTAGGCATATCGGGTGTAGGAGTATAAAAAGAGCTAAGTCAGAGGTAGACTCCTCCCAGTCCATCGGAAACATTTGTACATTACACGTCGGCTCCAGTCCATCGGAAACATTTGTACATTACACGTCGTCGAGTTTAACAAAAACAGTCATGGTGAATACCTAGCATAGTTTATCGATTCGCAGGTTACGCGTAGCAATGTTATAAAAAATCTCAAGTGTCGTAAAGTTAATTACACAAAAAGTTGAAGTTCGCGAATTAATAAGGGGCAGTAAAGAAGTTATTATAACAGTTTCAGTTTGGCGAGTGTCAAGATTAATACGTGAAAGTGCATAATGTGTTACGACAATAAAAGTATAAAACAAATTCTTTTATCAGTGTTATCTTTGGATAAAAACTCCTTTCCGTTTACACACCTTGATTAAGAGATTTGCTTGACCGAGAGATCATAGCTAGCCGGAGGACAGTGAACCCAAAATTAAACAAAAATAACAGGCGCTCAGTAAAAGATAACACAAAGTGACCGTGACAAATTGTCTTTTATACGTGCGGCAAATAAACAGTAGCATTCTGTCAAACAAACACTAATACCATCGCAAATTGGCTACCACAACGTGGAACTTAACAAAGAATACTGTCACATATTTGGCTCCCAAACGTGGGGCAAAACACAGGTAAATACAAATAACATCAAAATTGTCGCAACATACCACCCCCATTGCGCTACACCCCAGGGTCTTGGCCTGCCAACCGTTACTGCCGGCCTCACGCTTACATACGCATGTAGGGGTGGGCGATCATCCAACCGATACGGACAGGAGTTGTGGTCAGTATCACGCATCCTCCAGAACGGTGCAGGCTCGTATACAGACACGTCGTGACATATTTACTATCTAGGAATGACTTTAAATTAAGCAGTATTATTTAGATACATAGAACATACCGAGCGAGGTGGCGCCGCGGTAACGCGTACGACTCGCATTCGAGAGGTTCCGGGTTCCACTTCCGGCGACCGCCCACTCTGACCAGGTTTTCCCAGATCATCAGATGAATGCTGGAGTGGTTTCTGTCATCCCCCGAATTTCCATTTCGTTCCGTTCATCATTTCATTCATCATTCACCCGCTAGGTCTGTTTCAGGGTTTGAAGTGTCGGTGATGTGTTTCAGTGCGGCGTGACTGAGAATAAAGATGGTCTCTGTGGAACTCTCTCCGTACCTCGGCCTTCGACTGGTCGCCGGGTTATAACAACCGCCCCTTCAGAAGTTGAACCCTTTGTAGGGGTAGGGGTCTCCGGTCTGCTTGCCCGATTGTCAAGGCGTCCCAATCTGGAAACTATAGGGACCCTGACATTGCTGTGCCGTCAGCCCGGTTCCGGCCGCCCGGTGTCTCCTCTCATCTTCTGCTCCCTCCCAGGGGCATAGGTACAATATCCTCACTGGAGCAGTGCCGAGTCCCTTCCGATTATCACAAAAACAAGGAGGGATTAAAAGTCCTATCCAGCCAATGTGAAATATGCTACATTCATCATGGCCCATTGTCTCTGAAGGTATTCACATTCCAGACTGAAAGTTTTACAGGATATGGATGTGTGTCTTCTAAATTATACTTCTTATTCTTCTTTTTTAACTCATTACCCTCCTCTTAGTAGGATTTACAAGCCAATGCCTTGGGCAGTAGCCTGACCAAGAGCAAACAAACTCTGGATCATAGCATATACAATATCTGGTATGAACGGTGAAAAAGAAGGAAATTAAATGTAATGATGAAAGGGATGGTTTGAAAATTCACGCTACTGAAACCAGTATTCGCCTTGCGTCCGAGGAAAACTGTGAAAAATCTTCGATGAGATTGGTCGCACCTGTCTCTTGAATCCGGGATCTTCCCAATGGGGGCTACAGACGTTACTGCCTGAACCTTCTAAATTCACTGACCTAATTTTATTAAAAAGGTTTTGATGTAGTTTATTAAGGAAGACAAAATCATTTTCTTAATAATGCTATCTTTTGATTATAATTTATCAGCAAATATTTTTTTAACCACCAACATTCAAGTTCATCCACAATAACACCTTGTGGTTGCTTTTATCACCCTAAAATTTAATTTAGCTATGTTCAATATTTATTGAGAAAATGGGTTATTTATGTCACAAAATGTTATTCACAAAGTTGTTCAAAGCAAAACTGGAGGAAGCATACTTGCATGTATTTGTAAAGAAAGGAAACCATATGGCTTGAGCACAGAAGCTGTCACACTTAACAACAGCAAAGACTTGTAAAACAAAACACTCTCTAAAAGATGGACTAAAGTTTGCCACTCTACCCTATAATTCTTTAGGAGTTATGCTTCTTTTTCTGTGAAGTGGTACGAATTCACAGTGCAAAATGACAGACTTGTAATTATGTTCTGTATTCTAAAGTAGTCGCGATATGACATTAAAGTTGTATGACAATAAGGAGTATATAATAGTAACATTTAAAATATATATTTAAAATATGAGTGTTGTGCCTACAAAAATAAAATATGTCAAATTAAAAAGGAAATTTCAATTAATAAGACCGCACAAAAAACTAAACACTTATTTTTGGAGGAATTTCCCCTAACTGTGATTGCTCATAGAACTGAATATCTGAATCATGCTATTTTAAGTATATATGTATTATATGTCTTCCCCTTTGCACTTCTTCATAGCCAAAATAGTAAATTAACTCAGAATACAGAGACAGTGTTTATACTTGAACACCGGGTAGCATCCTTAAAATTATCAACGGTCATTCCTCTCTTATGTAAATGAATACTACCATCCAGGAGTCTTAATGCATACAAAGTAGAAAAAGTTCCTGAAATTGCTTAAAAATGTCCTCACTTAAAAGCATGGCTAATAAAAGTTTCTTACTATGTTACAAAATCTGAGTCCACCCTTCCCGTACTAAATCACCTTAAGGAGATAATCATTTATGAAGACACGGTAAACTCCGCATAACAAATGCTTAGTTTCAGTTGTTTCACATAAACAAATTTAGAAAACGTATATATATATATATGTGTGTGTATATGTTGTACTGTACAAGTGTAGACTGAAACTGTTCACAAAAAAACTGCCACCACCGCCAACACCACCACCCCCACTACTATTACTATACTATATATATTTATTTGTATATATTTATTTATATAGGTGTGTGAGTGTTACATTACATGACTTTCTCCTTCCAGCATCGTTTACTTTTATATAGCCTTTACATACTGTTCTTTCGAAATTTATTTTTCTATCTACTTCATACTAATCTATATTTTATTTTCAATTATATCATCCTTTGATGATATCCACCTATTTTTTTAAAAAAAGTAACGAGACATCTCATTGAAACCAAAGTAGATCCACAAGTGCTTAGAGATTGTTTTATCATAAGTAATCTAACAAGATGCTGGGTTATTCCCAAAATCGCGAGCGTCTGCAAGTGGCAAATGTTTAAGGAATAACACAACCTCGCTTTATATTACTTCGCGCTAGCGTACTTCTTCAAGTGTGCACACCTCGTATATATTTGGCGCCTTAAGATAAATACGTCATACCAGTTTCGCAAGCGCAGAAGCTCCTAAAACGTGCACAAGTCAAGATGTGCTAGCGATCCAGTTGCCACGTTTCATCGAGTTTTGAGGAGTAGTGTGGTAGATTTAAACGCCGTAGATTTGCGATTAATACAAGAACAGAAGCTAAAAGTAAATCTAAAAACTACCTACCTACAGAATATATTAAGTAATTTTAGTTGTATTTTTATCATGCAAGGCCCTTGGAAGTTTACCAGATTATCATAAATAGCATATCTACACTGTCAAATGTCTTTTGAACTATACAAAATGAAATTCTATTTTTAACAGTTGCATGGCAATAAACAATTAAGGTTATGTAATATAATCCGTAAGTGATTAATTTTTAGATTTTGTTCTTATATTATTCGCTAAAATAATGAGAATGAAGCCTCATTTAAAAAATTTAATGGGAAACTTTAAACCATACCGTTATTAAGAACACAATTGTTAAAATTAAAAGTTAATGAAATTTATTTTTTGTTGCAAACAACAGATGTACCGTTATTAGAGATGGAAGTGTAAGATGCTGATGTACATTTGTTGCTGTATAAATAGTTTGGTCAAAGATGTTATGTGAGTAGATATGTTTCATTGCAAATTTTAACATTGATATCCGCAACTATTTGTGTTGGCAACATTGACCGGAAGCCTTAGATTATTATCAGCAGGAAGCTGTTGATTATCAGGGCCATGAACGAAATAGTCATTTTAAAATTTGATTAAGTCATCCTCAGTTCTTTCTGACAAAACGGGTCATTTATAATAGAAAATGTCATTCACAGAAAAAACTGCTCAAAGCAAAAATTGGGACAACAAACTCGTATATATTTGCAAAAAAGGAAACCACTTGGTTTGAGCAGACAGGAGCTACCATATTTATCGGTAGCAACAATTTGTAGAGTAAACATAGTCTAAACTTTACTTCTCTGCTCAAAGGATGTAGGAGTTAATGATTTTTTTTCCTGTGCTGCGGAATTCACAGTACAAAAAAGCAGATGCAATATCACTTTTAAAAATATGTTTAAAATATAAGTATTGTGCCTAGAATGATAATATATATCAAATAAAAAGGAAAATTCGAATTCGTCACTCACGCTGTTCTTCATACATTGATTTCCCTGACTTTCCATGATAATATTGAGAAATTTTCGCTATAAATCCTCTGCTTTGAAAACTACTTTGCAAAATAAGTACAATATTACGTAAATATATTAATATATATATTATGTATAATACTACCATGTTATACATACTAGTATTCCAATTCAGCTGATGTCACAAGACAATTAAAAAGACCACAGACAATAAATCCATACCTGTGTCCTTCGCCTTTTAGCAAAACACACAGTAGGAGAATTCGTGCGATAATTTCCCTGTAATTTTTCTGAACACTGGTTGTTTCCCTAAGTTTTCCATGTATTTGAAATATGTTCCCTGACATTCCCTGACTTTCCAGTTAAATGTGAACTATAACAGGGCTGCACAAAAACTAGAAATGTATATTTTTAGGTAACTTTCGCCTTAAGCGATGTAGGTAGCGAGCAAGTTTCGATGTCAAGGGTTGGGTGAGAAGAACCCACGAAAGCAGTAAGTAACCTAACTGCTCATGGGTGGGCAACATTCTTGTGAGAGAGGGGCTTTGCAGTTCGGCTGTATTCTCCTCTGGTGATGCATACAACCACACGAATAATGGTCAACAGCATGCATATAAACTCGTGGAATAGTCGTCACTTTCCTTTGAAGTTCTTTCTGCAGTGTTTTTTCTTCGCAGGGTGGCCACAACATCTCGGACTCCCGCCGAAGCAGTTATATATTCTCGCAACCATCTCACGTTCTTATAGTTACAATTACAATAAGCATATACCTTATCATAAGAGTTGTTGGAAATGTTTCCTCTATCTGCACATTTCTGGCATCCTCTCAGGAAATTTCATTCACATTGAAGGGTTCAATATCCGAAATTGAGTGAGTTTCTCGCCAGATGTTTTCTTTTAGTTCTTACAAAGTATGGAATTTGTTTCATGTATCTTATTCCTCATGTGATCACTAGAGTTGGGAAAATGTAATTGGATTTTACGAAACGATAAGAGTAATTTCTCGTCTCTGAAAAACATGGTTTATTTATATGGCTATGTTTCGTTGCAACATAATAGGTATTGGGTTAAAGAGAAATCCGATTTTACACAGAGATTACCTTGCATGACGCGGAAATTGGTGTGCAGTAATAGCATACAGAATAATAGGACCTGTATGTTTTGAACAAACAATATATGCAGAGAGGTACAGGAATGACTTACACAATTTTTTGAACAGTTAAGCAATGTTGAATGTCAGTCCGGATTTTTTCTTTACTACTGCGTAAGCGCTGATGAGTCATTAAATTTAATTGAGGAACTGTTTGAAAATAAGGATAATTAGTGAAGAATTATGGCCCTCAGGATTCCCTGGTTTAACTGTGTGCGGTTTTGATCTATGGAGAACTTGAAAAATAAGGTATATGCAACAAAGTCTATTCACTTAAATTCACAGAATTTCGGATATTGATCGCTTCAGTGTGAATGAAAGTTTCCTGAAACATGCCAGAAATATGCGGAGAGAGAGGGGCAACATTTTCAACCTCCTTTGTGATAAGATATGTCCTTATTTTCAATGTAACTGTAAATATGAGAAGGTAAGGAGAGTGTGGGAATATTGGAACTGTATTGGCGGGAGTCCGAGCTACGGCAGCCGGGGCGCGAGCCGCCGTGCGGAGGCCACAGTGTGAAAGAAAAGTATTGTAGTACAGTGGTTAATTAAGATAGTAAAAATAAATGAAATGGTACAGTATCTCGCTCATAAGCGTCTCCCTTTAGCATGCAAAGCAAGGTAGTTATGAGATACATAAACGCATCTCTGAGGGACATTGACGGTGGAGACGAAATTTTTTTAATGGCAATGAAATGTATTCCCACCACAAGTGGGAATCACAATTGCACATCAATTTAAAATTGCATTATGCCTAAGAATTTAGCATTATAAATAAAGGCAAATTTAAACGAATTAACTGAAGGAGCATTACACAGTGTGTTATAGAATTCAACTGATAAACCTTCAGGGATTGCAGAGGAAATTAGGAGGACTTTGATATAAGACACTAATGGTCTCTGAATTCATGGTTGTTTGCAGTAGACCAAAATCAATAACGAGCCAGTATGCCACCAATAAAACTCCCTTGAGATTTTGCTACTTGCAGGTAATCAGTCACACAATATTTCGGGTTTATTCCGTCATAAGAAGATTCAAAGCACACGTTAACCGGTGCAGTTGACCGTCAAGTGTGTTTTTATTTTGTGATTTTAGGTGTTTTTTATCTTTCACTCAGAAAAATATTGCTTTTTCAGTACATACATCAGTATAAATACACACACGACCATGAAGTTTTATAAGTATTCGCCACATAGGGCACGAAATTTATCTTTAAACTCCTTTAGAAGCTGATTCATTGATGAATATTAATAACATTAATTTTAATATAACACTTAAGTACATTCTACATTTGATGTTGCTAAAATGTACAGCCACGAAAATAAATTATTTAATTATTTGTATACTACCATCCCTATATCTCAAACATATTTTTAAAATTAAAATCATAACAGCCATTTTTGAGAAGGTGGGAAGTAAATGAACCGATTTATGTGAACGGTTGTTTTGGGTGGCATATTAAAGGCGCTTGACATCAGATGTGGAACTTCTCACGCTTCTGAGTTGAGTTGAGTTGAGTTGAGTTATTCTCTCTCTAAATTAAATTGAGGTTTTTAATTATGGACGCTCTTTAACTGCTGTGGTCCTTAGCGTCCCATTCTATATTGGATATAATACGAAAAGTCAGATGACTACCAAACTTCACATTTAATTCCAGCATCTTTAAAAGATATAACACGATTAGTGGCTTCAAACATTTTTATTAAAATATTACATTTTTGGGATACTGACGTGAAGAAGAATATAATTGTCTGAGAAATCTCCTGCAGTTTGAAAAACGTTGTATACTGAGGAATAATAATAGATAGGCGACTGTAAACTGCAATTCTAAATTGCAAATGAATTAAAAGTTCCTGTAGGACGATCATTTTCGAGTTATTCCCTGTTATTTTACATTATGCAGTATTAGCGATATATTTTTGAAATGCAAAGTCAGTGACATTTCCAAGAGCGTGTAATGCCAGGAGAATACACAATATCAAAGATAGCATATAGTGATCAGCTGTTTAAACATTTGATAATCTCCACCTCCTGTATGCTCTTGTATACCCTGACAAATTATCACCACCATCAAATACTTCATGGTTTAGGCCATTAGGTCTGTTCTATTTCCAGAAAATCACAATTGTTCCCTCCATCTCTTAATGTCATAAAACCCAGGAATGTCGGACTGAACAAACTGCAATCACAAGGCTAAGACCTATGACGAAACGTGTAAGGAAACTGTTTCCAGTGATATCTCCATGTTAGTATTTATCAAATGTTGTGAATAGCCATTACTTTTCAGAATTGTGCATATTAGTTTATTTACTCGATCGAATACTTTGACAAATTCACAAAGGCCACATGAGTTAGAAGATTAAACTCTCTTCGTTTTCTTTTCAAACAGCTGCTTGAATCGACCACTTCTAGATCCACATTGTTCCTCGTTTAGTAGTACTTCTGAAGGAATTCTAAGTTTTTTGTTTATAATTTTTGCATAAAACTTATATATATATAGTTTAAGCGGACAATCCTTCTACAATTATTCTAATAGTTACTTGGATCACCTTTCTTATAAAGGGATATTACTTCTGCTGTTGTCCATGCTTCAGGTATTTTACAATTTCTCAAACACTGATTTATTAAATGCAGCAGTCGGAAGTAAAAGAGAATTCCACCATGCTGCCTGTTTAGCGGCATTTTAACTAGTGGGTGCGGGGAGCCCTTCCAAGAAGGTAGGGGTTTAGCTACTGGAAGCTGGAAGAAGGTAGTGTTTACTTGAACTGGGGGAGGCAAGGGACAAATACGCGCGATGGTGAAAAACTGTTGGCTGTTTTCCACTGTACGTATCACGCGCGGCAGGAGTTAAGCATACTGTGCACCCCTCCCACCAGCTAAAGCTTTACCTGAGAGATAAGCATCGTCCTCCGTGGACTAGTGGTACCGTGCTAGCCTCTAGTTTCCAAGGTCGCGGGTTCAAACCCGGCGGAGGGCAATGGATTTTTTCGGCGTAAAAATCATAGCATGGCTTCCTTCGGAAGGGAAGTAAAGCCGGTGGTCCGGTGTCGTATATTTACGGAACGTAAAATAACCTCAAATCTGATAAAGAGGCCTCTGAGAAAAATTATCGAACTTTCATGCCCAATATAGAATGGGACGCTAAGGACCATAGTAGTTAAAGAGCGTCCATAAATAAAACTCAATTTTAATTTGAGAGATAAGCTATCCCACTTCCTAGTTAAAACGTCGCTGAACAGACATTTTCAATAATTTCACGTTAATTCCACCAGGCTTTGTAGCCTTTCTATTTTTAGTTTCTTTGATCACTTCGTCAAGTTCTTGTATTGTAATTGAATAAACATCTTAACTCAAAATTTTCACTCTCTGTTAGATAATACATTACCCACTTTCATTTTCCTGAAACCACAAATCTTTATAATGTCCTATCCATACATCTTTTTCATTTATGTTCAAAGGCTACTTTAGAAGGAAAATCGCTAGATCAGGTTAAATACTTTGATTACCTGGGTTGTGATATTAACATACAAGTATGTCATGAATCTGAAGAGGATGTTAATAAAAATAGCAGCAAAATTTCAAATGATGTGTGGTACTAAACATCGGACGCTAAAGAATGACACAAAGAAATCTTCTTCTTTAACGGAGTATCCTCCTCTTCGCAGGACTTACACCCCCAAGGACTTACAAGCCAATACCTTGGGTCAGTAGCCTGTCGAAGAGTAAGCAAACTTTGGATCATAGCATATGCAGAATGGGTGATCATCTCAGTACCTGGTATGGCGGTGAAAAAGAAGGAAATGAAAATTAATGATGAAAGGAATGATACGGAAATTCGCGGATCAAATTATCCAACCCAGCATTCACTTGGTGGCCGAGAAAAACCGTGAAAACCCTTCGGTCAGGTTGGTCGGTCCCGGGAATTTAAATCTGAAACCTCCCGAATTCAAGGTGCACACGTTCCTTCTCGCTTGGTAGAAGGAAATACACTAAAACTAAATTTTATAAAACAATGCATGGCTGTTCTTATAGATCAGGAACATGATTAAAGGCAAAGAAGATTCAGAATAGACTACAAAGTGCCGAAAATATACTTTTTAAGGAGATCAAAGGGATGCACAAGATCTCAACGCTTTCGAAATGAAAGAAAGGAATTACTGAATGAGTGAATGAATGAATGAAAGAATAAAATAATACAGCTTCTAATGATTCCAGCATATAAATAGAACGGAAGACACCAAAGTCCCAAAATTTGTATTTAACTATAGCACGATTGGAAGAAGATTAAGGACGATGGAATGAGAAACTGTAAACTCAGGAACAAGCAATCGCCTACTCCATGCAGTGAAGGAAAAGGAGATCTTTATATTTCATTTTGGATGAACATACGTTCTCTACCTTAGTTTTACGGAAGAGAAAGCAATAGCCTGTTCATAAAGCGCCGGGTAAGACAGCGAATGTTAATATAAAGTATTTGCAAATTTACCTTGCAACAGATTTTTTTTCCAGTGATCGCCTAAAGCTCTATCTGAAGCAGTAACCGTGAGTACATTGTTTGCTAATGGTCGTTTGACCATAATCCAACAACGTACTGGAGCGTAGTATATTCCAGATAAAGGATTTGCAGGACGCAACCAGTTCTGCCTCATTTTGTGAACTTGGATTGCCCTGCCGGTCCTCTAATGGTGGACGTCATAATTGGTTCGAAACGTTGTTACCAGTTGGAGCCACAAGCGCTGAAATGTTACACGCCAGAAATGGCCCAAGTTGTGCGTGAAGTTACTGACGGGGCTAATTCTCATCACTCAGTGGGACAACTCTAAGCTTGTTTGGGCCTCTCTCTACCCCTTCTATATCCTCAGGGATGTACACGACCACTTGGGGGAGGAAATACTAAATAGGTACTCTTCACTTCAAACAAAATATACACGAAATAATACTTAAGAGGATAAAATAGTGTTAATCTTGATTTTCGTTAAATTTGAGGATATCTGTGTTTGAGCCAATATACACATTATGTTGTATAGATATTTACTTACGTTGTACAGCTGTTGAAGGAAAAAAGGCGGAAGAAAGAACGAAAAACCTTGAAAATACAGTTTTCATTTGAACGATTGCTAATTTTTACCGCCTATACTGCTTACCTATAGTAAATAGAGGAACTATTGTATTCCCAAAAATGAAATATAAAAATTTCATCGGAAATACATACTTTGAGGTCCCTGAATAAAAGACTATTTTTAGAAAAAGTTTGTATATGTGCGTGTGTGGGAAAAGCTTAATTCAAAAATGAAAATTCGGTTAAATACCAAATTTGGTATTCAATTTTAGTATCTTCTAGGTGTGTGTCATGAAGATTTTCAAAAAGCTCCTCCCACACTTAACTACCCATTACACGGGGAAAAAAGTTGTTTTTGATTTACTCAAAAATGCCTATAACGATTTTGGTTAAAATGCCGTATCTCTTCTATATGTATAATTTGGAATTGTACGAGAATTTACGCATTAATCCTGAAACTACGGACTAATGTCTCTACAATGTCGCAAAAATATTAAATTCTAAAATTACTTTGTTAATTACCAAAATATTTGCCAAATATACGTCAATTTCACAAAAATTAGTTGTTGAAAGTACAACTACATTTGTTGCGATCAAACAGAAGCATACGTTGATCACAGCGTTGGTAACATTGCCACCAAATGCCCGCTAAAATGAAGACGGCGCCACAAGCATCAAAGTGTTATATTATTTTGTTCTGTTCGTTGTGTTATATTGGTTTGTTTAACAATGAGTCATCGTTAAGGTGGCCTTATTTTTGAAACAAGAAAACGGAACGCATTAAATTTTTCTCGAGAAAATAAGGGACAAAAGAGAATGTGTAAAATTTTTTCGCCATTAATACGAAGTTTTCGAAACTAATAATAAATAAGCAAACAAATAAATAATCTGTAACTTACATATTATATAGTAGCTCTGAATTCACTGCAACCAAACAAACCTGTAGAATTATTAGTGCAGGAGTCATTTCTTATTGGTATTTTGTTGAGGAATGAATCTTCTTCAGTAAGTCCATTTTGTAAAAATTTACACATGATGTGATTGAAGTTCACCTGATTAATCAACATAGCTTTCAAAGTCTTGTCATTTGTTCAAAAATGAAAGCAGATGCACACTTATTGTATCGAACATCTAAGTGGGAAATTGGATTTTTTGGAGTATGTATATTCCTTTTGTTGGTCACTATTAAAAACACTTCTTTTCAGCGGTGGCATATTATTAATTTTAAGTGTTTCACAGTTTATAAAAGTTCGCTGTATTTTATTATTTCAGAAATGTAGAACACAGCACTGTCTTCTGCCAAAATCACAACTGCAATGAATTTCTTTTGACTCAAGTATATGCTTGAGTTTTTGTTATTGTTGGCGGCATTCACATCAAGCACGAGTGATTACGATTTTTACTTTCTCT
Organism: Deroplatys truncata; assembly: GCA_030765065.1. Classification (NCBI taxonomy): domain Eukaryota; kingdom Metazoa; phylum Arthropoda; class Insecta; order Mantodea; family Mantidae; genus Deroplatys; species Deroplatys truncata. Next base: position 67,151,791 of record CM060976.1, on the reverse strand, counting down.
ACTACGTATAGTAAGTAGGGGAAGTATAGTATTCCACCCAAAAATTCGATACCGAGATTTCACCGGAAATATATGTTTTGAGACCCCGTGAATCCAAAAAAAGCATTTTTGGAAACATGTCCGTGTGTGTGTGTGTCTGTGAACAGCATAACTCAGAAACGAACAGTCAGATAAACACCAAACTTGGTATTTAGGTTCAGTATCTTCCAGAAATGCAACACGAAGGTTTTCAAGAAAATCCCCACACCCCAGATTACCCTTTACATGGAACATTTTTCGAAAATTTTAATTTTCTCAAAAATGGCTCTAACGATTTTGATTAAAATATCATATGCCTAAGATATTTTTATGACAAATGAAATGTATATCTAGAATTTTCTGTGAATGTATCCAGAAGTATTCTTCATTGTGAACGACTTTTCCATAACTGGTAAACCATAAGAGATAGACAAAATTTTACTACACAAAAAATGTAGATTGCGTTAAAATACACAATTTATGTCATATACATTTTTTTTGGTTGGGTGAACCATTTTCGAGATATTGCTTGTTATTCCCTTAAATTTTCCAATACTTTACCTTTTCTCAAATTCGTTATTCATTTCTTTTTTCCTGGTAATGCAAAGAGTATGGAATACTCCACATAGCAACCACCTCTTAAAATATTTGACTATCGCTTAAAGCCTAGCAATTCCCGTTGCATCTACAAGAAATTTAGCAATAAGATTAACATCTCGATATCTCGATTAACATGAAGCATATGGAGAATAAGCGTTTCTAAAAATAGTTTGTACAAGAGTGGAGAAAGTCATGTGAGTGTAACACATCAGATTTTTTTGTTGATAGCGCAAGTCGGCACAGTTCAACTGTCGTAGATCCATAATATAAACAGCACTTTGCTTTGTTCAGTTGTTAGTAGAGTATCTTTAAATGTTTCATCAAACCGATGCAAAACAGGACATTTTGAATTATAGTTAACAGCGTTTTATGCCGATAAGTCATTGCTACAAAAAAGGGACACTTTGGGTTCCCGTTTCTACCTAAAAAAAAAGATGGGACAGAGATTCAAAAAAAAAAAAAAAAAAAAAAAGAATTGGACTGTCCCAGCTAGTACGGGACGTCCTTCATCGTTTAAGAGGACGTGCAAAGTGGTGCGGTGTAGTGCTAAGGGATTATATAACAGTAAGACCCAGAATACGAATGATACTACAAAATATTCGTGAAAGACATGCAGGTCCTTTAGGCCGCAACACTATTCAAAATGAAAACTCTATTGCAGAGTGGGAATTTACTCACAATGTTTTAAGTTATATGCAATTCATAAACATATATGTGATATATTCTTATACCGGGTGAGTCTTCTCAACCTGCGGATTGAGAAGTTAAGCAGTCCTGGCGTTATACAATCTATGCCGTAAGCACTATCCACTGCATCGCGTCGTATGAATTTCGGCCGAAATGACTGCACTGCTGTGCGTGCAGTGACTTGCATTCGTAGCGCAGCAGTCTGCACGTTGACCTTCAGTGGTGAAGGTCTCCGGCTCAAATACTGTCACTTGAAGGTACTTTCTGTTTAGTAAATTTAACGAGAATTGATAATTGGAAGTGTCGTTTCACTTAATTAGTTTAATTATGCGAATTTCATTAAAACAGACATTGTTACTTATCCATCCAAAAGAACGGCGCTTTTCAACGATGAAGAATTATCTGAATCGGTCATGTGGTTACCCAAGTTTCCCTAACACACATTCATACAAATTTTCTGTTTTTATAAGTATAGATTTTCGATTTTATGAACTTCAGACTATGAAAGTATTTATTTAAATAACCTGATGTGATAATTTCAAAAGACTTTCACTTTCACGTTTATATAAAGTACACAACCTATTCTTACTAAAGCTTATTACTTTCTCTACTACGTATAATAAGTAGGGGAAGTATTGTATTCCACACTAAAATTCGATACCGGGATTTCACCGGAAATATATGTTTTGAGATCCCCTGAATCCAAAAAAAATTTTTTTGGAAACATGTCCTTGTGTGTGTCTGTGTGTCTGTCTGTGAACAGTATAACTCAGAAACGAACAGTCGGATAAACACCAAACTTGGTATTTAGGTTTAGTATCTTGCAAGAATGCGACACGAAGGTTTTCAAGAAAATCCCCCCCCCAGATTACCCTTTACATGGAAGATTTTAATTTTCTCAAAAACGGCTCTAACGATTTTGATTAAAATATCATATGTTTAAGATATTTTCATGCCAAATAAAATGTATATCTTGAATTTTCTGGGAATGTCTCCAAAAGTATTCTTCATTGTGAACGACTTTTGCATAACTGGTAAACCATAAGAGATAGACAAAATTTTACTACACAGAAAATGTAGATCGCGTTAAAATACACAATTTATGTCATATACATTTTTTTGTTGAGTGAACCATTTTCGAGATACTGCTTGTTATTCCCTTACATTTTTCAATACTTATTTTCTCAAATGGGAATTCGTTATTCATTTTTTGTCTTGGATATGCAAAGATTATTAATCTGTGGCAAAGGGAATGGTGCTGCACCTAGCAACCAGCGATTAAGAGATATGTATGTGCTTAAAGGCTACTGTATTTCTATATTGCCCTTGTAAATATATATTCCCCTTACATCTACAAGAAAATTAGCATTAAGATAGAGACTGCAAATGTTTATCTCGATTAACATGAAGTAGATGGAGAATAAGCGTTTGTAAAAATAGTTTGTACAAGAGTAGAGAAAGTCATGTGAGTGTAACACATCAAATTTTTTTTATATCTACCAAGAATCCAAATAAACCTTTGCAGAAATAGCTACATTACACATTTTGTTATAGATACAAAGAGAACAGCAAGTCAAATGTTTAAGAACTTGATGCTATACGTTGGCCTTAAAATTCCATACTGCTTCCAAACAATTGCGAGAAACAACTGAATGTTGACAGAGAATGACCAAGTAATAAACACTCGAACCATTAATAACGGATATTACAGAAATGACTTATGCAGCCAAAAAACCTTATGTGAAATAAATTGTGTTTTAAAGAGGTCTAATTTTTGTTTAGTATGTTTTCGGCTATCGTCTAACGTTTACTAGTTATAGAAGATTGTACAAAATTCCTTCCGAATGAAGAGGATTTCACAGGCTATTCCCAGAAAGTTCAAAATATATATTTTATTTGTCATGTAAGTATCTTCAATATATGGTATTTTAATCACAATAGTTAGGGCCAGTTTTTAGAAAATCAAAATTTTCAAAAATATTTCTTTTAGAGTGTTGCTGGGGGTGAGCGGATTTTCTTGAAAATCTTTGTCACACCGTTGGAAAATACTGAACTTAAATACAACATTTGGCACTTATCCAACGTTTTTTTTTGAGACATGCTGTTCGCACGCACACACAGACACACAGGGAATATTTTCTAAAAATGCTAAACAATTCAGGGGCCTCAAGATATGTATTTCTGGTGAAATCTCGGTATCGAATTTCTGGGTGGAATGAAATACCTAGTAAGTATGAGCAAGTACGTGGTAGAGAAAGTAATACATAAAGCAAGCATTTTGGACAATGGGCATATCAATCATTTGACCATATGTGAAATTTTCCTAACAATTAAGGTTAATGGGATAAAAACAATAACGCGTGGAATATTTTAAGTAATGAAAAATATTGAATACAATAATTCTGAGAAGAACTGCTTTTCAAATTGAAGTTCACATTTGAGGAAGAATTTTTAACACTTAAATGATTTCAGTCAAATATATAATTTAAAATATAATAACAGCCCGCCTTAAAGCAATATGTGTGTAAATAATATGTAAATTGTATGTAACAGTCGTTGTATTAATGTTTATATTATTGCGTACATGTTCAATAATGTTATGTGAATGTATTACGTAATTTAATAATGTTGGTGCTGTGAGAATAATGGATTAAAAGTTACTAACAATGAGGTAACCTTGAGGCAATAATGAATTAGAAAGTTTAATAATGCTACTAGTAATTCTTGGAGCAACAATAACGTAATTCTTGAGACAGTTTATAAATAGCCAATCAACAAACAGAAAAAAAGCTTAAGTTAAATGAAAGTATTCTATTGGAGTAGGATTAGCCAATCAGAAACTGAAATGGAGCAAAATTTACAAATTCAGAAGTCAGTTGCTTGTAGACAGCGTTCCTAACCGGACGCGAGACGCGTCCTCGAGAAGTTTAATACGTATTCAGTGTGAGACTAAAATAGTTTACGTGTTTAAAAAGTGCAAGTAATTAATAAATAATCTCACAGCTCTCTATATCAGTGAAGTGTTATTTAATAGTGCCAAGGATTAATAAAAGGAGTGATGTCAAACTTATAATCTGTGTAAGCCTACATTCTTCAGCCGCACCACTACAAAGAGAAACATGTCTCTACAAATTAATGCTGACGCAGCCGAGGCAAACCTAAATATATACTATTTAAAGAAACATTCAAAATACAAAATTGATTCTTAAACTTGGGGCAAAGGACACCGGAAACTAAAGTTGGAGCGAAGACTACCGGAAACTTTTTACCATACGTGCAGTTGCAACTTCGTCAAGTTTGGCTTTCCTACGTGAAGGTATTCTTTAACCTGATGAATACTGTGACATTCTAAGACCACACGGAAAAGTAAAGCGACTGGGAATGGAATGGGACATCTATGATTACAAGACTTCTGCGCAGCGAGTATTGAAAACCAAACTTCCTTTCAAGATGAGATAGGCCCGAGTTATTATGCATGTTAACACGTGCTACAATCAATAGCAAACGATACTTGCTGAAGTCAGAATAAAAAGTGTACACACATGATGTGGTACAGCGGTGGATGTGATTAAACCCAAAATAAAACCTAATTTCAAAAGCATCATGGATGCCTCGGAAGTAGTACAAGCTAGGAGGAACATGGTAAGCTTCGAAAAAGCAAACGATATGTTGAAGCTTATTAGCTACTTTACTGTGCCAATAATGGCCATTGAATATTACAATGAAGTTTGTTCAAAGTGAATCATTCAACTGGTAAATCCGATTCTTAGGACTCTGTGATTTATTATGATGAAAAAGGAAATACTGTAATCTAATTTTTAAATTCACCTTAAATTAAATATTTAACCCTTAAAATAAAGCGTGATTATAAGGGTTATTTTGAAGAAATAGTCATTTAAGACAAACATTTTTGTGCTTGCTTTGTAACTCAATGCTGGTAGTCACTTGTGTAAAGTGCATATGTAACAATCATGTGTTTTATATTGTTAAAATTTTGATTGATATAACTGTTTCCTAAGAATGATAAAAGTTTCCATGTACAACAGATCATATGCAGAGTTTTGTATAACCAGTTCTGAAAATAAGTAGTTTAAAAAAACTTGTAAATTAGAATAATGAAATATTTCATTACGGAATATTATCCATATTATATTTTCCCATTGTTTAGCAAAAAAAAAGGTTCTTGAAATGAATAAGATACTGCTATAAAATAAAAAAAAACTCAAGTTTCTGAAAATTTTAATTTTTGCATATATCAAGTTTTGAAGAAATGCTCCTCAATTTCGCTGTAAATAACAAAGATTTTTGTCACACAGACAAATAATAAATAAATGGCGCTCTACCTCTTTCTTACCATGTGATCGTAAATTATTAATAGACACACAATGCTTTGCTTACGTACAAGGGTATTTGAAATACGGAGGAGGATACAGCAGGTACGTATCATAAAATATAGGAAAGGAGCTAAATAAGAAAACTTAAATAATTGAACTAACAGATAATGTCTTAATAAACCACAGTAGTTGCTCAAAATGGCTGCCGTCAGCTTGGAAATATTTTCTGCATCACCTGTTAGGTGAAGTCGCATTCTTGTAAAGAGTACGATGTGTCCATGGAGGTCCAGAGGGGTGTTTGTTTGGGCATGGGCTGCCTGTTTCATGTAAAACTTCCCCAATATAGAAAATAAGGCATGAGCTGGGTGAATGCTGTTGGGGTAACGTTGTGGATAGAGGCAGAAAGACTCTCTTGCATTCCTTCGGACTTCCACGTAGATGAGAAGGATCTCGGTGTATTGTGCATTTGTGTATAAGTCCGCCATTGCTCATTCCCACTTTACGATAGTCACGCAAATGAGTACTGTTAAGTATAATACTAAACATAATAATAACATAAACACTGCGTTGGCTGTAAGTATGGTGAATGACAATTGTGCATCACGCAACAGCTGGTGCAGTACCATTGGTAACTAAATCTTGACTAACGTTTGTGACGTTCTACTGCCTGTCACGCAGTTTATGGTTTGTTTACCTATAATCATCCCCCAAACAGCTTTTGAACACGGTCTTATAAGCAAAATATGATCACCTGCGAACCTTGTAACATACGTATTTTTTACACTCTGTTTATTCCATTCTGATCCTAAGGTTTCACAATTTTATATACAGGGTGGTCCATTTAATTTGAGACCGTACAATATCTCCGAAACTAAGCTTTGTAGAAAGAAATGTCTTTAACAGAAGTTCCTGAATATTATGGGGGAATGTAAATGCTATTAGTCGTGTTTTGCAGGGAAGACGTTATGATGGTCATTTTAAGGTCAATTTCGTTTTTTTTAAACGGGAACCTACAATTAGGTTCAATTTAAATTCACCCTAAAATGACCATCACAACGTCCTGTAAATAAACAAGCCTAATGGCATTTGCTTTACCCCATAGTAACAAACAACTTTTATTCAAGACATTTCTTTACAGAATATCTTTTTGGAGATATTGTATAGCTTCAACTTAAATGGTCCACTCAGTATATATAGCGGGTGAGTCTTCTCAGTCTACGGATTGAGAAGTTAAGCAGTCTCGGCGTTGTACAAGCTATGCCGTAAACATTGTCCACTGCATCGCGTCGTACCAATTTCGGCCGAAATGGCTGCTTTGCACCGCTGTGCGTGCAGTGATTGCACCCGTAGCGCAACAATGTGCGCGTTGGCGTTCAGTGGTGAAGGTCCCAGTTTAAATACTGCCACTTGAAGGTACTTTTTATGTTTAGTAAATTGAACGAGAACTGATAGTTTGGCATGGACGTGCTATTTCACTTAATTAGTTTAATTATGTGAATTTCATTAAAACCCGAATTGTTATTTCATAGAATATCCTTTAATGAACTCATAAATAAATGCGCATAAAATTGTAATCTTAACTTACAAACATAAGACATCATTAAATAATATTTTACTATTTAAAGCTATTCTTTCATACAAAAGTAGTCAATAAATTGTTCTGAGAGTTTACAAAATGGAATACGTACATACCAACTAAATAACGTCTGCTAACCCATATTATGATCGCTATGAACCTCTCTGGTTCCCAAAGTAGTGCAGTTAACATTGGCTATGGCATCATGCCGGACCATTTACACAGATAAACCTTTACAATTAACCCGTTTCTTCCATGTGGTTGTAATAGGTGTTCGAACTGGCCATCATGACGGTGGATGCAAGATCTCAGTCTAACCATCTCAGCCTAACCCGGCGCAACATGGCCGGTATGATGTCACGGCAAGTTAAGATGATGCGTTCCTTGAGCTGTTGAGAGGTCATTGGCCGCTCCTGGTACACGATATCTTTAAGATAACCCCATAAGAAAAAAGCTAATGGGGTTAGATCTGGTGAACGTGCTGGCCAACCTATTGGTCCATGCCGTCTGATCCATCGCTAAGAGTATGTAATGAGCTGGCGCCCCATCATGTTGGTACCACATAGTTAGTCGGTTCTGTAACGGCACTTCATCCAGTAGAATAGGCAGCTGGTGTTGTAGGAAGTGGATATAGCGATTGCCAGTGAGTTGGTCATCATAAAACACGGACTATAAGATGATCACTGAATATGCCAGCCCAAACGTTGAAACCTCATTGGATTTGTAAGGTCATCTGTCGCATCCAATACGGGTTTAAGTGCTCCAGTAATGCATGTTACGGCATGGCCTGTGTTGTGGAACCCTGCTTCGTCTGTAAATAACACAGTTGCCCAAAAATGTGGATCTTGCTCAGTTTGTCGTATGAATCATCTAGCGAACACCACTTTCCGTCCATGGTCCGGATGCAGTAGCTCCTAGTGTAGCTGAAGATAAGGGTGAAACTTTGCGCGATGTAGTATTCTCCACGCGGAAGATTGGCTAATATTGAAATGCCTGTGATGCTGAATGACATAGTCATTCTTGGTTGCTTGCTCACAGACAGGGTGATCTCTTCGTGGATGTGGTATCTTGTGCACTGTTCCTGATTCCAGAAGGCGGTTCGCAACTCGCAAAACGTGTGATCTGTAGGAAGCGTTCTCTGCGGAAACTTCTGTTGGTATAGACGACGTGACTCCGTTGCATTCTACTGCTCTTCCCGGTATACCAACAGCATGTCCAGATGCTCTCTATTCGAAAACAATGTTCGACAGTGAGCACGGACGGTTGGAACTTCGTATTTATAGGAAAATCCACTTTCGGAAAGAAATCATGATTTGCTAGAACGTTCTCGAAACATGAATGGAAATGAATAAAAAACTCATTTATTCGCAGGCGTGATTTGAACTTGCGACATTTACCATGACTTTCCAGCATGTTAACCACTGCCCTACTAGAACAACGAGCACCACCGTATCCCTTATCAGCGGGCTGGTGAGTGCGTTGTCAGCAGCTGCATTTCGCATCGTCTGTAATTTGCAGGGCTGCTTAGTTACCAATCCGCAGGATGAGAAGACTCACGCGGTATATATGCTTTTTAAGCACGTTTATTTAACTTGTTTTCTCATTTTCAATGGTAATAAAATACAGCGTTGATAAATTACTACGAAGTTGTAAAAGGATAATGCATATATCGAAGCTCACTATGTTCTTCGTGCACAAACCTGTGACCCAGAGGCTTGATTGTGGAAATAAGATAAAATTTTAGTAATCAATTTCTCTCTATTGTGAGGAGAACATAAAAATACAGGCTAATTAGTGTAGCGGCTCCAAATTAATAGGAGGAGTTTAGTTTTGGGGCAATTTCAAGGAATTAACTTTAAGACAATAGAAATGGGCTGCACTTCAGGAAATTATTCCCACGAGCAGAGCAATAAATACAGCGTACATGTATAGCCGGGTGGTTTTATTCCGGTTATGATTTCTAGCACTACTAGCCTTAATTCTTTTATAATGTGCGCAACGGACTGGTGGAAACAAAATTAAATTTAAGAAGGCTACTTAGGAAGTCATAACATGTCATCGTGTGTCTGGTTTTGAGGATCCACAGTAAAACCTATTACTGTTTAAAGTAATGTCTTGCCTAAATCGGGTTGCATTTCTTCATCCTATATAGCCCACTAATAAAGTCTACGAGAGAGAAAATCTGGGGTAAAGGTTTTCAAACTTACGTACTAGTTATAAGTTTTCAAAGCCATTGACATGGTCCCTTAATGCTCCATCACTGTGAAACAGTAGAATTTGCAACCTAGTTCCTTATTAGTACACAAACGTAAGCCTTTCAACCATATTTTACGTAAAATGCGAGTTACCTTTCGAAACTGGGATGCCAACCTTAATTCGTGAGTTTCACCTAGGAGTGAACACGAAAAGTTTAATAACATAAAACTATGTAGTAAATCTTATATATGAAAACAGTGTCAATGAAAAGGTAAACAATGAAAGAATCTAATCATGCTATTTGTACCTAGAATGTAGCAACGTTCTCAATTTGGGATTCAAAATTATTACAACGCTGACAAATTTGTGTGCTAGAACATAGAAGTGTCGTTGAAAAAAGTTTGTAGCGCGTGGTCCAAAAGTCAGTTAACAAATGTAATAATTTTCAGTGATATAATTAATCGAATACTACGTGTGGCCCAGAAGTCAGTTGATAAACGGAATGTGTTGCCGAGAGACAAACATTCTTAAGAACATTAGCTAAAACATACAAATCAATCATCCGGAACAAATTGAACTGGTGCTGCTGTGGTGATAATCACAGAACGCGAGACAGGCTGCAGATGAGTTTCAAAGGCGGCATCCAGAAACCCCAAAACTATCACTTCAAATTGTAAGTAAACTTTTAAATACATTTAAGTGCACCTTTTCTGTGCTGGATGCAAAACGAAGTGGTAGACCAAAGACAACTGTTGATGAAGGTATCACTATTAAGGTGATTACAAATGTGATTGCTAAAATATCAGTTCACTACGTCTCTAGGCAGAGTGGAGTTTGCAAAGAATCTGTTCGATACATTTTAAGAATATCACATATTCTTCCGTATAAGCTGCATCATGTTCACACAATGCACGATCCTCTACACAGGCGTCGATTTTGCATTGGTTCGGCAATTAGATGGACTTTAATAATGAATTTATCAACGTATTATATTCAGTAATGAGTGTTTATTAGGACGACCATGCCCATACTCAAAATGCCCGGTACGGCAAATGCAAAATCTAGGTTGGATGCGCGAGGTAATGACCCAGGTGCTTCCAAAGTAATGGTGTGGTGTGGTCTTCTTGGCGGTGTTATGTTGAACTCACATTTCTTTGAAGCTAACGTGGACTAATATTGAAGTGCTAGACTATACATTATTAGGCATTATAGATGACAAGCCATTGAGCACACGGCAGAGATTGTGGTTTCGACAGTACGAGGCTATTCCTCACTATGCTCTAATTGTTCGCGACAATTTGAATCTCAGGTATGGACGTAGATGAATTGGACGAGGTGATTCAACAGCTTGGCCTGCCTGCTCACCTGATTTGAGTTCGCTGGAATTTTTTCTTTGAGCATATGTAAAACAAGATATTTTTTAGTTTTGAAAGTGGGAATCCATCATGTTATTCAGCATATTTCATCAGATACATTTCCAATTCGAGTGCTGAAGTTCAGAATCGAGTGAAGCATTGTCTTCTTGTTCATAGATGCCACTTTGGACATCTGTTAGCTCTTAAGTGAACATAAGTATTCAATGTGGTTAATTTTAACATTTTTAAATCAATGGAGTTACTGCATTTGTCTACTGAATTTTAGGTCTCAGTGTGAGTCTGTCCGGCAAATGTTAAGTGTTAGTACATCGATTTATTAAAAATAACGTACATAAAAGCTTACAGACATTTTATCTATTGAGCTACACAACCTCAAATATGTTACAAAATTGAGTAGGCCCATAGTTATAACCGCATTGAGAGAGTTTAAATAGTCCAACGAATGCAAAAAGAGCGTTACGAATCAACTTAAATGATTACTTTAGGTTCGATTACCGTTGTCCCAATACGGCGCTAAAGGCGTCATTTGTTTTCTCCTTTTGTGCTTTAAACATTTACTTCAAAGAAAACGTTAGTGTTTAATACTCTAAATTCTTTAAACTGTGTTATTGCTTCTTATTCACCATGTGGTCATACTGAAATAATCAACATAAGAAAACTAGCAGCCGTATCCCCATTCAGTGCTGTTCGAATTTTACTTTCTCTAGTACCCACTTATAGTAAACATGTCACAGAGGAGTCCCCGGAACTGGGGCAGAGCACCGCAAGTAGGCCAGTCGGCTCTTTTTTGCTTCCACCATGACCCCTGGGAGGGAAGTATGAGGAGAGAGATCCGAAGGGCGCAAGCATGGACGGGGTCCCCAACGTTTCCAGATAGAATGCATCCGACGTCGCACGGTCCCTGTCCACAAGCCATCAACCTCCAGGGTGTCGTCCTCTGTGGTGTAGTGGTTACCATGCTAGCTTCTAGATCCCAAGATCTCAGGTTCAAACCCGGCGGAGGGCGAAGGATTTTTTCGGGCCTGAAAATCCTTAGCATGGCTTCCTACAGAAGGGAAGTAAAGCCGGTATCCGTAGATTTACGGCACGTAAAAGACTCTCAAGCCTGATAAAGAGGCCTCTGAGCAAAATTTCCGGTCTTTCACGTCCAATATAAAATGGGACGGTAAGGACCATAGTAGCTAAAGAGAGTCCATAAATAAACTCAATTTAATTTTTAAGTGCACACAACATTTTAACGAGCTATGTCAAATCGATGTTAAGATATTAATGTTTTATTCATAATTAATAATCTTTTGTTATGGTAATCTGAAATGCTCCTTGAACCCTACGGTTTATGGCATCGCTTCCAAATTTGTAATTTAAGCTTAGTACAAAACTTAAAGAAGTTTTTGTGTAGGAATTCATAATTAGTTTAAGAGAAAAAAAATTGTACACGTGTTATTGAATCTTGCCAATGTTTCAATGTGAGTTACGAAAAATAACTAATTTCAACTGAACTATTTAATATTTTAATTAGATCACAACGATTTTAATTGCCCAATTCCTGAAGCTCTCCAAAAACGTTAAGCTAATAAGTAACAAACCGTGGCCAAATTAGCATGCATGTAAAATGTTGAAAAAAATAGGAATCGAGGTAAATGTAGTTTGAAGTTCAGCGTGGTGTTTGACTTAAATTGCACAAAACCGATTAAATAATCATTTATGGCTGTTTAATTGTTGATATTAAAAACCAATTGTGTAGCATGAAGGTACAAATTATACGTATAACAAAATGAAAATAATAAAATAATAAATATAAAATGTTAACGTTTTTTACCAAATTTTACACATAGATTGCCTTAATACCCTGCATACTATTTTTTATCAGTGATGTGTAGTTTAAGTTTATGTTCAGCTGACAAGTATAGCCGCGACCCCGCGATGCCGATAGAGTTTAACTAACATTCTAGAATTGCGTTTGCATCGATAGACTTGCAAACATGAGGTTATGTAACAATAAAAAGCTCTTCACGACCGCAGCTCATTGAATACAATGCCATCGACAGCAGAGTGTGAAAACTCGATATCACCTCAGTACTTAACCCAGGCTATTAGCACAATGAATTTGGTTGTTAAGCCGTGACAGATCATGTGGAATAGCTTAATCAAACGCATTTGTCCTGCTGTCGTGTGTATTGTCATAAGGTCGATGCGTTTTATTTCTATCCATGCTTGTGTAGCACAAATCCGGTTATTATAGGCCTTATCACTATCTGCGGGCCATTTCTGTATACGTTTTACTCCATTTGTTCAACGTTGGTGAGAACTGATCTTTTTGAAAGCAAGGATAGGGGTAGTGGCAACGTGGGAATAATAAAAAAAGGGGCATGTGTTGTCGGAAGAATCTCTCCAATGGCGTCAATTCCATAACGCGCCAACCAAATGAGTCCGTCAGCTGTACTTTCTCAAGCGAACATGGAATCCAATAAAAGCATGCTGTTTCAAGCTTCAGTAAACTCTACCTCATTGTTTCCATACTCATACACGTAACGATTTTTAAACTCCACAATATTGCAGCTGAAAACCTAAAAAGATAACATAATATTCCAAACACACAGTCGCGTTAATCTGTTTGTCCAATCACTAAAACCTCAGTCTGTGCGCTCAAATGTTGATTCAAGCAAGTATCCCATTTTTACATTTCTACCACGTACACTCGAGTGTATGGAATCGTGCTCATATAATGCGCAGTGGTTTATGTTGCTAAGGAAATATTAAACCACCTCCGCCACTCAGTCTCCAACCCTTACCTGGTTCTAGCACTTCATTTAATGTCTGTTTTACTCTCTGTGTTCATAGATTAATGTGTGAGTGCAAGACTTCTGATATCAAATCAATACGAGACCAACTAATCCAGGGGCTGGTACGAACCGTCGTTGCGAAGAGTGCCTCCTAGTCACTCAGATGAAACGTTTCCGTACTCCTCCCCTTTTCCAATCGCCTAGGTCTGACCTTCGTTCACAGGCTAATCTATGTTGCGTGTCGAACCTGAATTGAAACCAATAGGGGATTGGTTCACTTAGGGCTAGTTGGAACATAGATGACAAGGAGTTTCTGACAATATTAAATAAAAAAATACTATAGGAAACCAGGAGCAACGGCACGTTTCTTTGCACTCGACTGTACCTCATGTTTTATGCCATGGTTTTAGTACGTCTCAATAAATCTCTGTAAACAGTACAGTTTGTAATGGAGTGTACCTTTTATCTATAGTTAATATATGACTTCTCCACCTTACCCTGTAACTTATATTTCTTTCCGTTCAGCGAACACACATTAACCCCTTTTGTATCTCATTTTAATTTGATTTGATCTAATACAACCTTTCTGTTGTTTTAACATTTATTATTTATTGTGTATACAATAAAACAGTATCAGCCATAGTCTTACAGAATTGTAACATTGTTTTTCAGTTTTTCTTTTGACTTTTACAGACTTTGTTTATATATACATGCATATATTTACCAAAATGCAAAAATAGATTTCTGAACTCATCTGAAGAGGAACCACAAGAGAATTAAGGAAGAATGTGAGAACCTTGATTGTAGTCCTGTCTTCTGAATAAGTGAGAACATTACAACACAATCTGTAAACCCGTTTTTCTAGCTTTAACGATTTTTGAGATTCAGGTACACATTACTAGTGCACTAATGAAGCCTAAAAGTATTACTGCTTATTAATACCACCTTATTAATTTAACCTATAAATGAAATTTGCTTAATTATAAACATTTTAATTTTAATAAAGTTAATCCAATATTTTCTTGAAAAAAAAGCAATTTTATTTAGAAATATTACTTAAAAGTAGTAGTTTTTAAACAAATGATTCATATTATTATAAACGAAAGCTTTAAAAACAACCTTTACAAATTTCAGGAACATAGATCTAATAATTATTTAATAAAGTGTATCAGAAGTATGTTAAAATAATATGGATGACTTTGGGAAGGCTGTCTTGTATTACGTTGTTTGCTATTATCCCCACAAACATCTTAAACCTATTTACTTTTTTATTTATTTCTTTATTGTTTTTTTATATATATTAAAATCCATATTTATATTTTATGGCCTCTTTAAAATCATTTTCGCACATTTTGCCATTCTTTTTCCACTGAACGCTATTATCTTAAAATTTTCAATTGGGATGTTTAGATTGTGTCTGGTACTAATATTTGCGTTCATGCATGTCTATTTGTGTATTTTTTTCATTATTGTGAATAAAAATCATAGAGTTTGCAAAGAGTATCATCTTAAGGAGTTATTTTTTTATCTTAACTAGTTTCAATTGCTATTCCTTATTTTAAGCTTTGGAGAATATACAGAGTGGACCATTTAAGTTGAGACTGCAAAATATCTCCGAAACTAACCGCTGTAGAAGGAAATGTCTTGAATAAAAGTTACTAGATATTATGGGGGAAAATAAATGCCATTAGTCGTATTTTATTTGGAGGACATTGTGATGGTCATTTCAGGGTCAATTTAAATTGTGCCTAAATGTAGGTTCCCATTTAAAAAAAAATTAAATTGACCCCTAGTTCCTCCAAGCAAAATACGACTAGTATTTACTTTCCCCCAGAATATCAAGCAACTTTTATCAAAGGCATTTATTTCTACAATGCTTACTTTTGGCGATATTGTACAGTCTCCACTTAAATGGTCAACCCTGTACAGTGCTTTTCCTTCATACTGCGGCCGCTGCAGCTGGGATCTCCTCCGAAACAGTTATAACATCTCTATAACTGCCTCACGTTCTTATAGCAAAAATTACAGTTAAAATGATAATAAGCACATACTTTATCATAAGAAATTTTGGAAATGTTATCCTTCTCAGGCATCTTCTCAGGAATTTTTCATTTACACTCAAGAGTTCAATATCCGAAATTGAATGAGTTTCTCTTCTGATTTTATTTTAGTTCTTTCAATGTAGGTTTTGTTGCACACACCCAATTTTTTATGTAATCATCAGAGTCGCGTAAATTTCTGTTGTTGGATTTTGCGAAATGATAAGACCAATAAAACAATAAAATTGATCCACGCTTAATATTCTTCTCTGACGAAGCATAGTTTCATTTGTTTGCCTATGTTTCGTCGCCTAATAACAGATATTGGAGTACAGAGAATTCTGATTTTACTTTTATAGGCCAAGATTTACTTTTCTTGGCTTTTCTAGCCTCTTATAGGCCAACAAAACTATATTTCAAGATAATGTTCTCTTCTTTTTCCTGATTTGAGTAATCGAAAATATGTTGTCGATATTGGAGTGTACTGTTTTTAAACTTTTTATATTATAAATGCTTCAGAAATAGTGCTCAATCGTGGGTTTCTCATTTTTGCATAGAGATTATAAGGAGATTTATATGGATTTTATATCATCTTTTAGAAATTTCCTTCTTTTCCAACAATTTAAGAGCAGTTTATTTAGGTTTGTTTCTCTATATTTTAATGGAGCTGTGTTAATTCCATTATGTCATGGTTATTTACTGCCTTTCATATTTTGTAATGAGCTATGTACTACTTCTTCTTCAGTGATTGAATCTATAGAAGTTTTAATTTTCAGATCCGTTGTTTATTTCCATGTTATTTTCTTCTATTTTATACAGACTTATACTACTGTTTCAGTAGCATTTTATTCATTGTTAGTTCGGTATATTTTTTCCTTACTTTTATATCTCTCTTCCTTTTGTAATGTCGTAATCATTTTATAAGCAAATTAACGTCTTTCATGTAATTCGTTCCGTATCTGGCTAGTAGAATCCTGCATTTTTAATGACATTTTTATACCACTTCTTTTCTCATGGTAGTTTTGTTTCAATTTTTAGTTATTGTTTTTCAGAGGTACATTTTATAGATATAGAGATGCTTTTAAACTTCTACTGGCCAAAACCTAATCAATCGCGCAGCACATGAGTTATATGCCATTTTTCTGTCAAAGAAAATGTCCACAACAATCTCCTCTGATATGTCGGACCATATTTAGTAACCCTACAGGTCTTCTTCTTCCTGCTGACCTGTTCCTCCTCAATTAATATCAGTTAATAACATTCCATCTTGTTCTTGGTCTTTCTAGTTGGCGGTTTCCACTAGGTATATCATTTAATAGCATTTTGTGTATTCGTTCCTTTTTCACCCTATTATATGTAGTAACGCTGATATTTTCATTTAAGTTGTATATATTTAAGTAAATCTATATAACATTCGCTTACTTAAAGTTGATAATCGAACTTCATTATAATAAATACATAACACGAATTTTAATTACATCGCTGCTACAATGAATGGGAGCACAAAATGAGATGTGAAGAATCGATTTAAAGTTGCGTTATCTACTTTGCGAATTTCTTCATTTCTTAGTTTGGCTAAAAGCGTAAACCCTGCTGCTGCTTCATCTCTGCTGTTTATATTTTTTCCCTGTCTATCCTATATTTTGTACAATTTTCACCTCCATATGCTGCAATCGTGACTTTGCAGAATTTCATTTATTTTCTACTTCTTATCCTTAATGTGCTCTTATTGTTCCATTATTTTTTCTTAATTGATTCATATTTTTGTTTAGTTTTATATTCAAGTCTTAATTTTTATGTATGATACATTAAAAGCTAGAGACTTGCTCTATTATTTCTTCGCTTATAACTATCTTACATCTTATGATTCTCTCCCCTAAAATCCACTGATTTTGTCTTGACTGTCGAAATCTTTAAATTATATGTCTCCATGATATCTTCCAGGTTATTGGCACTTCTCTGTAATAAACTTGTATTTCTTTGAAAATAACCAGATTTTCAGCGATTAAAATTGTTTTCAGAATGCATCTATTATTAGAATACTCCCAGTAGTTCCCTACTGTTTTTGTGCTTCGTCTATATACAGAGGAGTTCGGTATAAAACCTGATCGCTCGCATGGGTAACATGACATGCCGCAGTCGGCCGAGAGAGTACCCCTTTCTCTTTTAAATCTGTATTCCTGTAAACCTGTACATAAAATATAACAAAATTAACTCTTATCTTAATAGCAAATATTATATGTGCCGAAGTCACTGAAACCCCAGTTTTCTGTGCTATCGTCGATAAGCGATTTTCCATACGAACGTTAAAGATTTTCGCCAATTTTATCTAGTGTTTCTTCGTTAACATTGTCTTCGCATGTGTTTATTTTTTGCACTGAACCAGTAGTCTCACATTTATCCACAAGATCGTGAATTGAAGTTTTGGAAGGAGGCAATTGAGCAGCAAGCTTCAGGATGAATTCATCATAAACGCGGCGAGCCGATTCGTATTTAAAGCAACATTTACATACAAATATACGTTGTGCTAGAGATAACGGCTTCTCATCTTCGCCAAGGAAAGTGGAATATTGACGCCAATGACTACATGGTAACCGAAAGACAAAAAAAAAAAAAAAAAAAAAAAAAAGTCAGGAGTGCGGGGTGTGGGGGAGTGGCGGAAGCGAGCCGGCATTGGTTCTGGCGCACAACGCCGTGCGAACGGTCAGGTTTTATGCCGAAGATCCAGTACATATGAATAATGCAGGTGATAAAGGCATCCAAGCAATTGAAAAGTAAAAATTAAGAGGAACCTATATAATGCTATAAAATAAACTTACTACAACAAAAGAGTATAAGGAGGTTATACCAAACACGGCTAACTCTGGAAGTATAGACGGGAAATGACTGTTATTTTTTAAAATTTGTGGAATAAGCTAATCTCTGAATAAGGGACAGCTAGGGTAGTGCCTTACTGCTTACTAGGTACCAAAGATCTAGACATGGGATTAAAATAACTGTAAAGTTATACGAAGTTCTTCTATTCCTCACTGTGGCCTGATTTCGTGACGATAAATATGGAAAAGAAAAATGTTTAAAACATGGTCTTCTTCCGCTTTGGTATCCCAATGATATACTAAGTATTCATTTACAAAGTCTGTCATGATATCATTGTTTTAAGTCCATTTTTTGAAGTCAGTGTGAGCTCTAAGTGGAAGGACGTAACGTAGTACAGATGGCAGATAAACTGCTTAGCAAGCATGGCGTTTAATCTAAAGAGTACTAATACGTAACGATTAGTCATAAAACGTCGACCAAATAGCGTGTCTCGCAATTTAACACATTAAATAATCAAGCATATTAAGCTTTCTTACATAAGCCTACCAACGTCCATTCATTCCTCACCGATAATACTTATGTTTACACTCGCGAAATGCATCCGCAGCACCCCGTTAATAAATTCATGTTGCCGTACGCTAGCAACAATAACAAGTACGCCACTTAGAGCTTTCATGGAGCTTCGATATTCAACGTCGTGCTTGCTAGGCAACTTCTCCGACACGCCTCTGCGGAAGTAGTATTAGGCGGATTGAATTTTAGCCTCCGTGGCTAGACCAGCATGTCGATACATTTTTAAATAGGCACCCAGCATTACAGTACGTATAAATATACGATGTGCTCTTATTACGCAATCGTGGGAATATTTGCACATAGCTGTACTTATTAAAAAAGAGAAATAACATGCGAGCGAGCGCGTACGCACACACACAGAAACACACATACACACAGTAAGCACCTATCTGCACTGCTCTGGGAAACTGTTAACAGCGGAGACAGTAACAAGAGATTTGGATATTATTATTTCTAATCTGGTTACTCTATAACCTCTGGGCCTTCTGCGTTGCTACCTACGATTCGAAGAAATATAGGTTCGATTTTCAGATTCGGCAGGGGATTGATTCCGCTACTGGGAGGTATGGTCCAGGATGCATTCAGTCTCATGGGGACCAATTGAGGAGCGATCTAACAGAAAAGTAGCTGCATTGTTCTCGAAAATCGCGCCAAAGCAGCTGGCCAGGGGAATGCAGTTAACTGACCATATAGTACCAGCAATATAGTACCCTGACCATGTTGTATGTGGATGGTCATCCGATGCAGAGGCGGTGCGTTAGGCCTTGGCTCGCTAACATTTTTCAGTTGTTTAATTTCAATTTAATGTATTACTCTCTGAAGACGACACTATAGCTAATATTCTGCAATAACAATGCCACAGTTGCGTCACAGCGGTTAAATAAATGTGTTCTTCAAACAGAATTCTCTTACAATGGAAAATTATAAAGCAATGGTTAGTAACTCAGTAACATTCTCCTGAAAGAAACAATTTAATGTACTAATCGAACGGATCATGTAATAATATTAAAGTGTGTATCTTCTGCCTGTGACGAGGTGTTTCGGTTCCCGACCAGGGCTTAAGCCTGGGTTTGAGCCTGCGATATCATCTGTGGGTTACGAAAACACACATTGTGGCTGGGGATGCATGGTGCTAACGAACACACACCCAATGTGGCTAGGGGATGCATCACCTCCCCATACCGGTTGGATGATTACCTACCTCTGCCGTGTACTTGTGAGCATAAGATCGCCAGTCGGGTTGGTTGGCCTTTCATGGGCTGCCAGATTAAAGAATGAGTGCACACAGTTAAACAAACCTGGTCTGAAAAATAAAAATTTGATGCATTACAGTTACATGTCTTTCTCTGCCCTCTACGGTTTATTAGTGGGCACACAAATTGCTCTTGCATTTTTCTCCTACTTTATTTTAATCAAGATAAACATTTGTAGAAATAGCTAAATTACAAATTTCGTTATTGATACAAGGAGAAGAGAGAAGTCAAATGTTTTAGGACTCGACACTATACGCTGGCCTTAAAATTCCATACACTTTCCATGCAATCACGAGAAACTACTGAACGTTCACAAAACTTTAAGGAATACAGAGTACTGAACAAATTAGAATTAGAACCATTACAATTTAATTACATTTAAATTATAATATAACCATTACAATTTAAATATCATTACAATTAGAACAAATAATAACAGATACCTCATAAATGGCTTATGACACAAAAAAGTTATGTATATGTTTTAAAGAGATATGATTTTTTTCAGTACATTTTTGTCTTTCTCTTAACGTTTACTAGTTATACAAGTTTATACAAAATTCCTTCCGAATGAACAGGATTTCAGAGGCTACTCCGAGAAAATTCAAGATACGTTTTATTTGTCATGCAAATGCCTTTAATATATGAAATGTTAAACAAAATCGTTGGAGGGATTTTTGAGAAAATAAAACATTTCGAAAAATGTTCCATTTAGAGGATAGTGGGGGATTTTCTTGAAAATTTTCGTGTCGCATCTTTGGATGAACTGAACTTAAATATCAAGTTTATATTTATCCGACTTTTTGATTTGACTTATGCTGTTAGCAGAAAACACAGACAGACATATAGACAGACACATACACACATACTCACACACGCGCGCGCACGCACGGAGACCTTTTTATAAAAATGCTCTTTTTGGATAGGGGCTTCAAAACATGTATCGAAATTTTGGGTGGAGTGCAATACTTTCTCCACATACTGTGTACGTGGTAGAGAAAGTAAAAATTGCATTTAAGACATTGCGTTAGTTAGTCATTTCACGCAAGGTATAGGTTCAATAATTATAACACAGTTCATATATAAAACATTAAAAGTAATAGTACTAAAATTATTTGCATTAAGCTTCAAAACTGGAAGTTCAGACATTATTCATTTTATTTTCACTCTTTCTACTACCCTCTAACCAACAGAAACTCAATCGATGAAAATGGAAAACCATTGTCTTCCTAAAATAAGCTATTACAGAACTGCATGTTCCAAAATTCAAACATCTTGAGCATTTAGAGAAGACTCAACATATACTCTTTTAGATAGATATTCATGTACAGAAAAGCATTTTCATGTTACAGGTATAACAATTTCATATCGAGTTTTTAAATATCTCACTTTGTCTGGTCTAATTCTTGGAAGTTATATCAGGAACATTCCCCGATAATTATGGTTTAAAAATGACGTTGCACCATCTCACTTTAGACTTACCTTTACAGATCTCAACCGACGGATAAACCGAGGTATCCATCTATGTAGCCCCTATAATGACTGTATTTAACTCAGGCTGAAATTTTCTTATGTAGTGTCTGGAAAGCAGGAGATTTAACCACCGGATAAAATTCAGTTTGAAGAAACTAAATCCGCATTATTAAACTGGTTTGGGGAAGTCATACCTAACGTCAGACATAATTTAGTGTCTGGAAAAGAGTATATTATGTATTAATAAATTTAATTGTTTTCTTCACGTATGGTCTAAGAGTTTTATCTTACTTCTGTTACGGAATGTAAATATGAGAATAAATGAATGAGAGAAAATAAAAAAAAAATAGCGAATAATTTTGCATATGAAGAGTAGTAGGATTGGGGGAATTTTCTTAAAAATCTTTGTATGGGCTCCTTGGAAATCGCAAAACTTAAATACCAGTTTGGTATTTAACCGACTTTTGGTTTTTAAATTATGTTGTACACAAACGGAACTTCTTCTATAAATGCTGTTTTTGGATTCAGGGAGCCTCAAAACGTGTATTTCCGCTGAAACCTGGGAATAGGATTTTTAGGTGGAATGCAATACTCCCTCCACTAGTCGGCCACGATATGAGTGCACTTAAAGGAGGGCGCCAGTGTTTTTGTTGACAATACCTACCCATCAAGGCTAGGATCAGAGGGGAGTGGAGTCATGGCGATTAGAAAATGTATAGTTACACAACGAAAACAGTACTACATTTTGCAGGCCTCAGCCTTGTTGGTAAACGCAACTCGGGACTGCGGATATTTTGTTTACCTGACTGTCTTTCCAATGTTCCGTAACTGTTTAGTTCCTCTTTCTACCGCACGCACTCATATCGTGGCCGTCTAGTACTTAGTGTAGGTAAGCAGCAGAAAAAGTAAACGTATCAATGAAATAAAGTAAATAAATAACAAAGAAAGGTTTGTTTGATTTCACAAGCTTATGGTATTCATCGTAAACTCTTTTTAATCTTTTTCATATTCAGAAACTAAACCATTATTAGCCTCTGTGCTCTGCCAGCATACTCGCCTCTACAATCAGGAGTAATATGTGTAGTGTTAGACTTTTTCTGAGCTGCGTGTACAGTATGGAACAAGGACACACAAAAGACAACATTAGATAATTGACGAAATGTATACAGGACTTGCAACGTCAAAGGAAACCTTGTTTTTGCACTAATTTTCCCCAGCTTATCGCTCCAAGCAAGAAAACAATACCATTACTCCTCTCATTGCAGAAAATAACGTTGAAGCTATATATCAGCTTTATTTTTAAAGCGATAGAACATGAAATCTGTGTGAATCCGAAAACCATTACCATCCAATCTCACGCCAATGACGAGAGAAAATATTTCGTAATGAAATTAACAGCCTTGGTGCCTATGGGAATTAATTATCGTCATGATATGACGTCCATAGCTCAATTACTTGTCAAGGGTAGTGCAAGTCAAAGGTTAAACGTTTAGGAAACAGATGGCTTTCAGTAGTTTGGTATTGCGTACAGCTTTTGTGATCATGCGGCTATTCACTGCGGACTTTTATTCCCCTTTCTGTAATTTAAAACCTAGATTGAGGACACATATATGGGAATATTAACTAGAAATTACCGCTGTCTCTTTTTTAAAGCAGAAACCATTTATTTAGGAAGTGATGGTGTTGAAAACTCATCTAGGAACAAACCGAAAAGAGAAAAGAAGTTTCAATAAAATGTAATAGGGAACAAACACACGACCTTATCCTAGAATACCATTTCAATCTGTGTACCCTCTAGTGCAGGTGTTCTCAACCTTTTCAAGTGACATACCATTAAATTTAACGCAGGATATTAGATGTACCAGTAATTAAATTGTACGAAGGAAACGTGTAATTTTGTGGCACAAGGTTAAAAATTAGCACTTCTGGACATTTTTAACAACACTAGTGACTTATTTAGTTATTGTTTGTACGTAGTATTTTAGAATTAGATATTTATTGGAGAAAAACTGTTATGTGGATTCCTATTCGATGGATTGTTCTGTGAAATGTGTAAAAAATTAATTTTTATGAGGTTAAAATATACGCCTTGTGGTTTGCATGATAAAAAATATCTGATGTGTTACACTCACATGACTTTCTCTACTCTTGTACAAACTATTTTTACAAACGCTTATTCTCCATATGCTTCATGTTAATCGAGATATCGAGATGTTAATATTATTGCTAATTTTCTTGTCTATGGAAGGGGAATTGGTAGGTTTTAACCGATAGTCAAATATTTTAAGAGCTGGTTGCTATGTGGAGTATTCCATTCTCTTTGCATTACCAGGACAAAAAAATGAATAACGAATTCCCATTTGAGAAAAAGTATAAGTATTGGAAAATTTAAGGGAATAACAAGCAATATCTTGAAAATGGTTCACTCAACAAAAAAAATGTATATGACATAAATTCTGTATTTTAACGCGATCTACATTTTTTGTGTAGTAAAATTTTGTCTATCTTTTATGGTTTATCAGTTATGCAAACATCATTCACAATGAAGAACACTTTTGGAGACATTCCCAGAAAATTCAAGATATACATTTTATTTGTCATGAAAGTATCTTAAATCCCGTATATGATATTTTAATCAAAATCGTTAGTCATTTTTGAGAAAATTAAAATTTTAGAAAAATTTTCCATGTAAAGGGTAATTTGGGGTGGAGGGAGTTTCTTGAAAATCTTCGTGTCGCATCTCCTTTATAGATGATGGAAGCGAATTACATAACATTACACTACTATAGAGATAACTGAATGCCTGCAGATTATTATCCAACCTGTGTTAGTTTATTATCATTTTATGTTCTTACGTATTCTAAAAATGATACAGTCAATAGCTCATTCTTCTATCTAGTTCAGTTAATCATGATACGCATTCTAAGAAATGGTTTCAATGTTATGGGTACACAGGAACACAACCGTGGCTAATGTGACAATCGAATGTTTTAAAAACAATTGTCACGCTCACATGACTTTCTCTATAAGTTCTTCAACAAACTATTCTTACAAAGGCTTTTCCTTCCATGTACTTTATGCTAATCTACTTAAAGCGCTTGCAGAAATGGTTTTATTACTCATTTCCTTGTAAGTACAAGGAGATTAAGGGAATACAGTAGGCTTAAGCAATAGTCAAATCTTTTAAAAACGCTATGTGAGGCTTTGATGTTCGTTTTGCATGACCATGAGAAAAAAACGAATAGCGAGTTTGCAGTTGAAAAAGTATAAAATACCTAACAATTGAAACTAAAATAAAGAATATCTTAGAAATATTTAATGCCAAAAAATACTAAATTGTGTTATTAAACGAGATCTACAGTTTAGTGTGGTAACTTTCTGTCTCTTACAGTTTACAAGTTATACAACATTCATTCAGGATGAAGAGGACACAGGGTGTTCCCAGAACATTCAGAATATACATTTTATTTGCGACAATAATATCTTAAACTATGCATTTTCATAAAAATCGTTAAGAACCAGTTGAGAAAATTGGGTTGGGGGGATTTACATGAAAATCTTCGTGTCCAATCTTCGGTAGACCTGAACTTAAATACCAACATTGTTGGTGTGTTTAAGCGACTTTTCGTTTATGAGTTACGCTGTTCACATACATACACGCTCACAGAAACCTTTTTCTAAAAATGATTTTTTCTTTCCACTTAGCATCCTGTAATACATTTTTGCCTACCTCTATGGTTTAGGAATAGTGTAGAGTTCCCAGTTACTTAATAAAAATAAATACTGTACTAGGCGGCGTCGTGGCCGAGTGGTTAGACCGCTCGCCTCCCACCGAGGCGGCCCGGGTTCAATCCCAGGGACCTGCATGTGGGATTTGTGGTGGACGAAGCGGCGTCTGGGCGGGTTTTCTCCGGGTTCTCCGGTTTCCCTCGCCATTCATTCCACCAACTGCTCCATCATCACCTTTCCTTTCATACATTTCACCAACATTTCGTTTCATCTACTTCCTTCATCCCATACCAGGCATCGGGCTGATCACCCATCCTGGATGCTCTGTCTGATCCATGAGTGTCTGCTCCTCTGACCCCAGGCACTCGCATGTAAGTCCTACATAAGAGGAGGGTAAACAGATAATGAATGAAATACTGTACTACAATTATGTCTTATTGGACGATTAAATCAGAAGATTGCTTGATTTAATCGTCTTAAAGTTGCATTAGCAACTCTTGGAACAACAATTCTTGGAATTGTAATTGCAGATTGCATCAAATCGCAGGATAAACAATTTTAATGTAAATGAAAAAAATCTTGGTTTTAAGTTTAATCTGTTCTATTTCAAATGCAACATTTTAAGAAAACTGGACATTTCTGAGAAAAAAAGAAGCAGAAGAATTGTCGAAACAAGAATTGTTTTGACATAGGAAATGTTGCGTCCATATCGTCGTCGTGGTTGTCGTGATCGTCGCTACCGCCGCCACCACTCGGATACGACGTTTGTCTCCCTTATTAATATTATCACGATCATTATTAACTTAACGGTTACCAAATGCAAGAACATAGGACTAGTCATTGTTAAACTTCCAAAATAACAGTCCACCAACTTTGCATTAACGTGATCGTTCGAGTATTTTATAACCACTTTCTAAAGTAACGCGCTCATCCTAGAGAGTACATTTGCCTTCACTATAACAATTGAAATTGCGGGTATAATGCGGGACCTAGGAACCGATCCTGTTTCCAATTTCTCACTTGAAATCTCTTGTCCAATTTGATTTAGTAATCATCCAAGATACCATTTTGGAATATATTAGCACTACAGAAACTGATAGGAGACTGTTACTCAATGATGCTAGATGTTAACTCCTCTACGTGAATTAAGTGAGCAGTAAATACAGTTATTGTTTCCATATGGAAATCTTCCGACCAATTTGATTTAGTAATCATCCGAGAAACCATTTTTAAACATATTAGCATCACAGAAACTCAGAGAAATCTGATACTTAATGATAATGGACGTTAATTCTATCTACGTAAACTAAGAGAGCAGTAATTACAGTAATTATTTAGATGTAACGCGGCGTATGTATTGTCAACAGCATATTATAAATTCGTGCGCGCTTAGCTGAATGTGGGATGCGAGAGAGATAGAGAGAGAGGGGAGGAGAAGAAAGGAGAAAGGCAGCGCCTGGCCGCTTGGCAATATTCGTTATGCAACGAAGAATCACGAGTTCATGCGAAAGAATCCGAAACAGTAAATAAAATGGACCAAGGTTTGGTTTAAAATTGTTATTTAAAGTTACAATGTTTGGGGGAACTGTAACGGTCGGAACTGTTCTACCTTTAACATTTAGTCTTCGTTCACCTTTTGTGGCAAGGTAAGTAACCTTTCTATAAAGTGATTAGAATTGTGCTACAGAGTGAAGAACATTTGACTATTGGAGAGGGCGGAATTACTAATCTCATTACTTACCTACATCACTATAACTACTGGTGTCTAAGTGCTTATGAACCAAAGTAGTTATATAATTTGACAAATACATCGAAATAATAGTTTGTTTCTTGATAATTTTCCTCCAATTGGATTCGGTTATTCAATACCTACACATCACACAATTCAACAGCCCTTGCAGCGCTACTTATCTTTACCTTGGCAGCGTAAGTTAAAACTTCATCACCATGTCTGCTTCAGAAAGAATATTTTACAAATATTGTAGCTGTAGCGTATTTTAGCGCTGCAGGTAACCCATTTCCCATCCATCTCTCCTTCTACAAGGTCGGGTCTTTACTCATTTTACATCGGTGTAACCAACCTCTCGTAGTAGGCATGACATAATTTATTAAAAGAGACCTTTTATAATCTGCGCCTTTGTTTAATGTCCTTCATTGGTTTGTAATTGCTTCTTGAAATTGATTTCAAAACCGTTAGGTAAACATGGAAACCTTTGGAAACAAATTCAACATTAGATTTACGAGGATGGACCATTTTCTTTACGCTAGTATACAATTACGTTACGAAACCTTTTAGTGTTGGATATCCGCGTTCTAGCCTAGCTACAGCGATGACTTTTAACCAGTAACATGGATCGGAGAATTCTAATTCCTATTTATTACTATCTATATCAAATTGTGTTCACAAATGAAACATTATTTGCAACTTTAATGCTCTTAATAACGTTTAAATGGTATGTATACCATATAGCCTGCTCCTGACAAGAAAACTGCATTCATAAATTTTCTTCAAAATTTTCCCTTGTTTTAAAGTTTTCCAGAAGATGACGGAATCAATAGGACTGCAGTGACTGGAAATGGGTACATTAAAATTGATACTTTGATTATATTGGTTATTCATTCCTTCATGTTTATATACGAGGCATGTTTTTAAAGTAAGCACCGATAATTCTTTCAAAAATAACATAACACCATTTTTCAAATACTTTATCATCGTATATTACCTTGCACCTTATGCTACTTCTCCACATAGTCGCCGTTATTCAGGCACTTGTAACGGGAAACCAGTTTTGTATGCTATCGTCAGACGCCGACTGTGATGAAAGCCAAGTCTGCACTTCTTGTTTCCAACAGCCCGGATTTGGCACAAAGCGATTTTCATCTGTTTCTCCATCTGAAGAAATTCCTATTGTTCCTACAATGAAATGTGTAATGAAACTAATTCTGCAATATCTTGTCTCGAATAACATGAGGTAGATAGAAAAAAAAGTCTGATGTAATGCAATCATATGGCTTTCTCTACGCTGTATCATTCATGAGTCGGTATGCAAGGTAATCTTACTAGAGTTTACTTTTATATTCATTTTAATCCGAATAAAGCTTTGGAGAAATAGTTGTATTACACATTTCGGTATAGATACAAAGGGAATAGCGATACACAGATGTCTATGAACTGGACGCTATACGTTGGCCTTAAAATTCCATACTCTTTGTATGCAATCGCGAGAAATAACTTAATGTTGACAGGACTTTGAAAGAATAACCAAGTAATCAACATTTCGAACCATTAATAACCGATATCTCAGAATCTCAGAAATGGCTTATGCCCCAAAAAAAACGCTATTTGAATAAAATTGTGTGTTTTAAAGAGATATACAATGTTTGTGTAATACGTTTTCGGCTATCGCTTAATCTTTACAACTTATACAAGATTCTACAAGATTTCTTCCAAATGAAGAGGACTTCACAGGTTATTCCCAGAAACTTCAAGATTTTTTTTGGATTTAGGGGGTGTCAAAACATGTATTTCTAGTGAAGTCTCATATCTAATTTTTGCGTAGAATGCATTACCTCCTCTGTCTTCTATGTATATGGTGGAGAAAGTAATAAATTAGTGGATGTGACAAGATGACTTACACATAACAGATCAGATGTTTTTTAGATAGTCGGCTAGCTAAAACTACAAGCTGGCACACTATTCATGTTCTCTGTCTTTGTCATCTTATAAGCAAGTATGCGCAAATTTATAAATTGCGCGTGCCGATCCCATCTGTAATGACGTACTAATTACGTGAATACTTCTCATGCCTGTACAGCAGTTGTGGTTTAGTAGCTGCTTGTGATAAATGAATATTACAATTACGTAGTAAGGCCCTCAAGCAGAGGATGTCAATATTCCGCTATCATTACAATGCTTGTGTTTATGAAATCGCTTGCGGTTACACAAGCTTGTATACCTCTATCCGATAGGTACTCAGCTTACTTGCGAAGCCATTTCAGCAGCTACACAAAACGCATACAGCTGTCCAAAGGGAGGTAAAATATTAAATATGGGCCGGATGTTTAGGAATTTATTTTACAATTTCATTCCAAACACTTCTAAACGTTTTCATGATTATTTTACGTTTAGATATTCTTCTTTCGCTTCTTTTCGGATGATCGGAGTCGGCACTGCTCCAGTGTGATATTGTACCTATGCCCCACAAGGGGGGGGAGGGAGAAGGAGATCAGGGTAGAGACCGGGCGGCCGGTACTAGAGTGACGGCACAGCAATGACAGGGCGCCCCGACAGTTGGAGAGGCAGACGCCCCATACAGAGGGTCCACTCGCACCTAAGGGGCGGTCCAATTACCCCAGCAACCAGCTGAAACCCAAGGGACGGAGGAAGGTCCACAGAGAGCATCCTTTACCCTGCTGCGCCGCACCGAAACATCATCGCCGACACTTTCAACCCTGAAACTGACCTAACAGGGTGAAGGATGAATGAAATGAGAATGGAAAAAATGAAGGGCAGGAAATCCGGGGGTTGAAAGAAACCACTCCAAGATTCGCCTGAAGATGAGGGAATTTCGCATCATCTATAAATTGCAAGGTTGCCTAGTTACTAATCCGCAGGATGAGACGACTCACGCCGTATATATAATGAGCGTAAAATAATAAACAATACATATAATCTTAGCTTCTATTCCCATTATGTGATCCACATCAAAAATAATTGTTTGAAGACCAGGGACACGTCTGTCAGGCTGAAAGCAAACTTTGAACTCCACATTGAAATAAACACTGCATACGAAATATTGTGTTGAGCAATAGATGCCAACAATGAGC
Organism: Deroplatys truncata; assembly: GCA_030765065.1. Taxonomy (NCBI): domain Eukaryota; kingdom Metazoa; phylum Arthropoda; class Insecta; order Mantodea; family Mantidae; genus Deroplatys; species Deroplatys truncata. The sequence goes on along the minus strand of CM060976.1, from coordinate 67,121,510 downwards.
ACATAATAAACCATAACAGTGAATTTCTTTATTGCTAACTTCGAAAAATGTTTATGTAACACCAAATGCTACAAGGGGGCCTAAGTGGACCTCATTACCTATATTAATATATTATGTTAAGATCGCCCACATATTTTGAAAGGCTTTAACAATAATTTAAATCACCTTAAAGAATTAGCAGCGCCTAAACATATATTTTTGTAACATATTTAATTAAAAATTAAGACTGGGGTCCGCTTTGCATTAGGAAGTTAAAGGGCACTTTGAATCGATGTTGTAGCTGAATATCTCCGAACCGAGGCTCATGGCTTTGATCATTTACTAAGTACTGAATCATGCATATACAAAATGTAGTTGAATGTAAGCCGGCAGGAGGAAATAAATACACTATTTTTATTTAATGTTATTAGTACTAGAAGTGCAATGCAGCCGTAATGAAATCCAGGGTAATGGCAGAAACAGTATTTTTAATGTTTCATTTATATGCCACCTTTTACTTAACGGCGGCTTTTTACCTTTAGAACAATTGCTCATCAACTCGCTTACAGTGGTGTTTATCTATGGGTTGTACTACTTTTGTTTATTACATTAAATTCACGCGCGCGCGCGCGCGCACACACACACACACACACACACACACACACACACACACACATTCACACTTCCAGACTCTGGTGACAGCATAATCACCGTTGAAATATTTTCCACCAAGGAATTTTTTCAAACGAAGACAAGGACGAAACTCCCTTGGTGCCAAAACCGGATTGTTGTGAAACAAGGAGTGTAGAATTGGCTTTCATCACAGGCGGCATCATCCTTTGACGAAGACATACAAAAACTGGTTATCCTTACAAGTGCCTGAATAACGACGGTGATAGTGTGGAGAAGTGGTGTAAGGTGTAAGGTAATGAACGGTAATAAAATATTTGTAAAATAATATTCTGCTAGTTTTAAAAAAAATTATCGGTAGTTACTTTGAAGGAACGCCTCGTACTTCGTAAGTTTATAAGGGGACAGTTAGTCTGAACCCATGGAAATTACATCTTAAGTGTTAAATTACCACTGCTCTTAAAGTTCTCAATAGTTTTCCCTGAAATTTTTATGAATTATTCTATAAATTGTGACGATTATTTTATGTGGTTATTTACATTGACAGCTTATGCAGTTGAGTCCGTAAAAATTATCTCATTCAGCAGAAAAGTAATAAAATTTACTCTTAAAACAAGTACCTTTTTCTCTGATATTACTTGCAATACAGTACCACAGTTTTGCATGCTTGTTCTTAGTATAATCAGCTATCTTCTGAGCCTCAATTATTTAGTTATGTATATCAGCTCACTAGAAATTGAAAAAAAATTTGCAAAGTCAGAAAGCTAAAATTGTGGAAAATTTGCAATGTTGTTGCTTTCTTAATATCACTAATACACATTATAAAATTATGATTGTGGTTCAGAAAGATTAAATATGTGTTGTATACACGTACTGAGAATTTCAGCTCTCTACATCTCATACGTTCTGAGAAAAAGGTACGTAAGTATCCCAAAATATTGTTTTGAGAAAACTGAATTTAAAGTTTGAACATTAAAATTCTGACACATTCCAGGGTCATCATTATCTGCATCTTCATTCCTGGATTGCTTCCGCTTTTCTGATTGCCTTCTCTTGGTCCTGGCCTCTTTTGTTAATTGCTTAACTGCTAGCTGGGTACGATATAGTCGTTCGTTGTTAAAAGAAACAAAAATGTTTTAAAAAGGGGCTTTGCATGACTGCTTTAAAGGAATGCAGACTAGGATTTAAATGGTACTTAAATGTCTTAGAAACCTCTTAACCCCCCAAAAGTATATATTTACTGAAACTGGAAATAATAGAGATTTTATTAGTGCCTAAAACAAAAGATGTGATTTTTGACCGTTGCAGAGAAGCTTGTCCCCTTAAAGTCCTGTCGCTATTCATTTGTTTCTCGCGAGTTGTGAATTTTAAGGTCATAGAGAACCGCTTTTAAACACCTATCGATTCAGTTTCCTCTATCCCTCTTATACCTACAATGAAATTACATTTTCAAATGTTTATCTGAATTAATGTGAAGCTGATAGGAAAACTTGCTTAAGAATTACGCAGTTTGTAGAAGTTATATTAAAATAAATATCAGTGGGTAGAAACAGTCATGTGAATGAAAAACATCAGCGTCCTAGCTAGGAGAGCTCAGATTACATTATCACTGGATTAGAAAATTCCAGTGAAACTGCACCGCTATAATGTGTCGTCTTTTACTAGCCGACTTGCGAACATAAACCAGACACTCTGATGAATGAAGTACTTAAATCGAGCTTTGTTCGCCGCGTTTTAATGCACCGTGAAAGATTAGAACGCCCACGTCTTACTCCCTCGAAGGCACGCAATGAACCGAAAAACTCGTCTAAAAGCCGGCGCCCAGAGATAAAAAGAATTATATTAATAACAGAAGAGCAAAATGGATGTATAGTACATGTGATATTAACGGGTTTTATATTTAAACTCTTATAGAAGTCGCTTCTGGAAACCAAGTTCCAATAATTGTTTTCAAAACTGCCTTTTAAGGGGGGAGTGTTAACTGCTGGCACGATTCCTTTACCATTGCTGTTACTTCCTCTACCACGTACATGGTAGGTAAAGAAGGTATATTGCATTCCATCCAAAAATTCGATATCGATATTTCATCAGAAATGCATATTTTTAGGCACCTTGAATCCAAAAAAGAGTATAGAAAAATGTGCGTCTGTGAACAGCATAACTAAAAAACGAAAAATCGGATAAATAACAAACTTGGTATTTAGTTTCAGTACCCACCATAGATGCGACACAAGACTTTCAAGAAAATCCCCTCACGCCAAACTACCCTTTACATTGAAGGTTTTTTCGAAATTTCTGGTTTTCTAAAAATGATTCTAACAATTTTGATTAAGATATATATTTACATGCCAAATGAAATGTATATATTAAATTTTCTGGAAACAGCCTGTGAAATTCATTTCATTCGAAAGGGATTTTGTATAATCGTGTGTAGTTGGTAAAAATTAAGTGATACATGGAAACCTACTACAGAAAAAAATGTAGATCCCTTTAAAACACATAATTTATTCCAAATTACTTTCTTGTGGCAGCAGTCGTTTATGAGAAATGCGTAAATATTAGTTTGAATTGTTTAATTAAAGAAATGTCATCAATTCTGACCAATAGTTTTGAAATAAAGGGCTTTTGAATAAAGAAAAACTAATTATCGAGAAAACACGAACTTAAAAAAAAGCGTACCTGGATAAAAATTAGTGTGATTTAGGGTATGAATTGTGTTCTAAAACTGTCAATATCAATGCGTAACTTTCCTGCAATCCAGTTAGTATCACGTTCAACACATTGGCAGCTTCTCGGCACGGGAGAGGCAGAAGTTGCCTAGCACCAAGGTCTCTGTGGCTACGTTTCGGAGCTGCCATTTACCCATAACGTATAGAGCAAAGGTACAGTTGTCTAGCACCAAGGCCTCTGTGGAGACGTGACGAAGCAAGATGGTATGGTACAGGAATGAGACCTAGAAGGCTAACTGTCCGTCACACAGCGGCCACGAGGATCTCTTAACAGATCCGCCTTAAGTAGTTAAAGAGAGTAATATATATAATAACCAATTATGTTTACAATTAAGTTAGCCTATAAATATTAGGTTTTAGGGGCTCAGTTCAGTTTCTAATTTTTCATAGAAGCCGAAATTTATTTTTTTACCAGATGCAGTTCTTATTTTTGGAAAGGGTAAGATAGAGGAAGAGTTGGAGGAGAGAAAGAGTTAGCTTATTTCGGTTCTAGGGAATAGTGTTAGTTCGTAGGAAACAGAAAAGATAAGAAAAACGAAGGAGAGGAATGGTGGATTCCAGACTTACGGAGGCATAGCACCTCTGTGAGTCTGCGTGAATTTGGAAGCTGCCAACCAGTGATCGGGAGTGAGGTAAAAGGTTATTCCTCGCTACTGCCATGGCCAAAGCCCTGACAGCAATACAAGGTGGTTGACGGTGTTTATTATGAGGGGATGTTGCGTATAGAAAAAGAAGACACGTGGTCATTATTGTTATTATTTGAAACTATAGCTTTATTTTGTTTATGTTTAGTTTTCTAATTACCAGCAAATCGATGTTCATATCTGCGAACCAGATGCTCTCACCATTGTGAAAAAAGCGAAGCAATTCACACTCACTATAAAAAACTAATTTCAACAAATCAAACCTGTGAATGATATTAGAGGTCATCTAGGGCTTCCATAGTACACTAAGTAAAGAGTGAAGTATTTCAGGAAATTGGGAGGGCGATTTAAAGCAAATTGTTGTAAAGTAAATCGGATAAGTCGAGCGGAATGGCTCAGGCGGAGCTGACCCCATTCGGGAGGTGCCGGGTTCAAACCCCCGGAACTGACCATTCTGGCCGAGGGTTTTTTGTGCCTTTCCTTGGTCGCTAGGCGAATGCTGGGTTGGATAATTCGTTCCGCGAATTTTCCTATCATTTCTTTCATCATTACATTTCATTTCCTTCTTCATCATCACATATATTGGGCCGATCACCCATCCTGAATATGCTATGATCCAGAGTTTGCTTGCTTCTCGACAGCCTGCTGACCCCAGGCATTGGCTTGCAAGTCCTTGGGGGTGTAAGTACTATAAACAGGAGAGTAATTCATTAAATAAGAAGGAAAATGGATAGAGTATTATAAAACTCGAAATGCTAAACATATAGCTTGTAACTATGAAAACAGTGTGTGTTGAGGTTCTATTCTGCGATTATAAATAATAACATTATTTATAGAGATGACTGAAAAATTCAATGCCATAGCCGGGATTTGAACCACGGATCTCCCGGTCTCCGTCCGGTTGCTCTAACCACTGAGCTACCATGGCAACATGCCGACAGGACATTAAATTCTCCAGCTGATTCGCATTTTTCCCGGTAAACCACAAGGAGATCTCAAATTGTATTGAGATGTCATACCCCAATGGCGACTTACAAACATTGTAAGTACTTAAGTCCCGGGCTTTATAGTTGCAACCACTATTAGGTCAATTAATGGAATTAATTGTTCTTTCACACAAGCCGTGTGTTGCAACAACACACGGTTCAAATCCCGGCTATGGCATTGAATTTTTCAGTCATCTGATTCTACCTTTCCAACCCTGTCCAACACACGGCTTGTGTGAAAGAACAATTAATTACATTATTTATAGAGGTTATGCAAAACAGTTTAACATGTTTAATTGTTTATTTTATTTTAAGCTCTTGCCGGTGACATTGCGAATAATAAATACTACTTGGTCTACGATTTATGATTAACAAATTATCGTATTAGTACTCTTCGGGTTAAACGCCGTACTTACTAGGCAACTTCTCCGCTTACAAATTTACTACGTTATGTCCTTTGAGCTGAAACTGGCTTTAAAAACTCGATTCAAAACAACGACATCGTGACAGACTTTGAAATGAACACTGAGTACTATAGGGAGCTTGTGTCAGCTAAACGTTATCGTTACCATAGTGAACCGAACGGTGTTCTGGTATTGCAGCATTCACATGCACATTATCGCTTCCAGATTGCGGTCTGCCAGCTCCACAATTTTAATGACCAACTCTCCTCGTGCGACATGCACTCGTTACGGTTTAATAAGGCATCTCTACCCCACCCTTTCTGTAATGCTTCCAGGTTTTCTTTAACTACCAATTCTCTCATTTCTGACTGCCACTGTTCTATGCTCTTATCTAGATCAGTTTCACTGGTAGTTCACTTCGTTCACACTATTACTTCACTAAGGTGAGCTAATTCAATTCTGCGCCACTTGACTTACTTCGTGACGTAACATCTTCAAACCGGACGGTTCACTTCGCTCGGGAGTCGAACACAAGACTTCCACAACCGTCGCTCCGCGGTAGTACTCGTTGCACGTCACAACAGTTGACACCAGCTCGCCCGGAGAATCGCTCTTGATGTCCCGCCGCTAACTCGCTCGCTGGCTGACTCCTTTCGTAAGAGCGTTCGCTTGTATAGTCAGTGGAATGTTTCCTCTAGGTCCCGAACGTTCTAGAACTATTTCGATATACTTCCTGGAAGAGGGGAGAGAGAAGAAGCTTCCAGAATGTCCTAGCTATGTGCCGATAGGGAGCCCGGTGTTTATGCTGGCGAATGGCAGTAATCGTTGTTTACCCCGACCGCTCGGCGCGGAACTCCCGACAACCTTGGGCCATAGCAGTTGCATCACAATATTCTTCAGCATTACTGCCTATGTCAATTGATTATAATGAAGCTTTTTTACTAAACACGTCTTTGGGATAATGAAGTTAGACGTCCATAAATTAAACATGCTACTTATACCTTATGAATAGGATTATTGCTTTCTTATTTACAGATAAAATGTTGCTCTTCAACATTTTATCGGTTTACGTTTACTACTGTCACTAAGTCAAACGAACAGTTCCGCTCCAAAACATATTAAGTCCGTCTATGGACGAAATTGAATTTTATGTGATTTCGTATAGTTCTGTGTATGCCCCATTATACTGTGAAGTTTGTTTCTGCCTTAACTGTATTAAATCCCCTTGAAAAGAATAAGTGAAACTGGGTGTTCATAGTAAACCCTATTATGTATAAAACTTTGCCCTCGTAAACCGGATTCTGTCCGAAATCAAACAGTTTGTGTCAACTGTCAAGTTTACTGTACTGAGAAACATTGGTAAATTTACAGTATTGACTATGGAATGCTACGTGTAGTGTTTTACATTGTTAAGATATTGAAGAAACATCGTCACATTCAAACTATTATTATTGTTACATTTATTAATAATTACGGTACTTTTGTTGACTATTTTAAACAATACGACGCGTCTTTTCAGAAAATAAATAGAAAATCTTAAACCCAATGCTTCAGAAAATATTGGTAATAGCAGGGGCGGCTGTGACTCTGAACTTTGGTGGTTCACAAAGTTTTAGGTAGCTGGAATTTTTATTTGTTAAAACAATAAACACTAGACCCTCAATTTTGATATATTAGTGTAGTTATTAACACCTAGATCCTTCCAAATGTCATCAGATATTCATTATTAGTAAATGCGTAACTGCGGCATTAAAAGCCATATTTTTAGGGAAGCCATGAAGATGTTACAAATCATCACATCAGATATTGACGCAGCGGCTATGGTCCAAAGTTATCTGAAGGTCGGCGCCGAACGGTCGAGTAAACAACGATAACTGCCGCTTGCCAGCGTAACTAGGACCTTCTGGAACCTTCTTCTCCCCCCTCCTGCAGGAAGAGTGTCAAAATAGTTCTAGAACGTTCGAGAACCTTGTGAAAAGATTCCACTGACTATATAAGCTAGCGCTCTCGCGAAGGCCATCATAGTTGAGTCGGTCAGAGAGCGAGCGAGTTAGCGACTGCATTTCTGGTACGACATTAAGAGTGATTCTCCGAGCGAGTGGTGACAACAGTTGTGACGTGCAGCGAGTGCTATTGCGGAGCGACGGGCTATGGAGCTCTTGTGTTCGACTCCTGAGTGAAGTAAACCGTCCAGCGTGAAGAGACTACGTCACGAAGGAAGTGAAGTGACGGAGAATTGAAGTAGTTCAGCTTAGTGAAGCGAACCCCCAGTGAAGGTGAACTGCATCAAAACGAAACAGTGACAGTGAGAACTGAGAAAAGTGAGAGCTGAAAATCTAGAAATCACAGTTTTTATCCATGGACGTTCAGGATATCTTCACTACCGAATACAACTCAAGGAGATCTAAAGAGGGTTTTTTTTAACATCACAACCACTCATCCAGTCATATTCTCATATACATCACTGTTAAAATTCCTGTAAAAAGTTCTAGTTTTTTTGTGTTTTGTGATTTTGATTTGTAGTAGATCTGCCCAGATGTTTAATTTACTGTTCCTTTCAAGTTTTCTACTCAAAACGGTGGTGCTAAAAGAGACTGAACGAATTCATGTTTCTGCATATAACACCGTTTTCCTAAGTCACTCTAATTCATCAATTGAAACACAGCAGAACTACGTGCAACGTACTGGTACTAATGCTCAGTATATGATGACCGGAAGTAAGGCAAACTTAGGTACTACAAAACAAATAGATGACGCTGTTTATGCTGCGTAAGTCAAAACGATCATCCTACTCCATGCTCTCGGACTATTAGGTTAACCAAAAACATAGATCATTATGTTTAGAGAGCATTGAGCCCCGCACTTCCCCCCCACACACCTTTTGGCTCGTCATGCGCTATACCTACCATTATGTGACTGTGGCTTGCAGACGGGAGTTGCACCTGCAAACAATATAGCTACACGAGTTCAAGTCAAAATATATGCATATAGGGAAAGGCATGATATTGGTTGTAGCTCAAACATATTAAGGCGCCGCCCCTGGATAACAGTAATGTGCAAATTTAGTATCAGTGAACAAAATTTTAACAAAATTATTAGTGAGTCAATATTAGCTAGGATTAATTCAAGCAGTGTCATGTATTACTAACACAATTTGCTTTATTTACCTTAGTGTACACATAAACAGTTTTTCTTCTCTTCTGAAAAAATTAATATCAATGGACTTAAAACGGTTTGGAACTCAAACTTCAGTCTTTATTTTCCACTAATTTTTGAATGGCCTATGCATAAATACAATAGAGTAATAACGCAGTTCTTCTCGCCGCAGTAACACCATTTTATAGGATAAATCTCAGTATCTGCTTTATTTGCGAATGAACATTCAATAAATCAAAATAATTGATAAAATGACGTAGACGTATAAATTATTATTATTATTACTTCTACACGAAGACCATTAGAGGTGAGAGGGTTTCAGGTTTTTTGGAAGAGATGAATAGGGATGTTCCGCTGGCAACTTTTGTGTGCTACGCTCGGAGGCCTGTCACAAAGAAACGAACCTGCCCACATGAAAAGAAACCCTTCCACTTAATCATACTTCAACATTTCGCGGGCTTTGTAGAATATTATATTATTCCCGTTGTGTGGAGAATGGCCAGCAGTCGGAGGGTTTCTGAACCGTAGCATAACTTTCGCATTGAAACTCACCCCCCTCCACCAGCTTCATTGGTCAGCACTCTGTGGACGTACAACTTCAAAGCATTCTTTCCTAATATCCTCCCCAAACGTTCGCTATAAATATAATACAGGATTTAAATGGGTGCGATTTAGCTATGACGATACCTCCCCATTGGCACTGCGCCACAGTGTAATAAAGAAGTGTTTTAATATTATTTTTTTAAAAAAGAGTCAATGCACACAAAACAGGTGATTTGAAAACACCGACATCCCATAACCATTTAACCCTATCTTTAACCGCCTTACGGGAATTCACGATTTAAAATCCCATTTTCTAAAGCTTTCAGTCAATTTGGTTGAGAATTTAATTATGAGATGACATGGTATAAGCACCGCAAGTTATGGGATTTCGTTTATACATCCGTTTTAGTTTAATGAGTTTCAAATCTGAATTTTACTGTCAAACTTCAAATTTTTCGCAGGATGAAATTTCAAACATAAGTTTTGTTTTAAGTATCATTGCCATTTATCTACTCAAGGCGCACCAGATTGCAACATAATTGCTTTCCCCATATTTAGTTAAACGGAAAATAATTTTAAAACAAATTATCCTTTAAATTTTGCTTTTTTTCAGTTTAGATTTTGCTTAAAAACCATCAACACCATTAATCAGTCACTTTTCCTTCTTTAATGGATTACCCTGCTCTTTGTAGGATTTATACACCCAAAAACTTACAAGCCAGTGTCTTGGGTCAGTCGATGAGCATGCAAACTTTGGATATAAGCATATCCAGGATGCAGTAAAGGAGGAAATGAGGATTTGAACCTGCTACCTCCCGAATGCGAGTCGCACACGGTACCTTGGCGCCACCTCGCTCGTATTAACCATTCATAGCATACAACATTTATACGACAATTTTGGGAATACATATGAAAAGGTTTAGTGAAACTGGATAACCACTGCGTGTGAACATTTTGAGTGGGCGAAAGTGCTGAGGAAAAGAATTTCCAGAAGTTCAAAATTTAAAACAATGGCAGAAACTGATTCTCAAATTTTATCTTGTTGTATATAAAGGTATCTTCAACAAAACAACTAAAATTAATTACGAAATTGTAGCATAAGAATATATTTTACTTTCTTTACCACGTAATAGTACGTAGAGAAGCTATTGCATTCCACCCAAAGATTCCACTGGAAATACATGTTTTGAGGCCCCTGAATTAAAAAAAGGCATTGCTAGAAAAAGGTTCCTGTGTGAGTCCGTGAACAGGATAATTTAAAAAATGAAAAATCTGATAAACATCAAACTTGGTATTTAGTTTCCGTATCTTTCAAAGATGCGACACAAAGATTTTCAAGAATATGCCTCACTCCCAAATTACCACTTATATAGAAGATTTTTCGAAATTTTTTATTTTATAAAATGGCTCTAACGATTTTGATTAAAATGCCACATATTAAAGACATTTACATGGCGAATAAAACGTATATCTTGAATTTCATGGGAATAGCCTGTAAAGTCTTCTTCATTCGGAAGGAATTTTGTATAATCTTGTTTAACTGATGTACCTCAAGCGATAGACGCAAACGTGCCGCACAACAATTGTAGATCTCTTTAAAACACATAATTTATGTCGAATAATTTGGCATAAGCCATTTCTGAGATATACTTTATTAATGATTCGAATTGTTTCATTGCTTGGTCTTCTTTTAAAGTCCTGTCTACATTCAGCTGTTTATCGCGATTGCACGGAAAAAGTATGGAGTTTTAAGGCCAGCGTATGGTTTCCAATTCTTGAACATTTGACTATCCCCGTTCCTTTTTAAACTATAACAAAATGTGTAATGTTGCTGTGTCTGCAAAGGTTTATTTGGATTAAAATGCAATAGATAGAAAAATAAGCTTTAGTAAGATTAGTTTGCATAGCCACTAATAAACGATATAGGGTAGAGAAAATCATGTGGGTGTGTCACATAAGATTTTTGGGTACGGAATCCAAATCTTCATTTTCCGAGAAGTTCACCAAATTTCAGCGATGCATTCCCTTAAACGGTTTTCGTTAGCTATTACATGAAAGAGAACGCTGACACAGGCCATCTTCGTTATTCATGCAGATATTTTGGCAACTCTCAAGCAACTATCACTCACTCGCTTCAGTTCATGTTGAGTAATGATGGCTATTTCCTGGTGGATATTTAGTCTCAACTTTCCAGTACATGAAGGTTTATCTTATAAATGAGATATATTTCTCTCAGAAACAAAAATTCAAGATATTAGCTCAAGGGAGTGAGGGGAGCGATAAATCTCTACTAATAATTCTGATATTCTAAAACACACTCATTTAACACACACGGATCATAAAAATACACTCTGTACAATAGATAACATATTGTGAATTTGTCCAGATTTTAACTGTTACCTCACCGTTTTGATCTGGTACAGTTCTCAATGCCACGGACACTGTAATTTAGTTCAATTTCACCATCACTTCACTAATAAGACTGCGCGTATCGGTGAAATGCAACACGCGCGAAGTAGCCGCTTCTTTAGTTAGCTTTACTCGCTGGGGTGTCGAACACAGGGCTTCTCTAATGTCTCACAAAAGCAGCACTCGCTTTCACAACAGTACTTGATGTCGCATCAAAAACGCAAGCGCTAACTCAATGACTAATTCACTTGCGAGCACACTTGCTTGTGTAGCCGCTCGAGAGAGTTCTAGAATGTTCGTTAGGCGGGAGAAAGAAGGTTCCAGAATTGCGTCGCAAGCGCCTCCGAGGAGGCCTCCTCCAATCTCTGTTTATCTCTCCAACCGGCATGTCGGTCGGCGCCATCCAGTGAACGCTCTGCCCATAGCCGCTGCGTTACAATATACTCAGCAATAACTGTCTTGGCAATTAAGGTCAGATTAAAAGCCAATGTCAAATTTGCTGACTTCATCCATTATCTCACAAACTGTTTAAAATTTCAAACTGAAATTTTTACAGGATGTAGATGCATGCCTTTTACGTTTACAGATCTTTTTTTAGACAAATTCTTTATTAAGGATGATAGGATTTTTTCCTCAGTTATACCATCTTTGGATTAAGGTTTTCCAACAAGTTTCTTTTAAAAATTAATCATCGTGCTATTGACACCAAAGTACATCCACAACACGAGTTTGAATTCGTTGTCATCATCCTAACATTTTATTCATCTGTTTTTAATAGTTTATGAGAGAACGTGACGTTCATACCAGAAAATGCTATTCACAGAAAAAGCTGTTTATAGCAAAGATAGAGAAAGCAAACTAATAATTATTTGCAAAGAAAGAAACTCTATGTCTTGAGGACACAGAAGCTGCCGTATGTACAGCAGCACCCATTTGTTGAAAAAACTTTCGTAAAGGATTGGCTAAAATGTACCTTTCTACTACAAGGTGTGTAGGAGTCATTTTTTTCCCTATGAAGTGCTGCAGAATTCACAGTACAAAATGGCAAATTCTGTACCATTTTTAAAAATATATTTATCGTATAAGTACCCATTGTGCCTAAAATGATAAAATACCTATACATCAAAGTAGGGAGGAAATTTCAATTCGTAAGACTTAAATGCAGAAAAAACCACAAGGGCCGGTGAATGACGACGAGCTTGGATCACCTAACGCGGTACACCGCAGAAGGGCATCGCTTTCTGAAAGGAATCGTCACTGCTGATGATTCGTGTGCATACCACGCCCGAAACCAAGCAGGCAAGTATGGAGTGGAACATGCTGTTTCCCTAGTGAAGAAAAAATTCAAAGTGACTCAATCTGCTAGGAGTACTTGTGACGGTGTTCTGAGATATGCAGGGGTTCTATTGGTGGACTTTGCTGAACAGGGGAACCACTGTGAATGCTGCAGCCTACATGAGAACTTTGGTGAAGTTACGTCGTGCCCTTCGTGACAAACGCCACAACATGAATGCTGACGATGTCAAAATTCTTCATGACAATGCTCGCCCCCATGTTGCTACTGCTGTTTGTCAAAAAATCACCAAATTTGGTTGGGAGGTACTCCAGCATCCACCATACAGTCCGGACCTTGCACCGTCGGACTTTCATTGCTTGGTCCCATGAAGAAATTTCTGGCCGGCCAACGCTTTACGACAGATGTAGAAGTGAAATCAGCAGTCCGCAGGTGGCTATACTCCAAGGAAACGGACTTCTACAAACAGAGCATATTGAAACTGGCATCATGACGGGGGAAATGTGTTGAGAAACTTAGTAACTATATCGAAAATAGGTAAAAGGTGTAATTTCATTTTGATTGTTGTTGATGTTTTAGCTATTAAAATTTTTTTGTAAAAAAATATTGTGCGTTACTTTTCGATCCGCCCTCGTATATTTTAAATTCTGAGGTACTACGGCTGTAGCGTTTGGAAAACAAAACATTTTGCATGCAATGGCCTAAGGATATCTTTGTGAAATACTGTGGCTAATATTTGATTATTTTACTACTAGAATGAGTCGGCACGAGAAAACTATAATGAAATATATCGTATTTTTCACTGAAAAAATCAAACAAGACAGATTTGGCAGAATAAAAGGGCTCGTTATTATTGGTCATGGTGTCTAGCAATTTTGAAGGTAAAATGCGAGGATAACATTATAATTTAGGTTATTAAATTACAATGTAAAAACAAAAATCAAAAAATTGAAGTGGGGATTGGAATTCAGCAATAATTAAGTAATCAGATGTAGCAGAGTTTCCAATATGGTAATGACGAGGATATTAAAAATGGTGTATTATGTCAGAATATTACTACTGCAGTCGAACTTATTGTAGCATATTTTATTTATTTGTGTAATAATCATTAAACGTTGCACAAACGAGCATAAGCTTCACAGGATAATACAGAAAAGCTTCGTTGTAGAGAGTCTCAGTAAAGATTACATGCGGCCGAGTGGACTGTCTCTCTGAAAAAAGAGATATGACTCCAAGATCCATGGTTCAAAATTGCTGCAATAAAATAATCTCAATTCTTTAATTTCAATGCTATGAATCTCGAACACAGTAGGTTAATCCAAATACTAATTATATATAATTTGTAATATTATGCACAGTATGCGACTCGGTAGAATCGCAATATATCTACATATTTCATTTTCATCTTACTTAAGCACGTCAAAGGCAACAGTACAAACATTGAACATCTATATTTTCAAACAATGACAATGTATGCAGAGATGCCTAAAATCGAGTCAAAATATCTAAAAAGGATCTCATGTATTATATTCACATTACCTTCTTTATCCTCTATTGTTTATTAATGGGTATACAAATTATCCATACGAATGTTTGTTTTCCTATCTACTTCATTTTAATCCAAATAAATCTTTGCAGAAATAGCTACATTACACATTTTGTTATAGATACAAAGGAGACAGGGACAGTCAAATGTTTAATAACTGGACGCTACTTGCTGGCCTTAAGATTCCATACTCTTTCCATGCAGTCGCGAAAAACAACCGAATGTTGACAGGACCTGAAGAGAGTGACCAAGAAATGAACATTTCGCACCTTTAATAACGAATATCTCAGAAATACCTTATGCAAAAAAAATTATATTGAATAAATTGTGTTTTAAAGAGATCTACATTTTTTGTTTTAGTACGTTTTCATCTATTGCTTAATGTTTACCAGTTATACAAGATTATACAAAATGCCTTCCGGATGAAGGGGATTTCAAAGGCTATTCCCAGAAAATTCAAGATATACATTTTAGTTTGCATCTAAATATATTTAATGTGTACTATTTTAGTCAAAATCGTTAGAGCCATTTTTAAAATTAAAAAATTTCTAACAATGTTCATGTAAAGGGTCGTTTAAGGTGGGGGATTTTCTTAAAATCCTTCGTGTCGCATCTTTGGAAGGTGCTGAATCTAAATGCCATGTTTGGCATTTATCCGACATTTCGTTCATTGAATTTATGCTGTTCACAGGCGCAAACACACAACACACACAAGACCCGTTTTCTAAAAATGCGTTTTTTGAATTCAGAATTCCTCAAAATATGTATTTCCGGTGAAATCTTGGTATCGAAAGTTGGGTGGAGTGCAATACCATATCCCTACTGTGTTTCCAGTAAAGAAATTAAAAAAAATTGATATGATACACTTACATGACTTTCTATACCCTGTCATTTATTAGTGGGTATACAAACTATTTTTATTACAGGTTATTTTTCCATCTACTGCATTTGAATCCAAATAAATCTTTGCAGAAATAGCTACATTACATATTTCGTTACAGATTCAAAGGGAACAGCGATAGTCAAATGAATTCACACACACACACTCACCACTCACCACTCAACACTCAACACTCAACACTCAACACTCAACACTCAACACTCAACACTCAACACTCAACACTCAACACTCAACACTCAACACTCAACACTCACCACTCACCACTCATCACTCACCACTCAACACTCACTCTCTCTCTCTCTCTCAGAACTGGACGCTATACGTTGACATTAAAATTCTCTATCGATTCCATGCAATCGCGAGAAACTACTGAATGCTGAAAGGACCTTAAAGAATGACCAAGTAGTGAACAATTCGAAGCATTAATAACTGATATCTCAGAAATGGCTCATGCCACAAAGACTTATTTGAAGTAAATTGTATGTTTTAAAGAGATCTGCATTTTTTGTCCAGTGCGTTTTCGTCTATCGCTTAACGGTTAGCAGTTGTACATTATACAAAATTATTTCCAACTGAAGAGGACTTCACGAGCTATTTACAGAAAATTCAAGATATGCAAATTGTTTGTCATGTAAATATCTTTAATATTGTATTTCAATCAAAATCATTATAGCCACTTTTTAGAAAATAAAAAAATTCGAAAAATGCTCCATGTAATAACAAGTTTGGTACTTATCCGACGTTTCGTTTTTGAGTTATGATGTTCACACATACGCACACACACACGCGTGCGCGCGGACGTTTTTCTAAAAATGCTTTTTATGTATTCAGGGGCCTCAAAACATGTATTTCCGGTGAAATCTCGGTATCGAATTTTTGGGTGGAATACAATACTTACCCTACATGCTATACTGTACGTAGTAGAGAAAATAATGGGCCGCGAATCACATAGTTACCAAGCTTCAGTATGTGTCCACCAGGAAGCTACGTATGACAGTAGTAATAGGTACTCTTCAGGACATAATGCCCCAGCACAAGTAGGCCACCCAACCTACTGCTTAGTATCTATCCGAGCCATCCAGTAAAATATTTTAGAGAATTTTTAGGGGAACCCTCACTTTTAAGCCTTATAATTGCATTTTTGTACAATCCCCTCTGATATTCACGCAAATGGATGTGGAACGTCTGACTTCCTTAATCTCCCCCCGTCAGTTTTCCAAGTTCTGGAAATGCTGCATATCTATAAGTATTCTTTGCGATGGAAAAGTCATCGGAAAATTTGAGTAACTATTTATATAACTGACATAAACCTTTGTACCTTCACTTTGGTCCCATAGTGATTTAATAACATAACATAAAAGATACATAGCTTTCACATAATGCAGAAACCCTTAACATATAGAATGGAATGAGGTAAACGTGGTAACTATGAAGATTCGCACGCCTTGGCCACCAAGTTAAACTCTTTGGAAAAGACTCATAGTCTGCACCATCGAGAAAAATAGCCTTGTTGGTTAATAAAAAATATTTGTTCACTGATTTCTAATCTTATAAATGTTCTTTTGTTACAGTGGTTATCATGCCCTGCTAACGAAGTTGATTACAACATAAGACAAAGGAAATAAAACAATACTTGTTTACACGAGGGTTATTGGAAGGTTTTGAGATCCAGAAACATCAGTGAATACATCTATAGAGTTAGAGCAACGGTTTGGCACTGTTTGATTATGCACATCAGCAATATTTGATAAATGGCACTTAAGGAGATATATAACACACGATATATGATTCGTGCCGTTATAAACAGGATCGATTATCGCTTTTTAAGCTCTGCCTTCTGCTTTCTTAAGTGTTACATCCTGTCATCTGTGCAGCATATTCGGCTATCTGTGTATATTGTTTGGAATAAAATATAACCAGCTTTGTTTCTACGCGCTCCCTCTGAGGAGTACAGCAGCTATTTTCTACTCCACGGCATTCTCAACGAAAGTTTTTAAAATCTTTTTTAGATCTTTAGTAATTTATGAATTGAAATTAAAAGATGTTTCATAACCCAGGTTCGTCAGTAAGAATGGGACTTATCAATGGACAAAAATAATCAAAATAGGAGGAGTGGTTTTTGAGATTGCACGCGAAGTTTTTCTCTTTATAATATCACTATAGATTTGCAAGTCAGAGTGAATGCACAAATTAAAAATTAAATTCAGTATTATTTATGGACGCTCTTTAATTGCTGTGGTCCTTAGCATTGGGCGTTAAAGACCGGCAATTTTGCTCAGAGGTCTCCTTATCAGGCTTGGGTTCTTTTACGTGCCGGAACGCTGGCTTTACTTCCCTTCCGAAGGAAGCCGTGTTAAGGATTTTTAAGACTGAAACAAATTCAACGCCCTCCGCCGGATTTGAACCCACGACCTCGGGAACTAGAGCCTAGCATAGTAACCACTACACCACGGAGAACGACACAGTGAATGCACATGGTATACTGCATGTAATGCTGATTTTGGTTGACTAAAATGAACAAATAACTGAAAATCAGTTTGATAAGCAATAATCAAAGCTTTCCCTATTGTATGATGCAATTTTATTCTGAACATACTATAAAATTGCATCAATTCAACCCATAAGTCTATTGTAAATAAGAAATAATCAGAAAGCGCCACTGTAAATAGATTTTCTGTTGTTACAGCAATTTACGGTAATTAAAGAAACGATGTGGAAAACATTAGCGGTTGGCGTTTTCTCATCATTATTGCTGGGAATGAAACCAGCTGGGTGATCTAGCAGGAAATAATGTCCTCCCTCGCACTTTGGATATTTCCAGATAAGAAAGCGTGCATAGATAAGCGTACCCCTGCACCTCCTCCCGCAGTATTGATCAGTTCGGTGTGAGGCAGTTCCTGTTGACAGATTTGTCTCCCAAGGGAAACACGTCGTCACTCACTCAAAAAGCCGCGCAGTCTACTGCCCATCGGTCTGCAGACCGAATGCTCTCCTCACATATGTTCACTTCCACCAACATTATTTTGAAAACAGAGACATTTCAAGCACCCAATGACAAATTATAATCATATCTATAATGTTATTGTTACAAGTGGCTTTATTGGAATTTAATCCTTTACATAACTGTCTTTCAAAATTCAGATATTATTAAATAGATAATTTATTTACCAAGGCATCAAAACTGCTTGATAGCAACGTCAAGGAAACAAAATGTCAATACAATACAATGCAAACTTTGTACTGTCCTTTAGAAAGTCACCTACATTGCCTATGAACTGAAGAGGACATGGTTTAATCATAAATGTTTCTTTTCACATAGAGAAGACAGTAAAGTATGGGCATTGATGGCAAGGTGAGAATTCTGAATTGCTTAAGTAATGGTTTATAATGTGTTATGTGCTGAACACCACACATAATTCGCAAGGCCCTTTTCTGAAGTCTGAATAGTCTATTAGCAGAAGGATGATTACCCCACAATAAGTATCATAACTTAAATAACTGTTTATACAGAGAACGAAATGCAGTTTTTCACGTTACCAAGAATAAAAATACCTTTCTTCAATCTATTACAGACATATGCAATATCTATATGTCAGTCCAAGTGAGATGAATGCCAAGTGAGGCAATATTTTTAACACTTAAATGATTTCAGTCAAATTATAATAACAGCCCGCCTTAAAGCAATATGTGTATAATATATAAAATGCATGTAACAGTCATTGTATTAATGTTTATATTATTATGTACATGTTCAATAATGTTATGTGAATGTATTACGTAATTTAATAATGTTGGAGCTCTGAGAATAACAGTTTAAAAGTTGCTAACAATGAGGTAGCCTTGAGGCAATAATGAATTAGAAAGTTTAATAATGATACTGGCAATTCTTGGAAACAATAATGTAATTTTTGAGACAGTTTAGAAAATAGCCAATCAACAACCAGAAGAAAGCTTAAGTTAAATGAAAGTATTCTATTGGAGTAGGATTAGCCAATCAGAAACTGAAATAGGACAAATTGTACAAATTCAGAAGTCAGTTGCTAGTAGACAGCGTTCCTAACCGGACGCGAGACGCGTTCTCGAGAAGTTTAATACGTATTAAGTGTGAGACAAAAATAGTTTACGTGTTAAAATGTGCAAGTAATTAATAAATAATCTCACAGCTCTCTATATCAGTGAAGTGTTATTTTAATCGTTTAAAGAATTAATAAATGGAGTGAAGTACAAATTATAATCTGTGTAAGCATACATTCTTAAGCCCTGCAAAGAAATCCATGTCTCTAACAATAATACTCACGCAGCCGAGGCAAACAAATATACAATATTTAAAGAAACAGTCAAATTACAAAGTTAATATTTTTAAACTTGGGGCGAAGGCTACCGGAAACTTTTTACCATACGTGCGGTTGCAACTACAAGTTCGGCTCCCCAACAGTCGAAATATAATACAACACTACCATAAAATGAACCTTCTTCACAAGAAAGTTGGCTGAAATGTCAAGAGGTTGAATCAGATGCGTTTATACTGAAAGTTAAGTCAAATGTTTTGTTAGCTTTGAGTGACTCCACAAAGAATTCCTCTCTTTTTAAAAACCTCTAGGAACAGCAGAGAGAAAATTCTAATTTTATACATCCATAAATAACAAGCGATATTACAGATTACGTGTTTCGGTGTTTTTCGTAAAATAAATGATTACTGGCATATAATTTAAACTGACGCGGAATAAATTTGTGAATTCCAAAAAACTGAAGCATGGATAGCTTTTGGCATTTTTCCACCCTACCACAGATCAAAACCGATATTAAACGCAATATCAGTATTTCACCAAAAACGATGTAACAGTATAAATGCATGTAAACAATTTTACAAACACCACACAAGAAAAAAGTTGTAAAATCGGTGTTTAAATTCAAATAAAATCAATAAAATTATTACTGCCTTTTAAACATTGGAATATTTTATCCCATAATTTGGCTGCTGGAATGTTTTGTTTTTAAGTGGTTGCTTCTAGATTGCTTTCTGGAGTCACTGTATGTTCATGTGTTTTCAAACCTCTGCTAAAACGACTTATGTTTGAGTGTTTGCAAAAATTAGTACAAAATAAGGATATTTCATCCCAAATAGGTCTAAATAAAATTACTTTTTATTTCATCTACCTCTTAGGCACCCATGGTAGAGGAAGTATTTTATTTCACCCGAAAATTCAATATCGATATTCTAAATTGTTAGGTCTTGTATAAAATAAATTGCCTTTAAAAAGAAAGGAAGAGCGTGCACGACAGCATAACTCCAAAACAAGTGTCGGATAAAAACGAAATTTCATACTTGTGTCAGGCATCGTCTTGATGGTGCACCCGTGCGAGAATTATGGAATGCCATGACGTGGTGTGATGTCTCCCATTGCATTATCTCACTCTGCTTTTTATTTCCTTATTGTGTTGTCAGAAGCGTTTTTCTTCTGCTTTGCGCCTTGCAATAAGATTTTCAAGGAAAGAAATTCAAGCGGGGAAACAGAAAATGAGGTTATGACTTTATGAGTCATAATCTCACGAGCAACCTTATGAACCATAACCTTCAGCTACCCGAAGCGTCTAAACACTATCACATGTTTCCTAGCACGACTGCCTGTTGGGAGCCCTGCTGTTTCCTAAAAGCTTGTAATTACACTTTTGAAGGAAGTCCACGCTCATTTTCTTATATCTGAGTCAACAATAATGTCTAATTCTTACCAGTATGGCCATATCCACTTCTTCTATAATGGGTTATCCTCCTCTTTGTAGTATTTGCACCCCCAAGGACTTACAATCCAATGCCTTCGGCCAGTAGCCTGGCGAGGAGCAAGCAAACTCTGGATCATAGGATATCCAGGACATGTGACCAGCCCGGTGAAGAAGAAGAAGAAGAAGAAGGAAATTTGTTACCATGCTAGCCTCTAGTTCCCCAAGTCGCGGGTACAAACCCGGAGAAGGGCGATGGATTTTTTCGGGCGTAAAAATCCTTAGTATGGCTTCCTTCGGAAGGGAAGTAAAGCCGGTGGTCCCGTGTCGTAGATTTACGACACGTAAAAGAACCTCAAGACCAACAAAGAGGTCTCTGAGTAAAATTCCCGGTCTTTCCCGCCCAATATAGAATGGGACGCTAAGGGCTACAGCAGTTAAAGAGCGTCCATAAAAAAAATGAAATTCGGCAATGAAAGGGATGGTAGGAAAATTCGCGGATCAAATCATACAATCCAGCATTCGCCTAACGACTAAGGAAAGCCCCCAAAAAATCTTCGTTCAAATTGGCTCGCCCCGCGGGTTTGAACCCGGGATCTCGCATGCATGCGGGCCAAAACCGTTACCGCCTGAGTCATCCCGCTTGGAATCTTCAAACCATTCTTCATTTATGGTCACTAACACTAGTCTGCATGATATCGGATGACTGAAAATTAATACGTGATTCTAACTCACTTTTTATTCTGATTTCAGAACTGCATCTAGTTGTTTTCTATCATGTACAGTTTTTTTCACAATTTCACTTCAAAAATATAGACATATAAAGATATTAGTTCCGCCACTACAAATAAAATTGGGCTTGATGGAGCAATTTGTAAGGGCTCTACCATAGGATGGACCCTTCTTCAAGTACCATTAAAGAAATTTCTCTTCATTACACAAGACAAATTAAAGGCTGAAATTTTTGTTGGTCCTCAAATAAAGAAATTGACGAAGGATAAAGATTTTGAGAAGACAATGAATGAGAGAGAAATAGAAGAATGGACCGCCTTTCGATCAGTTACTGAAAACTTCTTGGCAATAACAAAGATCCCAATTACAAGGCCATTGTCGAAACAATGTTGGAAAATTTCAAGAAGATGGGTTGTAATATGAGTGTAAAGGTGCATTTTCTGCATTCACATATCGACTACTTTCCAGAAAATCTGGGACATTATAGTGAAGAGCAGGGTGAACGTTTTCACCAAGATATTAAGGAAATGGAGAGGAGGTACCAGGGGAGATGGAATGAAACTATGATAGCCGACTACTGTTGGATGTTGAGGAGGGACAGTCATCTTCAAGGATCTGCAAGGAAGTCAAAGAAGAGAAAGTTTGAAAAAAATTAAATGAAACACTATGGCTTCTTGTTTTGTTAAAATGTAGTTATGAAATAAATTAGGGGAGTTCTTGAGATTATTCTTTAAATGTTTTTTGAATAAAAACTTACCTTGTGTGAAATGGTATTTGAATACTTTTCTACGCTCATTAGTAAAATTGTCAAAACATTACTTATTTTGTGTAAAAACCTGACGTGATAGAAAAAAACGGAAGATATTTCTGGAATCAGCATAAAACTTTATTCAAGAACACCTACTTTTAAGAAATCATCTGACAAAAAGTTTGAAAATGCAGACTAGTGTAATAGATTACATACTAGAGTACTTAGTTATGGATGCTGCAACTGAGCAGGATGGTTCAGGCAGTAACTCTGTGGCCCGCATTTGGGAGGTCATGAGTTCGACTATTGACCCATGGGATTTTTCGGGAGTTTCCCCGGGTCGCTAGGCGAATACTGGGAATACCTTCCCCGAATTTACTGTCCCTCCATTTCACCTCATTCTCATTTCACTTTACCTTTCATCTGCTTGGTCTCATTCAGGTTTGTAAGTGTCGGCGGGTGGTCTCGGCGTGTGCAAGGTAGGGGAAACGGATGCTCTGAATAAAACTTCGTCCCCAGGAATGGGGGCGGTCTCCGGGTCCCGGGTCCTCTAGGTTATGTATAAGCCTACAGGGGAAGGGGAGCCGGCTGCAGCAGCTGCCACTGGGGGAGTCTAAATCTGTAAACGGTAGGGACCGTGCCATCTGCCTGTCGTGCCTCCTAGTCCTGCCCCCCTCTGTATCCTCTCATCCTCTCACCTCATCCTTCCCTCCCGTGGGCGCCCCTCGGGTGTCTAGATACAAAAGAGGTAGGTCGAGGTGCTAGGTCTCCCTCCGACCCTAGCCCTATCCTATCCTATGGATGTTGCAACATCGCATACAATTTTGTTTAAAAACAAATATATTTTTTTTCTCGGAAAAATGCCATATGATATTACTTTCTCTACCTACTATAGCTAATACAAAGTATTGTGTTCCACCCAAATATTCGAAGTTAAGATTTCCCCGGAAATAAATGTTTTGGAGCTCTTAATAGAAAAAGCATATTTATAAAAAGGTCTGTGTATGTGTGTGAGGGAGGGGGAGAGAAAGAGCACAGCTCAAAAACAGGAAGTCAGATAAATATCAAACCTAGTTTTCAAGTCCAGTATCTTCTAAAAATGTGACATGAAGATTTCAAGAAAATTCTCCTACCCAAACTACCCTTCACACGGAACATTTTTCAAATTTCTTTTATTTTCTGACAAAACGACTTTGATTAAAATAGCACATATTTAAGATACGTATTTACATAAATAAAACTTATACCTTGAATTTTCTGGGAATGCCTGTAAAGCCCTCTTATTCTTAAGGCTGTTGCATAACTGGTAAACCGTATGAGATGTTACTACTTAAAAACTTGTAGATCTTGTTAAAGCACAAGGTTTATATCAAATATTCTTGTAGTGTTAGTACTTTCCAAGGTATCACTTGCTATTGTTTGAATTTTCAAATACTTATAGGTACTTTTCTCAGTTGGTAAATCACCATTCTTTTTTCTCCTGGTCTTGCAAAGAGCACATGGTATTTCAAAGCCATCACATAGCGACACGCTGTTTAAAAATGTGACTATTGTTTTATCTATGTATCCTACAACGAAATGTGAATTAAAAGTTTCTCTGGTTTAAGAAGAAGTAGATATAATAACACGCTTTTATAAGAATAGTTTGTAGAAGGTGAGTAGGGAAAGTCATGTGAATGCAATAATTCCGATTTATTTTCATCTTAGGCAAGTCTAATGCATAGGAAGCTCTTAGATTCAGTTTAAAGTAAAATAAATATAAATCAATTAAATTCGAAGAATTGGAGGAAAATGGGTTAAAAGGTTGAGAATAGAAGAGTTACAGCCACACTTAAGCTAAAGAATTCTATTTCAGAAGTAAAGCGTATGGAAAGAAACTACAGGATTTTTTCCCACCTACTGCAACAACCCACAGACTGTGCCAAGAGTTTGAGATTAATGGTTTTGTTTTGAAATCCTCGCGGTGTTGAAAACATCGAAGGGCGCGAGTGAAAACGATTCCAAACCTGGAGAAATAAACAACCAGGATTTCCGCTGTGTTGTACAAGTCACGTTGATCTCTGCAATGAATTCTTCAGACCTGCACATGCTTCTTTAATATATTACGTATTTTTAAGCATATTGCTACCACAGGAAAATGAATGCATGTACATTTGTTTACAGCTGTAAGAGGGATAATATAGCATACGTTTTATTTATTATAATTTATAAAATTAAAGCAATAAAAATCACACACATATTTCAGTTTCTTAAAATATTTCCTGCTGTAAATATGCACTTTTGCCAGCTGGTAAGGAGATTTGCTATTCTGTTGCCCAAGAAGGTAGACAAACACCTCCTTAATTGCTTGTACACAAACTCTGTCACCTTTAAATTATTAAAATGCCGATTTCCTAATTTATATTTAATTGTTCTAAAGGTGCACGTAATTGCGGGAAGGATAGGATGCGTTCTTCATGAGTTAAAGCGTGGAAGTACTTTAAGAGTGATTCTGATAGTCTATCCAGAGGTGGCGAAAACGTGACTCGCGAGTTATTTTGACTCGCAGGCGCACGTTCCCTCTGATCAACCGTCCGTTTAATTTTCACATGCTGCTGAGTGACGCCGTGCGTATTGCATATTTGGTGACTCGCACTACACCACTCAGCAGCACATGGAAAACAAATGAATAGACGGCTAGAAAAGGAGTTGCACCTGCGAGTCACAATGCCTCGCGAGTCGCGCTTTCGCCACCGCTGATGCTGTCAAGAATCCTTAGATAGTGCCATTGCTTATACCAATAACGATCTTTTGGCAGATTTTTAGCCATGCAAAGCCCATTGTATGTAAGTAATACGCCAGGACTATACTTATACTGTGCAAGAGAAATGCCGACAGTTGATTGTGTTGCGCCAACCACTGCAGGTTTATGCCGAATGTGAAGGATATTTACTTGCTTACGAAATTTTCATGAAGTGCACTAATATCTGTTTTAGACTAAAGTAGAGCTTTTAACACGAGCCACTCGTACCAGAAATTGAAGATTGTAATACTTAGTGGAATACTTTTTATGACATTCCATTGTTACATCCCTTGTTTCTTGCGATGAAAATTATATGTATATTAAGCCGTGGCCTTGTATCGATTACTCAGTGCAATTAAACATCATGGAGGATGGAGATCATCTACGGATGCTGAAGGCTACAATGAAAATTCTTTAGAAAATAAAAGCAAAATCCCTTCACAGATTCTTTCAAAGAATTCAACTGTTTCCAATTCAAACAACTTAATTAATGCTGTTATTCAATACCAATGTTAGTCCCCTGCACAAGAAATTAATGTTACAAATTATAACAATTGCACAATTAGCACCACGCCAAAGGAATGATAATGATAATAATAATATTACATATAATATATGCTTGTTAGTATATTTATTGCTGCACTCATTCTATTGGTTTATTTTTCAGCAGAATTCTATATATTAAAGAACCATTATGGTTATACAAGTGATCATGTTGCCAACACTGGTACTATGAAGGTCAAACAACAACGAAGGCCTAATCACAACAGACTAGAGCCCGCCATTAGCATGTCCACACAAATATCAGTTGAATACTCTATAATTTAATGTGTTGTTGATTAGGTGGCTCTTTAAACTTCGAATGACAAATTTATTAATTTAATTTACCCGCGGTAAAATTTATGAAATTATTGCACACTGATCTAGAAGAATTTTTATGCTAAATTCTACCCTTTATATCTTAGAGCTGTGATTTCATTCAGCTCCCGTGCTATTCATAATAATGAAGCAAAAATTCATTGATCTTCACGGAAATAGGAACGGAATGATGTGGGGTGTATGTGTGTGCATTGTCACGTCGGACACACTATCGCTTTGTAGCACGACATTGTTGAACTAATTGTTTCGCTTTGAATTTGAATTTGTGTCCAACGCGGCATCTTTCTCTCCCCACCTCCTAGTAAGAGGTGGAGAGAGGAAAGTGGTGAGGGCAAGTAGAGGGACTAGCCTCTTTGTTCTGCGGCGTCAGTCGAGTAATAACCAGAGAGTCGAGTGTCTCTTCAGGGTAAGTGGTTGTTGTGTTGTGAGGTGCGTGGATCGTGTGTGTGGAACATCTCCCTCCAATGTCTGTTCTGTAATCTGTTGTGAACGATGTGGTGACACCAAGGTAACTTTATAATAAACCACAGTAAATGTGAAATTAAGTGTATTTTGTTATGAATATCCCACGTCTGCTTTAAATTTGTGCAGCTAAGTTCCTGGTCCTCTCGTTGCCACTGCAGCTACGCTCCCCAACTTTTATGCCGGGGTAACTAAATTTAATATTTTAGCTGCAAAACTTTTGGCCTCACCCCGGTGTATAACGATATCGCCAGATGTATTTCTGATCTTAGCCTCCCCCGCCTACCCACAACAATCTTCCAAATTCTGGAAATGCTGTACAGCCTGTTAAACATTTTTAGGGGTGAAATATTATTGACAACTCATGATAAATCATGTTAAAAGTTATTTGATTTTGCGAGTAGAATTGCTACTCGAAAAACAAAACTCCACTTTTAACATTGTATAATAAATATGAGGCGTGTTTTTAAAGTAAGTACCGTTTTAATATTTAGTCACTACAGCACTGCAGTCGCGATTTTCAGCATGCACAATTACTTCTTCCATTCATTAGGAATGGAGTGAGCGATTGTCACTTTGTGTCTTCCTGTTGTTACAGCGTTTGGAAATGTTAAAAACAATCGAACGACCCGCCGACAGTGAAGTCAGATCAGTGATTACCAGCAAATATTCATGCCAATTGTGTGCAATTTATAGAGAAACAATGCTCGGCCACACAGTCAAACAAACTCAAGATCTAATCGCATCATTTCGTTGGAAACAATTCGATCACCCTCCCTACAGTCCGGATTTGGCACCAAGCGATTTTCATCTGTTTCTTCATGTGAAGAAATTCCTTGGTGGAAAACATTTCAACGACGATGATGCTTGAAGCAAGAACTGCAGCTTGGCTTTTATCACAGACGGCATCATTATTTGTCGAAGGCATACAAAAAGTGTTTCCCATTACAAGTGTCTGAATAACAGCGGTGAGTATGTGAAGAAATAGTGTAAGGTATAAGGTAGTGGGTGAATGATGATAAAGTATTTAAAATAATGTTATGTTATTTTTAAACAAATTATCGCCTCGTATTTCAGTGATGTTTCACTGCTTAAGCCTTCTTTATTAAGAACCTCCATTATGATTCTGCGAACAACCGATGGATATGCTTCTTGCTAAATGAAAAATTCTAGTATTGCTGTAAACCATTTTGGCAAAACTTTAATATCCAAGCGTAATTTCTCTGCTACGTCTAAGCAAATGATGATTTGTCAATACATATTCCTCAGTGATGCAGAGAACTCTCTTCTCTAAAATTTTCTCTACTTTCCAGCCAGCTGCAAGCAACCTCTTGAATCCAGTGTCACTGACCAAATAACTTGGGCTCAGGAGGAATATGTACTAAATGGGAATAAACGTGTACAATAAATGCGATGCTCCTTTACGAATAGCGAAGGAATGTTTCAATAAAATGCAAGTTCAAAACCAGAGTAATTCTTTGAAGAAGAATTCCCCAGAATTAGCGAGTCACAACGAGTAATTTTCAGCAAATATTGACCTAATTAGCAGTTTAAACCTAACAGCTTTAGCTTAGAACTTCTGAAGATCTGTGGTCAAATACAAATCTATATTTTATCAAGGGCCACCCTCAGATTCGAATGAACAGAAACGCAGCAAAATTTCATTGTGTATTTTTCTTATCTGGGAACCCACTGTGATGTCCTTTTTACTGCAAAACTGAAGATGCCACTTGGCATAATTGAGAACCCAAGAGCTCCCGTTATTTCGAAGCTTAAAGAGCGGATCATCCGGTGCTGTAAAGTTAAACTCCTTGATGAAGAAGAAGAAAGAACTGGCGTGCACAAAAATAATTATATATAGGGCTGGTAATTTCTCTACGTTAAACCTTGTACAAAGTTATAAAAAAGATAGCCGTGAACACAAAACATACAGTCACATATGTAACATAAAATAGGTCTAGAAACTGCAGAAAGGCGTAAACAAAGCATTTGCCATCTTCCCTTCGTAGGACATGTAAATCAGGTCGGTGTTGTAATGACGTAGTGGCAAAGTGTGCAGTTACAAATGAGTTGTGAGTGTAAATCCCACATAAGACTTATGGAATACCCATACAGCGAAATTTAAAAATGGATAATTTAAAACACACATAATAAGAAACGTGTCCTTACGAGTTATTAGATGCACAGGTAAAATGTTATAGCTTGATATGGTTCGTAAAGCAATAGAAGAAGGAATAAATGAAAGACAACACATTGTGTAGTGAGTGTACTACATTGTACAAATATCACATGCTTACTTATAGTACAACTCAGAAACACCAAATTAATTCTAATTATGAATTAATTCATGAATCGTAAATTATGTTTTATTTTATTACATAATTCAAATTAAAGTATGCGATGATAGCGTTGAGGATCATATTCTTCATACCAAATCATATTAACAAACCGTATTAAAGTTAAAATAACATAAATAATAATTCAGTTTAAAAGCTGGTTCCACTACCATTTACACCAAGAGTGTCATTGAGACCACCTACCTATCACTGAACTGGAGAAAAATTTTGAATACATAGGTCAGGTATTTGTAGCCCGCCCCTATGTTTGACCTTCTACATGTTTTAAGGAACAAAAGTTTTCTCAGTGTCGATTCAGTGTTGGTTCTGATGCTGTATTCGGACCCCCCGACCCTGCACACATTTTAAAATTCGGCAAAACCAAGTCTACACATGGGTTTATTCAAGGCCTCCAGAAGGTGGCAATCAGATAAAGTCAAGTGGTAAACATTTGATAAGTAAAAAATAATCTCACGTCGTTCTCCTCCAGTAATTCTCCTCTGTTAATGTGTGGGTCCCGCCTTTCCATGCAGTTGTATGAATTTAAATTTAAATTGAGTTTTTTATTTATGGACGCTCTTTAACTGCTGCGGTTCTTAGCGTCCCATTCTATATTGGGCTTAAAAGACCGGAAATTTTGCTCAGAGGCCTCTTTATCAGGCTTGAGGTTCTTTTACGTGCCGTAAATATACGATAAGAGACCACCGGCTTTACTTCCCTTCCGAAGGAAGTCATGCTAAGGATTTTACGCCCGAAAAAAATCCATCGACCTCCGCCGGGTTTGAACCCGCGACTTCGGGAACTAGAGGCTAGCATGGAAACCACTACACCAGGGAGGACGACGATGTACTGAATGCTGTACTGGAAATTCAAAGATGAAGTTCATGCGTAACAGCTCTCCAGTGGTACGAGATTTGCGGCAACAGCTTCTCTTATAGTATTTACAATCACAGAGTCTTTCATTTGCACGAGTAGTGGCCGATCTGACGCATGTAGCCGACCATGATTCCGCAGTCATTGTTCCAAATGATGCAAAGATCTATTGGTTGGGTGTCATCTATCTCGAAACCTTGGGGTGAAAAGTACTCATGCTTGTCTGTCATTACTTGAGTCGTCCTCCGTGGTGTAGTGGTTACCATGCTAGCCTCTAGTTCCCGAGGTCGCGGCTTCAAACCCGGCGGAGAGCGATGGGTCTTTCCGGGCGTAAAAATCCTTAGCATGGCTTCCTTTCATAAAGGAAGTAAAGCCGGTGGTCCCGTGTCGTATATTTACAGCACGTGAAAGAACTCCAGCCTGATAAAGAACCTCTGAGCAAAATTATCGGTCTTTCACGCCCAATATAGAATGGGACGCTAAGTACCGCAGCAGTTACAGAGCGTCCATAAATAGAATTCAATTTATTTGTCATAACTTGACACTTCCAAGTACTAGCAATATATTAACCTTTTTCTTGTCTCCATATCGTGGCCGCTCCATGATAAAACAAGTGAAGAACGAATCACAACAACGAAGCTTGTAGTTAAGAAGCTTCAGCATGTGTCCGCCAGGGAGCTATGTATTGCAGCTTCACAATAATTTGTACCACTCCTGAGGGCATAAAGCCCCGCACAAGTTGGCTACCTAACCCACTGCTGAGTATCTATCCGAGTCATCCCGTACGTGTTAATGTGATAGTTAATATCTCCCCAATACTGCCATATATCTTCAGTGAATCTCTGTAGTGTTAACATCTTCACAGAGAGATCCTGTCTTTGATCAGCCTCTATGGTGTCTGTCAGTATATTGACAGCGCTTGAAGAAATGTGCTGAAATGCATTAAGATCTTTCCTCTTGACAAACATAATAACATAAGGATGGCGGGAAAAAACAACAGTGGTAATTAATACAGTAAGCCTCTCCTAAGCTCATATAACTCATTGTAACATAATTTCTAGTCAAGTGCTAGTGTCGTAGATTTATGGCACGTAAAAGAACCTCAAGCTTGAAAGAGGCCTCTGAGTAAAATTTCCGGTCTTTCACACCGTATACACAATGGGACGCTAAGGACCATAGTAATCAAAGAGCGTCCATAAATAAGATTCAGTTTAATCTGTCACTTAAATAACAGTAATAGGACAATCGTTTTTATGTTAACAGTATAATACATGACTATATGAATTTGTATGGGTAGTGAAAAATAAAGGCAAAGCTACGGATGAACGGAAGGGGCCCCTGAAAACGGGGCAGAGCACTGCACATTAGCCATCCGGTCCTTATTCTTCTACCGTCACATCTGGGAGGGAGTGTTAAGAGGAGAGACACTAAGGGCAATCAGATCCGGATGACGACGGTCGCAAGCATGGACAGGATCCCTAATGTTTCCAAATTGAACGCATCCAACGCCATCCGGGCCCACACATAGGTTCCGAGCTTCCAGAGGGGTCCCCAAAGGAGCGCCCGCCCTAAAGCACACGGAGACGGGTCGTAATCGAGCTGTCCCTGGAACGACGTCAGGAAGAAACTTCCACATAGCGCACAGCCAGCGCCACCGCCCAGTTGCAACGCGCCGAACGCCGTCCCTGGTCCTACAACCCTGAAACAGATGATAAGGAAGATGATGAGTACAGGGAACGAGAGGCAGGGGAGTTGGTAGAAGATGAACCACACCAGCATTTTTACCTGTCGAACCGGGAAAACCACGAAAAACCCTTGCATTAGATTGGAAGGTCGGCAGGCATCGAACTCGTGACCTCCTGAATGCAAGTCACACATGTTACCGCGGCGCCACCTCGCTCGGTTTGGGTAGAGAATGTCGTGCGGGTATCGAAATTCTGATTGTTTCAGACAATAGTTCAAAATGCCAGTTGTTATCTCTTGAACGACTAATTTTGTGTATTAATTGCCTATAATCATTATTGAATGGGCTATTGCGCTACGACGGGAATTTTTTACTTTCGACCATGTCGTTAGGGTCTACATTTCATATAATATCCACGATTAGCAAGAGTCGAAATATTAAAACATTTTATTATGTGAGCGTACTTTTGAAGGTCCCTGTATAAGAAATTTTCAAAATATGTTAAAGCTGAATACCTAATATTCTTATTTCATGCTTTATGCACTTACTAGAAGTTAAGTTTCTAAATAACTAAAACTTTAACTTTCAAACAGCCCTCTGAAAATTTCAGGTGTTATTTTATGGATATTTTACCTCAAAAAAAAATCTTGTTACATTATCACATCAGTTAGCTTGACAGATACCCATGTAATTTAGAGGCTCTAAATACCTACATATCCAAGGACGCATTCCATGTCTTATATCAGGTTCTTAAGAATCACTGTAATCACTTCTTGCAATTTACGTACAAGTTATGTTATCGTCGTTCTATTGTCTTTAGCTTTACTGCAGTACTGCAGTATGGAACCATAGTATGGAATTGACACACAAGAGGCAGTTAGCTGCTGAGGCAATACTATTGAAGGGCGAGATAGAAAAAAGTTGCCCACTGTTCGATGAAGAAAAGGAAATTCCTTGGATGCGATTACGTTACTTCTTACTGCGAACCAAAGGCATGCATCTGTTAAGGAGAATAGTGAACCTACAATATACCAGGTGGCTCACACAAGCCGTCCTTATGAAAGTTAGTTTATACCGGATAGCCAAAGGTTTGCCTAAGTATGACTGCAAAGGGAACCACATAGTGACAGAGAGGAGGCAGCTAGATGAAAGTCCAATTCTTGAAACCGAACACTTTAACTGCTATTACTAGTCTCAGAGCTCATTCAGTAGAGAGACAGCCTCCTATATGAGGTGTTCCGGGTTCGATTCCCGACGGGACTCCAGAAAGTTGACTTTAAACTAAAACATTTCACGGTATGCCAGAGTCTGGTGGTGGTGAATGTGAGAGTACCTATGAGTGTGTGTGGAGGGGTGTGTTATCGGTTATTTAATAAGCAATTCGCTCATTAACAGCAATTCAGGATTGCCGCCTACGCAAATCTGAACACAAGTGTTAATTCCATGACAGTTAATCTACAATCAGTACAACTATATGGCACCAATTGGTGCCGCAAAGTTAACAAGATTAAACAAAATTCTATTTTTTATTACATTTATGTACCCTTAACGTTGCGTTAGAATTAAATTATGACCTATCATTTTTGGGCGGTTTACCGGTTTCTCCAGGCGAATACTGGGAAGGATACTCACTCCCCGAATTTCCTGTCTGTCCACTTCATCTCCATTTTCTTTTCACTTCACCTTTCATCCGTTGGTCTCCTTCAATTTTGGAAGTGTGGCGATGGTGTTTCGGTGCAGCGTGACAGAGGAAAAGAATGCTCTTTGTGACTCTCTCCGTCCCTCGGTTTTCGGCTGGCTGCCGGGGTATCCGAACTCCTTTGAGGGGCGTTGGAGCCCCTCTGTGCGGGATGGAGTCCCCGGTCTGCCTGTCCGTCTGCCGGGGAGTCTCTATCTGGAAACGTTGGGACCCTGACATTCCTGTGCCGTCATTCGTAGTTTCGGCCGCCCGGAGTCTCCTCTTGCCTCATCCTTTCTCCCGGGGACGCCGCCTTGTGAGGCGTAGGTACAATATCCCCTAGGTGGATCAGTGACGAGTCCCCTCCGCAGCAATTCAATTCAATGAGAGGGATGTAGCGGCCATTACCCTGTCTGCGAAACATTGGACAATAAGTGCAAGCTAAACCACTATGATATCCTCAAAGAGGTAGGCTAACTTGGTCTGCTGTACAACACAAGAAAGCAATAAATAATAGTAATATTATTATTATTATTATTATTATTATTAATAATAATAATAATAATAATAATAATAATAATAATAATAATAATTGATACACAACCTACACACGAGAGAGCGAACAGAACGAATGGGATTAGCGAAATACTGCGCTTGTATACTTGCGCTTGTATAAAATCATTATGGAAAACGAGAGCGCAATTTGTGTCCTAGCAACCGTTTCTATTTACTTCGTTTTATTACTTTCTGTACCACGTATATAGTAGATGGATTGCATAGTAGTATTGCATTCCACTAAAAAAAATCTGATGTGTTACACTCACATGACTTTCTCTACTGTTGTACAAACTATTTTTACAAACGCTTATTCTCCATATGCTTCATGTTAATAGAGATATCGAGATGTCAATCTTATTGGTAATTTTCATGTAGATGCAAGGGGAATATGGTAGGTTTTAAACGATAGTCAAATATTTTAACGCTGGTTGCTATGTGGGGCATTCCATTCTCTTTGCATGACCAGGATATAAAAAAAATGAATAACGAATTTGAGAAAAAGTATAAGTATTGGAAAATTTAAGGGAATAACAAGCAATATCTCGAAAACGGTTCACTCAACAAAAGAAATGTATATGACATAAATTGTGTATTTTAACGCGATCTAGATTTTTTGTGTAGTAAAATTTTGTCTATCTCATGGTTTACTAGTTATGCAAAAGTCGTCCACAATGAAGAATACTTTTGGAGATATTCCCAGAAAATTCAAGATATACATTTTATTTGTCATAAAAATATCTTAAAGATATGATATTTTAATAAAAATCGTTAGAGCCATTTTTGAGAAAATTAAAATTTTCGAAAAAGGTTCTATGTAAAGGGTAGTCTGGGGTGGCGGGATTTTCTTGAAAATCTTCGTGTCGCATCTCTGGAAGATACTGAACCTAAATACCAAGTTTGGTGTTTATCCGACTGTTCGTTTCTGAGTTATGCTGTTCACAGACACACAAACAGACACACAGACACACACACGGACATGTTTCCAAAAATGCTTTTTTTGGATTCAGGGAGTCTCAAAAATTGTATTTCCGGTGAAATCTCGGTATCGAATTTTTGAGTGAAATAGAATACTTCCCCTACTTACTATACGTAGTAGAGAAAGTAATTAGATACCGAAATTTACCGGAAATACATGTTTTGAGACGCCCTGAATCCAAATAAAGCATTTTTGGAAACAACCCGTGTGTGTGCTTGTGCATCTATATGTGAACACCATAACTAAAAAATGAAAAGTGGAATAAATACCAAACTTGGTATTTGAGCTTAGTATCTTCAAGGCTGCGACACGATGATTTTTAAGAAAATCCCCAACACTTCACATGATACTTTTTTCGAAAATTTTGATTTCCTAAAAAGTGGCTCTAATAATTTTGATTAATATACCATATATGAAATATATTTACATAACAAAGTGTATATCTTGAATTTTCTGGAATAGAGTCCTCTTCATTCGGAAGAAATTTTGTATAAACTGACATAACTTGTAATCGTTAAGCAATAGACGAAAACGTACCACACAAAAAAATGTAAATACCTTTAAAAGACACAATTTACTTAATATATTTTTTGTGGCATAAGTCGTTTCTGGGATTAAAGGTTCGAATTGTTCATTACTTGGCAATTCTTAAAGTCCTTTTAGCATTCAGTTGTTTTTGGCGATTGCATGGAAACAGTATAGAATTTTAAGGCCAGCATGTAGCGTCCAGTTCTTAAAACATTTGACTACCGCTGTTCTCTTTGTGTTTGTAACGCAACGTGCAATGTAGCTATTTTTGCAAAGGTTTATTTGGATTAAATATAGTAGATACAAAAATAAGCTTTAGTACTAGTTTGTATACCCAATAATAAAGATAGAGGGTAGAGAAGGTCATCTGAGTATATCATATCATAGTTTTAGAAAAAGGTCTGTGTGCGTGTTTGTGTGTCAACAGCATAACTCAAAACCGAAAAATCATATAAACATCAAACTCGGTACATGAACATTTTCAATAAAATTCCTCCACCTCAAACTACCCTTTACATGGAAGATTTTTTGAAATTGTTGATTTTCTAAAACGTGGTTGAAACGATTTTGATTAAAGTATCATATATTAGAGATTTTACATGACAAATACAATATACATTTTAATTTTCTGGGAGTAGTCTGGGAAATCCTCTTTATTTGGAAGGAATTGTGGATAATTTTCCATATTTGGTAAACGTTATGCCATAGACGAAAACACACCATAAAAATGTAAATATATTTAAAACACACAATCTATTTCAAATAAGTTTTTTGTAGTATCATTTTTTCCAAGATATCCGTTATTAAAGGTTCGATTTGTTCAATACTTGGTCATTCTTTTTAAGTCCCATCCATTTTCAGTTGTTTCTCGCGATTACATGGAAACGGTATGAATTTTAAGGCCAGTGTATAGCGTCCAGTTAAACATTTGACTATTGTTGTTTCCCTTTGTATCTTAACAAATATGTAACGTAGCTATTTCTGTAAAGGTTTATCTGGATTAAAATTAAGTACATAGAAAAATAAACTTTCGTAAGTATAATTTGTATACCCACTAATAACTGATAGAGGGTTGAATAAGTCATATGAATGTAACGCATTAGAATATTTTTTCAAAGTATTTAACATTCTGTACAATGCTTGATATTTGTTATGCTGTATACAATAATGTATCACTTGAAACTGCAGATCCTAAAGGAATAAAAATATGTATCTGACATAGAATTTACTTCCGAGGACTGAAATGGCCGGTGATGGGTTAGCCTTGTACTTGTTGGTTTTGATAACAACCTTGAACCTGCAGATAGAGCTGGGTGAGCACTTTACAGATACAAAAATAAAGTTAGGGACGAGAAGGCGGTGAATTCACATGACAGCGCTTTAAAAGGTGCTCACAAGGGGAAAGAACTCGCAACACTGATACATTTTGTATTAAATACAGTTTTTTGGATATCCAATGCATAAAACCAAAAATAAGCTTTAAAACGAGTCAAAAGACATAAAACTCATCCAACTTTCATTGGCGGTGTGGCCATTACATTCATTTTCAATCAAGCCTAAACTGATTCTCTGCCACGGCATATCACTTGTTATTCAATGGATTGCACTATTTTGCTCTACCTTCAAATTAAATGTTAACCATAAGGTCTAGCACTCATTCAAAATAATTCTGTATTTGATTCAAATCTCCGCATCGCTCTAACATTACCATATTTGTATTTTTTTCACGCTGCATTACATTCGCCATTTACGTTTGTATTTAATACAAACGCAGACATTAAGAGTACTTCAGGAAAGCTACGTAATTCATACTGCTGTATGCATGACTTTGCATAACTAACAAGTACTTGCCGAGGTCAATCAAGCAGAAGCTTTTCCTGTAATTTAACTTCAGTATAGAGAAAGTTGTTATACTGGGAAATCGGATACATTCTGGGTTTAATCACGTTTCCTAAAGTTTTAAGTGTTTCTCAAAGTGGTCCCAGGAGTGGATGTACCAGAAGCGTTTGCAAAGGTCTATCTTGCGTGTGATGTTCTGGTGTATACCACAGGTAAGAGAGAACAGGAGTTCATTCCTAAGTTTCACATTAAATACAGGCTGCTTCTAATTTGGTAGCCCTCATCTTTGAGAAATACGACTTTCTATATTCACCTCAATTAAAGGAGGAGTGAAGCCTTTTGGTTAAAAAAGACCCTAGTTTGGTTTTCGGCAGAAAAGCAATTTCTGAAAAAAATTATTATTCTAGGGCTCCTATAGATCATGTTTTGAATGTTCACTTTTAAATAATGGCATTGATTAAAACATTTCATAACAGCTTTTCTCACGTTCAAAATCTACCTTTTCCCATAAAAATAGAGTAGGGGTTCCAACTTTTTCCATAATATATCTGAAAACTTGTACTTTATTATGGTTTGAAAATTCGATTAAGGTACTTTAAAACTAATTTTCTTGATCATTTATCACTTTGCCTACATTTTTTCAGCTTTGGAGGGTAAAGAAAGAAAAAAAAAACATTCTATGCGTTACAGTCACATGACTTTCCCGACTCACCCTTCTCTTAACTATTCTTACAATTTCGTTGTAGGATACAATAGGTACAAAGGTATTCAGATTTTTAAAGAGCGTGTCGCTTTGTGATGGGTTTGAGATTCCATGCTCTGGGCATGACGAGGAAAGAAAGAAAAAGAAAAAACGAAAAAAAAAGAGTTACGACTTCCCATCTGAGAAATGTATAAGTATTTGAAAATTCAAACCAAAAGCAAGAAACATCTCGGAAGTGGTTAACTCCACAAAAAATGTTTCTATGTAAACGCTAGTTAAATACCATACTTGGTATTTAAATTCAACATCATCTAAGGATGTGAAAGGAAGATTTTCAGGTAAATCCCCACCTCAAACTACATTTTACACAGACATTCTTCGAAAATTTTGTTTTTACCAAAAAATGGCTCCAACGATTTTGATTAAATTGCTATATGTTTAAGATATTTTCATCACAGATAAAATATATATCTTGAATTTTCTGGGGATAGCCTCTGAAGTCCTATTCATTCTAAATTACGTTTATATAACCGGTAAACCGTAAGTTTTAGACAAAAGTCTTAGGTTTGAATATGATTTTGGCGTACTTACCTAAACGAAACAATTACATTTCTTGGTTTTCTTCTAGCAGATCTTCTTCCTCTAAAAATAAAACCCCACACAAACAGAGAACACTCACGCCAAAAATTGCAAAAACAATTCAGGTTTCTAGTTAACTGCTATTAAATTCCTAGTTATTTAATAACAACATATAGGCTAATAACCTAACCCAATAATAAATAGTAATATTTAAATGCTGTATAATTAGTATAATGAATATAATTATGACTAATCTAATATGAATAGTAATAGAATTATAATAGAAATAATATATAATTAATATTATAATCAGTGCGTCATTTCGTCACTAAATGGTTGGCGTGCTAAGTTTGAACACCTGAGGAAATAAAAACAGAGCGTCAACGTACAGATACAATATAATTAACCTTCCCAATACACGTAACAGATGCAGAGGCGTTGCCAGATACGAATGGAACCTAACAATCCAAATATCACCAGATTCCAGTGACTTATTCCATAATGGTGGAAAAATGTCGAAGTTCAGAACTTTGCTAACCTCTCGTATATTGTAGCCCCTGTACGAATAGGGAAAGTTGAACATTTGCATTAGAATTGGAACAATTATAATTTTACATCGGTATTTGTCGGTGTAGATACATTTTGATTTTAATTATTAACATTCATTAATACTTCAAAAATCAAATACCAATTGAAGGGAAACTATGTATACTTATCTTTTTAATGACTAGCAACGTCTGTGCCAAAAGTTAAATCTGTTCTTAAACATCCTTTTTGCACTTTTTCCATATGATGCTACACAGTGTGCCATCAATTTGTGCACAGAATACTATTTTACGGACAAATCGGGAAAAATGATGAAGATATAAGCTTCCAACGTAATGGTTGTCATGTTATAACCTTAAATTTAACGAATCAGAAGCACGAATCCCATTGCATGTTTGCACCAGGTCTACTTATGGTATGAAAGTCACTTGTTCTTAATTGATTTTGTATAGCTTGCTGGTTTAATGGCTGCTTTTTGAAACAACTGATTGTATTCTAAGCCTGTGTATCTGCAGTAAAATTGCAATAAAAGATTTCTTCTAACTTTTGTTTTATTAATACCAACTGGAATACCATGAAAATAAATGAAAATGGGTTTACAAACTTATAGGGTGTTTCACGCCAGGTTTTGTGTACTAAAGCACAGTAAGTTTGGACATTATTTTTATAAAAATGTATGAACCAAGATATTAAATGAAACCGTTAGCACATATCCACACATAGTCATAATATTGTTCGCTCATCCACTTTCACATGTTCAATGTACAATTTAACACACAACTCCCAAAGTTACAACGCTGCATAAATACCTTTCCTTTTGCATATGGGATGTTAAGCACCAAGTGCGACCGGCCCTAGTAGCCGTGTTCACTGGAGTGTATAGCTCCGGCGCTCGGCCAAGCTGAGGGTCGCGGGTTGAGTCCCGCCATGGGCATGTGTGTTGTGTAACGGAGGTAATAAGCGGTAACGAAAACAGTAAAAACACAGTATCATAAACTGGGTAAAACAAGGGAACTTAAAAGGAAGTGCCGGATGTCCGTTTAGGATCTTGACCCTGTATCTGCCACGTTATGCATCTCCAAGCAAAACAGTCGAGAGGTGCGAGATCCGGAGAAGGTGGAATCCATCTGCGTTGTGACTCCCTAGCAACCCATCCAAATGGAAATTTGGCACCGGGGGGGATCCATCCTGCTGGAAAATCACCGTTCCCGAGGCACAGGGTAAAATCGCAGCTGAAGGAACTTTCCTGTATGTTGAGATACGAAGTGCTATCGCTGTGGATTTTGCGAAGTTAAACTTCACTGCTCATCTAAACGTACATGTAGGGCCCTTGGCTCCATGGTAACACGCGAGGCTCGCATTCGAGAGGTCTCGGGTTCGATTCCCGCCGGGCCGACCACTCTGGTTTCTCCATGGTTTCCCCAAGACAGGAGGCGAATGCTGGGGTGATTCCACTTGTATCATGGATTTCCTGTCTATCATTTCCTGGTCCCATCATTTCCTTTCATCTATTTCATGTTTTAGGGCTGTAGGACCAGGCAACGGCAATTGGTGCGTTGGGACGGGACTGGAATTTGCGCTGTGTAGAGATTTCTCCCTGGCGCTTAGCTGGCCGGCTGGGGTCCCGTCCTCGGAGTGGCTGGTTTTATTTAGGGACCCCCCCTACTAGGTTGACGATGGCTAAGGCGTCAGGATTGGTGGCATCCTGGACTTGTTAGGTACTCGATCTTGCCAGTGCGCATCGTCGTCCAGATGTGGTTAACTTTCGGGGTCTTCCCTTCATCCATTCTTGCCAGGGGTCACGCTGGAAGCACAAAGGGCCTACTGTTGAATACGTGCGGTGGTGTGTTCCAGCGGCTGGAGGCCCATCCGGTTGACTAATCCTAACGCTAAAGGAACATATCCGGCAAGAGATGCTCAACCTCACACCTGCAATGATAGGAAAGATGTTTCATGCAACATTGTGTCGCTAGATTTTGTGTGCTGCTGTTGTGTGGTGGCCATTTGGATAGTGGCTGAAATAACACTGTCAAGGATTATGTGTTACGTGGGTTAAAATTTTAATTCGGAGTATTGGTTGGAATCTGAGGCGACGCCGTGGCCGAATCGCTAGACCACTCACCTCTCACCAAGGTGCCGGCCGTCGTAGCCGTGGTCGCTGGAGTGTATAGCTGAGGGTCGCAGGTTCGAGTCCCGCCATAGGTATGGGTGTTTGTGTGTGTATGCGTGTTGTGTAATAGCAGTTATAAGCGGCAAAGAAAACAGTAAAAGCACAGTATCATAAACTGGGTAAAACAAGGGAACTTTTAAAAGAAAAACAAAAAAACGTTTGCCCGGGTTCAACACCGGGGAACCGCATGTAGGATTTGTAGTGGATAAAGCGGCGTTCTAGGCAGGTTTTATCCGGGTTCTCCGGTTTCCCCTGTCATTCATTCCAACAATTGCTGCATCATCACCTTTCCTTTTATCTAACTGTCACTTCATATCATCTCCTTCCTCGCTCTCATAACGGGCTTCGGTCTGATCACCCAACCTGATTGTTCTCTCTGATCCACAGCCCGTGCCCCCCGACAGGCATCTGACCAGGCACCCGCTTATAAGTCCTGGGGGTGTAAGCCCTAACAACGGAGCGGGTAAACAGAGAAAGAAGTAGCAGCTTCGAATCTAAAATTAGTTTTTTCAAAAGAATATCCAAACTTTATAAACACCCTAAGTATTACTGCTTCACAAGTAATATCTTCAGATATTTGTGTGAAACTGTTTAACTTGTTAATAATAATGTAAACTAGCTTTCAGAAAATAAAGAAATAGCAACAATAATTCTGTGCAGCCTAAAGAGTATAACAGAAACAATAGTTTTATTCTTATTGTGGGTAACCTAAAATGAAGTATATTACATAAGGAACAGTTTCTTCTGTTTTCTCCCACTGCACTTGTAGGATCTTAAAGAAAACGATTTCCTCAAGAGATATCTGTAAATCTGTCTTGAACAAACAATAGCTTTCACCCTCAAAAAGAAATGTTTTGTTTACAGAGCTGAGCCTTCTCAGTTGCGCCGAAAACTTCTTGTTCCTGAATGTACTTCTGTCATCGATGTAAAAAGGAGGAAAGAGAAAAGAACGCTACTGAAGAGGCGTCTAAAGAATAAATCATAATCATACGTCTTCCCCTCTATCCTCCCACTTCCATCTCTGCGGACAAGGTTTAAAAGAAAACTGGCACAAGTAACATTCTGGCTATAAAAAGATACGAGCTGCAAGGAAATGCAGGTCATCCAACACCTGAGGTCTAAAAATCCCTTTGGAATGGTTATAACGCTAGTGCAAAAGAAAATGAATGTCTGCTTATGATTGAGATGTCAAGGAATTTCATATGTGTAAACAAATGTAACTTTCTTAGCAGCCGTGTAGTTTATTTTATTTAACCCAGCATTATAGACATAAGATGAAACCGTTTAGTGATGGTCCTTTCTCTGAGCAACAAAGATGCAAAGACCTCTGTACCTACATTATTAAACATACAATAATTAACATCTGAATTTATAATTGCTTAACTGCTGTGCTGATTTTAGGCTACATCGCTGTCTATAACACCTGCTCACTTCTATCTCAGAAAGGGAATGCATGCCTCTTGCTTTCAGCTAACGTCTCATCTATGAAGACTTATATCAGCTGTGGATGCCGATTCATTTCATGATTTATTTCCTACAATTTATAATGCTAAGTTCACATAAAATGTTGTATCCAACTCGTGGATTATCTTAATATGATGTCGCAGAACGTCACTTGTGCGACATTTACTAATGTTATAGTCATCAAGATAACTACTTGTTGCATAAATAAAATTACTATTGTTCCTCACTTTAACACGCACGCTTCTAATTATAAACTGGAATATATGTTGAAAATATACGCAGGCGTCCGTTCAATATATGATAATACAAAATCT
The DNA here is from genome assembly GCA_030765065.1 of Deroplatys truncata. NCBI lineage: Eukaryota > Metazoa > Arthropoda > Insecta > Mantodea > Mantidae > Deroplatys > Deroplatys truncata. Next base: position 67,078,720 of record CM060976.1, on the reverse strand, counting down.
GAATGTCGCGCTCTTTGTTTTCTGGGGACTTTTTCGAATTAGGTTAGCTAACTAAACAATAGTTGAGATGCCTTAGTGGTCTATCTGGAAAACAACTTGAGTCAGCTGAGGAATTCAATGTCCCACCGGCATGTTGTCACAATGGTTGGAGCAACCACACGGAGAGCGGGAGAACCGTGTTCAAATCCCGCTGTGGCATTGAATGTGTCAGTTGATTCTATAATAAAAACTTGCCATGACAGGCTAAGGTCTGCCAAAAGTATAATTAATTTCAATTAATTATATACATAATAATTAAAAATAAAAAACATTAAGAAACACATAAGCACGCAGTATCAAAGTACTAGCGATGGAGATCGCCATTGAGATGCCTTAGTGGTCTATCTGGGAAACAACTTGAGTCAGCTGGGGTAGCTCAATGGTTATAACAGTCTTCAAATCCCGGCTGTGGCATTGAATTTTTCAGTTGACTCTACAATAAATAAACAACATTTTACCTCAAATTTCTTTGCGCATGATTAAAAACGAAATATTTTAGGTACCTAATTTCTAACTAGGAAGAATTATCCTATCCCAACAGCTCCGAAGCTTGTAGACTTGAAGGGCACAGGCAAGCTACTCAATGAAAAGGAAATGTAGCATATATCTAATCAAAATGTTCCAGTAATTGTTTATTTTGGATAAATAATTGATTCTAACATAATAACTGGCTACCATGAAGCCAAATTTAGCATTTTTAAAATTTTGTGTGTGTGAGAGAAGGAGCGTTACCTTTTCATTCAAGAATGGCAGAAGCAATAGCCTGCTGAAGTTAATAGAGAAAAATGTACCACTTATGAGCCAATAATACCCTACTTCTGCAATAAATATAATCCCCATTCAATTGACGTTGTTGGCCTACTCACTGAACCAGGGGCACTATTGCATGCTCCTTTGTAACGTTTTGCAGTAAATATAATTTAAACAATTCATTCATTATAGCAGTGGCCCTCTGTTACTAATGTTCACTAGTTAAATTGAAAAAATCAGGTATGTAAACAATATATAAACTGATTTATTTATATACGCATATTTGTTTATTTATTTAGTTTAAGGTCATTTTATATATATTTTCAGATTACAATTATTTCCAAATAGTGTTTTATATACTTGCAACTTTGCCAACAATTATTTGTATTATTTATAATTTTAATTCAGTATTTGTATCATTTTATCGTTTGGTATGCTTTGCTTATTGCAGCTTCCAATTGGGGAAAGCTGAATTTGTTAGTATATCAAAGACATTAGACGACATGAAATTACTAGAATTGTAAAATTTAGCCTAGCAAATTAATAAAACTGAACTGTTATAAGGAGGCATATCTGCTTGTCTTAGGAAGAAAGGGAAGGTCGGGAATGCCATGATTTGGACTGGGAGTCTGCAGATACAAAATTCATTGACGATTCTGGTAGAGAGTGTGTCCATTTTGTGGTAGGGATCATAACTATTTATATTTTGGCGGCATGTGCACTGTAGGAGACTCCTCAGAGAATAATTAAACTCACAGAGAAGTCATAAGTCCAGCAAGAAGGGGAATGGGATCTTCTGACTAACAATTTACAACTGGCAAAATATGGGCAATTACCTGGCCAAAGTGCTCGAAGCTGGATCAGAATTATTCAGTATATCAAACACAATTATTCTTTTCCTTTTTCTACCACGCACCTAGTAGGTAGACGAGAGCATTACATTCTACCCAAAAATTCGATACCAAGATTTCACCGGAAATACATGTTTCGAAGCCCCCGAATCCAAACAAGTATTTTTAGAAAAAGGTCGTGTGTGAACAGCATAACTCAAAAACGAAAAGGTGGATAAATAAAAAAATTAGTATTTACGTTTCAAAGATGGACATGAGGAGAAAAGCCATAAACCCCAGGCTATCCTTTACATGAAAGATTCTTCGAAATCTTTATTTTCTAAAAACGGCTCTAACGATTTTGATTAAAATAGCATATATTATAGATATTTATATTTACATGACAAATAAAATTCATATCTTGAACTTTCTAGAAATAGCCTATGAAGTTGTCTTCATTAGGAAGGATTTTTATATAATCGTATATAACCGGTCATTAAGCAATAGACGAAACCTTACTACAGATTTCTTTAAAACATACAATTTATTTCAAATAATTTTTTTTGGCTTCAGCCATTTCCAAGGTATGCTTTATTAATAGTTCGAATTGTTCCGTAGCTAGCCATTCTTTTAAAGTCGATTTTCATTGCTTCTTGTGATATCTTGGAAGGAGCATGGAATTTTAAGGTTAGCGTGTAGCGTCCAGTTCTAAAATATTTGAATATCGCTATTCCTTTTTGTATCTATAACGAAATATTGATGTAGCTATTTCCAGAAAGTTTATCTAGATTAAAATGAAGTAGATACCAAAATAAACTTTCGCAAGAATAATTTGTATACCCACTAATGAACGATAGAGGGCAGAGAAAGTAATGTGAATGTAACACAGATAACATTTTTTATTTTCTTCGCATTTAACTTTCATACTAAATAGGCATATAGGTCAATAACCGCACACTTTGTTTGATTAAATAACTTTAATAATTTGCTACCCAGAAATATATTTTAATATCTACATAGCACACGAAAATTCTAGGTTACTTTCTAATTTCCAAAATTTTGCCCTTACTGCAGAGCACGTGGTGTAAATTATGGGCTACTTTTTATGTTATACATATGTTGAACCCGATATTCTGCACCATTTGATGCATCTGGAAAACGCTTTGTATGCTTACGTTTTAAGTCTCAGCGAAAATAAGGCTACTCACGACTGTCAAAAGCTGCCCTTATTTTCAACCCCTTACTTTCAGAATGCCTCTAGGCAATTTCAAGGAGGAGAGCTAATTACATATTCACTAAGGAAAGTATGGGATAGTTCAATAAGTTATATTCTACTGTCTGTCAAAGTGTTTGTTGTTTGGTTTTTGTATGTGTTGGTAATTTTTTGGAAGGATCCCTATTAACTGCGTTGGCGTTAATTACTTCTTTATGGAAATTGTCTCGTGGTGTTATATGACTTTCGCCCCAGTTTGTGTTTTTATTGCTTTTGGATAAGAGAATATTGTTATACACCGGGGTGAAGCCATAAGGTTTTGCAGCTAAAATATTAAATTTAGTTACCCCAGCATAAACATTGGGGGACGTAACAGCAGAGGCAAACGAGAGATACCAGGAACCTAGCAGCACAAAGCTAAAGCAGGCGTCGGATATTTATAACGTAACACATAAATTCACATTTAACTCTGGTTTATTATAAAGTTACCTTGGTGCCGTTACGTTATTTCCAAAAGCTTACGGACTAACATTGGAGGGAGATGCTCCACGCACACACGGCAACACGCATTCCTACGCACAACCACACACTCTGGAGATATACATTAGGATTCACGCTACTCACTGACCAGACAAAGAGGCTCGTCCCTCAACTTGCCTTCACCCCCCCTGACTGGGAGGTAGAGGAAAATGCCGCATCGGACGAGAATTAAGTCACAAACAAAATAATTAGTTCAACAATGTCATTCTACACAGCAACAATGTGTCCAACGCGACAATGCACACACATACGCTAAAATATGATTAACTCTAAGACCCAGCCAATTTCAAGTTTACGTACGGGAATCGTATGCCTATGCTTACTGCTACGCTCCTTATATGGTGATCTCATGATGAAACCACTGCCCTCCCAAAGAAAAATAATTGACCATAAGAACAGGAGAATGATATGTTTTCTATACATTTAAAATTACACTTTTTAAAAACGTTTCACGTAACTAGTGATGAACAAAAACAATACATTTCATACAGGATGCTTCACGGAATGCCATACCATTTATTTACGGTATTAAAACGGCATTGTTGTAGCATCTATGAAACGCTCCAGTTTGTAAAATGGCGGAGAAACGACAATTGGCTGTTCAACAAAAGGTGTTTTTCGCGTAAACAAAGAGTGTGATAGAGATACAAAGACGCTTTTGTGCTCACTTTGACAATATGGGATCTTTGTAGATAGTTTACAGACTTTTCTAACACATGATCCTAGTTCTTTGTTAAGAGTAAAGACGACCGCGCCCCGTTAGCGTCCATATGCTGAAAATTTCGTAGTAGTTCGTGGTCTCGAGTCGAAGTCCCGGTAAATCAACAAAAAGGCTTCTGCTGAGTTGGGAATCTCTCATCGGTCAGTTCAAAGAATTCCACATTCAGATCTGCACTTGTTCTCATACAAAGGAGCGCAAGGATAAGGGGCAGAAGTTACAGTAAGCATTTTGGGCAGTGGGAGAAGGGATCGACTTCACAAAACGAGGTTCACAGACGAGGCGTACTTTCCTCTGAACGGGGTTCTGAACCAACAAAGTGTTCGATTCTGGGTGAGAGAACACCCTCACACATTCCATTAAAAATACTTAAAACTTTAATGTGTTTTGTAGCCACGGGGCCACCGGCTCATTTTTCTTCGATGTAACCGTAAACAATGCCCTATACAACACCATTTTGGAAAAAGGCGTTTTATTCCTCAAATCTTGGCAACAGACGTCCGTATGCAAACACAGAAGTTCATGCAGGATGGAGCCACCTACACATGTTCTCGATTTTCTACGCGAGATGTTTGATCTGCTTATCGTTTTCCTGGAAGAGGACGGCAGAATGTGCGCGCATCATAGCCAGGACATTAATTCGTACGATTTATTATTTGTGGAGATCCACAAAGCAGAAACTGTTTCAAAATATGCCAGAAATGCAGATCAAAGCCCTCATTTTGGAGTTGTGCCGTGTACTACCTTTAGATGTGGTGACAAACGCAAGGGTTTATTTGTAAGAGGTCATGAGGCAAGACGGCGATCATAATGAATGTTATTCACTAGAGAAACTTTCTGAGACCACAGTGAATAATTACGTACCATTCCTGTATTGCTTTAATACAAATAAATGTGTGTTATGTGTAAAACCAATGGAATGACATTTCGTGCGCCATCCAATTTATTTAAATCTCTCTTCAGGCTAACAGAATTTTATGTAAATTACTTTTATGTATTCCAATTTACATTCTATATGTCGTCTTTTTCTCAAAATTAGTTGCTTCAGCTTCATTAATTTAAAAATCCTCTCAGTTATTCTATATATTTCTCAACTACTTGTAATAATTTGGAGGTGCGTAGGAATTGCAGAGCTTAAAAGATGGGCGGCAGCAGGGAAATGCTAGAGGCCACTCTCCTTTGCAATCTGAGATATTCCAATTTAAAAATGTTCGAGTATGCTGATAAACAAGTAAAATTACTGATGAATAGAGAACCCTCTTCCATACCAGGTTTTAAATCTTTTTTTTTATTTTGAAACATAGACGTTGTTGAAACAAATTCTGTTTAAAGCTATAGGATACGTTTTTACACAAACGGCTACGTTTTTGGCACTGACGCTTAAAAGGTGATTCTGAATGACAGTTTGACTCCCTCTGCCACGATGATAATGCCTTCGATTTCCATTTCATGCTAGATAATGTCATGCATGTTGTCTCTTCTTGTGCCTATGGGGAAGGAAGGCCTATATTCCATTTTGAATCTATATTCATTATTTGTTTTCATGAATTTTATAAAATTATTTTCCCCGCAAGCTTGTATCTCTATTAATTCTGGAAGGTATTGCCAAAAAGGAGTTATTGGTTATATAATATCATGAAAATCCATATTAAATACTTAACAATAGTCATGTGGTGATCATGTTTATGCTAGTTATAATATTGCTATCTCTTTGCATGAGATCATAACAACTGAACAATAACCGCATAACACATAAACGTGTAGATTCGAATGCTTTGGTTTCTGTAGTGTTTTTCTTTATTTAATGTTGGTGCGAACACCTTATTATCTGTGTTTCAAACCAGCTCTGGGTGAGTCAATCTTTTATTGCTTTGAATTCAAATCTGATAAACATGCTTTAGCCTGAGAACAAAGGTCAGGCTTAGGTGAGCAGCAAAATGGGAGGATTACAGAAAATTTTACCTGAGTGGCTGGAAGACATGCTTCGTCATAGCTGTCCACATCAGACCTTGAATGAGCCTGTCTTGTATTGGTTTAATGCCAAAGTTTGGCACTCAAACATTAACCTAGGATCAGCGGTCGATTTCAGGCTCAGGAGCGAAGGAAAAGGGGTGAGTGAGTCAAAGATTAAGTGGAGTGCTAGGACGAGGTAAGGGGTGGAGGGCTGGGCGTGGCACTAGCAGTTAGTGTTTCCTTAGAAACATAAACCACTGCGCATTATATCGGTACGACTACATACACTCGACTGTACAGCGAATACTTTCGAAATTACTATTGCTACATCAATTTTAATTGTAGTAAACTATTCTACATCAATCACCTCTAGATTTTGCTGTACTCTATTTTTGTGTGTCTCTTACTGCTCCCAATCATAGCAATTCAAAACAAATAAAAAGTAATGTACGGGTTATTTATAGAAAGTTGAATACATGAATTATATTTGTCATATCAGTATATTATACTTATGTCATTTGAATAAGTAAATATACCTAGTGCCATTTATTAGAAAAAGTAATGTAACTTTATGTATGCAAAATATGGTTTACAGCTAGGGAATTTCTTGAAAATTTTCGCAAATAGCGCCTCTCTTGTATTTTTCCAAATTTAGCATTTGATCTAGCATTATCGGGTGTAATATCACTGCTTTAGCTATTCACTCGAGAATTTTAAAAGGAAAAAATCAAATAAAAAAGCGTAGATCTTATGGATAGGCCTGCTCCAGAGCATAAGACGTCATCAGATGCATTTACGAAGTGCTTTGTCGAAACATTTCGAAATAGATGAGTGTGTTGTTCACGTAGATGAAGCTAGAAGAAGTATATATATAGATACGCTGCACTTTCAGTTTAGATTCTTGTAAAGTGTGCGTTACTAAAGACAGCCACAAGGACGAAGTACACCTAACCACGGCGTTATGATCCAAAAAGCGTTTTTAATTTCTCACACGTAAATAGTAAGTAGAAAAGATATTGCATTGCACCCAAAAATTAGATACCGTAATTTCATCGAAATGCATGTTTTGAGGTCCCCTTAATCCAAATAAAGCATTTATAGAAAATGGCTGGTGTGTGTGTCTGTGTAGAGCATATCCAGAAATCGAAAAGTCGGATAAATACCAAGTTTGTGACACGAAGGTTTTCAAGAAAACTTCCTCAATCCAAACTGCGATATCTTACAAAGAGTACGGAATTTTAAGACAGCGTATAATGTACAGCTCTTAAATGTTTGACTATCGCAATTCTCTTTTTATGTGTTACGAAATGTGTAATGCAGCTATTTCCGAAAAGTTTTATCTCGATTAAAATATAGTCGATAAGAAAATTAACTTCCGTAAGAATAATTTGTATAGCCACAAACAAGCGACAGAGTAGAGAAAGTTATGTGAATGTAACACAGCCGGGTTTTTTTCTGATTGCCAAACATCCAATTCAGAGATTGAAGAGCACCCCTAAACACTTTCGATGATTACAAACTAGTAAACTACTCAGAAGAGTAGATACTTTTTTAAATGGGAGCAGCATAGAAGTGCAAATATTTTTACATTCCCTTTGAAATGAAAATAGAACACGAACTATTATTTACGAGGGCGATTGGAGAAATAGTATAAAATGCACTTGCGCTCCCGGCTCCATAAAGATGCATTGTTATAATCCATTGTTCGTATTAAACAAGTCTGTGTAGATTGAACTCAATTGCATAACTGTTTTGTCTTCCAGAGATAATGAAGACGAGTAACAAAGTCAGATTAGTACTTAAGATCGCATTAAACTTAGGTTTTAAATGGATGTACGATTGCATGCAAAAAGTGGCCCATTGTTTACATTGAAATATGCAGCTCTCCAAACGTCAACTCAACCTCCCTCTTGCGTAATTATATGTCACTTGTTTGACAAGTGTCGGATGTCACTCCAACAGTCACATAGGAGGAGGGTAACACTCATTGTCTCTATATTCTTAGTAGCGAGTTAATCATGTTAATATTAATAAGCGTGACAACAATAGTCTATTTCACGACGCTTTTTGTTTACTAGGATCATATCAGTGTCACTATATAATTACTAGTCGGCCATGATCTGAGTGCGCTTGGAGAAGGGCGCACTGTTTTTGTTGGCATACCTAAACTATATTCACTCTTACGTTGATCCGGGGCAAAACAAATCCACGTGGTCAGTGCACCGTGGTGCAACACGGTAGCAATGCGCCCAGGAAAGTTTCCATGCTAATCTCTGAATTTTAGAATGAATTTATGCTTAAATAGTATAATATTCTATACAAATACCTAAGGTTTTATTTAACGCTGATTTATACCGTAAAACAGAGCTACAAGTCCTATGATGCAATTCGTGTGAGTCGGCTTACATCCGGGTATGCGCAGAATATTGTTTACAGCCAGAAATCAGCAGTTGTGTTTAGTATCATGGAGGACGGTAAATTTGCTCTTGTGTTTTCCTCGAATTACGTAAAGCTTTAGCTGTGCAAACCATTTAGTAGTGGTGAAAAAATAGTGTTGAATCTTTATTATAAGTTATGTGAGAAATATCCAAAACTTTCCGCGAAAGAAATGGTGAAATTATCTTCTGAATTCACCAGTGTTTCGACTACAAGTATAAACAGTGCTTGTGCAGAAAAATCTGAAACGACAAAAGTGGTTATACCCGGAAAGAAAGAAAAGAAAGAAAGAAGACATATGAAATACGAGATACAAGAATGTAATGATTTTGAGAAGAATGCAATTCACATAACAGTGCACAATTTCTTTTTTAAAATGAGCCGCCAACAGCCGCTTCCAGAGAGCGAATAAATCAAGTTATCGCATACCTGTTACTTTATTTTTCGCTCATTTATTTTATAATTAACTATTATTATATGTGCAAACGTTTATTTTGTTGCAACTATCAATACTATCATATTTAACCCTTAAAAGAATATGCTAGTCACCATTTCAGTTGTCGAAATAAGGACTCTGTTCTTTTTTGCACTACGTGCCGCTTGTACTGGACACGTGGTCTGAAAGTGTGACTATTTCTAGTGCGAATGGCGGGAGGATACATTATAACGGTGCACTGGTCACCTGGGGTTTGTTTTGACGCGGATCAACCTAAGAGTGAATACAGAGTAGCATCATCAAGGTCCAGGGAAGAGAGGGGAGTGAGGAGCAAGGCGATAGGGAAATGTACAGTTGCACAATAAAACAGCACTACATGTTCATGCCTTAGCCTCGCTAGTAAATGCCACTCAGAAGTGTGGATGTTTTCTTTACCTGATTGTCCTTCCGATGCTCCGCCCACTTGTTTCGCGACTGTTTAGCTGCTCTTTCCACCGCATGCACTCATGTCATGGCCGACTAGTACAATATAAAATTGTATTATAAACCATATACGTATTATTATTCCGGTATTAAATCCTTATAGATTAAACTTGTTACCCAAATTGACGAACAGTACATAGAAATATTACCCTCGTTGTAAAGTTTTCCACTAATAACATTTGGTTATTCGAGGTATTCCCACAATTCAGTTGACATTTCAACACTGCGTCTCTATTCGATAGCGACAGTAGCGACATTTCAATGCCTACTTTCTTTTAACGTTACAGGCAACTCATTTCTCAGTCGTTCCTTCCTCTACAGGGTTGAGTGTCGAATCGTGTTATATTCGGCTAGCTATCTCTAGTTGTCTGAATCAACCAGAGCAGAATTCTTTAAGAGAGACTGCTTCCCATCCTTCCTTCGTTTCATTCTGAATATTTCATTATTTAATTATTGTTTCTTGAATTCATTCCAAGCCAGTAGAGAGAAGCGATAAGACTTAGTGGAGTCAGCTGGAAACCTTACGGATCAAAAGCATTATTGCGATCTAAAGGAATGGAGTTATTTTGCACCTAAGTGTATGCTAGCAGAAATTTACTAACTAGTTAAAGAAATGTGTCATAATTCTACCATATATTGTAGCAGTATTTTCAGAAACGCCGTATGAATACACTGAGTATTCATTTCAAAGTGTCACGACGTCATTGTTTTGAGGCAATGTTTTGAAGCAAGTATCACCTGTAAGGGGAGGGACGTAACGTAGTACACGTCTGGCGGAGAAGTTGCCTCGCAAGCGCGGCTTTCACTCCGAAAAGTAATACGGTAACGACATTACCATAACCAAATTAATAATAAAACGTAAATAAAACAATATGCCTCGCAATGTAACACGCAGCAGCATAGAATAAAGTAAAAAATGAATTTTGACAATCTTTTTTGCATAACCCTACCAGCGTCCATTCCTCCTACAGATTATATTTTTATTTACATTTGCCGAAGGGAAGCCATAACACACACGGTTGACGAATTCATCTTGCTTTGCCTAATGATTATAACAAGTACCTGCTTACAGCTTTCACGCACTATCGATATCGAACAAACAATACACAGCGCGAAAGTTTTGATGGGACATATACCGTATAGAGGGTCACCTACTGCCACGACGTGGAAGTTTTTCACTTTCAGACTGAATGCCGCGCTTGTTAGGCAACTTCCCCAACACACGAGTCATACGCCTGTGAGGAAGAACTAGGCGGATTGAATTCTAGGCTAGACAAGTGACGACATACAACCTGTCATGGCACACTTTGAAATGGACACTCAGTAGAAGACAATCATCGTCCCGGAAGACTGGGATCAATGAGAGATCATTGTTTTCAATGCTTTCGAAGACAGAGGGATTACTTGTAATGGGATCACCAATAGGGGAATTGATGTTCTTGATTTATAGACTTTCTCTATTAATTACCATTTGACAAGAATTCCTTATACAGTATATTATTCATACAAAAAGGGGTTCCTTATATATTTTAACTCATTACCTGGAAACTACTTCCATTGAATTATATGCAAGATGCAAAACAATAATCGTCTGTTTGAGGTTGGTTTTTGTTTGTCATGAAGCCTTGTGAGGGTAAAAGGAAGAATCGCGTAGATTCAACCGCTCCTATATGGTGACCAATCCAAGCTGCAGTCTTCCAAACAAAAATAGAAAAAAACAGTATTCCGGTGTTACCTAATGCAACAAAAATTACTTAACATGAGGTGTATATTTCAATGAACTTTTTAATTTTCCTGCAGTAATCTTTTATCTATCTCTCAGCAAGATTATAGATTATACAATATGTTTCGTTGTTTATACTACATTCATCAGGTCAACGTTTCACACATATGGCACTAAAGTCGTTGTAGCGGAAACAGAAAATAAGGAAGTTTTTCCAGGTAAAGGGTTGTTCAAGGTTGACAGAACTTGTAGAAAATCTTCGTATTGCATCCTGGAAAGACCAATGTCTCAAACTCCTGGTTTTTCCTTTGCTAGTTTTTTTTGTTCAAGAGGACGTACATATACTTTTCTAAAAGTGTTTCTTGATTTCAGGGTTTCTAAAAACGTGTATTCTCCGTGAAATATAGACGTTTTAGTGGAATAATACTACCTCTACCTTCTACAGCGCTACAAATACCCTGCAAGCGCCTCACATTCTCATATATATAATGATAATATGTTTTATTATAAGAGATGTTGGAAATGTTGTTCTCTTGTGTATACTTCAAGCATCTTCTCAGGAAGTTTTCATTCACGCTGGAGAGTTCAATATGTGATGTTTTATTTAAGTTCTTACATTATATGGTTTTTGTTGCACACGCCTTAAAGTTCCCCATAGATAACACTCGCATACAGTCAAATCAGGAGATCGTGAAGGCCGTAATTCTTTACTAACTACCCTATCTTCAAAAACTTCCTGAATTAAACCTAATGAGAATTAAATAGCTCAGTCGGTAGAGCACCTGTCTGCTGCGCGAGGGGCCCTGGGATCGATTCCCGACTGGGTCATTGACCGTACATGCATATTTAAGATACAAGGTATGTGACAAAACAAACAACAGAAAAATAAAACAAATCGGAAAAGAAAAAGAAAAAGGAAAACAGAAATAAATGACCTTTAACTAACTGAACAAGTTTGACCTAGCTCCGCGCACTTTAGCCAAGAAGCTGCCCATGTTTTGCCAGTTCCTCTGGTCAGCCAGCAGATCCCAACATGCCAATCTCTTTCTTGACGAACGAATTTTTCTTTGAGTTCTTCGCTGGTTCTCCCAGCGAGGGCATTCCGCCAAAATATGTACCCAGTCCTCATCCAAATCACAAAATGGGCAGATTCTCCTGCCAGAATCGTCAGTCATTTTCTGTGCCCTTTAGCTCCCCAGTCTAAACCATGTCATTCTTGATGTTTCCTTTCTTACTAACTTTAATATATATGCCTCTTTACCCCAATCAATTTTATTTCATTTTCTAGACTTAGAGAAGGCTTAATTTTTCAATCCGATTCTATTTCCTGTTGGTTGATGTCTCCTTGTCTTCTTTTGACACCTTTACGTATGTTTTTGTCATTTGTTTCAGCTCTTTCCCAAACTGACCCCATGCCTATTCTCCTAAAACTCCTTTCCAAATCAGCTGCCCAAAACTTAAGAGACAGGTTTTCTCGCTGGTATTTATAACACTTGGATCGTAGTGTGGAGTTATCCCCTTGTATCAGCCTCAGCCAGTACTACACAGTGGCTTTTACAGTGTATTATGTCTTCATAACATCCCACCTCCCCAATACTCTCGAATTTGATTGCCTTGTGAAACTCCAAGACCTCTTTTCCAAAATGCTACCCGTGTTTTATTTGCATGCTCTGCTCTTTCCCATCCCCAGATTTTGCTTCCGTATAACAAAATCGGCCTTATAATTATGAATGCGAGTGTGAATGTGTTTGTGTGTGATTTAATGAATAAAACCCAAAGCTTACCAGAAATTCGAGACAAGCGAATACGAGTTTAACACCAGTACGTATAGGCAATAATATATGAGGAAAAGCTGAAAGGGGGGTTCAAATGGAACTAAAAAGAATTACTGACTCATCAGCTGCATACGCGGTAGCAAAATATAGTTGGAAAAATCCAGACTGAGTTCAACGCCGGTCAGAAGTTTAAAAAAATGATGTGAGTCATTCATGTGCCTCTCCGCGTTCAAAATATATAAGCCCTATTATTCTGTATGCATTTACTGCACACCAACTGTCGCGTCATGTAAGAGAATCTCGTGTGTAAAATACGGTTTCTCTGTAGTCCAAAATCTGTTATTTTGCTATGAAACATACCTATAAAAATGGAACCATGCGTCCTCAGAGATCAATATTAAACGTACGTTAATCACTCTATCATTTCGCAAAATCCAAATTTTACCAAAATCTGATGATCACATGAAAAATAGGTTGGTTGCATGCAACAAACTTCCACACTAAAACTAAAAGAAAACAATCAAGCAAAAAATTCACTCAGTTTCAGATATTGAACTCTTAAATATAAATGAAAATTTTCTGAGAAGATGCCAGAGGACAACATTTCCAACATGTCTTATGTTAGGGAATGTGATTATTATCATTGTAATTGTAACTGTTAATATGAGAAGGTCAAGCGGTTGCAATACAAAAAGCACGTAGAGAAACTGCAAGCGTGTAACTCTCGCACCTTCTTTGACGTATTATAATAATAAAACTTGCATTTACATCACAACAAACTAGTGGAAATACCTGTCTTCACCGTAATCCGCTAACTTGAGTTTTATATCTACTGTGTCTTTACCAAAATTATCCCCAAGTCCCATCATGGATATAAGAGCAAAACTTTCAGAAGGTAGTGCTTAATGATGGGACGATACCAGTATTTCTCGATAATCGATACTCACTTTATAAGAAACTGTAAAGAGATAGCTTGTTCACTGTATTATGTTCTTAATAGTAGTTCGTGTGTATAAACGCACGTAACCTATTTTGTATTGTATACTAATTCCGAAATTCTTCCCGTTTGACATTCTCCAATTGGCAGCAAGTTTTTATGATGATAATGCCACAGATTGTATATCCCCTATTGTTAGGCAAGGCTAATAATGATGATGGTAATAATAATAACAATAAATTTGCTTGCCTTTTTATATAACTATATCTCATGCTGAAAACTTTCTTTTAAAGGATTTTCTATCCGTATTATGGAAATTAGTCGTATGGTATACCTGCAAGCTATGTTCGTGGACTGAGTTTGACTTATGTAAACACAAACTAAAAGATGTAAGGAACAAACGAATATTTCCATACGTTGTATTATCTCACATCTTAAATTCTGAGTTACTTCCGTAGGATTAACAGGATTTTGGTCACCGGAATGGGTATATATAATGGTTGAGAGTATGTCACCAAGCCAGGCTGTTGCAGAAACGTGATTTAGTGAGTCAGCTTAATTAGTCTCATTCACAACTCAGTTAACGCTGCATGTCATATGAGTAGCTCTTCTTCTTTCTCCATTGTTTTGTATGATTTCATTTACATATAAAGCTCTATGGAATGTTGCATTGGTTCCCCAGAGGAAACGCAGTCAAGGTATATCAAGAACTATAGTCCAGCAACTATTTGGGGTCCGTGCGAAGCAATAACTTGAAGCCCCGACAGCTTTCATTCCTTAGCTAACATAAACTTAAACACAACAACCTTCAATAAAGCAAAACTTAAAAATTTAAAAGTATCGAAAAAGTATCGAAGGTTTATTTCAACGTATTAGACATACTTCGATACCACCGAGCATCGAAAGTATCGACAGTATCGAGGTCCCATCCCTAGTAGTGCACCGGTTTCATTTACTACGAATCTCATTTATTCTGTGCCACAATCTTTAAGTATAAACTGCTTCTTTGGTCGAATAGTCAACCCAGAGGATGCGGGTTCGATTCTCGGGTGGGCGGGGATCATTCTCTATCCTCCGCAGACATGTGAGTGTCTTTAATAGTAAAAGGTGTTACAAATCAACGTTAAAAAAACCTACCGTTCAACGAGTAATAACGCTATTAGTTGTTTAAAAGTAAATGGCCCCGATATACCTTAGAAGTTAAACGGGGTTAAATGAGTGAAAGGCTTTAATATAGAATTTACAATATTCCTCTGCCTTCGGACGTTGTCTGTTATAGCCAGAACCTGATGATCTGCTTAAGTGGACCGCTGATGATAATTGAATTTCCCGGGTCGAAAACGGAAGCAAAACTTCGGAGCTCCCGCAAGGGGAGGGGCCTGAGTCTATCATCTTCTTAACTAACCAATTAATTCGGAGAGCGCTCTGTTCTAAGAAACAGATTTATAAACTTAGATTCCCGAAAATGCTATCCTTTCCGGTGAATCGCGGAAGCCTGGCTCGCAGAAAACTGAAAGCGTTGCTCCATAGAGTCATTCAGCTTTTACTTTCTCTATATAGTGCGTATTACGTAGAGGATTTCATTCCACTTAAAAATTTGATATCAAGATTTCATTGCAAATACAGGGTGAGCTAAAAGACTCCGAACCGCTTGCGCGGTGTTTTCCCTGTCCGCGTCCTCGCGCTCGTTGCCGTCTGCCGCTATCATAGAATGGCGCGGATGAAACCATACAACATTTTTAAAACTACTTTTAAAGACTTAACTTACCAACTTTATGAAAGGAGATGTTGAAACTGCCACCGACGTTGTCCATGCATTTTTGGCACCTCTTTATAAAACTATCCATCATGGAATGTTTGGGGGAAATTTTCCAAACGATGACCGATGTCGTCTAATGCTTCTTCGGTAAGAACCGAATGCCGTATTTTATATTTCTTAGCTTGAACAGTTCCTGTGGCCGCAAATTTACTGTAAAGTTCATGGATTGTTGTACGGCCTGGAACTTTTACACCTTGATATCTTTCTGCAAATTGTACTTTCACTTGGCGAGCTGACTGAGTTAACACTAACAAATCATAAGTAAATACACGCTGTGTAGTAGAAAACATATACTGAGCCATAATATACTTTGTGACCAAGTACCGGACAAAATAATAAATAACTCGTAATAACTTAGCTACTCACATCACCGTCAACTCAAAACTGCACTTCACACTACTCAACAAAACCACAACAGCGTGACTGTTTATAGCAGCAGTGCGTTATCATGTTTTTATCATATTTCCACACGCCCAGTGGAACAACACCACGCAGCCGGTAATATTGTTCATAAAATATCCCTCCGGGGTAACTTAAAACATAAAATTTTAAAAGACAAATCCATACACCTTGGAAGAATTAAAACAAAATATCCGGCAGGAAGTTTCTCAATGTGAACTACGGCGAGTGATGGATAGTTTCCTAAAGAGGTGCCAAAAATGTATGGACAACGGCGGTGTCCAGTTTCAGCATCTCCTTTCGTAAAGTTGGTAAGTAAAGCCTTTAAAAGTATTTTTATAAATGTTGTGTGGTTTCATCCGCGCCTTTCTATGATAGCGGTAGACGGCAACGAGCGCCGAGGACGCGGACAGAAAAAACACCGCGCAGGCGGTTCGGAGTCTTTTGGCTCACTCTGTACATGTTTTGAGGCACCAAAAATGAAAAAGGGTATTTTTTGAAAAATGTCCATGTGTGTGTGTCTGTAAATCTGTAAACAGCATAACTTAAAAACGAAAAGTTGGGTAAATACCAAACTTGGTATTTGAGTTCAATATCTTCCAAAGATACGACAAAGATTTTCAAGAAAATCCTCCACCCCTAACCACTCTTTACATGGAACATTTTTAAATTTTTTTTATTTTCTCAAAACTGTGTCTTAACGATTTTGATTAAAATACCATATATTAAAGATATTTACATGACAAATAAAATGTACATTTTGAATTTTTTGAGAATAGCGTGTGAAGTCCTCTTCATTCGTAATACATTTTGTAGAATCTTGTATAACTGTAAATGTTAAGTGATAAACGAAAACGCATTACAAAAGAAATATACGTCTCCTTAAAACACTCAATTTATTTCAAATAATTTTTATTGTGGCATCAGCCATTTCGGAGATATCTGTAATTAATGGTTCAAATTGTTCAATACATAGTCACTCTTTGTTAATTCCCATCGAATTTCAGTTGTTTCTGGCGACTGCATGGAAACAGTATGGGATCTTAAGGCCAGCGTATAGCGTTCAATTGCAAAACATTTGCCTATCACTATTCCCTTTGTACTTATAACGAAATGTGCAATGTAGCTATTTTTGGAAAGATTTATATCGATTAAAATGAAGTAAATAGGAAAATTAAGATGAGTAGATGAGTAATTTGTATACCCGCTAATAAGCGAAGAGAGCAGAGAAAGTTATATGAATACAACGCATCAGATTTTTTTGTCATATTGCTGACATTTTTGCCTACCGAAGTTTATCATTTGGTATAAATTTTATCTTTGATTGAATCTGTTCTTCAGTACGGCATTATAGGAGGAGCAGTTCATCTATCACTATCATTATTGCTGTAATGTCGTTACAAAGAAATTTTAATTAAAAAAGAGAAGGAAAAGCTGTATAAGAACTTCTGACGTGTTAATACAACTTACTCAAAATCCATCAATTTTATGGTAATGTTCTACTAAATTATACGGGCATATATACAAAATCAGAATAAATTCCCGTTGTATCGCCACAAATGTAAAACAAAGCTGCTGATTCTGAATGCTTGTCTGAACCTTTAGGTTTAACAACTGCAGTGTTCAATCACAGTAATTGTCTTGGTCCAAGGTGCATGATAAAAGCTACGGATTTGCAACAGTACAACATCTCTCAATTAAATAGCTCATATAAGCATTATCAGGATATAATTTCCAAAATAAAAATAATTTTGAATACTTCTGCTCTAAATTAGATTGAGTTTCATTTATGGACTCTCTTTAACTGTAGTGGCCCTTAGCGTCCTATTCTATATTGGGCGTGAAAGGCCGGTAATTTTGCTCAGAGGCCTCTTTATCAGGCTTGAGGTTCTTTTACGTGCCGTAAATCTACGACATGAGACCACCGGCTTTACTTACCTTCCGAAGAAAGCCATGCTAAAGATTGTTACGCCCGAAAAAAATCCATCGCCGGGTTTGAATCCAGGAGCTCGGGAACTGGAGGCTAGCATGGTAAGCAGTACACCACGGAGGACGACATATACTTTGCTCTATTGATGTATTATTACTACAGGAGGTTTCAAAAATAGAGGACATAATTTCAAGTATACTTCCTCATGTGTAGACAAAAAAAATTGCCATTACAACATGTGTCCGGAAATGCTTGATTTCTGAGTTATGGCCTTCAAAACAGTGATATTCACTAGAACGTATTTCTTATCGCAGGTAGTTTTCTTTATAGAAGATTTCAATGTGTCCACCTCCAGCTTGAATACAGGCCTCACAACGATGTCTCATGACCGTGCGAACACGACCCCAGATTCCAGGAGTATTGCGTATTTCCTCACAACCTGCCACAATCCGATTCTGCAGGGATTCCATGTCAGGCACCGGAGACGAATACACCAACGCTTTTAAATGGCCCCACAAGTAGAAATCCGCAGGGTTAAATCAGGTAAGCGTGGTGGCCAAGCAATTGGGCCACATCTACCTATCCATCTATCACGAAACCTTTGATCCAAATACCGGCAAGTGGTACGACTGAAGTGTGCAGCGGCGCCATCGTGTCTTGCACTTCTTAGTGAGCTTGTTGACGAGTGCTTAGTGGATGCATGGTGTTTTCCTGCCTGCCCCGTAAGTCTGTTTACAAGTACATGTGATCCAACTAACCGATCACCATGATACCGGTCCACATATTGACAGTGAACCGCCCTTGGTTTTGAGATGGAACAATTGCATGTGGGTTTTCATATGGACGTACATGCTAATTATGGAAATTTGTAATTCTATTTCTTGTGAATTCTGCTACATCTGTAAATGATACTAAGTAAGGAATGTTCAAATCTGTAGCACACTGTTGCACGAACCACTGGCAGAACATCAATCGAGCAGCATAATCTGCTGGTGACAGGGTCTGTGCACGTTGCAAGTGATAAGGATACAACTGTTTCTCTCGCAACAGTCTCCAGACATCCGTATGAGCAACATTCACTTGCAACGCTAACTTTCGTGTACTAATAGAATCCAGAACCTCCTCCTCTACATCTAGAGTTGTAGATCTTGGTCGTCGCCTCCCCGTGTCGTAGATTTACGGCACGTAAAAGAACCCCAAGCCTGATATAGAGGCCTCCGAGCATAATTACCGGTCTTTCACGCCCAATACAGAATGGGACGCTAAGGACCACAGCAGTTACAGAGAGTCCATAAATAAAACTCAATTTAATTTAGTCCCCTCCCCAAACCAGGAGATGTAAACTTCCCATGAGCGCATAGATGGCGATGGAGACATTCAAATTTCTTCCAATCTGGACATCTTCGCTGTGGGTACCTGTCTTTAGAACTGTCCATCGAACGAGTTTTGGGCACTATTTTATACCATTCATACCTTCGAACACAAATGAGCTCCTGCATATGGAAGGTTGGGTGTACTGGATTCCGAACGATGTCCCTCGCTCAGACCATTTCGTTTGGTATACCGAACGAGTATATGTCTGATTTCCTGTTCGAACGCCCAGAGTGACCAGACCCAAGGGGAGAGTCAGTTCGTTTACTTCACTAGCGTTGTTGGCTTCCTTATACGTACCTCAAGTTCGCGTGATAATGGAGTATTGATACAGGTGAAATAAAAGTGCGTTCAACGGTCACAGTTGATATGCGAATGTCTGTACTAAAACAATGAATTACTAACAATAAATGCTTAGTCGGCTGGTTTACAATTAGTTTACTATTACGTTATTGTATGCAGATCGTGCAGTATATTCTTGCTTTGAAGCCACGACAAAATTTCGGGTTTCCTAGAATTAAATTGCGGATTTTTTCTTAATATTGTGCATTACTACCACGCACTCTTCTTCCAGTCTCTGAAGGAGATCGGTAAACCATTCCCTAAACATAATATCGCTCAGCTTTTATGATAATCACCATCACTTTTTGACTGAAACACTAAGTCTACCTCTTCTATAAATCCATATTTGGCCTATCTGGCATGGTGGATTATTAGATATTATGATTCTGTTCCTAATGGAATTCATTCACGGCAACATTCATATATTGGAAGCTTAAAATGCTGAAACAAAAATAAGTTATTCTTTTATTATAAGTTATTATGTTATATTCTCCTTTAGGTGAAAAAGTTGATCACTGTGTTCATTTAGAGCAACATTCATTTGCTGGAAGTGTAAATTGCTGAAACAAAAACATATTCCTTAGCTCGAAGCATACGAGATACAGCACAATAATGTATGGCTTTTCACTCCATAATATACATATAACATTAGCCCATAACCAGGTCAGTCTGAATATACATTCTGTGAAGTGTTGTGTTAACTTTTCTTTTAAGAAAACCATCTTTGGTTTTATTTGTATCAGATTTCAATTATACAACAATAAGTTGTCCCAAAATCATTATTTGTCTTTAATGAGTTTTTCCTAGCTTTGTTAATTTGTATCTCATTAAAGAAAACGACATTTTAAATACAATAAACTGCTTTTTCAGCAGTGGACTTAGCCATGTATACAATGCGTTTGCGAAAATTGCTACACCAACAAAGAATTTCCCGAATAACTCCAAACTTTGTGGAAGTGTAGAAGTGTGCAACCAATAAGTGATTAGGTTTGCAGAGAGATGGGGTACACGTAGGCCGAACAGAGCCCTCTCGTGTCGGTCCGACAAGATCAGTGTTGCGCCCAGTGTAGTCAGTGTAGAGCTGTCAAACAAGGTGGAAACACTAAAGTATGTGTTAGTATGCCTCGTCGACGTCAAAGGGAGCCATATCGGCATGTGAGTGAGTTCGAACGGGGCAGAATGATCGGTCTCCGGGAAGCGGGTTTGTCATACCGTGACATTTCGGGTATTACAGGGCATGCTGCTACGACAGTGATGCGTGTGTGGAAGCAGTGGATAGATGAAGGTCGTACGCAGCGAAGAGCGGGTTCTGGACCACGGAACATGAACAAAATGACCGTCATCTTGTCCGCATGGCCATAACGGACCTTACAGCTTCATCCACAGTGTTGGCTCGACGCTGGAGCATTGCAGCAGATATGAACTTATTTTCTTCAACGGTTCGTCGCCGTCTGCTGCAGGTTAGACTGGTTATATGCATGCCATTACGTCGGCTTCCATTGTCCAGAAACCACAAGCTCCTCCGACAGCAATGGGCACGTGAACACCATCACTGGGGTGCTGAGTGGCAAAATGTAGTCTTTTCGGACGAGTCCCGCTTTGTGTCCTACAGTGATGGCCGCATACGCATCCGGCGGTACCGTGGTGAGCGCAAGCTGGAGGGCTGCATTATTGAGCGGCATAGCGGACAAACACCAGGTGTGATGGTTTGGGGAGCTGTTTGGTTACAACAAACGATCTCGCCTCTTATAAACTGAGGGCAGTTTGAACAGCAACCGGTACCTAACGGTGGTTGTAGAGCCTGAGATACCCCCTCCCCTGCTTCAGGCATATCCAACGGCCACATTTCAACAGGACAATGCCCGGTCACATATTGCGAGGAATGTACAAGCCATCGTGCCCATGGAACATGTTTGGGATATGGTTGGTCGGCACCTGGTGCGTCACAGTCCTCTAGTAACCGTGTCACGGATTTGTGTCCTCGAATACAAACTGTGTGGAGGGAAACCCCTCAGGAACATATTCAGAACATTTTTGATTCAATACCACAGCGTATAACAGCTCTAATGGCAACGCATGGGGCCCACACCAAATACTGAATATTAGGGCTCAAATGTCATGTATAGATTTGAAAAGTTTATCATTTGTGACTGGTCACGTACCTAACGTGTGGTATGAAATTCATTGAATTCATGCGTTTCCTTCTGGTGTTGCAATTTTCACAAACGACAATGTATCAATGTAAACCAACAACTTTTGAGTAATTAACCTGAATTTGTATTAAAGGTTGGTAGTAACATACATTACTTTAAGGCAATTGTGCAATTACTGGACTTTAAGAATAATCATTTATTTCATTTGTTGCATAATGTAGTAAAACAAATCTGGAGCATAACAGTTGATAGAAACAAAGTCGAAAATGCACTAACATGAACATAGGCTATTGTTATTTCTTTGTCTAAACAGACTTAAGCAATGCGCCTGACAAAACCGCTAGGATGTGAACTCTCGAAGAGCGAATACCTGAACGGATAAATTTCCAATGGGCCCATTTCCCACGAGCGGGCATATGAACGAGAAGCTCTAACATGATTCGGTATATTCGTTGCCGCTTTTCAAACGAGTTGGGCTTTGGAGAAACGGCAAGTTCCATCATGTACCATATGAAAGGAACGGGTAAACCGCATGTCATTGACAGCTGAACCTCTCTTGGTACAAACTACGAGCCAGCGCAACATTGACACCCGCCTTACCGTACACGAAGTGCATTTCTGCCAACTCCTGATTTGAGTATGTACATGTCGTTCCGTCGAACGCCAAACACAATCTCAATGTACCCTTCGCCTCGGAATGAATCGTCAGGGTGCCCTATTAACATTTTCCGTCACGGCAACTACCTGCAGGAAGAAAAATGCTCCGGTGAATATCTGTTTGTCTTCAAAAACGTATGACTCAGAAACCAAGCACTTCCGGACACACGTTGTAATGGACTTTTCTTTATTGTCTACATATGGAGAATGCATACCTGAATTTATGCCCTCTGTGTTATTGTTATTTTAGTACAGTATTAGTTTTTCACTTTTAAACTTTAGTGTTAGATACTAAATAATTTGTATTGCAACATTAACCTTAAAAATCTAAAATTAACCATATCTCGCAATGCTTTTATACTCAACTACTAATTTAGTTCATTATTGCCTTTCTATATATTAGCATGTTCTGCCTTTATTTGTGAGGAATCCCTCCCTAGAATGGGATGTGCTAGTGATGCTAGAAATTAGCTATTAGTAGTTATACTTTATGTGGTTTTCTCTAGCAATAAACTACAATACCTAACGTTTAACAAATCTGATATGTTACATTCTCATAACTTTCTCTACCATTTATCGTTTATTAGTGGGTATCCAAATTATTCTTACGAAAGTTTATTGGTCTATCTGCTTCATTTTATTCGATATAAAACTTTGCAAAAGGAGTCATATCATACATTTGCTTATAGATACAAAGAGAACAGCGGTAGTCAAATGTTTAAGAAACGGACACTATACGCTGGCCTTAATATTCCATTCTCTTTCCATGTAATCGCGAGAAACAACTGAAAATCGACAGGACTTTAAAAGAATGACGAAGTACCGAAAAAATCGAACCATTAATAATGGATGCCCCTGAAATGACTGATGCCACAAAGAAGTCCTTACAAATGAATTGCGTGTTTTAAAGAGATCTACATTTGTTGTGTAGTACGTTTTCGTCTATCGCTTACCGATTACCAGTTATGCAAGATTATGCAAAATTCCTAACGAATGAAGAGTCTTCACAGGCTATTCCCAGAAAATTAAAGATAGCATTTCATTTGTCATCTAAATAGTTTTAATACATGTTATGTTAGCCAAAATGGTTACAGCCATTTTTTAGAAAATAAAAAGCTTCAAATGTTCTATATGTAGGTTAGTTTGGATTGGGGAAATTTTCTTGAAAACATTTGTGTCGCATCTTCAGAAGGTACTGAAACTAAATACCAAGTTCGGTATTTATCCGAAAATTCGTTTTTGAGCTACGCTGATCACACACACACACACGCACATTTTCTTAAAATGCTCTTTCTGGATTCCAAGGGCCTCAAAACACGTATTTCCGGTGAAATCTCGGTATCGAACTTTTGGATGGAATGCAATACCTTCTCTACCTACTATGCACATGGTAGAGTCCGTAAAAATATTATATCACCGCCGAAAGTAAATAATTTGGGAAAATTGTGAAAACTGCAGAGGGACAGTATTTTTATGGCCAATGTCGCCAATACGAAGGCAATACAAAATTTTTAGAATGCCAAATTTCTCAAAACAAAATAAATTTCTTTATATTTGACAGCTACTTTCCAATGTTTTACGAGTTGACTACCACCAAATTCGTTCGATTTGCTCTAATAGTTAATTATCTTCATTTACAATTTTGTGTTCGCCTAAAAGAGAAATTGACTAAAGAACATTTCCGAGCTATGATTTTTACAATATTAAACCGTCATTAACGCCTAAACAATGCAAAAATTGAATTAAAAATGCATTTGGCAAAGAAGCTCCATCTAAGGCAAGAATGTTTAATTGGTTCAGCGAATTCAAAAGACTTCAGTTTTACTTAGTGATGAATTTCTTGAAGGACGCCTAAGAACTGCTGTTACTGAAAACATAGCCGCTGTTCGAGCAATACTTGAAGAAGATCGATGGACATCTTATGAATTTACTATTCGGTCGACATTGAGTATTGGTATGAATCAGATTCAAAACATTTTACATCAACAGCAGAAAGTCAACTTAAACACAATATAATAGTGAACAAACTGCTATCAACCGCCACTGTACGACTGTACCACCGTAACTCCCCCCTTTCCTCGCTGCAATGCCTTACTTCCAAGTTCCTTGTGAGGGTTGGTTGTCGGCGCAAAACTCCCGGTGAAACATCGCAACGCACTGCTTCGTGCAGAAAAACTGTGGAAAAAATCCAAGGCGGCACTTCAAATTTGGTTGGTAATATCGTTGCTGTTTTTTTTTAAATAACCCCCCTAAGGGGGAAAAGGACGGCGGCGATCGTCCGGCATGCGTTGCCGTGCAAACTACATCGCCTCCCTCGTGCAGTTAGTGTCTAACATGCAGGGAGTTGGTTATCAGTTATTGAATAGGTTAGTCGGGTCCCGCATAAGCACCCCGGTTAATTTCGTGATGTGTGTTGCTGGCATGCTTTGCATGCGAGCGCGTCAAAGGATGAATTCCCAGGCTGCAGCCATGAACAAGTCCTGAGTACAGCCTTAGGGTTTGATGGTGTAAGTGAGGGAAGATTTGGTGGTTTGCTAGTGCTGTGTGGTGATTTGGTTAATAGTGGTTTGTGCGTGCATTTTTAGTAATTACGTGAGGTTAGCATGCAGTTGCGTAATGGGATGGTGGGAGCGTGATGAGTTGAGATTCTGCGAGGTCTCCTTAATCGGAGCCGTGTCAGTACTTCCGTGTACGGCCTGAGTGATTTCCGAATCGTTGCTGGTGATGAATCTTGGATTTATTTTTACGACACTCAAAAGTAAAGTCAATCGACTCAATGGCTCTTTCGAACAGAATGTAAGCCTACAAAAGTCCGACTAATTTGCATGTTGGTAAGAAAATCATTGCTAGTTTTTTTCTAAAACGGGCCATATTGCTACTCTAGCATTAGAGGATAGACGTATCGTTACGGCCAGTTGGTACACAAATGTCTGTTAACCGCAAATATTTGGAAAAAAATGTGAAAATCTCCAAAAAGGAAAAACAATGTTACATCATGACAGCGAAGCGTCGTATACAGCAAAACTAACAATACTGAGTATCTAGATGCCCTAAACGTCAACACCAGGAAACTTCCACCATACAGCCCAGACCTACAACCTTGCGACTTCTTTTTGTTTCCCAACATTAATGATAAAATACATGGAATCACTTTTTCGCCATCAGTTGAAGCAGTGGAACATTATAAAAACCTTGTTTCTGAAGTGCCTCAGGAAGAGTGGCATTCCTTTAAGGACTGGTTTCATCGAATGCAAAAATGTATTGATGTTAAAAGGGAATATTTTAAAAGACGATAAAATCATTTAACCTTTTAAAACTAATCCTTGTTTAATTTTATAAAATGTTTCTGTGCCGCCCTCGTACATGTAATAAGTGGAAAAAATAAAAGATTCTGCTTTCTAAAGGATAGTTTTGAAATACTAGAAAATAAGTCTGTGAGGTCCCTGTAATTAAAAAGTAACATTTGTATCTGCTTGTGGGCAACAAATTAAAAAAAGCAAACGTCACTTAAATCTGAATTTCATACTTTCATCAGACACCATTTAAAGATACCAGACAAACAGTTTAAAGAAAAATCACTCCGCATCCTTCTTTTCACGGAAAAATCGTCGTTATATTCTATTTTGTTAAGACTGGGTTTGAAGAGTTTTATAAACATACCGTATTAAAACGTTTCCGGGCCAAATGTTTTGTGCATTTTTTCACAGTTATGTGATGAACTCCGCCGTTAAACCCTTCGTTGTTTGTTAAAATAGTATACGTTTAAGATATTAACATAACAAATGAAATGTATGTACCAAATTTTCTATAAAAAGCCTATAGAGACCTCATCACTCTCATTACATTTTATACCAAGTGGCCCATTTGACGCGCAGCTGTTCGCCGTACAGACTAAACATGCCGAGTTTAAAGGCATGAGTTCCCTTTATTCATTTTCACAGAACTCGTTTGATATTTCCCATTCTATACAGACAATGCTTAGAGCTTCTCAAAGCTTAAATTATTGTCTATATTTGTTTTCTAACCGGCGTTAAATGGCCACGTGTATAAGAGATACATACACAAAAGCTTACTTTAAGAAAAGCTTAGAGATCGTCAAAATAAACAGTTTATGTCAATTTCGTTACATCAGCCATATGCAATGCTCGACTTAAATTTTCGGGTGTTTTAGGCAGTACTCCTTCAAGCATCGTCCTTTTATTGGTGTAGAGAGTACATAATATCAAAGTAGGCATATACAAAACACACCCAAAACACAAAAACATATGTTCTTGTGTACCTGCTACAAAATGTGTATTCAAACCATTTCTGCCAACATTTTTCTTTCTATGCTATGTATTTAGTAGATAAAGAAGGTATTGCATTCCACCCAAAAATTTGATACGGAGATTTCGCAGGAAATACACGTTTTGAGGCCCCGAAAGAAATTATGTTTTAGAAAAAGGTAATGTGTGTGAACAACAAAACTAAAAAACTAAATTGAGATAAAGATTAAACTTGGTATTAAAGTTCAGTATCTTCCAAGATGCAACACGAAGATGTTTATGAAAATCTCTCTCACTCCCATGTAAGATTTTTTGAAATTTTATTTTCTCAAAATGGTTCTAACGATTTTGATTAAAATACTGTGTATTAAAGAAATTTATGTGATAAATAAAATATTTATTTTGAATTTTCTAGGAATAGTGTGTGAAGGCCTCTGCATTCGGAAAGAATTTGTATAATCTTGTATCACTGGAAACGTTAAGCGATAGACGAGAATACACTACATAACAAGTGTAGATCTCTTTAAAACAACCTTTATTTCAAATAACTTTTTGTGGCATAAGCCATTTACGAGATGTCAATTAAAATCGGTTATAATTGTCAATACTTTGTCACTCTTTTCAAGTCCTGTCAACATTCAGTTGTTTCTCGCGATTCCACTGGAATTTTAAGGCCAGCATATAGCGTCCAGTTCCTACCCATTTGACTATCACTGTTCCCTTTATATCTACAACCAAATGTGTAATGTAGCTATTTCTGTAGCAAGGTTTTATTTGGATTAAAATGAAGTAGATATAAAAATATGCTTTAATAAGGCTAGTTTGTAAACCCACTAATAAACGATAGAGGATAGAGAAAATGTGTGAATGTATCACATGGGATTTTTTCATTATTAACGGGACGAAAACACATGTTTTTGAATGAATGATGTGTAGAAAAGTTGTGGAATTAAATGATAATGATACAGAAAGTCGTGATTGTAAGATTGGTGTCTGTTTACTTTCACTCATGAAGCGCCATTTCTTATGCCTTTATTTACGAAAATTACCCTAAATCTTACTTATCCTCCAATAGTCATATTAAAATTGAGGCTAGTAAATCAGAACTTAACAATAATACTTTTAAAAGTGTCTTTGCCAAATTACGACCGCAATTTCAATTGTTTCGGTAGCAGGTAATGGGGTTTAAGGCTCTTAATCGCGTTTCTGCAGAATATGAAACAAATGCAAGACGCAAAGAAGAGCGGTGTAAGAATGATGAAGGTAGTTAGGACCTTTATTCCCCCAGTGGAAATGCGCGCACCCACAGAGTCTGCACAAGAGTCCTTCGCTACTCCTAGCGAGTCCATTTGTTTTCATTTCAGTCAAGAAAACTTGTGCTTATAACAAATCTGTGCAAGAAATTCCAAGCGTCTCAAACGAAGGGGCTCTTCATGCAGAAAACATGATTAAAATTTCTGCAGCTCTTGAAAGAGGAGTTCAGCCTCATCAACCTCGCTTAATTGACGTGCCTAGATAAACGAACCAATCCTCACAGTGCAGTGTGAATATTAAATTCCTTAAAGAAATGAACGACTCCGCTGTTCCTTCTTCTCAGCTTATATTTACACTTTTTTTAATGAAACACAATTTAAGAGTGTAGATGAGTAAAACTGAGGACATCGTGGTGGTGTAGGAGCAACGTTCACGCTTCGAGTTCGATTCTAATCCCAGTTAGATTTTAGCTACCTGCTTTGGGTTTGCTGTTAGTGTTTTTCCATCTTCTTTGGGATACATATGAAATAGCTACAATACCTTAGGTCCCGGAGTTAGAGTTACTTTGGGAATTAATTTCGTATTTTCATTCATCTATGCTATGATCTGCATAGTGGTGTAGTGGTTACCATGCTAGCCTCTAGTTTCCGACGTCGCGGGTTCAAACCCGGCGGAGGGCGTTGGATTTTTCGGGCATAAAAATCCTTAGCATGGCTTTCTTCGGAAGGAAGTAAAGCCGGTGGTGCCTTGTCGTATATTTACGGCACGTAAACGAACCTCAAGTCTGATAAAAAAGCCTCTGAGAAAAATTACTGGTCTTTCACGCCCCATATAAAATGGGACACTAAAGATCACAGCAGTTAAAGAGCGTCCATAAATAAAATTCAATTTAATTTAATTTAATTTTTTTAAAGATGTAGAATTTGAAAGAATGATAAATAAATAAATACAAATGAAAGATAAAAGAGATAAAGTTTTGTTAAACTGCCAGTAATAATAATAATAATAACAACAACAACATTATAAGAATATCGTCATCGGATCTTAGAGATGTGTAATCCTGCATTGAAATAGAATTTCGTTAAAACACTTGCTTTAGCTACCATTTTATGACACCAGTATCGTATTGCTGACCTACAGTATAGTATTTTTATATTCATTTTCAAACGTTTACCACATTAAATATAATTAATACACAACAAAATGTTGTTGGTTTTATTTCAGACAGCAGCTGTGTAATTGTCTACAAAGATTGGAGAAAATGGCTTCTGGCGGTTTGTCAGTAGCTAATTTTACTAATGCATACAAACTGAAAGGTTAAAAATATGATGAGGTATCAGAACAACCTTTGTTTAAATTCTCATGTAATATTTTTCTTTTATCGCAGACATATTTATAATTATTATCTTTTTACGCGTATGATATTCTGAGAGGCAGAGGTATGGTTGATGTAAAAAGTGTAATAAATTTATGTCCTAAAATCATACTTTCAATAACTTAACAGCACCAGCAAATTTAATTTCTCAGTAACCTCACCAACATCACACCTGTTCTTCCACTTCCATGGCCTTGTAGCTTTGTATTTTAGTGTTTCCTCTGATATTGGTCTTCGTTCGTTCTTTGGCAAATTCATTTACTGTTCTGCTACTGATAACCTAAGCTAGAGGAAATACTGTATTGGGTCCAGAAATCTGATAGAGATTTCACTAGAAAGGTGTATTTTGAGTTGCATTAAAAGGGGATCGAAAAGAGCATAAAAAGAGAGAAAAACATATTTCAAGAAAGTTCCATATGTACTAGTCGGCCGCGTTATGAATGCGCTTAGAGGAGGACACCAGCGTCTTTGATGACACAGTGCCTAACGTAATCAAGGCTGGGGATCAGAGGGACAAGGCGGTAGGGGAATGTACAATTGTACAACTTAAACAATTCTACATTTTGCAGCCCCCAGCCTCGCTAATAAATGGAACTGAGAACTGTGGAAGTTTTCCTTACCCGGCTGTCCTTCCGATACCGTGCCCACTTGTTCCGTAACCATTTAGTTCTTCTTCCCACCGCACGCACTCATATCGTGGCCGACTAGTACGTATCCATGTCTCCAAACAGCATAACTAAAATAACTTATCTGTTGCGTTTACAGGACTTTCTCTCCTCACCCTTCTACAAACTATTCTCATAAAAGTTTATTATTCTATTTCTTGTTAATCGGGATAAACTTTCATCAAACGTTTTGTTGTAGAGTGCAGTTGGTAAACCGATAGTTTTAAAGAGTATGTCGCTGTATGATGGTTTTAAAACTCCAACGTCTTTTACATGGTCACGAGAAAAACAAATAGTTTCTTACCACTTGAGAAAATTTTTAGTGTTTGAAATTTCATCCAACATCAAGAAATGTCTCGGAATGGTTAACTCCACAAAATACTTTTATTTGACATATTATATGCCTAAACAAATCTACATTTTTTGTATAGTAAGATTTTGTATATGTATGTCTCTTACTGTTCACCAATTATACAAAAGTCATTTAGAATGAAAAGTAATTCACAACCTATTCCCATGAAATTCAAGATACACACTTTATTTACCATGCAAATTTCTTCAAAATATGGTATTTTAACATTTTTTAAGAAATAAAAAATAACGAACTTCTTCCGATGTAAAGGGTAGTAGTGGTGGGGGATTTTCTTGAAAATCTTCGTGTCGCATCCATGGAAAACGTTGAACTTGTATCAATTTTGGTATTTAACTGACTTTTCATTGACACACACACACACGCACACAAAGTATTTTTTAAAAGCCTCATGTGATATATTTACATGACTTTCTCTATTCTCTATCGTTTATTAGGGGGTATACAAACTATTCTTACCAAGGCTTATTTTTGTATCTACCCCATTGTAATCACAATAAACCTTTGCAGAAATAGCTACATTACACATTTCGTTATAGATATAAAGAGAACAGCGATAGTCAAATGTTTAAGAACTGCACACTATATGCTGCCTTAAAATTCCATACTGTTTCCATAAAATCGCGAGAAGCAACTGAATCTTGACAGGAGTTCAAAAGATTGGCCAATTATTGAATAATTGGAATATTTAATAACGGATGTCTCAGAAAGAGCTTATGCCACAAAAATTTATTTGAAATAAATTGTGTGTTTTAAAGAGATCTAAATTTTTTGTGCAGTACTCTAGTCCTTCGCTTAAAAATTAAATTGAGTTTTATTTATGGACACTCTTTAACTGCTATGGTTCCTAGCGTCCCATTCTATATTGGGCGTGAAAGATCGGAAATTTTGCTCAGAGACCTCTTTATCAGGCTTGAGGTTCTTTTGAGGGCCGTAAATCCACGACACGGGACGACCGGTTTTACTTCCGTTCCGGAAAAAGCCATGCTAAGGATTTTTACTCCAAAAAAATCCATCGCCCTCCAACGGATTTGGATCCGCGAACTCGGGAACTAAAGACTAGTATAGTACCCCTAAACCACGGAGAGCGACTTCTATCGCTTAACATTTACCAGTTACATAAACTTCTAAAAACTTCCTTCTGAATAAAGAGGACTTCATAGGTTATTACCAGAAAGTTCAAGAGATATATTTTATTGGTTTTGCAAACATATTTAATATATAACATTTTAATAAAAATCGTTAGGGTCATTTTTTAGAAAATAAAAAAAAATTAAAAAATGTTCCATATAAAGGGTAGTTTGGGGTGGAGGGATTTTCTTGAAAATCTTCGTGTAGTATTTTTGGAAGAATTTTCGTTTTTGGTTATGCTGCTCACTCACACACACTCACACACATACATACACGGGCATTTTTCTAAAACTGCTTTATTTGGATTCAGGGGGCCTCAAGAAAGGTGAAATATCGATATAGAATTTTTGGGTGGAACGCAGTACCTTCTCTATCTACAAGGTACGTGGTAGAGAAGTAAAATGGTTTTGATTCAAGGAAGTCTAGAACCGCGTGTTTCCGATGTCATCTCGGTATCAACGTTTTGGTGGAATACAATAGTTCCTCTAGGTACTGTAGGTAAGCAGGAGATAAAGTAATACAGCGAATTTTCCGAATTTCATATTTGGGTCAGACATGTTTTAAGACGTGTAATGATTTTGCTTCAGTTAAATTGCAGATATCGGCAGAAGGAATAAAATAATTGGGTGTCAAATACTCCACAATTATTCTGATAAGCCATTTTCCTTTTTATTAAATTTTTTATAGATATCGTTAAAAATGCAATGTATACCAAATAAAAATATTTGTGGGAATAACCATTTTCAAAATATTCATTCGTTTAAAGTTTCCCTAGTTTTTGCAGTACACTTAGAAATGTTAAGTTGTCGTTCTTTTGTTTCTCTGCAATACGATGGCGCTTCTGTAAGCTGGAGCAAAATATGTATTGTTTTCCCTTGGAAAAAAATTATTATGACAGACTAGAGGCTTATAATTGTAAAACAGCTATCAATATAAATAATAAGTGAAACAAATCAAATGCGTTACATTCACGTGACTTTGTCTACCCTCTATCGCTTATTAGTGAGCACACAAATTATTCTTACGAAAGTTTATTTTCCTATTTACTTCATTTTAATCAGGTTCAGATAGACCTTTCCGGAAATAGCTGCATTACACATCTCATTACAGATACATAGTGAATAGCGATGACCAGATAATTTACAACTGGATGCTATATGAAGGCCTTAAAATTCCATACTCTTTCCATGACATGGTAGGTAACAGTTGAAAATCGACAGGACTTTAAAAGAATGATTAAATATTGAACAATTCGAACCATTAATAACGGATACCTGGGAAATAGCTGATACCACAAAAACTTATTTGACATAAATTGTGTTTTAAAGAGATCTACATTTTTGGTGTTCGTCTATTGTTTAATGTTTACCAGTTATACAGGATTATATCAAATTCCTTCATATGCTATTTCCAGTAAATTTAAGATATATATTTTGTTTGTCATGTAAATATCAATAATGTGTGTTACAAACGTTATAGTCATTTTTAAAAAATAAAAAAACACGGAAAGTATCCTATGAAAACGATGGTTGGGGTGGGTTTTTTTATTGAAAATCTTCGTGTCGCATCTTTGGAAGATACTGAACTTAAATAAAAAGTGGTATTTATCAGACTTTTGATTTTTGAATTACACGGTGTGAGTTTTATGTATCAGATCTCTTAAACCTTTGTATTTCTTCTTGTTGTACTGAATTGGTTTTACAACACTTTAATTACCTTCATATTGAGCTTATCAATTTATTACTGCTCTAAGTTCCAATGTTTCTTGTAACTACGGTTCTGGCATGTTTAACGTTACACACTTTAGTTCTTGTCTCATTTCTCACTTAACTTCTATAGTACAATGTGCCAACTTCTTATACGAGCATATGATTTGTTTGCTTGTCTACCATCGGGTACCTCCCTGAGTAGTGGGCAAGATCATCTCTAGAATGGGTGGCTAAGATGAAATAAACTGTTCGGGGCGGACGAAACCTATACTGTATTCACCCTCAGGTTGATCCTGTCCGCAGCAAACTTGCGTAACGTTTCAAAGAACCAGGTATTACTGACGCGTTTTCCATAGCGACAGGCGGTGTGCTTTGTTTCAGATTTTGGATTGAGCGAGATGGCTCCGCGGTAATGTGTGATACTCATATTCGGGAGCTTATGGTTCGATTCCCTTCGGTCGGCCACTCTGACCTCCAGTGTTTTCATGATTTTCCTAGGTAGGTAGGCGAATGATGGGGTGGTTCCTTTCTACCATGGATTTCCTGTCCATCATTTCAAGCCCCCATCATTTTCTTTCATCTGTTTCAGCTCTGTTTCAGAGTTGTAGGACCAGGCGACTTTGCGCTCTGGAAAGATTTCCCCTTGACGCTTGGTAGGACTGCTGGGCCCCCCTTTCCTTCTTTAGAGCGTCTCGTCTACTCCCGGGACCCAAGATTGCGGTTGGCTAAGACAGGGCTAGCCGGCGTAAGGAGTGTCCTATTGGAGCAGTTAAGAGACCTTGCTAGCGCACATCGTCGTCCGGATCTGGTCGCCCCTGGGTATCTCCATCTGTTTCTCTCAGGAGTCACGTTGGAAGCACAAATGGCCCACTATGGCCTCCGTGCGTTTACTGAAGGCCGCTCCGTCTGACTACTCCTAACTTCTATTCAAATGCCTATATTCTTAATGATAATATGTATATTAATTTTAACTGTATACTTTCCTTTGCAATACCATGTGTATCGAGTAATAACTAGATTTTTCAAGAATCTATCACGTGATTATAGAATCCTGTTCATTTAATGTTCAAAACTAGTAAAAGTGGTAAATCGTCTGTAAAGCGGATATTGTTAACTTTTTACCGTTCAATAATTCTACTCCTTTTGTTTTCTCTTTCATTTAAGATACTGCAACTTGGAGTTGCTTGTATATTCGAGTTTGAATTTCGTGGCACTTCGCAAATTCAGGATTTACTATTTGTGATTTTCGATCTACTGCTTAAATCAATGAACAGTTTTACGTTTGGAAAATCAATTATTTATTTTTTGACTGTGGTTGGCTTTGCCCATGAGCTATTAAACTTTTCTTTCTTTTGATATTTCTTTCGAAATGAGATGTTTTTACAATGTTCAATTTTAAATAAAATTTGTTACTGCAATTTTAATTTCCTCTTTCTCTAAATTAATTATTGTGTAACAAAATCTCAGAATGTTTTTGTAATTATTACTATGTTGTGGATTCTGTTATCTGATTTATAATATTATGTATATTCTTTTGTGTGGCGCGAATTTTATATATCTAATTATTCTCTTTCCATAACTTCTAATATATTTGTGGGGAGCCAATGCAATATATTTATCATGGAAAATCTAAGTCCTTGTTTCTCAATGAGTATCGCGGAGGTTTCTATTTAAACACCTCGTTACGGAGCTTTTCCCACTTAAGTATTTACAGATACCACGAAATTAGTGCTCATATACCACCAAATTCCTTCTCCCTAACTCTTCTCTCCTTTATCTTCGGCAATAATTTCACTTCTGCACCGACCGCTTCACAAAAGATACAATGGCGTCCGTTTTCCTTTTTTCTTAGTCTGTTGATGTTTTCCTTCTTTGACGACGGATAACGTATTGTTAACCTCACTCACTGCTAGCGTTCCCGTTCATTTTAACTGTTATTTCTTCTACAGATTATATTTGTTATTAAGCTTCAAAATCTTTCCTATAGTTCTTTTCTTATCTTTTCTTGAGATTTTGTTTGCGTTTACACTATACTATACATTCTCTAAATAATGAACATTTACATTAATTTATTTTCTGTTATTTTCTCTTCCTCTTCATTTCATGTAAATTTATATAATCACTGTATGACAATTAATTCTCGTCTCAAACTTTTACGAACAGGCTTAACATATATAATATTAAAGGGCGAATTATTTACTTGGGTTAAGAGGTTTCTTAATTTATCAAGCTTCTGATTAAAGAATAGGACGCTTGCGTTTCTAAGCTTATTTCTACAATCTCTTTGATCATTGAATTGTTCCTAATAGCGATATATTAGCTATACCCCTTTTATTGAGCAAGTTATTCTCGCATATCAGTTTTCTGTTAAATCTGTTAGTAATAGTAATCCTTTCTAACAACTATAAATCGGAACTTGTTTTAAGGGAGTGACCTTGAAAATGCTATTTTTTTAAAGTTTTCAGTAAATTTTACTGAGAACTTTAACTTTATTTTCTGTTACGGAAACAACGATAGCTTTAAAATTTCTTTTCGGTTATCTGTTTTAATCTTAAAGATATTGATCTTCAAAAATTAGTTTTATTGTCACATGCAAGTTGTCTACTGAATTCAATTGAAAAAGTAATCTTTATTTTAAATACCCATGTCATTTTATCTGATCGTAGCTCCGAAACTGTCAAACATTTTTACTAACTCAAAAGAAAATAAATTTTAGAAAATGATGATTTGAATTACTATTTTTATGCCTCCTTTTTGTTTTAAAAATCAATAACTAAAAAAATCTTCGCAACGTAAAAAGGTAAATGATGATTTTAGTTGACTTTTTATTTAACGTACACGAAATATTTCAGAAAAATATCACGAATGCTCCGTTATGAGAACATTTGAAAAAAAAACTCAACATTTAAAAGGAAACTAACTTTAAGTCCAGAGTGACGCCTAAATCCAGCATATTATGTTGTTGAATATTTAGGCAAATATCCACTAAAAGAACAACACAATTTTAAAATTATAGTATTTGAGCTTTTTTTGGGTGCTTAGTCCTGAAACTGATTTTCCCGAGATTTTCATAAATTTTCAATGGTGCATTCCTTCAAGATCCCGCTGAGTGCTTTGGGCTACAGCCTTTCAACTGCACACAACTATTAAATATTTTATTTTTTGGCAAACTATAGCTTTATTGTTTATCATGGAAATTGAGTTGTATGACAAAGGAATACGGCCAAATCTGAGAAATACAATGCAAAGAACAGCTGATATTTCTTTTTCATACATGAACCACCAACAATTAATAACATACTTCAGCAAGCAAATATTGGAAAGAAGCAGAAAATGATTCAGATTTATAGAGGATAAAGCAGTTACCAGAACTTCAATAAATATCATCATCATCAATTGGGGTTTAGACCATAGGACCTGTTACGTCTCCACATAACTGACATTTCTCAGTAAAATTGTTTTTTCATCCCCATCGGGATCGTACAATATCCCTTCTCGTATAAGTTTATAGTCATTTACCATTTCGGGGATGCGATTGGCATCCATTTTATTAAATGGTTATGCCATTCTAGTATGTATTTGTCACCTTTTTCTACAATTCTCGTACTAATTCAAAATTCTTCACGGATATGCGAATTTTATTTATGGCCATAACATTTCATATCCAGCTAATGGACTCAATAATCTCATTTTTGCTGCCTCTTTCCTTTGGTTTTGTTTCTTTGTTTGTTTGCTTTTTGGTAAACACCAATGATGACATGGCTAGAAAATTTGTAAAATTTTAAAACAGTATCTTTTCTGAATCACAGCAAGTGTTCATTTAATTGTGACTAATAAATAGCTCCTATAATTTGGATAATTTAACATCCATATCATTAGTATAGCCATAACTTATTGTACAGCCTAAGTAATTTAACTTATCTACTTGTTGAAATACATATAAGTTATCGCATACCATAAGAACGTAAGGCTTTTGACAAATTTCACCTTGTATCCTTCAAAACAATTACAGTATTTATGGCATAAACGGTAAAGAATGCATTACAGCCCTAGAAAGTAGTGGTAGTATGTGAATTTCTACAAAAAATCTAACCTTTTGAGAAATCTTCAAGTTGGGAGTCCCAGCATCCGAGACATTTCATGAAAATACTACCACTAAATAATTATCAGCCATCAACCTGCCCAAAATTAACTTGAAATTAAATCTATTGTGATTAACAAGCCACCTTTATAGGCGCTGATTAGAGTAACACTTCTTTATCCATTTCTGCAAACCGACATCTGTAAATAAGGCTACGGAAACAGTTGAAAATCGCAGTTGGAAGAAGCTATGGGCGTGTATTTCTTTTTCCTTGTGTTTCGGTGTACTATCGAACGCGCCGAGGAAAAGGGCTCAGCCATGTCCCGTTATTAACTAGAGGGTTGCTGGGGAGGGGCTCGTGTAGTTAACAGAGAAGAGATGGTGGAGGGAGTTAATTTTCGCTAGTCTGCTAAAGTCGATATCAAATCCGTGCGTGTGTTTGCTGCCATACCAAGAACAAACAGCAGCAACTACTGCGGCTTTACCGTTGCCTTTCCACGTCATCAACTTCCAATAACATACTGAGATAACGTTAAATTGATGCCTGCAAATAACACTTGGTCCTTAAGCCACAATTTTACCATACGAAACATCATTCAACGAGGCCAATACGTAATGCGCTTGTTATCGTGTTTAGGGTTTCGAAGCTGAGAAGCAACAAAGGGTAACTGGACACTTTAAGTGGACTGATGCATTTCCGTATTACACACTGCCAGAACCTGCAGCTCAACTCTCATCATTCTTTTGGGTGATCAGCTTCTTCTGTTTCCTTTCCAAAATCTATAATACCTATTGCAAGCAACTCACAGGATTATTTCTTTCATTTCTTCTTTCTACCAGTATTTCCTTCCCAATCTCTCGCTACATCTTTCTCTCTCTCTTCAGACTCTTATCCCACTCTCTCTGTAATCCCCCTCTTTCCTCCTTTCTCACACATCTTCTCTTTCTATCTGTTTCTCTCTCTGGACCAGCAGCACGAGAGACAAGAATCTTCTGCCTTTTAGGCATTTGAAACTTCACCGTTTGCCATGGTAAACCACTTCCACCCTCTCACCCTTTCTCTTCCTCTCCCTCATTCATCATTCATCTCTTTTGTCTTCCTTTTCCCACTCTCCCCCTACAAAGCTACACTTCTGTACCTCTGTCGCTAACTCTACCTCTCTCTCAGCCAACAATATGAGATTCTCTTTGGGCTTCGGAACTACATTGTTTTGCAATAGAATTTGTAAAACAACCACTACCACATGCAATAACAAAAATTTAACACTTGAAAATTCATCATCGAAATATTGTAAATTATATATAACGTTGGTTACAAAAAAAAATGTTTAACATAAACATTTCTAGCAAATATGTTTCACATTTTCATATGTTTACAATGTTTTATTTAGTACATCATTATTATATGACTATTAATAAACGAATCCTTTACATACATACAACGCGATTTAAAATGAGGGGTAAATATATTTATGAAATTTCAAAATTGAGACATTAGTGATTAAGTTAAGTAAAAACACTTATTTCCTCACTTTGATATTTTCTTCTCTCCTTCAATGAAAAAAAATTATTTGGGTAATAATTTACGACATTGTATCAAAAAATTGTTCTATAAATGCACGTAGAATAATTTTGTGAACACGAGACATTAAAGAGTTGGAAATTTTGTAAAGTTTCAACAAAATTCATAAAACTAATAACATGAAAGTTCTTGAGCTATGCCAGAACACGTAAACCGTAATATAGTTTGCTCTTTCAACATATTAAGAGTTTTCTCCACGTTAATTTGGTTGTTAGAACTTTTCAAAGTGGAGACGAACGCTTTCTATATTGGCTCCTCTTTCTCTCTTCTCTCCCGTTTCCCCTTACCCTACAGTAAGAATACAATGAATCTCCGAACTACGTGTAGACAATTACACAATTATTTAATTATTTATTTTACCAATAAACTGCGCAGCAGTAACAGACATAGTCAACATAAATATTCCATACTTATTAAATAGTAAAAAAAAAAAAAAATAGTAAACGGATGTCGGTAATAATGTAAAAATATTTATATAATAAAATGGATCATTTTAACCATATTTTAGTTTTTAAAAGTGTTATATTAAGATATTTAATATTATCTAGTAGTTTATTAAAAACATTAACGGCAGGGATAGTATGACCAGACTTTGTCTTTTCTGTACCTTAAAAATTAAACATTTAGTTTTTTGTACTGTAAACACGTGTTTAAGAAATAACTGATAATTATTAATATTCTAGGTGACATATATCAACCTACAGTATACCTAAAGATTATGCAGTTACAATACCCATTTTATAAATAAATAGAGTTCCAACTGAAGTACTTAATAAAAACCTAGTTCTTCTTCAGCAATAAAATATCGCCTGGATTAGTATTGCCATAAAATATAACATCATATTGAAGCATACTTTCAAATAGGCACAATAAATCTGGCTCTGATAAAACTCAAGAATGCATTTTAACAGCGATCTAGGAAATTGACACTAGCATGTTTATTTTTGCAAGTTTGTTTTATATGCTGATTCAAATTTTAATTTACTATCTATGTACTTACTTAATTTAATTGATTGACTTTGTAGATCATCAGTTACTTTTCAGTCTGTGAATTATATATTGTATTTTAGTACCATAAATTTTAAATCCATTTACCACGAATCACATATCCATTTCATTTAGCTTTTTCATTAACATAGTTATCTCAGGTTCAGACCTTTATTGATTATTACGAAAGAAAAATCATCAAGGCATTGCACTGCAGTTGCAGACTCATTTGATGGTAGGTTATTAATCATCATTAAATGATTACAGATTAAATTTATAATAATCTATAAGAAAAAGCAGCTTTGTTGGGTAGACAATAAATAAAAAGAATATAATGTATTGCATCCAAATGACTTTCTGTACTCTCTTTTTCACAAATATTCTTACAATATTTTCTATCTAATTCTCATTAATCAATATAAGTTTTCATTACACATTTATATATTCATTATAGAAACAAGAAGGATGCAGTAGGCTAAAACATAACCAAATTAAAAAAGGGTCGCATTGTAATGGTTTTGAAATTCCATGCTCCATCTATGACCACATGAAAAAAGGAATAACAGCTTACCACTTGAAAGTATTTGAAAATGCAAGCCAATAAGAAAGAGTATCTCAAAAATGGTTAAAGCTACACATTTTTGTTTATCATCTGCATTTTTTCTGTAGTAAGATGTTGCCTATCTCTTACGATTTACTAAGTATACAAGAGTAATTTAGGTCGAAGAGAACTTCAAAGACTTTTGCTGAAAAGTTTGTTATTATGAAGAAAATAAAAAATAAGGAATATTTTCTACGTGCAGAGTAGAAATTCTCGAAAACCTTCGTGTTGCATGCTTGGAAGACGCTGAACTGAAATACCAGGTTTGATATTTAACCGAATTTTCGTTTGTGCATCATGCTGTTTACACACACACACACACACACACACACGAACACACGCTTTTTTACTTTATTTACCACGTAATAAAATGTAGTTAAGGTGTTGGATTCCGCCCAAAAAATTTAATACCGAGATTTCACGAAAATACATGTTTTGAGGCTCCCTGAGTCCAAAGAAAAACATTTTTAGAAAACGTTTCGCGTGTATGTGTGTGTGCCTGTAAACAGCCTAATTCAAAAACGAAAAGTCGAATAAATACCAAACTTGGTATTCAGATTCAGTACCTTCTAAAAATAGGACATGGAAATTTTCAAGAATATCTCCCACTCCGAACTACCCTTTACATGGAAGACGTTTCGAAATTTTTGATTTTCTGAAAAATGTTGTTGTTGTTGTTGTTCACCAATGGTACGGGATTAATTGATCTGCATCATTTTCCCTCTGGCTTCCCAATATAAAGTCTGTAAGTTATCACTTTTAAGGCCTTTGCATTTGGCGAGATGCTGTTTGTTCAGGCGCTTGGGTGTAGGTAGGCATCGTATCTTGTAGAGGTGTTCTGCGAGGCGATCATGGCTAGTTGCCATCCTAAATAAGGCCGCTGCAGTCTTTCTTGGCATTTTTTGTATATCAACTCTATTCTTAATGTTCTTATAATCTTTATCTTTTAATTTATCTTCTTCATCAAGTCTCTGCTGTCTTTTGAGATGTTGTTTAGTGTTATTTAATTGTTTATTTATTTCTATTTGTCCTACAGGTTTTATTTGTTGTATTGCACCTTTATTTGCAAATTGATCCGCATGTTCATCTGAAAAATGGCTCCAATGATTTTGATTAAAATGGCATATATTAAAGATATTTACATGAAGAATAAAATGTATATCTTGAATTCTCTGGGAATAGCTTGTGAAGTCCTCTTCATTCGGAAGGAAATTTATATAATCTTGTGTAACTGATAAACAGAGGAAAACGTACTAAACAAAAATGTAGATCTCTTTAAAACAGACTATTTCAAATAACCTTTTTAATGCCACAGCCATTTCCGAGATATCTGTCATTAATGGTTCGAATTGATAAATACTTAGCCATTCTTTAAGTCCCGTCTAGTTTTAGCGCTTTCTCGCGTTTTCATGGAATTTTAAGAGCAGCATACAGCGCCCGGTTCTAAAACATTTGACCATAGCTATTCGGCTTTGTATCTATAACGAAATGTGTAATGCAGCAATTTCTGGAATGGTGCATCTGGATTAAATGAAGTAGATAGAAAAATAAGCTTTATTAAGAACAATTTGTGTGTCCACTAATAAACTATAGAGGGTAAGGAAAGTGTTTATGTAAAAGAGACTTTTTTGATCAGGGAGCCTCCACGTGTACTGTCTGTAAAATCTCAGTATTGAATTTTTGGATGGAATGGCATACTTGGTTTATTTTTCTAGGTAAGTGATAAAGAAAGTAATGGGAAACCATAAGGAAGGGAGCAGCTCCACTGCTCAGCATGAAACGCATTTCTATATTTCCTTACTAATCCGTATGTATGTGCGCTATTATCAGTGAGAACTGCAAGGATCTCTTTCAACTGAGAATTATTGCGGTGCTTGCTG
The DNA here is from genome assembly GCA_030765065.1 of Deroplatys truncata. NCBI lineage: Eukaryota > Metazoa > Arthropoda > Insecta > Mantodea > Mantidae > Deroplatys > Deroplatys truncata. The sequence goes on along the minus strand of CM060976.1, from coordinate 67,036,316 downwards.
TTGTTAAAATGCTCACACATACAACTGCACTGCTGTCATCATTAATCAACAGCATCACCTTAATAAACTGCATTAAAGGAAAACACTGTGTGGAATATTGCAAAGCAGCTTACGTAAACTACATTGGCAAGGATCTATAATTACCTATTTCGCAACGCAAAATAATGGAGAGATGATGGTGTTAATCTGCTACACTGCGTTACTGGCTACGCGCTCATATAGCTTATCAGAATATTATCCCATGTTGGAAAGACATGGAGGAAACCAGAGACCAGTTCTATCAACTGAATTATGGGGTGATCATTGCTTCCAGGTTTGTATGTTCACTACACACTTAAGCTACGATCCAAAGCAGAAACCTATAACAATTCCAAACCTATACTATATACCAGAATACTAAATTTAATTAGTATATACTCGTAATATGGCATATGCCGAAGAGTTCAATGAACTTATTGTCATTCCAATACACAAATGCGGAGAACGCCATAATCCCATTACCTATGAAAAAAATCTGATGTGATACATTCACATGACTTTCTCTACTCTATATCGCTTATTAGTGGGTATAAAAATTATTCTTACGAAAGTTTATTTACCTATCTACTTCATTTTAGTTGAGATAAACAATTCCGAGCAAATAGAATGGTACGGGCATGCTAAAAGAATGGAAGATAAAAGATTACCTAAAAGAATATTGGAGTGCACGTCAGCAGGAAGAAGCAGAAAAGGAAAACCGCATAGCACGTGGTTTCAAGGAATTAGAGGGGCAATAATGGATTGGGAAATTGAGGAAGATATATGGTCAAACAGGCAAGTGAAGAAAAGTGATCAGAAGACATGAAAAACTCTAGTCTTGGGTGCTGGAAAAATGTTTGTGCATTGTAAAACTGTATAAGGAGAAAATATAGAAGGAAGTAGGAGAAAAGGAAGACCGCGTAGTACATGGTTTCAAAGAATTAGAGAGGCAATGATGGATTGGGAAACTGAGGAAGATTTATTGTCAAACAGGCAGGAATGGAGAAAAGTGGTAAGAAGATGTGAAAAACTGCAGTCTTGGGTGCGGGAAAAACGTTTGTGCATTGTAAAGCCGGACATATATAAACCATTTCGTAAATGGACGCATTGCATATGTCATATTACATTATAGATAGAATGGGAATAGAAATAGTCAAATGTTTAAGAACTAGACACTATATACTGACCTTAAGGTTTCACTTTATTATTATTTTATATGTATAATAAAGTGGAACCTTAAGAAACCCAGCAATAAAGTACTTGCGATTGCAGGGCACCACTGAGATTGTCATCTCGAATGAGATGCGTTAGTGGTCTGTATGGGAAACAACCTGAGTCAATTGGGGAATTCAATGTCCCACCGGCATGGTCACAGTAGCTCAATGGCTAGAGCAAGCGCAAGGTGAGCGGGAGAACCGTGTTCAAATCCCGACTGTGGCATTCAATTTTTCAGTTGACTCTATGTCCAAAACTTGCCAAGACCAGGCTAAGGTCTGTAGGAAATATAATTAATTTAAATTAATTATGTATATAATAAAGTATATTTATATTTTATTTAAAAAAGTTTCCTTAATTAAAATTATAAAGTTCGAGTTATCTGTTTATAACATTTCAATGTTTTCATAATAATTATTTGATTTCTAGTAGTTTAATATTTTGTTTAATTTATTTATATATTTATTTATGCATTTGTGTGTTTATTTGTTTGTTTATTTACCTTATAACATTTTATGTAATCTTTATATTAGTTTTTCTATTATTATTTTCCTTTTTATTTATAATATATATATATATATTTATTTATGAATTTTAAATTTTATCACTATATACTAAATGTTTATCTCTTTTAACCAAACACTAAATATTCTTTCTTCTATCACTACATATGCATTCACTTTACCTCACATTGTTTCACTTCAATCACATCCTTCATTTTGTTCTAACACCAATCCCGCCTCCAAACCTACATAAACTCCAAACTCCACCGGTAATTAATAACAGTAACAAATGCATGCCTACATGCTTCTAACATCACCATAACTCCACACCACATTAACTGCTCCTCTAATAATGGCAAACCTGCTATCTTCTCCTTCAAAGATGGCCAAAATGCTAGCTGTTCCTCCAACAATGGTGAACCTGCTCCCAAACACCAACGCCTTCTTCTCTCTTTTCCTTTTCTTTCTCCATCCTCCTTCTATAATCACCACATTTCTCTCCTTCCCGTCGTTTTAATTGATATCTTCTTCTCTCTGCCCATTCCTATCGTCCCGTAAAAACAACAAAGAGCTTTCCTCTATTTATTATCAAATTTCGGTCTAATTAAGTATTAATATCCATCATTACTTTTTCCCTTCTCATCTCCTCCTCCTCTTCATTCTCCGTCAATGTCAACATTTGTAAGCTAAACATATCTTCACTTACACTTCCATGTCCTCCCATATCTAAATTTGATTTCTTACTCTAATCCTCTCGGATTTCTTATTTCTTCTATATCTCTCGGTAATTATTCTCTTCTTACTTGTGGTAATCTTCCCACACTATTTTACTTATATAATTTGTTAATTGTTGTAAATGTTTAATTAAATCAACATGTCTTAAAATTGTATACAGGGTATATCCTTCTAAACGTTTCCTTTCTTCTAATACAAGTTGGTTGTATCTATTACATTAAAAAAATTGTACTCACGAGACGATTGAAAATCGACAGGACCTTAAAAGAATGGCTAACTATTGAACAATTGAAAGCATTAATAACGGATATCTCCGCAATGGCTGACGCAAGAAAAAAAATGAAATACAAAAATTAAAATAAAGAATATATAAATATATATTTAAAATAAACTGTGATTTTCACATTGTTGTGTAGTATGTTTTTTTCTATCACTTAGCGTTTACAGTTATACAAGATTGTATAAAATTCCTTCCGAATGAAGAGGACTTCATAGGCTATTCCCACACAGTTCAAGTAAACATTTTAATATATGGTATTTTAGTCAAAATCATTAGAGCCATATTTGAGATAATCAAAAATATTCCATGTAAAGGGTAATTTGGGGTAAGTAATTTTCTTGAAAATCTTCGTCTCACATCTTTGTGGGATGCCGAACCTAAATGCAAAGTTTAGTTTTTATCGATCATTTAATTTTGGGTTATGCTGTTAACAGGCGGGTGCTCGCACATATACACACAGTCTGTTCAGCTACGCTTGAGCCAGTCTGTGGGGAGCTCTTCCAAGCAGGTAGGGGTTCAGCTACTAGAACGAGGTAATATTTACTTGATCTGCGGCAAGTGAGAGGTAAAGACACGCGACAGAATAACAGCTGTTTTATATCGTACGCGTCAATCCGCCACGTGTTCAACATAGAGTATATCACCATACCAGCTAAACCTTTATCTGAGAGATAATACACCCCAACCTCCTAGCTAAAACCTTTTTGAATAAACAGTACGGGTGTTTTTCTTCAATGCGATTTTTTGGTTTATTCAGAGGGCCTCAAAACATGTATTTTCTGCGACATCTCGAGATGGAGTTTTTGGGTATGATACAATACTTCTTGCTGTAAGTAGGCAGCAGGGAAAGTAAACAGGAAAGAGTTTAATCTTCAGACTCATACATTGTTTGTTGATTATGAAAAAAAGCTTGCTCAAGTTATATGCCCTAAAGGTAATAAATACTGAGGAATAATTGTTAACTAATGGTCTACTCTATTCTCTGTAGAAAAATAGAAAATTCATATATTGAGCGAAGTGGTTCTGGAGAAACACGTGTAGATTTTAATAAATCGCCATTACTTTTAAATATATGTTTAAACCATGACATTATTAATCATAGAGGGTTAAACAAACATTTTATACAGAACAGAATAAGAATATACTGTATTATGTGCAGATTACAAAGTCATTGTAGCATTCATAGAAAAACAATTACAAAAGCTATGTATAAATTATGCAGTTCAATTAAGGAATATCATTTAAATGCGTCAGTTATATGTATAAAACAAAATCATGGTTTTTATTGAAAATAACATAGAACAAACACTGTAATTGGATCAGACATAAAACAGGTGAGTAATTTAAATTATTTAGTATAAACTGCATCATATACGTAAAATATAAAAATGAATAACATCTGGGGAAGCTTCAATGAATTTGGAGTACAATTATCGAAATTAAAATTACAAAGAATACTCAATTAAAATTATACAAAATGTGGCATTTCCAAAGTCGGAAATAATAACTTAAACATTATAAAAGTAAAATGGAAACCTCTGAAATCTGCTTTCTGAGAAATTGAAAGAACTAAAATACCTGCTAGATGTTCAAAGCATGGAACAAAATAGTATCTACAACAAATTCGGATGTGTTACATTCACGTAACTTTCTCTACCCTCATTGTTTATTAGTAGTAATACAAATTATTCCCATGAAGATCTATTTTCCAATGCATTTATCTTTAATCCAGATAAAGATTTGCAGAAACAGCTACAATCACATTTCATTAGGATACAAAGAGAACAGCGATATCCAAATGCTTAAAAACTGGACGCTATATGCTGGCCTTGAAGTTCCATACTGTTTCCATGCAATTACCAGAACAACTTAAAATCGATGAACTTAAAAAGAATGAGAAAATATTGAACAAATCTAACCATTAATAATGAATATATCTGAAATGTCTGAGGCCTAAAAAAGTTGTTTGAAATAAATTGTGTATTTTAAAGAGATCAACATTGTTTGCGTAATCCGTTTTAGTCTATTAAATTAAATTAAATTTGGTTTTATTTATGGAAGCTCTTTAACTGCTGTGGTTGTTAACGTCTCATTCTATATTGGGCGTGAAAGACCAGTAATTTTGCTCAGAGGCCTGTTTATCAGGCTTGAGGTTCTTTTACGCGCCGTAAATCTACGACGCGAGACCACTTCTCTTCCGAAGGAAGTCATGCTAAGGATTTTTATGCTCGAAAAAAATTCATCGCCCTCCGCCAGGTTTGAACTCGCGACCTCGGGAACTGGAAGCTAGCATGGTAACCACTACACTAACGAGGACGACTGTTTTGGTCTATTGTTTAACGTTTACCAGTTATACAGGATTATAAAAAAATTCTTGGAATGAAGTGGACTATATAGAATATTCCCAGAAAATTCAAGAATACATTTCATTTTTCGAGTAAAGAAGTTTAATATATGGCATTTAAATCAAAATGGTTGGAGCCATTTTGAGAAAATCAAAATTTTGGAAAAGTGTTCCGTGTAAAGGGTAGTTTTGGTGTGAGGGATTTTCTTTAGAATCTTCGTGTTGCATCTTTGGAAAATACTGAACTTAAATACCAAGTTTGGTACTCATTCGACATTTCGGTTTGAGTTCCCAGACACACACACACACACACACACACACACACTGACCTTTTTCTAAAAATGCGTTTCTATGGATTCAGGAGGCCTCAAAACATGTATTTCCAGCGAATCTCGGTACCGAATTTTTGGGTGAAATGTAATACCTTCTCTACCTACTAGGCACGTGGTAATGAAGGTAAAAAAATGGTTACGTTATGGTCGTCAAAGACGAAGAAATATAGAAAGACCAGGATAACTTTGGAAGGACACATTACCATGGGGAGCTCATGCCACATAAAATCAATTTGTAATAATTTTGCAATAGTTGTAGCAATTTTTTGTGCAGTACGTTTTCGTCTACGGCTTAACGTTTACAAAATTCCTTCCGAATGAAGAGGACTTCAAAGAACTGTTTCCAGAAAATTCAAGATATACAGCTTATTCGTTATGTATGTATGTTTAATATATGGTGTTTTAATTAAAATCGTTGAAACCGTATTTGAGAAAATCGAAAACTTTGAAACATCTTCTATCAAAGGGTAGTTTGTGATGGGGGGACTTTCTTGTAAACCTTCGTATAGTATCTTTGGAAGTTGCGTTGCTAAATCTAAGTATAAGTTTGGTATTTATCGGACGTTTCGTTTATAGGCTATGTTATCCATAGACACACACGCGAACACTCGCGCGCGTGCAACACACGCACAAGGACCGTTTATAAATAGATTTATTTTTATACAGGGGGCCTCAAAACATTAATTCCAGTGAAATATCCATATGGATTTTTTTGTGCGGAACGCATAGTACCTGTAGCTCTGCCCGAGGATTTGTATCATGTGCCTGCAGGTTTAACCTGCATACCTGTTGGGAGTTTGCTCAAAAGTAGTGTATAGAATGCCTAGGAAGTTATAATTGATAGAGAAATTGAATGTTACTATCGAACATATATTTTTCTTTTTCAGTCATAATTTACATGACCACTAAAGCAGGTTCATCCAACACTTAGTGACAACACCATTGGTGAACAATCTAAAAGCAACATGCAATAATTTAAATATGTTATTTAGCGCTTCTTATAGCGAATGTTCATTTCAAATTGTGTTATGACGTCATTGTTTTGAGTTAATTTTTGAAGCGAATGTTATCTCTTACGTGTTGCGGAAAGTCGCCTAGCAACAACAGTATTCAAAGCGAAGAGTAATAACGACATTAATCATAAAACGTAGACCAAATAACGTGCCTCGCAATGTCACACACAAACGCGGAAAATAAAAAAAAAAAAACCGTTAATCTTTTTTGCACAACCCTATCAACCGCGCAGATAATATTTTTGTTTAGATTTGTAGAAGGGAGCCGCAACATTCTCTGATGATAAATTCATGTTGCCTTACGCTAGCATGATAACAAGTACCCCGCTTTACAGCTATCATGAGCCTTCGACATCAACCAAACAAAACAAAGCGCAAAAGAGGTTTTGGTAGAATTAATACTGCACAGACCTTCAACCGTTGCTACGATCTGGCCTAACGCCGTATGTGCTAGGCAACTTCTCCGACACACAAGTCATACGCCTCTGTGGAAGTTCTAGGCGGATTGAATCCTAGCTCAGCGGTTAGACAAGTGACGTCATACAGCATACAATGGCACAATTTGAAATACGTGCCATAGGCAAATAACCGATACGCCATTTTGGAACATAAAATTATTAGCATCAATGTAACTGATACAAGGCGGTTACGGTGATGACTGAAGTGAATTCCTTTAATGTGAGTTAACTCAGCAGTTAATTTAGGTAGATAGATAAGATAGATAAGATATCTCTATTGGTTTCAAATCATTGAAGTTATTACATATTTAGTGCATGGGTCATTGATCGTACGTGAATATTTAAGATACAAGTAGGGTGACAAAATAAACAACAGAAAAAGAAAACAAAACAATAAAAAGGAACAAGAAATAGGAAAATAGAGATAAATTGCCTTGGTCTAACTGAACAAATTTGACCTAGCTTCGTGCACTAAATCGGCCAGTAGAGGAGTTCGTCAAGAATGTATTTTATCGCCCCTATTGTTCAATTTATTCATAGACGATACAGCAGACGTGTTAATAGCAGAGGAAATGAATGGCCCAAAAGTAGACGATGTCTGTATTCCTGTACTTTTATACGCGGATGACATGAAATTTTGTCAGTGACGATAGAAGGCTTACAGAAAGGTATTAATAGGTTGTAAGAATATTGTGAACAATGGGGTTTGGTGGTAAACATTAATAAAACAAAAGCAATATCTTTCAAAAATGGCTATGTGTATGGCAGGGATGAAAAATGGTATTACAAGGGGTCGGAACTACAAAACGTTAAACATTTCTCCTATTTAGGAGTAATGTTTAATATGAGAGGAAAATGGAACAAACATATATCAGTAACTAACCATAAAACACGAGGGCAGTTAAATGAATTATTACGTACCCTCTCGCGGATACCGGATAATTTAAGTATGTAGATAGAACGTATATGCTGCTGTTAAGAACTTGTAATGAATTCGCGAATGCATGGAAGGGAATAAGAAAGAAGAGGGCTCAACCTTCCAATACTCTTATGAACGGAATGAATACTCCCGACCTGGTGTGAAAGAACCCGAGTCAGGGAAGTGGACGAACAACTTGCTGTTATGGTTACGCATTACAATAATGGAGCCGGCTTTTGGAACGGTCATTTGGAACCTTCTATGCTTTTAATTTTCTCTGTCACCTACATATAGATACTAGATTACAGATGTTACTGTATTCCGCCCAAAATTTGTCGTAAGGTATACCGGAAATACATGTTTTGAGGCCCCTGAATGCAAAATAATATTTTAAAGTATGTCTGTGTATCTGTGAACGCTAAGACTAATTATTCGATAATCACCAACCTAACGTGGTATTTCAGTTCAGCAAATTTTCAGCATTGTTTATTTTATCAAAATAGGTCTAACAATTTCGACTAAAACACCATTTATAATTAAATATATATACAAGTCAATAAAGTATATATGTATATATATCATTTTCTGGGAATAGTGAAATCATCCTTGTTTTTAATGACATGGTTAATCGTAAGAGAGACATTTTACTACACTCAAAAAATAAAAAAAGTTATATGTATCTCGTTAAAGCACACAATTTCTGTCAACTGTTTTGTAGCGTTACCATTTTCGAGATATTCCTTGTTATTGGTTTGAGTTTTCAAATTCTTATACTTTTCTTCAAGCGGCAAGTAGTTATACACGCTGATACTAGATAAACTCTACAGCGAATCACAAACCAAAGTAGCTACAGAACGAGTGGGACAAAACGAATAAATAAATAAATAAATAAATAAATAAAATGAAAAAGGGAGGGTAGGGCGGCAAGGAGACCCAATTTCCCCGAAGTTATTTACGAGCTTGCTAGAACAGATATTCCGAGAACTGAACTGAGGAAAGGAATACGGTATCACAGTAAATGAGTGCAGACTCACAACCTTAAGATTTAATGCTGAAATTGTGCCAAAGATCTGCAGAATATGATCCAGAACCTAAACATTTGCAGCAAGAAAGCCGGCCTATCAATGAACATGAACAAAACACAAGTTTGAACAAATAGCTAAGATATACCAAGTATAATGAACACTAAAGTTCTACAGTATGCACCAGAATACGTATACGAAGGTCTACTGATAGGAATGCAGACCAACATGGACGAAGAACTAAAACGCAGAATAGCAAATGTATGGAAATCATTTTGGGCCCCAAAATTTCATCTACTAGACAAAAAATTCAACCAGAAAACAAAAATCAAAACATTAGAGCTCTGCATCTTCCCATCATTACTATAGGGTGCCAAACTTGGAACGACGGAAACACTAAAGAATTATTCAAGTTTGCCAGAGAAAAATGGAGAGGAAGGTGTTAGGGCTATCCCTCAAAGACTGAGTGACCAACACCAAGTTAAGGGAAATGCAAAACTGCAGCCGCTAATTTTAAATGGAAGTGGGGAGGCCACGTGATGAGGCTCTAGAACAAAGATGGGTATACATTTCTACAACATGGAACGCTACGTTGGCAAGATACGACAAGTAACAAGATGGGACGACGCCTTCAAGAAAGCGGTAGGAGCACTCTGGATCAGGATTGCACACGACCGCAGCAGCTGGAGAGACATCCGAAGAAGGCAGGAAACGCTAAACACAACCACCTAGCGTTGGATAGTAATTAAGGGGAGTAATGTGTGAAGTGAGCAACCTCAAACAAGATTATGCAGTGCTGATCGCAAAGAAGTGAGTGAACAATAGTGCGAAGTGCGGAAGAAGGAATGCAACGAAAAGCACCACTTATGCGGACTAGCTCCCCGCATGAGTCATACCGAGCAAGAGGAGGCTACGCCCTTCAGGGGCAAATAGGTCATTCATTCATTCATTCAAATCATAGTTTTTTCTCGTGGTCATGAAGGAGCATGAAATTGCAAAGTCATCACACAGCAACTGGATTTTTCCTGTTATATTCATCTTATACGTACAACGAAATGTGCAACTGTTCAATGAATGTTTATCTCAATTAACTAGAACTAAATAGAGGAACAAGCTTTGGTAAGAATAATTTATATAAAAGAGCAAGCAGAATGCAACACATCAGATTTTTTCCAGTATCTGAACCACAGACAAGCAGCTACTTTTCAGAGTCGAGAGATACTTCTGAATCAGAAGCATGATCTAAGAAATATCTCATTTGATGTTTGCATCAATTAATTTCTCTATTCTTAACCCCAACTCTTGCAAGTTTCCAGAAAAATCTTTTAAATAACCTTTTTAACCGTATATTGGAAGCTGTTATACTCACACCTGTGTTATTTAGCTTTTAAATATTTTCTTTGTAATTTCATCTCATTCTGTTTTCCTTTTGATAGGTACGTCATCTTTCCGGGTACTGCACGAGGAACAGATTTCGGACTGATTATGGACGAAAACACATTTAAAGAAACCACTGCACACAATCAACTCCTAAATTCGCTATAACAGGTTAGTAGGGATGCTATTTGGAATTTACCTACCCTAAAGTGTAACACGCATGCTGGATTAGCGTTAGGATTAGTCAGACATAAGGGCCTCCAGTGACAATGCACGTAGGCCATAGTAGGCCCTTTGTGCTTCCAACGTGACCCCCGGGTGGAAGAGAGAGATGAAGGGGAGACCCGAAGGGCTTCCTAAGATTCCAGAAAGACACCAATCCTGACGCCGGCAATCCTGTCTTAGATGTCTCCAGCCTGGGGTTTTCGGAATGAAACGAGCCGCTCCCAGGAAGGGACCTCATCAGGTCAGCTAAGCACCAAGAAAAAATCTTTACACAGGGTAAATTCCACCGATCCGCCGCAACGCACCAATCGCCATCGCCTGGTCTTACAACCAACTGAAATATGCGAGATGAAAGGGAATGAAGGGGACAGGAAACGATGGATAGGGAATTTATGTTAGAAGGGGATCCACTCCAGAATTTGCCTACCGATCAGGAGAAACCACGAAAAAAAGCATGATCAGAGTGGCTGACCGACACGGATGCTGGAGCTAAGATCTCCTGGTTTTTTCAGCCAACAAGGTTGCTTCAGGAACGAAGCAGAAAGATAGAAATACATCAAAAAGGAAATGCATTGGATAGCAAGTAGCTAATAGTAGATTAAAATTAATATTCAAGGATTAATAATATAGATTTCATTCCTAAGTTGTGCATTTCAAGCTTATTAATGCTGCAGTTAAGGCTTGCGAAAGAATCCACAGACTCCAAATACTACTAAAAACGAGATATGCAGGTTGGAAAAGGTTGTACCTGTTGTCACTCTTGTATCTGTTGCTGAGTTGGTTGTCAAGCTGTAGAATATGTGCGATTGCGTCGCTGGAGTAGACTAGTGGTAGTGCTGTTATAACAGTTTGACATATCATGTACTACATTCCTGTTCCGGTACTCTTTTTCTCAAAGTTAACTGTCACAGTTTTGCAGAAATGATATCTGACCCTGTACATTGGTGCATATCAAATATTACCGTGCAGGATTACGACAGCGGATGTCAAACAAGAATAATAAAGCCAACTTCTTTAGTATCTCTTTTTTTCTCTCTCTAAAGAATGATAGTATTCAATTTTTATGGAGAAATCCCAATGGAGTTATTTAAATAACAATTCTTAATTATTTTAGAACAAATCAACAATATTTAAGGTTTTTCCATAAACAAAACATTAGTCTTTGCTTCGCTTTTTGGGGAGTATCACTATTTTTATTATTATATACTCTTTATTGTTGCTTTAATTTTAAAGTCATATCGCGACTACTTTAGAATACAGAACATGATCACAATGAAAATACAATATTTTAAACAGTAATAGTACATACCACATTAAATTCTCTAGATAGGTGTGTTACACGTTGTTATACAATTGTGTCGCTTTCATAAAGTTTAAAGTACTTTGTTGTGCTGAATTTAGGGCGTATTTTAGGCTGTTGGGGATGTCACATCTTTCTCTGAGTTGTGAATAGCGACGGCAGACTGTAACGAGATGTTGAACTGTGAGGTTGGATCTGCAGAGGTCGCACACAGGAGGAGGATCACGGTTGAGGAGATGTTTGTGTGTTATAGAAGTATGTCCAATACGTAGTCGAATTAATCAACTTGGTCTTTGCGGTTGAAATGACAGTGCGGAAGTTTGGACTCTGAAATGTCGATGTTGTGTAACTTGCTTCTAGATGTGTCTTTCCATGTCTATCTCCAGTGATTAATGCAAGTCATTTTGATGAAGTTGATGAAGTCCGTGTGTGGGATCTTGATGTCCTGAGGGGAATGTTTGTTGACTTCTTTGGCTGTCTGATCAGCTGATTCACTTTCCAGAATTCTGACATGAGTCTGTGAAGTTCTTTAACAATATTTTGGGGGTTGAGGTTTGTTTACGGGTTGTTAAAGCACTCAGCAAGTTGGAGAATATTACGTAGTTATATAGGTTGTCTTTTTTAAGTATATGTTCCAATGAGAGTTGAATATAGTTGGGAAGACTATATTGTATGGTGCAATCAGGGATTACCGCTGCACATCCATTATGACCATCAAGTCTGGATCCATCAGTGAATGTGAGTATGTGTTGAATACAATGTACATAATTCGTTAAACAGACGCGTGTAAGGAACACTGTCTGTTGAAGATCTTCCTTGTCTAGCCAGTGATGTTGAAGTATAATATTTGTTGGTAGTTGGTAGTAGTTGGAAGATGCTTCATGTCTGCACCGCGTATGGGATCCAATTTGTCGCGGTCACTTCGTGTTATCTTTTGCTGGGCGCCTGTTATTGTATTACTACTTTGAATGTTGAGTTCATTGTCCTCCGGCTAGCTATTATTTCTCGGTCGAGCACATCTCTTGAACAGGTGTGTAAACGGAAAGGATTTGTTATTCAAAGATAGCACTGATAAAAGAATTTGGTTTTACACTTTTATTACCGTCACAGTTAATTGAGTTCACATATTGACTATTGATACACGCCAGACTGAAACTGTTATATTTTCTAATATCACTATAATCACTTATTTACTGCACATTATTAATTCGCGTGTTTCACATTTATAACAAACTTTAAGACGCGAGAGATTCTGTAGAATTGCTTAACGTGCACTTTATGTATGCTTCAGTTGAACTACGCGACGTATAACTCACGAATACTTATGTTGAACTGATCGACGTATTACGCACGAATGCTTCTGTTGGACTGACGAAATCTGCCTCTGACTTTAGCTTTTTATACTCCCACACCCCGATATGCCTATAGATTATAATCGAGCTGCTATTGGTTAATAAAACGCGCCAACATTAGCGTCTATTTTTATATCCAATCAAACATTACGAAAACATATGCTTTAGGGAAGATGTTCCCTTCATTTCTCAGAAAAACGCGCCAATCTGACGTCATTTTTTCGTCTCTTCTAATTAATATTCAACTCACCCCCTCGCTCATTGTTATCCGCTCCTATTGTCAGTTTCATTGAGGCCGTGTAAACTTATTTCCTAACAATGCTTATAATTAACAAACATCTCAAATCAATGTCATACAACAATGCTTATTTACACTACAATCACTCTGGCATTTACATTATTGTGATACAAATTACTGCCACAATGTATCAATAAAGGGGTATGCGAGTCTCCATGGTATACAATCTGAATATATGAAACAAGGGAACCTACTAGGCAGGCCTTTTGCTTTTTATAATTATTATTCGTATAAATACCTTTTACTTCGTACTTTATCGTGCGCTTCCTTGTACGTCGTTTTTAATACCTTTGCTATAAGATGTCCTTTTAAGTATACAGCTATCTTGTTGGAATTTTTTGCCTTCTATTGATTCTCTCCAGCTACGGAAATATTAGCATATCTATGTTATTATTTTCAAGCGTATTTTATGTTTAAATTGCAATTTATATTACATATTGCAAATGTAACAATTTTAGCATGACCAATTTCACAGAAAATCGCTTAAATATTTCTTAATCACTTTAAATCACATACATAAAATAAAATACCAGTTTGAGTACTTTCAGAAATTAAAATTATTTACATTGTATTTCATTTTACTATTATTATTCTTCTTCGTTAATTATATAGAACTTAAGCAAATTTTATGCAATTAAACATTGTGAAATATCAATATAATACTAATTTATCTTGCACCATTCTATATAATGTGCTGAATGAGATAAACATTTCTTTTAATCCTTGAGCGGTTGCTTCGCCGAATAGTTATCTTTTGGGGGGATTCAACACATATTGTGCTCTGATACCTCATAGTACCATAAGATGAATTCCTATTTATAGCCATTAACAATAAAGATAACTGTTTGGTAAACCAACAGTTTTCTTTTGTTCGCTGTTAAAATTTCCACAATATTCTGATTTTGACAATGCTGGAGTGCCACCAGCACCCATTATGAGTTTACTCATGCTACTCAATAACGAAGGATATGGCAACGGCAGTTGAGAATTATAAAACATATTCAAATTTCGATTGTGGAACCTTTCGCAAATCGGAAGCACTGATTGGAGGTTTTGGTGTTGGAAGTAAGCAGCGAGATCCTTACCGAGTACTCTGAAGGGGGAGACAATGTTGGCGTCCGGATGCTCGTTTGTTTTTAATTCTTTCAACTTCGCATTCTTGTTATTTAATGCATACTGATGTGAGTAAATACTGTTGAGAGATGTTGAAAGTGTCTTCTGTATCACTGAATGGACGCCAGATTACTGAGTACTATTGAATGATACGTTCAAAAGTACCAGGGTTTGTCGAATTATCTCTGCAACTTCAACACCCGGTGTGTTGGTAATCAGTATACGCATGAATCAATTTTATTGTGCATTATATTAAATTGTAGGCAGTATAAACGAATAGTCTTCGAAGGTTTGCATAAGATAGAAAACATGTTTCATTCTCCTCCTCTGTTATACCCAAAGAAAAACGCTGGAATATTTTGTCATACTAAAAATATTTGCTATTGCTTCCTTATCATCCATCAACTGGTGAATAGGAGCTGGAAAATGGTTATTTTTTCCGGTGACTGACGATTGCGTCCCGCGGTTAGTTTTATACGTCGTTTGTGTCTCTGGATTTTTTGGGTCATATGTCAGTTGTGTCACTTGGATTTCTTGGTTAATGCGTCTCTGAAAGGTTTCAATTGTTTGTCGCAGTATTTTCAATTTCTGGCACACACATTTCCCTTCCCATTTGCAGACTTAGGATTGTCTGTAACATTTTTACTTTAAACCGCACAAATGAGTGAAATTTTGTTAGATTACATTGTGTTATGCATAAAAATCTAAGAACAACACGAGTTAAAAAACAAACAAACAAACAAAGAATTTGTATGGTTGAAACAGTAAGTAGGTTAAAAATGTTGGTTAAAAATAAAGGCTTCCCCTTCTCACTTATCATCGACTCCATGGCTCTGCACAACTGTGAATGAGAACCATTACGTATGTCTAGTTTGATCTTTATGCTGTACGTGACGTAGCAGAAAGCGTTCTAAACAGTGCTTTGTTGTGTCTCGTAGCGGAATGCGTTCTATAGTGTTTGGCTGTGTCTTATTGAAGAACTTAAACCTAGCTAAGCTACCTAAGTAACTGACGTATATATTTTAAAAAACCCCAGACGCAACAGACGTACTAATTTTTCGTAAATGTGTTTACGTGGACGCAACTGACATAGCCCCATTTTTTCAGTAACAGTTCCTACCGTTTCCAGTTTCAAAATAATATTGAGTTAAAAATAACCGTTCCAAAATAACAGTCTAGTGCAATATCCACGAGTATTCACGCATAACGTAACAAGATATTTATGGCCTGTTGTTACTTGCCTGGCTGAATTATTTCGCATCATTCGTGATTCTTCGTTCCGCTATCGGAAGACGATGTTCCACTCCCTTCTCTCTCTTCCACAACGCAGCGCGAATTCATCATGCACTATTAACAATTATTATTGTAGGGGAATATGACGGCTGACGAGGGCGTAGTTCCACGTTGCTTACTTGCTCGAGCGTGGGGTGGGGTTTGCCCGTCAACTCGCTGTACCGTCTTCTTCTTCCTCTTGAAGGTTAGGCTATTAAGCCCGTTCTGATGCAAAGACAGCCTCTCATCTGCCTCTGGATCGCTCTATTAAACGCCGGGCTTCTGGTTGGTATTTCAATATTTGCTTTGTCATCATTCATCCTTTCTATCTGTTGAAACCACTGCCATTTGATATTACTTTCTCCTCTAAGTTATGTGTGCTTAATTCTTCCGTATTTGAGTATTAGGTATATCATCATCTAATGTATATCGTGATATTCGTCTAAGAAATTCATCTCGGATGTTTCTAATTTCCTTTCGGATTTTCTGTTGAGGATCCAATTTTCACAAGCATATAAACGTAAAGGGACTGTCAGCACTTTGTGAAATCTCATAATTGTGTCTATTCTAATTTTATTTCTTAGTGCTGTTTGTAAAGCGTTACACATGTGTTGAAACTTATCAAGCGTTTGATTTATATATTTTTCTTTTTTATAGGAAATCCAACACCCCAAACATTTAAAGCTGTTAACTTGTATTGTATTACTGTTTAATACTATTTTTTATCTTATTTCAAACTACCCTTAAAAAGCATACTTTTAGGATTGTAAATAGAAATTTACAAAATAATTCCTGAGTATCTGTTGTAATTTATATATAGTTCTTTAAGGTTCGTCTTCAAAGGTAGGAAGAATGACATAGTTGTCTGCAATACAATTGTGTTTAAAATACGTCACTTATTTTAATGTAAAGGTTCGTCTGTCTTTGTCATTCCTATATAACAGCGTAGGTGTATGTTAAACAGCGCGGGAGACAAAGAGCACCCTTGCGGTACTCCAAGATCTTCCCTTCCATTAGCTCTAATACACATGTTGGTATTTCTGTATAGCTCAATTATATTTATAAAAACGTTTTGGGTATTCTATTTCCTTCATTATTATCCACAGTTTTTATCTTAATACACTATCAAAGGCCCTTGCAAAGTCAACAAATAATATATGTGTTTCCGATTTGGACTCGCTGTAGCTGATGTTTACAAATGTGGAATTATACCAAATTATGGTGAAATACTTTTCCCTTTACTCGGCTAGTTGTACGAAACCTAAAGATTTGATTAAAATTTTCGTGGTTAGGATATGACATTGTTAGGTGAATGCAAGTAAATTATCACTCATGAGCCAATGGAGGTTACAGGGGTTTTATTCGATACAAAAGTATATTCACAAAACAATAAATACTATTGGCGTACTATCGCAACATCACAAACAATAGATAGTTTTAAATCACGGCAGATGTTGCTGGTTAACTTGGACAAATTTACATGCTCAGCTGGGAATTCAGCTTGATACGTTTTGCACAAAGAATATGTCTTGGACAAGTAGCAAATGGGTTCACGGTTCACAGGTTGTGGATACTTGTGTAGCTTCGCTCTGATTGGTTATAGCAAACAGCTAGTTCTGACATTTGAAACAAGTCTGCCAATGGATACACTCAACAATGTAATTATTGCAATTTGCTTGCGTTTAAAAGGACAGATCAGATTATTAGTTGTGATAACGCAGCTAAAGCATATTTCACATTGTAACATTACTTGTTACACTGT
The DNA here is from genome assembly GCA_030765065.1 of Deroplatys truncata. Lineage (NCBI taxonomy): Eukaryota > Metazoa > Arthropoda > Insecta > Mantodea > Mantidae > Deroplatys > Deroplatys truncata. The sequence continues at coordinate 67,018,778 of CM060976.1, read as the reverse complement.
AGATTAACAAAGTATGAATAAAAATGAAAGTCAATACAAACAATATCATATGAAGAAGTAGAATAGGAATGTGTAGAAACAGATATTCAGGGACATTCAGGTATGCACGTTTCGACTTAAGATCCTTTTTCTACTTTAGGCATGGCAGATTTACCCATCCATATTAGACATCATGTGATGCGAAAATTTCCGCACCACAATACATCTATATACTTAGAATTACTGATCATTTAACTCACATTAAGGAATTCATGTCCATCATCACCACTACCATATAACAAACATCCTGCATCAGTTTTGATAATGTTAAAGGTCGTGTGTTCCAAAACAGCATCTCAGGTATGTGTATCGCAAGAGCTGAATAGCACAATTAAGTCTGATTGGCGGGAAGATATTTTAATGGGCCCTCTATTCGATTTTAGGAGGAGGGACGATTCCAGGGTCTTATGTCCACACATACTTGAAACGGTTGAATTTTGACACAAGGTACTCTCAAAGATTAGAACTTACTTTTGGATCCGATTATATAAGTACCCAAACGAACACGTTGGCAGGAATCTGGAGGACTTGTTTTTAGTATGCTATAACTGCTCCAATGGTTAATTCTGCTCCACTTCTATTAAAGAACATTTTTTGAAGCATATAAAATTTATTGAAGTAAATGTAAAATTAGGAATAAGTTGCATGATTTCGCTCGAAAAATGTCGCAGATTTTTATTATTTCTCCAAATATCCGTTATAGTAAATTATTTTACTGATGCTAACGCATTGCTTCCGGCAGAAATTTAATTATATGTGTGTGATGCACAATCTGGTTTAAATTAAATGTCCAGGAACCCGAGGGGTTATATTACAAGGTCCTAGAATTTGTATGGAAGAAATATTGGTCATTTATTTTATACAATTTTCCTATCTCCTGGCAGTGATGTATATATCTCCGCGGTGCGCGTGCCACTCAATAAGAAACCCTAACCTATAGCTTTGCAGGAATTACACTTTGCTTTAGGAACATGTAATATTAACATATGTAATACAGAGCGATGCTTGCTCCATTTTCTTAGCATAAAAACGACCCTACATCTTAATCTTCAAAGATGTGCTTGTGCATTCTGTTTCAGACAATGTATGAAAAGCAAGCTCCAAACCTCTCTTTTTCACTCTTTCCTCTGACTGCTTCTCAGGATGAATCTGCGTTTACTTGTTATAATTAAACTACTGATTCTTTATAAGCGACGTTTTCTCGATCATAGCCTTAAGAGTTTTGGAAGGTTCACACAAATACTGTTCGAGAGATTCAGTCCTAAGTCTTCAAGCTCATCCGGTGTAAACTAGAACTTGTCAGCTCAAACTTATTCACCTAAAATACTGATACGTGCAATACAATTTCTTTGTGTACATAGCTGCATTACATGTATAAAAGGACATGTCGGAAATAAAAGAGTGTATATTCTCACAAAAACAGCAGCTTCCAGTACAACGGCAATTATGACTACAATAATTTTCAAATCAAGACTAAAGCCAAAATAAAAAATGCAGACGATAAATACATGGAATTCACAGTGGATAAACATCAACCATAACTCATTAACAAGAAATACATTTTTTCTGGTATACACAGTCGGCTAAACTCTAAAGTATTCTTCCCTGAGTTTACACTGACACAATTTCTTTTGGTCGAGGCAAATTTGGTACGTATTTCCGACCATTTCATATTATTGTATAAAAAGATCACAACTACTTTGAGGGAATGAAGAAACAATAGAACATTTACTCTATAATTATCCTCCTTTCATGTGTAGAATATTTGCAACTTCATTTAAACAATTGTAATATAGAAGTCATAACATTATTACATAAAAGTTTTAGCAGAAGATGTTGTTACTGGTATTTTGTAAAATGTATTCAACACATCCATTGAACATCCTAAAGTATATATAATGACACTGTTTTAATCTTTTTTTAAATATAAAACAATACAAGTTGTGAAATAGGGTTTAATCTGTAGAATAAATAAATTTGCTTTGTGTAGATTGATAAAATGCAGAAACTTTATTGCGACGAAGTGAGAAGAGCTGTTTAAGCATTTTGAAATATATAATGTAAGATGTCAGAAAAAATAAGTTGAAAAACTGTTTTAGAAAGAGTGAATATATAAGAGCAAAACGGAAAGGATTAGGAGAAAGGAAGAAATTTAGTAAGCATTGGATGAGAAATAAAACTGTACTAAGAAATGAAATGGTGAATTGCAAAACGGTTAGAACGTAAAAGATACCAAATGGCCTAAATGCGTAGATGAAGGAAAAAGTAGGGAGCGAAGAATGGGGAAGGCTGCATTTGTTGGTGAAGGACCTACCTTTGGGAAGAAAGCAATGATTAATTGAGGGTTTAAAAGGACAAATGCATTTTAAAAATTATGAAAACACATCACTAAACATGCCAAAATGCTAATGATTTATAAATTTGAATTAAATAACTAACTTAGCTTTCTCTACAAAATCACAGCCTCTTATTTCTTCTTTCCAAGTTAGTTATTCACATTAAATGCTGCTTATTTTGAAAACATTTCTAGCGAATGTCACAATAGTTATATACAACATGGAGAAACAGCATTCAAATGTTTATGTGACAAATCAGTTTTGTTAGTTATAGGTTCTTGCTAAGGTATAAATAAAAAAGTCTGATGTGTTACACTCACATAACTTTCTCTACTCTTGTACGAACTATTTTTACAATCCTTTATTCTCCATATGCTTCATGTTAATCGGGATGTTAATCTTATTGCTAATTTTCTTATAGGTGCAAGGGGAATATGGTAGTATTTAAGCGATAGTCAAATCTTTTAAGAGCTGGTTGCTATTTGGGCATTCCATTCTCTTTGTATGTCCAGGACATAAAAAATGAATAACGAATTCCCATTTGAGAAAAAGTATTGGAAAATTTAAGGGAATAATAAGCTATATCTCGAAAATGGTTCACTCAACAAAAAAAGTGTATATGAAATAAATTGTGATTTTAACGCGATCTACATTATTTGTGTAGTAAACTTTTGTCTATCTCTAATGGTTTACCAGTTATGAAAGGTCGTTTACAATGAAGAATACTTTTGTAGACATTTCCAGAAAATTCGAGATATACATTTCATTTATCATGAAAAATGTTCCATGTAAAGGGTAGTCTAAGATGGGGGATTTTCTTGAAAATCCTCGTGTTGTATCTTTGAAAGACACAACCTAAATACCAAGTATGGTATTTATCGGAGTTTTCGTTTTTGAGTTATGCCGTTCACACACACAGAGGCAGATACTACTTCTCTACATAGTAGGGAAAGTAAAAAGAAGTACGTACATTTTGAAAATGTTCCACCAAATGACACATTTCAACATTATAAAATGTAAGAATACAAAAGGAATATCTCTAAAACTTCCAATTCTACGGAAAGAGTTATTTGATATCTATATTTTTCTGTTTTACTTGTTTATTATAAACCTACAAAAATTCTGGGTGAAGGAGACCCTGCAGATAATTTCAGAAAACTCAAAGCTAAAATGTGTATTTGCTATGTCAGTATCTCAAACATATGACATTTTAGTAAAAACTGTTAGTTCTTAAGAAGGTTGAAATTAGGACTTTTTATCCATGTAAACTCTGTAACGAATTATTTGGGGTAGGAAACTTTTGAGGTGAATCTTTGCCCTGCGTCATAGAATCATGCTGGAATTTAATGCCAGATCTGGTATAATCCGAGATTTTGTTTCAAGTTATGCTACTCTCTCTCTCTCTCTTTCTTTCTTTCTTTCTTTCTTTCTTTCTTTCTTTCTCTTCAATTGGTTATGATTTAGGGACCACAAAACGCATATTTTTATAAAATCTCTGTGTCGTATCGAGAGATGACATACAATAAGTACTTTCTCTGCCTGGCTTTATAGTTAAACTTTAATCCTAAATGTCTTTAAAGAGTATAACTGACACTTAGGCTGTTTTACCTCTAAGCTCCACGACATTTATTGTCTGAAGTAATGCCCTTATTCTCGCTAATTTCTTTATGTTGGCATGAAGTCCTTTGGGCTACAATAAATCAACATTCTACAAAGATTCATTATTCATTTTGAAAACAAAATCAGCTGTACTCTCCTGCTGTGAATGTAAATCCATTAAGGCAGCAATTTAATACCCAGATTGGTTCTTTCTTCAGCAATCGATAAACTGTTCTCGTACCTTTAAACCCGATTGCACCAAGTTCAACATATCTCACTTTAACATCTGGTGGTTTTTAGGATATTGCTGATTTGAGATATGGAAGGGAGCGAGGAGCTAAGGCTCTTGCGTTTTTTTTCTCAGCACAATAAAAGTTCATCTTGTCTTATTTTAGCTTTTTCAGATATTTCATTATTGTAAGCTTGTTTTCTTTTGATTTGGGCTTAGCAAAGCCAATGGGATAAAGCAATATCCCACTCTTTTTAAAGCTCCTTGTTCAGGCGTGTTTCTTTGTTATCTTTTTGGCGTTCTTTTAACACATACATTCTTATACTTGGCTTTATTTGCAAAATAAGTTAACAAAAGAGTTCTCAATAGGTAAAATAATGATTTATTAAAATAATACGGACAATTTCATAGAATTTATGCACTTGTTTGTTTATTTGCACGTCCCTTAGTAGCATACGTTATGAAGGTTTAATCAGCTGTATATCTACATAATATGCAATAAAACTGCAGTCTTAAATCATACACTATTTTAAAGAATTTTTATAAATAAATAGTATTAAACTAAACAATGACAATTTTTGTGTATGTCTGCGCGCGTTACCTTTTCAGTTCCACCTGATTATTATGAAATTTGTATATTGCATAACTGAGGTCTTCTTAGATAAATGGGCAAAATACGGGGTCAATTCTGGCAAGTGCCCCGAATATTTCAAGAGGCGGCTAACCGGTAGCTGAGCCTACTATAGCCCAGGTGCTCTCCTACCTTGAGTGGCTCTGGGAGAGTAGAACATGACAGAAAACATATTGTAAAATGTACGTCCAGTCAGCGCTTGTTACACCAAGATTTCAACAGAGGAGCTGGAAACAGCACTTTAATCCCTCTTTGATGTTGCGCCAATTTCTTCTTCTTCCACTGCATGCAATAGACTAACGAGGGTGTTTTTAAAGTAAGCACTGTTTTAATACTGCCGCTATAGCGCTGCAGTTGCGACTTTGAGCATGTACAATCGCTTCCTCCATTTACTAGGAAGCCAAACGCAGCTGTGTGCGATCGTCACTTTGTTTTCCTGCTGTTAGAGCGTTTCTAAATGTTCAAAATAGTCGAACAACTCGCAGACCTTGAAGACAGATCAGTGATTCGTTTTTGAATGCGAGAAATGTTACGTCAGGAAACATTCATCCCCAAATATATCAGGTTTATGGGGAAACAATAATGAGTGACAATGCCCGGCCACATACAGCCAAACAATCTCAAGATCTGACCGCATCATTTCGTTGGGAGAAATTTGACCACATTCCCTACAGTCTGGATTTGGCACCAAGCGATTTTCATCTGTTTCTTCATCTGCAGAAATTCCTTGGTGGAAAACATTTGAACGACGATGATGTAAAACAAGAAGTGCAGACTTGGCTTTCATCACAGGCGGCATCATTTTTTTATGAACGCACACAAAAAGTAGTTACGACGAGTGGTAAATAACGGCGTGACTATGTGGAGAAGTAGTTAAATTATAAGGTAATGAATAATAATTACGTATTCGGAAAATAATGTTCTGTTATTTTTTTAAAAAAGTCTGACTTCTTTAAAAGCATGCCTCCTATTAGCCTGTTGTGTCTCCACATTGGTCCGCCCATCTCTTGGAGATCTTCCTATTCTCGGTTTATATCTTAAAATATCTTCTTGGGTATCCTCCTTTAGGTATGTGTTGTACAAAACCGACAATTCTTTCATTTATATTGTATTTGTAATTCCTGTCTTATTGTTTCATATTTTGTGAATTCTGCTTATACCTCTTTTCTTTAAAGTCTACTTTCGCAGTCATATAAACATATGGTTGTGTTTACAAAACTGTCTTTCCTTTTTAAGTGTTCTTTTTATTGTGCCACATAGCTGATTAGAGTGTCCTATTTTACGAGGACGTATTTTGGACATTTAACTCACCTTGATTTAATATTTTGCAGCCGAGATAATTAAAGCAGTTTACTTGTTCTATAATTTGTTTTGAAATAATCATTTTAGATCTAATTGGAGTATTGCCTCTTAAAGGCATAGCTTTGGTTTTATTCGGGACGATCGCCATATTATGTATTTTTTCCTATTTAATTTAGTACATGCATACTTTTTTGTAATGTGTCTTCGTTATCAGAAATAATCAGTAGGCCATCTGCGTTAAGAGAGTCATTAGAAAGCATTTTTATACCAACTGTTCTTAATGTTTAGTTTGTAATAATTGCTTCCAATATCGGAGAACATTATCAGCATACAAATTAAACAGCGAGAATATTCCACACTCTTGTCTAACACCCATCTTGATATTTTCTTCTGAAATAGGAACAGTTGATTGTATTATACACATATAAGTTTTCTTATAAATGACTTTTTATGTTTTTATGAGGTGCCGGGGTATACCACTTTTCTCTAATATATTCCATAGCTTCCTTCTAATAACCTTGTCGAATGCTTTTGAATAGTCAACGAACAAGATATATACCAATTTCCACTCATAAAATAGTTTTGTTTCTTTGTTTATTTGTTTAAGGGCCCGTCTGCTTAAGCTCCGGTTTGCACTGCAGCCATTGGATTATTGTGCTACCCTAACGAAGTTATTAGCTCTAATCCATCAATCCTGTGTCCTTAATGAATAGATACAGTACTGTGAGGGGAAGAGACTGTAAATTCTCAGACTCACCAAAACGGAATATGAGATACCTATGTCTTCTGTGAGCCAGTGCTAGTGAATTATACACTGTTTTACTCTCTTTTCCGCAAAATCTCCAGAGTCCCTTGATGCAGTCGCATATTACTTAAGTACTTCCTTACTGGTGCATTTCCTGTAAGGAATGCCACTAACGTTTTGAGCTGGTGTCTGCTGAAGTTCAGCAGTTCTCCAGCTACTTTTGAACTTGGTTTACTAACACATAGTTTGCGTGTTTCAAATCTGTTCTTGTCCTCCAGCTGTTCCATCTCTCTCTCGCCAGACAGTTAGGTGTACCGAGAACCGGTTAAAATAGGGGCTAGTTTGTAATGTTTGAAATAACCAGTGGAAAAATTAGTGTCATGCTATAATCCTAAGTACGCTATGTAATATTTGTGACAAATAGGAATAAATGAAAGTGCGATTTAATGCAGAAACCCAGCGCCGTTATACCAATTTCCAACATTGTACTATGAGACATTTACAGATCTTTGTTACACCTTGTTCTGAAACATCTATGTGCGCTGAAGTTTGGTGAAAGAGGAGCAGGTCCATGTAGGACTGACAGAAGAAAAGCGGACGATAGTAATCGCAACTAATAGGGATGATTTTGAGTTTAGGATGGAATTTAGCTTCATTAGATAGGAATAAACCCACTCCTTGTAATGAAAGAAGATTTTGGAACACTTAAGTATACGCTGCGTGTGGAAACAGAAAAAAATCTGATGCATTTGATGTGTCACGTTCACATGATATTTTATTTCTGTATAGTTTCCAAGAGCTATTCCTACGAAAGCTTATCTTTCATGTTAACCAGATATACCTTTGCCGAAATAGTTTCATTACACATTTGGCTTTATACCACAATTATTGATAGGAAGATATGAATAAATGAATAAAGAAATAATAGTAAGATAGATAAACAATTACAATAAATAATTTCCACATATTGCATCAATGCATAATGGAAGAAGAAAAGATTAAAACTTTGTAAGTGAATAAGGAAGTCAATACCAGGCAGATTACGCGTTCAGGAAAAATAATAGTTAAAGTGTAGAGTCGCTAAGGTAATTAAGCGTTCCGGCGAACTTAAGTCAACAAGAAATTCATTAGCTCTAGTTCAGGTAGCTAGATTTCAAAACGTTGAGAAGAAGTGATGTGAAACTGCATGTAGGCCAGCTCGGAAAACGAGAGAGAGAGAATTCTTAGAATTCGGTAGTCAAGGAGTAAAAGTTGCGTTTCAGATGCGTAAGATTTGGCAACGTATAATGTAGGAACTTTGGTGGCGGTAGTTCTAACATGGGAGGACTGAAGTTAATAAAAGAGCCTGTAATGCTAAAATTAGCATCTTTCTTTCTTTTATTTTGTGTACAGCCTTAGAGGCTTACAGTCTTACGGTGATCTGCAGTTCGCTGCGCCTAAGATCGCGCTCAGTTATCAGTTACTTAGCGGTAGCCGCGAGGGGTTTTGCTTCGCCGATAAGCGTTTTAGGGACTCACGGTAGTTACGCTTCTATTTTTTATTATTGCGGAGACAGTTGTTTCAAACCGTAAAATTGACACTGCAGAAGTTAGCAGGTATAATGACTCAATTTTTGTAGTTTCGAGTTTTACGATTAATAATCAGTTTCATTCTTTATCTTCGAACATTCGGCAACTTGCTTCAATAGCTCAACTATTAGGTCACATTAAATTTCTCAAGTCAATTTAAACTGGTGTTATCCTTTCAAACTATTTCCAAGCATACCCTAAGATAAATATCTCATAGCCAACCACTGCAGCAGCCGGCAGCAGAATCAACAGTAGACATCAAAAGGCGAAACCGCTATTCGTCGTCAGGTTGAGACACAAGGGGGGGTAGAGGAAATCAAATCGATAGACGTTAAAAGCTAATCTAGATATCATGAGAAACTGAAATGCGAGAGCACTTTAAACAAATGGCAAATTATTGAAAAATTCAAACCAATAACAATGTATATCTCGGAAAAGGCTAATACCACAAAAAGTTATTTGAATTAAATTCTGTGTTAAAGAGCTCTACATTTTTATGTAGTACGATTTTGTGTATTATTTATGATTTATCAGTTATACAAAATTATCTAAAATTCTTTCCAAACGAAGAATACTTCACATGCTATTCCCAGAAAATTCAATATATACATTTTATTTGTTTGTAAATATCTGAAACGTAGGGAATTGTAATAAAAACCTTTAAGATTTGTTTTTAGAAAATCGAAAATTCGGAAAAATTCTCCGTGTAAAGAATAGTTTGGGGAGGGTCGCATCTATGAAAGATACTGTATTTGGTATTTGTCGAACGTTTCGTTTTTGGTATATGCTGTTAACAGACACACACACAGATCTTTTTCGAATTTGTTTATTTATGAGACCTCAAAACAGGTATTTCCGATGAAATCTTGAATTCTTTGGTGGAATACAAAACTTCCTCTTACGTAGTATACTAGGTAAGTGGCAGAAAAAGTAAAAATATGTCTCCTCTTGTAGTGTCGAGTGAGAGAATATAATTATTATGCAGAAAAATATCTCATTTATTCCTGCCCAAAAGTATTGCACCTTAGGTACATCGGCAGCACCTTCCTCCTCCAAGATAAGGGAAGAAACAGAGGGTCTGGCACGCTTAGTCAGCATTGCAACAATGGAAACGCGCAAGTTTGTTTTGCAGGAAGCGATACAACGGCGGGGTTGTTTTTGTTCTCCATTCGAAGTGACATCCCTGCGAGACTGCGCCCCGCTTATCTCACGATGCCCGAGACTTGAAGGAACAATGACGTACCTTCTGACGTTGCAATCCTCGCCGGAAGCTAACAACTGTTGTAGTAGTAGCAAACTTTTTGTTATGACGTCACAAAAGTAGCTTTATCTATTGGTATGCGGTGGGCGGGACTGACAGTTGCCACATTTGGCGACAGAGGGAGGTACTGCTGGGATACAGAGTTGCCACACCACCTCGAGTGTTGCACGTGTCGCATTTGCATATCAAAATTGGAATTATATAATATTCGTATTATTATGAAGCATGCAAGATTGCAAGACTTCCTCAAGCAACTATCCTTGTAAACCACTGCCACTAATTCTTCTCTACTAAATTTTCATTACTGGCAAATTAAAAAAAAAAAAAAGCTTTTAATATATTTTACACCTGTGGGCGAATTTGTACGAGCATTGATCCTTGTGCTTCGCCTTTACCTCTTTGTAATTTAGCTGAGCCCAGTCCAGTCCAGTCCTCAGATGTTGACACGGTGAGGGCAGTCCGAGTGGGTGTTAATAAACATAGCTACTCGCGATGGGTTTAAGCACTTGTAGATGCGATTGGGGTTGTAGGATGAAGGGTAATATTGAGATAGGGGGAGTTGGCAAAATTGCTCCTCAAACAAACGGCTGTTGGTCAGCTTTAGCTGCTGGTGGAATTGCTCCTATGTTACCGCAGGTGCCCGCTTGTATGCATGTTTATTACAAGATATGGAAATGCTTCGATTTATAGATTTACATTGATGCATGACTCTACAGCAGCTGCGTATATTCTAGTACTGACTCACTACAAAAATAGAATGTGGTAAACAAAGAGCTAAAAGGACTTAGAAATCAAGGAAGTAGTTCCTTCACAAATTCACTAAGATTTGTTATATATGTACTTTAGGGAAAAACACTGTATCTTACAACATTAAAAATACGCGTTTCGAGTTCATATTGAAGACGAAAACGGCAGTGGGCGTTAGGAAACCACTACACCTGATAAAAATCTAAATATTGCAACATATTAGAAACATAGCAGACGAAACGGCTAACTCATACCATAGAATTTATACCATTTTAAATAATGAATCGAAGATTAAATAACTGCAGAACGGGTACTTCAAATGTTGACACATAATATTATTAACAAACATTTTATTTTCATATATATTTGGCAAATTATTCATAAAACTACTCGTTGTTAAATACAGAAATGATTTCATTACACATTTTGTCTCAGGACAGTCACTTAAAAAGTTCGCTGTACTACGCTCCTTGGCGTTGAGAAATGAGAAATAAAAGAACGGAAATTTCACAACTGTATAGCTTTACATACTGGAAATTCCGACGGATAGCAGGAAACACCCCATAATCGTCTGAACTAAAAACAAACTTGTTTAACTCAAATGACATGTTTGAAAGTTCATTTACATTTTTTTTCTTGAAGAAAGCTTATGACTATCTTAGCTTTATACATCCGGATTTTGGGTTTTTAGTAACGCTGTTCTCTCTCCCTCCCTCCCTCTCTCTCTCCCTCCCTCTCTCCCTCCCTCCCTGTCCTTGCATATGCGCACATTCTGGCCTTCTAAAAGTGTTTTGCTTTTTTAAATAATGTCATTAACTTTCACGGCTGGAGTCTATATTAATTTACGTATCTTCCAGGCTTTGATGCCATGGTCCATTGGTTTTCATTTGAATATTCGACGTTTCATCCAAAACTGTAATGGACATCTTCAGAGAAACTAGATAATACTGGGCCATGGTATTCAATGCAACATCACTGGATTATGGCATCAAAGTACGAAGGTGAATAAGTTAATGCCCTTTTATTTATTCAGAAGACCTCAAAAGGAGCATTTTCGGTGAAATCTCGCTATCAAATTACGAAAACGTGAGAGAAATGAAACTGTTAAGAATCATCTGCAAGCTACTTCAACTTTTTTGGCAAGGATATACCAACATTTCTTGATAGATTTGTGACTATGAATAAGTTCCTTACCATGATCCTGAAACCAAAACGAATACAAGGTTTGCAAACATAAGGCGTCTACGCCATCCTAATTCAGTCACGGTTGAAGTATCAGCATGCTAAATAATTATTTTTCTCAAAAAGGTATGATTTGTTTGATTATTTTAAGAGAGATTACAATAACATATTATTAACAAATTCATTCATTATCTGTTTACCCTCCTCTTATGTAGGACTTACACCCCCCAGGACTTACAGGCGGGTGCCTGGGGTCAGAGGCCCGTCGAGGAGCAGACACTCATGGATCAGATAGAACATCCAGGACGGGTGATCAGCCCGATGCCTGGTATGGGATGAAGGAAGTAGATGAAGCGAAATGTTGGTGAAATGGATGAAAGGAAAGGTGATGATGGAGCAGTTGGTGGAATGAATGGCGGGGGAAACCGGAGATCACGAGAAAACCCGCCCAGACGCCGCTTCATCCACCACAAATCCCACATGCAGGTCCCTGGGATTGAACCCGGTCCGCCTCGGTGGGAGGCGAGCGATCTAACCACTCGGCCACGGCGCCGCCATTATTAACAAACTTTAATTTAAAATCTACCAAATGCAACCAAGGAGCTGAACCAAGGAAGTTCAGGCAAGATGAGCTTTGCTCATTCTAGATGTATGCCCAGATACTTACACAGAGACAATCCTGAAATGTGGTTATACGGGCGAATTGATTATTAAATAAACGCATACATTCACTCACATTCACGCGCCAGTAATTGTCAATAAAAGCTCCCTGGTTAAAGCAACTTTTCTCGAGCCGAGCCGGGAATCGCACGGAATCCTCAAAGAGCAGACAGATGCTCCACCGACTGCGTTAGGGACTAGTCACCGAAAGATTGATTTGAATTGGCTACAAATAACATGGTAAAGCCCCATTATACAAACGATTTCGTGTCGCGCAATAAAGAATGAGTTTTATTTATGTACGCTATTTAACTGCTGTGATCACGCTGTGGGCGTAAAAGAGCAGAAATTTTGCTCAGAGGCCTCTTTATCAGGCTTGAGGTTGTTTTACATGCCGTAAATCTACGACACGCGACCACTGGCTCTACTTCACTTCCGAAGGAAGCCATGCTAAGGATTTTTACGCCCGAAAACATCTATCGCCCTCTGCCGGGTTTGAACCCGCGACCTCGGGAACCAGAGGTCGGAACCGGGTACCCCTAGACCACGGAAGACGACATGGTTGTTATGCATGCGAGGCGACTGTCATAGTCGCGTTGTGTATCGTTGAAGATATCATTTCTACCTGCCCGTTTCCACATCTGGTTCCACAGCTGGTATGGATCCATGTGTATCGCAAAATTGCTAAAAGTTCTTAACTTTAAGAAACAGACGAAAACGAATTGGGCGTATATCCGATAAACGGTGCAAGATTCGTGAACACTGCGTTTAGAAACCTGTATGGTAAACAAATCGTAATATTTCTGATGTGAAATCCCAAATGGAACTCCTAACACAGTTTTTTCTATAAAATGTTTCGTACCCATACCTGAGAAAAATTTCAAGGACGAAAATTAGACCACTCTCACAAAACGTGAAAGCACAAATAACACTGAAAGGTGAAGCTTACAATTCTGGGTCTCCCAAAGCGACAGCAGCGACTCAACTGTTTCTCTCAGAATGTGGCAAAGCGACATAGACTCATATAAACCAATGTATAATGAGACCATGTGACTGCTGCCTGTTTCGCGTGAACTGTAAGCCCATGCGACATAGAATCTTGCGTGGTTGTCGTGTCGCGTGGTATAAAATACTTCCACTAAACTCAACGTACTCTACTGTTCACAGTTCTAGCTCCAGAACTTCGCAAAACTGAAGGAAAGCCTACAAGGCATAAAATTATCATCAGAGTGTTAAAGTCAAGGAGTGGTAAACCAGCAATTTGCATAACCTGGATAAGTAAATTTTCTTCCAGGAAGATGTAGGAATGTTGAAACATCCTATAATAGGACAAATGCATCTCTCTGAAAGGAGAGTACATTGAAAAGTGAGCTAACAGTTTAAATGTTAGATAAACAATATATGGATCAACTCAGAATAAATTCAACTTGCTCTTAAGCATTGGATGCAATACGAATTAGATTCCACTTCGGTTATTGGATTAAATGACATCCAAATTATTTTCTCCAAAGATGAGTTGCAATGGGTTATGAAGTAGAATCCTCGAATTATGTATATGTTGTTATCAGAAAATAAAACATTTAATTTGTTATTTTACGATTACAAGAAATAAATATAAAATAAAGTATTCACTTTAACTTTTATGTTACCTAAACTTTAGAATATATTATTGTGCCATCCTATCATCACAAATATTACGCTAAATGGTAGTAATGTGTTAAGATCAGATATTTTCTTGTTACCAGTTGTGCCAAATACACACCGTTCATTGGAGGACGATTATTAATCAAGAAGGATTTGTTGATTCAGTTTCGTTTTTATTAAAACAGTTGCATTGCATACGAGACTATAATCTTATGGACGATTACTATTGTGCTGTGCATTACTCTATCTATTAACTAATATTTGCTTCACCAAAACCTCTGGACACACCGCCATTTTCAGCTGACTATGCGGGAAACAAATGACGATTGCAAAGCGTGTTTTTGTATAGTATATAGCGAAATTGGAGTTTGAAGTCTTGGCATACAAAGAAACATAAAGTGATAATTATGAGGCGATGAAGCATCATTGCTAGGAAGGTGAATAACAATTGTGGATATAAGTAGCTATGATTGGTTCAAAACATGTCGTTCCAATCAGTTTGGTTGCTCAAAAGCGGTATGACGTAGTAGGAGTGAAACATTCAGCATACTTTGTTTCGTTTATTTGTTTATTTAAGGTCACATTAACATCAGGGTCATGAGGTACCACATTATGTACATATTTGTGCTTATATTTTAAGGTGCAATGTGTTTAAAAATTTTACTCACAATATCACATACATTATAGAGCAGCGTGTAAGTAAACAAGGAATGTAACAAAATATAGAAAGGAATATTTCATTTTACATCAATAATTTATGTTTATATTTACATAATACCAAACTTTTAATATTCATATCACAGTGGTAAACCAATACAAAAATGAAACAGACTTACTTAATTTAACCACACCATTATCTGTTAAATAATTCTCACTGAATAATAAATGCCAATTTCTTTTAAAATCCAACTTAGAAAGCTAGACACGGAACATGATACAGATTCTTAGAATAACTTTAATGATTTAACAACCCTGATATACTTCATAATATTTAGCGTTGATTCATAATCACTCAGTGCTTCCATTTTACCGGAAGAAACTTTCAGCTTTAATCTATGTGTTCGCATTCAAACACATGTTTCACTATAAACGCTACTTTGCAATGATCACAGAGCGTGGGCCGGTTCTGGGGTAGCAAGTGTTCGTGTGCTAATCTTGAATGGCCAATGCGTAATTGAGTATACATAATCTGTTCTCTTCTTTTATTTACATGGATATAAATAATTACCGGTGAATATTGATTATCTTATTTCGGAGAGTTTATCTGGGAGATTTTGAATGTATTCGCCATACCAAAACTTGTTCTTTAGAGAACTGAGGTATTGTTTTGAGATCTGAGTAGAAATTTGTTTATTATACCCGGCGAGTGTTGTATCGTTAGCTTCCCCATCAGCTTGTTCATCACCAGATATTCTTATGTATCCCCCCATTCCCTTCCCATATATGTAGTTACAGCCTTTTTTCTTTTTTATTTCTTTCTCTACCACGTACATAGTAGGTAGAGAAGGTATTGCATTCCACCCAAAAATTCGATACCCAGATTTCAACGGAAATACATGTCCCGAGGTCCCCTGATTACAAAAAAAAATATAAAAAAAACTTACGTACGTGTGTGTATATATATATGTGTGACTGTGAACAGCATACTCAAAAAACGAAAAGTCGAATAAATACCAAACTTGGTACTTGAATTCAGTATCTTCCAAAGATGCGACACGAAGATTTTCAAGAGAATCCCCCTACTGCAATTACCTTTTATATGGAACATTTTTCAATATTGTTTAATTTTTAAAAAATAGCTCTAACGATTTTGATTAAAAAATCGTACATTAAAGATATATTTTCTGGAAGTAGCCTATGAGGCCCTCTTCACTCAGAAGATATTTTTTTTACAATTTTGTATAACTGATAAACGTTAAGCGATAGACGAAAACGCACTAAACAAAAAATTTAGATGAACGCACAATTTATTTCAAATAACTTCCTTGTAGCAACAGCTATTTTCGAGATTCCATTATTAATGGTTCGAATTGTTCAGTACTTAAAGTCATTCGTTTAAAGTCCTGTCGACATTCAGTTATTTCTTGCGGTTGTATAGAAAGAGTATGGAATCTTAAGGCCAGTATATAGCGTCTAGTTCTTAAAGATTTGACTATCGCTATTCCCATTGCATCTTTAACGAAATGTATAATGTAGCTACTTCTGCAAATGCTTGTCTCGATTAAAATGAAGTAGATAAAAAATAAGCTTTCTTAAAAATAGTTTTTATACCCATTAATAAATGTCAGAGGGTGGAGAAAGTCAGGTGAATGTAACACATCAGATTTTGTAGTAAACTTTAGCTCAAAAGTTAGACAATTACTAAATTTTATTCATTAAGTTGCAAGTAACCAACATATTAGGAATATACACAATGTCCAAGAATTCGTGTACCATCTCTCCGGGATCCTATTCCACGGAAAAATTAGAGACACAGAATTTATGGCACTATGTTCAAGTGTAATAGTTCGCAAGTTATAGCCGTAAAAGGTTAACAAATCAAAAGTCCCGATAGCACATCAAAGTTTAATGCTACTAAACTGTGTCTACCAATCTACTGTTACTAATACCCATGCAGGCTGGCTAAGATACCTGGATATAGGCCAACTTGCTGCCGTTCCTCTCATCCCTTAATAACCGCCTGCGCTGCAGTTAAGACAGTGTAGGCCTGTTAGTCTATGCCTGTATCACATATCGTCGTTTGAGTGTTCGATGTGAGCTTGGTGACTCGAGAAGACTTAGTCGAGAAAATCATTGATGATGTGTGCCATAGTCGTAGATGAAACATCCAGAGAGATGAAGGGGAGACATCACAGTAGATCACGGTCTCATAGCCCTGAAAACATTATCGTTAGTCACTACTTCGTGATAAAATGTTTACTATTAACAGCTTTTCTTCTGATTCTTCTGAATTTCTTTTAATTTCCCTAAAATAAATTTATTTTATTTTTTACTTAAATGCATAGAGTTACATTTATGAACCAACAGTAGGAAATAAAGGGTAGCGTTTAAACACTGTAGTCATCCATCCCCTAGGCTTGTTCGCCAGTAACGTGTATATGTCTCCCTTTAGCGTAAGTTATGGAGGCTGCTAACCTTTTAAACAATGTTACCATATTAATATCCAACCAGTTAATACCTAGATATCTTTCACGTAATCTGTTATTTGGTATTGCTTTCTCTATTGCTGACCTATGGAGGTAGAGGAAGTATTGTATTTTACTCCAAAGCTTTTCCCCTGAAGCCCCCCAAAAGCACGTGCTTTTTGTTTCATGCATGGGCGCAAATGTTATACTTACTTCAGCATATTTCAAGGATACGAAATGGAGTTGTAATGACATTTTATCAACTTCAAACTAATGTGTAACAGAAACAATTTGTTATTTTTTATGTTCTAAGAAAGTCATAACGATTTTTATTAAAATACGTCGTATTTGAAATAATTAGGAATAAAATGTATATCTTGAAGTTTTGACAGAAAGAAAGATATGCCTGAATTGAAAGATTTTTCCTGACAAAAAAGATCATTACCGAGTCAAGCCATTAGTAACAGCCGAGTATAGAACGCATTAGTTTAAAGATTCTTGGAATGCAATTAGCGTTTACTCCAGTGCGTTTACAAAGTCACATAAGCAAGAATTCTGTAAATTAGAAAGGGAATTAAATTCTGAGATTTGTGGAGGTACTGCATAGTAACTGTGTCAGATACGCATATGTAGAGTTATAAGATTAGGCCGCGAGAAGGAACGTTGGTAGGGGTATTGATATGTGGGCCGAGCTTAAGTTAAGAAAAGGACTGCATTTTTCAAATGAGAGATATATTGTGCATACGCTCGTGATATATTCGTGACTCTTCTGAGATTCTCGACTCTCGTGTGTAATTGGTAAGTTGATTAGTGCACATGAACGCGCCGAGGTTAGAAAGGTTTAGCGGCAATTGCGAGGGATCTTTCCGAGCAACATTTCTGCAACTTACGGCAAATGACGCTTGGATTAATTATTTTATAGAAATAATTAGTTCGTAAACTCAACAGTCGGCGACTCTTCTCAAAGTGAACATTTTAGTCAGCATTAAAATTTATCAGCTAAGTAAACTGGTGTTATTCTTTCAAAATACGCTCACGTATACCCTATGATAAAGAACTCATAGCTATCCACTAGAGCACTAGACAACGCAGAATGAGCTACGAGTTGACATAAAACTCGCAGCAGAACAGGTAACGGTAAATGTTATCCAAGTTGATGCAACCACGAGTTAGCAGCATCAAAATTTGAAGCAGACGGTGCGGCTTCTAACGGCTTCAGCTGTTTGCCGAAAAACGATGTGCAGAGAATTCTTTTAATGTTGCATTTATATGACGTCTTTAACATCTAAGGTCATATCGGCGGCTTTTACCTTCGAAACAACTGCTCAACGGCAATTATGTTCACTCACTTAGAGTGGCGTTAATATGTTAATGTTTGTGTTGATATTATTTTTGCTTACTACATTAAATTCACACAAACGTTCACACTTTCATTCATACTTCCAGACTCTAGGGAGGGTAAAAACTAATTCTGGGTAAACAAAAATTCCCACCCTTCAGCCGGGAATCAAACCTGGGATCTCCGACTTGGAGTAACATGCTAATCACCAGACCACAGAGACAATCTTGTACAGAGAATTATAGACTAGAGAGGCAGTAACAAAATAAGCATTTTGTCACAAAAGCCTTTTTTACCATGTTACATGCGTCAACATAAAATCAGTCGTGTAAACAAATGATGTAAACAAAACGCACTCCTATGCAGTACTTAGTCACTGTTATTAGGTGTGATTTAAGTTCAATGCCGCATGTGTGTTGTGGATGGTACGATAACACCGAACTTGTCTTGTACAGTACAAACAGTAATACACGCATGTAATGTTTAGCATCTCATTATGTACCGTACTCAGTAGAGACAATACGTACATATTTGTGAAAGATACATTTTATTTTGATCTATAGATGAAGTTTACTTTTTTTGCATCTGCAATATCACGCTCTTAAACTCAAAATATTTATTTTGGTACTGCCTTTCTATTCTACAGTTTTGATTCACATTGTTTTTCCGCACCCTGTAGAGCCTGTGAAGTCCTTTCGTTCTGGTTGATTTGTGCGCTTTTGTTTCACAGGGAAAGTATAGAAAAAGGAACTGCAGACAAAACATACAGCTCATTAAAATGCATAATTTGTGCCTGTTTTCGTAAAGTTAGCATATATCGATATTATCGAGATATCCATGTTGTACGTTTACATTTTTTCAAATGTGCAAATTATTCATCTGACGGTGTGTTTGAAAACATGATTTTTTTTCTTCCTTCGCAAGAGCTCTTTAATCATACTTTTGAAATGGTTCCCCATGCTTCTCATATTAAAATTTTAATGTGTCAGCATACCACATGTAACTAGGAACTTGTCGCTTATTACTTAGTCTGAAATAATTTCTAAGCATCATGTAACGTTGATAGGAGAACAACTTTATTTGAATAACACATAAGGTATACATGCAATTGTAATGGCTAGAGAAAGTCATGGGAGTGCACTACGTCAGGATATTTGTCATTAGGATTAGCCACCCGAAGGAACCTGCAGCCAGGAACCCTTTGTAGTTCTAACGTGACCCTTGGAGGGAAGGGACAAAGGGAAATCCAAAGAGAGTCCAAATACGACGACGATGTGCACTAGCAAGAACGGGGTCCCTAAGATTCCAGAAGAACACCAATATTGACGCGGCAGGATCTCGCCTTAGCCATCTTCAACTTGGGGGGTCCCGGAATGAATTGAGCCACTCCCAGAAACAGCCCAGCCGGCAAGCCAAGCAGCAGGGAGAAAAAAAATCTTTACACATCGTCCCGCCGCAGCGCACCAGTCGTCCGGTCCTGGTCCCAAAACCCTGAAACGTATGAGGATGAAACAGATGAAAGGAAATGATGGACGAGAAATTCGTAGTAGAAGAGAAAGTATTCTGCATTTTCCTACCGATCTGGAAAACCACGAAAAATCGAAAGTCAAAATAGCCGGCCAACATAATCAAACCCGGGACCTTCCGAATGTGAGCCTCCCACTAACGCGAAGCGATGTAGCTCGGATTTTATTGTCATTAGTTTTCAATCTATTTCAAGCCAAATCAAATATCACATTTGAAAGCGACAATTTTATATTAATGGTGAATGTTTTGTTGCTATTCTTTGTCCTTGTGCGGGTTTGAATTCTACACTTGTTTTGGCTTTCCCCATAGATAAAGGAGGGGCGAGATTGGGGGATTGACCGGCGTCGGTCTTAACTTTGGAAAAAATTAAAGGAGTGTGCAAATGAATTCCACACACCGAAAAACAACTGAAATAGAACATTCAATTGTATTAATTTCTGAAGAGGAAATGCAGAGAATCAAGAAGAATTTTATCCACAGATATCAGCGGTGAATACATTTCTCAATATGCTTTCTTTGATGTCAAACCCGTCTAGAGCCGGTCACGCAGCTGTGCTAAAGTAAGCACGGTTGCCGGTTTGCAGCCTCTGAAATGGCCGGTGCGATTGTCAAAATTCAGTCAGTATTGTATCAGTAATACCATAGGGAGATCACTGTTTTGGTCAAATTTTTTTATATAAAATCTTTGATGAACTTGCTCGGCGGAAGAAAAAACGAATGTGTTAATATAACTGCTACGCTATCTGAATCTTGTAATTGCGTAATTCCTTATTCGGAAGCAATTAAACAACTACTAATCTGACTCTCATTTTACTTTAGAGGAGATAAAATTGCAAATGAAAGTCGATATAAAGCTTACATTTAAATTGTGTGTTGTAAGTTTAAACTTTTAACAATTTAGTATGTGTATGACATAATGATGATAATAATAATAATAATAATACTAATACTAATACTACTACTACTTCTACTACTACTACTACTACTACTACTACTAATAATAATAATAATAATAATAATAATAATGGTTTAGGACATACAACCTACGCCGATGAAATCTTAAGCGAAGTCTATCTTCTGTGGAATCGGCCAACACCTCTTATTCCTCATGGATTATATAGGAAAGCTCTCTTCGGCATTATCTCGTTATTTATTCTCATTAAATGTTCTGTACATTTCTTATTATATGCTTTGCTTTTATATTCAATCTTTTATATATTTAATTCTTCTCTAATAATTTCATTTCTTACCCTAACCATTCTTGCACATTCCTTTACATTACGCGGAATGTCATTTTTACTGCTTATATTTTGCTGTTGTCGTTTGATGTAATTATCCAACTTTCGCTTTTATATTACAAGGAAGGACGCCATTGGTGTGTATAATTTCAATTTTGTATATTTCCTTGTGTGTTTATGACTTTAAACAACCAGTAGCTCCTCACCAAAATCGAAAACCCCAATTTTTACTCTTCCTCTAAACTGAAGGAAATGTGGCGGAACGTTATCGAAATTACATACTTCTTTAAAATGTCTATGAAAATTATATATATATTTAATAATGCTTAATATTTCTGTATATAAGTGTTTTAGTATCAACATTTAACACATACATTTTTAATTTGTTGGTCACCAATATTTTATAAATCTTGGCGCTTTAAATAAATTACAGTTTCAAGGAAAACCAGTCGAGTGATATAGCCGTTCGTCGAACAAACTCAGAAATATTTTAAAGCTGTGACCTTCTTCAGGGTACCCTACCATCTCTTAAAGCTGCAATTTAATTGGAAATATTTTTACTCAAACTAATAACCGTTAATAATAAGATGACTCCTCTTAAGAGGCTGAAACAGATAGTTCCAGTATTGGTAGATTAGATAGTGCTAGTACTTTGCTTCTGACATGATCCTTTAATGTGAGGAGTGAAAAGGCTTTAATCGTATGTTCGAAATGTTAAATTGTTCATATGTGCTGTAACATCTGCCTTTTCGTGTTGTTTCGGATGTTATTCATACTTTTACTTTTCTTTCTGTTTCTTAAATGTCGTTTTAACCTTTTTAGATTCTGGCATAGTAAACACATGACCAGTTGAATGTTTGTAAAATTAAATACATTTATTCATTTTTAAACGGCAGTAATTAAACATATTAAGTTTAGAAAACATTAGCTATGGCGATCACAGACGCAGATGTTCAGTTTCAGATTAATTAGTTAAATTATCTCGCTACCATCTGCGATTAAGGCGAGAAATGTGTGCACATATTTCACGGCATACTGTACAATGTAAGCACAACAGTGTTTACTTTGCCAAGCCACAGTGGGGCATATTTACTCCCACAAGTGTACGGGTATTGATAATAGCTCCCTAAGGCAAAGCGTGTAGACATCTTCAAATCGAGTTATGGAAGTTTGTTTCCGGATGAGAGTGGTGTCAGCGGCGGGATAAACCCCCCGAGTCCTGTTTCTCAAATAGAATCTTCATCGGCAACCTGTTACCGTAATAGCTATACTGCATCAGAAAGATGACAAGCGATTCAAATTCCTTTTGAGGAAAAATACTGATGAAAATCATAGATTTTTGTTCAAAAATTAAATTTGTAAAAACTTGTGTAAGAATTGTCTGGTACCCTAAAAGACATATCCCTAAACGTTTACTACATTGCCATAAATATAACAAGTGTCTTGTAAACATTTTGCATTCATGTGTGCATAAACATAATCCTTCTTGTTTTCTAGAAGTTTTATTTTCTAGCGGTTTGCTGTCTAAGTAAGCAAGTTTCTCGAAAACTCTTTGATTTAGCTTAAATTTAGCACCGATGTTTTCCAATGTTTTTTATGCATATGTTGCCATTTTCTTTTTAGGTAAGGAAGGAAACATACCATTTTAATGCATAATTTTTCCCTTCGGAAACTTTTTAAAACGGAATCTGTTTAAATAACGAAAAAAAGGTGTAAAGATGTGTACGAATAGATACTGTTCAATTAAAGCACTGAAGTTTCCTTGGGTCTTTTGAAATTGTTTAGAAAAAAAGTGTATGTATTGAATTGAAAGTGTATGGTTATTTTCAATTTTATTTTAACTTTTAATTTATAATCAATAATGATTTGGATTAAAATAACGTTTAAGATATTTGAGTGAAAAATAAAAATGTAAATATTGAAATTTCTGCGAACGACCTGTCAAGTCCTCTTTATTCAGAATTAATTTTGTATAATTCCTATAAATGAGATTAACCTACATACACACACCCTAAAAGAAAGAAAGAAAACAATGAAAAAAAGTATACTCTCGAACCGTATGTTTAAGTCCAAATCGTTTCACAATGGTGTTTCGGGAAGCTGACATTAGCTTCGTTCTATAACCGAGAAGTTATAAGCAGGTACGTAGTAATGAGGCTTAACGAAGTTCGTATCCCAATCATAAGTTGTTTTTTTTCATAAAAGCGCTATGTTTATTGCGCCTATTATAATTTCCAATTGCAAAGGCTCATTTAATTTTAAGGCATTTATGCTCACACATAGAAACTGAAACACACTCGGTTTAATTTTCTAATTAAATAAGAAATAAGTAAATATTATAATCTTAAATTTAAAAAGCAAATAAAAGTTCACTTCATATCCGGTGTGTAAACCTTCTGCTTCTATTACTGGCTTATTATATGGGACATGAATCATCAATTAACTATCAAATTTTCACGAGAGGATATTTCCTCCGAAGTATCCTGTATCTCGCCCCACAAAACCTGTTTTGCCTTGCAGGTCGATTTAACTCCAAAGCTTTTTCACTTTTTTTTCAATGGGATTCAAATCTGGTGAGGAAGGAAGCCAGTCAATCATTGTGATGTCTTGCCCTCGCGAGAACCAGTTTGAAATCTGCTGACTTGTGTGGACAGGGTGGTTATCCGGTGAAATTCAATTATTCCATCGGGATATCTAGTCCTTACAAAAGGAACTATGATGTTTTCGAGGATGTATTTATACTACTGGCTATATATTAACATGCCATCAAGCTGCCACAACACCTAGACTATCCCGTGACATCCAACCCCAACACGACACAAATACACGACCTTGGCGTTCCATTTATACAACGTAATTTGCGTCGTAACATTTTCCTCTAGGACGGTGACAATTGCTTTCTCCCCGTTGTAGATGAAAACAAACCTATAAATACAAACCTATCCCAGTTTTGGTGGAATTTTTTTCTGCAAATGCGAGGAGACATAATCTGTGATCCTCTATAAGTCTCTGTTTTTTGGCTGCCGACGAGCAAACAGCCCTGGTGTAGTCAAACAACGCAAGCCTGTGCGTTTCGGCCGAGGGAAATTAGAATTACTTCTAATTCTAGACACATGCTATAAGGGATTGCTGTCTGCCTTTTATAGAAGTGCAGTATCCTGCTGAGGAGTGTAAAAACATTTTCGACCCGAACCTGGTCGACGACAAAAAATCTGTTCCTTAGATAACCGCACCCACCTAGTAACCGTAGATATGGTCATTTCAAGTGTACTTATAGCCTACCACATAGAGTATCCAGCAACATTCACTTACGTGAGGGGAGATCTCCTTGTAAATTCGTCTTTATGTGTGCACTAAGCCGTACAAAAGTTAGTTTGATTGCTAGTGTATCATGCAGAACTCCACACTACTAGGAAATGACAGACTGCTTGAACCTAAAGGAGCATTGAAGAATACAAACTTTGACATCATAGGCCTCAGCGAAACCAGGAGGGAAGGAGGCACATTAATTGAACTTAAAAGCGGCAACCTATTAATCTACACAGGGAAAGCAGGAGATTAGAAAGGAGTAGGTTTTTTTTATTCTAAAAAAAATCAAAGAACAAGTCACAAAAGTAACAGGAATATCCGAGGGAATCACAATGGCAAGGTTGAACCTCAACGGAACATTAACAACGATCATCCAAGCATAGGAACCGGCTGCGAACAACTCCGACGAGGAAATACAGATATTCTACGACCATCTAAACCACACATAGATCTCCAAATGACTTCGTTATAGGGGATTTCAATAGCAAAATAGGCCATAATGAGGATGAAAGGAAAAAACAAACGGGGCCACTTGTAATTGGAGAAAGAAACACCCGCGGAACACATCTCATATAATTTGCAGCAAGGACAAATCTAAAAATAGCAAAAAGTTTCTTTAGGAAGAACCGAAGCGATAGGTGGATATGGACAAGGTCCAATGGACAAGTGAACAACCAAATAGACTTCATGATAACTGACAGGATGCATTGATAAGAATGTAGGGACATAAAAGGATTAAGTTTTGATTCAGATCAGGCCACAGGATGGTTAGAGCCACGATAGACATCAAAAGAGGCACAACAAGAAGGAAGAGATTCCAACAAACCCTCCCAAAAAACGAGATATTCAACATTAAACAATTTCGAAACAAAATCGCTCAAAAACTCAAGAGAATAACATCTAATAACTCAATAGATACTCAGTTCCACTATTCAGGGATTGAATAAAGCATTAAAGAAGTAGCAATCAAGACAGAAGAAAAGGATAAAACAAGGATCAAAGCCCCTAAACTTAGCGAAAATACTTTGCTACTAATCAAAAGAAGGGCTGAAGCATATAGAAAAATGTCTGAAAATGAGTCATATAAGAAGGAATACAACACAATAAACAAAACCACGAAAGTAACAATAAGGAAGAATCTCCAAGAATACAAGCTAAGACTAGTAGAGAGGCAGATGAACGAGAGGAAGTAAAAAAACCTACCAGGCGAAAACATTGATAAAGCAATTGCAACTAACATTATTCACATTCAAAACCATGGAAGATGAATAAATATCGTCAATACTAAGAGACAAAGTCAGAGCAGCAACCAAGGAAGTGAAAACGGGGAAAGCACCCGGAGAAAACAATATAAGCAACGAATATCTAAAATCAGTAGAAGATATCATTGTGAATACCGCAACTAACCTATTCAATGAAGTAATAACAGCAGGGATAATACCCGAATAATGGATTACGAATAAAATTACACTACTACACAAAAAGTGCAGCAAAGCACATACAAACAACTACCACCCAATCGTACTGCCAAACATATATAAAATGTTCTCAAAAGTAATCATCAAAAGGATGAGCAGGAACGTTGAAGAAAACCAGCCGGTAGAACAAGCGGGATACTCAACAACCAATTACTTGCTAGCGCAGCACAACTTATAGAAAAAACAGAAGGATACAACCTCAAAATATACTTAGCTCTCATTGACTTCCAAAAAGCGTTCGATACGGTTGAGCATGTACCATTACTAGCAACCAGAGGAGATATGGAACAGAAGAAGAATACATCAAGTTCTCACCCAGGTATACTTATAAACCACCGCCAGAATCCAGGTGGACAGACAAGCAAGAGAGTTTAAGCTACAAAGAGGGGTACGGCAGGGCGATAAAATTTCACCCAAACTCTTCATTTGCTTACTCGAAGAGATTTTCAGAAATACCAAAGGGTAATACGGAATAAACATAGATGGTACAAAAATAACTAACCTACGCTTTACAGACAACATAGTTTTCATGAAATATATAGCAGAAGAACTGCAGGCCTTTATGACAGAAGTAAAAATGAGCTCAGTACCAAAGTAGGACTCCACAAGAATGCAAAAAATACAACAATGACAAATGCTAGAGAGAAAGACATGGCTATAATGCAAGCTGAACCACTGGAATATGTGCAGGAAATAATTTACCTGGGACAAACAATCTTGAAGAAAAGTATGACCAAGGAAATTGAGAGAAGAATATCGATGGCATGGTCAAAGTTCTGGCCGCAAATTCATATTACTAGAGAAATCCTTCAATCTTAACACCAAGAGACATATCATGAACACATGCGTAATACCTGCACTGATATACGGCTCGCAAACCTGGAGCGAAAAAAAAGACCAAAACTGAGTACAAACATTTAAAAGAAAAATGGAAAGGAAAATTCTAGGCATCACATGGAGAGATAGAAATAGGAACGATGTAATAAGAGGAAGAACACGACTAATAGACGCAGAAAAAATCAGCAGTTATCAAGAATAGAAATGGACGGGGCACATTATGATGCAAAACCTACCCGATAGTGCCACAGGTTAACGACATGGGAGTCGAGAACAGGGCGAAGAAAAGTAGTCCTTCAAAGAACACGATGATCAGACGAGTTCAAGAAGACATTAGGCAGCAGATGGACTACAGTAGCAAAAGACAGAGGGAGGTGGCAACTACTAGTCAAAACAGCGACCCAGAACATCAGTACAAGAGTGCATCAGCCAAATTAGCAACAGACAATAGGAGAAAAGAAAAGTGAAGGACTAAAGAACCATTACATGAACAAAGTGTGAAGGACTAAAGGATGAGTGTATAGTGCTAAAACGTAAATATAAACTCATAAGTAATAAATTAGTTTTAAGAATAAGGAGGATATTTCCCAGAATGGCTAACCGGGATCGCCAAACCAAGCCACCTTTCCAAGGAGAGAGGCCCATGACGTTATGGGCTAATACTAATACCAACATGCAGAACTCGAAGGCTATGAGGTGCGCGCGCATCATCACACCAGCGCCATTAATAACTGAAGAATGACACAGGGAGTTTTTGCACATCCAATATTAAGTCAATAAAATATTCGGTTTAGTTTTTCCTTTAGAATTCTTACTAGTGTGACACTTATTTTGAAAATGAAAAGATAACTTGTACGTTTATTTATGCATGAATGTCTTAAAATTAATAGACACCTTATGCATGGAAAATATACGCATTTTTTAACAAATTAAAATTTAAATAATAAAACAAATGTATATGCCTAGGATTCAAATCCAGGTTGTTCAATTACAAGTACCGTTCGGCTACCATGCATACAACCAAAGTGAAAGGGATCTTCATGCTTATCGCATAATTTTGAAATGAACCCAGGGTGGACTTAAATCGTGTATTGTGAACTCAGCGTCAGCGAATGCTTCCGCGTTTTCCGAATCGAACTCCATGTCATTGTTCATTTATTTTGTCTTGAACTGTACATATACACATACACACAGATTTTCCCTCTTTATAATATTAATATACACATTAGATTATGTGAATATATAAATGGTAGAGCAAGTCTGGTGAAAGTCCGCATTTATGTCATTCCAAACTCAGTTTTAAATTTCAAAACTGTAATTCCTTAGAAGAGCTGCTACACGTTAAGTTAGTTTTAATGCGGGAGTTTGAAGTGCTTCAGTTAGGAGTTTGTTTTAACCTTATTTTGAATTATGCAGACATTACTATCATGGCCTTTTTCTTGCTTACCTGCCTTTAGGTTTTATTGCACGACCAACATAAGGTTTCGAGGTTTTTCTTCAGCAAACACTAGAAAAGGAAAACATCTTTGCTCACAACATTAGGTTACGCTAGAAGCCTTTTTCCACTGAGTCCATTAAAAGTTCTGTTCATGCATATGGTTTCCCTGTTTGTTTTCGGAGCTGGGCAGACATTGCCTCTTGCTCTGGGATAAAGTTTCATAAGGCACGTTTTAAGAGTATTTCACAAACGTCAGAAGTATTTCATCCAGTTGTTCCTGTGCTTCTAAATGTTGCGAAGAATATCAAACAATGTTCCTTATCTCGGGCGGTGGCCAGTCCACTTTAATTTAAAACCGCAAGTCTAATGTTTAACAGTCACACAAATTTCTCTAACTCATTTCATGTTCATATGTAGTCTACGAATTAGTAATATAAAGGCTATATTTAGGGGGTTACACAATTCAACCATCAAACTTTCTCAGTGGTTACAGAGGGATGATATAGGAACCCCTTGACACCTATGGTCTGCAACAAACTTCTAAGGTTACATAATAATTTTTCATTTGAATATTCGTATTGATAAATGCAAATAAGTAAGACTTAATGCGAATGCGTACTGATTTCTGCTCTTAAATAGCTAATTTCTCTTCACATGCGAGAAAATAGCTACGATTGCGGTATTTCCAAAGTTTTGGGTTATATTTTTCTGGAAAAGTGCTCCGTCAGCATGGCCTATGCACCACTGATACCTCAAGTTTCACGTGTGAAATCATACGCCACAGAGAGACAAACAATTTTCTGTAGTAATAGTGCAGTCATTAGTGTGCTCGGCTCTATCTGGTGGTGCTGGGTTCAAACCCCGTACACATGGTTAAACATTCTTTTTTCCAAACAGATGAATGGCGTGCGTTTGGAGTAAACCCAATTTTAATTTAAAATATATATTACGGAGGTATTCACATGAAATGTTCTAACATAGCATAGCGACGATTACCTGTAAATAGCAGCAACTAAGGGAAATTTTATCAGTGCCGAACTGGCTCGATACTGATTTTGATCTATTGCAGACAATCATGAACTCAACTAAAGGTGTCCTTTGTATGTATGTGCATATATGCCCATATATAATTGATTCAAGGCAATTATCTAAATAGCTAATCGATACACAGGTTGTAAGATAAGTTAATTAGTAACTGTATAGGAAAAACCGTAAATATAGGAAAATGAGTTTTCAGGACGAGTAAGCCGGAATATCGAAACAAGCACTGAAAGAAAAACAGCTTTCCTGCAGTTGCGTACAACATTTTGTTTCATACTATGTTGAAATACTTATATTGGTTAAATATTGTACTGCATATTATGTTGGACAAGGACGCAGTCATATGTTTCATATTCTCATTGCAGTTGAAATGAGTTGATGTAGTGCATGTTGGTAACCTTGGAGCTTGTCGTGCAGTTGCACCGTTCTCGAAGTAAGTATCATCTCTTTCAACATATTGTTGAGTATGGGACTGCAGAAGTTCAGCAGCATTATGAAAAGTAATATCTCTGTAAGCGTATCAATTAAGGTCAGTTATTAAGTAATGTTTTTATATACCGGGGCGAGGCCAACAGGTTTTGCAGAAAAAATATTAAATTTAGTTACCCCGGCATAAACATTGGGGTACGTATCGGCATAGGCAAACGAGAGGAACAGATACTTGCTGCACAAATTTAGAGTAGGCGTGGGATTTTCATAATAAAATACACATTTAACATTACCTGTGGTTTACTAAAATTGTCATGGTATTGCTATATCGTACACAAAAAGGTTACAAACAAACATTGGAGGGAGATGCCCCACATTCATACGAATAACACGCACTCTTACATACATATCCACAGAGCCTGAAGACACACACAAGACTGACTCTACTAGTGACGCCACCAGACTGAGGTGGTGAGGAGGGAAATGCCACGTCGGACGGAATTCAGAATCCTAATAAAAATGATTATACACGACAACGTCATGCTACACAGCAATAATGTGTCCGACGCCATAATGCACAGTCATACGCTACAATATTCAAATTTTAAAATTAATATACAAAAATACAATATAATACGAAAGAAAAAATGCTTATAAAAAGTTATTCTCGTAGTAGACTTACCATTATGTATCCATAAGTGGTGTTGGAGTATGGAAAGTAACTGAAAAGAAAAGTTCAATTGACGTACTGGTTTGTAGACGAAAGAACACGAAATTCCGGACAGTATAAATCAAAGGCTATTGCACAAGTTTTGGTGAAGATAGCGGAGATAAGATCAAACTTCAGCAAATCCATCACTTAAAGGATAGATCGTCGACTTGCCTAATGTAACGAAATTTGTTTATAGCGTTTCATGTGTGACAGGAAGTAAACAAATATTTTCACTACTGCAAATACAACAGCTTCTCACATTATCATTATCATTTAGATGTTTCGCATTATTAAGAATTGGCTTTCGACTCCCTTTACTTGAATGCATACGGGATGTGAACAACTGTTTTGAAATTGAATTTAATTGAATGCACAAGTGCACTGCTGCCTGTCTGTTATGTTCAGAAGTAGGGCTAGGACTAGGAGCGGAGGAGACTTAGCGCCTGGAATTATGGAGATCTTATGTACCTAGGACTTTCTTACCAAGAATAGATCCTGTTTCCCTAAGACCATTCTCAAGATTACAAACAGTTTCTCTGTGAGGAGAATATGTCTATAGTCTGTATATAATCTGAATCAGTAGGAAATCTGTCCATAAATCATCTCATTCCTCTACAACAGTTTTCTGTCACATAGGAATCATTATGTGAACATTCTATATTGTTACTCTAACTTTATGACGACATTTTAAAAACTGAGAGGTGATACTACACAAAAACTGACTCTTAAATCCTATAATTCAAAAAATTACATCATTATAACTTAAGAGGACCGAATGTTGGATCAAGGCAGGTCAAACGTAACAATAGATTATCCTGAAATTCAAAACGTGTTAGATGTTTATTGATAGAACCGATGTCATGCGGGTCGTGCTCCGTGGTGTAGTGGTTACCATGCTAACCTCTAGTTCCCGAGGTCGCGGGTTCAACCCGGCGGAGGGCGATGGATTTTTTTCGGGCGTAAAAATCCTTAGCATGGCTTCCTTCGAAAGGAAGTAAAGCCGGTGGTCCTGTGTCGTAGATTTACGACACGTAAAAGAACCTCAAGCTGATAAAGAGGCCCCTGAGCAAAATTCACGCCCAAAATAGAATGGGGCGCTAAGGACTACAACAGTTAAATAGCGTCCATAAATAAAACTTAATTTGGGGTCTTGAGGTTCCCAACCGTCATCATATATGATTCAGCTATTTGGCAATTAACAACTTTTAATTGCCATATCTAAACCTACACCCCAATGCTAAATTATTATATAACTAATAAATATAATGAAAACCCCTTATATTACAGTATAGAGACTTTTTGGTATTATAACAGCACTATCACAATATAACATTCAAGCATGTAGTCTCACAGCATATCAACCTATGTACTTCACTTTATCTGATTAGCTGCTACACGGAGAGCGGGGAAAGCGGTTAGAAACAGTGCGGTGTAGGCTCTGTGTTCGATACTATATGGCCCAAAAATTGGAGTGTTAATTCTTTCAGCTAGCTATGTGTTACACTAGTATGGAATCCCGTGCTGCTAATCCACCACAGTTTATTAGTGAGCTGAAATTGGCACACGTACTACACAGCAAATATATTTTGACGACAAGGCACCAGTTTTCCCCTCCAGGTGGCATGCGCTGCTCTAAGTAAGCAGACAATAAAAGAGAACGGGTCTGTGAGCAAACGCCACTCACGTTTGATAGTGCTGACCTAGGACACTCTAGAAAACTATTAGAAAAAATATGACGTGTTTCATTCACATTATTTTCTCTGTTCACTCTTCTACAAACTATTCCTACAAAACCTTATTCTTCTACCTGCTTTTAATAGGGTTAAATCTTCCTTACACATTTCCTTGTAGGTATAAGAAGAATATCTTAAGCTAAAGCAATAGTCAAATCCCTTCAAGGCCGGTCGCTTTATGATGGCTTTGAAATTTCGTTCTCTTTGCATGAACAGAAAAAAGAAAGTATAAAGAAAAATATAAAGTACCTATTTGAAAATTCAGATCAATAATACCTCGGAAAT
Source organism: Deroplatys truncata (assembly GCA_030765065.1). Lineage (NCBI taxonomy): Eukaryota > Metazoa > Arthropoda > Insecta > Mantodea > Mantidae > Deroplatys > Deroplatys truncata. The sequence continues at coordinate 66,986,344 of CM060976.1, read as the reverse complement.
AGTTATGGGCAGAAAACCTATTATGTGATATATATATATATATATATATATATATATTGTGTGCTTTAACGAGCTCTACATTTTCGTGTATTAAGATTTTGGCTATCTGTTATGGTTTATACAAAAGAGGACATCACAGGCTACTCCCAGAAAATTCAAGATATACATTTTGTCATGCAAATACATTAAAAAGATATATTAATAAAGTAAGTTGTTAGAGCTTTCTTGAGAAAATAAAATTTACCCTTTTTCCACGAAAAGGGTAGTTTGGGATGGGGAAATTTTCTTGAATATCTTCATGTTGTACCTTTGGAAAATACTGAGCTTAAATATTATGGTATTTGACCGACCTGTCGTTTCGGGTTTATGCTGTTCACAAAAACACAGGCAGAAACACACACGCAGACCTTTGTCTAAAAATGCTATTTTTTATTCAGGGAGCGTTAAAACATGTATTTTCGGTGAAATCTTGGTATTGAAGTTTTGGGTGAAATGCAATACTTCCACGATCCATGTTTCAACGAAACTCACAGGCGATTGAAGAGTCATGTCATCAACAGTCCGTCGTTAAGCACGACTGGGTTTACAATAAATAACTTCTGAAAATCTTCTATAACACGGGCAATATCAAAGGACGGCCAACATCTTTGGGTTCCAAGTTTGCACAGCAGATGTAAACAGTAGATTGGATTTCCTCTGAGGTTTGCGAAGTCATCAGGTAAGAGTTTACGTGGATTTCATTTTGATCCACTACAAACAGGGTTTCCAGAGTTTGGGTCTTAAAACTCTATATGCGATAAAATCGCTTTTTTGTTATGTGTTACAAAATCGCCAGCTTTAGGAATTCAGTCATTTTGCGGATGTATATGTTTGGAACAAAGTTATATATCAATCTGAAATTTCGTTGCGTACCCCTAGGTAAAATTTCTGGACCCTGGCGTTTTTATCTAAATGTTTTCGAAATTTTGCCACATGTTGGTCTATTACAATTATAAGAGTGCTATAGATTTCATACATATATATTTTCTTCTTTTTAACAAAAATTATTTTACTTTATGTACTAATTAATCAGGTATACCACACGATACAGAAACTGAAAACCTTGAAAAACTAAAAAAATTCTTAAGTATTTGCAATATACAGGAATAGTTATCTTAAATGCAAACATCGTTCCATTAAACTCCAGATAACATACCGAAAACGTATATTGGAGCAATACTAATTTCTCAAACTGATAATATAAGGCACATTTATCGTTAACAATATTTTGGATTTAATGCCGTTGCATTATAATTAATACGTTAGTTAGGTATTTATTTGCCATATACCGCGATTTTTTCTAGCACTCAGCTGCTATTGGCTTTTCATTGTTCTCCCAGAAACAACCTTTAACCTTTAAAATCATTGCAACAAAAGTTATGAAGTCATGCGTTGCTTTAAAGGGCGAATCTCATCAGTCTTAATAATTTGTGCTAGAGTATAGCTAATGGCGTCAAGTGCTGCGAATTATAAAAATAAGTTTTTTCTACGTCCTTATCACAGTACTTGGTGGTTATGAAGCAAATAAATATAAATGCTTTAATTAAACTATCTTCCAGCAGAGTACATCGGGGTAGTTTTATATCCATGTAATGCAAATTTGTAAAGGTTTCACAGAAGTGGGGAAAAAGCGGAATAAGGTTGAAAATTCTCGCTTCACATACAAGTATTTATTCTCCAAAGCAACATCTTTAATCACATCTCAGCCCATTAAAGAGAGCGCAGAGAGAGAGAGAGAGGTTTACAGGCACAAGTTTAGTACTATCTTCTTCTTCCTTAACATGGATTAGGCCTTTAGACCTGTTCCGAGGCACTGCTCTCTCCATCTCTTCACCCAAAGGTTTATAAAATAGTACTTGCCGTGGTAATCTCGAAAGTTCGCGACCCTCGTAGCCGTGGTCGCTGGAGCGTATAGCCTCGACGCTCCGCCATGCTGGGGGTCGCGGGTTTAAGTCTTGCCATGGGCATGGACGTGTGATGTGTATACGTGGGCGGCAAAAGTAAAACAGAGAAAACACGTAATAAATAATAATAAGAATAATAATAATAAACCTAGAAAAACAGGGAATAAGAAAAAACAGTTGAACGTGGTCTTTCCACTTACACTGATGCCTTTTAATTTTTTCTACAATGTTTTCTTCCTCTAATTCTTCTCTTATATCTGCATTCTGTAATCGATCTTTTCTATTATACCTTGAAAATATCATTTTATATGCCTCCAATCTGGATTTTTCCTTGCTTCTGATTACCCATGTCCCACATACATATTTTAATGTGCGCTTAGGTAAGACTCTATGTAGTCTTAATTTAATGTTCATCCTTACATTTCACCCATTGATTTTGTTATATGCTGTAATATTTTGTTCCATTTCTGTCTTTATGTCAATTACCAATATTGTTGATCCAAATATTTAAAGATAGACGTCTGCTCGATTATTTATCCTCGACTAGTCTTAACTCGAAATAATTGTCCTTTATCCTCATGGCATTTGTTTTTGTGTTCCCGAAATTTCCATTATATTCTTTTATTATCTCATGCAGGTTAAACACTGATTTCTGCACATTTTCCACATTCTCTGTCAATAATAGCTGATCATCTGTAAATATAAGTCTACCTTAATTAGTATTATTTAAAGTAATCCCCTTTTATTTAATTTGGTTCTCCATACTTGTATTATTTAGCTCAAAAATAAATCAAATCAAATAAATGGCAAACCACAGTCTTGTCTAAGTCCCATATTAACATCTAATTCTTATTTTCCTTTGTCCATTACTATTTTTGTGTTGCAATATAATGACTTAATTGCATTGATCAAATTCATAGGGATCTAATATCCTTCTAGTGTTTGCCACAGCTTCTTACGGTGTACCCTGTTATTTGGCGCTAATGTGGAGGTTTGAATCGACAAACACTACCACGGCGACACGCGGCGACAGTAACATGAACAAAGAGCAGGGACGCAGTTAGCGCCGATTATTTTCTTTTGGCACAATAGATCGGTTTGCTCTGAACCTCCGCATTGGTTTAGTTTCCCATCCTCCCTTTGGTGTCGGTCTGCCTCATTTTACTTTTATTTTTTTTTTGTTGGTGGCGCTACCATCGCTGACCGGTTGGTTTAGGGAACTCGAGTTTACAGGTTGGAAGTTATGTCAGCGGATTGCTCTGGACGACTTCGTCTTGACATGTGGTGAGTGCTGCGGCTCTTTGATTTTGGTGTTTCTCTTGTGCAGTCCAACCGTGTAGTAGACACTTGGCTATTTTGCTGACTGCCTTATGATTTCGTCAGCATTTTCGGGTTTATTTCAGAGTTCTCCTTTTCACAATGTATTCACTATACAGCCTAGAGTTTTAAATACATCTCTCATGTTAGTAAAGGGCACTTGAGCATGTTAGTGCACAGTATTTATTATCTATTTAATATTTGAGAACTAAATATACCCAGACATGTTTTCCAAAATCCTCAAACCAAACTGTCAATGCGTTATTGCCTTGTTTTATTATGTCAAGATATTAGATGCACATTTAAATATTTATTCTTCAAGAAGATTTATTCCGAATATGTAATATTTGCAACTGTATGCACAATACACCTTACAATACATTGGCAGAAATGTATCTGACCGTTAATTTCTTACGGATCTCTGGCATGGATTATCATCTCCCTTCAAAGCAACATTATTAACAATTACCAAAATAACCAAAGGGGGACCTGGTGGCGCAGTGAATAATAGGCAAAACGGAGATTAGACTTTTCAATCTTCAAACAAAGAATAATAATAAGACGATGCGTACGTTTAGATGTAAATATGAAAAGAAAATTAAACGAAATTGACATAAACAACATTACCCGCGACTGCCTTTGCGGTTAGGGCTCTGGCTTCTGAACCCAGAGACCCCGGGTTTGATTTCTGCCTTGGGCAGGAGAATTTTTCTTTAACGAGAATCATTCCCTATACCCTGCAGAGTCCGGAAGTATGAATGTAGGAATGAATATGACTGTGTGTAATAATAAAAACGAATAAACCAACGTACGGATTAACCCACCTTCAGTTGCTTCTCAAGTCAATGCCCGAAATTACCAAATAAGTTAAAGGGAGCTATAAAATCAAGCAATTAAATAATATTCTCATGTATTTTTAATAAATTCATAAAATGTTGGTATGCTGAGGTTAAGGATTACTGATAGTGTGATATTAAAATAATAGCTCACGTCCCACCCATGGACTTCCAAACGTACCGTTCTCCAAGAAGCATTGCTAGTTCAGGTAATGGCGGAAGTAATAAACCTGTTTGCTTGAGAGTATCACAACTAATCCACGATACTCAAGGGCGAGAATACAGAGGACATAAATCTCTGCACTATATCAAGGCGAGGGATTTCCCTTCCAGCCTTCTTTGGCAGGTAAATATGCTAAACAAGAGTAATATCTGCTTTTGGGAAGTTGAAGTGAAACACTTTACGGTCTGTTCCAAGGTTATGTATTATTCAGTAAACATTCAAAATGTACGCGCGGTGTTTAGATATGTTACCTAAAAGAAATCCTTGTCATAGAAGTTACTCCTTGTTTATCTTCTAGCCCGAGCATTAGAAGTGGAAAATTTTATTACTTTTCCAATTTCGAATATTCATTAGCAAGTATATGGCTTCTAAGCATTAAAGCCAGGAAGAAACAAATAAAGTTGAAATTTTACTGGATTATGACGTCGCAGGTTACAAACAATCCCCATCCCCCACACAGTCTGTTGGTGTTTGCAGGCAGCACTCTCTAGATCGTGTTTACCTGATCGTCAGTGATGCTTAGCCGATTTTGTTTACATTCATTACATTGGTAATGATTTAAGTATAAATAATTTGAAGCTAACTGCTCAAGAATTTCTGCCTGTTTATCAGTTTTGGTTAGTTTTGTAGAATAAATGCTACTATAAAAGGATCTATTCTTTTTTTCATACTTTTGTGAGCTACGGAAAGCATTATTGTCGAAGCCTTTACATTGAGACGTACAGGATGTCATAAAGAATCAAAAGTTTTCCATTTCTTTAGGAAATCGTATCGAAAAATAGTAGCAACACCAAATATATATGTATCAGCAGGGACCTGTTTCACAAAGCTTACAATAATTGTAAATTGTAAACCTTGTTTGTAATTTGTACAAGGAGGTTTCACAATGGAGATTTGTAAAGTTGAACTTCACAAACCACGCTTTCTTGTACTTCACGCACCCATTTAAGGGCTTTATTTACTGCTTACTATGGCAGGTAGAGGAAATACTGTACTCCATTAAAAAATTCGATATCTAGACTTTACCACACATAAGACTTTTTAAGGTCCTCTGAACACATAAGGTTTTTTTAAAAATAATAAAACCGTGTATGATGCACGCAATTTGTATGTATGTCCGGCAGTTTTAAGAAATGCAAGGTAAATGAAAAAAATACCCCAACCAAGCGAACCTATACGTGGAATTTATTTTTTCAAACCATCATATGCTTCAGAGAATTTGGTATGCAAACCTGTACTGTATCTTGATGTTTAATGGGATACATAAAATTTTGTATAGAGATTTCAACAGAAATAAAAGTTTTAACTTCTTCCCAAAGCAAAACATTTCGCAATTAAGTCCAGCATACTTCAAGCATGCAAGGCTAAGATACAAGTTTGCAGATTACACCAATGAATTTATTTTCTCAAACTGATGCTTTGAGACTTTGATTAAAATAGTATACGTTTGAAATTTTAGCCTATAATAAGAAGTGCCTGTCTTGAATTTTCTCTAAACGGCCCATGAAGTAATACTTATAGGCCTTGAAAGCATTAGAAACCATAAACAATAGGCATAAACCTGTCATATAAAATACTGAATAGTCATTAAAATATGCTGTTTGTATCAAACAACGTTGTAATATCATTATATGTTTGAGTACACGTTGTTGCATATTTGGTTCCGCTATTTTGAAGACAGCTACAAAAACGTATGATTATTGGAATTCTTCTTTCCTCCTTTGCACAAGATCGTTGACAACAGAAACGGATTTGTCGTATACACCGCTGAGAGTTAATTCCGCAAGTTGCATGTTTTTAAGTCAACGCTTAATTTAAAAGCATTTACGAGTTTTTAAAGTAAGTACTGTTTTAATATTTTGCCACTGAAATGCTGCAGTCGCGATTTTGAGCATGCGCGATTACTTCCTCCATTCACTGCGAATTCAGACGCAGTTGTGAGAGATCGTCATTTTGTGTTTGCCTGTCGTTAGAGCGTTTCGAAATGTTCAAAAGAGTCAGACCGGTGATTAGTTTTTTTTTTGAACGCGAGAAATGTTACGCCAGCAAACATGCATCGCCAATTGTATGAGGTTTATGGGAAAACAATAATGAGTGATGGAATAGTGAGGGGATGGATCAAGTAGTTTAGCGAAGATATTGAAAAAGGATCCGCGGAGCGGCCGACCGTTTGTGATCTAGGATGGTTTGGTGCAGTTGTGGAAGAAAACATTCGCGAGGTCAGACATTTCACCAAATCGGTGTCGTGTTCGCATTTTCCACAAATTTCACAGTCAGTCCCCCTACAACATTACGACAAAGCGTCTTAAGGTTTCAGAAAAAGTGCTCAAGAAGGGTGCCCAAAAATCTTACTGGTGAGCACAAGAAGAAGTGATCTGCCGCTGCACTGACTTTTCTCACGCGATATGATAAGGAAGGCGATGACTTGCTAACGCATATTGTTAAGAGTTATGAGACATGGGTGCCTCACATCACTCCTGAATCAAAGCAACAATCCATAGAGTGGAGGCACACAACATCCTCCGTGAAGAAGAAATTCAGACAGAGATATCCACTTGCAAGATAATGTGCACGGTTTTCTGGGACAGACAATGTGTTTTTCTAGGTGAATTCTTGACCTGGAATGCGACAATCAACAAATCGTCTATTATGATGCGCTACAAAAGCTCCGTCGTGCAATTCAGAACAAAAGGCGTGGAATACTTTCGCGGGAATCCTTTTGGTTCATAACAATGCCCAGCCACACAAAGCCAAACAAATTTAAAATCTGATCGCATCGTTTGATTGGGAACAAATCAACCACCCTCCCTAAAGTTCGGATTTGGCACCAAGCAATTTTCATCTGTTTCTTCATCTGAAGAAATTTCTTGGTGGAAAACATTTCAACGACGATGACCTGAAACAAGAAGTGAGAATTGGCTTTCATTACAGGCGGCATCATTCTTTGACGAAGGCATACAAAAACTGGTTTCCCGTTACGACAAGTGCCTAAATAACGAAGGTCACTATGTGTAGAAGTAGTGTAAGGTATAAGGTATTGCATCATAAAGTACTTGAAAAACAATGTTTTATTATTGTTTAAAAAAAACATTACTTACTTTAAAAACGCGCCTCGTGCATTTATCGTGACAAGTAGTAACACAAACAGAAATATGTATTTATACAGGTGTCCCAAACAAGCCGAGCTTTGCAGTTTTATGTTTCCCTCATGAATAGGTGCAAAAGAAGTTATCGCATCATTGATGTCGAAAGGGGTAGTGCAGGTACAAAGCGAAGGGTCACTAAAGTAGTGCTACTGTCTGCATGTGTTTACTTGATAGTTTCGTACTGATAAGCGACGCGTGATCGCCTACTTGCAATTAGAGCCAGGCCATTCAGGGAAAACGGTAACGCTCACCAATAACGAACTCGGATACGGTTACGATGTGTGCAGAGACCACAAAAATGTAGCTGAGGCTCGAAGGCTGTGTTCTGAACATTTTCAGACGCAGCATCTGTCTTTTGCGCACTTTTAATTTTTATTTGTTTAGGTGGAGATGATATTAAGAAACGATGGATCGTTCCAGGTAGAATGTGGGCCTGACATGAATTCATCCACCAAGGGGCGGGCATTGTTTTTGCTCATGCTTATTATGAATAATGTACTAATTCTAACGCAGCTTTACAGCTATATAAATGTAATAAAATATAATTTCGTAATATTGTTAACTTTGCGGTACCAATTGGTGCCTATAGTTGTACTGAGTGAAGATTAACTGTCATAGAACTAAATGACTTGACACGTGTGCTCAGGTTTGCGTCAAGCAACACTCCTGAATTATTGTTAATGGGCGAACTGGTATTTTAAATAAATTATAACCACCCCCACACACACATACATATAGATACATTCACATTAAAACAACACCCTTGGGCATACCGCGAAATGTTTTTGTTCAAAGACAACTTTCTGGAGCTCTGGGGCCAATAATAGCAGTTAAGTGTTCGTTTTCAAGCATTAGTCTCTTACTTAACGATCTCCTCTCTGTCGGAATGGAGTCCCAATTGCGGTTCTCTTAGGCAAACCTTTTGGCATCCGCGCTGTCCGGTATAAACTAAGTTAAACTAAGGACGGCTTGTGTGGGCCACCTGGTATATAGAGTTTGGACATAATACTAAAATGGCTATTGTATAAAAATGGGCCTTACACTAAATAACAACAGTTCAAAAAATTTTACTCATGGAAACAAAGGTTTAGAAATGGAAACGGTGCACGGTTTAGCTAACACCTGACTTGTCGGTAAGTCGTGCCAGTGAAATAAGATTCCGACCTAGAATAACCTTGGTATCATTAGCCCAGGTCACCACTTTGCCCACAAACATTGACAGCTTCTTTTCTTTTCACAGTAGCTCTGTGGTTAAGAGTACTCATGTCATAAACTTCGGAATTATAACCACCCAATAAACTGCGAACACTGTAACCATTTAAATAGACTTAAAATAAAGCAAAAAATTGCAATAATTAAAACAATCCCCGAACTTTATAACAATTCAAATAGGCCACTCTGAATAAAGGCAGAACGCTAAAACTACTTCTTATGCCACGAAAAAGCTATTTGAAATAAATTGTGTGTTCTAAGAGATCTGCAATTTTTGTGTAGTGCGTTTTTATATAGCTGTTAATATTTACCAGTTATATAATATTATGCAAATTTCCTTCTGAATGATGTGGATTTCGCAGGCTATTCTCAGAAAATTTAAGAAATACATTTTATTTGTCACGCAAATACCATAAAATAAGGTGTTTAAATAAAAATCGTTAGTCATTTTTGAGAAAATAGAACATTTCAGAAAACTTTTCACGTAAAGAGTGGTTTGGAGTTGGGAAATTTTCTTGAAGGCTTAGTGTTGCATGTTTGGAAGAACTGAAGTTTGTAGTGGATAGGGAATGATGTCGCTCAGGTTACGCTAAGTTCATCGTAGGTGCTCACCTGGCCTTCTAGTTGTCTCTGGTTTGAAGTTCGGTTGCTATTTCGTGTGGGAAGATGCTATAAATTAAGCCTATCCCTATCAGCGTTTACCTCAGGAGTGGGTAAAGGCAATAATATAAGCACATGTTCGATTATTAGCTGGAATTTATTCCAGATGAAAGTAAACCGGCTAGCAAAGCTATTTCTCTTAATTACATATTCACGCTTTTTCTCTCTATATATATTCTTAACTCTTTCTTCCGATACCTGCTACTCGTAGACATTATTTCATGGGAAGCTAACTCGTTGTGGTAACATGCTATCTCCCTGACTCTTCACACAAGTGACCTAGGCTCAACATCTCGCTGCCTAGAATCAGAATCACATGGGCTGCTTGAACAAAGCTCCACTTTTCATATGAAAATGCTCTGACGTGCACATTGGCGCCAATAATTGTAATATCTTTTATGACTGGTGCTTCACATAGCGTTGTATGAAGACCTCGGGCGCTCATATTTCTTGCGTCACGCTTCTGATGGCATTTTTGGGAATCCCGATGTATCTCTGTCTCTTTCTCTCATCGGTCCTCTCTCTCGTACAAGCTGTTATGTTTACCAACTCCCTGTTTCTGCTAAAGTCATAAAATTGTTTTAACTTAGTTGCTTTTCCTGTCCGTTTATTTTATCATGTTCCAAACTTAAGAGTATAATATTCTGTAACATATTCTATATCACATGCTATATACAATATTACTTACAATATTTCTACTATTTACAGCCTTTCTTTTCTACTTATTTCCCTTGTTACTATATATGTTTGCTAATAGTTTCATATTGTTTATTAACATACGAGTATGTCACTGCATTTTTTATAATTACTTGTACATATTGATTATGGACCAGGTATGCCCCTTTGCTTGTTTATCCTACTTTTCATTTTTTGAGTTATTATTCTGTTCATAAACGCACGCACGCGCACACACAGACCAAACACACTGAGACGCACCTTTTTCCAAAAGTGTCTTCTTGGATACAGAGGGTCTGAAAAGCATGCGTTTCTGGCGAAATCTCGATCGAAATTTTGGGTACAATACAATTCTACCTACTACGTACACAGTAGAGAAAGTAAAACTGGTCGCTACTACTTTTCTGGGCTTTCTAATTTGGTTTACTAAGGCAATGAATATCACTAGCCAAGATGTCCGAAGTTAGCTAGTTTGGAATCCTCACCGTAGTAATAGGAAATTGTAAACAACGGGGCACGCAAAGCAAACAGTGATTGGCGTCCTAAAATATTAATGGAAACTTCGATATCTTTGTCATGAAATACTTGTTTTACTCATAAACTAAGCAAAATAACTGTTCCACTTTCTTTTTATGTTTATTTTAAACTACGTTACCAGTAAATTTAATGTATATACTGTAGTATGTAACGTAAAATACAGAATTGTTCTAAGGAAGAAGTTCTGCGCAATGTATTTTTCTTCCGTAATTATACGAGTAATGCACATGGGAGTTAAAAAGGTTAATGGTTTTTATGAGCTAACTGAGTGTTTTGGGAATACAAATATATTTTACATCCGCACTTTAGACTTTCTTCCCACTCTTAGTGATTTTATTACTTAAGGTATGTATTCACGTTATAAAGCTGTTTTTCCTCAAAACTTTCATACTTTGTTGTTGATTTTTTTTACTTTCTCTACTACGTTGGGGAAGTATTGCATTCCATCCAAAATTCGATACTTAGATTTCACCGGAAATACATGTTTTGAGGCCCCTGAATCCAAAATATCATTTTTGAAAAAGGTCCGTGTGTGTGCAAAAACGTAAAGTCGGATAAATACCAAACTTGGTATTTATGTTCAGTATCTTTCAAAGATGCGACACGAAGATTTTAAAGAAAATCCCCCCATCCCAGACTACCCTTACATGGAACATTTTTCGTAAATGTTGATTTTCTCAAAAATGACTAACAATTTTGATTAAAATGTACGTTTAAGATATTTTTATGGCAAGTGAAATGTACGTTATGAATTTTCTGGGAATGTCACAAAAAGTACTCTTTATTCTGAATGACTTTTGTATAACTTGCATAACTAGAAAACCGTAAGAGATAGACAAAATTTTACTACAGAAAAATGTAGATCTCGCTAAAAGACACAATTTATGTCCGATACATTCTTTTGCTGAGTGAACCATTTCCGAGATATTCATTGTTATTTGTTTGAATTTTCCAATATCTATACTTTTCCTCAAATAGGATTTCTTTATTCGTTTGCCTGTTTTTTTTTGTGCTGGAGATGCAAAGAGAATAAAATGCTCCACATAGCAACCACCTCTTAAAATCTTTGAACTATCGCTTAAAACCTACCATATTCTCCTTGCACCTACAAGAACATTAGCAATACGAAGTTTATACCAGTGTTTATCTCGATTAACATGAAGTAGATGGGGAATAAACGTTCGTAAAAATAGTTTGTTCAAGAGTAGAGAACAATAGCAATACATCAGAATTGTTTTTGAGCTATTTTATAAAACTAATGTCCTTCCTGTTTAAAATTATGTAAGGTTTATTTGGATATTCTGACTCTTAATTGGACTAAAGTTGATTTAAATGGTTCACTGCGCTCCCGGATTTCGGAAAGGTGGGCATGGCAGCAGATTTACAGTTATTTTGCTCGTCTTTCCTATGCTTTTTCTGATTCAAATCTCTTTCCTTCAAGCTAGTATGGCTTCTGCAAACATTTCCGCGTGCTTTCAACATGAAACCAAGAGCAGTAGAGATTGGATTTCAGGATTTATAGGGTCCTTGACACATCACTCCTTGGAGGCACTCTTTGTTTACAAACAAATTTCAGAGCTGTTAGCATTTTTGAGTCATTGTGAGTTAAAATGGGCAACAATACAGAAGAGGAAGTTTCATGGTAATAGACACACTAATGACAGCAGTGAAAGTGTTCAGGGAGTGAATACTGATGAACAAAAAGTGAATGTTGATAAACTCAGTGCTTCTCATTCTGACTCAATGACTTGACATTGCTAATTCTTGCAGTAATGGTATTAATATGATTAAAGTATAATATGAATTTGAAGTAATTTTTAATAAAGAATACCTTCAGTATTTTAAAATTTTCAAGTAAGCCTTTCTCATACACAATGACATCTTAATTTTCGAACTCCTTTTCTCAAAAAGTAAAAATATTCATATTATGCAATACAAAACAATAAAAGCTTAATAGTAATTGGATTAAACAATTCATTCATAAGTTAAATTAAAGCTTAAGGAACAGGGTCTTTTGTGAATTAGAACTTTTAAATTACGATGAAAATCTCCAAAGCTAAACTCCAAAATAAACTTTCAAAATAAACATTTTTGTTAAATTCATAAAAAATTTCCCAATTTTTATGAATTTAACAAAAAATTGAACTGTATAACTACTATTTATGATATCCAAAGTATTCTATTTCACTAAAGAAAGTGCACTTTAAACCACAAGCCAGTGGAAAATCTTGAAATATCACTTTTTGGCGGTGCTAGAATGTTATAAAAATTATATGCTTTTTCGATTTTGGAATTTTTTATCTGAAAATAGTTTTTATAAATGCTGTGGTATATGTTTTTCTGGGTCAAACTTAGTTGCTTTAATTGTAAAAAGTTCACAGACTTTTTATCAAAACTGTAGAATTTCTTTCCAAACGGGAGTACATAGACCTGTTAACATGTATTTTAGAACAAGTTTACTGTAAAGCTATTTACTGTGGTATTATGTTCGTACTTTTTTCTCTACTTTAACAGGTAGTATTGTAAACCATTATCTGCACCGAACGAGATGGGTCTGTGGTAACATGTGGGGCTCGCATTCGGGAGGCTCCAGGTTCGATTCCCACCGCCCGTCCGCTTTGACCTTGGGATTTTCGTGGATTTCCCTGCTCAGTGGGTGAATGCTGGGGTGGTTTCTCAACTATCACAATTTCCTTTTCACCATTTCTCTTTTGTTCCGTTTACTTCTAAGTTTCGGGGCATATGACGGTGCCGGAAAGATGGCTCGGATGCTTGCTCAAAGGAAAGAGTACTGCTTGGTCGACGCATCGTTCATCATCCTTTCTAGGCAGTTCCAGGAGTAGGAAAGGTCTTCGAGTGAACTGCTAGGGATTTAGCACGTCTGTGTAGCCTGTCTGCCTGCAACCTGTAGCCTCCTGTGGCTTCTTTACTTCTTCCCCTCCTCCTGGGGATGTTAGCTACAATACATCTATATAGGCTGCAGTGTGCCAGGTCTCCCCCTCCGTTATATAACCTATACCTACTATCTGCACTGACCTATTAACAACTATAATAGTTGGAAAGTTAGAATCAGACGACTGAAAAATTCAATGCCATAGCCGGGATTTGAAGCACGGTTCTCCCGGTCTCCGCCTGGTTGCTCTAACCACTGAGCTACCATGGCAAAATTCTCCAGCTGATTCACATTTTTTCCCGGTTAACCACAAGGATCTCAAATTGTATTGAGATGACATGCACCAATGGCGACCTACAATGTTGTAAGTACTTTAAGTCCCGGGCTTCATAGTTTCCACCACTATTACGTCAATTAATGGAATTAATTGTTCTTCCACACAAACCGTGTGCTGGATAGGGTTGGAAAGGTAGAATCAGACGACTGAAAAATTCAGTGCCATAACCGGGATTTGAACCACGGATCTCCCGGTCTCCGGCCGGTTGCTCTAACCACTGAGCTACAATAGCAACATGCCGGCACGCCACTAAATTCTTCAGTACCAACAACATTGTAAGTCGCCATTGGGGTATGTCATCTCAATACAATTTGAGATCTCCTTGTGGTTAACCGGAAAAATGTGAATCAGCTGGAGAATTTAGTGGCGTGCCGACGTGATTCAAATCCCGGCTATGGCATTCAATTTTTCCGTCGTCTGATTCTACCTTTCCAACCTTGTCCAACACACGGCTTGTGTGGAAGAACAATTAATTCCATCTATTGTCGTAACCTCTACATTTTATTTAACTCACGGGGGGTAGAGCGAGGTACCGGTTTACAAACACATCACAAACTACACGAGGTCCGTCAGGGGGCGAGCTCAACTAAGTTCCCTAATATCTGAAATTCCTAAAAATATATCTAGATCATTGTGTGAAAGGAAAGAAGGATCAAACTACTTAAAGAATCTACACAGTAAAAGTTTAGTATATATATTGAATAAATAGAGAAACAGAGTAGCTTCTGCTGACGGCGGAGCATCCCTTCCTACATTTGCACTGTTCGTTACATTCCAAGAGACTCTTACTTAGCGTCAGACGCTACTACTGAGAACCGGCTTTTACCCCCACTACCATGGCGTCATTACCGATCTGTGTTGCCAGTTCTAACATGTAGCGATACATGATGCCAGCCACAAATATAACAAATGTATTACCACACCACATGCCACACTATAATAGTTATTTATTAGAAAAGTGTTAAAAGTGGATCTTTATTTTGTGAGTAACAATTCTATGCGCAAAATATAATCACTTTTAACATGTATTGTCGTATACTAGTTTTATAAATCCTGAATATTAAATTAAAAAATATATTATTAAGAAATTTGTATGGAAATAGCAGTGTACATTATAACATGTACAATAGTGAGCTCTAATGTGGTATTGCTTGACCTTCATAACACCAGCTTGACTTGTACAATCATAACAGTCTATAATATACAGGTGAGTCAGCTGCCCCTTCCAGTTTTGGAAGTTAGGCACCCTTAAAGCTACAATTGCGTTCTAAGTCTATTTTCTTCGCTTACCAACAGCTTTTACTGACTTTTTAGGTAAACTAAAGCGATCCGCACTGAAGTATAACTATACGACTCGTTTACTGAGAGCGGATTCTGAGTTTACAGACAATTTTACAAATTTTCACTGTGCAGTATACAACATAGCCACGCAACTCAGTAAACGCCTGTGAGAAAATGGACCTGCATATCAGTCCACTGTCAAAATCAGTTAAAAATGGCGGAATTTTGCAATTAGACATGGGATAGGCTACGACAAATCAGAGGCATGCCTACATCCAGCATGAAGCTATACAATCCAGGCATACAGATTATAATAACGCTTTATTTCAATTTGGGCGTAAACTCGTATATCTCAAATAACATACATAATAAAACGGCCAACAAAGCATTAAAGCTATCTTAAAAGGCTATAATATACACGAAAAGTAGCTAGTGACACTGGTCTGGTGCCTGGCAAGCAAGCTCTAAGGTTAAACCCAGAATATGCTCCCAACCAAGCGTCCAAATAGCTGAATGAAATTCTGACTGTATGCTATGTGTTAATCACCGGTAACAGGCTTGGCGTTTAAACGTTGTACATGTTTGTTTGTTTGTTGTTTTGTATTCTCTTTAAATCCACCACTAGATGATATTACAAAATACATTTGTTTGCGCTGGATCACAGAACTAAAATCGTGAAACTATTAAAACTTCCGTGCTAAACTGTGATATGTCATTTCCTTATTGTCTTAGATCAAATGTGTATAATCCTGATTTCATCTACATCAAATGTACCTATATCGCATTTAAACAGATATCTACATATAGTTTACGAATAAAGAAACAATGATAACATAAATAATGCAAATAAAAATAAGAACTGCAAATTAAAAATATAATAACAAGTTAAACATAATACTAGTTTAAACTAAGATTACTTATGAACATTACAACACAGTAAAAAATTAGTACACGCAGGTGATTTGAGCCACGTATACTGCACATGGATTATTTGCAAACCATACGCTGTTTCCAATTGAGCTATCTAGAAACATGAGAGATGCATAGATAGTTTAACATAATATGTAGTATTTGCTTGTCACAGTATACATTTTCAGTTGTGCAAACGTCAGCTGTCTAATTAGAAGTGAATTCAAAGGCGATGCTATAACATCGGCTATATTACTAGTTATTTCGTGTGCATGCAAAGACGGACATGTTACACACTTTGGGGAGATCCTACCATAGGAGCTTATGCTTTTATTTGGAGTAAAAGTTGCGGATTGCATAAAACTGCAAAAGTGGGGGCGCTTGACTCCCTCGTGTAGAAGCCTAGAGCAAAAAATGGTTCCGAGTTTCTCCATTTTTCATTTTATGAATATAAAAATACGTTTTTTACCTTGCAGTATTGAAGAAATCTGTTGCATGTAATGTCGCACTGTTTCTTCGACTTCTTTGTTAACAATTCCAATGCTATCCTCTCCGCCACTTACAAAACTTCTGATGTTGCCAAATCCATTTCCTAGTCATTGAAATTACATTTATCTATACAAGGTCTCTGCTTAAGGGGAGACTAAATAGCGAAAATTGCCTAAAAATAATACTTTTAGGTTTTGTGCGGTCGTAATAATTGGAATTTATTCCTTAATGTGATATATATATACACATATATATTATCATGTTAGGCTCTATACATATTTTAAATATATTTTAAAAAATGGCACTGTTTCTCTCATTTTGCACTGTGAGTTCATCACCACTTCGCAGAAAAGAGCATTCATAACAGCTACACACTTTGGAGTAGACCTTGCGAACTGTAAATTACAGGGCTATCCTTCTCTAGTCGCCTAATGGGCAGATTCACCTACCCAGGTGTCTCGTGTTGTCTTTCGAAGAATTGTCCAAGAGTGGGAATAATCTTAAGGTCAGCCTCGTCGTCTGTTGATTAGGTTCTGTAGAATATTGCGGTGCTGCTTATGGAGGAGTTAGGTAACTTCTGGGTTCACTTTCTAAATTAAGCACTCGTGATCGTTTAGTAACAGCACTTCTTGTTACTAATGAAGTCTGCAAGCTCCAATTTCCATTAATTTTTAGATATGTTGAGATTAAAATTAAATTCCGAATAGGTAGATAGTGGTATATAAGTCGGTAACGCGGATCGATTTAAAACACACTCTGAAATTAAGTACTGTATATTATTTTACGTCAATCAGATGAATGATCGTAATGCAATATCGCTGCGGCTAGTATTCGCGTGATATTTGTCCTCAGTCACCGTTATTTTGAAGTACTTTTAAACTATTTTCACACATTAGTACTATGTGACCTCGACGAAGAACAATTGTACACAAGAAAATATATATGTATAACACTCGCGGTTTACGTTTAATTGACGAGAATATACTGCAAAACAATATTTAACACATGCTATATTGTCACGTTATCTAATTACTTTGCAATTAGCTCGTCGCACTAGGGTCCGCGTAAACGTCCATTTTTAAGGCAAAGTGTTGCAGGTTCACCCTACGAGTCGAACACCTCGAAAATTTCCCTAAGATGAGGCAGTATTTTTAACACTTAAATGATTTCAGTCAAATTATATAATATAAAATATAATATCAGCCCGCCTTAAAGCAATATGTGTATAATATAATATATAAAATGCATGTAACAGTCATTGTACTAATATTTATATTATTATGTACACGTTCAATAATGTTATGTGAATGTATTAGGTAATTTAATAATTAAGGAGCTGTGAGAATAATAGGTTAAAAGTTGCTAACAATGAGGTAACAATGAGGTAACCTTGAGGCAATAATGAATTAGAATGTTTAATAATGCTACTGGTAATTATTGGAGCAACAATAATGTAAATTTTGAGACAGTTTATAAAATAGCCAATCAACAACCAGAAAAAGCTTAAGTTAAATAAAAGTATTCTATTGGATTAGGAATAGCCAATCAGAGACTTGAAATAAAGAAATTTACAAATTTAGGCGGTAGAAATTAAGTCAGCTAGCAGACAGTGTTCCTAACCGGACGGGAGAAGTTGAATGCGTATTCAGTGTGAGACAAAAAATAGTTTACGTGTTAAAAAGTGCAAGTAATTAATAAATAATCTCACAGCTCTCTATATCAGTGAAGTGTTATTTTAATCGTTTAAAGAATTAATGAATGGAGTGAAGTACAAATTATAATGTATGTAACCCTACATTCTTAGCCGCACTACTCCCTGCAAAGAAATCCATGTCTCTAACAATAATACTGACGCAGCCGAGGCAAACATAAATATATAATATTTAAAGAAACAGTCAAATTAGAAAGTTAATATTTTTAAACTTGGGGCGAAGGCTATCGGAAACCTTTTACCATACGTGCGGTTGCAACTACTTCAAGTTCGGCTCCCCAACAGTCGAAATAGAATACAACACCTCCTAAAATTAAACTTGCTCAAAGACTAACTTAAATACTAATAATGGAGGTCTTCCGATTTTTTTCCACAGAGTCAAACATTTTAGTACAACTCATTGGTTCAGGCTTAACATTATTGGCTATGTGTTAAAAACTTTAAATATCAACAGTAGAGAGACGTATCGCTGAGGACGTGTCTCTCTAAATCACAAAAAGCGCTCGCCCCCCTTTGAATATGCTAGAAACACGGGACTTTTATGGTCCAACGCTTAGGCTGTTAAAAAACTGAGTTGCCTCGCTTGTGTTTATTTTCAGAATCTTGCAGTTTCCCTGCGTAACTTTGTGGCAGTATTTTATATCACAACATTGTAAATGCCAGAGTGATTGTAGTGTAAATAAACATTATTGTATGACATTGATTTAAGATGTTTGTTAATTATAAGCATTGTTAGGAAATAAGTTTACACGGCCTCACTGAAACTGACAGTAAGAGCGGGTAACAATGAGCGAGGGGGTGAGTTGTTTATCAATTATTAGAGACAAGCAAATGCCGTCAGAGTAGCGCGCGTTTCTTTAGAAATGGAGGGAACTTCTTCCCTAGAGCATATGTGTTCGTAATTTTGATTGGATATAAATATAGACGCTAATGTTGGCGCGTTTTATTAACCAATAGCAGCTCGGTTATAATCTTTAGGCATATCGGGTGAGGGAGTATAAATTCCGTGCTAGAGACAGGTTTCGTTCAGTCCAACAGAAGGATTCGCGGGTATACGTCGTTCAGTCCAACAGAATCATACAAAGGTTATACGTCGCACAGTTTAAGAGAATCGTTCACGCGTTATACGTCGCGCAATTCTACAGAATCTCTCGCGTTGTAAAGTTAGTTATAAATGTGAAATACGCGAATTAATAATATGCAGCAAATAAGTGATTATAGTGATATTAGAAAATATAACAGTTTCAGTCGGGCGTGTATCAAGAGTCAATATGTGAAATTAATTAATTGTGACGGTAATAAAAGTGTAAAAACAAATTCTTTTATAAGTGTTATCTTTCAGTAACAAATCCTTTCCGTTTACACACCCTGTTTAAGAGATATGCTCGACTGAGTAATAATAGCTAGCCGGAGGACAAAGAACCTAAATTTAAAAATAGTAATACAATAACAGGCGCTCAGAAATAAATAACACGAAGTTACCGCGACAAATTGGCTCCCATACGTGGGGCAGATAAACATGAAGCATCTTCCAACTACAAAAAAATATTCTACTTCAACTTTGCTGGCGTTTATTTATAATTCTTCATGAAATCAAAAGCATATATACATCTTTTTTAGGGCTTTCAGATGGTGTTACTTTCAAATAATTCGGGCGGGATTTGTAGATAATTTTCATTTTGGATGCCAATTAATCCCCAACAATGCCTTAATTAGCATTAGATAGCTACTTCTTATTTATGTAGATGAGTGTAATCGGAAATAACGCTATAAAATTCCACACCGCTTCACAGAAAGAATTTAACTCCCACATTCTTTGGAGAAGAATGGTAAAATTTAGTTCATGTTTTTAAAATTTTAGAAATGGTACCGTATCTGCCATTTTTCACGTAAATTCTACACCACTTCACAGAAAAAAAGGTAACTTCCACACACCTTGGAGTAGAATGCTAAACTTAAGTCCATTTTTAGGGGAACTTTTTCTATACAGATTGGTACTACTGTTCAGTCTCGCAGCTTCTGTGAATTCAAGCTATATGGTTACTTTCTTTACAAAGTTTGGTTTGGTTTCTCCATGTTTGTTTTGAACAGTTTTTTCTGCGAATGGCATTTTGTGGTATAAAAGACCCGTTTCCTTAAAACTACTGCAGATAGCTAAATTAAATTTAGAATTATGCAAACAATGCCTACTTCATGTCATGAATCTGATCGAGTGTTAATAACATAGTTGGTTATTTATTTTAAAATAATTGCTGGTAACTTTTAATCAAAGGATGGTATAGTTAAGAATATAATCCCATCTTCCTTAATAAAGAAACTAATTGCACAAAAGGTAGATAAGTTAACTTGAAAGGCATACATCCTATAAGAATTCTGTAGGATATCTTATGGTATATTTTAAAACGAGACTATAATGGCAGTAATTAGGACGCAAATATGTTCATGTAACGAGCGGTAGCGAGTTTTCATAATTAAATTCAACTGAATTAATTTATTGCCAGTAAACAAGTACATTTGTATGGCAGTGCCCCATTCCAAAATTACTGACAAGTGAAACAACAAATTTTTGAATTTAGTTTTAAAATATCTCAAATATAAACACTCAATACTGTTTATAAAGCGTTACACTTTTTTTTAAAAAATTCAACAAAGCTTCTGCATGTGATTGTGAATTAAACATTGTCCTGTTCTTAAATAATGTCTATATCTGGTTGTATGACCATGCACAGAAGCATTAGTTTCAAACCCATTAATACTGGTTTTAACATAAACAACTAAAGATATATATTTAAACTACAGTTAAAAATTTAAGATTCTTAAACAAAGTCTTGCAATGAACTCTATAATTGCCATTGAAAATTAACCTTATTGCCTTTTTTGAAAAATTAATAGCTTTTTATATTAGTATCATTACTCAAGTTATTATTCCATAAGACGGATGGCTGTGCATGTTAGCAAACTAAACTGTTCTTAATAACCCAGTACTTACATTTAACTTCAATCCTCTTAGCATAAAAATACCTTTGGATAACCTATTACACAGCATTTCAATGTGACAATTCCATTTATGAGAGCGGATAGATGAGTCCATGACACAAGATAATGTTATAATCACAGGTTTCTTGTTTGCACCCAAGTCTTACATCTATTCTGCGTATATCGCGGAAATTCGTTATTTGTTTCTTAGAACATTGTTGAGAGCGTCTAAAATAAGCAGATGTGTGTTGATTCGTAGAAAGTGAAGAAAAGTGAATTTCGTGTTCCGATAAAGCACTAAATTTTTGCGTGGTAAGACGGTGAAGGAAACGGAAGAAAAGCTGAACGAGTGTTATGGGGACTCTGCTCCATCACATGGCATGGTTCACAAGTGGCTCACAGAATTTCGATGTGGCCATTCGAGCACAAGAGATGCCGTGCGCACAGGACGACTGGTTGAGGTCACAACAGAAGAAATGGTGAACAAAGTTCACGATATTATTTTGGAAGACCGCCGAATGGAAATTCATGAGATAGCCAAGACAGTAAACATCTCGAGTGAATGGGTGTACAACATTCTGTACGATTTTTTGGGTATGAGAAAGCTGTCAGCAAGATGGGTGCCGCGGCTGCTCACAGTTGAGAACAAGCAGAATCGTGTGACCATTTTATAGGGGTGTTCCAGCGCAACCCAAATGAGTTTTTGCGTATTATATCACAGCTGATGGACCTTGGATCTATTAATATCAACTTTAAACCAATCAACAATCAAATCAGCGGATTTCCTTCGGCGAACCTTCTCCAAAGAAAGCCCAAACCATCCGTCGGCAGGAAAAATCATGGCAACTGTCTTTTGGGATTCACAAGGAGAGATAGATATCCACTATCTGGAAAAGGGTAAAACAATCATATGTTCATATTATGTCGCAATTCTGTATCAGCTTCACAAGGAATTGTTAAAGAAACTACCCCATTTGGTGAAGAAAAATGTACTCTTTCACTAGGATAATTCACCCGTCCACAAGTCAGCCATTGTCATCGCAAAATTTGAGGAATTGGGCTACGAACTGCTACCTGGCCCACCATATTATCCAGATTTGGCTCCAAGCGACTTCTTTATCTTCGCAAATCTGAAAAATTGCCTCGCTGGGAAGAAATTCATGTCCAGTGAACACATCATGGCAGAAACAACCTCATATTTTGCAGACTTCGAAAAATCATATATTTTTGGAAGGGTCAATAAACTTGAAGGAACGTGGACAACGTGTATTAAATTGAAAGGAGACTATGTTGAGAAATAAAATTGACTTTTGGAAAAAATTGTTATTTTCTTTAAAAAGTCGCTGACTTATCAATCCGCCCTCGTAAGTGTGGGCTGAAAATATATTCCCAGAAACTTAACTGATTTTTGAAACTGTTTATACTGTTTAAGCAGCTTTCTAAGGTCTCAGTTTATTCTTTGTTTAAGCAAAGAAAATTTTCAGCACACTAGTCTTCTTTTTTAAGTTCCCAGGCTCAGGTTCTTTATGTGCGTCACTTCTAGCTTTACTAACTGTTATTATAGCTAGGTCATCCACATATACATATGGCTGTGTACATATACTATTCATTAATTTCGGTAAATCATTTATATATATACATTATAAAAATTTGGGCCTAAAATTGACGCCTGAGGTACGTCGACACTTATGGGCGTCCAAAGGGGTGTTTAATATCTACCACTGAAAAACTCTGTTTGCTGCCTATCTGTTAAATAGCACTGAATAAACTTAAAGTAACATTATCAAAACCATAAAACTCCAGTTTGTGCAGCAGTATGCCATAACAAATACTATCAAAGGCTTTAGACATATAGAATCTCATAATACTTTCATATTAGAATCTATCATACTAACACAGTGTTTATAAACATATGTTATAGTATTAATTGTGCCTCTATTATATTTAAATCCAAACTGACACTAAGATAATTTTTTTAAAGTAACGGATACGTTGTTTGTTAACAATATATTCAAAAAGTTTAGCAATTACCGGAAAAATGGAAATAGGACGACAGTTGTTATACTCGTTCTTAATCCCCTTTTGTGAATAGGCATGACTTTAGCATACGCAAGACACTGCGGGAAATAGACCGTTTTAGTACAAATATTAAACAAATATGTTAATATTCGGCTATATAGAGCGGCTATTTTTAACAATGTGAAATTCAAATTATATTTCTTTCAGGCAACTGCTATTACTCAACTGAAGAAGATCATCATATACTTCTTCCACAGTGACAGAAAGTAAACTAAACTTTAAGTTATTGTCCTTCGCATTAATGTATGGTGTATTTAAGTAGACTTTGCATTAAAATTTCAAGTGGAAATACCACTAACAATATCAGTTGCTTTATCCACAAAGAAACAGCTAAAACCATTAGAGGTTAAGTTAGCAGCAGTTTAGCTGTTTTTAACACTAGAGCTGGCAGCTTTCTTTATAACAGACACATTGTCTTAATTTTATTACTGGAAGACAATATCTTCTTAGAATTAAACGTTTGCTTATCTACCATAACCCAATTCCTATAGAATTTCTTAGTTTCATTACATTTATCTTTCAATTCTTGTGAACAATTGGTTTTATATTGTTGATACAAGGATAAACAAGTTTCTTTAAGTTTTATCAATTTCCTAACATACCACTTTGGTTTTGTGTAAAATGACTCTTTTCCTTTTGGTAAATTATTTTATGATGGAAAACCTTGTCAGCAACAATTAAAAATATATTTAAAAATATATTAAACTTTTCATCTACTGAACACAAAGAGTATATGAAAATAAAATTTACACATCTCACTAGATAACAAAATTAGGATGAAGACAGTTCAGCAACTGTGGCGGTATTGAAACCATTGTGGTCTACATATATCAGAACCTAATGCATTACTTCTCATACCTGGTCAGAAACCAAGGTCACTTCCACAAAAGTTTTTAGTGTATCAGTATTGATTGTTGTAAACATATTATCAAGGCAAGTGCCCTTGCCTCCAGTGCCAGGTCTAGTGACCTCTAAAATAATGTTTTAATGCATAGCTATTTAGAACATTAATGAAGTATGACTTTTGATGGCTGTTAACCAAAGGATGTACATTAAAATCACCACTAGTATTATTAATGCTCGAGATTAATTTTTATTGTGTATCAGCTACAACAAACGACATAAAATCTCTAGGAACTGTGTAAAAGTTAGCTTCATTAGAAGTACGGTAAACTGATAAAGAAATACAATTCATTTCCTTGATATGCAAAACAGATATTTCTGCAATATAGCCACTTGACAAACCACAAGTATATTTTAACTCTGTGCTTTCTATTCCATTCTTAATGAATATAACGGGACCACCCCTTTTTCTTTGTAATCTACAATAAGCACTAGCACAATAAAAACCAGCAATAGGAACATGGTCAGTTCATGTATATCAATCCAGTGTTTCCATATTAATAAAATGCTTAAGTTTAATATTTATTATCACAATTTCATCAACCTTATTCAATAATCCTTGTACATTCCATGTACTATTACACGTTTCTCGAATTCAGAGTTAACTAAGGTTAACTGATCTGATTCATGACTTTCACTTTGCTTTACGGATCCTGAAACCCAGTAATTATCCCTTAGAGCAGTTAAGTTGGATTGTTTGCTACATTCTGTCTTCTTAAAAAATACATACTAACTAGTAAGCCAGTAGGCCACATATTAGCCTCAACTGCTTTCTCTAAATTTTCCTCATTTATAGTCACCTTAAAAGATTGTGATTCAGATTATTTGCTTTGAAGTGGATCACAACTTACCCCAGGAAAAATATCCTCAATATATTTGCCTAACATATCAGTAGTAGTAGAAGGATCCAATATAGATGCGAACTAAGATGCCTTTTTAGGTGCTATTTTCAGAGTAAGATTCTTATTAGGATTATTACCATTTACTATCACATGCTTATGTTCAGTTTGCTTTCTGTTTCTCTTAATCACTTTCTGGTTTATAAGTCAGATCAGTAACCTTAGTTTCATACAACTTACTGCCACAACTATAGGTTAAGAGCCTAGTGTTTTAACATCTTTAGATTCTGCAATAGGCATTATTGACATTTACACTTTAACATGACCGATTTTTACGCAAAGCACTAATATAAAAGTTACTCTAACATATATTTTTTACAGGCTGAAACATAGATATTACTTTAGTTAGATGTTTATTAAGAATTTTGACTTTTTCGCGTAGTTCTATTATTAGGCAGTCTTTTTGTTGCATTATGTATTTAACTACCCAAATATCTATTTGATGTTGATTATCTGCATTTCCTTTAGCGCAGTGTAGAAATCCTCTTCTGTATCAAAACTGTTAGCAAATTTCTCTTCATAACACTTAATAATGTTGTCATCTATAAATACTACATTACTGAGTTAACCACAGCTATTATGTAAAAGGTTTCCACAGACAGAGCACTTCAAACCATTTACTAATTATCATACGAGCGTCTTAATTACCATTATAGTCCAGTTGCATACTGTTTTTGGTCGACCACACCATCATTTCAAAATGTTGGTGTTTTACAAAAATATCTTACCTTGTTAATTATGTGTAATTAAATGCTGCTCTGACGGAGGACCTTGGGTGTGTTTGCGAGTAATGCAACAGATGGCAGTATTGTTGAGTCTACGCCGTATTTATTGATTTTTTTGCAGGTAATGTGAAAGCAACACATATCGAAGCAAAATAAATGAACTCAGTTTAATAAAATATTAAAATTACAGAGAACAGAATATATTTTATTTTAAACACACATATTTCATTGTTTATTTGGGGAATGGATCCCATTGGACTGCTGCTTTGAAGACATTAAAAAGTATGGGCTACAGAGGCGCCGCCGAGTAAGATCATTATGAGTCGCCGAAGTATTATGGATTCCATTGTAGTTCAGTTCCATCACATGTAATCAGCGTATTATAGTGTGTCGACAAAAAATAGTTTGAGAGATAATCGCTCATAAATTTAGCAGATTTATAGATAAGAGATATATAAGTAATGTCAGCTTTTAAGCAAAATTTTATTTGCTTTTCAAGAAGAGATTAAACTACTCTTCAAAGCAGAGACCATCAGATTCTATGGTCTTTAGCCATCTTTCAAGAAGTTTGTTATCCTGCGACGGTACAGTCCCAGGTTTTGGATGCGAAGAATTTGGTGAGATCCACTTCCACAACTTCAAAGTTTTCCAAATTTCTTCCACGCAAGAAATGGGTCGAAACAGATGGTAATATGAAGGCGCAAGATTAGGGCTGTATGCTGGGTATGCTAGCAGTTCGACTCCTTCCAATTCCTGAATTTAAGTCATGTTTGTTCGTGCAGTATGGCACGTTGCTTTGTGCTGCTGCAACAGAACTCTATTTCCGTTAACTAATGCTGGGTATCTCATGAACTCGTTTCAGTTGTTGAGAATAAAGATCCGCATTGACTGTGCGCCCGTTTGGAACAAACTCCCAGTGAATTACTCCTTCAAAATTCCACCAGACATACATTACTTTGGGGCCGAAATTATTTTTTTAACGATGGCTTTGGCAGGTTGACGGAGATTGAGCCACTGTTTCGAGGCGTCAGGATTACGTAATAGACCCATTTTTCACCACATGTGACACTTCTCCTGAAGAATGTACCATCCATGGGATTAACGATAAGCTGACGGCAGATCTCCACTCTACGTAGAGCCTGTTGAGGTGTCAACTCATGAGCAACAGATCTACAGCTTCTGTTTGATTCTCCAAGTTTCTTGATCTGGCGATGTAACGGTAACGTTTGATGGACCAAGTTATTCTGACAGCCTATGAGTATTTTTTGCGGATTTTCTTCCAAAACTCTGGCTGTATTCTTAATATTCCATAATTAAAGTCTTCTAGAACGTGGTAAATCTTTAAATCTCTGGTGTTGAAACGTTGGACACCTTCTCCTTCCACTTCACATATTTTTCGAGCCGTGGCAGCAGCTTTATAATCTTACTTCCAGTAGTGCTTTAGAAGGACTCTAATCTCAAACTTTGTAAATTTCATTTTGTGATTGTGTATTAACAACTGAGGACTGACACATTCTCGCAATATACGCAATACTAGCCATGGTATCCTGTAAATAGCATTGACGAAGCAAAGAAAACCAATTCTATCCTATAAAACACCAACCTTAAAAACCGACTTATGAGACAACCTAATAATATTGCCGAGATAGAGCTTTTAATATTCACTTTATATACGTATAATTAGAATCACAAGAAACGAGGGTGAGAGATAACAGTGAAGTATTATAAAGATGTTATTCAACTGTCTGTTATAATCCTAAAATTGTATTATAAGTGGTTCGTTATAAAAGCTCTACTATTAGTGCCAACTGCCTAAAACAGTAATAGTTTACATTCAACAGTTTTGTAAACTAGGAACTTGGAATTGTATGTATATTTTCGGCCTTTTTAAATATGTGAACGCACGCTGCAATATTAGCTATAGCGGCACGCAAAAGCTTCCGCTAAAATTCTAGGACGAGGCTGTCAAAATTAAACGCGGATGTTCATTACCACGGTCCGTGAAATGGAAATAATTAATGAAGCATCATGCGTGGTAAAAAGGGGAATTAATGCGTGGACATGTACAAAATGTTATGCCCAAGAGTATGAAACAAGTGAGCATCGCTGATGTATATAGTGCATTTCTGGAGCGATCGTATTTTTGCATTTAAGCGACTAAATACGCTGCTAAATACAATCCAATGTTGCCCAATGCTCATTTTGATAAATAATGCTTCCCTCTAAGGGCCACTTTCTAGCGTCAACATTTCTTAAATAATAAGCGTTGAATGATTGTTACATATAGTAAAATTATTTATCTGAAAGCTTTTATTTACAACAAAAATCTTATGTTACATTTACATGACTTTCTCTACCCTATATCGCTTATTAGTGGGTATGCAAATTATTCTTACTAAAAGATGTTTTTCTGTCTACTACATATTAATCCAAGTAGCAGAAATAGCTACATTACATTTCGTTATAGATACAAATGGTACAGCGATAGTCAAATGTTTAAGAACTGGACGCTATATGATCGCCTTAAAATTCCACACTGTTTCCATGCAATCGCGAGAAACAAGTGAATGTTAACAGGACTTAAGAGAATGACCAAGAAATGAACAATTCGAACTTTAATAACGGAAATCTCAGAAATGGCTTTTGTCACAAAAAACTTATTTGAAATAAATTGTGCGTTTTAAAGAGATCTACATATTTTGTGAATACGTTTACATCTATCGCTTAATGTTTAACAGTTATACAAGATTATGAAAAAAAAAATTCAAATGAAGTCACAGGCTATTCCAGAAAAATCAATATATATATATATTTTATTTGTAATGTATATATCTTTAATATATAGTATTTTAACCAAAATCGTTAGAGCCATTTTTTTAGAAAATAAAAAATTTCGAAAAGTCTTCCACGCAAAGGTTAGTCTGGCGTGGGGATTTTTCTAAAAATGATTTTTTTATTCATGGGGCTTCAAAAGATATATTTCCGGTGAAATCTCGATATCGAATTTTTGGGTAGAATATAATACTTCTCCTAGTTAATATATGTAGTAGAGAAAGTAAAAAAGTTGATGTTAAGGTTTACAATGGGTTGTCTTGAAGTTGAAAATCGATCTTTCAAAATGTGTAAGTATGTTGTGCGCCCGTGTGTGTGTGTGTGTGTGTGTGTGTGTGTGTGTGTGTGTGCGTGCGCGTGCGCGCGAGCTCTTCACAAAGAAGTGACTGGACAAATTATTATGAAACTTTGAAAAACCTACGTTAGATCCTACTTATAGAAAGGGATACTTGAACTTTTAATTACTTCCTTCATAGGGAAGTTTTATGATATACGCACTCTAACCACATAAATATCATTCGTATTATTGATTTGTGTGAAAAAGGTTTTTAACAAATAAAACTATGTTTCTGGGAAGTTTGTTGTTTATAAAGTTTTGAGATACTATTCAACGTGTTGGATTAATTACCTTCTCTAAAACATGCTTACATTAAGTAGTATTCCACTCAAAAAAATTGATATCAACATTTCACCGGAAACGCATATTTTGAGGCCCCCTGAACTTCCCAAAAAGAATTTTTAGAAAACATTTTTGAGTATGTATGTGAACAGCATAACTAAAAACAATACAGATAAGTACCAAAGTTGGTATTTAAGTTATGTATCTTCCAAAGATGCGACAAAGATTTAGAAGAAATTCTCCCCGTCCCAAACCACCCTTTGCACGGAAAATGTTTCGTTATTTTTTGTTTTCTAAAAACTGACTAACTTTAATTAAAATACCACATGTTTAAGACATTTTCATTGCTAGTAAAATGTGTATTATCTGGGAATAACCTGTGAAGACCTCTGGATGACTTTAGTATAATTGGTAAACCATAAGAGAAAAGACAAGATCTTATTACACAAAAAATGCACATCTCGTTAAAGCACATAATTTATACCAAATATATTCTTTATGCAGCGTTAACCAATTCCAAGATATACCTTGTTATTGCTTTGGATTTTCCAATTCTTACACTTTTCTCCAGGTCACTGTAAGAGAACGGAATTTAAAAGCAATCACATAGCGACCAGCACTTAAAAGATTTTTCTATCACTAAAGACTAGGTATTCTCCTAATTCCCTTGTACCTACAAGGAAATATGTAATAAAACAATTTTGCAAATGTTAATCTCCATTAACTGAAACAGATAGAAGAATAAGGTTTTGTGATAATAGTTCATTGAGAATGGGTAGAAACAGTCGTGTGAATGTAACACATTTTTTTCATTAGTATTATATTAGTGTACAAACCAACTAATCCCACATTGTACTGTTCTTTTTGTCATGAGAAACAGTGTGGTTCCCAACGACAAAATGACATTATGTTTCTTACCTCCCATACTGTGTGCTGGGACTCTAACCCATATGGGTTATGTTGCCTTGTCAGGTGGAACATTTTTTTAGGGTTAATACTCTGTCCTTATAGCAATTATCGGACAGCTTCAGTGCTGTGGGTATTATAGCTTATTTGCGCATTCTTTTCATACTTGCACCCAGTTTCTAATATGACTTACCTAATTAAATTGTGCGCCCTCCACCCTTAAAAGAACAAAAGAGGGAAACCATTATGATAGAGCACATATTTGTGTAGAATCAAATAGGATATTAAAAGCTTTGCTAAGGCTTCAATTTTAAAAGTGATATGTATTCCACTTAGAGGAACTCCTTTACCCATTAGCATTTCACAGAATTCCTTATATGTTACACCGGGAGAGCCAATGAACTAAGAACCGGTTGTGAGGAGTTTCCCTTGTCCACGTTATCGGCGCTCGTTGCCGTCTGTGACTATCATAGAATGGCGCGAATACAACCATTGAGGATTTTAAGAATTACCTTTAAAGGCTTTACTTACCAAATTTATAAAAGGAGGTGCTGAAACTTGCTACCGTCGTTGTCCATACATTTGTGGCACCTCTTTAGGAAAATATCCATCACGCCGTAGTTCACATTGAGAAATCCTGGCAATTTCTCGGCGGATATTTGTTTGGATTCTTCCAGAGTGTGTGGGTTTGTATTGTACGCTTTATGGTTTAATTTGCCCCAGAGATAGAAATCGCAGGGACTTAGGTCGGGGGACCAAGGGGACTACAAAATCTCTACTAATAATTGTGTCCTCAAATACACTTTCAATTGTTCTCATCGAAATACTGGCCGTATGAGCCTTGACAGAGTTTTGTTGAAAAAAGGCAAAATTACGCTCTCTGTTTGTTAATTATCTAAAAAGGGGGGCTAAATTGTATTCACGTATGTATGGGCGTCAACAGTTTACTCGAAAAAAAATTGGCCCTACAACTCCTCCTCAGCTCATGACGCACCATACACCAATTTTTTCGTCATGGAGAAGTACTTCGTGAAGAATATTAGGTTTGTCAGAGCTGCAATAACAATTATTTTGTGTACATACTTATCCGTGAAGGTGAAATATAGGCTCGTCCGAGAAAAATATTACATACCTTCACTTGACGAGCTGACTGAGTTAACACACACGAATCATAAATCAATACACGCTGCGCGTAGAAAACATATACCATAATATACTTTGTGCTAATACAGGACAAAATAATAAATAACTCATAGTAACTGAACTGACCATATCATGTCAACTCAATACACAGAGCCAGAGTAGAGCAAAGCAAAGCCGCGTGAGTAGCGTGATCTTGATTGCAGCAGCGCGGAATCATGTGTACACACGCCCAGTGAAAACACACCGCGCAGCCGGTTCTTAGTTCATTAGCTCTCTCAGTATTATTCATATTAAGCCCCTTGGTCACGATCAAACTTTTTTCAATTCAAGAGTTTACAAGAAAAACTGTCAAACATTTTTCAATATGTGACAAGATTGGACAAGACCTGACAATGTCATAAATATGCATTTACAAGTTGTCTTTTTTCAAACTGAAACCCTTCAGAACACATTAATAAATAATTTATCATGCACAAAGCAATTTACTATTTGCGCCACGGTATAACAGTTTGCAATGAAATGCTGTTCTCTACTAATATTATGTTTCACGTATTATATCCAATGAAATCACATTACGATTATGGATTACAATGGAAATAACACTGATAGGTTAACGACACTATATAACATTGCATTAATGTATAATTAGTTCGGAAATCTGTCTGGCAATTATTTCTTCATATGCCTTCATCTTGTGATAATACACAGAGTCCTAGACATACAGACATGACCAGCTTGTGTATAACCTAATCAGTTCGCATACGACATGCCTTGGCCGGGTAGCCATTTTTGTTTACTTTCCGCCATGTTGCAGATTTCTTGACGCACTGTAAATACTCGCATTTCATTGGCTAAAGCCATCAAATCATTGCCAAATCTTTGATTGTTTAGAGCATGTCCTTATTTGTTTTCAAGACTTTCAAAGAGTTTAAAAGTATTGGAAGCAATTTGACAAGAAAAGTTGTATAGTTGCGACAACTCTTGAAATGTATTGAATTTGACAAACATTTTATCGTGTACAAGGGGCTTAAAACATGGTGCTTCTATCCAGTTTGGGCTCCGTGTTGTTTATAACATACAAAAACGATAGTCAGCTCTTTGTACCACAAGTCAGCTGACGCTCAAGTTAATAATACAGAAAGCCTAATGCGTTGCATTCACATAATTTTCTCTTTCCACTGTCGTTTAGTTTTTTAGTTTTATATGAGCTCTACAAACTATTCTTACAAAAAGCTTATTTTTTTCCTACTTCATGCTAATCCAGATGCACGTTAGCAGATATAGTACCATTACACATTTTAAGGGATATAAGGGAATACAGAAACCGAAGAAATAGGCAAATGTTTAAAGACGGGTTGTTATACGCTCTTTCCATGCCATCACGAAAAAAAATCTGATGTGTTACACTCACATGACTTTCTCTACTCTTGTACAATCTAATTTTACAAACGCCTATTCTCCATATGCCTCATGTTAATCGAGACATCGAGCTGTCAATCTTATTGCTAATTTTCTTGTAGATGCAAGGGAAATATGGTAGCTTTTAAGCGATAGTCAAATATTTTAACGCTGGTTGCTATGTGGCGCATTCCATTCTCTTTGCATGTCCAGGACATAAAAAAATGAATAACGAATTTGAGAAAAAGTATAAGTATTGAAAATTTAAGGAAATAACAAGCAATATCTCGAAAACGGTTCACTCAACAAAAGAAATGTATATGACATAAGTTGTGTATTTTAACGCGATCTACATTTTTTGTGTAGTAAAATTTTGTCTATCTCTTATGGTTTACCAGTTATGCAAAAGTCGTTCACAATGAAGAATACTTTTGGAGACATTCCCAGAAAATTCGAGATATACATTTCATTTCCCATGACATTATCTTAAACATATGATATTTTCATCAAAATCGTTAGAGCCATTTTTGAGAAAATTAAAATTTTCGAAAAATCTTCCATGTAAAGGGTAGTCTGGGGTGGGAGGATTTTCTTGAAAACCTTTGTGTCCCATCTCTGGAAGATACTGAACCCAAATACCAAGTTTGGTGCTTATCCGACTGTTCGTTTTTGAGTTATGCTGTTCACAGACACACACACACACACACACACACACACACACAGACACACACACGGACATGTTTCCAAAAATGCTTGTTTTGGATTCAGGAGGTCTCAAAACATGTATTTGCGGTGAAATCTCGGTATCGAATTTTTGGGTGGAATGCAATACTTCCCCTACTTACTATACGTAGTAGAGAAAGTAAAAATAAAACTGAAAGTGTCTACTTAAAATTACAAAATCCGATGGCTCAAGCTTATTGCATTGAACACACTGGCCTGTTGGAGAGATAAGTAGACGGAGTAGTGCAACACCGGAAGCGCTACCCAGAAATAAACCGGATTGCTGTGGAAGCTTCTTTCTCCCCGCAAGTATTGCATCATATAACGATGACCAGTTTTATCATGTTTACAAATTCCTGAGAGCGTTCACTATGATGGCTGCCAAATAATTACTAAACAACGTAACATTGTCAAACTTCAAACTTACGCTTTATAAGGCTGGTACTTTCTACCACAGTCAATTTTTTGAAACAACAAGCACTATATATGTCAGATCGGGCACTTCTGAGACTGCCCTTGTACCATAAAGCCTCCCTTCATTGGCTAAAACATATGATGCAGTCTTTGTGGTTTAATTAATAGAGCATTATATATGTTTTCTCATGCATACTGACTAAGTCTAAAACCAGAATTGACCAAAATTCAGTTTCTCTGTCGTTATCATCTTAGATATGATGGCAGTCTAATTTTAAGATACACTATAGTAAGAGTATGTTTTATGAAAAACGTGCAAACTTTACCATGTTTAACCTTACAGTATTGCTTATATATATGTATATATTAGTCTTTAAAAATCTTCTAATAAGTTTATAAATAAATATACCAAGTGTCTCAAAAGTCAACTACTTTTTCAAAGGCAGTGTTACTGTTGATTCGTACCCGAAAATGTCACCATCCTTTGTTTGAGAAGTGTACAAATTAATTTGTAAGCAAGAAGACCCTCGACCACGTTACAGTTCACCGGTAAGGGAACATCTCGACAGGAACTTTGGTGAGTGGATCGCAAGACTTAGTACGATACAACTGATGCTAAAGCTTTTCAGTGTGGGAAAGTTTTAAAAATAATGTTCTTTACGCAAAGGCGTAGAAATTTGGGACATCTGAGAGTATGAGAAGATGGTTTGTTACGTTATTTGCACCACGCCTTGGGCGTTAATTTGAAGTAGTTTGTATTGCAGGAGTTGTATTATATTTCAACTGTTGGGGAGCCGAACTTGAGCATGGTACCCGGTAGCTTTTGCCCCAATTTTTAAAAATATTAACTCTGTAATTTGACTGTTTATTTAAGTATTAAATATTTATGTTTGCCTCGGCTGCGTCAGTATTATTGTTAGAGACACGTTTCTCTTGGCAGGGTTGTCGTGCAATAAGAATGTAGACTTACAAAGATTATAATTTTACTTCATTCCTTTTATTAATGCTTGACACGATTTAAATAACACTTCACTGATATAAAGAGAGAGTTGTGAGATGTTTTTATTAAATACTTGCACTTCTAACACGTAAACTATTTTTGTCTCACACAAAATACGTATAAAATCTCTCGAGGACGCATCATGCATCCAGTTACAATCACTGTCTGCAGGCAACTGAACTCTAAATTTGTAAAATTTTCTCCTTTTCAGTTTCTGATTGGCTAATCCTACTCCAATAGAATACCTTCATTTAACTAAAGCTTTTTCTGGTTGTTGATTGGCTATTTTTAAACTGTCTCAAAATTTACATTATTGTTGCTCCAATAATGACTAGTAACATTATTAAACTCTCAAACTCATTATTGCCTCAAGGTTAGCAACTTTTAAACTATTATTCTCTCAGCTCCTACATTATTAAATTACGTAATATGTTCACATTACATTATTACACATGGATACAATAATACAAACATATATAAAATGACTGTTACATACACTTTTTATATATTGTTATATACACATATTGCTTTAAGGCGGGCTGTTATTGAATATATATATATATATATATTATATAATTTGACTGAAATTATTTAAATGTTAAGATATACTGCCTCAAGTAATAACTGAAGAAAAATGTGAAACGTTAAACAACATTTGTGAAAAGTGTATTGAAGTAAATGGAAAGTATTTTCAGCAACTATTTTAAGTTTTAAGTTTTCAACAATTTAAATGATAGAGAAGTTTTTGGAAAAATGGTTTTTCCTTGCTTTTAGTTTGTCATTTTTTCATTTTCTTGGTCAAGCGACTTTTGGGACACCCTATGTTTTAGCTACAGTTAGTACATTAGTGTGTTTTATTTTCTAATAACTGGGAAGTTTAATTTCACCATTTTTATATTTTTCCAAGGAAATTTAAACTTTGGTATTTTTTTTCATTATATCACGGCAATCTCAGGTTTTGATCTCGAGATCAAGACTTCGGTTCCAAGACTTTAAGCGTCTTTTCACACTCGCATATTCAGAATTTTCTTAGCAGAATAGTTAAAATTCACTTCATGGTGTGCAGATACAAAAGTGCCCTGCAGCGAGCGATGCTTCACGGACTCTTTCGGTATATCGATTATCGAACCTCTATATAAAACCCATTTAAAATGAAATGGAAGCACGTTAATGCGGTTTGGCAAAGATTCAATTCCCTTTAGCGACTTATAGTTGTTTCTTGTTTATTTGTTTCCAATGTGCATAATCATTCAGTTTCCTTACAGAATAGCCATTCTAATACATTTGTACGTTATTTAAGCGCAACGCTTCTATCTATAACTCTTTATAGGTAATCTATTTGGATACGGTACCGCTACATAATAATTTCAAAATAGTTTCACTGTCTATATAGGATAAGTTCATATATTTGACTGGCTCTGTAGTCTGATGGTTAGCTGCTAGCTTCCAAATGCAGAGGTCCCGGGTTCGTTTCCAGCTGGAGGACATGCATTGTACTTCAGCCAGGATTTTTTCCCATCTTCCCTAGAGCCTGAATGTATGACTGAAAGCGTAAATTTACGTGTGTTAGTGCGCGAATTTAATGTTTATAAAAGAAAATCTAACGTAAAAAAACCCAAAGTATACGATTGAACACCACTGGCGATAAGCAATTGTTACAAAGGCAAAGCCGCCGACATGACCTCTAGCTGATATATCATATCGTTTCAGTAAAAACTCTTTCTCTGGCAGTTGTTTTTTATTTTAATCTGATTAATATAATTTTGCCCAAATAAATAAGCATGCTGCATTTCTGTAGAAAAAGGCGAGGGATAAATGATCTACCATCCCATATAGCTCGTTTTTATATGGTAGGTACATACTGATTACTTCAAATCACATCGACTAGAACAAAGAGGTTTCCTAAATCTAGTTAATATAACAAAGCACACTGTTACGATTAGAACTTAGAACACTGCAAAGTGACTTTTAAGTATATTCCTTTTCATATTTTAAAACATAAAATAATTCTTCTTTATCGAAATAAAGAAATATGACTATTTAACAAGCGGAAACACTTGTAAAGATTGCTATTTAAGACTAAATGCAAACTGACCATTACAAACGTTAACAACAGCGCTTCGAAGAATTAGTACTTAATACTGCCAAGGGATATACCGCAGCTCGAACGGCTAAATTCGACTGGAAATGCGTCTAAAATATAATGCTGTACCAGTTCAAATAACTATTAATGCCATTCATCTGTAAAACTACGTGATCGGCCGCTGGCGCCTTCGGAAGGTCCACGTACCAGCCTCGCTCCGTCCTAGCTGTATAAACAGTAAGAGCGAGACCGTTGGGGTGTTCGGGAGTGTAGTGCAACAGATAAAATGAAGATGCCCAGCTGTCAGTGGGGTTTTGGAATGTGGAAGGTTTGAGGGGAAAACTGGCTAGTGGTCAATTTTTGAACTTTGTAAATAACTTGGACATAATTGGGTTAGCAGAGACTTGGCTAAAAAACAATGAAACTGTGGACATAAGTGAATTCCAAGGTGTCTTTAGTGGTTCAGAATTGAGAGGTAGAAGGGGGAGATATCCTGGGGGCGTTGCTACTTTCTTTAAGAGTAATTATGTACAGTCTATTAAGGAAATACAGAGTCATCTCAGGGGAGCAACCTGTATATATTGTAATATAGCTGATATTAATATTGTTGTTATAACTGTATATCGCCAGCCGGTTACGTCCCAGTATGCTGAGCCAGAATTCTTTACAGATTTAGGGGAAACAATTGTAGAAATCAGGGACGAATATCAGGATGTAAAGCTAATAATAATGGGTGATCTGAATGCTAGGATAGGGCAAGAAAATATTACAATTAAAAAAGGGGACTTAGATAACAGAAAACCCGGCAGAAACAGCAAGGACTCAATCCTGAATGCAAGAGGAAAAGAGTTATTGTTCTTTTGTGACGCCTACGAGTTAGAAATAATGAACGGAAAATACGGTTCGGACCTGTCAGGGGAAGTAACATTTGTGCACACGAATGGGAGTAGTGTCATTGACTACATTCTGTGTTCACAGGACGTATTGCCGTTAGTTCAAAATTTTAAAGTTGAAAACAGCATTGACTCTCATCATTTTCCACTGATAATGACTTTAAAAGTATCTCGACTAGTATCTTATACAAGGGATGAAAGCGCATGCGAAACATTGACGCCATTGTTTAAATATAGATGGAGGGAGGCAGGAAAGGAGATTTTTATTAACACTTTAGAAAACGAAATTATATCTTTTGACGTAGATCAACACAAAGGAACTGAAAGTATACAGAACATAACTAATATTATACAGAAAGCAAGTGCGCACATGCTAACAGGAAGGGGTAATGCATCAAACAGCTTAACATTAAATAGTTGGTATAACGATCAGTGTAAAACAGCGAAGAAAGCAGCGGAATCTGCACTTATCAAATACAGAAGAGAGGGGGGTGAAGAACGTAGAATTTCTTTTGCAAATCTAAGAAAGTCATATAGGGAAGTCCTAAAGCAGAGCAAAACAGCTTGGCAGGACGCAAAGGCAGAAGAGGTACGTCAAGTAGTCGAAAATGGGGAAATTGGTGACATGTGGAAAGTTATTAGACAGATTCGAAGGCGAAGGTCCATTCAGGTAACTATCCCGGCTGGAGAATGGATAAAGCACTTTAAAACAGTCTATGAAGGAGGGGAGTTTAGAATACAATTAAATACTTTGGCCGCTGAAGGGATGACGGGGGCTCCAATTGTGCAAATGCTTGATTATGAAATTAGCACAGCAGAGGTTGTTCGTGCAATAAAATGTTTAAAAAACGGGA
Source organism: Deroplatys truncata (assembly GCA_030765065.1). Lineage (NCBI taxonomy): Eukaryota > Metazoa > Arthropoda > Insecta > Mantodea > Mantidae > Deroplatys > Deroplatys truncata. The sequence continues at coordinate 66,947,728 of CM060976.1, read as the reverse complement.
AGGCAGCTGGTATAGAGGGATTGTCAGCTGAGTTTTTCAAGATCTCGCTAGAAGTTAATAAAATGGTAGATGTCTATAGAAAAAGCTTCAATAAAATATTTGAAGGCGGAGAATATCCGGAAGCATGGAAAACCGCCATTATCCAACCTCTTTACAAGGGCAAAGGGAGTTACAGCATTCCAGGAAATTACAGGGGTATCTCGCTGCTCTCTATATTTGGAAAAATTTACAGTAGAATCTTATATGAAAGAATTAAGTGTTGGGCCAAGACACATCATAGGATTTCTAAATTTCAGGCAGGATTTAGGGAAGGTTTCTCGACTATTGACAATGTCTTTGTTCTGAAAACAATAATTGATGACAATTTGAGAAATAAAGGTGGTAAGGTATATACTGTATTTGTAGATTTTAAAATGGCATTTGATACTGTAGAACGCAGTGCTCTCTGGGAGAAATTAACACGTAAAGGACTTTCGGGGAAAATGATTAGAGCACTTAGGGCAATGTAGAAAGAAGTTAAGTTTGTTATCAAGACCGATCAGCACAATACATCAGAATGTAACATAGCGCAGAGAGGGGTTAAACAGGGTTGTATACTATCTCCGTTACTTTTTAATTTGTTTATTGATGATGTTGTTAGCGTGATGACGGAGGAAGACATAGATGCACCGACAATCGCAGACCAAAAAATACCAATTCTTTTGTACGCGGATGACATTGTAGTTCTTTCTAAAACGATAAAAGGTTTACAGTCTGGTTTAAACGCTCTTCGACAATACTGTAGGCAATGGGGTATGGAGGTAAATATTCTTAAAACTAAAACAGTCAACTTTAAAAATGGATATGTGTACGGCCAACATGAAAAGTGGACCTATGGGGAGGAAGAAATTCAAAATGTTAAACACTTCGATTACTTAGGAGTAAGGTTTGATATGGGCGGAAAATGGAACAAGAACATGGAGTTTATAAAACACAAAGGGATTGGACAACTTTCTGAAGTATTAAGGATATTGACACGGGTACCAGATATGCCAGTAAAAACATTACAGACCATGTATGAAGCAATGGTTAGGTCCTCATTACTATACGGCAGTGAAGTGTGGGGATGGGAGAGGGTGGATAATGTAAATAAAATACAATGCAATTTCTGGAAGCGCATTCTAGGGTTGGGGAGAGGTACTTCAAACTACGGAGTTCTTCGGGAGGTAGGATGCTGGGAAGATGCTGTATTTGCTAAACTAAATGTAGTTAGGTACTGGCTGCGAATAATTAAAGGCGATCAAACAACTCTGAGAGCAATATGTTATCGTCATCAAATAAACAACATAGGGCAACCAAAATGGTGGGCAGCGGGGTTGCAACGCGAATTATCAAAAATTGGCTTAAATGATATCTGGCAAAGGGGTAATGAAAATACACACAGTGCTGTAAGAAAGGTCAAAAGACGACTATGCGATATAAACAGGCAGAAAATCGAATCTGAATGTAGACAAAGATCAACATTGGAGCTACAAAATGAAATAAAAACTAGGTGGGGTAAGGAAACATATATTTTGGAATTGAGTATAAAACAGAGGACTGGAATAGCATGGCTTAGGTTGGGAGGGTGGAAAGCTCGCAAGATTGTTGATAACGATGGCAGGAGGATTTGCCCATTATGCGGGGAACAAGAAGACTGGACGCATATTTTGGCAGCATGCGTGCAGACGGAGGGTATTAGGAAAAAACTATTACCGGAAGTATTTTTGGCTTCCAACAGACGGAGGACAGCATGCTGGGACATGATTCTAAACAGCCAAAACTGGCCAAGCTTGGGCACATACTTAATGGAAGTACGTGTACTAAGAGATAAGGTGTTTATGTAATTTTTCTTTAAACATATGTGGTGCTTGAGTACATGTGCGCGACTGTGTGTGTGTGTGTGTGTGTGTGTGTGTGTGTGTGTGTGTGCGTTTGAGTGTGTGATTCAGTGTGTTTTTTTTTTTTTTTTTCAATTTTATATGTATGTATGTATATAGTGCGGTGATTGTAAAAAAATAGTTGTTTTCTGGTTGATACTGCAAGTCACGTATACAGACAAGGTATTTATCTAGAGAGCATGTACGGTCTTATGACCCATGCGACTGTGTTATGCAATTAATGTAATACTAAATACTTAATAAATACCACCACTACTACTACGTAGTAACGACAGGCAAGCTGAAGGCAATTCATGCTATGAACGTGGTTAACCTGCTGCGCGTCGAATTTACACACCGGATAATGACGATGTAATTGGAGTGGAGGATGAGCCGTTTGCATGTTTGTTACGAGACATCATACTGCAAAAGTGCTATGGGGACTTAACAGAAATACAAACCGACACTTTGGATAGGAACTTGATTGTGGGTCTAACAGCGAAGAAGAAATAACACCTGGCTATGAGAGTTCCAACAGTTCTGAAACGTCATCTTTAACAGATGAAAGAACAACAATTAAAAGTGAATACGCACCTCCACCCCTTCAAATATCATGACCCAATATACTGATGACCTAACATTGAATAATATATATGAAGATTATTTTAATCCGGTTACAATTCGTACAGAGGACTAATAATTATTGATATAACGAGTATAAGACTAAAAAGGTAAATCGATTTCACCACTTTGGATTTGAAGCACTGCTTGATATTTACATTTTGTTGATGTAGTAAAACTAATGAACCGTTATAGCTTCATTCGGTCGAAATTCAACTGTAAGGTGATTTTAGATTATGTGACGTGCAAAAGTCAATACTCGGCCACTTAAAGGGAAACAAAACATCCAAAATGAAGGCTGTAAAAGACTCTGTAAGAGCACAGTTTGACAGAGCCAGAAACTATAGATCACTAATGCACTATTGGCGTATCCAAGCATGGAATGTGGATGCTGTTAGAGTAGTTTCTCTGTACAACTTTAGTTTCTTTGCTCTTCGTCAATAGCTTCAAAGAAGTATATAACATTTCGTCCAGGCATATCATTACGTTTATGGCTCGCAAAGACATCAAAAAAGACCACATTATTAGCTAGAGAGCAGAAACATTTGTGGCAGATGTGAATATGTTCATTAAAGACAATAACATAATTAAGCAACAGTGGAACAGTGATCGGAACCAATTTTTTACGAATTATCGTCCTCTTCAAAGCTACCCGCAGAGTTGAAAAATCAACAGGTGGTGTGGTACAATCTGTTCATAGCTTCACACATAGTTACCCAATAGATGTGGCTATGTCTATGGATGGTACATTAGCAACATACGTTACATTTGTTTGCAGGAAACACAGGGGACGTTTGGTCCGCAGGTTGCAAAGAAACTAACAGTACTGTGTCCGCAGACATCCATGTTGAAGCGAGTAAAAGTGGAAGATTACCAAAGAGCATATGAAACGCTTTTTATATTCGGTCCTAGGTGAACATGTTGCTGAGAAAGGTCTATTACTTTATCATTCCAGGTCAGGACATAAAGACTACAGCCTGATACATTAATATTTTCCCAATAAGGATATTGCATTAAAAATACTGCCACAGAAGACAATCAAATGCTGCCAACCTATGGATGTACTTTCTCATTCCAGGTCAGGAAATAAAGACCACAGCCTGAGACATGAATATTTTCCCAATAAGGATATTACATTAAAAATACTGCCATCGAAGACAAAAAATTACTGCCAAGCTCTGGATATATATTTTTTTTTAGAGAGTACAAACTCTATACCAGACGTCTTGTTGACTCGGTACGCTTGCAAATTGACAAACCGCAGGTCATGTTACATGTTCAATATTTTATCATCTGCCTTCACTCTGCCATTTACAACCAACTTTCTGCAATGAGGTACAGACCTATTTTAACATATGTATGGCAAAGGTTCGGTTAGGAAGTTAAATATTCCTGTTGCATCATTCGATAAGCTGATCACTGTGGCTTTTGATATTGCACTATTGCAGTGCGGATACACGGAAGACAATGTGGCATGTACATATATTGCCGTTGTCCAGTGTGCATACTGCTCCATTCCGATTTGCACTTTGATGATGAATAAGGAAGAATGAACCACAACACGGCAACTTCTAGTTTAGAAAATATTAACGCATACGTACTGCATGTGTTCATATATACTGTTTCAAGCAAATATCTTGTTGCTTTTTGTTAAATAATAGCTCGATTATGTATTTGGTGTATCTGTTTGTCATAATTCTGCTATGCGGTATTGTTTCTACAGCTACTTGGTGCTTCTCCAGTCTTTAGATTTGTTATTTTTAGTTTGCCTACCATCCGTCAAGGTTATTTATCTGCAAAACTCTGTAGTTGCGTATAATCGTCTGCATAAATACGACGTAGCGAGGCTGGTACGCGGACCTTCGGTTGACCTTATTCGAATTGGCACAACATTAAGTTTTGAACTCATTTCCACTTAGATTTAGCCGTTAGAGTTAGTGTATATCCATTGTGAGATTATTCAAATTAAAGCCATCAATGACAACTTTCAGAAAAAAGCACTAGAATTGAATAAACCTGTATGTATGCCTTTCGTGGATCTTGAAAAGTCATTTGATTGATTGAAGTTGCATCATATTTCAAAAATTTTAAACAATAATAATGTTCCAAAAAAGGCATATCAAATTAATAGAAAGCATATATGTTAATAATTTTAGCGAAATACTGGATGTACTTGGGTAAGGTATGGGAGACAAAAATATTAGCATGGTCTGTTTTTCAGATTATATTTTTCTTGTGGCAGAATGAGGATAACCGTCAAAGACTTTTACACCAGTTCTATATAAATGTTAGAATTTTAACCTGAAGATCTCCAATAACGAAACAAAAGTATCAACAATTAAATAAAATATCGCTGCAATGCAAATTGGAAATTTGAAATAAAATTATAGAGCGGGTTATACACTTCAACTATATGGGTATTAATATTATAAGCGAAAGAAATCTGATTCAAGAAATTAACCATCAAGCTTTAAAAGCAGCAAAAATATCTGGGAGTATTAATGATTTGGTGTGGAGAAAGTAAACATTTATAAATCGGTTGTCCAAACAGTAATTATTTGTGTCTTGAAAACAAGAGCAATGAACACAAGAACACAACAAACAATGGAAACAACCGAAGTGAGAGTACTGAGAAAAATAACTGGAAAGACATTGTATGGGCGAATAAGAAATGAAAATATTAGAGAGATGTGTAAGATCCAGCCTGTGACAGAATGGGTTGCAAGAACTGCACAAATTGTAAGTAACAACACCCTAGAAGAGAAAAGAAGTCCAGGACGGACAAAAATAAAATGGAAGGGGGCTTGATTCACCTATAGAGCAAGCGACTGCGCCTAGCACAAAAGAAGACAAAAGGTTTTGAGCATAATATTCTTAACAAGTTTTATAATTCACAAACTAAATAAAAAGTTATAAGAATTTTCCTTTACTATTGTTGGTGTATGTAAATCGGTTAACATGAGAAGCAGTGTACAATAAACAACGGAACAGAAAGAAAGGTTGATTTTGCAAAGCAAATGCGGTTCATGAAAACCGCGATGAATAATTGCCTTAGACCTCCATTGTAAAGTTTGCATTCAGTTTGTGAATTTAAAACTGTCTTATATCTCACCAGAAGTTTTCCTCTAAAAGCCACAACTTATTCTGTTAAAAGTTTATACCTACAACCAACATTGGTTTGCTAGTTTTCAGATTCGAAATCAGCTATGCAATGAAATATTGCAAACGAAAAATATAATACTATCAATGAGAAATTATTTCAAAAATGTTCTTAGTTTTACGAGTCCTCTTTATTTGCAAGGCATAGTACAAATGGTTCTAAATAAAAATGAAAATTGGTTGTGTAACTTCGAAAAATCTTTATTTTACATATTTGTCAAAAAACCTGATTATAACAACTGTATTTATAATATAGAGCTACATATACGCTTTCTATGTGCGTTTAACTCATCATATTTGATACACTTATAAGCTTACAGAAGTTTATACATTTTAAGAGCTACCTTCATACTGTTACATTATATCTATTTTAATACAAATCTTACGCCATTAATACAACTAGGGACGCGACTCGCTCAGCAATTACATATGAGGTATTCAGGCTAAACAAAACCTAGCTTACATGTCTAAGAATGAAAAGAGGAATCACGTTGAACCGGGCATTGTAAAATCATCATAACTAGAGTTGAATTGAAAATGGATTAAATTTAGTGATTGAGTATAATACAATAAAGAAAGCGTCATCGTGGCGACAATTCACAAGATGGCCAGCCCGGACAAGCACACGCTACACACCCTCTTCTCTCGGCTACACTAACTCAAGGTAATTAGAGTATAGAGACACTAACTGAATCTCTCAAGTGAGCCGATCACAAGCAAGCACACTAGTATCCGCGCATGCTTAGTGAGTGGTTTCTCGAAGCCATGTTCTAGAGAGTTCTAGGCTTTTTAATACTTAACGACCACTACCGGTCATACCTAAATCTACACCCCCAACTGCCAAATCGTGCAATAATAAATAATAACAACCAATTAAATTAATAAAGGCTCCCTTAAGCACCACAATGCGACGTGAACACAAGTAATGAAAGGTCAAGATGTCGGCAAGCAATGGTTTAAACAATAATTACCTTCTTGTACTTCAATGATATCTAGAGATGACTCTTTTGGTCCAGCGTCTTTCATGAATGTTCAGGAATCAATTACTGCAATTTCCAATGCATGTTTCGCGTTGTGTACGTTAGTTTACGCCGGGCACATACACGAAACCAGCTCACCTCTGTGGTGTGGGGATAGCATGTCTGTCTCACATTCAAGAGATCCCGAATTCGAAACTCAGTTAGGGTGAATTACCTGGATAAGGTTTTCTGGGATTTTTCCTTATACTGAGAAGACGAGTGTCATGCAACTCTAAGCCTTAAGGAGCCCGGGCCCAATTGAGGACCATTTCAACCATTTGGTTCATTCACCCGGTTAAGAGACGTTAATAAATCAAACAAAAAATATGACACCCTGATGGCTAAATGGTTCTTGACCAAAGGCATAAAAAATAAATAAATACACAAAATTATTGCTATCCTTGTCTAACTATATTGTCGATGCTTGATTGTTGACATGAATTTCTATGTTATTATAGCTCTTAAACATTTAAATGAATGTTACGTATAATATATGAATGAACAGAAATATACATTAAATTTAATAACATTGATCACAAAGAACTAATTTAAAACAACACTCTTGCTCGGAAATTAATTATTCTTTACGATAATTATAAATAACTCACAGTAAAAATACACAGGGCTTCATAATTAAATAATAAGTAACGTCTCAGTTATCTGCTACAAACTTTCAAACAGTTCCATAAGATCAATAAATGGTATTTACTTTTAAACATGCAAGAATATTCGTTCATTTTCATATTCGGAGTTATTTGCAGCAAACTGATGGGAATTTCTGCAGCATGTAAACAAGATTCTACAAGTACTTATCGACTTTATGAGACAGATTGTCACAATATAGCGCAGGAAACCGCCATTAGAAGGAAAAAGACACAATATTATCACTGGTGGAAATTCAGCAAGGTTTATGCTACTGAAGAAATAACGAAAAGCTGAAGATAGGACGACGAGGGTTGTTCTGGAGCATTTTATCTCCAGCAATAACTCTGAAGGGCTGTAAACCCCTGGACACTTTACGTGGAGGTGCATTAAGCGAATCGTTACTCTGGTTCATGATGTGTGCTTGGAAGATAGCGTCTCTATTTCACATTTCGTTAGGTGTGGATTTTATTCTGGTAGTTCAGCGAGAACTTTGTATAACAAAAGCAACATTTCTAGACCTACACAGGATAATTCTGTGTAATAATTCTTTAACTCCGTCATTGATTTTTGTTCCATAGTAACAATAGAGACAGATTGTTGTGATGGTCATAAATAAATGAGGACTATTTATGTACACCCAATGTAAATTACTTGTTACTTATTCTACCACGTACGTAGTAGGCAGAAAAGCTATCGGAGTCCACCCAAAAATTATATAACGAGTATTCACCGGAAATACATGTTTTGAGATCCCTGAATTAAAAAAAGACTTTTTAGAAAAATGTGTTTATGTGTGCATGTGTCTTTGAACAGTTTTAACCCAAAAACTAAAAGTCGGATAAATACCAAACTTGGTATTTAGGTTTAGTAGCTTCCAAAGATGCAACACGAAGATTTTCAAGAAAATCCCGCCACCCCAAACTACCCATTTCACGCAATATATTTTTAAATGTTTTGCTCTAAAATGGCTAACGGTTTTGATAAAAATATAATATTATATTAAAGATATTTACATAGCAAATAAAATGTATGTCTTAAATTTCCTGGGAATTACCTATGAACTGCTCTTCATTCGGAAGGAATTTTGTATAATCTTGTATAACTGGTAAACGTTAAGCGATAGACCATAACGTAATACACAAATATATAGACATCTTTAAAACATACAACCTATTTCAAATAACTTTTTTTGCCATAAGCCATTTCCGAGATAACCGTTATTAATTGTCCGAATTGTTCATTACGCGGCCATTCTCTTAAAAGTCCTGTCAACATTAAGTTGTTTCTCGGGATGACATGGAAAGAGTATGGAATTTTAAGGCCAGGGTATGTTCATTAAACATTTCACTGCCGATGTTCCCTTCGTATCTGTAATGAAATGTGTAATGCAGCTATTTCCGGAAAGCTATATATCGATTAAAATGTAGGAGATAGAAAAATAAGCTTTATTAAGAATAGCTTTTATATCCATTAATAAAGATAGAGGGTAGAGAAAGTCATGTAAATGTATCACATCAGATATTTTTATTACTTTCTCTGCTGCTTATCTATAGTAAGTGGATGAAGTACCGAGCGACATGGCTCCGGGGTAACATATGATGTTCATATTCGTGAGGTCTCGGGTTCTATTCCCATTAATTGTCAATTCTGCCCTTGGGTTTTTCGTGGTTTTCCTTGCTCGGTAGGCGAATGCTGGGATGATTTCTTATCTATAGTGATTGTCTGTCCATAATATCTCTTTCATTCCGTTTGCTCATCTTTCTTGTGTACTTCTAGGGTTTGTGGCGGTTCCCTTGGTAGGCCCCACTACGTTGATGATGATGGGTGTTGTGTTACGTACCTGTAGGTCGTTTTGATGCCCGTACTCTCGTGACGAGTCTCGACTTCTCGTAAACTGGAATCTGATGATAACATATCTGTATTCTTGCGTGTGTGTTAGTATGTTGTACTTATTATTTTATAATTGTGCCACGATTGCTGTATTGGTGCCGGAGAGCACTTGTGTCTTGTAAGGGTTGGGTATGGACGTTAAAATATTTCATACACACGTATTCTGTTAATGATTTCACTTGTATTTTAAATAAACCACATATGATATTCACAATTCACTACTACATTTGTTATGTTAAAATATGTATAATTGGTAGACTTTAAATACTTAGTTTTAGCGTCTATTCAGAGAAGAATTTATACAGTAATTTCCTGCTCGAACACTAACAAGCTTCTGTTAGCGTTCCTTCCAACCGTTCTTCTTAACGTACGTATTTGAATTATAGGCATGTATCAATGTACCCGATTGGTGCTACTGTCCAATAACATCCAATAACAGTTTATGTTACATACACACATATGTTCATAGACTTCCTTCGTCTTAATTATGAGTTCAAGCTTCGTTACATGCTTACGTAGATACTACTGCATTTCTTGTAATTTTATATTTTTGACTTTATAGCTAAGAATGGCCTTTCCCCCTCATATTATATTTTATATGTTATAAGGTTATATACTTATTCTCTACCATGTGTACATTATGAACATATGTGTTTTTAACATCCTCTTAATTATTATACGTACAGTATTAGCAAAGGAAGTACATAACACATAAAACTTAGAACAAAATATTCGAGAAACAAATTATTAATGTGTTGAAGCTGTGAATTGGATATCTTATTACATTAGTGAGTTGTTGTATTAGTTTGTCCGTGGCTAGTACTCTACGTAGCTTCAGGTTCGATGGCCCGAATGCTTGCTCTAAGGAAAGAGTACGTCCCGTGGGCACTAGAGGGCTGCTTGTTCGACAGGTCGTTCATTTTTAGGCAGCTCCAGCAGTGGGATGGGTCTTCAAGCCTGGAATTGTTGGGACTTTCGCGCATCTCTTTGGCCTGTCTGTCTACGGCCTGTAATCTCCTATGTTTCCTTCACTTCATCCCTTCCTTCTGGGGGTGATAGCCGCAATGGATCTATGCAGCTCAAGTGTGCGAGATGTCCACACTTAGACTTGTATAACATAAATAGAGACAATTTTTAGAAAAAAGCTCGCGCGCGTGCGCATGGTGTGTATATGATATATCAGTTAAATACCGATTTAACCTTAGCATCAAGGATTCAAAACAAAGATTTTCAAGAAAAGTCCACCATCCCTAACTGGCCTTTGTACGGAAAGCTCTTCGTCTTTTTATCTTCTCAAAAATGACTAACTATTGTAATTGAAATATGTATTTAAGATATTCCCATGCATATCTTGAAATACACAGATATTTCTGTGTATTGTGGAAATATCTGTGGGAATATCCTGTTACGTCCTCTGCATTCTAAATGACTTTTGAACAACTGGTGAAGTAAAAGTGATAGACAAACTCTCGCTACACAAAAATTTTAGATCTCGTTAAAATAGAATTTTTGTCTAAAACTTTTTTTTTGCCATTTGCCATTTCCAATATATTTTTACTATTCGTTTGAATCTGTATATACTTACACTTTATTCAAGTGATAAGGCGCTATTTGTTTTTTCTCGTGTCAAGCAAACAGCATTGGATTTCAAAGCCATCACAATTCGATCCACGTTTTAAAAGTTTGACTATTGCTGTATCCTTTTATACCGACAACGAAATGTGTAAATTTATAATGAAAGTTTATCTCGATTAGTAAGAAATAGCTAAAAGAATACGCTTTTTAAGACAGTGAGTGGAGAAAGTATTGCAAATGCATCCCATCAGATTATTTTTTTAAGTAGGAGCAGTCACTACTTTATCAGAGTTTGTTTCAAATTGTTCTGTTCAAGTCAGAAAAAAGATAATGATTATAGCTAATGCATATTATTATGGATCATTTAAGATGAAATAGAAACCATACGAGTAAACAGTCTTACCTGTGTTGCATGGATGTGTTTATAAGTAAGGGAGTTAAAAATAAGGAGAGAGCTTTCGAAACTTGTGAGTGGTGCATTATCTGTGCAAGTATCTATGCTTTTGTTCGGATTGTTCAAATGATGCAGATTTGCACGAAAGAATTTCAAAATGTGAGTAGGGGTGTACTTTAAGGTTGTAAGTTTGACATAGCTTTCGCCAAGTCCTATAGTTCAACAGTATAACTATGTGACTCAGTTGGTACAAAAAACACGTTCATTTTAGTCTGATTCATTTGGATCGTTAGTATTGTCAGAATTCAGCTCACAATCTTGTTTAGCCTCTGCCAACGTCTTAATTATGTGATTTTGCGAAATTTTAGTTCCATACATCACCATGTAAATGCAAACGAAAGCTATTTTCGGTTTTACATCCAAAGTACAATAAATGTTAACCTTTTAAGTTTCTAATATTTCTGAATTTTGGACATGCCTACACAATATAGCTATAGTAAAATTCAGAATATTCACGTAACTAAAGTATTAAATGTGTTCAACGTCATCCTAACGCAACTATTTACTTTCAGCTCATATTTAAAAACGTTTCATTTGTGTAAATGGACGGGGACATTATTCAATTATGATTTGAAGCACGGTTAGGAGTTCCGTCTTTGGTTTGCCGAGTTTGAAGAGAGATTTCAACTTCAAAATACAGAACCAGAGGACGTTTGGAAAATTTAAAAGTAGGTAACAAGGCAAGTTAGAAATTCAGTTAAAAGAAGAAGTTTACGTGGACGGTGAAATATGCACTTTTCAAATATAATTCAGTCAATCATAGTTTTCTGCCAAATGGTTAATCCTTTACTGCCAACCCAGCTTATTCCATTCTGGTATTATTTACGTACGAGGTGTGGCAATAAAGAAACCGTACCTAAGTTTTTATTATTTTCCCGTCACTTCGAGGACAAAGAGGGAGGTAGAGAATTGGCCTCTTCCCTCTGCCGTCACACGAAGTTTCACTTAGGTATATCAGTTAGTCTGGCCGTGACCAGTATTAGAAGTGGAGCCTCTGAATAAGCTCTGTCGGAATAACAATGAATGCTAAAGTAGAATGATGTGTTTTAACATCAAATTCTTCAGGAAGCTCGGAAAATCTGCCACAGAAGCTTACAAATTGTTGACAGAAGCTTATGGTGGTCATTGTCTATCTCGTATGCAAGTTTTTGAGTGGTTTAAGACATCTAAGCAGGGAAAAAATTAAATTGAGTTTTATTTATGGACGCTCTTTAACTACTATAGTCCTTAGCGTCCCATTCTATATTGGGCATGAAAGATCGGTAATTTTTCTCAGAGGCCTCTATATCAGTCTTGAGGTTCTATTACGTGCCGTAAATCTATGACACGGCACCACCGGCTTTACTTCCCTTTCGAAAGAAGCCATGTTAAGGATTTTTACGCCCGAAAAAATCCACCGCCCTCCGCCGGGTTTGAACCTGCGACCTCGGGAACTAGAGGCTAACACCACGGAGGGCGACTTTAAGGAGGGAGGGAAGACGTCGAGGATGATCCAAAATCGGGTCCGTCCTTTCGCTACGAAAACTGAAGGGAATGTGTAGAAAGCCGCTAACATTATTCGAGAAGACCACCGATTGAGCATTCGAGCAGTTTCTGAACTTACTAACATTAATACAGAAAGTGTTAGTCAAATTTTGCACGACAATATGGGCATGAAAAAGGAATTTAATGTGGTGCTGGCATGTTGTCATGGTAGTTCAGTTGGACAGATCAACAGGAAGGAAACCAGAAGATCCGTGGTTCAAATCCCGGCTATGATGTTGAATTTTTCAGTGATTCTATCTTTCCAATTACTATATCTATTTTGGTAGTAAACTAATTTAAATGCATATGTTGTTAAAATAAACATTTGCAGAAACCATCTTATTGCTAATTTTCTTGTAGGTGGAAGGGGAATATGGTAGACTTTAAACGATAGTCAAATCTTTTAAGAGCTGGTTGCTATGTGGCGCATTCCAATCTCTTTGCATGTCCAGGACAAACATAACGAATTCCCATTTGAGAAAAAGTAAATTATTGGAAAATTCATACAAATAAGAAGGAATATCTCGGAAATGGTTTAATCCACAAAAATGTTTATGATATAAATTGTGTGTTTTAACGAGGTTTACATTTTGTGTGTAGTAACATTTTGTCTATCTCTTAGGGTTTATCAGTTATGCAAAATCCTTTCAGAATGAAGACGACTTTTGGGGACATTCCCAGAAAATTTAACATATACATTTCATTTGCTATAAAAGTATCTTAAACCTCTGATATTTTAATCAAAATCGTTGGAGCCATTTTTGAGAAAATAAAAATTTTCGAAACATGTTCCATGTTAAGGGTAGTCTGGGGGCGGGGTTACTTTCTTGAAAATCTTCGTGTCACATGTTTGAAAGATACTGATCCTAAATATCAAGTTTGGTATTTATCCGACTTTTCGTTTGTGAGTTATGCTGTTCACAGACGCACACACGGACCTTTTTCTAGAACTGATTTTTTGGTATTCAGGGACCTTAAAACATTTATTTGCAGTGAAATTTCAATATCGAATTTTTGGGTGGAATGCAAAAATAGGAAATGGAAGAAAGAACAAGAGTTTACGAAAGTATGGTTTAATCATTTAATTAATTTTCATAGAGTACTTTGTTACGGTCAGAAACGTGACAACTCGCTTGTTTATTCACCTCTGTCTACAGTGATTGCGTCCGTCTGCTGCCTGTAAACCCCCACCACACTCTTAAACATTTCCGTAGCAACTGCGCTTTGACACCGGCACTGAACGAAAATAATGGCTCCATTACATCAAAGTGATTGACGTAAAATAAACGCCAAAAGATTTGTAATATACTTTTATTTTGAATGCGAGTAATTGGTGCTTTGGTCTGTTTAGTTTATGATTTTGGTTTGTGACTTTGATTTCTGGCCAAGTTTTGTTTTGTGTTCATGTATTTTATCCCGAAACATGAGTGAGCTTCGCATACAATACAAGTTTCAAAACAAACCATGACGCATCTGTCAGTCTTTGCAAACGAACTCTGCATTTGAAACCACAAACAGAATTAGTTTTGAGTAACAACTCTAAAACAAAAGTCGAGCATGCATTAATAAAAATGTGCCACTAATGCTTCATTCCCAGTCATTTTGACTTTTAGTTTGCAAGTTATGTGCGACGTTGAAATCAACGAACATAAAAACTTCGCAGAAGATACATATGTCATTTTAATCAAAATAGAACTGTTTTTTTAGAAAATAAAACATTTCGAAAAATGTTCCATGTAAAGGGTAGTTTGTGGTGGGGGATTTCTTGAAAATCTTTGTGTCGCATCTTTGGAAGGTACTGAAACCAAAATGCCAAGTTTGGTATTTATTCTACTTTACGTTTTTGAGTTATGCTTTTCATAGACACACACACAAACACACACACACAGACCCACACGGATCTTCTTCTAAAAATGCATTTTTGGATTCAGGGGGCCTCAGAACATGTATTTTTAGTGACATCTCGGTATATAACTTTTGGGTGGAATGCTATGTACGTGGTAGAGAAAGTACTAAGCTTTAGTAGAATAGCTGGTTATCCCATTAATGAGCTATAGAGGGCACGGCAAGTTATGTGAACATATCACATTAGATATTTTTTGTCATATATGAATATAATAAATGCATACATAATTCAATTTCGCAATGAGAAGGGCAGATATGCTTATAGCAACGTATGAACTCGTATTTTCAAGCCAGTCGTTCAAATATTACTCTGAGTATGAAACGAGAGAGTGAACATATCTTAAAGTCTGCTATGGAAAGACTGCTGCACACGTTCTAGCATTTCAGCAGAAATTTCAGAGCAGGCAGCAGTAATACGTCATTTCATATCGTCTGGTGCAGTTGATACGTCCTTGTAGACAGTGTATTTGTTTGTACTTCCAAGTTGCATTTTACAGTGCCTGGTTTTCATTAATTGACGAAAGAATGAAAGAGTTGTGCAGAAGATAAATATAGGTAAGTCATATTAAGAACCAGAATAAACTGAGAAGTACAATTCGACTTCAAAAAAATTCAATGTCACAGCTGGGACGTGAACCACAGATCTTCACATCTCCATGCCAACATTCTTACCTCTTGAGCTATTAGGTACCTGTATACTCATTAAACCTTCTCGTTCGATTCAAATATACCAGTAAACTTTAAGGTGACCTCAAATACTCGAGACACAATAAAAAGGCTACCTACAATATTGCAAATACTTTTAATTTTCAAGCTTAGTTAAAACCACTAATATATAAGTATGCTTTTCGAAATTTGTTTAAAGTCGGGATAACTACATGGTCATATGCGACTCATCAACTAATTACATTAATTCGTAATTAGAAAAACAGTTACATGTTCACAAAATTAATAAAACAAATGAATTGTATCATAATACAACACAAAAAGTAGCTGGATATAAAGAGAGCGTGAAATATATAATGGAATTACAGAATGAATATATATATATATATATATATATATATACTAAGATTGCTATTAAAGTATGTAGGAGAAAATCTTACACATTAGATTAAAACATTTTATATTGTTAAAAAGATCGATATGCTGCAGGGATTTCTTTAGTTTTAGATAGGCCGCTTAGTATCTATTGCAGTATGGAGGTAGGAGTAAATCTTTTCAGTTCTGCAATAGTTGTCATATTGTTGGCATTTACAAAGTAGAATTCTCAACAGTGAGTCCTGTAGTACCGAAACAACATTCAGAAGGCAGTTCTTTGGTGAAAAGGTAGAGGTGAGTGAGTTTTTTATGTCCGATTCTAACCTAGCAGCAATTGTTTGGTCTTGGCGGTTCAAGGCAGTATATGGGAAGCCACTAGTGTTTTCCTGTCTGGTAGCCTGTAGTTTACTGCTTGAGGTCCGGGTCCATTGGTGCTTCTAAAGGCTGTGGATCGCTCTTTATATACAGGATGAATTACCTAAAACTTGCACCGCAAATATTTCGGAAATGTAAAATACTGTTGATGTGCAGTTTTCACAGCATTGATTGGTAGTCAGGAGCTCGTGCATTTAGCCTATAAACATATTTTGATAATACTGAGAAAGTGTATTTTTTGAGCAAACGTACACATTTTTAAATGGAACAATGTCTAGTTATATCAACAGAATAAAGGTAGTGTAAATGAGAATGTCAGTGGCGTTTGTTACATGATTCTAGTGCAAGTGGTTTACGAGAAATCTTATTTTGAAACTTTTGCGCACCAACACTTATACAACATGTGGTAGCACCAACTAAAGAAAAACAAAAGGGAATTATAATACTTCTGTGGATTCTTACAAGTAAAGAGAACATAGCCCTTCAAACGTTATGTTCAAAATGACCACCGGCAGCTTCAATACACGCTTCCAGTCTGCTATGGAAAGACTGCTGCACACGTTCTAGCATTTCAGCGGAAATTTCAGAGCAGCAAGCAGTAATACGTCGTTTCATATCGTCTGGTGTAGTTGGTAGTCCTTGTAGACAGTGTCTTTTAGCCTTCCCCACAGAAAAAAGTCTAAAGTGGTCAGATCTGGTGAACGGGCCGGCCAAGGTACAGGTCCTCTTCGTCCAATCCAACGATTTGGAAGCCATCCGTTAAGACAAACTGTAGTACTTCGTGCACTATGGGCTGGACAGCCATCATGTTGGTACCATAGGTTCCTCCTAGTCTGCAAAGGAACGTCTTCTAGCATCTGTGGCAGATGGTCTGTCAGGAGGCTGCGATACTTGTGCGAGTTCATTGTTCCTTCTATGAACAAAGGACCTATAAGCTGATGGTTCACTATCTCACAGCACACGTTTAAACTCCATGGAATATGAACCCATTAGCTTACAAATTTAGCTTACTTTTCTATATTATAGTGTATGATGCACAAAAATTTTTGATGTTTTAAGGTACAGTTTGATTCTGTTTTATATAGTGTATAGTAAAAGTAATTATTTACAGTTTATCCTATCAAGATAATCCTTTTAACTCAGGCATTTTACCTTTTTCGTTTAAATACACTTTAAGTTCATTGAATAAATTTTCTTTTCTGTGGACTAAATTCATATAAATTGAAAATTAAATGAGGAGCTCAGGCATTTTACCTTTTTTGTTTAAATACACTTTAAGTTCATTGGATAAATTTTCTTTTCTGTGGACTAAATTCATATAAATTGAAGATTAAGTAAACTTACTCCTCGAAGTATAATAAGAACTTAATCAAATATATAACCTTTTAAATATGTAAGATCTTATCAAAAAGGATTTATTTACATTATTCGTATTAATTAAATATAAATATAGATGTTAATTAATACGAATAATGTAAATAAATACTTTTTTGATAAGATCTTACATATATAAAAGGTTATATATTTGATTAAGTTCTTATTATACTTCGAAGAGTAAGTTTACTTAATCTTCAATTTATATGAATTTAGTCCACATAAAAGAAAATTTATCCAATGAACTTAATGTGTATTTAAACGAAAAAAGTAAAATGCCTGAGCTTCTCATTTAATCTTCAGTTTATATGAATTTAGTCCACAGAAAAGAAAATTTATTCAATGAACTTAAAGTGTATTTAAACGAAAAAGGTAAAATGCCTGAGCTCCTCATTTAATCTTCAATTTATTTTAAATCATACTCAAAGTTTGCTCCTTACCCTTATATAAATATTGTTAAAACAGAAATTACCAATAAAAATTTTAATAATAAGTCTGGATAAACTTTGCAGAATCGAATTAACAAATATTCCCCAGCCGTAACTAAAGTTAAAGAATGAACTAAAGCTGATACAGGCGTAGGTGCAGCTATTGCTGCAGGCAATCAAGCTGAAAAAGGAATTTGTGCACCTTTTGTTATTCCTGCTATGACAACTAAAAATGAAATAATTTATTAAGAATATCTCATTAATCAACATATACTACTTATAATAATGATTTATAATTATCTACTTAGATTCTAAATATATCACACTTTATTCTGCCAAAATAGTTCGTATTAATAAAATTCTTTTCTACAAAATTATTTTAAATATCTGGTCCTCTCGTACTAAAATATTTAACAAAAATTAAAGATAGAAACCAACCTGGCTCACGCCGATTTAAACTCAGATCATGTAAGAATTTTAAGGTCGAACAGCTGGCGTTCCACCTGACGAAGTCAACGGGGATTGTCAACAGACCAATAGTGTACGTTTCTGCGGTTTACCTGTTCATGATTAGTAAATGTTGCCTCATCACTAAACAAGATACATGATGAATCTGGAGTATCATGTCTTAATGCACATGTACAAAAGTTAACACGATTCTCAAAATGTTTCCCTGCAGCTCTTGATGGAGAGAGATGTGATAGGTTCTACATGTTTCGATGGAGAATGCGCGGTTCACTTGCCTGACTTATGCCATTTTCACGTGCGATTATGCGGGAACTAATTTGCGGATTTACTGCAACGGCAGCCAAAACATTAGTTTCTGGCGCTTCTCAGTCACTTGTTTCTGTTACGTTTTTAAGGTGTTAACAGTACCAATTTCACGTAATTGTTTGAAGAGGTTGATAAATAATTGCCGAGATGGTTGACGTCTATTGGGATACATTTCCGCATACACCGTACAGGAACGAACTGCATTCTTCCTACACTCCCCATACACCATGAGCATGTCGGCTTTTTCTGCATTAGTAAACCTCATCTTCCACTCACAACTTACAGCTTGAACTGTCACAAACTAACTGACCAGAAAGTCGCAATGCAATCAATGAACAGAAAACACAATGCAAACAAACATAACAACATCGTACCTAGCAACTAAGCAGGTTGAATGGGACAAACAATTGTCGGGGTGGAAACTTTTCAAAATGCGATTTCTCGTAAACCATTGCACTAGAATCCTGTAAAAACACCATTGACATTCTAATTTGCCCTACCTTTATTCTGTTGATGTAAATAGGCATTGTTACATTTAAAAAATTGTATGTTTGCTCAAAAAATACACTTTCTCAGTATTACTAAAATCTGTTTATAGGCTAAATGTACGAGCCCCTAACTACCAATCAATGCTGTGAAAACTGCACATCAGTAGCACTTTCCATTTCCGAAATAGTTGCGGTGCAATTCACCCTGTATACATAATGGCTTTAAGTTGAAAGGTTCAATCAAACTGGAAAAACGAATTACCACAGCTGGGACACAAACCACGGATCTTCGTCTCTCCGTGCATATGCTCTTACCGCTTGAGCTATGAAGCTGCACATTACGTCCACAATAAGGTGTATTTTATATTGATTTAATATAATTTTAAGAAGCCAGTACATTGTAGAAAGATGTAGGGCTCGCAGAGAAAATAAATTCAGTGAAAAACAGACCTTTCCTTAAACCCAGGTTGGTGCCAAACTGCAGTGCTTAAAATTTTCTATTGCAAGTGAAAGAGACATGCGTGCATCAATATGTTAGCATTATGTTTGGAAAGTTAAGGGTTTAGAGCAGGTAGGGCGAGGGCGTGAAACATCCAGGAGGACGTAACGTACTTACCCCTCTATCCAAGCGGTGGCGTAATGCGACTCTTAATTTTGAAAAACTAGCAATGCTTATTTATTAAAATGCAAGTTATGCATCAAATGAAAAAACAAAATCAAGTGCTTCATTCATTATTGCTCATACAATAAAGGTTTGAAACTCAAAACTATATCATACTTCTTATCAATTTGAAGAAATAAATATAATATCGCTTATAAATTTCTAGAGAAAATGAACAAACAGCACGTAATGCTTACAGTTTTTACAGTAAATAAATATCTTGCTTAATTGAAGTTGTTGACGTACTAATTAGAGCCAGGGATAATATCCCATGCTTTTTACTTTCTCTGCCACATACCTAGCAGTTAGAGAAGGTATTGCATTACACCCAAAAATTGGATACCGAGATTTCACCGCAAATACAATTTTTTAGGCCCCCTGAATAAAGAAATAGTAGTTTTAGAAAAAAAACGTCCATGTGTATGCATATGTGAAAGACATAACTGTAAAACGAAATCTCAGATAATTACTAAACTTGGTATTTAAGCTCAGTACCTCCCAAAGAGGCGACACTAGTATTTTCAAGAAAATCCCCACTCCAACCTTCCCTTTATATGGAACATTTTTCGAAAATTTTGGTTTTCTAAAACACGGCTTTAACAATTTTGAATAAAGTACTATATTTTGATTTTCTAAAACATGGCTCTAACGGTTTAATTAATGTATCACATATTTATACGACAAATAAAATGTGTATCTTGAATTTTCTTGAAATAGCTTGTGAGGTCCTCTTCATTCAGAAAATTTTGTATAATCTTGTATAACTAGTAAACGTCAACCAGGCTTATTGCATAAAAAATTGTAGAACTCTTTAAAACACACAGTTTATTATTATATACATATATACGCATACACACAGTACATTGCAACATCTTTATATGCTACAGAGTCCATTCTTCCCTAAATGTCCTACCAATTCCTGTGGAATGCATCTTATAATTGCGTTAAGCAGTGTTCCGCCACTGAATAAGAAGAGTGTGTGTTGCAAAGAGCAAACGAGAAGGGGAGGGGTGGAGATCGCTTGACACGCGGTGACACGCGGGGTCAGAAATGCCCATATCTGGTTTAGAAGAACGTAAATTATCTTATCGTATCAGTTCGCGTGAGAACGTTTATGTTTCAGATTCACAGAACAGATTTAAGTGGGGAGTTTCTGCAATAGTTCCCGACCAACAGAAAAATTACATTAATTATACAGAGGTAGGTTCAACAAATATCATTAAAGAGTTAGTGGGAGAAACAAAAATTATATGACAAAATCTTACATCTACAAGTAAGATTGCTTACGATATGAAAATGCACAAAGACAGATGTGCGAGTCATTGCTATAACAACAGTGTTGGTGTATCGATGCGTGATCCAAGATACATGTTCCTGGCGATTACGGAGGTTTACCGCGAAAAGTTCGCGAGTTAGGCCGCCGATGAGAAAATATAAACTTTATGTATGGTCGAAGCATACTGGGAGAGGAACAAGCAGGATATGTAATGTGCGTATGAATAAAGTTAATTACCCATAATTGGCATCTTCATTTATCATCAGACTATCTAAATCATTAATCCACCCACGCACCTCTTTTCTTTCCCTCTCCTTTACCTCACGAGTAGCAATTCTGCAGCAGCTACCATGGCGTTGCACGCCCATATGTTAAAGCATCACATCTGATTCAATTTTCTGGCTTACTGAGTGCGACAAACAAATAAGGTGCACTGTCTGGCACCAATAGCGATGTGCCCTAGATGTTGAAATGGCGTAGCAAACAAACGAGAGAGAGAGAGAGAGAGAGAGAGAGTGGGGAGATATTTTGATTAAACGTATATTTCTTACAAGATATGAAGTCGAAGCTTAAATGCACATTTATATTTTATTTCAAGAAGTCACTTATCCACGCTCGTCTGCGGCTAGGGTTTTGTGTGGTATTTGGAATATAGTTTCGAATATATTATGAAAAGTATTTGTTTGCTTTTTTCTACAACTTGCCTGTGATGAATGAAGTATTGAATTCGGCCCAGAATTTTTATATAGATGTTTGAACTCTCCAGAATCCAAAACCTAATGAAAAATGCTTTTCTAGGAAACAAAAATATTTATATTGTATCTAATACGTCTATATACCCATTTGTGAACAGAATGAACAAACCAAAGCTTGATAAGTACCTAACTGCAGATTAAAGGTCGCCATCTTTTATGGCTTTAAGGAGAAGAATTTGTTAGAACTCGCTTCATTCCTAAGAAATTCTTCATTCTTCTTTCCCTTAGAGGGAATATTTTTCACTTCTCAATTTGTTTAAATAACTAAATTGTTTATTAAAGTACCCATTCCTTTGAGGAATAATATGTACACATGGAATGTTTTAAATAGGAAGTACCCTTGAAAACTACAAGTATTGGGAACTTGCAAGGGAAGATATATGGTTCATTGCAGCTATAGCATAAACCGTTTCTGAAATATCCTATATCGAAATATTTGCCTCTGTTTAACTGATTAAGTCTCGATTATATTATTCGACTTTATTCGCTTGTGACTAGCGAATTTGACAGGTGTAAAAATTCGCTCCATGGTATTCGCTGCATCTAAACGCCAGCGTCTGAAGTTGACCTTCCGGAATCTGTGTTCGCTGGCTCAGGGTTAAAAATGCTCCAGTACATTGAGCAAAGTCGCACAACATAATCAGGTTTTACTGACAGAAACCTACTTGTGATTCACATTGTTAGGTATGTTTGCGCATCTTCACCCAAACTAAGTCCTATTTTGTTATCCGAGATTATTTAGAGGCAAACATAAATCCTAATTAAAAGGTTTACTTATATATTCTCTCTGTAACATGTTTGAAGACGTGCAACTTTTCTTCTCCCTCACTTCCTTAAGCCTTCATTACATAGGTCGAATTTATTCACCCGTAAATAACGAATTTGATAGGCGTACAAATTAGCTCCTTGACATTGGTTGCTTCTGAACGCCAGCGCCTGAAGTTGACCATCCGGAAGCTGTGTTCGCTGGCTGAGCACTTAAAAATGCCCACTGAGAAAGGCCGCACAAGATAATATAAGTTTTACTAACAGAAACCTACTTGTGATGCCGCAGTTTGTGCATCTTGATCTTAACTACATCTGCACTTTATAATTTGACATTAATTTTATAGTTAATATTTTATCATAATTAATCTAAATGATAAACAAAACTTTTGTGTAACTAACACCTGTGAATTAGTAATAAGGGGAAAAATAGGAGTGTACAGGTTCCACTTCAGGCTTGCTTGCCACTAGCTATTCCACAACAAACAACGTCCGCAAGACAAAATTGGACGCATACCCAGCAACCAAACTAGGTTCTCTTAAGCCTGCCAAACTTCGCGGGACCTGCTTTGACAATTGCGCCTGACTAAAGAGTATTATGTAGTGGCGTGATCTTTTCACTATATATTTGTGTATTCCATCAGTGCAGTTCAACCTGCGATCGGTTCAAACAGCCAACCGTATATAAGAATGAGGAGAAACTATAAATCTGTAAAGAAACAAGGCTCAAATAGAATACGAAAAAGCTTTCATTAAGTTTTTGATAGCGACCTGCGCTGCAGATCAGGTATCATAAGCAATTACTTCGCACATTTTTGCTGAGATTTTCCGGAAATGCTGAGACTGCTTAAAAGTTGGCTACTCAATTCAATCTACGCTTTAAATGTTTATAACTTGCAACGTTTCTAATCCTCTCGAATAACTAGGTTGTGTATTACGTTGACGTTCATTTTTAAATCTATGGGAATTATATTTACTTAAATAGTGAAATGTCTTTTTTGAAGGCCTTTTTTACGTGTCTGTTTTTATGCAGTGAAAGGCTGATTTGTAGCAGCTGAAGATAATATTAAACATTAAGTATCACACTTTAGACGATGCTGCAGGCGCATGATTAAATTTTGACACTGATATGTTGTTGAAAAATATGTAAGTGGCTAGAAAAATACATGATTTTATATTCTAGCTCGGCATTTGATATTCGCTTATGAAATCACTAATTCTCATAATTTCATGAAAGTTGCTTTACATTTACTTCAGTATTTCAAAAGCGTGCGAACACCCACATAAGCTGATGACAGTCTTTCTAGGTTTGCTGCACATGCATGAGTTTCAGGTTCTATACAAACTTTGTAGTTATAGTCCGAGTTCCTGGTCGAATTGTTATGAAGTGGCTCATAATGCTTCATGACTAATACAGCACCCTATGAACTAGTAATCAGTAGAACAGCGCGTGCTTATCGCTCGACATACTGGAAAACCGGATCCATCAATCGTGTCAGCCACAATTCTTGCGCAGTTTGGGCCTAGAAACACCTCTGTTCCTAGTATCTGAGGAAGAAACTCCAAACATTAGAAACATTCCTAAATGTTCTTGAAGCAGGAGTAACATTGTCGAGAAAAAGAGGTGAGAATGCGAAGAAAATGTCAATGGCCTCAGAGGTTCGAGAAAATCTTACAAGAAATGGGGGTTTGCAGAATTACATATCAAAGAACTATAAAATAATCATAGGTTAATGTTCGATTTTCCAACAAAGAAAAGAGAGACTGTTATTTCCAACGGCAACACCAGAAACTTAAAACTTTTAACAACAAAGCATGCGCTATACAGCAGACACGAGCATGCGTAGTGACCGCTAGAAGGATGACGCTATCTCTGATAAGTTGTGTATGTAGCAAATCTTATTAAATCATGGCCATTACCTTGGTTTTTATGTACGACAATGTCTGACCGATTATAAGTTGGACACTCTTAATAAAGTGTGGATAATGGTTAGGACAGTGGAAGGAGGCTTAGCTGAATATGCTAACGTTCTTCTAACACTAGACTTTCTCCTTCATGACGCACATATGGGACATTGCGAAGAGAAATAAATAAATAAAATAAGATAGACCTACACAAACAATGCACCTTTTATATAGAAATGTTATTTATAAAGCTACAAAGTACTTAGTCGTTATGATTTTTGTACTCTACATGGTCTAGCTAATCCTTCCGAAGACGGAATGTTTCTCTTGAAAGAACTGTGAAGGCTCATCAATCTTCCTCCCCAATAAAAATATCTTCAATAATAATGAAATATAAAATAAAAAGTTTCTGATTTATTCATAGTTAAATGATATCGTTCTCACTTTTCTTGTTATTCTTCATGTGTATTGTGAGATTGGCCATTGATGATATGAACAAAAAGCTTTGTTCCCTGGTAAGGGATATAAGGAAATACTCATGTACGTCCTTCAGTTTTATAGGAACCAGGGAGTTTTGAAAGTCGTACAATCTTTACAGAGTTTCACGAAAATGAAAGAAAGAAAGTAAGAAAGAAAGAAGGAAATTCGCCCAGTGTTGCTTGCTTCATGTAACTTCGTAACACCTCAATGTACGTGCACTATGAAATAAGTGGATGCTATGAGTAAAACGAAGCACACGCTCAAAGTTCATACTCATAATTACATGTAAACGTTTGCTGTGATTATACGCCTAGACAATTATAACATATTCGTTTGCATAAAAATAAAAACCTACTCCCTCACAGAGTAAACGAACATCTCCACAGCCATCTTTATCACATAATGTGGACATACACTTGTGTTATCTGCCCTCTTTGGCCTGATCTCTTCATGAACGTGTGGTGTTTTGCTTGATTGCTCGGCATTCTGTACTAGTGGCGCAGATTTTTCATGCTCTTTTGTTGAATTTGGTTCTGTTCCAGAAATTATCTTTGCGAAATTGCTAGGGAGTAACCTGTGTAACTTAATAAGTATTCTAGGGCGAATATGAAGCCCTTCAGTAAATGAAGACTTAATTGAAGTAACTTGTAGAACGGCACAGCTATAAATTATTAGCAAAAGAATAAATAAAATGAAGGTATAACGGAAACATATATCAATAAAATCAGGGAATAAGAAAAGAATAATCACGGACTGGAAAGCCATTTTTCCATGCGCTGGATGAGATTAAAATCTGGCTGCTTCTAGAATCTCAGGATGTTTACATTACATTACTAAACAGCTTTCTTATAGCTATGAGTAACCGGATTTTAAGGTTAACATTTTAATAAATAAAACTTACTTTCAATGATACGTCTAGGCTGCTTTCGGGAAGCAAAGGAGGGTTTTGAAACCCCTTGAATGATCCTGCAATATTTGTAAATTTTTCCGTTAGCTCATAGATTTTGACATTCTTTTCACATATATAAACGAGGATTCTTAAACTGCTTGAATGATCCTGCAATATTTGTAAATGTTTCCAGAGGACTACATTAGCTCATAGATTTTGCCATTTTATCACATATATAGCGTTGTCCATTTAAGTTCAGACTGCACAATATCTCCAAAAATAAGCGCTGTAGAAAGAAAGGTCTTTAATAAAGGTACTTGGTACTATGGGGAAAAGTGCCATTATCTGCCTTGTTTGGACGACATTGTGATGGTCATATTAGAGTCAATTTAAATCTTATAAGGATTTGACTCTTGGAGAAGTTCTGCTTTCCTCCTTTGAACATTTCTTAAAACATCTGGAGTAAAAAAGTCACAGCATTCTCTAATTAATTTTCACTTTCATAACTGTTCTATAAATTAGTAAACTCAAAAGAGCTTATTTCCTATCTCCCTCTTATTAATCATATGAATTTTACTAGAAATATTTTCGATGTATATGTTATTATAGATACATAAGAGTATTCCGGATTCTGATATGACAGCCACCTGCTTAAAAATCAGGCCTAACCGATATTCTTTTTCTGAGGTCTTGGGAAACAAATAAATGAGCATTTACGATTTCAAGCTGCGTTTTAAATATTACATTATCCTAAAGATCAACAATGTTGAAGCATATTAAAGCTGCGAAAAAAACTATTTGGTACGCACTGTATAATTTTACGTAAGCTTTTATGTATTCTATGCTTTCTCAGTTAAATAAAAGTCAATAGGAATGACAATTTCACAACCCATTTGCAGAAACACCAAAATATAAATATTTTTCTCCGTGCCAATAACCCAATCATATTGCATTTAATCATAGTTTCACTCTTAAGACAATAAAATATAACAAAACATTTTTCAGCTGCTTGGGACTGCCACATTTCTTAAGGCTTAAATGTTATATCCCAAAAGTGATGGGAAAACGGGTGATCCCTAGATCAATCTTTGCACGTAGACCATTGTGTCCCATTATTTTAGCCGACGCTAGGTATACAGTTCATAAGCAGGATACTATATTCCCTCTTATTGGGTTTCTTAATATCATTTGTGCCAAAAAAAATAAGGATCCTAAAGCTAGATGTATAAACCTGCATATGTGGAGAATGTAGCATGGAGGCTTAGCCACCTCACCTCATTCCTACAACAGGGTTTATACGAGATTCCCATAATGTGCAATTGTCTCCGAAGGATGTTGTGGCCAGTAAGAAGACCAACAACTTGACACATTCGCATTAGATGAATAATAAGAAAGCCTCTTTATATCTGGCGGTGGGTTCTTTAGTAAGCTCAAGAGCCTGCCTAGTAACCGTTTGTCTATACCACAGCCCCAGATATGCTGATGTATGTCGGCGAGTGTCAATCTGACTCCATCTAGGGGCACTTTAATGATATGTGGTCCCAAAAAAGTGGCTATGTCCATAATGAAACTCAATCTGTCTCCTTGTAGGGAGCTCAAACAAACGATTCTAGTCCTACAAAAGTGACTGTGTCCACAATGCAAGTAACGACCTAACTACTTCTAGGGACACTTTAATGATCTGTGGTCCCACAAAAGTGGCTGTGTCCATAATGAAACTCAAACAAACGATTCTGGTCCTACAAAAGTGACTGTGTCCACAATGCAAGTAACAACCTGACTCATTGTAGGGACACTTAAATAAAGGGTTAATATCCCATAAAAGTGACTGTGTCCACAATGCAAGTAATAACCCGACTCCTTGTAGCGACACCTGAATAAAGGTTTATGATCCCATAAAAGTGACTGTGTCCACAATGCAAGTAATGACCCGACTCCTTGTAGCGACACCTGAATAAAGGGTTATGATCCCATAAAATTGACTGTGTCCACAATGCAAGTAACAACCTAACTCCTTCTAGGGACACTTTAATGATCTGTGGTCCCATAAAAGTGACTGTGTCCACAATGCAAGTAATAACCCGACTCCTTGTAGCGACACCTGAATAAAGGGTTATGATCCCATAAAATTGACTGTGTCCACAATGCAAGTAACAACCTAACTCCTTCTAGGGACACTTTAATGATCTGTGGTCCCATAAAAGTGACTGTGTCCACAATGCAAGTAATAACCTGACTCCTTGTAGCGACATTTCAATAAAGGGTTGTGTTTCCATAAAAGTGACTATGTTGAAAATGCAAGTAACAACCTGACTCCTTATAGAAACACTCGAACAAAGAGTGTTGGTCTCACAAAAGTGGCTGTGTCCGCAACGCAAGTATCAACTCGACTCCTTGTAGGAACACTTCAATAAAGGGTTATGGTTCCACAAAGGTAGTAATTCTCCCTGTTTTTTGCCATTTGATCTACATGCTCAGTCACCTTTATGTCCGAATGATACGGTACCCATAACATTTAACGAGACCTAGAGGCTCACAGAGGTTATCGACAGTCCTTTGGTTTTCGGGTGTTTTTAGGTGCCTTTAGGATTTGGATTTATGCTTCCCACAGACAGAAACACTCGCGAGCGTGCCTGTTTCTTACAGTATTTTCTTTGAATCCAAGGTTAATAAACGTCTCTAAAATTTTTGGCACAATGTAATATTTCCTTTAGCAACTGTTAGTGATAAGAGTAATCAAAAGCGTAACTGCGAAAACATAGCATTTCTATCTAGAGAGCACAGAACAACTTTTCATATTTTAAGTTTGTTGTCGCTGATAGTGTCTGGTTTACTTAACGATACGTTAAAAAAGAACGTAAAAAAGAAATACGTGTGCATACATTACAAATCGAAACATTTTTAACAACGTGCTACCTTCTCTGTATTATAAGAAGAAACTACACCGTAAAGTTATCGTCAACGATATCTGTGTTGCTCTGGATAACAAGGTGAACTAATGCGTAACGTTACCTTCAAACTTAGATGAATACATTATATGTCAGCACAGGGCGCTTTGATTTTATCTTCACGGTCTGTGATACGTCGTATTAAAACACATGTACCTCAAAACCACGAAAGATAAAACATTCTCATCAGGCTTTTCTCTGCCTACATTCATAATTTTATTCCTTCAAGAAACACTCTTATCCTGCATTGACGTCAATAATTCATAAACAGAACTTAGCCTAAACAGCCTTCTCCTAACTCCACAACATGTTTCCAATCGACGAGCGCTGCTGTGTGTTTCAAGAACAAAACACTGCAAGTCTGATACGTACTATGACACAATGACCTACCATCTCTTTACACATTTATCAAGCTTGTGCGATCTATCACTAGGGTCAGCTAGTATTACTCTGAAATGGTATCCCTAGTCATCTAATTAAAGTCTGTATTGTTTTACATAATACACAGAAAATTGGCGTGCGTAGATCATAGAGGTTCCTATTTATACGATAAAGATGAATATTCCTAAGGCACGATAAAGAGGGTTTCCATTTTGTAATATTGTATAGCGAAGGGTGTGTGGTTGATGTCACATCCGCCTCGTGTCTGGCGAGAACAGAGTTAGTGCCAAAGACACATACAGCATCCAATTTTCGAGCCGCGGTATCATGTAAGACATGAAAAAGCTAGTCAAAACACCCTCCTCCACCCTTAGCGACAGAAAATCAGTTTATGTGGGTTTGAAGGGATCTCGGTGTCGTACTTATAGGGTATTCTTCCATGTATTACTTTTACCGTTGACTTATCTTTTAGCAGCTCTTGCGTTACTCTATGATAATGCTTTGGAACTATAAATTGCGACATAAGATGTTACATATATGTACATAAATCTGATTTGTTATATTCATATAACTCTCTCTATATACTATCGCTTATTTTATACAGGGTGGACTATTTAAGTCGAGACTCTACAATATCTCCAAAATTAAGCGTTGTAGAAAGCAATGTCTTAATAAATGTTGCTTGATATTATGGGGGAAAGTAAATGCCATTAGTCGTGTTTTATTTGGAGGACGCTGTGATAATCACTTTAGGGTCAATTTAATTTGGCCGCAATTGTAGGTTACCATTTAAAAAAATTAAACTAACCCTAAAATGACTATCACTACTTCCTCCAAAATAAAACACGACTAATGGAATTTACTTTCCCCCATAATATCAAACAACTTTTATTCAGACATTTCTTTCTACAACGCTTAATTTTGGAGATATTGTAGAGTCTCGACTTAAATAGTCCACCCTGTATAGCTTGTGCAAACTATTCTTACGAAAGTTTACTTTCCTATGTAATTAATAGTAATTGAGATAAAAGTTTGCAGAAATAGTTTCATTATACATGTCTTTATAGGTACAACGGGAATAGCGAGTCAAATGTTTAAGAACTAAACGTTATATGCTGGCATTAAAGTTCCATACTGTTTCCATGCATTCGCGTAAAAACAAACTAATACCGACAGCACTTAAAAACGACAAAATATTTAACAACTCAAACCAATAATAACGAATATCTCTGAAATGGCTTATGTTACAAATGTTATTTTAAATAAATTCTGCGTTTTAAATACATCTACATTTTTTCTAAACTACGTATTCGTCTAACGCGTAACTATTATATTTCAATTAACTTATTATTTATTTTATCATTAGAGGTAGTTGCTATATTACTATAATCTGGTTTAAGGAGACCATTACTTGATTTCGTTTACCAGTTATACAAAACTAAACAAAATTTCTTCCGAATGAAGAGGATTTCACAGGCAATTCCTAGAAAATTAAATATATACATTTAATTTGTCATGAAATATCTTTAAAATATGGTATTTTCATAAAAATCGTTACAGAGCTTTTTGAGAAAATAAAAAAAAATTGAAAAAGTTTACAAGTAAACTACAGTTAGGGTTGCAGAGATTTTCTTGAAAATCTTCATATCGCATCTTTGAAAGATACTGAACTTAAATATTAAATGTGATATTTGGCACATTTATTTTTGAGTTATGTTATTCACAGACACACATACAATAACCTTTTTATAAAAATGCTTTTTTGGATTCAGGGGGCATCAAATCATGTATTTTGGATGAAATGTCGGTATCCAAATGTTGGGTCGAATGCGATAGCTTCTCTACCTAGTAGGTATACAGTAGAGAAAGTAACTATAGTATTTCATAGGAATTCAACAGACTTGTTTAATATAAATCAGATGGGTTTACAAAATTAGAAACTTACCGACTCCTCTATTATTTCTTATGAATCACACTATAATAGCTCTTCTGGTTTGTATTTTTGGGACAGCTGGAAGTAAGTATAAGTCTAATTCACAACCAACACTTGAGTCAACGATGATATTGATCCAAAAAAGTAAACCTTAAACCTCAGAATAAAAGGAAGCCAAAGTGTGCAGAAGTGACAAAGCAGATATGTATAGACAATAAAGCCTGATGCACAATTGCCTGAACGAAGGTTCGCTAACTTTGGCAAACACTTTTAAAAAGTGACTGAGTTGCATCTGTGACTCCTAAATTGCTGAAACTTTTGATACCAGAAAGGAAACGAAGCAAAAGTCAAGTTTCCTTCCTATTTAACAGACGACGAATCCCCACACACACACACACACACCTACCTGGGCCAAAGAATAGAGTGGAGAAATTATTTCCATTCACTTCTTAGGAGACACTTTTGACAAGGGCCCAAGTTTTCATGAACAAGTGCACGGGACAATGAACAGGACTCTAGGGACGGGAGTCATTTTATACTCTGTTCTAAGTTCCACATAATCCAGTTTTTAATTTTTTTTAACTGTCAGTTTTCTTAAGTTTTCAATATCACTGATTAGTTGTTTTAACTAGTGAATCTCTACTGGGAATTCACTTCACTAAGGTGAACTAGTTCAATTCTCCGTCATTTCACTTCCTCGCGAAGTAGCCTCTTCCATACGGTTCACTCGTTAGGGAGGGAGTCGAACTCAGAAACTCCACAATCCCTCACTCCGCACTAGTACGCGCTGCACGTCACAGCAGTCACCACAAACTGCTCGGAGAATCGTACTTGATGCAGCACTCACCCTCCAACTCCCATGGCTAACTGACTGACCGATGCAACTCAACTGCTCTCGCGAGAACTATTTCAACACGTTATGCAAGAGTAGGGGAAGAAATTTTCAGATTATTCCGGTTATCTGCCGATAACGCTGGTGTTTATGCTGGCAAGCGGTACTTATCGTTGTTTACCCCGACTGTACGGCGCCGAGTTCGCAATAACCTTGGGCCACGGCTGCTGCGTTACAATATGATTCTCAAGACGCTTGCTCCTATTATCCCTCTGATGCTCTATGCCTGCGAAGTGTGGGGTACGGCAGCAGACTCCTGGCTTATCTGGTTATAAGGGATACATTGGAAGCCTTCGAACTATCTTTTCTGTCTAACATTGCTTCCCAGTGAGACTACTACATGAAACCTCAGCCATCCAATACGAGGAGGATAGGATTAGGCGCCTGGATCAAAGCTTCTGCAAATAACTGAACTTTTCTATGAACGCCTTTGTCAGATCCCCGAGGACCACTTGCACACAAAGCGCCACTTCAGGAGCTGGCTTGCGGATATCCATGCTATGAAGGCGCTAAACCAGCAAAAAACATATAAGCTTACTCCCCCTCCACCCTTTGGGAGTACCCAAATCAAGGTAAAAACCTACACCTTTTTGGACACGGTATACACGAGCGGAGCAGCGGCACAGTAAGCTGTTCCTGAAAAGGCAACCGTCGAGGACCTATAACAATACCTCTCCTCCTTACCACCACAGGCCCAAACAGCGGCCCTACAACAGTTCCTTCCAATTCAGTGGTTAAGCCCCACCAAGGGCAGGTACGCATCTAGGCTCACCAAATGCCCACCATATGGGAACAAGGGTGTGAGCGAGCCTTGAGCTGTCGTATGCCGCATGTTTTTATTGAACGTGCTACTATTGTACTGGTATTAAAATGCATTATACTCTTTCCTAGTCCCGTCACTTATTTGGGTCATGTATATTTAGGAGATAGCACAAAAGTCCACATTCCAACTCGGGTCTACAAATAGATACAATATCAAAGAGAAGCAATCAATCCCCTTGCCTGCTGGTTACATATTGTGATGAGACCGCCTTGTTCCTCCTTAAGATTTTACTTCTAACATTAACAGTTTTAATCATGTAGAAACTATACATTTGAAAATGGAGTATTATATTAATCGTAAATAAGGAAAGCTTTTTTATTACTCTGTCATTGTTTCAACATCGTTTCTTAATCCTTTGGTATTATAAAAGTATACTCAAGTCTCCAAGACTGTTTCTAACACCACTTGGCTCACGTAACATATCCCATTCTCAGTCTTTTAAGGAAAGAAGTCAGAACATTAGCAGTCATCTCTATTCTTACGCAGCTAATGGTATAATACAAGAACCAGTCATCAGTTGGTTATGGTTATTTAGAATTTTACGCTTTCTTTGTAGCTTCATCCCGTTATGGATCCAACATGGTCCAAAATAAGAGCTCATCTGTCTGTATCAGGTAGATATTCCGTTACAGGAAGGCGACTTTGTGACACTGGATCACTTACCATGCGCGATCCATCCAGGCAGTGGTCGGTCACAAAACAAAAACAAAAGAAAGAGGAGGCATTTCAAGGGAGAGGAAGCAACAAGATGGCTGCTGTGTTGACAAACGGATCAAAAGCTTGCATTGCCTCGAGGGACGGTCACTGCAACACTACGGGTTGTATGAATTATGGAAATCTGCCACCCTTCCGTGAACATACATTAGACTTCTCTCTCTGCAGTCCACAACAAAGTCTGCCCTAATCCGGACCCGCCAGATAAGGGACATTTTATTTAACGGGCTAGGGTCACTATGCAAATGCTCCACTTCTTCACTGCTCTTTCACGATGAATTAGTGCAATAAATCATTCAATATTACCGTTACACCTAATGCGGTTCTGCCACCTCGCACAGAAAAAACAACTAAAACTTTGAGGTTTAAACCTTTCGGTTTCTCTACCAAAAACAGCCATAAGGGTTCTACAGATTCTTTATTTTTGCTTTCTGTGCTGTTTACTTATAGTAAAACGATGGGAAAACACTATATCGTGAAATAGTTCTTTATGATACAAGTGTTAAAAATTGAGTATTATTCTGTGAGTAGGAATGTTTGCTGACGAGGCAGAAAATTCCTTTTAGCAAAACTATGAACAAATTAAATAATTTTTGACAAGTGTTGTCGTGTATTATTTTTTTGGACAGCCCTGAATATTAAATTATAAAGTATACAGCTGCAGTTTGTGTGGAAATAGCAGTATACATTCGGACATGCGCAATGATGAGATCTAGTCTTTTGTTGTTGTTTGGTCTTTGCTGTTATTTATCTTCATAGTACATGTACTGACAGCATTATTACTTACACAGTCGTCACATCCAATAATATATAGTAGGTTTTGGCAAAAATAAATCAACAGAATAAGTGTAGATTGAAGAATTCTATTCTATTCAATGTCGTGCTCTTTCCTCGACCTTTTGGTAACAATTCCAATGTTGTCTTCTCCGCTGCTTGCAAAATTTCTTCTGGTTCTGCCCAATCATTTCCGAGTCATTCAAATAATACCCCATTACATTAATCGATTTGAGGCCTCCACTTAATGTGCATTTGCTTTTCATTGGGTGTTCACAATGGAGTGTTATAAAAATTATATTACATTGAGTGTTACAATCTTCAATTTCTATTATGAGTGTCCCGTGTTACAAGCTCTCCTTTTAATGCAAAAAGGGTTACTTCTATGGTTACACGATGTGTTTTTAATATATTCGAAAGCTTTAATTATTTATTTATACCCCGCATTTAACTACAATGGTCTTATCGGCAGCCTTGCCTTTGGAACATATTATTGCGTATAGGCAATGGTGTTAACTCGTATTCGCTTGTGTTGGATTTCTAGTAAATTTTGGGTTTTATTTATCAGATCACAAACACACATTCACATCTCATTTATGCTTCTAGACTCTGGCGAGGATAGGGAATAATCTTGGCTAGAGAAAATTCCCACCCCAGCCAGGAATCGAAGCCGGGACAGCAGGCAGGTTTTCCACCGATTGAGCTACGAGATTCGCTCGCCTTAATTTTTATAGTGTTTACAACTAATTATTACTGTGAATACCTCTTGAAGCACTAACGTTATCACTGCAGCTGTCCAAAGATGTTTCAGTCTGCATCCTGATGCGCAACGTGTGTGTGTGATGTAAGAAGATGAACAACTCTGGTTGAGGAGGACGGAAGAAGGAAGTTGTCGCCCTGGAGGAGTATCGGGAACCCGCGGGGCAGTGCGGGGTCTAATTAAAGAAGATGGGAAGGAAGGCTTCCTGTTAATGAGGTTCGGCATGCCGGTCGGTCGGTTGGGGATTAATTAACGAGTACAGGCCGCCTAACGCAAACTGCACCAAATGGAATCTGGACTATAACAAAACAGCTGTGATACGCTCCTGAGTCTCTAGAGCTTTGTACTTCTTACAAATTACAGCCGTCGCTTAAAACGTATCACCTGTTTTGCATAACTACCTACAGTAGAGCAAGTATTGCATTCCACCCAAAATCCGATATTAGAATTTCACCGTAAATGCACTTTTGAGACTCCCTGAATAAAACGAAATTAACATTGACATGGCTTTCCTTACTCTCTAACGCTTATTAGTAGGTATATAAATTACTCTTACGAAAGTTACTTTTTTAGCTACTTCATCTTAATCGAAATAAACTTGTGCAGAAATAGCTACGTAACACATTTCATTACAATACAAAGGGAATAGTGATAGCCACATGTCTAAGAACTAAATTCTACATGTTGGCCTTAAAATCCCATACTGTTTCCATGCAATCGTGAGAAACTCAAAAAGGAAGACAGATGCACACACGCGCGTGGGCGAACTTTTTTCAGAAAATGCTTTCTCTGGATTCAAGGTATCTCAAAACGTGCATTTCCGGTGACATCTCGGTATCAAATTTTTGGGTGGAATGCCGTACTTTCTCTACCTACGAGGTAAGTCAGTAAGTATTCGGACACTATTTTTAATGCTTTGTAGGCTGTAAGGGTTGGTGCGCGCGCACGTCGACGTGTTGTTCCTTTGTTGAATGTTTGACTGTTACCACTCCAGTGAGTGTTGCATTGTTGCATAATGAACATGACTGCACCCCTCACCGTTTGTACCAAAGAAGAACAACGTGCGGTTATCCCTTTTTAGTCGTCCGACGGTGTACCAGAAGCCAAAATCCATTGGTCTTATCGCACAATATGGGGGCAATGTTTACCCCGGCGAAATGTGTACAAATGGGTTGAAAAGTTCAAAAATGGTCGGACAACTGTGAAGGAGGAGAAAAGAGCCCATTGTATGTCCACTAGTGACGCCAACAATGTCCGTATCCTGAAGATTGACTGCCGATGAAGTGGTAAACCGTGTCGTTTTTGGTCCATTTAATAAAATGTCTTATGGGGCCGGCTTCACCACAGACCAAGAAGCGAAGGAAGCGGTTGATGCAGTAATTTGTATCACAAATTACTTAAATGTAAATAATGATTGTAATATGAATATGCATTTTTATGTGACATTGATTTCAGATGTTTATTAATTGTAATTATTATTGGGAAATAAGTTTATACGGCCTTACTGAAACTGTCAATAATAGCGCAATAATGCAAAGAGGGGGGTGAGCTGTTTATCATTATTGGAAACGAGGAAGTTACGTAATGTTGGCGCGTTTTCGGTAGAAACTTCTGGAATATTTTCTCCCTAAAGCATATGTATTCATAATTTTCATTGGATATTAAAATAGACGCTAATGTTGGCGCGTTTTATAGTAACTCAGGTATAATCTTTAGGCATATCGGGGAGTGGGTGTATAAAAAGCCAAGTCAGAGGTAGATCGCGGGCAGTTCATCGAAAATCTCAATACATTACACGTCGCCTTCAGTCGTTCAGTTCATCAAAAATCTGTGTACACTACACGTCGTCTTCAGTCAGTCAGTTCGTCGAAAGTATTTGTACGGCAAACGTCGGGTATCGATTCACAAGTTACGCGCAGCAGAATTAGGAATAATCTAAAGTGTTATAAGGTTAATTATACAAAAGGTTGAAGTACGCAAATTCAGAAATATCAGTAAGAAGTTATTATAACAGTTTCAGTTTGGAGAGTGTTACGATCAATGTATAAATGTGATAGTTAACGTGTTCGACAATAAATGTGTAAAACAAATTTCTTCATCAGTGTTCTTTTTGGATAAAAGATTCCTTTCCGTTTACACAACCCTGATCAAGAGACATGTTCGACCGAGAGATAATAGCTAGCCGGAGGACAGTAAACAAAACTTAAAATTCTTTCAAACAAAACTAATACTGCCGCAAATTGCCAACACCAGATGGAGCTACGAACCTAACAAAGAATGACGTCACAAGATGGCTTCACGTGAAGTAAACACACATACACAAACATCACAAGTAATAACATTATAAGAAAACCGTTACAAATTGGCTCCCAAACGAGGGGCTAACAAATATAAACATATACAATAATGTTACTTCAAATTGGCTACCACAACGTGGGGCTACAATAATGTTAAATACCATTACATTAAAGCATTTACAAATTGGCTCCCAAACGTGGGGCTCAAAACATATACAAATAATGTTACTTCACGGTACATAAATGGCTTGCTGCTTGTGAACGATAGACCATGTCCACTCAGAAGCAAGGAGATTACGTTAAAAATGGCAGGGATTGTAATTTTCCATTATTGCTATAACAAATTAAAAAAATTATGTGCCGATAATTATTGACTTACTCTCATACTAGGTACGTGGTAGAGAAAGTAAACAAGGAAAATATTTGCAAAAAAGGGCATGTGTATGTGTGCGTGTGCGTGTGCATGTGTGTGTGTGTGCGGCATAACTCAAAAGAAAATTCGGTTAAATATCAAATCTGGTATTTAAGTTTAGCGTCTTTCAAGGATACAACATGAAGCTTTTCTAGAAAATCCCACCCACCTTAAACTATCCTTTTCACAGAAAAAAAAAACTTTCGTTAACTTTGATGGGCAATAGTCCCATTTTCTGTAATTAGTAGTTGAATTACTTTATATACTGAAAAGAGGTTTTAGAAGTATGACTAAAGTTAAATTAATTCCAAGAAATAACACAGCAAAAGCAACACATAACGAAGGATTCAAACTGAGTAATTGATTCATTTTACTTAGTATTTAGTATCAGGGGAAAACATTCCGTTTATTGTTTTAAGTCAGCACTTATTTAAATATCAACCTTTGAAATTGTGGTGTTGAGGTAACCTCGTTAAGAGTTATGTAATTCATTTAATTCTTTATTGCAAAATGTTTACCTTGATGTTGAGTAACTTTTTTGTTTCATTGAATACAAATTATTATTGCTAACCTACAACTCACTTGTGCTTTGTACTCTTTGTTTGCCCCTTCGATCTGTTACATTTATGTTTTCATAATAATTATACTGTTACAAGGTTACCAGTGGCTAAGGGGCCACTTCTGGATGAAAAAAGAAAAGAAACCAAACAAATACAGCCGCGTAACAAGACACACACACACACACACACACACACACACACACGTTTTTCTAAAAGTGTTTTTTATTGGGGTCTCAAAACATGTACTTCCAGCAAAATCTCGGTATGAGTTTTTGAATGAAATGCAATACCTTTCCTACCTACTATGTACGTGATAGAGAAAGTAAAAATTAGTGCTCAAAACAAGCATTTTTCTCTTTAAATAAACACAATTGTGATGTAAATGTATCAAATTATTTCACAGGTATGGAAGCAACAGAGATACATACATAAGAAGATTTTGTTGGGTAGTTGACCTTTTAAACGGGTTTAGCGTTTCAGGAATCCCAGGTCTCGAAAAGTAAAAAATGCTGTAAGAAACTTAATGGCTTATTTGACACCTGTTCATAACGCATGAAATTTTTTCCAATTTGTTACATTGGGCGAAATACACAAACATAGAGTGGCACAAATACGCCGTAAGATATAATGCTTCAATATGTATCAGCCAGATCTGAACTCAGGTTTGATCACTGGAACTTGTATCCTCAGTGCACGTGCACCCTTGCCTTGCGGAAGAACAAGTCAGGTTATTTGTTGCCGGTACGTAATGCAAGCAAGCTCGAAGAGAATATTTACTCTTCTGCAAACCATACAATATTCATCAAAACCTCTTCATTTTTTCTTCCAATATACTTAATGATTATTTTACATGGTGAATAATTTAATCTCGGCATTTAGAGTTTAATACCCAAAGAAAACAAAAAGGGTTTTAATCAAATTAGAAGTGTATGCAAGTGTCTTTATAAATTCAACATTTTCAAAACATCATGGATATGCAGTGTGAGAAAGCTTACTTTTCCATTTACTTCATATTAATAGAGATACACTTTTGCAGTAGTTTCATTAAACATTTTGTTGCAACTAAACGCGGAATAGAGGGAAACCCAATCGATAGTCAGATATTTAAATATTGTCATTAGAATTTAATATGCTTTCTACAACATTGCGAGAAACAACTGAATAGCGACAGTATTTTAAAAATGACAAAGCATTGAATATTTCAAGCCAATATTAACAGATATCTCGGAAATGGCTAATGCTACAAAGAAATTTATTGAAAATAAATTATGAGTGTTAGAGAGATCTACATTTATTGTGTAGTATGTTTTTGTCTATCTAATAACACAAAACTATACAAAATTTCTTCGGAAAGAAGACTACATAGCATATTCTCAGAAAATTCAAGTTATACATATTGTTTCTCATGTAAATATCCTAAAATATGGATTTTAATCAGAATCGTTAAAGCCATTTTTAAATATTTAAAAATTTCCGTATTGAGGATGGCTAGGGATGGGGTATTCTCTTGAAAACCTTCATTTCGTATTTTTGAAATACTGAACTCAAATAGAAGTTTAATTATCCCAATTTTAATTTTTTTACATACAAATACTGGAGCTTTTTCTAAAAGCGCTTTTTTATTCAGAGGACCTCAAAACACGTATTTCCAATGAAATATGTGTGATATTTTTGGGCGAAATACAATACCTTCTTTACGTACTAGGTACGTGATAGAGGAGGTAAAAATGGTATGTAGTAATGGCGAAGCAAACTAAGAATAAAAGAAAAAGAAATATTCTGTGGGCCCTTGAACAAAGAACTAAGGAAGAGGAATAATGAAGTGTGGCATACTCGGTCAAACTAAAAGTTGCCGGTCTCTTGAGCAATTAAAGTTTTTCAATGTTTTTTAGACAACCGTCAACTTTTGTGCGCTGTTTCGGCTAAATATAAAATGCAAGTGTGGCCTACGTCCACAGCGTGCTGGGCGTGGAGCAGTGGTTAAACTATTTAACTTCTACTCAAGCAGCACGTGTTCGATTCTCTATAGCAAATTACTATTTTTAGTTTTTGCAAGTTGTTATACTACAACGTAATTACATAATATTGCTTGTGTTACTTCATTTTACGTACAAATATAATTACAACAATGGTGAAAATTGTGGTTATGAAATTAATTTGACTGAGTGCGAAACCTCTCCCCATCCGATAAGTTAATGTCATGGTTGCCATCTACCGGTATGGCGGAATACTAAATAAAGGTTCACCGTAAATAAACGCTACACACATACAAAATAAAGAAAACCTGTTAGATTTTCACTCGTATGTTTAAAATAAAAGGGGAAAAAATATTGAGTAGTTCCATGGAGACGTGAACTTGCAACTTCAGGAACAGTAAGTTTACTCTCTAAGAGGGCTGTAACAAACCTAGCATCGATACGAGATATCTCCACTTGAGAACAAATCAATAAAGTATGTTTTTATCATAAATATTCAATGTTGAAGCACTCGGAAACATCTTTCCGTTTGATATCTCCTATTTGAGTTGTTTTCTCGCAAGACTTTAGTGATTATAGTTGTGTTCCCCATTATAAGTATTACAAGAACATACGCAGCCTTGTGGACAAAGCCTGACTCTCCCGAACACTCACGGAAGTACCCGATTCGAGCTCCGTCTCTCAGACGCCAGCCAGTGTACAGTACGGAAACTTGGAATTAGGCGAAGCGACTAAAAGCATTTGAAACACGGGTATGGAGGAGCGTCTGAAGGGAGCGTCTGGAGCAGACAAGCAAAATAAATAATAATGCTGTGTTCGAATAGTAGAAAGAAGAAACTTAAAGCTGATCAAGAAGGGAAGCTCATATCTACTGCGACATTAGATAGAAAGAAACTGCTTCCTAAGAAATGCACCTGTGAATGGGAAAAGGTTGGGGGCTGTGCAAGATGCCAGTGAATAAATAGTATTAAGATAAATGGTTAATAAGCGCGGACAAAGCCGTAAGTGAAATGGGGGAAGAATGGAAGAGACTGTTTTCACTGTAGGACCTGATCTTGGGCAGAAATTTATGATATACGGATTAAAGGAAATATGTATTCTAAAAGTTTGACTTTTATGGATAAAATCCATTCTCATATATTTTTTAATATCTAGTGCGTCAGAACTTCAAACTTCAAAAAAGTATAGTTAACGAGCGGTATGACTGAGGTAGTTCAAATCCCCGGGGCCGACCAATCTGACCGAAGGTTTGTTTCTCAGTTTTCCTCGGTCGCTAGGCAAATGCTGGGTTGGCTAATTTGATCCGCAAACTTTCCCATCATCCCTTTCATGACTACATTTTATTTCCTTCTTCTTCACCGCCATACCAGGCATTTGGCTGATCACCTATCCTGGATATGCTATGATCCAGAGTTTGCTTGCTCCCGACAGGCTACTGATCCAAGGCATTGATTGGCCTTGGGGATGCCAGTCCTACAAAGAGGAGTGTAATATGAAGAAGATATATGTATAATTCTTTCTTTTTGCTGTAATAATTATGATTATTCGACAACTTTGACTGGTCCCCTTTTAAAGTGGAACCACTCAACCAAAAGTTTTTATTTTCATTAATAAATCGTTTCTTTTTTAATTCCAGATCCGCCACGTGCTTCTATCCGAGGTACGTGTCACTGAAGGGTAAGTATACAAAGTGTTTGAGAGATGCTCCGTAGCTTAGATACCCTAAATTAAATTTTTTGTTCCGTTAAGTAAAGCGTATCCAAAAAGTCGTAATAAAAGTTGAAAAATTAGATTTTTCATTTTTTGCAAAAAAAGTTAAAGTTTAAGGTGTATACAATCAAATGTTAAGTTCATGTTTTCACTCTTTAAATAACGCTACCTTTAAACGCCCGTGGAACGCGTGTATTTGAAATTAGTATCTTGTTTCGTATTTCTACTACGTAATAATTTAGTTAATAGGCTATAGATGGTATTAGACACCAGATGAGAAAATTTTAGTGCTTCATATAGTCTAGATGCTACTCGAGCATTTTTTTTTTTATTGTTTTGTTTTCAAGCGATTGTCACAAAATTACAACCAAAGCGTTATTTTCACAACTATTTTTTTTAACGC
Source organism: Deroplatys truncata (assembly GCA_030765065.1). NCBI lineage: Eukaryota > Metazoa > Arthropoda > Insecta > Mantodea > Mantidae > Deroplatys > Deroplatys truncata. The sequence goes on along the minus strand of CM060976.1, from coordinate 66,905,244 downwards.
AAGTATTTAGTAATGCTAGACTATTTCTGTAATTGTATTCTTCATCAAATTTTAAAATTCTCCAAAAGGAAATGTTTTATGTGTAAATTAACTTCTTCCAAAAAATGTTGAATTATTATGTACATTAAGAAATGATTTATTTTTAAATATTTTTCGTTAACAGAGCACTTACATTACCTTCTTGGAGAAGAAAGATAATTTAGTTTTTAACATTTTAGTGAAAATTAAGCAAATTCATCTTAAAATAGCCGAGATATGTAAGCATGTTTAAAATCATACATTTGTGGCAGGTGCGTCCCCCAGAGTTATGCCCCTAGGAATTTTTCAAGTTAAAATTTAGAAATTAGTTGCATATAGTCTTACAAATTCTGAGATTTCTTTAAAATAATGGTTTGAACATACCACAGAGAGAGAGAGAGAGAAAGATTCTTAGTATACTCTTCCCTAATTTCACCGGAAATATATGTTTTGAGGACCCCTGAATCCAAAAAAAGTATTTTTGGAAACATGTTCGAATGTGTGTCTGTGAACACATAACTCAGAAACGAACAGTCGGATAAACACCAAACTTGGTATTTAGATTCAGTATCTTCCAGAGATGCGACACGAAGGTTTTCAAGAAAATCCCCCCACCCCAGACTACCCTTTACATGGAACATTTTTCGAAAATTTTAATTTTCTCAAAAATGGCTCTAACGATTTTGATTAAAATATCATATTTAAGATACTTTCATGACAAATAAAATGTATATCTTGAATTTTCTGGGAATGTTTCCAAAAGTGTTCTTCATTGTCAACGACGCTTGCATAACTGGTAAACCATAAGAGATAAACAAAATTTTACTACACAAAAAATGTAGATTGCGTTAAAATACACAATTTATGTCATATATATTTTGTTGTTGTTGAGTGAATCATTTTCAAGATATTGCTTGTTATTCCCTTAAATTTTCCAATACTTATACTTTTTCTCAAATGGGAATTCGTTATTCATATTTTTTTGTCCTGGCAATGCAAAGAGAATGGAATACTCCACATAGCAACCAGCGCTTAAAATATTTGACTATCGCTTAAAGCCTAGCAATTCCCCTTGCATCTACAAGAAAATTAGCAATAAGATTAACATCTCGATATCTCGATTAATATGAAGCATATGGAGAATAAGCGTTTGTAAAAATAGTTTGTACAAGAGTAGAGAAAGTCATGCGAGTGTAACACATCAGATTTTTTTTATTACAACCCATTTTGGTAATTTTATATTATCCAGCCAGTATAGAAGTACTTGTTTCACCCAACTCCATAGTCTGGGGGTAGCGTGTCTTCCTCACATTCAAGAGGTTCCGATTTCGAATATCGGTTAATCTGTGTTCTCCACATAATGTTACTTTCGAGGTTTTCCCCATCCTAAAAATATTAATTTCAGGTAACTCTATGGACCTCGGCTCATTTGAGCATCATTTAACGCATTACATTCATCGTCTGATAGGAGTTAACCGATTAAAGGACGAAAGACAAAAAATTACTCTAAACCGCCAACGTGAGCAACAATATAATATGAACGTAAAGTCTATATATATTCGTAGGTTGGTATGTTCGAAACGCATAGACTATGCAAGAAATGCTAGAAACTTAAAATACCTTTGCACTATTTGCACGTAACTGGATGTACTGAAAATGATATTTTTATTTTGCATATACAGCGATAGGTTTAGGGCTTTAAATGATCGCAAAACCCCATAAAATACAGTGGTAAAGGCGACTTTTGAGCTCAATTATTACCATACTAATTATTCGCCTTAGCCCAAATTTAACGCCTCTTACTCCCGACAACGGACTATAATGTGTCATTAACACTACGTTATGCCTTATTCTCAACCCAGAACCGGTAAAACCGGGTCACAAATTTTGGAATTGAGGGTGGTCGAAAATTATTGTTAACCTTCAACTTTCAGAAATCCTACTGCTAATTTCAAAACCTTATGTAGAACATTCGCACTGTTTAAGTAATCTGGACAAAAATTTGGACGATTGCACCTTATTTCTCGGTGATTATAAGATACTATTTTAAAAACTATCCCTATCATTAGAAATCTGCACCATTTAACCTATATGGGCAAACCTATCTAACATCATACTATACACCTTAAAAATACCAGGTTACCGTTTATTTAAAAACACACACACACACACACACACACACACACAAAGAACAAAAACCAGTGCGTTTTGTATGAATCGTGTAGCTCCCTGATTTTTTTAAAACTACTCTTAACTATGTTCAATTCCTTATAATTAAAATGTATCGACTAGTCAACCGGAATGTGCATTTGCACATTTACACTACTCGCATGTTTCCTTGCTTCTTTTCTACCCAGTGTTCCTGAGTCAGAAAGCCTTCAGTTAAAGTCAAGCAGTGTCAGAAAACGGGACACTTGCCCGCAGACTTTACACACATACGTGGTCTGACATTTCTACAAAAATGATTTGTGCACACTCACTTCCGTGTCGGAGGTGAACAGATTCGTTTAAGGGGCATCTCTATTAGGAAAATTTTATAAAGAAGATTATTTGACATTTTTATCATACATATATATTCCATTGAGGCAGTATTTAACACTTAAATGTTTTTAATCTAATTATATAATATATAAATTCAATAACAGCCCGCCTTAAAGCAATATGTGTATAATATAATATATAAAATGTATGTAACAGTCATTGTATTAATGTTTATACTATTATGTACATGTTTAATAATGTTATGTGAATGTATTACTAATTTAATAATGTAGGAGCTGTGAGAATAATAGGTTAAAAGTTGCTAACATTGAGGTAACAATGAGGAAACCTTGAGGCAATAATGAATTAGAAAGTTTAGTAATGCTACTAGTAATTCTGGGAGCAACAATAATGTAATTTTTGAGACAGTTTATAAATAGCCAATCAAAAACCAGAAAAAAGTTTAAGTTAAATAAAAGTATTCTATTGGAGTAGGATTAGCCAATCAGAAACTGAAATAGAGCAAAGTTTATAAATTCAGAAGTCAGTTGCTAACGTTCCTAACCGGACGCGAGACGCGTCCTCGAGAAGTTTAATACGTATTCAGTGGGAGACGAAATTAGTTTACGTGTTTAAAAAGTGCAAGTAATTAATAAATAATCTCACAGGTCTCTATATAAGTGAAGTGTTATTTAAGTCGTGTCAAGGATTAAAAATAGGAGTGAAGTAAAAATTATAATCTGTGTAAGCCTACATTCTTCAGCCGCACCACACCTTGTTAAGAAATTCATGTCTCTACAAATTAATACTGACGCAGCCGAGGCAAACATAAATATATAATATTTAAAGAAACAGTCAAATTACAAAGTTAATATTTTTAAACTTGTGACTAAGGCCACCGGGACCATACGTGCGGTTGCAACTACTTCAAGTTCGGCTCCCCAACAATCGAAATATAACTCCTAAAATAAACAACCTTTTCACCATAAAAAATAAATTGTTTACATTTAGAACAATTTACAGGACGTATACAAGTCAGTTCTAACAAGAAAACCATCTGCTTTAGAGGATTTTCTTACTTTCATTTCGTAACTACACCAACAATATAAATAGAAAATGCAAAAATATTGCATTGCATATTAGAATAAAAAAATAAAGAATTAAAAAAAAAAAAAAAAAGAAAATTGCGGTTTTGATAAAATATTCTAAGATGGTTTTGGTTTTTCGTCGTTGTCGTCGTACTTCTGTTAGCTCACGAGGATGTGTATAAAACCAAACTGCGATTGTATTTGATTCCGAACACTATACACGGATGGCCACGATTTTGTAGTTTTAAGCTTGGAGAATGACAACAAAGTGAAAGACAGTCAATTCTACTTATATATATGATTATATGTCGCATTTATTTCTTTAATTGATATTATACAGAATTGTACGAGCTTACAGGGAAGTCACTATCAAAACCTCCTTTTGCTTTCTCTGCTACGTACATAGTAGGTAGTAAGGGTATTGGACTCCACCCAAAAATTCGATATCGATATTTCACTGGAAATACATGTTTTGAGACCTCCTTAATATAAAAAAGGTATTTTTAGAAAAGGTCGGTGTGTTTGTGTGTGTATCTGTGAACACACACACTAAAAGTTTGGATAAATCAAAACCCAAATGTTGGATAAATACCAAACTTGATATTTAGGCTCAGTACCTTCCATAGATGCCACACGAAGATTTTCAAGAAAATCCCTGCACCTCAAACCATCCTTTACATGGAACATTTTTCGAATTTTTTTTATTTTTTAAAAAATGTCTCCAACGCTTTCCATTAAAGCAGCATGTATGAAAGATATATCTGGTACTTTTTTAATTTTCTGGGCCTGTAAACACTCGGAAGAATTTTGTGAATCTTGTATAACTGGTGCAAATTAACCGATAGATGAAAACAAACTTACTACACAAAAAATGTAGACATCTTTAGAACAGAAATCATTTCAAATAAAATTTTGTGTAATCAGCCATTTCCGAAATATCCGTTATTAATGGTTCGATTTGCTCAATACTTTGTCGTTCTTTAAATGCCATCGATTTTCAGTTGCACCTGGCGATTGCGTGTAAATGGTGTGGAATTTTAAGGCCAGCATATAGCTTCCACTTCTTCAACATTTGACTATCACTATTCTCTTTGTATGCTAACGAAATGTAGTAATATAGCTATTACTACAAAGGTTTATCTGGATTAAAATGCAATGACAGGAAAATACATTTTTGTAAGAATAATTTGTATACCCACTAATAAACAATAGAGGGTAGAGAAAGTCAGGTTAATCTAACACATCAGTTTTCTTTTATTGGATAGATTCGTTCAGCATTAGAAATTCTCTTCGGATTCGGGATTAAGTGCGTAATCAATAATATAACAATCTGAGGTCAGTCACGTGAGGTCCCTCTAGCACCAAACAGTTACAAGATAATTGCACATATTGGTTCACTTGAAAGTACTGTAATTTGAAGTCACTTCCAAAAGAAAGCAACAAGTCCTGCGGGATACGACTCTTAATCCGGGGAGAAGTGTCAAGGAGAAATACACTGCGCCAGGTAGTAAGTGAAGATGCTGAGAAAATGTGTGAGCCTGAGAGCAAATATGTGCAGAAATGGTACTGACTCCAAGTTCATGATGTATCTTTGATTTCTGTCATGCTAAGGTGCGTTCAGTATAAGGCTTAAAATTTATTTTGAAAACCTTGCAGACGATTAATTTTGCTGCACTTCCCCAAATTTGACAAGCAAATGTGAGTAAAGGACGAAGTCATAAAAGAAGCACGTAACATTTGCAGAGAAGATTTATGGTGAGCAAAGGATACAAGTTTCGTAATCTGAGTGAGAGAGATTTAAGTTTAATTAATGAGAGAATTCCAGGTCAGACATTGAAATGTAAGCCAAGATATTTAACAGTATCATCAACACGTTACCAGAATATGGAAATAGACTGTAAAGCAACAGGAGAGGGAATAATGGGACGTTGTAAATCCAGGATACTAGAACACTAAGAGAGTCTGTAAACTGTGAGCAGCGGTATCTAGTTTGCAGTGTGCGATAAAATGGGATATGGTCAGCGTACATGGGATGCTGACATGTAGTAAGGCAGATATGGCATAGCTGAAGACACTAAACGGCATAGGTGCTAAAATGGTACACCAGACATGGCTGGCTGTACAGAGGATAGAGTAGGACCAATCCGTGACTGAAAAGTACCATGTGAGGGAAATCTAACAATCACACGATAAAGATATTCCGGCAACCAAAGCCCCAGACCGGATGCCACACTCGATTAAAAGCTTGTTTAAAGTCCAGAAATGCTGCAACCGTGTGTTGTTTAAGCTCACAACCGCCAGCAATCGTCTCAGTTAACCGCAGAAGCTAATGGGTTGTAGAAAGGTGCATGCGAAAACCAAATTGTTGTGGTGGTATCACTGCATTGTCCGTTAGAAATTTGAGTAATATCTTGTGGATAACTTTGCCAAAAAAAACTTTGAAAGTGCAGGTTGTAGGCTAATAGGACGTAGTACACATTCAGGAAGAACTATAAGTTCTTCCTAAGCAGTTTGTATGATAATGGGAAATATCCGAGGCGAAAGCTGCATTAAATATGGATACCAGGTAGGCAGAGCCTTAGTGTTAAGGTTTTGTAAAACAGTATTTGCGATAACATGCTGTCCTTAAGCTTTTTAGGTGGCTAGGTTATGAAGAAGCCACCGCAGTTCTTGAGCTGAATTGCAATTGAGCTTCTCTGGAACCGAGGAATAAGTGTCAATCATAGTTTCAATTTCCTGATTGAGCTATTGCATTCATACTGGAATTGGGCGTTAATGAAGTTCATATTCTACCAGTAGTTCATATTTTGCAGTTTTATGTTCATACGCATGGTCCTGGAATTTTAAGGATGGCACAACAGTAGGTACCCGAAGCACTCGTTTCGTCTCCATCCACAGAGAGCAATCTTCAGGTGAAGGACAAGTAGTATTGGTATGTAGAATAAGGATATTCATCTACAGCCTAACAGTTTGTCGGATTAACTGATTTAATCTTTGTCGCTGCCAAGACAATCTATGAAATTACCGTTCTCGTTGCATTTTATGTTTGACTTTCAACAGTTCTAGAGGAAAGCACTTGATGATGCTGAGTATTACTGTGAAAACGTAGCATACCGCTAGTAATTTTCACCAAGGTATATGAAGATATCCTGAAATGCTATACTGCAGCATTAATATCAGAACTGGTCTGTAGGCGATATGCAGCCTGCAACTCTGAAAAATCCCTAATTCACCATTCCTTGGATAAGGCGAGAAGGTAACGAGCGCATGGCACTTCGCAATGACAGTCAGAATCCATCGGCAACAGAGTGCATGCGTAAGGGCTGACTAATGTTGTTGAAAGGTACCACATTCAAGATATCTGGTAAGGCAGCAGGATTGTAAGCGTTGTAGGTAGGATCTGCCGAAGCTAGAATGAATATAGGGTTGCAGTTGACCGCCAAGAGAAGAAGTCTTCCGCAGAAGTGGTTACTCGACATCCGCACTTCTCATGCTTGCTGTTTAAGTCGCCAAACAAGTTCACAGGAGATGGAATAGAAAAGATAATCTGCAGATGCTGTTCCTCTAACTGAGATGAGGGTGGACGATAAGCTACAATTATAAGCATCTCCAAGCATTTTAGTTGAAGTTTGATTGCGCAGATGTAAAGGCTGGCCAATTGAGGCAAAACTGTTATAATGCGCCAATTTCCTTTTCACAAAATGGCTACTCCTCAGGAAGCAATTCGGTAAAATCTATAAATATGGTAATCAGATAAGTTGAATTGAACATAAGGAAGAGGATAAGTTTCAGAGATATGGACAATATCTACATTGGGTCGAAATAAAAATTCCAGAAAAGCAGTTAATTGCCACTGGCATTTCAGTTTAGAAAACTAAGCTTAGACAACGAATAACAAAAGGAACTATTCATTTCGAAAAAAACTCGTGGATTAATGAAATTAGAAAAGATTTTGTATGAGATCAGCATGGCTTGAAACCATATCAACATAGGTAGGAGCTCAGTGAAATGTAAAAGATTGTAAGTAGGGCTTCATCTTCTCTCTGTTGTGAGAAGATGAAGGTGTATGGCAAGTTAGGAAAGTGCTGTGCATCAAACGACGGAGGTGTTGATTAGGTACATTGAGGCGTTCAAAATTAGGCCGCAATTGAGAAGGTTCACTACGAGGGCGATACTGAAAATTTTTAGATTGCCATGTTTCTAAAAACAAATGAGATTTGTTTATATTTGACAACTATTTCTAATGTTTTTTCGAGTTGATTCCCGCGTAGTTTGTTCAATTTGCTCTTAGTTTGTTAATTATCATAATTTAAAGAGTTTTGTGTTCACCCAAAAAATGAATTGAACTAGAGAACATTTTCGGGCAATACGTTTTTACAATTTAAATCGTCATTAATGCTTAAGCGTTGTGTAGATCGATATAGAAATGCGAAGAAGTCCCATCTAAGGCAACATTTTATAATTGGTACAGCGAATTAAAAAGAGATAGTTGTTTTCTTAGTGATGAATTTCGCGAAGCATGCCCAAGAACTATCGTTACGGATGAAAATATTGCGCTGCTTGAGCAATGTTTGATGAAGATCGACGGACATCTTATGAATTTATTCGGGCGATATTAGGCATTAGTAAGAATCAAATCCAAAGCATCAACTGTTAGATGTGAGAAAACTTTGTTGTCGATGATTCCACATAAACTGACTCCCGATCAAAAACAACGACGCATTGATTGATGTAGAAAAACTTTGGAAAAATTCCAAGGCGGCATTTCAAATTTGGTTTGGAATATCGTTAATTGCGATGAATCCTGGATTTATTATTATAATTCTGAAAAGAAAAGATCTCAAGAGGTTCAATGGGTCTTTTGAGCAACCTAAGCTTACTCAAGTTCCACGAATTCTCAGTGCTGGTAAGAAGATGGTTGCTATTTTTTTCTAAAGCGGGTCATATTTCTACTATAGTATTAGAAGATACACGTACCGTTATTACTGATTGGTATAAAAATGTCTGTTTACCGCAAAGTTTCGAAAAAGTTCGTGAAAAAGTCCAAAAGCAAAAATAATGTTACATCATGACAACGTGTCGTCGCATACAGCAAAACTAACAACTGAGTATCTGAATGCCCTAAAGGTCAGCAACATGGACTCTCCACCATACAACCCTGACCTAGCACCTTGCGATTTATTTTTGTTTCAAAAATTAAAGATAAGATGCATGGAATCACATTTTCGTCATCAGGTGAAGCAGTAGAACATTATAAAAACTTGGCTTCGGAAGTCCCTCAGGAGGAGTGGCATTATTGCTTTAAGGACTGGTTTCATCGAATGAAAAATTTATTGATATTAGTATTTTTAAAAACAATAAAATAATTTAAAATTTTTAAACCTAACCCTTGTTTGATTTTCTAAAAATTGTCAGTGTCGCCCTTGTAGTAGTGCGAAGATTTAAGTAATAAGGACAACTTTTGTAGTTTGCAGCTTGGGTACTGTTAAAATTCACACATTGAAGTGCTTCTTGCTTAGATTTAGTACAGACACTCTAGTGGTGAGATTCCATTTTCACGCACCGTGAGTTAAGACGATAGAAGTTTTTTGTGTGACTCATCGTTGACACCTTGTACATTAAGGTACATCCAAGTATCTGCGGCGATATTCAACTGAGACTAATGTATGCTATATATGCTGAAGGTTAAAGATTCCTTTAGTTTGGTCTGAGCTCTACAGTTCAACCGCACACATGGACATAGGTTGTTTATCCTTATAGAAGAGTCTAACAACTTTAGCAACTCGAAGCTTTTGAAAGAGAAGTTCTGAAAAGATTTCTTCATCGGTATAGAATATGAAACATTCCGAATAACAACTTTTGGAACTGGGATCATAAAAGGTGTGATACCGTAATTCAGACTCGTCAAAAAAGAGCTGTCACGGCGCGAAAATCTGAACTCGCGGTGAGAACATTTTTTGGATCATTTCTCCTTCTTCTGAGTGGTAAATTCACTGGTCGTCATTCCACGTAGATAGGTAATTATTGCTTGATAAATGTTAGCCTCGTGTAAAAATAATAAGGGAAATGCATTGATTCCAAAGTTTGGATTTGAAATACCGTTGCGGTAGTATCTTCAATTGCTCTAATGGGCATATGTGAACGTCCATTAGATTCATTTTATACTTTTGGTTAGCTCATGGAGCAGTTATTGTGCATTTCGTTTTAGGAAGGTTGAAATCCTGGTCTTATGGACGCTTGGAGGTTAGTTTAGCAGACTGTAAAACAGACCTCATGATGATAAAGATTTCAATAGAGGATTGGTGTCACTATTAGACCTCACTGGGAACACAATTACAACACAGCTGCACTACTCACGAACGGATTGTAGAAAGAACTCAATACAATGTTATGTAAACAAAAGCAGTGCAACGCAATGCAAAGTTTAGAAAGCAACTAAATGTGATTGAATTCACGGTCATCTGCACTGTAAAACCAATACAACATGAAAATAACAACTCTTCTCTCTCAACTTGCACACGCGAATATAACTCAATGTAATTAATTCGCTAAAACCTGGATGTAAAATTGGAACAACTGTAGAAACGACTAAGTTATTCCAAAGCGACTTGGTATTCCTCAAAACCTCTGACTAATGCTTATTCTAATTCTACAGATGTATGTAGTCAAGCTTCGTATGGCAAAATCTTTCAATAATCATGATATAAGTAAGCTATGCTGTATATCATATTTATGTTACCATTTTCATTACTAATGCTACTAAATATATAATGGGAGAAAATCTATACGGATAACTTCCGAAGTTACTGAAGGGATATGTTATGAGCAGGCTATTTTTTCAAGGGTTATAGACTACATACCAAGTTCAAAAGTGTCAATTGTGTGCTTGGAAGAGATGTATAGAATGTTCATATTCATCAGTTTTGCCCCCATTTCTTTTTATATTGTTATGAAGGGATTATTTGCTTCCCCAATATAAAATTATATAGCGTTATTTGATAACCGGACCAAATAGAAGGTATAACATTGGAAAGGTAGAATCAGACATCAATATCCAATGTCACAGCCGGAATTTGAAGCACAGATCTTCAGCCCTCTCTACCGTTGCTCCAACCTACAGACTACATACGGTATGTGTGGAAGAAAAATTAATTATCAGGAAGCTATAAGAGTTTAAAGTTTCAACTACTGTATTTGCCTAAAAATTACTGGACCAAGTAAGATTATAGGCTTTCACGGCCGATGTGATAAGCTAAACATCTTTAGGCCTAGGATGCCGTGGTCGAAGATTAAAAACATGCGATCTTGACGTTTCGTGCAGACGTGTTTATAGGCAATTGGCTTTCTGAAAACGTCTGCACACGGAGGTGGTGTTCATACGGGTTTGCTTTTCGACCACGCCATCCTACCCTGGAATATTATTAATAATTATTCGATTATTTGAGAATTATTTCATCACTGAGATATATTTATGGACTGCACATTTTTAGATTTTGCAATATTGTCGGAGTTGGGAGGTTAAGGAGTCCTGATAGAACATCCGCCGATATTTCACTTGTCGTTCCATAAATAACGAAATTAATACCTAGGATTTACTTCCGGGGTAAGAAGCGATGATCTGTTGGAATTTTCTTGTCCAGATATTTCGTCTAACACAGTATAAGACGAAATGTTTGGACAAAGAAACTTCAGTCGTCCTCCGCGGTCTTGAGGTCACGGTTCGCTCCCGAGGTCACGGGTTCCAGCCAGCGGAGGACGATGTATTTTTTCGAGCGTAAAAATTCTTAGCATGAAAGGGAAGTAAAGTCGGTTTTCCCGTGTCGTAGATTTATGGCAAGTAAAAGAACCTCAAGTCTGATAAAGAGCTTCTCAGCAAAATTTCCGGTCTTTCACGCTCAGTATAAATGGGACGCTAAGAACAATAGCAGTTAAAGAGCGTTCATAAATAAATAAACAAACATTTAAAGAAAGGAAAATTCAACAGACTACGACTTCTAAGCTCGGAAAAAATCTTAGTTATTATTCTGAATCCGACCTTGAAAGCTTTGGATTTTTTATAATGGGATTGGTCATTTAGGTATTATTATTATTATTATTATTATTACTATTATTATTTATTATTATTAATTATATGCTCCTTAATTATATAACCTGCTGTTACATATAATGGAGGGAATAGAGGCAACAACTCCCCAAATCGAAGAATTCTAAAACAACAAATATATAATTATAAATTTATAGTAACATTGTAATAATTTTGTTTGTATTTTGTTGGAGTAATGAATAAAATATTCATTCATTATTGTTATTAGGATTTTTAGTTCTTGAAATATTAAATTTATTTATTTTATGCATTAAAACTGAGGATATGTTTATAAAAACTCAAAATATTTATTAAAGGCAATTTTTTTTCTTTTTCCGTAATAGAACAAGTTGTAACAATAAACAGTGTTTTAACAATTAACTGGTAATGAATTAAAGCCATGCCAATTTTTTTAAAATTCTTTTAAGTTACAGTACATAACACACATCTTCTCTAAATTGTCCGACGTCCTTCGTGGTGTTGTTTACCATGATAGAGACTAGTTCCCGAGATTGTGGGTTCAAACCCTGCTGAGGGCGATGGGTTTTTTAGGGCGTGAAAATCCGTAGCATGGCTTCCTTCGGATGGAAAGTAAAGCCGGTGGTCCCGTGTGTAGATTTACGGCACGTAATAGAACCTCAAGCCTGATAAACAGGCCTCTGAGCAAAATTACCGGTCTTTCACGCCCAATATAAATGGGACGCTACGGACCACAGCAGATAAAGAGCGTCCATAAAGAAAACTCAATTTAATTTTCTCAATTTTCCATTAGCAATCTCTGCTGATTGTCACGGAGCATTGTCGATACTGGGAGAATATCATTTCTTGTCACGTGAAGTCATTCTTGAATATTTCATAAACGACATGCCACTAGCACTTAAACTCAGGCTCTACTTGTTGGCCTTCCTGGATCGTGCACTTTAAATAGTGGAATAACCGGTGAAAGAAAGGATTTGAATAAAATTCAAGATACTTGGAAGGTCCTGAATGTGAGCTGGAGGGTCCCGTTTCAATTAAAAGCACCTGCTTCGTAGTAAAGCGAGAAGCCACATGTTTGTTGTCGGATAAATGCTGCGTTACTAGGAAGTTTAATCGGCTTTTATACACTTTCCACAAGGCTGACAATATAGAATTTTTCCATCTGTGCTGAAGTACCTTTGAATTATTAAAAATACTGCCGCAAACGAGAACATGTACTACATTTTACTCTCCGCACTTTGGCAATAACAATAACGATACGCGAGCCACCCAACACGTGTGTTAGGCATTGCCGCACACTTTTCAACTCAAAGAACAAAACAATAACAAATCAAAGGGGAATCCCACTGAGCTTACAGTATACGAGTCTCTGACCTGTAAAACGTATTTCCCATATACATATGTTTATAATAGAGTGCAATCGAAACAGATGCCAGTGTGCTGTTGACAACTTATTATCTAACCTAAGGTTACAGAATATGACACAAGGTTGAAAAGCTTCTCTTCCGACACACCGCGTAGCTTATATTGCCACACCCAATACAAGGGAAAACAAAGCAAAGCACAGCAACACAAAATATTGCTATGCGCTAATAACCAAATTATGTAAAATATTTAATTATGTATTCTTATATGAAATAAAATTTTGTATCTGGTAGTAATGTCATGTTCAACATTTATACTTAGTTTCACATCTGTAACTGCAAGCAAAACTATTTATTTACCTAATAATCGGTTCTCTAATAATTATGAATAATATAGGTACTATGAAATTACAGCTCTAAGGAACAAAAATATATATAATGGTAATTTATGTAACAAGTGGATAATGTTGGCACGAGGATGTGTCTATCGCACGGATGACTATGTTTATCCACGAAATGGATAAAATATTTTATGCAATATTAGCATCGCAAATTGTATGAAATAAAACCTGAAATAATTCGGCATCCATATTTGATATAAGGAGAACATCTTCATAAGTTATGGGACGTTAGCTTCTCTCACCACATTTCATTTGTTATTACTTGGCGTGTTGAAGCGATAAACAAGACAGGCACTTGCATACATTCCCTTCCCGGGAGAAAAATGAACAATGTTACGGACTGTGATGTGTACGAGTATATCACCACAGCATGATGTTACTATAAATTCAGATCTTAATTATTCTACACGCAATAATCTACAGAGGTTTTTGTATCTCGTTGCACAGAGAAAGGAATATCACAAAATGGTTCCATGTTCTTTCTGTAAGCCTCGGAAATTTGGACTAGCGGTATTAATTCATTGCTACAGAAATGTCATTGCTATTATCGGAACACGTGCCATAATGAGCCAATTATGCACGGTTTGAATACAGTAACAACGTTGAAATTAACAGAAGTATTGTTGATTGTGATGTTATCATATTATAATTAAATGGGAATTAAAATGTAACGACTCACTATAATTATAACAGTAACACTGTGTTTATAATGGTGGGATTGCACAAACATTTTATAAATCACTGCATAATAATATCTTAGAATACTGGAAGGTAAATGAGATTAATTAAATCGACATTACAGATGTAAATAGGCGCCCCAGAAATGTCGGTAAGCCAGTGGGTACCAAATATAAGTTAAAGCACATCAATCGGTTTATTAGTCATGAAAACACCAACGCCATTAAAACAAATAAAGCACACAATTTATTTCAAATAGTTTATTTTTGTGGCATCAGCCAATCCGAGATATCCATTATTAATGGTTCAAGTTGTTCAATACTTTGTCATTATTCTTTTAAAGTCCTGTCGATTTTCAATCGTTTCTGGCTTTGTCATGGATATTGTATGGAATTTGAAGGCCAGCGTATAGCGTTCACTTCTAAAACATTTAACTCTCACTATTCCGTTTTTATCTATAACGAAATGTGTAATGCAGCTATTTCAGGAAAGGTTTATCTGGGTTAAAATGAAGTAGATAAGAAAATAAACTTTCTTATGAGTAATTTGTATATCCACTAATAAGCATTAGAGGGTACAGAAAGTTTGGTGAATGTAACACCACATTTTTTTCTTATTCATTCTCTCGTTTAACTTTAATAATTCCAGCCTGTCATCATAAACTTAAACCTGCTGTAAAGGTTAAAGAACTAGATGAGATAGCTATGAGTTAGTAATTCTGAAATTTAGATACATGTTTGCAGGAAATGTATACTTACATTATAAAGAGGAAGCTTTATATAGATTGATCTTTGGGTCCACTCAATCGATTTTGATAAGTCTTTGACGTTGAAAAGTACTATTCTTCCCGACAGACACAGACTATAAACCAGCTTCAAGTTCCAATCCTAAATGACTAAAATATAAAGAGGATTTACAAGGCATGGATATTAAAACCAAGCATGTTGGTGAAGCCCATAATTGCGAGAATGCCATGAGATAGAAAATAGAAAATAATTGTTGCTAGTTTAAAGAAAATGCGTGTAAAAAGCCTTTACAATCACTGAATTTCTCAACCCCTTTTCTACAAATTCGTCTGTCTACTTCTATCTGCTTATTTTTAATTGGCATAAATGTTTGCAGAAATGCTTTTATTAAATATTTCGTTGTAGATACAAGAGGAACACAGTCAGATCATTATAAGGCAGGTCACCATGTGGTAGCTTGAAAATTACACTCTTTGCGTGGTAAGAAAAAACCAAATAGCGAATTGCAGTTGAAGACAGTATAAATTATTTGAAATGCAAAGCAATAACAAATAGTTACTGTCATAATAGTGTGTTATGCAACAAGATTATAGTAGTAGTAATTAAGTCCCGAGTATGTTTATCGTCTTAACTACCAGTGTAGTCAGATTGCATGCGATTATTTTTGGTCGACCACACTATAATTTCAAAATTGAGTTTTTACAAACGATATTACCCTCTTAATTGTGTGTAATTAAAAGCTGATGGGATGACAACACTGATGGCAGGACCTTGAATATGTTTGCAAATAGATGACACAACTGTTGAGTCCACGCCGCATTTATTGATTTTTTGCAGTGACGGGAAAACAACATATATTGAAACAAAGGAAATGAATTCAGATTATAATGAACAGAAGTACTATTTTATTGTGATGATATCATATGATAATTTAAACTGAGTCGTTACAGTCGTTTTATTCATTTCAACATTGAGAATGCTTTGAATTTTGAAATACCGTCTACAGACTACTTAATGCAGTTGATCCAATCAGATTACAAGAGAGAAAAAAGAACCTTCACCACAGATGGCAACAAATCCAACACCACCAGTTTCCAATTCTTCACAACAGAGGGCAGAAGAATCGTCTGATGAAATACTTCTTGGGGTTAGGGGTGAGACCGGTCCTGTAGTCGGCCGAAGCTGATGATGGCAGAAACATATCTCCCGAAAGCGCTCCTTAGTTAACATCTAGCGGTAATGGATGGGAATTAATAAGTAACGACTCAGTTTAAGTTATCTTATGAAATGAATTCAATTTATTAGAATATTAAAATTACAATCAACAGAATTTATTTTATTTTAAATACACATATTTCTTGTTTATCTGCGAAATGATCCCAGTGGAATGTTTGAATTTGGGACAGCTGCTCTGTATATGTTAAAAGGTATGGGTGATAGGGGAGCTGCGCGCGCCGCCGATCATAACGAGTCGCTGAAGTATTATGTATGCCCTAACAGTTCAGTTACGTCATATGTAATCAGGGTACTATAATGTGATCGACAAAAACATTTATTTGACTGACTTAAATTGTGTGTTTTTACAAGTTCTACATTTTGTGTATCTCATGGTTTAACAATTACATATACTTATACAAAACTGGCTCCTAATGAAGAGGGTTTCACAGGATTTTCACACACACAGGATATACATTTTAATGTTATGCATTGATTTTAAACAAATGGTATTTTATCGTCGAGAGCCGACTTGAGAAAATAAAAAATTGCGAAGAATGTTGCAATAAAGGGTAGTTTGTTGTGGGGGAATTTTCTTAAATTCTTGGTGCCGTATCCTTGGAAAATACTTAAAATACCAACTTTGGTACTTATCAGAGATTTCATTTCTAAATTATGCTGCACAATCACCTTTTTCTTAAAATGCTTTTTATATTCATGGGACATCAGAATGTCTATTTCCGGTGGACTCCTGATATCGAATACTTCCTCTGCTCGTTGTAGGTAAGACTAGAAAAAGTAATAAGACATAAGCCGCAGATATTTCATTTCAAGGAATATACTGAGGCGGTCATGATTACAATTGAGAAAACGGAAGACGCAGCAGAACAATACGATGTATGTGGAGATTTATGTCAAAGTATTTTAATAGCCCTTACATAAGAATGCTTTGTTTTATATCTATATATTTTAATGTAATTCACTACCAATATATGGTAAGTAATTACACTGTGACATGATCAGTTTTCACTGCCACTTTATTAATTAGTTTTTAAGTAATAATTTAAATTCGTCAATAGTGTCACATAGTTTACTTTTATTATCACTTTACTTTTCTTAGCGCATTGCGGTATAATGATAGCGGTGTAATCACGTGCGAAGTAGTCTTTTCTGCTTCGCTGGAATTCATTCGAACATAGAACTCCTATTTCCTCTTCCGGTCGCTCGCTAACAATTAGTCACAAAACTTCTTTCCTATCACACGCTGAGCAGTACTCGCTGTCCATCACAACAACCAACTCACTGCCGTGAGCACCCTCGCCGATATATAGTCGCAGGAGCTTCGAGAGAGTTTGCGGGAGATGTGGTAACAAACATCTAGATATATCTGGTTATCTCTCGATAGCGCTTCTGGAATTTACGTTGGGCGAGAGCACTGTCCTCTTTATCTCTCCTACCAACCAGTCGGTCGGCGCTGAAGGACATGGCATCCACACGAAAACTCGGCTCCCACCAGCTGCGCCAAATATACAGAGAGGAAATTGTGTCCAACGTAACATCAGAAAATTAAGTCAACTAACATTTTATAATTAACAATTGAGAATATTAACTGTAACTATAAGGAGTAAAGGCGAGAATGCGCCATAAAAAGTTTCTAGATGATACTGTAATTATTGATGGGAGGATATGAATAATGTAATAAAGAAATGATAGTAGGAGGAACAATTGCAATAAATAATTTCCGTGTATTATCAATGTATAATGCAATAAGCCTGAATTGAAATATGTGTCCGAAGAAAAAGGTCATTAGCGTGTCACGGTAAGAGAAGTCACTAGCAACAGCCGAAGTAGCGACCACGTTAGTGTAAACACTCCTGGAATGAAGTTAAGGTTTGGATTCAGTACGTTTACAAAGTCACGCAGATAGATATTCTGTAAAAGAGAAATTCTTAGATTCGGGGAGGTACCGCCTAGTAAGTGTCACATAAGTATACTTACCTAGAGTTTTAAAATTGGAGCGCATATGAAGTAACCTTGGTGGGAGTAGTATAGGTGTAGATAGGCGGAGCTAATGTAACAAAAGAGCATGTATTGCTAAAATTAGCGTCTTACCTTGTTTACTTCGTGTACAGCTTTAGGGGCTTACAGTCTTTTACAGTGATCGGCAGTTCGTAGTTCGTAGGTTGTTAGTTACTAACGTTACAGGAGTTTTGCCGGTAAGGATTTTAGCGACTCACGGTAAGTTACATTTCTGGTTTCTTTTATTGCAGAAACAATTATCTCAAACCTAAAATTGATACTATAAAAGTTAGAACGTATAATAATTCAATTGTTATAGTTTCGAGTGCTACAAATAATCAGTTTCATTCTATATCTTCAAACGGTCGACAACTCGCCTCAAAGAGCTCACGTATTAAATTACATTAAAATTCTCAGTCATTTTAAACTGGTGTTATCCTTTCAAAATACGCCCACGCATACCCAAGAGAAGGATCTCATAGCCAGCCAATGTAGCAGCCGGCAGCAGAATTAACAGCAGATATTGAAGCAAAGCTTCAAAAAGAGACGACCATCATCCGGCTTCATAGATCAGTGTACAATAATTTCATAAAGAATGGGGGAAGGTAAATTAAATTAACTAATAGTTGTCGGGTAGGCCCGCAAGTATCTTTATAACGGTAATTTAAGTGCTTTCAATTTTTTGACAAATAAAATAAAATAATAAACATTACAAACGAATTCTAGTAAGAGGGTATATTTAGCTTAACACTTTCAAAACGTATTTTTCAAAATATGTCTATAACATTGTTTAGGCACATTTTGATAAGAATTTTGTTTCAATATTCAACACACTGTTGAAGTTATCATAATACTCATTTGAGTAATAAAGGTAATACATAGCAGAGAGCTTACAGCTAATTTTCCATATTTTTTACAAAGATTCGTGGAAAATCTTATCTCGCTTTCTTTATTAGTTGTTTTTTTAAAAATATAATTTAGGATCAAAATTACTATATAAACTTAATTTAATTGCAGAACTAAAAATAACGTTTATAATCACATTTGGAAGAAATGGTATGATACTGTAACGATTAATAAAGGGAACAAATCACAACGGAACTTAAGGGTATTTGAGTTAAAAGGGAAATGTTTTGAACAGCCACGGTTTTGCATATTTTAAAACAAATATCCACACAGCATATTTCATTGTAATTTTTACTTTCTTAACTATGTACATAGTAGATAGAGAAGGAATTACACTCCACCCAAAATTTTGATACCAAGATGTTACCGGAAACATGTTTTGAAGCAGCTTGAACCCAAAAAAAAGCATTTTTAGTAAAAGGTCGCGTGTGTTTGTGCGTGCATGCATGTGAACAGTATAACTCTAAAACGAAAAGTCGGATAAATACCAAACTTCATATTTAGGTTTAGTGCCTTCCAAATATGGGACACAAGATTTGCAAGAAAATCCTGCATCCTAAATTCCCTTTACGTGGAACATGTTTTGAAATTTCTTATTTTTCTAAAAGATGTCTAACAATTTTTATTAAAATACCATAGGTATATTAAAGGTGGTGGTAAAGCGGCGTCTGGACGGGTTTTCTCCGGGTTCTCCGGTTTTCCCGCCATGTTTCATTCCACCGGTGCTCCATCACCTTTCCTATCGTTCATCTCTCATCTGAATCTCTCCTCCCTTCCTTATTCTCATCCCGGGCGTGTGGCTGATCACCCACAGTGGTCTCTCAATCTCTAATCCGTAGGCCCTCTACCCCCCCTCCCCGCCGTCAAGCTCTGCCCCGGTGTTGTCGCACGTCCTGGGGAGTGAGAGTCCTCGGAGGGAAGGCTCTGGCCCAGTTGGGCTGTTTCCTCTTTGTAGTTATGTTAAAGGTATTTACATGACAAATAAAATGTATAACCTTAATTTTTCGGGAATGGCCTGTGGAGTCCTCTTCATTCGGGAGGGATTTTGTATAATCTTGTGTAAATGGAAAACGTAAAGCGATAGACGTGAATCAATTTATTTCAAATAATTTTTGTAGCATCAGCCATTTCCGAGAAATCCGTTATTAATGGTTCGATTTGTTCAATGCTTTGTCATTCTTTTTAAGTCCCATCGATTTTCAGTTGTTTCTTGGGAATGCGTGGAAACAGTATGGAATTTTAAGGCCAGCATATAGCTTTCAGGTCTTAAACATTTGACTTATTAAAATGGAGCACATAGAGAAATACATTTTCCTAAGAATAATTTGTATATCCAATAATAAACGATAGATGGTAGAGAAAAGCCATGGGAATTTAACACATCAGAGTTTTGTAAGATAGAAAAAAAGTATTGTTTTATATTACAAAGCTATTAGAGTAGCTATAAGAGTGGTAACACAATGAATATAACAATTGAATGGTTAATTTCAGAGACCCTGTAACGACCTTTTTTGGATAAACATCAGTCTTTTGTGGAATCAGTATCTCAGATTGTAAACCCATGTTTTAGTACAGAAAACCATCATGTCTTACTCAACCTCGTAGTTTTAGCGTAGTCTTCAATGTCCCGTTAAGAGCAGAACCTTGACAGAGATTAGCAACAGCGTATGTTTTTTTGCTCTCTTGTTTGTTTCACTTGTATCAATTTGTTTGTGTTAACGCTTGTTACATGCCGGTTGGGTGGAGGAAAATGTCGTAAGATGAAGTTATTGACAATTTGGAAGAGAAAAATAATTTGGAATATACTTATTTGGTTTCCGAAATTTACAAAATGAATAATACATAAGAAAGAACAATAATTCTAGGTTTGTAAAATCACTACTAAGGCTGTGTGATAAAACTTGGAAAAGTAAATCGTCTCGCAAAAAGCTATTAGACTGTGTGCTTCAAGAAAAATGTTACAAATAGTGCTATCCAAATCTACATATTAATTTCCTATCAGTATGAGCTACGGATAAAAATAAAAATAAATTGTTAAAAGTAGTAATAATATTGAAGATGAAAGGGAAGGTTTACAAAGTGAAAATAGTATATAAGGAATTATAAACCCATTTGAGACAGTTAAAACAAAATGCATCGGTAACAAAGTAAATAAAACATGTATTCAAAAGGATAATAAAGTCAAGATTTATAAGTAATGTTAAAACAAAATGCATCTGTAACAAAGTAAATGAAACATGTATTCAAAAGGAGAATAAAGTCAAGATTTATAAGTAATGTTAAAACAAAATGCATCTGTAACAAAGTAAATGAAACATGTATTCAGAAAGAGAATAAAGTCAAGATTTATAAGTAATGTTAAAACAAAATGCATCTGTAACAAAGTAAATGAAACATGTATTCAAAAGGAGAATAAATTCAAGATTTATAAGTAATGTTAAAACAAAATGTATCTGTAACAAAGTAAATGAAACATGTATTCAAAAGGAGAATAAAGTCAAGATTTATAAGTAATGTTAAAACAAAATGCATGTGTAACAAAGTAAATGAAACATGTATTCAGAAAGAGAATAAAGTCAAGATTTATAAATAATGTTAAAACAAAATGCATGTATAACAAAGTAAATGAAACATGTATTCAGAAGGAGAATAAAGCCAAGATTTATAAATAATAAAGAAAGAAAAGGAGGAAAAGGAATAAGAATAAAAATTGTTTTGATGATATTAAAATAAGGGAAATGATTTGTGTGAATTAAATTGATGATACTGAGCAGTTAATCATAAGAATAACAATTCAATGCAATGAATAATACAATATTGTTGGTATACCTACAGACGTTAAGAGATCAGAGTTACCTCAGGACGTCATTAAGTAAGAAGCAGAAGAAGAATTGTTACTTCCAGGTTTAAGTGTGTTATGAATAATTTATATTATTTTATTATTAATAATAATTTATTACATTATATTGTACTCATAAGAATAGTTTACTCAGGAAATGGCTAATAGTAGTTCTGATTCACCACAAACAAAAAGGAAAAGAGGTATTAGTGATGAAGAAAAGTATAAACGCAATATACAATTAGGGCGAATGAAAGGCGAAGACTACAAAACTGTAATGGTGAACTGATTCCACCGAAATCTGTTTCTGGAGATCTTACCTATAAATGTCCGGGTAAATCCACTTTGAAAAGTGACGCTGATATAAGACCTAAATTTAGGATTACTTTTATTTATTCATTAGGCAGTAAAAATACTCGAGATAATCTTTGCAAACACTGATTGAGGTTAGAAAATCAAAGCAAAAATGTTAAGTCAAGGTTAGTCTTCCTTTGTTATACAACCCACTACTATCAAAACATACCAACAGTGACTAAAATTATAAATTTAAAAGGTGGAAACGTGTTTTATTGCGGAAACCCGCCGTGTTATTAATTTGAGGAAAATGATTTTTAAATCAATAATAACCCTTTTGTTAAGTTATAGGCACTATCTAAATCTTATGGGAGTTAATCAATAGTCCATTTTTTCTCCAAAATGTTCACTCGTTTCAAACATAAAATGTTTTTCTTTGTTTTCTCACAAGTTGAAAATGTGCGCATAGGGTGTTTCTGAAATAAACGATTCAATTATACATAAGTGCGACGAGTTCTTCCCAGTCACATGTTAATATTCAAGTTGTCTTTAACGTCTTGGCTGCCCGGAGGGTCACTGTCGGCCAACGGGAATTCTAACTAAATATGGCAAACATGTTTCCGCTTCAAGATGAAGCTATATTTGTCTTATAGTCAGAGACATTTAATTTAGAGTGAAATGTAGTTAAGTCTATATGTCTAAATTAGTTTACGAAGTGTATTTGGTGCCATAGAACGTTGAATAAATGAATGTGACGTCGTTTTGTTCCGAGCTGCAAGTGAGGTCATAATGAGCATAAAAATAGCTTACAGAGTGTATTTGGGCTACACGCGCTAATTAAGCTAATGTGAGGCAAAAATGCCAGCAGATTATTTATTTCTGTGGCGTGAGGTTATAATGAAAGACAAAGAGGGAGAACAATTTTGCTCGAACCTAAAAATGAAAAACGTTTATCTTGCCGGAAAACTGAGCAGCTCTCATTTAAAAGCTCCAAAATTGATGTCTTCTATAGTGCATCATAAACGAAGGTTATTTAAACACTTCTCATCAGGCTATGGATACGGGACAAGTTAGCAACCAATGCATGTGCAACCTTACTATACAGGATGTACCTTTATTTGTGTCATATACTTGGGGGACGTGTTCCTGACATCCAAATAGTAAAAAAATGTTCATATGAACATGGGTCTGAAAATCATTTATTTCAGAGTTACAACACAAAATCGAAAGTTACAAAAATTACTCGAAGTGGCTTCCTCTTGCTTCGATGTATGCAATATGTCTGCAATCCATGCTCTGGCGTACTCTGTTGAAAATTCCCGGTGGGTTTCGTATTTGGTCAATTCCAGTTTGGATACGTCCTCTCAAAATGTCAACATCAGGTACAGGAGTCGCATAAACCAAGGATTTCAAATGTTCCCAGACGAAGAAATCCATTGGATTCAAATCAGGCGATCGAGCAGATCATGCAATGGGCCCCCCTCGACCAATCCATCTTTGCAGAAATAGATCATTCAAAAACTTACGAACTATCATACTGAAATGAGCTGGAGCACCATCGTGTAAAAATCACATTCGTTGGATGATGTCCAGAGGCACATTATCAGTTAAATGATGCAACTCATTTCTGAGAAACTGGAGATAGGTTTGTCCATTCAGACGCGGAGGGAAGAAGTAGGGACCAATAAGGTGATCATGAATGATTCCACCCCAAACTTTGAGAAAGAACCTTTGTTGATGGTTGTCCTGCCGTAGTTCATTAGGATTTTCAAATGCCCAGTTATGAGTGTTATGAAAATTGAAGATGCCGTCGCGAGTAAAACCAGCCTCATCCGTGAATAAGATACAGGCTAGGAAATTGATGAACAAGCGCATTGCTGTAACATGCGTTGACAGAAACGTCTTCTTGGCTCAAAGTCCGCCTCATTTAATCCTTGCACACGTTGAAGATGATACGGGTACAGAAGATTTTCATGCAGAATTCTCCAGATAGTCATATGACTAACTCTTTCCCTTACAGCCATACATCTTGTGCTTTGTGATGAGTCTGCATCCACAGCACGAAGTACTCGTTCTTCACGTTTCATGCCTCGTACCGCTCTTGGTCTTCCAACATTCCTAGTACTCCTCTCAAATGCGCCATTCTCTCTCAAGCGTTGGTGAATGTTCTTGCACACGGTAACGGCCTGTCAGGGTACCCTTCTGCATGAAGTTCACGTGCTCGTGCTGTATGGCCGTCTGCACGGCCATACGTGTAGTGCATATCCGTCTGTTCACTCATGGAATACATCTTCTTTGACCTATAACAACGAAACGGTTGATTTACAGATCCGTATACATATGAACCTTTTTTACTGTTTTGATGTCGGGAACACGTCCCCGAAATATATGACACCAATAAAGATACACCTGTAGAGTTCCGAAAAGACAGTACTGTTGATGTAAGAAAAGGCGCCACTGCACTACCTTATTCGCTATTGTACACGGTACAGTCCAGTGATGGTGGAAAATGAAGTAGGACACATACATTGGAATGAGAGATAACATTGTACTTGTCACAAAGCAGATCGTACGGCCTCACAGGTATAGTCTATTCGCATTTTTTTGGTCAGCAGGTGGGATAAGAGAGGGAAGGACAGGTCCTTGCAGTAAGCGGCACGAAGCAGCACGTGCAGTACGTATGTAAACAGCGCAGGTGACGTTGAACGTAATCTCTATTACTTCCCATGCCAACCCCAAAAAGTACTATAGTTGCGAAACGTTATAAAAGAAACGTACAATAAATACAAAATGCATGCTATAGATGGATTAGCTGATAAGCACGGCCACGCAGTTGTTAGAGGTCCGCCTCATCATTGTACTCGAATCCCATAGAATACGCATGGCCAGAACTCAAAAGAAGCATGGCATCCAATAATGCCTTCGGAAGAAAAAATGTTACTGAAATCCGAGCCTTAGTTCAAAATACGATAAAGTACATAGAAAACAAGAATCTTTTATCTAACTACATAAGCCATGTTGAAGAAATGGAAAATAAATATCGTTCATTTGAAGGTATAATGGAAAACAGCCGGCCTGTGGTAACAGATCTACAAGAGGACGACAAACATTTTCAGAGGATGGCGATTAATGTTATTTTAATTCCATTGAGTAACTAGTGCAATAACTATATGTGTTTTAATATTTTATTTATGTTATACGTTTAAGGATTATTGCGTCCCTGATACCTCATCGGTCCAATAGATTCAGGTTTCTTATTTACAATCACGTTGAAGCAATTTTGAACCAAATATATATTAAATCCAAGTTTGCGAGTCACATAATAAGGACGATATTGCAACTCCGACATTTCAACTACTCACGCCTGGCAAAGGACCAGCACGTGCCTTACCTGCCGTGGCGGAAAAGTCAGCGTAGTCAAACCTCTCCCTCCTCTTTCAAGCCCTAGTGGAAAAAGAATACGAATGGACTATAAACTACACCCCAATGCACCACCTCACTCCACCCTACTCGATGCGCAATGAACTTCGCTTCACTCTTAAGTTGTCCCGGATCCTTAGCCTGGTTAACATGCATTAGACATTTCACAAGAGGCAACATTTCGTGATTATTTACTTCGACATCCCTTGGCCTCGTTGTTTTAAACCATGCTTAATATTTAGTAAATAATACTACAATGATATTTTGGGGTGTCATTGTTGGTGGAAAACTTAGTTTCGGAAATAAATAAAAAAATCTGATATGTTATACTCACATGGCTTTCTCTACTCTTGTACAAACTAGTTTTACAAACGCTTATTCTCCATCTACTTCATGTTAATCGAGATAAACATTTGCAGACTCTATCTTATTGCTAATTTTCTTGTAGATGTAAGGGGAATATATATTTACAAGGGCAATATAGAAATACAGCAGCCTTTAAGCACATACATATCTCTTAATAGCTGGTTGCTAGGTGCAGCACCATTCCCTTTGCCAGAGATTAATTAATACTCTTTGCATATCCAAGACAAAAAAATGAATAACGAATTCCCATTTGAGAAAATAAGTATTGAAAAATTTAAGGGAATAACAAGCAATATCTCGAAAATGGTTCACTCAACAAAGAAATGTATATTAGATAAATTGTGTATTTTAACGCGATCTACATTTTTTGTGTGAGTCAAATTTTGTCTATCTCTTATGGTTTATCAGTTATGCAAAAAACGTTACAATGAAGAATACTTTTGGAGACATTCCCAGAAAATTCAAGGTATACATTTTATTTGTCATGAAAATATCTTAAACATATGATATTTTAATCAAAATCGTTAGAGCCATTTTTGAGAAAATTAAAATTTTCGAAAAATGTTCCATGTAAAGGGTAATCTGGGTTGGAGGGATTTTCTTGAAAACCTTCGTGTCGCATCTCTGGAAGATACTGATCCTAAATGCCAAGTTTGGAGTTTATCCGAATGTTCGTTTCTGAGTTATGCTGTTCACAGACAGACAGACACACAGACACACAAGGACATGTTTCCAAAAATGCTTTTTTTGGATTCAGGGGGTCTCAAAATATGTATTTCCGGTGAAATCTCGGTATCGAATTTTTGGGTGGAATACAATACTTCCCCTACTTACTATACGTAGTAGAGAAAGTAAAAAATAGCAAGTTAAAATTTTATAATATCCTACCTGCTGCTTGTTCTCATTACATCTTCATGCATTATATATATATATATATATATATATCCATTCACTTCCTCTTACCCCTTAAACCCTCACAAAAAGTCCCAATCTTGATGTTTACAGCTCTTAAAGCCAGATTTGATATTATCTGGATGGATATGAAGATCATCGTTGATAGATTCTCTAGCTAGCTCGACCGCTTCGTCAAGTTGCGATCCTACGCTTCCAATGGTTTCTATATCACCTCTGCATCATTTTTTTAAATACCCATAGCTCTTAAAGGAAATATTTAAGGTAACTTACTAGCAGTTTGATGCTTATTCTGTGAAACAATATTAATATGAACGCATATAATAATTTATAAAACACACGAAAGTATACTGTGTCCAGCGGGAGTATGAAATAGACAAACATATCGCAAGTTGTATCACTCCGCGCCCACGTGCAATCACAATGACAACGTCCACGTCGATAGTACACTGAATTTCGCTACGTGATATGTAATGTGCATTTTACACTACAAGGCACATTTATTTGATCGTAGGTCTAAACAGCATGTAGCACACAGATATGGAAATTAATTTCTAATTACGTGATCGCGTTCCATTAGTCTGCCCTGGACATCGGTTCGATACACTCCAGATCGTTGCTGTGTCGCTCAATTCATCATCCAGACTTATCACGCATTTTTCTACTACGGCATCGATAATACCCTCCAAGTCGCAAACTTTTTGTTCTTCCCTAATCCCGTGTTGAAGACAAGCTCTTTGTTTAAGGTGGGGCATTATAAGCAAAGAACTGGTGAACCTACGGCGGATAGCTGACCTCCAAAATCGTCGCACACAACATCAAACACTTACCTGGAGCGCGGTCTATTCTTGCTGGGGCCTCTAACCTCACCAGCGGTGGACTTCTCTTTAGGCACACTGTAAATGCGTATAGGTAAACTCAGATGTTAATTTCAACCTTCATTTACAGTAAGTTCTGGATATCTTTTACAAAACTTGTTAAAACACATTCAGTGTTATTTATTTTAGTCACTTCGTAGCGGATTTTTGCGTTTATGCTTTGTAACATTAATTTCTTCAGCTATATTATCTTTCAAACTGTTTCGCGCCATTCCCTCTTAGCAACCCAGTTACGCACGCCGTATGAATTATTTTTGTTAGAAATTCAATAAACTGTATGTTTTTATAATAATTTAACTGTAGTTGGTGCTCAATATTTTGTGCTGTTGCAAAAACGAAGTGAGATCTTAGAGCCCAGTTGTAGTAATTTCCAAGGAACTGATTAGAGAACAAAAGTAGCACACAACCATGAAGCGACGCGTTGCGGTCAAGAGCCACCTTCAGCGTTTTCCCGCTGAACAGAGCTTACACATGCATTAGAAAGCGAAAGAATATCGACAATAGTATTTTGATTTCACGTTGATCATTTCAAGCGAAATTGAGTTGCGATTCATGTGAAATACATTTCATTGATGACATTTCAGGTAACGAAGGTAATTTTACAGCCTTTTTTAAAACACAGCATTCTGAAAGAATCGGTAACTTGTTGAATAGAGCAAGAGGTTATTCGTTTCAACAGTAATTATCTATCATGAAGAGAAACCTGAATAACCTAGAAAGGCGAGTGAAGTGTGAAAGGAACAAATCTGCAAAAAGCGAAACATTTAAACGCTCCATAAACAAGCAATGTTTTGGAACCTAGAAAATGTTAATGACAAATATATTGAACTTCGGAGAAACATACTTCAGACGAGTTCAAATCCGTTGCCTTGCGAACCGCTTTTTATCTTCCCGTGCATGCTCATGACGGGATCCCGTGACTCATACGCATTGTAATGTTATACTACAAGATGTTTCAAAAATAGAGGGCATGATTTCCGGTATGCATTCCACATATGTATACAATAAAAGAAGTCCATTACAACATGTATCCGAAAATTCTTGGTTTCTGAGTTATGGCCTTCAAAACAGTGATATTCGCCGGAATATATTTCTTACCACAAGTATTTTTCTTTACAAAAGATGTTCAAAGTGTCCACCTCCTCCTTGAATACAGGCCTCACATCGACGTCTCTTTGCCATGCGAACACGACCCCAAATTCCAGGAGTATTGTGTATTTCCTCGCAACCTGCCATAATTCGATTCTGAAGGCATTCCATGTCAATCACCGGAGACGAATACACGAGCGCTTTTAAATAGCCTCACAAGCAGAAAT
The DNA here is from genome assembly GCA_030765065.1 of Deroplatys truncata. Taxonomy (NCBI): domain Eukaryota; kingdom Metazoa; phylum Arthropoda; class Insecta; order Mantodea; family Mantidae; genus Deroplatys; species Deroplatys truncata. Next base: position 66,876,241 of record CM060976.1, on the reverse strand, counting down.
TGAAAGGGTTCAAATCAGATGAGCGTGGTGGCCAAACAATTGGGACACCTCTACCTATCCATCGATCAGGACACCTTCTATCCAAGAACCGGCCAGCGGTACGACTGAAGTGTGCAGGAGCGCAATCATGCAAGAAGTGAGCTTGTTGACGAATGCTCAGTTGAGTGTCTTCATACACATGAGGTGTACGCCTGACCAGTAAGTCTGTTTACAAGTACATGGGGTCCAACTAACCGAATACCAGTGATACTGGCCCACATGTTGAGAGTGAACCGCACTTGGTGATGAGATGGGGCAGTTGCATGTGAGTTTTCATATGTCCATACATGCCGATTGTGGAAATTTGTAATGCCATCTCGTGTGAACTATGCTTTAAATAATTCTAAGACAGGAAAGTTCGGATTTGTAGCACACTACTGCACAAACCACTGGCGGAAAATCAATCGAGTAGGGTACTTTGCTGGTGACAAGGACTGTACACATTGCAAATGATAAGGGTAGAACTTGCAACTCCAACCTTCGTGTACTGATAGAAGGAGTCGTGTGCATAGAATACAGAATCTCCTCCTCACATCTGCATTTGTAGATCTTGGTCGTCCCCTCCGCAAACCAGGAGATGTAAACTTCCTATGAGCGCACAGACGGCGATGGAGACTTCCAATGTCTGCCAATCTGGACATCTTCGCTGTGGGTACCTCTCTTGATACAAACGACGAGCCAGCGCAGCATTGCCGTCCGCCTTGCCGTACACGAAGTGCATTTCGACCAGCTGCTGATTTGAGTACATGTCGCTCAGTCGAACGTCATACACAACACCCAATGTATCCTTCGCCTCGGAATAACTGTCAGAGTGTCCTGTTAATGTATTTTGTCACGGAAACTAACTACTGTTTTGTAGGCCATAACTAGAAACCAAGCATTTCCAGACATGTTGTAATGTACTTTTTTATTATCTACATATGGGGAACGCATACCTGAATTTATACCCTCTATTTTTAAAACACCTGTATATTATTTTGAAACATATATTGTAGCCAAACTAAGCTTTGAAAAGTAAGTATTGAAAAATTCAAACCAATAATAAGGGATATCTTCGAAATGGCTGACGCTAGAGAAAAAGTAATTTTTAAATAAACTGTGTGTTTAAAGACATGTAAGTCTACATAGGAGGTTTTGTCGATATCTTAAAGTTTAACAGTGACAAAAAGTTTACAAAATTTCTTGCTAATTATGTCAGAGGCTATTCCCAGAAAATGCTAGATACACATTTTATTTATTATGCAAACATTTTAAATATATCTCCACTACGTTTTAATTATACATTGATGAAATTTCTAGACAATGGTTTAATAGTATATTTTTCTGTTCAAACAATTTGAATATTAAAGACCAGGCATTAACTTCAATGTTCGCGGATGACCAGATTATTATATCTAATTAAGAAGAAAATCTTTAAATGTTAACTTATGCATTATTAAAATAGCAAACGAATGTAATATGGCAATATCACTAAGTAAAACCAAAGTGATCAGGTTCAAAGCAAAAGAAAGTATAAGACAAAAAATTTTAGAAATTAAGTAATTAGGATGCAATTTATCATATAGAAAACAATTGATCTATTAAAAAAACGGAGTTATTTAATTATTTTAATGGCACTACAAAGATATTTGAAAACAAAACAAGAGAAGACAGAATATTAACACTTTATAAAGTAATGTCAGTGCCAAAATTACTCTATGGGAGTGAAGTATGGATTATGACAGAGAAGAATGAAAGGGGACAAAGTAAATGAAATGAACATCTTAAGAGTAATGGCGGGATATAGTTACAAGAAGTTATAATAAAAGAATTATATGTGCACCATCTGAATGAAAAAAATTAAAGATTATAAAACTAAATTGATAAATCATCTTTAAAAAACGAATCTAGAGAGACTATTATTCCATTTTAAGAGCTATAAACGATAGTCAAAAGACGTTTTGGAAGACCAAACAAAGGGTATGTAGATTGCTACAGAGAGAAATGTCTAATGCTTGAAGGAAGAAGAAGAAATCTTAAATATATGGTATTTAAATTAAAATAGTTAAAGCCATTTTCGAAAAATGTACAATTTAAAGGGTAATTTGGTGTGGGAGATTTTCTGAAAATTCTGCTACATGTTTGGAAGATGCTAAAATTAAATATCAGTTTGGTATTTATCCGAGTTTTCGTTTCTGAGTCATGCAGTTCACAGACATACACACGCAGTCAACGCGCGCGCGGACCTGTTTGTAAAAATCTTTTTTGTTTATTTAAGTGGTCCTTAGAAGATGCTATTTCTGTGAATCGTCGGTATCGAATTTTTGAGTGGAATGCAATACCTCTTCTACCTTCTAGTTCCGTACTACGGAAACTAAAAACAGCAATGTATTCCCAATGTATTCTTAAACACAGGCTGGACCATTTAAGTTGAAACTGTACAATGTCTCCAAAACTAAGCGTTGTAGAAAGAAATGTTCTTGAATAAAAGTTGCTAGACGTTATGGGAGAAAGTAAATGCCATTAGTCGATTTTTATTTGGAGGAACTTATGATGGTCATTTTAGGGTCAATTTAATTTGACCCTAATTGTAGGTTCCCATTTAAAGAAATTCAATTGATCCTAAAATGACCATCATAACGTCGTCCAAACGAAGCACGACTAATGGTATCTATTTCCCCATAATATCAAGCCAATTTTATTAAAGACATTTCTTTCTACAACACTTAGGTTTGAAGATATTATACAGTCTCAACTTAAATGGTCCACCCTGTATGTGGACACAGTTTCCATGCAGCATTTGTTATTGACGTTATAATATTATAATCAGTAATTCAATTTATAGGATAAAAATGCGTGAAAATGGAGACATTGTTTTATTTATTCCTTCATTTCATTAATGAGTAATGATACACATATAGTTCCCTATCTCTCACCTTCTCTCTACTAGTATGTTCCTATATTTTCAGTTCCAATAATCAGTTTACATCACAATAAGCTAAACCACAAATAAAACTAGCGCAGCACTCAATCAAATTAGTGAAGTAATGAGCAAGGAAAGAGGAAATCCTAACATATGGGGAACTTCCTGTGTGCGGAAGGTTGGAGGTTGCGAGGTAGTTCCCCTCACGAACTTTGTCAGTGTCTCTAATGCAATTACCCATATTTCCGTTATTGGTTATTGCTTTGTTAATTACTGTGTGCTCTAGCAGCGTCACTCCTAAATACAACATGGGATAGATGTAGATGCTAGCTTCCAAAATACGCTCCAAAACTGATAGATTTTTCCCAATAAGTCGAGTTACTTATTTGTGTAACTGTGTAGGAAAGTGGGCTTTTTCAGGACGAGCAAGAAGCGAAGCTGATGCCTGGATATCGAAACGAGTCCTAAAAAAGCACTTTACTGCAGTTACGTACAATATCTTGTTTCATACTATCCTGAAATACTTTAAACACTGCCGCTTGTGAAAATTGCAACACCAAGAAGGAAACGCATGCATTCAATTAATTTAATACCACAGGTTAGGTACATGAGAAGTAACAAATGATAAACTTTTCAAATCTATACATGACCTTTGAGCCATAATATTCAGTATTTGGTGTGGCCTCCATGCGCTGCAATTAGAGCTGCTATACGCCGTGGCATTGAATAAAAAAGGTTCTAATAAGTTCCTGAGGAATTTCCCTCCACGCAGTTTGTATTCGAGCCCACAAATCCGTGACACTGGTTACTGGAGGACCGTGACGCACCAGGTACCGACCAACCATATCCCAGACATTTTCGATGGGCGACATGTCAGGCGAACGTGCAGGGAAGCTCTTCGAAGATGGTTTGTACATTTCTCGCAATATGTGGCCGGGGATTTTCCTGTAGAAGTGTGGCCTGTGGAGATGCCTGAAGCAGGGGGAGTACCTTAGGCTCTACAACCACCGTTAAGTACCGGTTGCTGTTCGAAGTGCCCTCACTTCGTAGGAGACAAGAACGGTTGTTGTAACCAATGGCGCCCCAAACCATCACATCTGGTGTTTGTCCGCTATACCGCTCAACAATACAGTCCTCCAAGTTGCGCTCACCACGGTACCGCCTGACACGTATGCGGCCATCACTGTAGAACACGTTGAAGCGGGACTCGTCCGAAAAAACTACATTTTGCCATTCAGTACCCCAATGGCGGTGTTCACGTGCCCATTGCAGTCGGTGGAGCTTGTCGTTTCTGGACAACGGAAGCCGACGTAATGGCATGCATACACTAAACCGCAGCAGACGGCGACGAACCGTTGATGCAGACAAGTTCACACCCGTTGCAGTGCTCCAGCGTCGAGCCAACACTGTGGATGAAGCTGTACGGTCCGTTATGTCCATGCGGACATGATGACGGTAATCCCGTGCTGTGGTCGTGTTCCATGGTCCAGTAGCCGCTCTTCGCTGCCTACGACCTTCATTTATCCACTGCTCCCACATACGCATCGCTGTCATAGCAGCATGCCCTGTACGAGCAGAAATGTCACGGTATGACAACCCCCCTTTCCGGAGAACGATCATTCTGCCCCATTCGAACTCACTCACATGCCAATATGGCTCCCTTTGAAGTCGACGAGGCATACTGGGGCTCACTTTATTGTTTCCACCTTATTTGATAGCTCTGCACTGACTACGCTGGGCGCAACACTGAGCTTGTCGGATCGACACGAGAGGGCTCTGCCTGGGCTACGTGTACCCCATCTCTCTGCAAACCTAATCACTTATTGCTTGCACACTCTTCTACACTTCCACCAAGTTGGGAGTTATTCGAGAAATTGTTTCTTGGTGTTAAAATTTTCACAAACGGCAGTGTATATTGTTTAAATATTGTACTGCAAATTATGTTGGACATGAAACGCCGTCATATGCTCATTGCAGGACTAACAGTTATAACTATTGTTGGTGTTCAATTTCCAAACTATTGATTTGGAGATGGAAAAACATAAAACTCCAGATAGTATGAAACAAACTATATCTATGTAATGAATGTTGACGAAAATGTAATTTTCAAGCTATGTAGAATGAGAGTAATATTAAAACAATTGTGTTGCATTCTATGCTTTTCTCTACTCACTCTTTACATACTTTCTTAGAAGAGCTTGTTCTTCTATCTGCTTCTTGTTAATGGAGATAAGTTTTCGTTATACATTCCACATTTCGTTGTAGTATAAGAAGCATTCAGTAGGCTAAAGCTGTATAGTGATACAGTCAGATTTTTAAATTGCAGATATCTTGGTGATGGCTTTGAAATTCTATGCTCCATGCATGACCAGAAGAAAAAAAAGAATAACAACTTACCACTAGAAATACCGAGCGGGTTTGATTCTCGCGGCCGACCTTCCTGATCCATGGGTTTCCCCGCGTTACTAGGCGAATGCTGGGAAATGTCACTGACTCCCCCGAATTTCTCTTCCCTCATTCCCTCTCATTTCATCCTCCTCTTTTACGTTACAGGTTGGTTCCCGGGCTGTGTATCGGACGACTGCGGACAGATGGTGCAGATGACTTGCGTGTTGGAATTTCTTCTCGGCCCCGTCAGATGAAGGCCGCTCGAGTCTCCGCGCTGAGTCGAGCTTTCCTCGGTCTCCGCTGGAGGAATTGAGATGATGTCATCAGCTATTTCCAGAAAATTCAAATTGTAGATTTTGTTTCTTAAACAAATACCTTAGAAATATAGTATTTTAATCGAAACCGTTACACCATTATTAAAAAAATAAAAATTAAGCAAAAATTTTACAACTAAAGGTTAGTTCTTTTTAACCCTTTTGTCACATCCTCGGAATATGCTGAATTTAAATGCTCGGTTTGGTATTTAACCGAGTTTTTGCTTTTGAGTTAAGCTATTCACACACACACACACACACACACACACACACACACACACACACACACACACACACAGACCTTTACATAAACATGTTCTTTTTTGTATTCAAGAGGCTTCAAAATGTGTATTTCTAGTGATTTTTGTGTGGAATGCAATACATCTCTACTTGCTATAGTAAGTTGTACAGAAAGTAATAAACTAACTATAGGGAATTGATTAGAATGAATTTTGAAGCTGAGAGCATTCGGCACCGATCCAAGAATGAGGGTATTGTACCGACGCCTCAATAGGGGCGCCACCCCGGGAGGGTGATACCGGTCGGCCGAAACCAGGAGTGGCGGCACAGTGCTGCACAGTCTGTTCAAAATTACACTGATGTTCGTTGAAGCTATATTATGTATTTTATACTCAGTGCGTTGCAGTCAATCGAATAAATTTTCTAAGTTCTTTAATATCTCTTTAAGTATAAGTCGCACTGGATAAATTTACATGCCTGTGCGCTGTTAATATTATATGTTATCACTATTTAGTATTCTCATTGCACAAACTACATATTTTGCGGGAAATAACACTTCAGATTACGGGCTGACATCAAGAACGATCTTACTACATCATCACCGACAGGATTGATAGTAGCTGGGGTACGCTTCCTTGGCTACCCCCAAATTAAACATTTAGAAATCCTATAGTTTAAATCTCATTGGCTGCTTATATCTCAACAGAACACTTCTTATCTCAGTATTACTGGGTTTTCCTTAACACGTGACTCCTCAGTACGTTGCAACGATTTCTTCTGTTTATTGACGGGGACCTGCTCGCCACTTTTCTCTTCTTTTGTAAATATAAAACGCAAGTCTAGCGCTATAGTATAATCTCCCCTAGAGTTTGGTTCCACTGCTCCTTAACACACACATCGGTTGCTTTTTCTGCACTTTTCAAACAACAAACAGTTTCAACAAGTACACACATACACCTTACATATTACCTTACGCTTATTAACAACGTATGATAATTCCTATTATTTAGATTATAAATCAATCATAGTATTTATTATAAGTAGGAGGGCTATTAGATTATTATTTAATATCAATCAATATTCATAATACTGATATTTGGTTAGAAATACTGCCTGGTGTTTTAATAAATCCTTAAGGGGAATCAGAAACTATATTATACCCTGCAGAGATACATTTACAGACATTAGTCCCTTGCTCTTTAACGCGAGAAAGCTCGTGAATAACGTCTTTACGATGTTATAGGTCGATATTTCTGCCCCATATGACTGGTTTTACGACGCCCCTGTTCATATTACCACGATTTTTCCTGCAGTTATGTACAATCACAGTACAGCCACTGTAAAGGAGACTCACTAGGGCCTGATGTTCCAATCTTATCACAATTTTCGGCTGCAGCGTATTAAAAAGAGGTATTTAATTCTCCCTTGTAGTCATAAACATGACAGAATGGAAGACAATGTACAATCAAGGACATTGAAACGTGCTGATACTTTTGGTTTCTTATAGTATTTTCCTTTATTTAATGTTGGCAAAAACACCTCATCGTGTGATTTCCGCACAAGTCGAGAGAGTCAATCTCTTTATTACCTTTGCATTCAAGTGCAATAACTAGCCTATGAACAAAGTTAAGGGCCTAGTTGAGCGGCGAAAGGGGAGGAGTAGAGAAACATTTCACCTGAATGGCTGGAAAATTATGCTTGCAATGACGGTCCACACCAACCCCTGGTCAAGTACGTATTGTATTCGTTTGATGTTATAAGTCTGGCACTCAAACATTAACCAATCGAACACAGGAGGGATTTCAGGCTTAGGAGCAAAGGAAAATTGAAGCGTAAAGCAAAATTAGGTTGCAAGGATTGGGGAGTGGGCGCCAGAGGCGGTTTCATATTTCCTTACCAACACTTCAGTATACCTATCGGCACGATTCCATGCACTCGAGTGTACGCTTCAGGGCCGGTAACTCGGTGTAGCGCAGAGATGAAACGCGCATGTAAAAACATATCACACGCACATATAATATTGAACACGCTTCTTTAGTTCAATGTTGAACAACATTTATTTTCGTTTTATTTGGAATGGTAGAAAAGTTAGATAGGGTGCGTTATTTGTAACTTTGATTTCAAGAAATCAAATGTTATTTCGCATTTAATGTTATTTAAAATCGTATGTCTTGATTTTTACTTTCCCTACTTCTTACTAAGATGAAGCAATTGTTGCGCTCCAGTTCAATAGTTTTGAGGCTTTTCCGCAAATATGTTCTCAAGATTTCCTGAATCCTTCTTGAGCATGGTTAGAAAACGAACACCGAGCCCACGTGTACAGCATAACTTTAAAAATATTATGTGTTACATTCACATGACTTTCTCTACCCATTATCATTTATTTTTATATAGCTTTACAAAATTTCTTACGTAAGCTTATTTTTTATCTGTTTCATGTTGATCGAGATAAATATTTGCAGAAATAGTTTCATTACACTTTTCGTTGTAGGTTCAAGAGGGATGAAGGAAACCGGAAAGAACAGTCAGGTGTTTAAAAGCAGCTTGCTATGACTTTAATATTCCAGATCTCTTCTAGGACATCGCGAGAAGCAATTGAATACCGAGAGTATTTAAAAAAAATGAGGAAGTTTTGAAAAATTTAAACTAATATTAACGGATATCTCGGAAACAGCTGATGCCCAAAAAGTTATTTGATAAACAGATTGTGCGTTTTAAAGCGATCTACATTTTTTGTGTATTGCGTTTTTGCATCTGTCCTAATGTTTACCAGTTATACAAAAGTATTCAAAATGTTTGAAGCGAACGTCACAGGCTATTCTCAGAAAATTGAAGATGTGCATGTTATTTGTCGTATAACTATCTTAAACATGTGATATTTTAATAAAAATCGTTGGAGACACCTGTGAGAAAAACTTCTAGGAGCTTTTTATTTAAAGGGTAGTTTGTGGTGAAGGATTTTCTTGAAAATCCTTGTTGCGCATCTTTGGAAGATACTGAACTTAAATACCAAGTTTGGTATGTATCTGACTTTTCGTTTTTGAGTTATGCTGTTCACGCACATACACAGACATGTAGATAAGGCACACATGGCCATTTTTCTAAAAAAATACTTATTGGGGGAGGGTTTAGGGGGCCTCAAAACATGTGTTTCCAGTATAATTATGACATCGGATTTTTGGGGGGAAAATGACACTTCACTGCTTACTGTGAGTGCATCCTAGGGAAAGTAAAAATATATGCAAGAATTGAAGGAGTCTTGTGAATATTGGAGCTCATAGAGGGGATGGTGTAGATGAGATAGTTTGGGAACCACTGATTAGATATGTCACGAACTGATACAATGCAGTTACAGCTTGACTTCTATAAGTAAATCATTAGTTCTATATTTTTAGTTCTTGTGCAGTTCAATAATTTCAATCATGTATCTCGGAATTCAGAAATCGGAGGCATCGTGACAGCAACGCATCACGACGCTGGCAGCGGATGACATCATCTCCTCTTCTCACATTTTCTTTTGATCTCGCAGAATGATGGAATATTTACTTCTTTTAGGAACGTCGCATCGCGTCGAGGGGCGCATTTTCCGCATCAACGTGATCGAAGAAAAGGAAGATGATTACCCTCACATGATCCAGGTTTCGCGGCGACGGAACCGTGAGAGTCTTGTACAAAGATTTCATACATGAACAGGTTCGTTGTCGACGAAACCTGCACAATGTGGGGGGAGACTACGAGCAGCGACAACACACCTGCGCCCCGAACATTAGTGGTCATTAAACCCCTTCCTTAATGGAAGTCTGCTGCATCCTCAAGCACCGAACCCTTTTATCCAGCTCTGAGACGACCTCACATCAGAGACATACAATATCGCATCTTCATAAACCAACATGTGAACACTGCAGCTGTAAGCTAAACCATGCTTGATATCATTATGAGATGAGCATTTTTATATTTAGCAGTGTTAGAATTCAATGCTGGTGACAATATAATTTACATTTCATAATACTTTGGTAAAATATTCATGCTTAATGAAAATCTTCATATTTCTTCATATTTTGTGATATTTACGATTTTTCGCCTTTAAAATAGTATATTATACAACATGACTATTAGGTAGTAATCAAGACGCGAGGATGTTTATGAAACGTGTCGCAGTGTGTCTCATAATTTCCATAAGAGCATATTAATTACCATTATAGTCGATTGCATATCACTGTTTTTGGTCGACCACACTATAATTTCAAAACTTTGAGTTTTTACAAAATGACCCTACCTTGTTAATTGTGTGTAATTAAATGCCAATCAAATGATAGTACCTTGAGTGTGTTTGCGAGTAGTGCAACAGGTGGCTGCACAGTTGCTTCTACGCTGTATTTATTGCAGGTAACGTGGAAGCAACACGCATTGAAGCAAACGAAATGAATTCAATTTATTAGAATATTAAAATTACAACGAACAAATTTATTTTATTTAAAATACACACATTTCATTATTTATCTGGAGAATGGATCCCAGTGGATTGCTGCTTTGAAGGTGTTAAAAGGTAAGGGCTGCGTGCGATGCCAAGTAAAATCATAATGAATCGCTGAAGCAATATGCATGCCATAGCAGCTCACTTACGTCACAAGTAATCAGTGCAATATAGTGTGGTCGACCAAAAAATAATTTCTGTTAACAACGAACGAAGCTTTACAAATATTCTATTCAGGCAGTTTGCTGTGAAACAAACACATTTAGAAAAGCCAAGCCATTCTCTCAAGGGACATTTCTGGAAAAACTCGCACCACCCTTTCTCAAAAAGTCAGACACAGTTGAGAAAATGTGGCATTTCCTCAGTGTGATACGTTATACGTGTAGCATACTGCAATTACTATTAGGTAATAGCAAAGCAACCAGTAACTTCATCTTTTTTTCTAGTTTAAGGGCTTCACAATTATTAAAATGTATATACTCCATGTAATTTGTTGTATATCATTTGATATTTTATTATTAATATACACAAACTCTTAAAGTATAAGATGTCTTGCCCGTAAAATATATATTTCACAACTTTTGGAATTTATTCCTGTATTTTCATACTCGCAAATCAATGTCATATCTTGGCAATATTTTCTTCATATTTAACCTGTCTCTAGCTATAAATGCAGTACTTTGGAAAATATTATGTTTCACAAAGCAGTCGTACAGCTAGCTTCCAAAAGGTAAGAAATTCCCTTGGCCTTCGGGACTAAAGGTCATTCGCAGTGAAATTTAAGCTATATACGATATTTCATATTCCAAATAAAGGCTGCAAACTTTATGGAATCTGTTTTTTACGACACTGTATAGAATCCAAATTCGCATTTAACTTCATAATTCACAATTTTGAAACACATTTTTGGTATTTTAAGATAGTGATTGCTAGAGACACGCAAAATGTGAAGAAAAACTCACCAAAATAGAAATAATTTTGTCAAAGTATGAAAAATTGAAGAAAAAGCTTAAAATATTATTAACTATATATGCATTTTAAAGCCAAAAGTCAGTTTTATCCACATTAGTAATACAATATCAAATGATATACAAATTACATAGAGCTTATAGATTTTAATTATTGTAAAACCCTTAAACTTATAAAAAAAACAAGTTGCTTTGTACTTGCACAAACATGTACTAATAAAAGCACCGGTTTACGAAAATAAAAGCTCAGAATATAGGGTATTTAATTTTATATTTTCTCAACTCGACTCGTTGGAAAGGATGCTGCGGGGTTTTTCAGACGCCTTTACCGGAAACAGTGATTTGGGTTTTCTAAATGTATTTCGCAGAATATCTGTAAGGATAGTTCAGTGATAACTGAAGTTATTTTAAAAGCCAAAAATTTGAAATCTTACAAGTTAGAAGAAACAGTGAGATATGAAGATTTTACAAAATGTATAAAATAAGTCATTTGTCCATGCATTAATTCTACACACATTAAAACGCAATAGCGATTGTTCCCATGATGATAACAAGCGTGGTGTGTAATATGGAATTTCATGTTGTGGCTGTCTCTAGTGATTACTTTACTTCATATTTTACAAAATATGTTATTTTTACTTTTATGAATAGAGTTTATTATCATACATTGCACGATCCTGTCCTCAAAATGTCCATTTACAGTGAACTGTGTTTGTATCGAGACAGTTTTCCAGGAAAACTGAAGAAGCACTCCAGCTCGTAGAGGGAGAACTGGCTGAAGTTCCAGGAACTTTGGAAAGATCTTCTAACAAGTTTAATTTACGGCTGATATCCATCAGGCTCTTATCAAATTAGAAAGGTACTAAAATTAAAGAGCATCAAGATACCAGGAAATATTCAGCTACCAAAATATGCTCCATTACATCATGTGGTGTGTTCTTTTTCACCATACAAAACTATACTAAAGCGGTGCAACGTATTACCTCTCTATATTAAAAATCTACCTTTATCATATTGCAAGTAGTGTTCAGCTCAGTCAAAGTAACCAAAGTAAAGTTTTATTTTGCTCTTTCACATTAAGCGTTTCATGATGCTGAAAACTAAAGAAATAATTCATATTTATTATATTTTATTTGAAATAATTTTATTCAACTCTAAAAAAAATATAAAAGCATTTTTTTAAATAATGATGTAGAATAAGCATTCTATAAACGTACAATTAATGTTTTATAGTTCCAGTTATTCCTCGCCTTTAACTACAATGGTCTCTTATTGGCGGCCTATTCTTTGGAACATATTATTGCCTATTGGCATTGTTGTTAGCTCGTATTCACTTGTTGGATATCTGTTAAACTTTGGGTTTTATTCATTAGATCACACACATACACATTCACACTTGCAGACTCTGCAGGAGGATAGGGAATAATCTTCGCTAGAGAAAAATTCCCACCCCAACCGGGAATCGAACCTGAGATCTCTCGCACAGCAGGCAGATGTTCTACCGACTGAGCTACAGGCCAGCAACTAATGTTATATCGTGTCATTTTTCACGATGAAACATGGAAATCCGAGGGCAGTCCCATAAGTACTCGACCTGACGTATATATAGCGGTTGTTTCAAACAAATTACTATGATAGAAAGTACCACCCTTATAAAGCTTAAGTTTGAAGTTTGACGATGCTACATTGTTTAGTAATTGTTTGGCAACCATTAATAGTGAACTCTCCCAGCGAATTTGTAAAAATGGATAAAACTGGCCATCGTTATGTGATACAATACTTTAATTTGAAAGGTCTTAGTTCAACTAATATTAAAGCTGAGCTAGATTCTACTCTGGTGGAGTCTTTTCCTCGTTTACAACAATAAAATATTGGGTGACAGAGTTTAAGCGCCGTACGTACTGCCAAGACGAACATTGCAGTGGTCGACCAAATGAGGTTATCACACCAGAAATTGTGAAGAAAATCCACAAAATGACGAAAGTCGAATGAAAGTGCGCGAGCTAGCCGACATCGTAGGCATTTCAAAAAGTGCTCTACAACGTGCGCTAACTGAAAATTTTGACATGAGAAAGCTGTGCGCAAGATGCTGCCGCGTTTACTCACAATGGAAGAAGCGTCGTGAGGATGTTTCCGTCGAGTGTTTCGATGCAATAAAACCGAATTTTTGCGTCGATTCATAACCATCGATGAAACATGGGTCCATCACTTCACACCTGAAACAAAGGAACAGTCAAAACAGTGGATTGAAAGGGGAGAATCGGCTCCAAAGAAGGCGAAGACAGTTCTATCTGCAGGCAAGGTCACGGCGTCAGGTTTTTGGGATGCGCGTGGGATAATTTTCATTGATTATCAAAAAGGAAAAGCAATCAATGGCGAGTGTTATGCAAACTTATTGCTTGTTTGAATGATGAAATCAAGCAAAAACAAGCTCGAATTGTTTCCTCATGCACCTTATTCACCAGACCCTCTGATAATTTCTCCACGTATCGAACTTTCCATAAAGTGGTCATTGCCCTAAGAAGCATATACGAATCCCTGTTTACTCCAGCATCCTAGAAATAATTTGCAAGAATTCTAAAGCCAATTTCGTGGATTTACTAATACAAAATTGTCCGGATTATCTCAAACTTTATAAAATTTTGTAACGTTCATGGAGCTTCAGCATGAACAATGTGAAAATAGAATACCTTAGAGTAGGAGAAGTACAAGAACACTTATAATTGTATAATCGGAACATCAGGGAATGTAATGAGTTTAAATATCTAAGAGGCATTATATCAGCAGAAGGAACAACCTATAAAGATAATCATAATCTAGTACAAAGGAAGAATGTTATTTATCTTTTAAATAGGCTGTTATGGCCGAACAGAATGAAAATGAGTAACAAATATGAGGATTTTCAGGGTTGTGGTGCAACCAATATTCCTTACGTTCTGAATGTTGGCAAATATCGGGAAGGATAAAAGGGTATTTCAGATAGTGGAAATTAACTTCCTAAGGACAGCATATAGGATTTCTAAATTACAACATGTGCCAAATGTAGAAGTTCGAAGACGAACCGGAAGGATTTTTACAAGTGCTGAACGGAAAGAAACTAGGCAGATATTATGCTATGGTTATGTGAAAAGGTTGAAAGGGGAAATATGGCTAAAAATATCTCTGAATTATAATCCAGGGAACAGAAGGAGAAGAGGAAGATCTAAAACGAAATGCAGAGAAGGTATTAGAACGTCTATGCTAGATAGGGCTATTGGAGAAGATGGATGAGTGATACAGACATCGCGATCGAAATGCAGGTGGCAAAAACTGCATGACCCCCCTCCGCTTAAAAAAAATAGCACAATCTTATAAAATAAAACTATTTAAAAACTATATTTGGTTTCCTGCAAATCGCTGACTGTTTAGTGCCGTAATATGTTTACATCAAGTTACGGAATGGGGAAAAGAAAGATACATTGAAGCATGCCACAAAGTGGCAGAATGGGGTATGCATGGGCGAGAACATGTGTGATGAATTTAAGTGATCTAACAGGGAGAGGAGTGGCATTATATTCTGGAAGGCGAGGACACGGATAAATGAAGAGAGAATTTAATACTAGCGAAACGCAAAAATTTACTAACAGAGCTAAATGTTAGGAAAAATTTTAATGCAAGATCAAATGAATATATGGAGAAAGCAGGAAAATATTTGGGAAAAATTAAATTAAAGTGGTTAAAAGAGACGTGAAGCAAATTGGAGAAAATACAGAAAAAGGGTAACAAGGCAAAAACGTAAATAGTGGAAACTTATACTTCCCCATTATATATACAACAGAATGTTAAATATAAGGGGAAAATAAATAATAAGCAACTCCATTGTACTGTAAACATTCTATAAATTGCATGTAGGTTTAAAGTAGACAGTAAATTATTCATTCATTCATACATTAAGTTGCTTCTAAGAGTGGAACAATTATAGGTGTTCACCGCTTTAAGATGAATGGGTAGGTGGGAATGTAGCATACGGCGATTTGTTGCAAATTTTATTACCATTTTAGAAGAGAGTTAGGCCAATTTCACATTAACTTACGAGTCTGCTTTGCAATAATTGGACATTGAACCCTTCCTCCGTGTTTACGGGAAAGCTTTGCGAACTCTGTTCATCACTAACTTTTAAGTAATATGTGACTAAACGCTCTAGCCTTTAATTATAAGTGCACTTTAGTTACCTTGAAACCTTTGATTACAAGTCTAAAGTTTTGCACTGCAATTCTTAACACTAGTTTTATTTTCCATTATAAAACTGGATTATATAAAAATATTTTCCAAATCCAGGAAGTTAAAGAAATAATTATGTTATGAAAATTTTACAGATGCTTACACATGTCTATTCCTTTGTATCAAGAAATTCATTAAGTGATTTGAAATTGCTTTAGTTAAAGTTTGAGTATGTTTATTAGTAATGTTTTACGCAAAAGGAGCATATTTTAATTTAAATAATAATCAAATAATGTCAATGTAAACTTCAAGTTCATTATTTTTTCATTCGAAAAAAATAAATTCAGCCATCAGAATCCCTTTACAGTTTTCTTGCAAGTCATTAGGGTGTAACGTATAAAGCGATTTTAATTCTACCGGTTTGTCATAAATTATTATAAGAGTACATTCTGCAGCTCCTCATGTCATATGCGTATTTAATCCTTCAACCGCGACTGATTTGCTGACATTAGAAGGTAAACGGGTGCGTTATACCGCAGTGATTTTTGTGCATGAAATATTGTGGAGTGTCTTTTATTTTAATAACTTTTTTTTTTAAAAAACAGAACCTTATAAAGCGAAATAATACAGTATTTTTTCCTTACACTGCAACCACCGCACGGCACTCTACGCACTGGCCGCCGCAGCTCGGGTTCCCGCAGAAACAGTTCTAATATCCCCACAATCATCTTACGTTCTCATATTTTCAGTTACAATTATAATGATAATAAGAATATACCTTATCATAGGAGATTTTTGAAATGTTGTCCTTCTCTATGTTCATATTTCTAGCATCTTCTCAGGAATTTCTCATTCACATTGCAGCGTTTGAAGCAACACACAGTCCTTCAACAAGAGTGTCCTATCTTTAACATGTGATAGCTGCCATTATTATTGAGTTACATCAGTCATTTTTGTCATGTGGTTACAGTTGTTATTTCCAAATAGCTATGGAATGTTACAGCATTCAGCAACGCGTAGAAATTGTGAAACTTTATTATCAAAATTGATCACATGTTCGCCAAAACTTCCGTGTATTGCGTGAAGTTCACGGTGTGCATAATCGTCCCTGCGAGAGAACGATTCAGCGTTTGATCGATAAATTTGAAAGAAGTGGTTCTGTCAGCAATCAAAGAACGCCTGTACGTAATCGACGTAAGCGCTCCAACAAAAACATAGGTACCGTTCGTGAGAGTGTACGCGATAAACGGAAACAAATCAATTACTCGTCGAGCTCAAGACTCGCCGACCACAACTTGGCGAATTCTGCATCTGGACTTAAAGTTTCACGCTTACAAAATGGTGTTAACTCAAGAACTAAAGCCCAACGTACATAGGTTGCGCCCTGTATTCGCTGACTGGGTATGGAGCAATTGGAAGCTGACCGGGATTTTTGTCGAAAAATCATCTTCAGCGACGAAGCCCACTTTTGGATGGATGGCTGTGTTAACAAACAAAATTGCCGGTATTGGAGCAATCACAATCCAATGCAGATTTAAGAACGATCAATTCATCCCCAAAGGATTACAGTGTGGTGTGAATTTTGGTATGGTGGAATCATTGGTCCATATTTTTTCCAAGATGAAGATTGAGAAGCTCTGTCAATGGAAAAAGATACCAGGCTCTTATAAGAGACCATTTTTGGCCTCAATTGGATGGTATGGATCTCAGAAACATCTGGTTCCAGCAAAATGGTGTCACATGTCATACTGCTCTCGAAACAATCGATCTTTTGAAGGAGAAGTTCAGAGGTTTCATCATTTCCCGTGGTGGTGATGTTAACTGGCCCCCGATGTCATGTGATTTAATACCCTTGGATTACTTCTTGTGGGGTTATGCTAAATCTCGAGTTTATGTCAACAAGCCAGAAACAGTAAATGATCTTATGAATAACATCACACGTGTTATTCGTGAATTTGGACCTAATTTACGTTCTTCTGTCATTGAAAATTGGGTTAAACGTATGCGCACAACCCAATGAAGTCGCGGCAGCCACTTACAGATGTTCTCTTCCACACGTAATGACATTAATTATGTTCCAAAATAAAAAAAAGAATCAAACCTCTATCATCTATAAAACGTGTTATATTTAAGTTCAAGATAAGACATTCTTGTTGAAAGACTCTTTATAATAACTCATTCCTGTAATAATATATCCAATTCACAGCTTCTCAGCATCAACATATTAATACTTTCTTTCTTTAATATTTTGTTCTATGTTTTACGTGTTATGTATTTTCTTTGCTAATATTGTAGTATAATAATTAAGAAGATGTTAAAATGCATTTACTCATAATGTACACATGTTAGAGAAAGAGTATATAACGTTAGGACATATAAAATTGAATATGAGGGGGAAAGGTCAGTGTTAGCTATATAACCAGTAATAAAATATACGAGAAATGCAGTAGCATCTACTTAAGCATGTAGCGAACCTTGGATCCGTAATTAAGACGTTGGAAGTCTGTAAACATGTATATATGTAACAAACTGTTATTGGATGTTATTGGACAGTAGCATCAATCCGGTACATTGATACATACCTATTATTCAAACACGTACGTTAAGAAGAACGGTTGGAAGGAACGCTAACAAAAGTTTGTCAATCGTCGAGCAGGAAGGTAGTGTATAAACTCGTCTTTAAATAGACGCTAAAACTACGTATTTGAAGTGTACCAGTTATACATATATTAACATAACAAATGTAATAGTGAATTATGAATATCATGTGGCTTATGTAAAATACAAGTGAAATAATTAACAGAATGCGTTTGTGCAGAATATTTTAACATTTTCCATACCCATCCCTAAAAAACACAAGTGCTCTCCAACGCAAAAGCCGCAACAGTGGCATAACTATAAAATAATTACAGCATACTAACACACACACAAGAATACAGATATATGAACATCAGATTCCAGTCTACGAGAACGTCCAGATACGTCACGAGAGTACGGGCATCAAGACGACCTACAGGTACGTAATACAGCACTCATCATCATCATCATCATCATTAACGTAGTGGGGTCCTACCAAGGAAACCGCTGCAATTTCAATATCCGAAATTGAGGGAATTTCCCGCCTGGAGCTTTCTTTTAGTCTTAAATGTATGGGGTTGTGGCACACGCCTTATTTTTCAAGTTCCCTTGTAGATAAAAATCACATACGGTAAAATCAGAGGATCGTAAAGGCCATAATCCCGTGCTGATTACTCTATCTTAAAAACATTCCTGAATTAAATGTAATGACTTTGCGGGCAGCAAAGTCTTGTTGAAAATATCCGGACTAAAATTCAAGTCAATGAGCTATTCAAAAAGTGATGCAAGTCATTCCTGTGCATCTCTGCATTTATTGTGCGTTCAAAAAAAATATATAGGTCCTATTATTCTTTATGCATTTAAAGCACACCAATTTTTGCGTCATACAAGGAAATCTCGTGTGAAAAATCGGCTTTTAATCAAAATCGTTAGAGCCATTTTTAGAACATCAGAAATTTGGAAAAATACTCCATGTAAACGGTTTTCGTCTCGCATCTTTGGATGGTACTGAATCCAAATACCAAGCTTGGTATTTATCAGATTTTTCGTTTTTGAGTTCATAGACACACTCAGACAGACAATATGTATCAGACACACACGGACCTTCTTCCAAAACTCGGATTCGATACATTCACATGTTTTTCTCTACCCTGTATATTTATTAGTGGGTATACAAACCCATTTTACTAAGGTTTATTACGTTCTCTACTACATATAGTAGGTAGGGAAAGTATTGCATTCTACCCAATAATTAGATATCCAGATTTCACGAAAATACACGTTTTGAGGTGCCCTGAATACAAATTAGCATTTTTGGAAACATGTCCGTGTGTCTGTCTGTGAACAGTATAATTCAAAAACGAAAAGTCAGATAAACATCATACTTGGTACTTGAGTTTACTATCTTCCAGGGATGCAACACGAAGATTTTCAAGGAAATCCCCCACCCCAAACTACCCTTTACATGGAACATATTTCGAAAATTTTGATTTTATAAAAAATGGCTAACGATTTTGATTAAAATAGCATATGTTTAAGATATTTTTATTGCAAATGAGATGTATATCTTAAATTTTCTGGGTATGTACGCAAAAGCTCTCTTCATTATGAATGAATGAAACTGGCAAACCGTAAGATATATACAAAAGTATACTACACAAAAAGTGTAGATGTCGTTAAACACACAATTTGTGTCATATACATTTTTTTTGTAGAGTGAACCATTTGCGAGATGTTTCTTGTTATTTGCTTGAATTTTCCAATTCTTATACTTTTTCTCAAGTGGGAATTTGTTATTCGTTTGTTCATGTTCTGGGCGAGCAAAGAGAATGGAATACTCCACATAACAACCAGTTTTTAAAATATTTGACTATCGCATAAAGTCCCCCATATTCCCCTTGCACCCACAAGAAAATTACCACAAAATTAGTATTTTGATTAACATGAAGTAGATAGAGAATAAGCGTTTGTAAAAATAGTTTGTACAGGAGTAGAAAAAGTCATGTGAGTGCAACACATCAGTATTTTCTTTATCTGCTTCATTTTAATCCAAATAAACCTTTGCAGAAATAGCTACAGAGAAGCAATCAAACTAATACGTAGTCATCGGTTGTTTCAGCCTGCTTGCGCATGCGCATTGGAGAACCTTCGGACTTAGACAATCTTCTCGCGTCTCTTACATCACGTGTTCGAAAGTATCTCCCATTTCGTTATACACTATGTGATCAAAAGTACCCGGACATCCCCACAAACATACGTTTTTCATCTTAGGTGCATTGTGCTGCCACCTACTGCCTAATACTCATTATCCAAGACCTCATTAGACATCGTGAAACAGCAAAATGGGACGCTCCGTGGAACTCACGGACTTCGAACGTGGTCAGGTGATTGGGTGTCGCTTGTGACAGAAGTCTGTGCACAGATTTCCACACCCCTAACATCCCTAGGCCCACTGTTTCTGATGTGATAGTGAAGTGGAAACGTGAAGGGAGATGTACAGCACAAAAGCGTACAGGCCCACCTCGTCTGTTGACTGACAGAGACCGCCGACATTTGAAGAGCGTCGTAAAGAGTAATAGGCAGACATCTATCCGGACCATGATACAGGAATTCCAAAGTGCATCACAATCCACTCCAAGTACTATGACGGTTAGGCGTGAGGTGAGAAACCTTGAATTCCATGGTCGAGCGGCTACTCATATCACGCAGGAAAATGCCAAACGACGCCTCGCTTCGTGCAAGGAGCGTCAACATTACACGATTGAACAGTGGTACAATGTTGTGTGGAGTGACGAATCACGGTACACAATGTGGCGATCCGATGGCAGGGTGTGGGTATGGCGAATGCCCGGTGAACGTCATCTGCTAGCGTGTGTAGTGCCAACACTGAAATTCGGAGTTGGTGGCATTATGGTGTGGTCGTGTTTTTCCTGGAGGGGGCTTGCACCCCTTGTTGTTTAGCGTGGCACGACCACAGCGCAGACCTACATTGATATTTTAAGCACCTTCTTGCTTCCCACTGTTGAAGAGCAATTCGGGATGGCGATTTCAGCTTTCAACACAATCGACCACCTGTTCATACTGCACGGGCTGTGGCGGAGTGGTAACACGACAATAACATCCCTGTAATGGACTGGTCTGCACAGAGTCGTGACTTGAATCCTATAGAACACCTTTGTGATGTTTTGGAACGCCGACTTCGTGCCAGGCCTCACCGACCTACATCAATACCTCTCCTCAGTTCCGTACCCCATGAAGAATGGGCTACCATACCCCAAGAAACCTTCCAGCACCTGATTGAAAGTATGCCTGCGAGAGTCAACGCTGTCATCAAGGCTAAGGGTGGGTAAACACCATATTGACTTCCAGCATTACCGATGGAGGGTGCCACGAACTTGTACGTGGTTTTCAGCCAGGTGTCGGATATATTTGATCACGTAGTGTATGACCAAGTAACGAATAATTTGGACCATTAATAACAGATATCCCGGAAATGGATGATGCCACATAAAAAGTTATTGCGAATAAATTGTGTGTGTTTTTAAGAGATCTACATTTCTTATGAAGTGCTTTTACACTTATAGAACATTATACAAAATTCCTTCCGAATGATGAGGACTTTAAAGGCTATTCCCAACAAATTAAAGATATACATTTTGTTTGTTATTTAAATATCTTTAATATATGGTATTTTAATCCAAATTTTTAAAGCCATATTTTAGGAAATAAAACTTTCGAAAAATGTTCCATGTAAAGGGTAGCTTGTGGTGGGAGATTTTCTTGAAAATCTTCGTGGCGCATCTCCAGAAGGCACTGAGCCTAAATACCAAGTTTGGGTATATAAGAATTTTCGTTTTTGAGTTATGCTGTTCACAGACATACACAGACCTTTTTCGAAAAGTGATTTTTGGATTCAGGGGGCCTAAAAACATGTACATCCTGTGAAATTTCGCTATAAAGTTTTGGGGGAGTGCAATAGTTTCTCTACCTACTACGTACGCAGTAGAGAAAGAAAAAATGGTATCTGAAAACATGTTAATAGTTAACTATAGCAGAACTGTTAAAGAAAGGAATAATAAGATAATTAACTGTTCTTTCTCATTTGTTGTGTGTAGGCTAAGTTTGGAAAGGCAGAATCACACTGGAAGGTTAAATGTCATAGCCGGATTTTAACATCGGATTTTTGGTTTCCCTACCGTTGTTCTATCCAACTTAGCTACCATGGCAACATTCCGGTACGACATTAAATTCCTCAATGATTGGCCTAATAGTGGTTAGCGATGAAGCCCGGGGCTTAAAGCACTTACGAGATTGTAAATCGCCATACGGTATGCTATATCAAAATGAATTTGAAAATGCCTAGTGATTTACCGGGAAAAAGCCTCTGGGCTTGTCGGTGCCCTTGATGAAGCGGCTGCCGCTAGTGGACCTTAAAGCACCCCTCATTCAGTGGGCTGTTTGATTGCTTGGTAGGATCGTACACACATGGTTAAGGGGGTCGTTCGGTAAAACTTGGGAAATAGTGGTACAAAATTCACTATTTTACTTAGTCGGATTCTTCAGGAACGTTTTCATGCATAAAGTTTAGCTATCCGAGTGAAATTGAGTCTATTATGCGATGATTTAAACCACCTTTACCGAGGTCATAGCAGCGTATTGCCACTTTCCTGAGCTTTCTAACAGTAAGAAAGTTATATTATAAAATATTAGAAGTATTTCTGCAAAGCTTGAAACGTGTATTTTAATAATTTCCTAAATTATGCACCTAAAGTAAACATTTTTACTATTTTGTGAAAAAAATACATAATAAAAATGTCAGCTTAGTTAATATGTGCGGATTATAAAACATTTTTTACCGATTGTAATATTTTAGACATTTTTCAACGTTTAAAAGGCTCCTCACGATGCAGTTTTTAACTTATAAGTGAAATTTTGGAATTAATTTTCCCAATACATGCTAACTATACGTTTGTATGCAGTAAGCCACATTTATTACATTACTAAGCACATCATTCTAATTGAACAAAGAGTATTTTAAGAATATGCTTACTTTTAAAAGTTTACTTCTTGGGAAAGTTATTTCTAGCCGAATGGAGGATGGCAGTCTAGGTACTTAGTATGATTGTAACAAAATTCAATGTGTAGATAATCAAGCCCTGGAGCCAATAGTAAATCAGTATCAAATAGTGCATAAAATACACTGGTGTGCAAAACCTAAGGACGAGATGAGTAAAGTAACATAACAAATGAACTACTTGGTGGAAGTAGATGAAGGTGCGGGAGCATGTTGCCAGAGGTCTCTCTCACGTACACAGAAAGCTGGACGACACATGGCGTGAGTGTAGCGAGCCTATAGAGCCAAATGAGTCTGGTCCCGCAACACGGGGCAGTTGAAGAAACAGGATAAGACGGTGTGCGGCAATTAGCGAGCTGATACGGTGTACTGTACTGGTGTTCTTCATTTCAACATGGCCGTAACACCATTTGAATGACTTCACACGGGGAAGAATCATCGGGAAACTGGCAGAATGGCGAATTGTGACGAGTTTAGAATTGTTCACAGCATTGTTTCACGTGCATGGGGAACCTTCCAAAACAGACAGCACTGCTGTTCCAAGGTGAGGTGTTGTCGACCACGCTCAACTTCAGCAGCAGACGACCGCTACATTGTGCAAAAGGCAAGAAGGGATCCACGCCAAACAGCGGGTGCAATTGCAATCACATTTAACAGGACAGCTAGACACCCAATCTCACGATGTGGGACGGCGATTACATAGAGGTGGTCTCTTTGCCCGACGGCCAGTTTGTTGTGTTCCATTGACATCCGCACATCGACGGCACCGTTTTCAATGGTCCCAAGAGCATCAAAATTGGACCAACGAGGAATGGGGTCGCGTGCTATTCTCGGATGAGAGAAGATTCAGTCTAAGTAGTCATTCTCGACGTACCCTCATCTGGCGAGAGGTGGGAACACGTAATGAACCCAGCAACATCCTTCAACATGATCGTTTTTGTGGTCTGAGTGTTATGGTTTGGGGAGGCATAATGTTGCATGGGCGCACCGACCTCCAAATCTTTGAACACGGTACGCTCACTGGTCAACGTTATTGTGCGTCTTTTCAGAAGTGCAGTTGGCCCCGACTTCATTTTGATGGATGACAATGCGCGACCGCATCGAACAGCGCAGGTGGAGGATCTCTTGGAACGAGAGGATATTCGGCGAATGGACTGGCCTATCCGTTCCCCTGATTTAAATCCCATCGAACACG
This sequence comes from Deroplatys truncata, assembly GCA_030765065.1. Taxonomy (NCBI): domain Eukaryota; kingdom Metazoa; phylum Arthropoda; class Insecta; order Mantodea; family Mantidae; genus Deroplatys; species Deroplatys truncata. Next base: position 66,851,870 of record CM060976.1, on the reverse strand, counting down.
TATGAGATGCTTTGGGGAGACGCATTGCAGCACATCCACATGCACCAACGACCATTCAACAGTTGCCAACAGCGCTGGTGGAGGAATGGAACGCCTACGACAAGAACTCTTACCAACCTTGTGGCCAGCATGGGAGCACGATGCAGAGCATGCATTGCTATCCGTGGTGATCATACACCCTTTTAAGCACCATGTATCTGTTTCTGTAAATCTGGAGAACCATCATATGTCGTATTGACTTTAGTGTAGCTTATGGTCTATGAACAAAAGTGGCATTTCTATTCGTCCCATTGCATATTTCGTTTAGTTGCCTACTATAACATACCGTAGCAGTTCCCTCTATGTATGATTCAAGTTTTATCGAGCTATGTTACTTGGCAGTGTCACAGCATGCAAAGATCACTTTGGTCCTTAGGTTTTGCACACCAGTGTATATGAGACATTGTGGCCTTAAACGAAAATCCTATTCTTCAATATAGAACAGGACTTTCACATAGATCAGCAAACTATTTATGCAACCAATTCGAAGTAATTGCATAAAAAATCTAACAAAATAGTTTCATGGGAATATTTTATAACAATGATGATTTACAGAAGAAGTTCTATAAGAAAAGTGTCAAAACAGTTCTTTTTAACTAGAGAACCATTTGCTTCAATGATTCCCTTTGTGTCTGTAACTACGACAATAGAGCGAGGACGTTTAATTGCTTTCTCTACCTTGACCCTAATGTGTAGAGGAGATATAACATTCCACTTAACAATTCGAGCAAGATTTCAGCGGAAATACATGTTTTGAGGCCCGCTGAATTAATAAAAGCATTTTTAGAAAAAGGTACGCGTTTGTGTCTGTCGTGTGTATGTCTGTGTGTGTATGTGTGAACAGCATAACTCAAAAATGAAAGTCGGAAGAACAAGAAACTGACATTTAAGTTCAATACCTTCCAAAGATGCGACACGAAGATTTCCAAGAAAATCCCCCACCCAAAGCTATCCTTTACATAGAACATTTTTCGAACTGTTTGATTTCCTAAAATATTGCTCTAAAGGTTTCGATTAAAATACCACATATTAAGGATATTTACATAACAAATAAAATGCATCTCTTGAATTTTCTGGGAATGGCCTTTGAAGTCCACTTCATTCGCAAGGAATGTTGTATATCCTTATATAACTGCTAAACGTTAAACGATAGACGAAAACGTACTGCACAAGAAATGTAGATCTCTTTAAGACACAGAGCATATTTCAAATAACAAGTTAAATTGCTAAATGAAACAGTTAAACTTTTGCATAACTGGTAAACCGTAAGATATAGACAAAATTGTACTACACAAAACGTGTAGATCGCGTTAAAATACACAATTTGTTATATGAATTTTTTCTGTTGAGTGAACCATTTTCGAGATATTGCTTGTTATTCCCTTAAATTTTCCAATACTTATACTTTTTCTCAAATGGGAATTCGTTATTCATTTTTTTTGTCCTGGTAATGCAAAGAGAAGAATACTCCACATAGCAACCAGCTCTTAAAATATTTGACTAACGCTTAAAGCCTAACAATTCCCCTTGCATCTACAAGAAAATTACCAATAAGATTAACATCTCGATATCTCGATTAACATGAAGCATATGGAGAATAAGCGATTGTAAAAATAGTTTGTACAAGAGTAGAGAAAGTCATGTGAGTGTAACACATCAGATATTTTTTCTTAATCATGATTTATGAAACGTGTGTGACAAGTACTAAATTGGCATAATAACATAAAATGAAATGTTTTATCTAAGAAGCTATTGAAAATATGTACATGAAATTTAAAACACAGTTATAATGGTGAGGGAGCAGCATTGATAAGGTGTTAGAAACCTTTAGATTTAAACTGAAAGATTTAGAAAATTCACCTGTGGATATCCTTAAACACCACTGATACTCTGTGTTTAACATAAAACGTCAGTGGTTCTCGGAAAACATAAGGTAAATGGAACAACAAACTTATGCTTCAGAAATAGAGTATCAGACTTCGTTAAAGGAAGCTACTGCAGTCCTGTCACCAAAATAAGCTACGCGCTACACAAAAGGCAAAAAGAATCTTTTCTTCTCCTGACTTTTGTGGAGAATAACAATGGCAAGGAAGGATTGGCGGAAGTTCTAAGTCCTCTTAAGAAAAGGATCCATTCCAGTCATCAAAACCTCACTGAAGATTTCCCGATTCTGCTGTGCAGTCAAATGATACAACATCCTAGAGGCACAAACACGTTCCTTTGAACACGTCCACGCAAGTATAAAATGAAACCAATGCGACTTGGTAACATTATAGAGCAGCAATAACGCAATGAAAGGAAGAAATTCAAAATCATTCTTACAGCTCCCTAAAAAATAGTTATTTGCACTTGTGTGTGGTTCAGAGCGATTTTGTTTGTCACATTTTGTCACCAACATCATTGTCATTTCGATTACAGGTGTTTTGCGTAAAATAATTAATGATTAATTAAAATATATTTAAACAATCTGATGTTTTACACTCACATGATTTTCTCTACTCTTGTACAAACTATTTTTACAAACTCTTATTCTCCATCCATTTCATATTAATCGAGATAAACATTTGCAGAAAGGATCCTTTGACATGCAAAGTGAATTACATTTTACACATAGCGAACCAGTTCTAAAAATATTTGACTATCGCTTAAGGCGTACTATGTTCCCCTTGTTTTGTATTTGCAACGGCAATATAGAAATACAGTAGCCTTTAAGCATAGACATATCTCTTAATAGCTGGTTGCTAGGTGCAGCACCATTCTCTTTGCCACAGATTAATACTCTTTACATATCCAAGACAAAAGAATGAATAACGAATTCCCATTTGAGAAAAGTATTGAAAAACGTAAGGGAATAACAAGCAATATCTCAAAAAAAATGTATATGACATAAATTGTGTATTTTAACGCGATCTTCATTTATTGTGTAGTAAAATGTTGTGTATCTCTTATGGTTTACTAGTTATGCAAAAGTCGTTCACAATGAAGAATACTTTTGGAGACATTCCCAGAAAATTCAAGATATATTTTATTTGTCATGAAAATATCTTAAACATATGATATTTTAATCAAAATCATTAGAGCCATTTGGGAAAAATAAAATTTTCGAAAAATCTTCCATGTAAAGGGCAATCTGGGGTGGGGGGATTTTCTTGAAAACCTTTGTGTTGCATCTCTGGAAGATACTGAACCTAGATACCAAGTTTGGTGTTTATCCGACTGTTCGTTTCTGAGTTATGCTGTTCACAGTCACACACACACACACACAAACACACACACACGGACATTATTCCAAAAATACTTTTTTTGGATTCAGGGGGTCTCAAAACATATATTTCCGGTGAAATCTCGGTATCGAATTTTTGGGTGGAATATAATACTTCCCCTACTTACTATACGTAGTAGAGAAAGTACAAATGTACTCTTCGTATTAGAAATTGGTCATTATCTGCAGAGGAGAAGAGTAGCTTGTTTGCAATAGAAATGGATTGTTTAAGAGCTCTGCTAGGATTTATCGTTTAGAGATAATAAGAAATGAAACAATTAGAGAAATCATGAATATACATGGAAGGATACTAGATTATAACAAAAATAGGAATTAAAATGTTATGTACGCTTAAAAAGAATGGAAGAAAGAAGCATTATATATATATATATATATATTGTTTGAAGCACATAATCCTTCAGGCGTTTCTAGAAGAAAATTATGTCGAGTATGGGGATCTACCATTTCTTGATGTGCGTTGGTTGAAACTTTGGAAAAGTTCTATCACGCTTTGTCGCTCTAAAAATGACTTGTTGAATTTCTAGAATCTGAAGCCATATGCCAAAATTACCAGAAATAATGGATGAAGAATGGAATCAACATCTATTTTTCTTGTATGACATTTTGAGTCACTTAGATGATCTTAAATTACAGCTCCAAGAAACAAAATTAATTTGTTTTTCAGCTTATTTCTCACAAAAATGGCTTCAAAATGAAATTATGTTCGTTTGAAAATCAACGTGCTAAAGGGAATATGTCGCATTTTATAACGTGTCGACAGAGTATTCTATTCAGAATATCATTCTATAGTAGTTGGAAAATACAAGAAATACCTATCGCTTCTAAATGAGGAATTTCAGACAAGAATGCTATTGAGCAATGAAAATAAACTTTTAATTAAATTGGTTCAGGATCCATTTTCTGACGAAGCAGATCTACCTGTCGAACTCCGAAGGAAGTGCTTGATCTCCATTGTTCTGAAAACTATCGGGTGAAACATAGGGAGAATACTTTAAAAGAGTTTTATTCTATTCCTGATCAGGATACATTTAAACGTATGTTGGAGGCTACTTACCTATTATTTCGTATGTTTAGAAGCACATATGCTTGTGAACAAACATTTTCAGTCATGAACTTGAACAGAAACAAACAGCGTTCAACTTTAAAGAAGAACTGAACTAAAAATTCACATGGGTATTTTATTTAATTTTCTACAAGATCTTGGATTACGGAAAATGGTGAAAACCGGAACAGTGTACGACTTACCGTGCACAATTTGCACAGTATTTCACACACCGGCAGCGTACTGTGATGACGTGATACGATCAGTCAGCACTCTTGCAGCAGTTACCTCCTGCCGGAGTAGCTGATATGTCATAGCGGAATGTGTAGCCACTGAAGTGCTTTGGATACCCATGCTTTAAAAGTTCACTTCTTTGAACTCGCCTCATTATTTTATTTTCACCGTTTTCTCCTAAAGGTAATCCAAATCCATCATCCATTTCCTGCTTATTATTTTATGAAATGAGCCACTATATTACAAGGTATGTCACTTTGGTAGGCAACTCCTGATACAACATACTCTTATTGGAATTTGTATTCATTTACTTCACTCACTATTTGTGATACAAAGTTGTGTTTCCACTCACAAGTTTTTTTTCTTACACTTTTTTATGCACTCATGCTCCAACCAATTTAGAATATTCCCCGGAAATTCCGACTACATTTTCCCTCGGTGAAAATTATTCTAGAGCAGTTACATTATCTGACATACATACCGAAAATGAAAAATGTGTTCAGTTTTGGAATCTTATTAAACATTTTTATAACGGATTTTTGGCAAGATGCCACACATCAAATTCGTTATGTATATACAGAAATTTCTTTTCATCAAAGCTCTAATACCGTGTATCTGTCTATCAGGAAACAGTTTTATGAGCAGGTTTTTATTCATAGAAGTCAATAAGTTTTTGCATGTAGTCTTCTCAATATCACCACTTGTAATTCCTCTCTGTGCAATTCTGAAAACTAATATTTTATTTGTTGCCAAAGTCATTGTAGAATACTTATGTTACATATTTAGCGGAAACTCCTGGGGAGTTTTACTGTCCATCCCCACACACATATAAATTTGAATATTCATGACAATTGCAAAATTACTATTTTTTAACCAGGCCCTGTACAGAAGAGAAAACAAATTTGTTAACAAGTATATAAAAATATTATTCAGAAAAAATAATGGTTTTGTTACTTTTGAGAATGCCAAGAAACAGTTAAATGCCATTCCACGTCTCCGTGGTCAAGGGGTACCACGCTAGTCTCTGATTCCCGAGGTCGCGGATTCAAACTCGGTGGAGGATGATGGGCTCTTTTCTGGCGTAGAAGTCCTTAGCATGGCTTCCTTCGGAAGGGAAGTAAAGCCAGTGGTCCCGTGCCATAGATTTACAGCACGTAAGAGAACCTCAAGTCTGATAAAGAAGGCCCTCAATAAAATTTTCGGTCTTTTACGCCAAATATGAAATGGGACGCTAAGGACCACAGCAGTTAAAGAGCGTCCATAAGTAAAACTCAACTATTTATAAAGATACATACCTGAAGCTATGCACACATTACTTTTAAGATTTCCAGAGCAACACATAGGTGTGTCCATTGACATAATGAGTTATAATTTGTATTCATGCCCCTCTTGTGTTGGTTTTTCTTTCACTGACAGACCCATTATTTGCACATGTGTGAAAAATACTGAATAGCGCAAGGAGAGCATTTACCCACACAAACATAAAAACATATATTCTGGATGTACCTACATCACCTTCTTTGTCTTCACTGGATTTCATCAAATATTCATTCGGTTTATAATCTTTTTCATTTACAGCCGAAGATTAGCTTTGCTCATTCAGTCAAACTTTGGTTCAGATTAGTGCCGTTTATAGCACTAAAATTTCAGTTCTCAACTCGCACAGTACTATTTTAGCATCAATCTTTAACTTCACGTGTAAAGACTCAGTAACTAGTGTAGTTTCACTTTCTTGAGAGTTGCTTACTGAATTTTGATTAGGTGTAGCACTTGCTTTCCTTTTAAAAAAATTAGAGTTTCTTTTTTTTATGCTTTTCTAAAACTTTCGAAGGCACACATCTTTCCGTCTAGGGTTTTGACTTTGTCGTTCATTATTATTTTTATAAAATAAATTACTTTCTCTTGAACTGAATTCCACGTATTCTAGATTTTTGGTCGGCACAAAGTTTTTGAGTTTCATAGCAGTAACCTATTTGTTGTACACATGTCGATTTTTAACCCTATCAGGAAATGGCTAATAACCAACCTTTGTGTTTACACTGGAATTATGAACTAGGAAAGGAAAACTGTCCTACAATCACAAAATAACAACAGGAATTGAATGCAACGCAAGGCTAAATAATGCAAGTAGCAATGATTAGGGCGGCGCAATCCTAGCCATATGACGTTACCGTGAAGTGAGCATTAAACATAAAAGTGCTTCCAGAGTGAAAACGAGAGGTCATAGAACGACGCAGTTTTCGGCAGTCTTTTATTTTTAAAAGTCTTTAAAGTTTTAATTCTGTCCTCCTTTAAGTGTTGCTAGTTTAGCCATATTAAGAACGCCCACTTCAAACAAGATATCAAACTTTGATCACACAGTCACAACAAAGAAATGTAATGTGTCACATTGAACAGTTAAGAATAAGTGTAATATTCTCAGTGCAATTTTATGTTTATGTTTCAGTACTCTCATCACAATTTTTAGTAAACTTTATGTTTGTTTAAATGGTTTTTATTGTGAAATGTTGTAGCCATATATATTTGTAAATAATTTTAGTGTTATTTTAATTGAAACCCTCTAAAATGTTAATATAAATACTAATTTGTATTTACTGTAGAGTGTAGAGCTACTAACAAAACTATTAAGTTTAGCTGTAGTGCAATAATATAAGATTCAAGGTCTGAAGTGATGTGACTCTTGATCGGATGGTGAAAGTTGAGTTTGACCCTGAGAGAAACTAAGTTGTGCAGGTCTGCTCTAAATCCTAATTGTTCTTTTTTTCTTTCTTTTCTTTCTTCCGTAAGATTTCCCATTAACACCTCAGTCCATTCAGTCTTTATTACTTCTATGTCCGGCTTGGAACAAATTCGAAGAAACAAAAATGAACCAACAAGCAATTTCACTTTCGCTAGAAAACGAATGGAGGAGGATTCACAAACAGCTTGATGCATTTTCCTGCGACTGGTGTAAATAAGAGGAGATGGTTTAGCCGAGTATACCATAATTAGACTAAACGTTATAGAGGGAGGGGTGAGATCTTTATCGTTAAAGTTGAAAACAGTTCCAATATCTATATCAAACGTTTTTTCTGCAGTAGACATGGAGCTATTGCCGCCTTGAGTAGGGATATGGACTCTACGGGTTGCCGAATTGTGTTATAACGTGTAAGAAAGGGATTCTTTTGACAGAAAAATTATCAAGAACGAGGCTTATATTTAGATGTATTTGTAAATTTCAATAAGGCTTTTTGTGTACCTATAAGCACTAAAATATGAATAAAGCAATTACTGTAAATAATAATGATACCTACAACAATGTTATAGCATAATTTATACCACCACATAATTTAAAAATAGCATCCTTAAATAAATAGGCTATAATAACATCAATAGCTGTAATGAATTATAATCGCTCCACTCTTAAAACCCAACTGATGTAAACACATGACAACAGTAACTAGTCTGCGATACGCGGGAAACCAAAGCATACCATAACATAGAGTACCTTAAACAGGCATGATAATCTGTGATTTTTCAAGAAGTATGTTAATCAAACATATTTGGAAACCTTTGATTAATATGAAATTGTCAATAATATGAATAGTAACACTAAAGCAGGTTGTAGCTCCGTTTACTTCTGTGTGGTGTCGTTTACCTCTCTTCTGCATTCATACGATAATCATGAGCAGTTTGTTCCCCATAGTTGATACAAATACAAGCCTAAGGCAAAGGGATACAAAAATTGTTTGTGTACATTCAAGTTCAGTTCTAAGGCTGGATCGATTATAGCTAAGAAACCTTCCGTCTATCTTTTCGAGATGAGGAAAGTTAATTATCCATCAAGTGGCTAGAATTGCGCCAGAGCAGGGAGAAATGCGACACTTAGAGGAGGACCTCCACATTACGTTACCAACCTAATTTGGACCATCTTATATGTGCACATGTACCTACCTATTCATACATTGTGCTTAAACCTGATTGGATCTTAAAACATTTTACAAAATGTACTTGGTGGGAAAGAACCCATACTATTTGGATGCTTTAAGAACGGTTATGACAGCAATTCTGCTATTCTCCATAACACTGTGAAGGCATGTTGAGTAACAAATGATAAACTTTTCAAATCTATACATAACCTTTGAGCCCTAATATTCAGTATTTGGTGTGGCCTCCATGCGCTGCAATTAGAGCCGTGGCATTGAACCAAAACGTTCTGAATAAGTTCCTTAGGTTTTCCCTCTATGCAGTTTGCATTCGAGGCCACAAATCCGTGATAGTGGTTACTGGAGGACCGTGACGCACCAGGTGCCGACCAACCATATCGAAGGCATGTTCGATGGGCGACATGTCAGGCGAACGTGCAGGCCAGGGAAGCAATGATACCCGTCGCTCTTCGAAGAAGGCTTGTACATTCCTCGCAATATGTGGCCGGGTATTGCCCTGTTGAAATGTGACCTGTGGAGATGCCTGAAGAGTACCTCAGGCTCTACAACCACCGTTAGGTACCGGTTGCTGTTCAAAGTGCCCTGAATTCGTAGAGGCGAGATTGGGTGTTGTAACCAACGGCGCCCCAAACCATCACATCTGGTGTTTGTCCACTATGCCGCGCAACAATGCAGCCCTCCAGGTTGCGCTCACCACGGTAACGCCGGATACGTATGCGGCCTTCGCTGTAGAGCACGTTGAGGCGGGATTCGTCCGAAAAGACTACATTTTGCCACTCAGCACACCAGTGACGCCGTTCACGTGCCCATTGCAGTCGGAGGAGCTTATGGTTTCTGGATTATGGAAGCCGACGTAATGGCATGCTTGCAACCAGTCCAACCTGCAGCAGACGGTGACGAACCGTTTATGCAGACAAGTTCACACCTGTTGCAGTGCTCAAGCCAACACTGTGGATGAAGCTGTACGGTCCGTTATAGCCATGCGGACAAGATGACGGTCATCCTGTTGAAAAGGGATATAACACACATATATAAGAACTGTACATAGTAGTAATATAATTCACCAAGAAACATGTTAAAATATTCAACAACCAAGAATTGTACAAAGCAGATTTTAAGAAACGGGAGAGCTTTCTTCCAGGTGAAAGATAATTCTAAGTAGAGCCCACCTTTCACCAAGCTAATGAACAGGGAGCGGTAGCGGTAAGGAGAAATAGAAAGAGACAAATAGAGAAAAGAAAGATACGGAGATATTGAACCCGCTTCCCAACGCTCATGGTGACGCGTAAGCGCAAAACTTTGGAGTAGAATATTCTCATACATGTTGAGGTAACGCGGTCTGAGGACCAATTAGAAATGTCGTTACATTTTGAGGGGCAGAGGTAAGCGTCACTAGGCTCTGGTATATAAGGGGGAACAAGGCCCCTGACTTACACTCTCTTCTAGAATTTCGTCGACACAACGTTTTACGCTCTTGGCGACAAATGCACGTGTGTGTATATGGGTGGGAAGGCTTGTGCAATTATTTTAGGCTCCTGATCTATTCAAATGGTGGGATTTGTATAATGGGAAAAGCTAGCCGCCCACAAATGTTTAAATTGATAGTAAACCACGTTTATTAAGGCAAATGCCGTATATTTTTAATTTGCCTCAACCCACGATAACCCTGAGAACTAAGAATTAGCTATACAGGGAAAGATTAGGAATTGAAAACACAGCAGCCGACGAGCATCCATAGCCGCTGACAAGAACACTGCAGTAGATAGCATCAACCAGAGGACGCTTTCCAGATGCAACTGACCAACGATTTCCCTCTACACCGTGCTGTGGTCATGTTCCATGGTCCAGTAACCACTCTTTGCTGCGTACGACCTTCATCTATCCACTTATTGCACACACGCATCACTGTCGTAGCAGTGGACGAGTCGAAATGTCACGGTATGACAAACCCGCTTCCCGGAGACCGATCATTTTTCCCCGTTCGAACTCACTCACATGCCGCTATGGCTCCCTTTGACGTCGACGAGGCATACTGTCACTCAAGTTATTGTTTCCACCTTGTTTGACAGCTCTGCACTGGCTATACTGGGCGCAACACTGACCTCGTCGGACCGACACGTGAGGGCTCTGCTCGGCCTGCAGAGCCCATCTCTCTGCAAACGTAATCACTTATTGCTTCCACACCCTTCTACACTTCCACCAAGTTAGAAGTTATTCGAGAAATTCTTTCTTGGGTTGCAATTTTCACAAACGCAGTGTAGATTTCATATATCTCTGCAATTATTTGGGTCAGAAAAACAACTTCGTTGCCCTTTTTTCTTCCGCTTAAGAGAACTGTGGGATCGGAATCGGTTTCCTTCAGACCAATTGGACCAAGTGACCATGTAACCGTATGGATAGCACGTAATTTGCTGTAGTGTGGAACTATAGATATGCACTATATATATCTATTTTATAGTGATATATCATAGCTGTTCAGACAGGGTCGAATAAGAGTGACAGTAACTACTTGAATTAACAGTCATTATACGATAGTTAAATGCATATGCTACATTCTTTTTCGAAGAAAAAATATAAGTATATTTCATACTTACTTGTGATACGGAAATAACAACGCCCTTTGAGACAATGAAATGCTGTCATTGTAACTAAGGAAAAATGTGTTTCTTTCTTAGTTTTAATCTAAAACTATATACAGGTTATCTCGCTTAAAACAAGGAATTAATTCTAATTTAAAATATATTAGTAGAAGAGAAATAAATGTACGTATGTTTGGTAGCCAGTTAATTTATGTAACAATTGTTCTCATGGAGATTGACAAATGACTAAACAATAATTAACTGATAATACTGTAAGGGTAGAGATATGTGAACCACTGCACATAAAGTCGCGTGTCTCTTTGGTTGACAGAAACGAAATCTGTGAAGGACACAAACACAATTCCTTTAAAGGGTTTAATATTTGAAGATACAGTTCCATTTCTGACTGTAAGAGAATAATGGTCAATAGTATAAAGTTCAAGTAATAGTAAACTTGGCTACGGAAACTGACATTCTAAGAAAACAATTTGTAGTAATTACACTGAATGCATTCGAACCTGTTTTGTAAAAAGCCCGGGAACCTTTCTAATAGAAGTTCGTAAAACATAAAATCTGTAGAATCCCAGTGTTTAACCCGATGATTTGCCCGGCAGAATAGAAAATAGCATTAATGTCTTGCTTAGGGATACATGAGAGAGTTTAGACAACAGGCTTGACATTACCTTGCTACAAATGCTATTTATGTTTAAATTTGTTCAAATGCAAAATTTCAACTGTTGTTGTAACAAAACCTACTAAGTTTCAATTTTGAATGAATGATTTATTGTCTACTATGCACTTACATGCAATTTATACAATGTTTACAGTACAATGAAGACGCTTATTATTTATCTTCCCTTGTATTTAACATTTTGCTGTATATATAATGGAGAAATATAATTTTCTACTGTTTACGTTTTTGCTTTGTTACCCTTTTTCCGTATTCTCTCCAATTTGCTTCACATCTCTTTTAACCACTTTAAGCTAATTTTTCCTAAATATTTCCTGATTTCTCAATATATACATTTGATCTTGTATTAAAAATCTTCCTAACTTTTAGCTATATTGGTAAAATTTTCCATTTGTCTAGTATTAAATTCTCTCTTCATTTATCCGGGTCCTCGCATTCCAGAATTGCCATATAATCCATTAGATTTAGTACATCTCTCTCCCCTGCTTCTCCCTGTTAGACCACTTAAATTCATTATACCTGTCCTCGCCCATGCATACCCCATTCTGACCTCTTTATGGCATACTTTGATGTATTTTCCCTTTCCCCATACAGATTTTAAGTATCTATAGATTATTAATGATGCTTTTTCCTTGAAGCTGCACATGATTTCTTGCTTTTCTATATCCTCCACTCTTGTTCTAATTTCTTTGCAGAAACCCTAGCTTTTGTTGTTTCTTTCTGCCCATGTTTCCCCAATTCCTATTTATTGCAATTTTGTGTGTATGTTGTGCATCCAAGTTTCTTTTCCCCCCTTTCTCCTGTACAACCAACCATTGCTTTAGTATCTCATTTTCCTCCAATAGCTCTGAACCAGTATTTGACTGTCCTTTCTATCATTTTGCCTTTAGCTCTCACCTTCACTAGTTCTGCTTTTGCTACTCCATGTGCGAGCTTCTTGGTAATCCCAGGCTTATTTTGCAAAATCTTCCTATGTATATCATCTACATTTTCTCATCCTTTTTCCAGTAGCCATATCGCTGCTGCGTATAACATCCTACGCTTCAATTAAATAATTTCATTTAATATGTATAGAAATTTCCTAAATATATATACACACATACAAAGAGTGGACCATTTAAGTTGAGACTGTAAAATATCTCCAAAACTAGGCGATGTAGAAAGAAATACCTTTAATGAAAGTTGCTTGATAATATGGGAGCAAGTAAATGACATTATCCGTGTTTTCTTTGGAGGCGGTTACAATTGTTTTAAAATGGAAAGCTAATTAGGGTGAATTTAAGTCAATCCTAAAATGACCATCACGACGTCCTCCAAACAAAACACGACTAATGGCATTTGCTTTCTCCGATAATATCAAGTAACTTTTACCGGGGCATTTCTTTCTACAACGCTTAATTTTGGAGATATTGTATTATATATATAATTTGTCTGAATCCCCATGGTTCCGCGTTTACTTTAATTTTTTAGAGCCTCGGATAGGAACATTTTAAACAATGTGGGTGCAAGGCAACGTCCTTGACAAAGGATTTTATTTCCGATGAAAGTTTTATCGATGAGCTTGTTTACAATTTGCATATAACTCTTATTTCCTGAGTACAAATTTCTGACGGCATTTATTTAAATCTCCTGGACGCTAGTGCTTTTATGACCTCCCACTTTTTCATCAATGGAACGCTGTCGTATGCCTAATGAAGGTCAACAAATACTAAATGCGAATCTAGATTGTGTGCTAGTCCTTCGTCAGTCACTTGCCTTATATATTTCCTTTATCTATGCTTTAAGCGGGATGTGCTGTATAATGATATATCTATACGACGGAGGCTTTAGTTCATCAGCTCCTATAGTACCCTGTACATGTAAGATGTCCTTATGTGAAGTTATTAACTTTTACTATGCAATATTCCAGCCTTATATGACAAGCAGTTTAAATGTTATGGATAGTACAAATACTTATTATTGGCTTTTATATAAAAGTATCTGGCTCCATAGTTTTATTTTTTTTTGTTCTAATGTTACATTATGTCATTTATAAGGCCTAGATCAAACTTTACTATTCCTTTTGTTCTCAAATTAACGATTAATTAAACATTAGCAAATTATGCTAAAAAATTAAATTGAGTTTTATTTATGGACGCTCTTTAGCTGCTGTGGTCCTTAGAGTACCATTCTATATTGGGCGTGAAAGATTAATAATTTTGCTCAGAGGCGTCTTTATCAGGCTTGAGGTTCTTTTATGTACGGAACCACCGGCTTTACTTCCCTTCCGAAATAAGTCAGATAAAAGATTTTTACGCCCGAAAAAACCCATCGCCCTCTGACGGGTTTGAACCAGTGACCCTGGGAACTAGAGCGTAGCATGGAAACCACTAACCACGGAATATGACGCGAATTATGCTCGTTTTAATTTTTCGAGAAATCGGAAAGAAATAGCCAATAAATGGTTAAACTCATAATTACCAATATTGATACAAACTCGTGCTAAATTATAATAATGCGTACATTTCAAATCATTGTGATAAAAACTGCAACAAAGATTTCCTTTTGGATATAGAAAACTGCTTCCTGAAAATTTTTTTTTGGTGTGATACATTCACGTGACTTTCTCTACCCTCTATCGTTTAAAGTGTGCATACAAACTATTCTTACTAAAGTTTATTTTTCTATCTAGTACATTTTAATTCAACTAAAGCTTTGTAGAAGTAGCTACGTTACACATTTCGTTATAGATACTAAAGGAACAGCAATAGTCAAATGTTTAAATTTTTTTAATTTTATTATGATCGATTAGTATACATGCTTTACAGATCTCTGTGAATAACAGAATACAATAAATGATCATTAACACTTAAGACAAATGTGGCTCCTTTTAACTATGAAATATTGGTAAACTATTGTATAATGATTAAAAGTGATAGAGAGAAAATAAGTGTAGTTAGTGATTGGAGTCATCGAAGTTACTGAGTAGGAGATTCTGTGGTAGATTTCTCTTCAGGAGGGCTGGTGGGTGCGTATGCCGATGTTATTCGTCACAGCTCCTGGATCTTCTGGCAAGTGTGAGAAGAAGCGAGAGGCGATCTTAATTATAAACTGGTGAACAGGAAGGAGACTGAGTTGTTGATGCAGCTGTTGGTTCCTGACACACCAAGGAGCATTAGTAGCCATCCCCAGAAATCTGCTTTGGATCACTTGTAGACAGCGAGGTGAATATACCTAGCAGTGCTCCAGACTGTAAAAATTCGACTTGAGCTTGCTACTTGAAAATAAAATCACATGCCCAGCATCTTCGCTTCCACCGTCATACGCCTGGACCAGCATAGAACGGTGTTGTTACTGAGCCAATGTTTTTAGCCGATGATTTGGCCAATCCCGCAGCTGCTCTTACGCGAAATAAGGAGCTACCCACCTGCCTCCTGGGAGCTGGCACGTCAGCACGAAGAGGATAGCTACTAGACGACGAGAGCACGGGACACGGCAAACTCGCGAGTAGGGGGACGTTGTATGCGTCATGTTTCTGTCTTGTTCAAAAGTGTATTCTCAAACATTTTGGAAACTAAATTCAGAAAATATCTGATCGTGAGTGCAGAGATAGAGAGATATAGAAATACAGAAAGAAAGCACAATTGAACAAGAGAACAGTTTAAAACGTATACATTCAATATTGTAAAGCTAGAATTAGTTCTCAAGCGGAGAGTAAAATTGTAAAGTCAAGTTTAAGTTGTACAAACCTTTAGTATGTCAAGAATTGTATTTGAAGTGCTATCGAACTTTCAAAATGTTAAAGCCCGTATGTAAAGCTACAGTTTATCTGTTATAATGAAAAGGTTTATATACTTCGTGTTTGTTAAAAGTAGTTATAAGATTGTGCATTTTGCATCAAGTATCGCAAGGGAAATATACTAATAGTATCTCCGCAGAAGGAAATGTTACAAGACAAAGTTATTAATAGATTGTAACGTCAGGAAAATAGTTGTATTAAATTACGAAACCTCTTGTTGGGATTTGTGAATTCCAATTTCCAGTTATTTGCAGTCAGATCCCGTACCTTTCCCAACACGTTGGCTTCCATTTGACATAGTTAAAAGTGAAAATAGGGACATACCTTGTAATTTACGAGCAATGTTGAAGTACTGGACCAACACCTTACAAGATCAGAAGCATATGTGAAAATGGATAGAACAGAGAATTGTAAAGTAGAAAAGAGATTCAAGACCAAGAGGTGTATGTTTATGAAACAGTGGATAGAGTCTGGAAAGTCTTCCGGATGCTAATGAAATAGGGCGATCGATATGTGAATAGAATAAAACAGTATCATCGATGTATAAAGCTATGAAACTGGGGGCCAAATCAGGAAGATCGTAGGTGTAGATGCTGAACAAGATCGGAGCGAGTATCGACCCCTGTGGAACTCCTGCTTTAATAGAGCGCCAAGACGACCGAATACCACCAATACATCCACAGAGGTGAGTTCTGATGAAAATGCAGATGGAGTGAGTAGATATTGAGAAAGGCCGAAACGATAAAGTTTGAGGATTAAGCCCTCGTGCCGTACTTTATCGAAAGCCTGCATTACGTCTAGGAACAGGGCCGTTGTGTGCTGACAATTTTCAAAACCATGAACTATTGTTTGGGTTAAACGATGCGAAGTAGAATTTTTTGAATGGAACCCGAACTGGAAGTCTAGAATTATGTTGTTCTGAGAGACATATTTAAGGAGATGTCGAAGTATTACCTTTTCAAGGAGTTTGGATATCGTCGATAAAAAGTAATTGGACGATAGCTACCAGGATGATTTTTATGCTTGTTTGGCTTATGGAATACTATGATGTGAGCAAACTTCCAATTGTTTGAAATGTAACCACCTGGGAGACAGGCAAGATGAATGATAAGTCAGCAAGTGCTTTACTTGTCAGGTTTTTTAGGACTACATTAGGTAGCAGATTGTATCCTGGAGATTTTTAAAGAGGAAAATATCCAATCAAATACCGTAGTTCCTGGGATGTCGAGAAGGAAATTTTGTGTTGATCAGTGGGTTGATGTCGAAGAGCATGGACTTCTTGTTCAACGTCTCCAGTAGTAGCATAAAATAAAGGTGGATTTGGAGTGAATGTCTGTTGTAGTGGGAGGCAAGAATGTCACATTTACTTCAACTTCTGTAACAAGACCATTACCAGTAGAAAGAGCCGGTATGAGAATTGGCTCACAAAGAAGTCGCCCATAGAGTGTAATCACGGGGTTGAGATGCTTGCTAGCTGACGTTGACGGGTGTAAAGGTGATGGCGCTCGAGTTCAGCTTCCATGGGAGTGTTAACCATTAAGACGCCAAGGGCGTCTTTCCTATTTCCATTGCCGATGGACACTTCTGTTCACAAATAAAGTGTAGGATGGCAGCTGCAAGGAAGCGGCTAACGGACGCCGCTTTGAGTAGATTTATTATTTAATACATATATTAAAATGTTAAATTAAAATGAAAAAAAATCAAATTAATAAGCTGCTTGTAATGTTGAGTCTAGACGCGTATGAAATAGTTCCTATTTTACATAACTATTAATAAGTCTTGGAGCTATGTGTAGTATGTTGGGAGTGAGTGGAAAAGCAATCAAGATTGGGCAGTGATCGAAATCAAGTTCTGCTAAGGTGGTTACAAATGCTGGAAGATGTAAATTTCTGTGAATCCCAGTATCAGGAATATCGGGAACGGAAAGCGGATTGCTGGGTTAGTAAGTAGGAGCTTAGACGGATAATCCGTATGTATTCAATACGTTGTAGAGATGTCGGCCATTGGGATAAGTAGAGAATGTAAGCCACCTTGCCGCTGATGTTGTTGTGAGATGCGTTGTTTGAGTTTCACGTAGTGAGGACATCCCCAAAAATTTACGGCATGATCTTGTCCACAGTTTGCACATTGAGGTGGAGTGATGGGTGGTTTTCTGCACTTGGAGAAGTGGTGATCGTCATGATATCGCAGGGGCCGTGACAGTAATTTAAAGTGTGTCCATAATGCTGGCAGCGAGTGCACTGCGGCAGTTCTGAATTATGGTGTCGATGTTCAACTTTTACAACACTGTACATCAACAGTGTAAGATTAAGAATAGCTCTTCCCTCATCAATGTTTGCAAGTTCAATATCACAGATAGGAGAGGGTTGCTTATTTATTCCGAGAAGACGTGTAACCTTTTCTACTGGATACTTTAAAGAACAGAGTTCGTCATAGATTTCTTGATCGCTGAGAGAACACGGGAGATTAAAATAATCACTGAGACAATTTTATCACCATGGTTTATATAAGTATAATAATCCTTGTTAATGGAGTTAAAGTATGCAGTAACGCAGCAAAAGTCGGTTGACGTATAAAGATATACGTTTATAAGCGCCCCATGGAGTTCTGTGTGAAAATCAGATAGAACACGTCTGATTTTTTATACCCTGCAGAAATAACTAATAAGTTTGTATATTGTGTATGGATGTGGGTGGAATTTTCTCTTTGGGTGCGGTAGCAGAATCAGAAGTTTCCTGATCACAATCATTGTTATCAGATAGTGTATGGAAGCTTATACTTATCGGAATAGATTATGATATTGTAAACCATGGCTTGGTGAGGGTGGCGCTATACAAAGCCGTTTGTTTTGACTCCCAGAATGAGAGGTCGGAGAACGTTGATCTCGTACACTTTGACGAGCTGACAAAATCATTATCGTCGTCTTCCTGTAGATTATTGTCAATTAAATTAGATGGGTGTGATAATCGTAATTGAGCAGGCCGGAGTATTCGTTTACTTACAGGAGTATCAGCCGTCGCATCAGAGGCAGAGCCGTGTGAAGAAGTTTGTTGCAACGTATACGATGTTTGTTGAGGTAGGTAAGATTGAGCTGATGGCACTAATTATGTGGGGTAGAATTGGAATTTTCTTCTAAAGTGGTGTCATTATATACCGCATAAAGTGCAGATCTATGAGTTAGACGATATCTTCAAGCTGGAGAGCTATCATAGAAGTAGTAAATAAAAAAACAAGAATAAACTAAGCTGAATTTAGACACACAATACGGAAACACAAAAACACAGAATTGCGTAATGCGGGATTCTGCTAACACTAATGAACGTTCCACACCAATGAAATGAAGTCTATATATCCACTAATACTAATAAAACTTTAAAACATTTCGGATAACTAACAAATAATTGCACAAATATGGATCAATGTATTAACTTCGACTGACGATAAACAGATAAATTATCTCGATTAAGAACTGGGCGTCATATGCCGGCCTTAAAATTCTCTACTGTTTCCATGCAATCGCGAACAACAATGAATGCTGACATGACTTTATTTCTTTGTCATTCTCTTAAACAATTCGAATCTTAAATATCTCATAAATGGCTTATGCCACAAAAGACTTACTTGACATAAATTGTGTGCTTTAAACAGATCTACATTTTTTGTTAGTAAGTTTTCGTCTATCGCTTAACGTTTACCAGCTATATAAGATTATACAAAACTCCTTCAGAATGAAAAGGACTTCGTAGGCTATTCCCAGAAAATTCAAGATATGCATTTTATTTGTGATCTAAATATCATTAATACTGATCAATATCGTTAGATCTAATTTTTAAAACATCCAAAGTTTAAAAAATGTTTCATGTAAAGGGTAGCTTGGGGTTGGGAGATTAATCTCGAAAATCATCGTATCGTACCGTTGGAAGATACTCAAAATAAATACGAAGCTGGGTATTTACGCGAATTTTGGTTTTTGAGTTATGCTGTTCACACACACATACATTACGCACACGGATCGTTTTCTAAAAATGCTTTTTTGGATTAAGAAGGCTTCAAAACATGTATTTCCGGTAAAATTTCGGTATAGAACTTTTGGGGGAATACAATACCTCCTCCACCATGCACGTGGTAGTTAAAGTAAAACAAACTGCTTCAAAATAAAGAATTTTCTAAAAGCCCGGCAGCTTTAGTTTTAACTGAACATTATTAGAGCCTTTAAAAATCACAATTCATGAAAAATAAGTTATTCGTATAGAAACGCCATTTTTTTAAAACTAACAAAAAAATTGAATGTTTTGTAAAAAATTACGTACTTTTATCACATTGTTCACTCAATAAAATTACTTTTTACCTAAATGAAAGCGTGTTTTAAAATGAATCTCTCGCCTTGATACAGCACGCATCTTAAGTTCAATGTAAGAGACAAAGCAACCTTTCTCAGGGCTGCTATTAATGATCTTATAGTACTGGGATATGACCGCATAAAAGCAACAGGTTATTAAAATTGTGCATCAAAATTAACAATACGTAAACAGAAACGCAAAAACTGATAAAATACAGTGAAGAGAGACGTAGAACGGAACACTTTTGAAGTACCGTTGTACAAAACATTTCTAATAGGACCTTTATGCCAAAAGAGCGAATTCTCTTTCTCTTTATATTTATAAGAATAGTGGCACAGTTAAAAGTAATAAGGTCCCAGTTCTTGGGAGAGGTAGATGACAGTTTGTTTTATAAATAACAATTTTTACTTTCTCTACTACGTATAGTAAGTAGGGGAAGTATTGTATTCCACCCAAAAATTCGATACCGAGATTTTACCGGAAATACATGTTTTGAGACCCCCTGAATCCAAAAAAAGCATTTTTGGAAACATGTCCGTGTGTGTGTCTGTGTGTGTGTGTCTGTGTGTCTGTGAACAGCATAACTCCAGAAACGAACAGTCGGATAAACACCAAACTTGGTATTTAGGTTCAATATCTTCCAGAGACGCGACACGAAGGTTTTCAAGAAAATCCCCCCACCACAGACTAACCTTTACATGGAACATTTTTCAAAAATTTTAATTTTCTCAAAAATGGCTCTAACGATTTTGATTAAAATATCATATGTTTAAGACATTGTCATTAGAAATGAAATGTATATCTCGAATTTTCTGGGAATGTCTCCAAAAGTGTTCTTCATTGTGAACGACTTTTGCATAACTGGTAAACCATAAGAGATAGACAAAATTTTACTACACAAAAAATGTAGATCGCATTAAAATACACAATTTATGTCATATACATTTTTTTTGAGTGAACCGTTTTCGAGATATTGCTTGTTATTCCCTTAAATTTTCCAATACTTATACTTTTTCTCAAATTCGTTATTCAATTTTTTTATGTCCTGGACTTGCAAAGAGAATGGAATGCGCCACATAGCAACCAGCGCTTAAAATATTTGACTATCGCTTAAAATCTACCATACTCCCCTTGCATCTACAAGAAAATTAGCAATAAGATTAACATCTCGATATCTCGATTAACATGAAGCATATGGGGAATAAGCGTTTGTAAAAATAGTTTGTACAAGAGTAGAGAAAGTCAGTGAGTGTAACACATCAGATTTTTTTATGGTGTAATCTGCTATCATCTGGCACTGTGATGATGTATATTCAGGGCTAAATGTTCATTTTGTCACTGTTCTTATCTTTTTATAATACAGAATACACCTGTTATTCATCTAACTCTCATTATTTTACAGTGGCTCAATTGCACCATAGCTTGTTTTGTTTTTCATTTTTTTTCTGATATCTAAGGCACGAAATATTTTACCGCGCTTTTAATAAAGTAATTCACTATTTTGATTCTGAGGCAGTATTTTTAACACTTAAATGATTTCAATCAAACTGTATAATATAAAATATAATAACAACCCACCTTAAAGCAATATGTGTATGTAACAATATATAAAAAGTGTATTTTACAGTCATTATGTATGTTTATATTATGTACATGTTCAATAATGTTATGTGGATGTATTACGTAATTTAATAATGTAAGAGCTGTGAGAATAATAGGTCAAAAGTTGCTAACAATGAGGTAACAATGAGGTAACCTTGAGGCAATAATGAATTAGAAAGTTTAATAATGCTACTGGCAATTCTTGGAGCAACAATAATGTAATTTTTGAGACAGTTTATAAAACAGCCAATCAACAACCAGAAAAAAGCTTAAGTTAAATAAAAGTATACTATTGGAGTAGGAATAGCCAATCAGAATCTGAAATGGGGCAAATTGTACAAATTCAGAGTTCAGTTGCTTGTGGACTGCGTTCCTAACCGGACGCGAGACGCGTTCTCGAGAAGTTTAATACATATTCAGTGTGAGACAAAAATAATTTACGGGTTATAAAGTGCAAATAATTAATAAAAGAATCTCACAGCTCTCTATATCAGTGAAGTGTTATTTAAATCGTGTCAAGGATTAATAATGTAGTGAAGTAAAAATTATAATCTGTGTAAGCCTAAATTCGTCAGCCGCACCTCGCCTTGTTAAGATATTCATGTCTCTACAAAATAATACTGACGTAGCCGAGGCAAACATAAATATATAATATTTAAAGAAACAGTAAAAATACAAAGTTAATATTTTAAACTGGGGCGAAGGCTACCGGGTATACGTGCGGTTGCAACTACTTCAAGTTCGGCTCCTCCTAAAATCACCCTTCCTCAATTCCCCAGCTGAAATGTCGTACCAAGTTTAACAATTTGTTGTTTCTAAGCTCTTAGATGCTGCTGGTTTTTTCACGTTTTATTTTTGCGGAAAAAATAAGGTTATGTAAAGAGAAATTAAAATTCTAAATAATGTTGTTAAAGCAGAGAATTATTTGAATAATTATACTGAATACCCAGAAACTCAGTAAACAATTAAAACATAACTCTGGTAGAAAATCTAGGAATGGCATCATGAACGATAACAGAAAGAGCAGCACCAGAGACATAGCAACAACACAGAATGCGAGTCATATGACATTCTGGAGAATCTTAAGCGGACAGCTGCTTTCTCCTTTCACTTTTAAATAATCCAAGTTCTTAGGGAGGCTGACTTTCGACAAACATCATTACTTTCTCTACCACGTACATAAAGAAGGTAGAGAAGGTATAGCGTTCCACCCAAAACTCGATACCGAGATTTCACCGGAAACACACGTTTTGAGAGCCTCTGAATCTAAAAAGCAGCATTTATAGAAAAAAAGTCTTTGTGTATCTGAACAGCACAGCACAAAAACGAAAAGTCGAATACGTACCAAACTTGGTATTTACGATCAGTACCTTCCAAAAATGCGACACAAACCTTTACAAGAAAATCCCTCCACGCCAACCTACCGTTTACATGGAACATTTCTCAATTGTAATTTCCAAAAAAAAAAAATTGTGGCATAAGGCATTTCTGAGATATCCGTTGTTAAAGGTTCGAATTGTTCATTCCTGGGTTATTCTCTTTAAGTCCTGCCAATATTCCGTCGTTTCTCGCGATTGCATGGAAACAGTGTGGCAGTTTAAGGCTAGCATATAGCGTCCAGTTGTTAAACATTTGACTACCGCTGCTCCCTTTGTATGTGTAACGATATATATAATATAGCTATTTCAGCGAAGGTTTATTTCGATTCAAATGAAGTAGATAGAAAATTAAGCTTTCGTAAGAGAAGTTATGGTCTATGGACAACTTGCCCGAGCATGATTTCAAATAATTACTTAAATTACCAATTATCTCCACCGAACTATAAAATAGTCATAAATAAAGTCACTAGTTAATGTTTAACTGCCATCCCTAACTTCCCCACGTGCTCTGCTGCCATTTTGAAACGTGTGTTTCTTTCCCAAGAGGCAGTAGATTAAAGTAGGAATAATGGCAGATTACTATTTGGTAATATATTACATAAATTAATTAATAAGCCGAATTTCTTTCATTTAATAAGTTTACACTTCTATTGCAATACACAATACCAATTTCAGAAACCCTTATTCTTACACAATTCCTTTAAATTCCTTACGCCAATTTACCATTAATTTAAATTACAATTACTACATACTTGCTTTCTGCTCTCACATTTACTATATATTTCAGATTTAAAACACCAACAAGTCTATATTTCGCACGATCACTCTTTTCCGGTTAATAACTACTAAAGATAATTTTGAATAAGTTTAAACCAAAAGGAATTTATAAATTCTATCCGAAATGCTTTCTGTCTAAACGTTGCCCTGCTGTTTTCCTCGTGAAATTCCTCACCGTCGAAGAAAGACTAACTTCACCTTCGTTCACTGAACGGTGAACAGAGCTGAGACTAAGCGGCGCCTGCGCAGTCGACGGTCACATCCCCAGACGTACTACGTGAATCAAATTAACTGTTGCCCTCTCTTCTTGGTCTTGACTTCTCCTTTGCAAAAGCACCACCATACTCATTTGACCATTCTTCACGGAGACGTCAACCTTCCGTTAGTGCAGACTGTAGTCGCCTGAAGTAGATTTCTCCGGGGGAGGGTCAATTTGGCACAATACCCACTAACAAATGATATAGGGTAGCGAAGAATGCAACACTTCGGATTGTTTTATTTTGGAACACACAAAGTTGGATGGTAGTAATAAACAGCATATAGAGTTTTGACGGTTTCAGTCCATTTTGGCCCTTAAGCGACAATACTGATAACAGCCGAACAGAATGGGGAAGTTAAAATAAATGCTCTAGTTAAACTTCAGGTGGCCTACTCAAATAACATTCAAGCCACATTAGAAGATCCTTTCTGTGGGTCAAAGTGCGTATTTCAAGGATACAACTAAAGCCACACACGTATTCCGTATGCCAATCACATACGTTGTAAGAACTGAAAAATGGGAGGACCGATATTTTCTGTCCAATGGGCAGTTGCATATTATGTTTTGAATAGAGAGAGACAGATAGAGAGAGAAAGGAAAATATCTGTGACTCAACTAAATTTCCTGCCTAGTATAGAGGATAGGACAAAGGTCGACAGCAACTACGTGATCCGTTTCACTATTGAACTAACAATGTGGTGATTTACTAGCAGATCACACCAGGTTCGTTATCCAACTATTGATTGTAATGAACCAAAGAACATAAAACGAAGCGCATGTTAAATTACTGAATTCCATGCCTGCGTCCGATGCTGCGTTCTACAGCAGTATTATTAAATTACTGAGGTATCGTCCTATTCTGTAAACTCTACACACAAGGTGTGTAATAGTATATTGCGATGCAACTGTGATAAGTGCATCTTTGGAGAAGGAGAAAGAGTTTGACATTAAGAGACGAAGTGATGTATTTTCCACTTACAATATTCTCAAATGTACTTAAGGCAAATGTATTGCATACTATTTTTTCGACGATAGTCAATAGTTAGAAATAATACTTACGCGTAAATAAAATTAATTACTACTAGCTGTTTAACATTGTGGATTCAGTATCAAGTTCCCCAACTTTTAGGTCGATGGCGGACTGGTGATCGATTATCCATACCTGATTGTTAGCCTTAAAAAAGTCAATAATTAGCAAATAAGTATCAGCATTGCGTGATAAATCGTAAGTAAACATCAACGAATAAAAAGGAAGTAAAGCTAGAGGTAAGACTTAAATGGTAAAATTAAATTATAAAATCACATGCTACTCCATGTCCGCAGTAATATTTATGTCAAAAGATACAGGATTTAATAAATTTCATGCACAGACATGCAGTAAAATACGCTCTGTTCAATTATGTTTTAGCTAGTGAGGGTGGCTAAAGCTTTAGCTGGTTGGAGGGTACACATTATGCTGAACTCGTGCCGTGCGAGATACGTAGAGTGTAAAACAGCCGACAGATTTTCACTATCTCGCGTCTTTTACCCCTTACTTGCCTTAGACCTCCTTCCAGTAGTTAAATCTCTACCTGCTTGGAACAGCTCCCCCGCGAAAAAGTCACTATATAGATCGTGTAATCAGAGGCAGGTAAGTAGGTTAGGTTACCAGCACTGAATGCTGGAAATTCAACATTCAACACAATACAATAAAGGGGAAGTGAATCACAAACTATTTTTTAATCTTAGGACACGCACACGTGGTTCAGAAAAAAAGGTGCCTTTCCTGGCTTAAGAATTTAATCAGTTTCTGATAAAGAGCTTGTTTTTTTTCTGTGTTTTTGCTTAAGTACTTTCGCGAGGTTTAGAAAATAACCTCGGGCGCAGAAGTCAGCGCCTAAACAACTGAATCACCCAGTCCAAAACTCTGTTAAACATAGCGTGAGAGAACAGAATGGTTGAAGTACCATCCATATGGCAGACACATTAATAATTGCGAAAACATCACATTTCTTCGCACACAAACGTGAACTTTAAACGTTGAATTAGATACATTGATACATCACTCTTATCAGTGCTAACAAGGTCAACGTTTCAAACACTTGGAAAAAAATCTAATGTGTTGTACTCACACGACTTTCTCTACTCGCTCTTGCAAACGCTTATTGTTCTATTTATTTCATGTTTGTTAATCGAGATAAACATTTGCAGAAATTGTCTTATAACATATCTTCTTACAGGTACAATAGGATTAGATGAATACCGTAGGCTTTAAGCCATAGTCAAACCTTTTAAGAGCTGGTCGCTATGTTTTGAAATTCCGTTTTCTTTGCAAGGCCAAGAGAAAGAAAAAAATATGATGTTACATTCACATGAGCTACTCTAACCTCTATCGTTTATTAGGGTTATACAAACTATTAGAAAAAAAATATATTTAAATTTCTTAAAGAAACTACTTCTAAAATTGTATCCTTTGAATAAAATTCAGCTAAAAAAAGCATTCCTTCTTATTAAATCTTGTTTTTTATCTAAAATTTTTTTATCCAAATAAACCTTTGCAGAAATAGCTAAATAACACATTTCATTATTGAAACAAAGGCAACCGCAACAGTCAAAAGTTTAAGAACTGGACTCTATACGGTGGCCATAAAATTCCCTATGTTTCACGATTTAGGCAAAATAAAAAATGCTTAGGTTTTAAGGAAAAAATAAAGATGAAAGGACGACTAAAATAAATATGAGACTCAATAATAATAAAAACATTAAATAGAAAATCTAGTAAAACATGTTGACAATAACGGAGTGAGATAGCTCCGCGGTAACGTGTGACATTCGCATTCCAGAGATTCGAGGTTCAAATTCCATCAGGACCGTTCTCCCTGACTGAGGTTTTTTCCATGTTTTCCTCACTTCTCATAACTGGCAATACTTGGGATGTACCCGAACATTTCCTTCCTAGAATTCCTTTTCACAAATATTTCATTTCATTAGCATCAATAACCACTGCCTGTAGTACTGTATGTATTAACAACGGACGTTAAACACTACTAAAACAAACATGATGATAAAGCATCCGCCTGATAATGACATTCTGTTGACGTAGTTTTATTTCTATGTAGATGTTTCCATGTAGATCAGTAATTGAGTGTTATATATTTCATTAAGATATAACCTAACATCTATGATAGAATTATAAAGTCAGCAAAACTTTCAATCTGCTAATTAGGTTTTCTATAATTTTTGTATGTGCATAGAAACACCTCCTAAGCGACTGATATCTACAGCCCTTTACACCTGGTATACTGCCTAGTTCAATCTCCTCTTCATCCGGATTTTATAGATCAAGTCAAGGTAGAAAATGAAACAGATCATGGAAAGATAGCATCACCGTTTATTTACTAGAATGTTTTACACAGAATGCATCTAAACTGGTATCCAGAAATTTAGGAGCGTATTCCTAACATAAAACCACTACAAGCTCAAATGAACATGGGTCCAAAAATCCTACGTTAGGGACTTATGAAAGGAATTTATTGTAGCCACTCCTATTATGTAATTCACCTCAACCTTGCATTTTTACCCAATTTCTACTTTACAGCTGGCCAAAGCATGTGTGTTTTTTCGTCCGATTATCTTTTGTACTGTTTTGTGTTATTCAGAGTAACAGCCTTTACTTTACAATGCAATTCATTGATTGTGTGAAATGACGTATATGCACTAACTATTTGTATGGCCTAGCAGGTGGGAACGCGAAAACAGAATGCCAATTTTATGCAGAAAGGTACCTGAGGTATGTAAAGCGCTTACACAACTCCACCAATGCTTGTGAGAGATGCATTTGAATGGAGAGATTCATATGTTACGAGCCCACAATAGATACGAAGCTATGCGCTTGAGGAATGAGTTCTTGGTACTGTGAACGAAACGCCAAGTAATACAGGAAGAATTGCGAGAAGGGAAGCCGTTAGTCATATGACCATCTGGAAAATTCTAGATGAAAACCTTCTGTCCCGGTATCACCTTCAACAAGTGCAAGGGTTAAATACAGTAGGCTTTCAGACAATAATACGGTTCTGTCAACGCCTTTTACATCTATGTGTTGTGCTCATGCAATTCTTAGCATTTATTCTATTCACTGATGAGTTTGGCTTTATACGAGATGATATTTTCAATTATCATATCAATCAAATGTGGGCGTATGAAAATCCTAATGAGGTACGACAGGACGAACATCGACAAAGATTCAGCCTAAAGGTGTGGGGTGGAATCATTCACGATCATCGTATTAGCCCCTACTTCTTCCCGCAATGTCTTACGTATAGTCGAGTTCAGGAAACGTGGCGATGTTTTTGGTCTCCTATAGTGTCCCTCTTTATTTAATGCTGGCAGAAATTCCTTGTCATCAGCGTTCCAGCCCTGAGTGAGACAATCTTTTATTGGTTTGAATTCAAGTCCGACTCATACGCATTAGCCTATGACAAACTTCAGACCTAGGTGAACGGCGAAAGGAGAGGCATACGGAAACATTTCACATGAGTAGCTGAAAGGCATGCTTCGCAACGACGGTCCACATCAGCCTCTGTCATCATAGGTTCGTCTCCAATTCGTTGATTTCAAAAAGTCTCGCTCAAACATTAACCTATGATCACAGGTAGGTTTCGGGCTCAAGAGAGAAGGAAAAGGGGAGAGTAAAACAAACATAAGTGGAGTTCTAGAACCAGTAAGGGGCGGGGAGTGCGTGCGGCAGAGTCGGTTTTCCTTACTAACTTACACCACTGTGCATTATATTGACACGATTTCATGCACTCGACTGTGCCACAAACGTACCCATGGTTTCTCAAAATGATTGCTTCATTTACTTGATGATATGCCTCTAGACATTGTACAACGAATATGGTTATGTATTATTGTGTTCCACCTTTCACCTTACTTTACTCTGATAACATGGAAATGACACTTGTCAAACGCATCACATGTACCATTATCAATAAACCCAAATAACTCCCTAAAGAAGAGTTTTCGAATGCATATTCACCTGAGCTTTTAGTAATGTTTTATTATACTTCAGGACACCAGTTTAAACACATCCTATTTAAAACCAATTATACAGGATGAATCAGAACCCCTTCCACAAACTTTCAGAGATTGTTCAGGAATGCCTTAGGGTGTTTTGGTATAAAGGACCCACAGTCTCCGGCGGCTCGTTACAGAATAATTGCATTTCGCTTGGTTTCTTACCCCAATTAGCTTTGTATTTGTATTGCACAGAAAATACTGCCGAACAGTCCAAATGTCGACTATATGTGCTGTGTGTCTTGTCTGTAAACAAATTGTTTCCATTCGCTCACGGTATCTGCTGTTGACAACAGTAATGTCCTCAAGTTTGAAATCATAGTGCTCGGTTCTGTGTAGGGTTTTGTTTTTCCGGCAATATTAGATGTGTGTTAAGCGATACATAGCAGTAAGGATAGGTTTACTGATTATGCTCTTCGTGTATGCGTTCAGTGAATTGATGACACGGGGTTGATGACAAACCTAACGCTAGTAGTCGGCACGTTCCATGAGCTCTGAACACAAAACAATTAACTGTTTTGAGAGTCGTACATGAACAACAATTACACTCATATAATCCACAGAAGGTGCAGTTATTGCAGCTAGCGGATTTCCCATTTCGAGTCGATGTTGCAAATTGTTTCCTACAGGAATGTGCCGAAAACCACAATTTTCCTACTTTGATATTATTTACAGACAAGGCCAAGCTTACAAGAGAGGACATGTTCAACAGCAGAAATAGCCATGCATGGGATTATCCACACACACACACACACACACACACACACACACACACACACACACACACACACTAGTGTGTCAATCCCATCAACAGTGGTTTGCTGTGAATGCTTGGGATGGTATTGTCAACGATTTTGTGATTGGACCTTACGTACTTCCTGATAGACTGAACGGAGTCATGTAAACTTCCTTCAAAATGTCCTCCCATAGTTCCTGGAAGATGTGCCCCTGAGAATTTCTCACTTCATGTGGTTTCAACATGCCGGGGCGCCGGCAAGCTTTGCACTCAATGTTAGGAATCACATTTAGGTACAGTTTGAAGGACAATAAATTGATCGCGGTGGTCCTGTTCCATGGCTAGCTGGTCACTAGACATGCCACAATTGACCACAACTTCTGGGGGCATGTGAAGAGCCTAGTTTATGAGACTCCGGTCGATACTCGCATAGACCTGGTTGCTAGGAGTATCGCAGCCGCAGAAGTAGTACGCCAAACTCCTGGAATGCTTGGGCGTGTAAGACAGTCAATGGTGTGTCACTGCACACTCTCACGTGATCATGGTGGTCGCTATGTTGAACAATAGCTGTTAGGGAACAGTTCTGCAACAGTTAGGCAACAGTGCCGTATTGTACACAGACAAACCAGATTGAATTCTGTGCCAAAATTACACGTGTTTCGTCGTCTGCGGGATATTGTATTACTCTGTGTTGTGTTGGCGTTTTGGTTATTGCATGTTATACAGATTCTTCACGGTTGTGAAGGTATTTTTACAGAAACAAGGGTGTTGGGGTAACAAACCGAATAAATCATAATTATTACTCTGTAAGGAGCCGCCGGAGATCATGAGTTCCTTCTACCAAAATACTCAGAAGGTATCTCGTAACAACCTCTGAAAGTTTTTCGTTGGAGTTCTGGTTCACCCTGTGCAATGTGTTTAAATAAAAAAATACATACTACAACAAAACTGATTTAATAGGGTGAGCTGATTGACAATAAGAACAATACTGCCAATGTTTACAGATACTATTATGTAGTCGAGTGAATGGAGTTATGCAAAGCAGCATAAAGAAATAGGTGATTTCACATAGCAGGTTTTGTAACTGTATAGAGTTTTACATTTCATCGTTTATAACTTTCGTCAAAGAGAGTGCAGAGGAACAAACGTGCAATTTTTGTAATGTTAGGCGCAGAGTGTTTTGTAATGTTAGGCGCAGACCTTCCGGTTTGTTTGCACATTGATATACGGAACTCATGGTCTCTGTCGGTTCATTGCCAGACTGGTTTTGATGTGTTCGCTATACAATGTCTCCTGGGCCGTGATGAATAGATTTTGCTATGGCAAATAAATTAAACAAATATTCATTACCATGCGTCTGCATTATCATTTCTGTACGAGCATATCACACAAGCTTCAAAAGAAATTTGCATGAATAGGGCAAAACATGCTGGAGCGCTTTTATTATATTACTGTTATATCTATACCGTTCTGTTCCTATCGTTATTTAAAATATCGCCCTGTGTAATCCTGATCAAACTTTGCAACTGCGCAGAATGAACTATTATACAAGCTTTAGTATGCAGCAGATTCCTGCATATCTTTAGCGACTACGGCAATTCTAGAATTGGGAAAATGAACTAAAACGGATGAGTGTAGTTTGCGCAGTAGCACTAATTTGAGTCACGTGACCTGCCAACCAATGAGCATCAGGCAGTCTTATGTGTAAGCCGTGACGCGTTAGCGGTATACCTTGGCAATGAGCCCGTTGAGAGAGGAGCCAAGACGCAGAACGAACGAGAATGAAAGAAAGAGGCAGTGTATTATTTATTATGTCTATCTCTCTATGTGCAGTAGCTTTCTCTGCATCCCCTTTGTTCGTGCTCAACACTAGCATCTGCCGGTATCCTGTCACGTGATATCAGAAGGAAAGATCCACCCGTCTCATATCTGTTGACTTAGTTGGCCATGGAACTTGACCGCCACGACTAATAGTGACGCCCAGTCATATTGAAATCATATACGTCAGCGAGTTTCAGCAACAATTCAGAGACATATTCAAGAAATGAAATCCTATAACTCGGCAATGCGCAGTTAGAAACCCTAGATTTTATGCAGGAATTCCACGGAAATGTCATATCAAGGCATAACATGCTGATTCAATACTTAAATATTTTAAGTAAGGGTATATGATTCCTCATACTTTGAGGTGCCTTATTCAATAATAAAGTGCTCACAAATACAAGGAATAAGGTAGTTTAATGCTGAAGTACTGGTGAACGCAAAATACAATGAAAACTGTATCAAAGTTTATATTTTCTACTAAAAATTGTTTACGTAAGCGTTGGAATTTACATTGGATGCTTTTATATCAGATATTAGGTATTCATTGATTCACAGTGATAAGCACTTCCAAATGTAAATGTTTCTAAACAGGTTTTCTAATTTCTTTTATACATACCACATATCACTATCAGTTACGCTGAACATGCGTAAAGTATCATATATGGTAACATACGTTAGGGATTAGAATTTCCTTCCAGATCCTACATTAACATCATTTTAGAAACGAAAAACTAGTTAAGTATTTCTTCCAAAGGCAGTATTTTCGGTAATAGTGCCGTAATTTCCACGTTCTTGTTATTTCATATTGCTCTTAGTCGATGGAGAAACCTTAGCAATTGCAGAAGCAGCATCGCGAGAAGATTGCTAAAACACATGCAGAAAGAAAACACGTCGAAACAGCGTCTAAGAGAACAAGTTTGCTATGGTGAACGTTGAGGCAGTATTTTTAACACTTAAACGATAGCAGTCTAATTATATAATATAAAATATAATAACAGCCCGCCTTAAAGCAATATGTGCATAAATAATATATAACGTGTATGTAACAGTCATTTTATTATGTTTATATTATTATATACATGTATAATGATGTTATGTGAATGTATTAAGTAATTTAACAATGTAGGAGCTGTGAGAATAGAAGCCGAAAGTTGCTAACAATGAGGTAACCTTGAGACAACAATAAATTAAAAGTTTAATAATGCTACTAATAATTCTTTGAACAATAATGTAATATTTAGAACAGTTTATAAATAGCCAATCAACAACTAGAAGAGCTTTAAGTTAAAATAAAAGTATTCTATTGGAGTAGGCTTAGCCAATCAGAAACTGAAATAGTGGAAATATACGAATTTAAGCGGTAGAAGCCAGACGCTAGAAGATAGCGTACCTGAGCAGTTCGTTCGCTCGGTACGTATTCAGTGCGAGACATAAAAAATACATTACGACGTGAATAATATAAACTTTACGTGTTAAATAGTACAAGTAACAATAACCTCACAGCTCTACAGTAGAATATATCAGTGAAGTGTTATTTAATCGTGCGAAAGATTAATAAAACGAAGTTAAATGCCATTATAATTTGCGTAAGCCTTCATACTTTAGCCGTTCCAGCCCTGCTAAGAGATACGTGTTTCTGCAAATTACTACTGACTAAGCCGAGGCAAACATACATATATAATGTTTAAATAAACATTAAATTTACAAAGTCGATTTTTAAATGTGGGGCGAAGGCCACCGGAAAATAAACGTGGGGGCGAAGGGCACCGGAAAGTATACGTGGGGCGAAGCCCACCTAAGCTTTGTATCGTACGTGGTTGCAACTACTTCAAATTTTGGCTCCCAAACAGTGGAACTACAACTACACCATCCTTCAACGTAAAAACGAAGGAAATGCTGCTAAGAGAGAAAAAAAAAATCTAAATTCAAAGCTACTTGTTAAAATCGAATTTCATGAGTTTATATCTTAAGTGGTTTATGACCAGAATGAAGAGGAATTTATGCAATCAGGCTATGAAAAATATTCACCTCTGAGTAAAACAGACATTACAGATGACCACTCCCATTCACTACGTTACTGGAATCAGTGGACATGCGGAATGAAAGAGCTCAGATTGAAGAACAAGAGGAATGCGTTGTTGACTGCATTGAAGAACCGAGCAAGAAGTTAGCGAACTTTCTATGTTTATGAGGTCTTCAAGGGTGCTCGAGAAGCTATTCCAATTAATAAAGCAGTGTTAGGGATACATTCCGAAAACTACCACGGAAGTAACCAAATGAGATTCAGACTGTCCATTGGTTTCCATCTTCACCGCTTTGCTGGGTTTAGAAAAGAGTGTGGTGGAGAGATTCAGAAGAAATATTTTGCTCCGGTGTCCGATTATTACCTTGCACGTGATAAATATGCCATTGGCATTTGTCTAAGAAGTGTATTTTCCTTATTATTGGAGATTCTGCCCTACTTCGGCGTCATCAAAGTTTTTTGTGATGAACCTGCAGGGCACTTTAAACAGAAGTACACTTTAAGTAATGTAACACTGTTCTCCAGCGTATTTGGAATCCAAATTGACTGGAAGTTGTTTGAACCTTATTACTGGAAACGAGCTGTGGATGCAATTGTAGGACAAGTGAAATGATGGTGTGGATGACTGTTAAATCCGGAACTAGAGTACAAAATGCAGCAGAGATCATTTTGCTGTGTGTAATAAAACCAAACATATTAATGTTCAAGATGTATCCCCGAACGGTGAAAAAGTGAGAAGATATCTTGGTAAAAGATTTCAACACTCTTTCACCTATCCTAGTCACTTATAGGACTCAATATGTTAAAGTGAGCATACTCGATGACATATTCATCTATCACTTTCATTCATGTGAACAGTCAGTCAGACTGATTCACAAGATCCGCGGTTCAGTATTAAAGCAATAGCAATAGCAGAACTGCTATTGTCTCCTGCAGTATTAACTACGTCTATATCTGGTGACAGAAAACCACGTGATTCAGCTAAACAATGTGTTTATCTACAGTTATCTGAAACACCTAATTAGAGAAATGTGAATGTGCAGGATTCGAAGACTTTGTTTTAGTGTGAATGGGAGATGAAATGAAATTTTCTTTTAATAGCTGCTAAATGAATTTAATGGTATGTGATTAAAACATTGTACATTTGTTAAAAAGAAAAACTAGCATTTCATATTCACCTTCTCTCTCTCCCTCTCTTTGTGCTGTTCTCTCTGACGTGAAGTGGCATATAAAGAAACTTTAATGAATAAGCCTTGTTACAAATAAATCTTTACCACAAACTACTATTGTTTGAAATCCTTAAGTAATAACATTAACGTTAATTGCAAACAGGCCCATAGAAACTTAAATAACGCGAATAAAATAAATATATAATAATATATTTCATTTCCTTTATGTAATGTATCAGATCATTACAACAACCGCATATTGTCTTTATTCTAATACAATATTATATGCATAATTTTACAGATGTCAGTCTGTTAGGAAGAGAAGTCTGTCTGTTATTGAGCACGTTTTGGATCCTAACTTCTTCAATAATTGAAATATTTCTTTTTTTAAAACCTTCTGATAAAACTTAAGTCCTCCCCTACAAACTAATTTTCTAAAAACTATTTTTGGATTAAACTTTCCGAGAAATTTAGAATTGCCCTACTTGACCTGTAAAGAGAGTTGACAAGAAAGTCAGCCTGTTACGAATTGTTTATGAATAAATATTTCATATACATTTCTTCTTAAACCGTATTTGTTGTGCTTATTTAAATCCTCTGTGTTTTCTCTGTCGATTGACGTGGTAAAAAACTCATGTTCCAATCCCCTCCTCTGTGTGATACTTTGGTTTATCCGGAGAAATGTATTCTAAATATCAGCGTGTTTCGCGTGGAATTTCTCTATATGAAAATACTCGCAAGCATTCTTAAATATCCATTAATGTCTGTCAGGACCTATGACTACTCTATGTAGCCTACCGCACGTTATTCGATGAATCGCTTTAATTACTGCTACCCGAAGTCTTTAAACCTCTCTTATATATCGATCATCGTGTAATTAAAATTATCGACAACGGAAGTAAAGATGGCGCTTACAAACGGTGAAGCGTAGATATACTTTTGCATCTTCGAACAGTTATAAAATACTACCACATGCAATATTTTTCTGAGATCTGATTCTACTATTCTTTGTTAAACAACACGATACAGAAAATGCAAGGTAACATGAATTAGAATGAGGTAAACTGGACTCATGCCATCTAGTGACAAGCCAGCGAACCGCAGTGCCGTTACTGCAGCAATGTAATTCCTGCCCCGCCACAAGTCAATTGATTCCCAATTCGATTCAGGAAATTGATGTCGAGAGAGTCTCGTCATTAACTCGCCTTCGGGCTAAACAAATTAAACTTCATTTTCGACACCGAATTTCGGATTTATTGTGTTACGTGCAAGCGTACAGCAGTTCCACAGACTTCTGCAGCATATCCACAGATAGTGCTTTGCTTTTAGTGTCCATGTAGGTATCACAACAGGGATTAATTATGCTGCAGCAATCCTGTTTCCAGACCTCTGCTAAACTCCTTCCAGCATGAGGTTAAAGAGGGAGTGCCAGAATGTGTTATTTTGCTATTACGCTACCAGCCCCGAACTACAGAAAACTGGTCACATCGAAGTGAAAATATTCTGAACCAACAAATTTTTTCGACGATAGTGTTTATGATCCATTCTCCATTCATGCTGTTTGTGGAGAACTGAATTTTCTACAATCAAAGCTGGTAACCTAACCTACCTGTGTGTTTAGCCGACTTTACTGCACGTATGTGCATTAACTATATTAAATCCTCAAATTTGTGATGCATGTATTATTCCAGACATGGAATACATTCATATCTGATATATTACACATACCGATTACATCTTACCTACGTATTTACTTGCTTTTTATTGCTCTCTCTACCACGTACATACTAGGTAGAGAAGGTATTGCATTCCAGTCAAAAATTCTATACCGAGATTTCACTGATATGCATGTTTTGAAGGCCCCTGAAACCAAAAAAGTACTTTTAGAAAAAGCGTCTATGTGTGTGAACAGCATAGTAAAAAAAAACGAAAAGTCGGATAAACACCAAACTTGGTATTTAGATTCAGTATCTTTCAAGGATGCGACAAAGATTTTTAAGAAAATCTCCCACCCCAAAACTACCCGATACATGGAACAACCCGAAATTTCTAAAACATTGGTCTAAAGATTTTGATTAAAATACACCATATGGATGATATTTACATCATAAATAAAATCTATATTTGAATTTTCGGGGAATAGCCCATAAAGTTGTATTCATTCTGAAGGAGTTTTGTATAATCTTATATAACTGGTAAACATTAAGTGATAGACGAAAACGTACTACACAAAAAAGTAGCTCTCTTTAAAACACACAAATTATTTCAAAGAAGTTTCTTTTGTGGCAGATGCCATTTTTGAGATATCCATTATTAAAGGTTCGAATTCTTCTTATATTGGCCATTCTCTTAAAGTCTTGTCAACTTTCAGTTATTTCTAGCGATTTCAGATTGTATGGAAAGAGAATGGAATTTTAAGACCAGCATATAGCGCCCAGTTCTTAAACTTTTGACTATCGCTGTTCCCTTTGTTTCTATAACAAAATGTGTAATGTAGCTATTTTTGCAAGGTTTATTTGAAATAAAATGCAGTAGACAGAAAAATAAACTTTAGTAAGAATAGTATGTTTACCCACTAATGAACGATGGAGGGTAGAAAAAGTCATGTGAATGTATCACAGAAAAAGTTTGTAAACATTTACTTACGATTTAATTCAGCAGCAGATAAATATGAGCTGCAAGTTATGGATTTATTTTAAGGTCAACAACCAGATGTGTGTAATTGATAGGCATTTGTCACCAAGATATGCTGCTGGAAGCACTATACAACTACTCTTAGGGAATTGTTAAGTTTATTTTCGTGCGAGTACCATTTCTATTATTTACTATATTCAAAAAAAATGTGGGTTGTTGAAGGTGTTGAAAAATCTGTCTGTAATGATGTACTTTTGAATGGCAATATACATACTATTTATGCGAGGTTCAGTTCAAAGTCTACGCCAAATACTAAAGTTGTTTCTATCTACATTGAAGTATTCTGTATAGAAATGGTTGTATTATTTATTCTGTTCAAATAAAACAGCTTTGTTCCTAGATGCACATGTTGGGATTAACATTATGTAAGCAACATTGAATTCATTTAACAATAAAATAGTTCTGAATCATTGGTTATAGGAATCACTTAATTCTCTAAAACATAAAAACAGTTTTTTGTGAAAGTGAATATTGCCATTCATCAATCAATGTATCCATTATTAGTTTAAAAATTATTTCCAGAAAAGCGGAGGAGGAGTAGTGGGAGGAAGAAGAATGAGATGTACAATATTTGCTGATATGACTATGTAGAAAATTAATCTAAGGAAATGGTAATGGAGAAAATAACATTGAGGAGTCAGGGATGCACATAATATAGATGCAAAATGTTATGGTAGTCGAAATTAGGTAGTGCAGATGACAGATTTAGATACTTGGGATCTACCATATCAAGTAAAATGGGCTGTCATCAAGAACTCAATGGGATTGCAAGGACAAGGGACACAATATCATTTGTGGACACTTGAAGAAACAGAATAGAAACAGTTGGATGAAGTAATGTGTGCGGAATGTGACATTGACTGTGAAAACTTGTACATTGTATAAGTGAACAAAGATATCTGATCTGCTGCATTTACATGACTTCCTTTACTCACTCCTATACAAACTATTATTTTTACTTTCTCTACTACGTAGAGTAAGTACGAGAAGTATTGCATTCCACCCAAAAATTCGATAGCGAGATTTCACCGGAAATACATGTTTTGAGACTCCCTGAATCCAAAGAAAACATTTTTGGAAACATGTCCATGTGTGCGTCTGTGTGTGTGTCTGTGAACAACATAACTCAGAAACGAACAGTCGGATGAACACCAAACTTGGTATTTAGGTTCAGTATCTTACAGAGATGCAACACCAAGGTTTTCAAGAAAATCTCCACACCCCAGATTACCCTTTACATGTAACATTTTTTCGAAAATTTTAATTTTCTCAAAAATAGCTCTAACGATTTTGATTCAAATATCATATGTTTAAGATATTATCATGACAAATGAAATGTATATCTTGAATTTCCTGGGAATGTCTCCAAAAGTATTCTTCATTGTGAACGACTTTTGCATAACTGGTAAACCATAAGAGATAGACAAAATTTTGGTACACAAAAAATGTAGATCGCGTTAAAATACACAATTTATGCCATATACATTTTTTTGTTGAGTGAACCATTTTCGAGATATTGCTTGTTATTCCCTTAAATTTTCCAATACTTATACTTTTTCTCAAATTCGTTATTAATTTTTTTTGTGTCCTGGACATGCAAAGAGAATGGAATGCGCCACATAGCAACCAGCTCTTAAAATATTTGACTGTCTCTTAAAACCTACCATATTCCCCATGCATCTACAAGAAAATTAGCAATAAGATTGACATCTCGATATCTCGATTAACGTGAAGCATATGGAGAATAAGGGTTTGTAAAAATAGTTTGTACAAGAGTAGAGAAAGTCATGTGAGTGTAACACATCAGATTTTCTTTATTTAGGAATTATCTACCATACAGTATTTTTATGCAGGCGATTCATAATATTATTTCTCCATAAATACCTACCCTCTGAATCTTCACTTGTTAGTCCTCTAAACGCATGCTTCTGCAGACCGCATCCACCCATTGCTCTCTTAATTTTTGTATTTCTAATTTTATCCAATCTTGAGATTCGTAAAGCCCACCACAAATAATCCATGTCTGGTGTTCACAATTTTCTTTCTTGTCAAGGCTTACTATTCCAACTACTTTTGGTTAATGCAGATAAACTTTCGGCCTCACCCCGGTGTATATCATTTTTGTTGAAGTCGCCATGTATAACATTATTGTGTACTAGCGCGTGTGTAAATTTTTTTGTGTGCACGTGGTAGGTGTATCTGTGGTTTAAGGTAAGATTTTTATATGTGTGTGATGTGTTTATTTTTTGTCTGAATTTGCAAGGTGAGTTGTATTTTTATATAGGATCGCAGCGATATGAAGAAGATTCTTTTTAAGGGTTGGCGTATCACGTGTAAGGCAGCACGGTTTGGCGTTACATAGAAATGCAAAGTTATTCCAAAGTGTGGCGTGGCGATAATTTCTTTGGCATAGCAAAATTGTAAGTTTTTTCATCTATTTCGGCCCTGAAAATTTTTCACATTTAGTAAACTTTGTTTTTTTTATGTGATGGGCATGTAGTTTTTTTCTTAGTGTCGCTACGTTATCACTCCCTCCTTTCTCTTTCTATCCTGTGTGTTTCTCTTCCTTCCTGCTCTCTTCTCTTCCTTTTTATCCCATTCCCGGCGCCCAGGTTGTTTGCTGTGTATATGTGTGTTATGTATGTGAGCAGTCTCTTAGGTATTTCTATGAAATTTCTGGATTTTGTATGTCTGATACAACTACATTTATCTTTTAAATGTGACCATTGACTCATGATATTGACATTTTTATATGTGCTATACCACCTTTGTACTATATCTTATGCCTCTACTAATAGCTTGTGCTAGTGAAACTATTGAGGGTTATGAATCTTGCTTTCTTATGACAAATTTGTCACTGTAGTGCATTACCAATGAGCTGTATAACTTAAAATTTCTGACAGTGCTCAGATTGAATTTTCTTTTCTTTACAGTCAGTGTACTTACTGTTTTACATTTCAGATACTATCAGCCTCATTTTTGTATGATTTTTAACACAGCCATGGCTAGTTTATGCTGAATACTAGGAAAATTTCTTTGTTATTTACCTTGCTACCTAGATTTGGGTTCAAAACAGTGCAATTAACTTTTTGAACTACTTTTCAGCATCACCTTACTAATTTTAGCATACTGTCACTTTGTGTTCAATTGTACTATTGAAATTGTGTTCATTTTGGTCATATTTAGCCTCATTAAGCTTATTTGCTTTTGATTTCAGAATATAACTATTTTGCTTTCATTACACTGTGATATGATACTACAGTTCTCTGCTACTGTCATATTTATTTCTGTGAATGTTACTGGCCTATATTGTTTTTTTACTGAGTGATTAATTTTCATCTGCGTGTACCATTGACTTGCATATTTCATTTATTGCTAATTTCTGGCATTGTCTA
This sequence comes from Deroplatys truncata, assembly GCA_030765065.1. NCBI lineage: Eukaryota > Metazoa > Arthropoda > Insecta > Mantodea > Mantidae > Deroplatys > Deroplatys truncata. The sequence continues at coordinate 66,811,048 of CM060976.1, read as the reverse complement.
TGGAAATTAATTTTTTTAACTGTGTTGTGTTAGAGATGCAAACTCAACCTCTCTTACAACATTGATATTTATGCATTTTGCTCATACATACAATAATATTTTTTCATGGTGTATGTACATCATCTATTCATTACAGCCACTATTTAATTGCATATCTGTGTCTAATTAATTCTTTTTGCCTACTTTTCTGTGTTAATACTGTGCTATATAGTTTCACCATGCCAAAGAGAAATAACAGACAACTCTCAGACATGCCTACGGAAGACCACCCTCCTACGGCTTCTTGTAGTGCTAGGTCATCAACCCTGATGGCCTCCATTAATGATTTAATTACACTGGTACAAGCAGTTGTTCAGGGTACTGTGTCTGCTAGTGGACCCTCTGTCGAACCCTCTTTCTTTAAAGCTGCAGTAGACAACCCTTTTGATTTTCTTAATATTTTTAAAAGAGTAGCGTATGCTAATAACTGGTCAAATTTGCAAAACGTGAAGTATTTGCCTTGTTACCTTAAAGATACTGCTATACAATGGTTTCAGACATCTTGTCACAGGCATCCCTCTTATGATTGGACTCTTAAAATATTTTTTTATTACAGATTTTCAGGTTCTTACCAAGATTAATTGTTAGAAATCAAAATTCGACAAAGAATTCAATTAGATTCTGAAACTGTTTTGCACTATGTTTAAGATGTACTGTCTTTATGTGATCAGGTTAACCCCAGTATGACTCAAACTGAGCAAATAAGAAATTTGCTAAAAGGTCTGAAACCTGAGTATGTGAACATTATCCTGCCAATGAACCCTCTTACTGTACATGATCTTTTACAGGCTTTTAAGCGGGTGGATAAAGCACAATTTTATATGACACAAAGAGAGAAGCTGGTCGCTACACAGGTACAAACTACAGATCATGTTGTGGCTTCTCCACCTCAGGCTCTAGCAGCTGGACTACTAACCCTTTCCTTATAAGTCATTCACATTTGCCTGCTCTCTAGCTCCTCCTACTAATGATGTCACTGTGTTAACTGCAAAGGTGGATCAGATGACTAAACAGCTATATGCAATGAATACTTCTCATCCTGAGAGGAACACACAAAATCAAGCAAGATTTTGCTGGCAGCAGGTGTACCAGTCAAAATAAAAAAATAATACAAATGTTAATTACTTTCTCTTACAGATAATTTTTTTGGTTGCTCATTTTTCTATGTATTTTGTTGTGACACTATATTTTGTTTTCGGTGATAAATTAACATGTACTTACCAAGATTCTTTAATATGCTTGTTTCCAGGTTTGCGAGAGTCTTTTGAGTGCTGTATGATTGTAGCGTAGTGTTTTTTGTTTTGTTGGTGATGTTCTTTATGGGGAGCCGTTTTGTACTTAGCAAGGCGTGTTTGTTACTGTGTAACTGTAATGTTGTTTAGATGCTTTGTGTGTTCCCTGCATGGAAAGGCGGAAATGGTCGTTGAATCCTCGTTCTGTCCAGCAGCAATGTTATGCCCGTCACTACATGTTTGCAAAATTTGCAGGTTGTGAAATCCATTGTCATAATGTTTACCTACAACAATTTCTTTCTATTCGTCAGTTCTAAGTGTTTTCATTTTATTCATTTTGTTTGTGTCTGTTTTATGAAAGTGTTTTTCAGAATCTTTTGACTGAGGCTTGGTCCACACTCCAACCATGACAGAATATAGGGATATATATATATATATATATATATATATATATATATACATACATACATATTTGTGTGTGTGTGTGTGTGTGAAAAAGAAAGCTCGAACCAGCCGCTTGCGAACTGCACATAGAGCGTTCCTTGGGAAGTAGATCCTTAACATAGTTGGTTATAGTTCCTCTACCTATATTTGTTTCTGTAGTTAGTACGTCTGTAGCTGAATGGTAATTTGCTGATAGATTGATCTAACAAAATCTTTTTCCCTCTGAAGATGATATTTTTAAATTCTTGGTATCAATGTCTGAATGTGTTTTGGTTTTTACTTGCATTAATCTCACAGTAACACCATTTCTATCGTCAGATTCCATTGTAAAGCATCAAAAGCTCTAAATTTTATTGTCATGTTAAAACACTGAAAATTTTTGTCATTAAATTTTGACTTGGTGCCCCAACTTTAAATGTATTCATGAATAGTTGTTAGTCATATCCAAAACCTTGAGCGCTCAATCAATATATATATATATGCAAGGCCTTCCTATAGATTTAAGTTTTATTAGCTTTGTTTGTTCCCTGCATTTTTGTTTTTGTAATATTTTGTGTATTTTTTTGTATATTGCAACCCTGATGCTTTCCCCAAATTTTGTTCCACTCTGGCGGTAGCCCAGGAAATACTCCCCTTCACAATAGAGTACAGCCCCAAATCGTCAGGAGAATGGTGGTACATCCCCGGCCGCACCCGCACAACTTTCCTTCTGCACTTCATCTTCGACCCTTTCACCATGCCAGTCTACGGGGGTGTTTTCCCTCTTGGCTTGTCTGTTCTGGCAGGCCCCGTCGGTCACAGACCTATTTCTACAGTGTTCCAGCAAATTCATCTGTGGTGCCGTGGTGATTGAGTGGTACAGCTATCCGTGTGATAAGTTTTTCCATCTTTTCTTCAGCGGATGTGGTTCAGTGCTGGGAAGAGTTACCGGAAAAAGCAGTTTTGCTCCATTCTCAAACAGTATTTTGTGATACACTGTGTACATACAGAAGAGGAGTTACGAGCTGGATGGGGTTCCTGTGGGACTGATTTATTGTCAAACAGAATCATTATGCATGTGGGAAATTCATCAGGGCTTTATATTTGTAATCTTTGTATGTTCACTATCGTATGCGTACAATTTTCTTTGTGTTATTCATTTTTTTCATTGTTGTGAGTGGAGGGAGATGAAGAGTATGTGTGTACATTGTCGCGTCGAACACATTATTGCTGTGTATAATATTGATGAGCTAATTGTTGTGTTTGTGTGTGAAGTTCTTGTCCGGCACGGCAATTCCATCTTCCTAGTTGGGGGGTGAAGGCAAGTCGAGGAAAGAGCCTCTTTGTGTGGTGGCCTGGCGTCAGTTGTAGCCAGAATCTAGTGTAGGTCCTTCGAGAGGATGGTTGCGTATGTGTGATGGGTGTGTGTGTCTGTGTGTGTGCGTAGGGCATCTGCCCAAGTGTTCTTCTGTAACCCTTTGTGTATAATGTAGGGCATTTGTTTAAGTATAATAAATCAGAGGTAAGTGTGAATTAATGTATTTTTAATGTTCTAAATATCCCACGTCCCCTTAGTTTGTACAGCAAGTTCTTCGTATCTCTCGTGTGCCACTGATGCTATGTTCCCCAATGTTTATGCCGGAGTAACTAAATTGAATATTTTAGCTGCAAACCTTTTGGCCTCACCCCGGTGTATAACACTAAGACACGTTTATTTGTTCTTAAGTAGCGTTACATAGCATGATATTACAATAAAATGTGCAAACCTTCTGTCAGTAACGTGTCCTGCTGACTTATCTGGAAAAACCCAATGTCTCTGTCTGTACGGTCTTATGCCCCATGTGACTGTGTTATGCAATTAATGTAATACTAAATACTTAATAAATACCACCACTACTACTACGTTTTCCTTTCTACTTTACCAACTCCCTCGAGTTCCAGGAAAAGGACCACTATTTCTATCTCTATCTATTCTCCGTCTTTTCTTTCTATTTTCTGAAGTTTAGCCTGAACCCTGTGCGTATTAGCGCGTGTGTTGCTGGACATTCACCTCTTGTTTGCTAGCTCGCCTGTTCTAATTACATCTATGTTACAAGTTGGTTTTACACATTTTAAATCATTACCAATATTATAACCATATAATAACCCAATATTATGTCCCCTTACATCATCTTCCATGAGTGGTGGGAGTGAAGAAGGCTGGCTGAGCATGAAATCCCTAGCTTCACATTTAGCATGCTTTGAATCAAGTGGATAGAGAATTCAGCGTTTGTATCCTCGTGTAAAGCAAACAAAGATGATGATGATGATTTGTGTTTAAGGGCGCTCAACTGCAAATAAGACCGTATCGTCGACTTACGTGAAAATATTAATAAGAGGAAAGGGGAGACAGTTGGTCACAGCACATATCCTTCAGGAACGACAACAAAACCTGACCTGGTTGAGAATTGTTGATAATGATGATGATATGGGGGTGAGGGCGCTAAACAGCGAAGGTCATTAGCGCTCTTACAACGTGTAACATTTAAAATCCCAAAACTAAAATACGGGACATAACCGGATTGCCAGAAACACTAAAAAACAAGCACACAAATGCTAAAACCTCCACACTAAAACATGGTAAACAAAACGATAAAACAGTAAAACCATGTGTCAAGAACTGTAGAATACATGGGACATGAGCGCTATATGTCCCCTGGGGAGTAGAGCCCCCCAATAAAAAAGATAATATAAAATCACATAGCTAAAAGACGCTCAGCCCATCAAATACTTCGGCTAAAACCAATGTCACTGATAAAACGTAAAAGACCTTTTACAGCATGCGCGTCGTCTGCCAAAACGTTGGCTTTGCCAACAGGCAGACACACACGAACGCGCAATGGAGCTAAAACTTGACATTCTGTTAAAATGTGACGCACCGTTAAGGGCGCATCACACTGTTCACACAGTGGTGCGGGGTCACCACGGAGCAGGTATCTATGACTAAAAAGGCAATGTCCGATCCGTAAACGAGTTAAAATTACCTCTTCCCGACGAGAAGAGCAAGAAGAGGTACCCCAAACTAACGGGAGAGGTTTAACCTCCCGCAACCTGTTCCCCCGGAGGACCGTCCACTCATCGCACCAAAGCGAGAAGATGCGGTGACGGAAAATAACACACAAATCTGACGAGGGAACAACACAGGTAAAAAATCTGGGTGATAAAATCGCCGATTTGGCAGCGTAGTCGGTAGACTCGTTCCCTGAGTTGCCCACATGACCTGGAATCCACACGAAGGAAACGCTGATATCAGAAGCACCAAGTGAGTGGAGGAGCTCATGAATGCGCTGTACGAGCGGGCGGTAAGTGTACAGCGCGCGAATACTTTGAAGAGCACTCAGGCAGTCTGAATAAATAAAACAGTGCCGTAAGTCGTGCCGCTGGACGTATAAAAGTGACTGATAAATACTAAAAGGTCCGGTGGTAAATATCGAAAATTGCCCGGGTTAACGAAAGGTAAAACTACGTCGACCAAAAACAATGGTACGCCCTACTCCAACGTAAGTCTTAGACCCATCAGTATATATAAAATGAAAGTCCACGAATTGCGCCTGAAGTTCTAAAAAGGCTGATCTAAGAACCGAAGAAGGGGTTTCATTCTTCGGCATCAACGTTAACCCAAGGTGACAGTGGGCCTCAGCGCGCAACAATGGAGGAAAACGCGTTTCCCCCTGGGAAGGTTCGGCGCTGGCGTAACGTCCAAATGCCGAAGAAGCTGTCGATATCGAATCCCTGGAGGGAGCAATGCAGAGGAGCTAACTAAATATTGCGTATCAAGCGAATCCTCGAAAAATAACTCGAAGTACGGGTGGTCATGCAAGCTTGAGAGTCAACGTGCATAGCTGCACAAAAGCATCTCACGCGGAGGACAGCGGAGGCTCTGCAGCTTCAGCATATAGACTGGGAACAGGGCTGGATGGAAAGGCTTCTGTAGCGACTCGTATGTATTGATGGTGAATGGCGTTAAGGCGACGTAACACAGATGGACGCGCCGATGAATAGACAAAACACTCCTAATCAAGCTTGGACCGGACCAAACAGCGATAAAGCCGCAGAAGTATGTTCCGATCAGCTCCCCAGTATGTGCCACATAAAACACGTAAAAGATTATGAGAACGGTCACACTTTGGTTTTAAAAAGGAAATGTGCGAAGTCCAGCTCAGATTTCTATCAAAGCTCAACCCCAAAAACTTCACCTCGTCTGCAAACGGAAGAACCTCCGGGCCAAGATGGAGAGAGAGCGGAGGGAAAGCCTTCCGGCGCCAGAAATTGGTAGAAACGGATTTTTTGGCGGCGGAGAAATGAAAGCCGTTGGCTTACTCTAGGCGTAGGGACGGTCGATACAGCTCTGGAGACGGCGTTCGAGCAGACAGGTCCGCCGTGAACTGCAATAAATAGCAAAATTGTCAACGAAAAGGGACGATGAAATATCAGGTGGAAGACACACAACAATGTGGTTGATAGCAATCGCAAAAAGTGTGGCACTGAGTACAGAGCCATGCGGTACACCGTTATCTTGAATAAAATGACTAGATAAAACCGAGCCCACACATACACGAAAGACGCGATTCGTCATAAACTCCGAAAGAAATATGGGAAAATGATCGCGTAAATTGAATGCGTGGAGTGTACGTAAAATGCCGCCCCTCCAACAAGTGTCATAAGCTTTCTCCACACCTACTGTTTGACTCTTTCTCAGAAATCCATTCATAATATGCGTCGACTGAGACACCGATGGTCGACGGTAGAGCGATGGCGACGAAATCCGCCCTGAGCGTTCGCTAGAAGTTTCTGAGACTCAAGCCACCATGTCAACCTTGCAAATGCAACTGGTGAGAGAAATAGGGCGGTAGCTGGAAGATAGTTGGCGATCCATCCCAGGCTTAAGTATAGGGCAATGTGGCTTCGCGCCAAACGGAACGAATAAAGCCATCTTGCCAAATACGGTTATAGACCTGTAAGAGAAAGAGTTTACTGTCGGCTGAAAGGTGCTATATCATCAGGACATAATTGCAGTCAATCCCAGGATGCGAGTGCCTAAAGCAATGGAGAGCGTGCTCCAGCTCCCTCATTGTGGATAGTTCATTACAACACTCCTTATTAGTAGACCGAAAATTATAGGTCTCGGAATCCAGCCGGTCTTTGAGAGTGCGAAAGCCGTCGGTATAATGGGCAGAACTGGAAACCGCCTCAAAGGCAGCACCCAGAGTGATACCAGTGGCAGCCGTATTCACTATGATGGCATTGGAACCTGAAGGCCAGACACAGTACAATGCAACACTTTACCGGAGAAGCAGCGAAGTTTATCCCAAATAACAGAGGAAGGCGTGAAGCGATTAAAGAACTCGACAATACGAGTCCAGGACGCCTTCTTGCTATCCTGAATAATGCGCGAGCCCTAGCGTGCGATTGTTTAAAAATAACCAAATTATCAAGTGTAGGGTGTCGCAGAAACACCCTAAGCGCAGTTCTACCGGCACGAACGGCGTTCCGGCAGTCCACGGTCCACCACGGAACAGGAATATGCCGAGGGTGAGAGGACGAACGGGGAATTGAGCGTTCAGCGGCAGATAGCATCGTAGTGGTAAGGTGCTGCACCATTTGGTAACGTCAGTGAAGGGCTGGTCCTCAAAACACACGAGGCTGGAATACAATCTGCAGTCGGCTTTTCTGAATATCCAGGTAGGTACTTTGGAATGCTGGACGTGGTGAGACAAAAGAGAAACGATGTAGGGTTAATGATCGCTGGAATAGGTGTCAGCGACGACGTTCCACTTCAGACGACAAGCAAGCTGGATGGAGCAAACGGCAAGGTCTAAAAGAGAGAATGTACCAGAAGAATAAGAAATAAAAGTAGTTTCACCTGTATTGAAGAGGAGAGGTTGAACTGAGAAAAAATGCGGGAAAGAGGAATTCCCCTCGCACAAGCCTTGCCAAACCCCACAGGGGGTGACGGAAATTAAAATTTTCCAACAGAAGAAGTGGTGTTGGGAGGGCGGACAGGAGATCTCGAACGTCCGCGTTAGCGAGGGGGAGACGATGGAGGTGAATAGATACGGCAAAAACAAAAGAAAAAGCCGAGTAATTGTAGCCTAACGGCAACAGCTTGCAAGTCGGACGTAAGAGTGAGACTTTGAAAATGAACGTCGTTACGCACTAATAACATGAAACCTCCATGAGCAGGAGTATACTCATCTGGTGCAAGATCGTAGCGAACCGGAGTATAACCTTTGGAGATTAAAAGGACGAGAGGACGAAGCTTAGTCCCCTGCAAATATACGACCATAGGTGAATGGGAACGCAATAAAAGTTGCAGTTCCGCCCTATGTGATCGTACACCACGTAAATTTCAGGTCAGGATAGCCATGAATAAAAGGGATAAACTTCTTACTTAGAAGGGCGGGTTAAAATAACTTTTTGCTTAACCTTGGGGCTTGGGCTTTTGGTATGGAGTTGGTCAGACTCCATAGGCTCCTTGAAGGGAGGGCCCGCGCTCTCAGTGCCAGAAGCCGATTGAAGCGCCGAGAATCGGTTCTGGCTGGCAATGGGTGAAGGGGGCCGCTGAGTGCGGCTTGTCCCAGGATCATCCTGGGACTGCGACCTTCGAGGGGGAGAAGGCTAACTTTTCTTTCCGATGGCACGCGGAGGGTCTTTCCTACGGAGTTTCTGCTTCGATTTCTTCTCAGTGCCTTGTGACTTCATAACCTTTGGACCAGCTTTAGATGGCTTCATAACTGTGGGTGAAATGGACGGATGGTAGTGGCGGTCAATGCAGTCATGGTCCAGGTCTGTGTTTCGGCAACCTTCCGGGGTACTGGCGAGGCAAGAACAGAACTAAATGTACCCGATTGCAGGAGCGAAGGTGGGCGCGCATGGTAACGCCTCCGGGCTTCGTCGAAGGAGAGTTTCTCTTCTTACCGTATCACCTGGATCGCCTTCTCGTCCAAGAACCGCGGACAGTCGTCAAATGATGCAGATTGAAACACTTTGCAATTAACGCAGACGGGTCCTGATAAACAGGTACCATCGTGCGACGGCTAGCTACATGAGGCACAGATAGTTACGGTACTCTTGCAAGAGACTTACATATGCCCAAAACGTGGGCATTTAAAACAACGCAGAGGTCTAGGAATATGGGGCCTCACCGCAATGCGTTCGTACCGTGCTGAAATATTCGTGGACAGATCTACACCATCAAAGTTTCTAAACAGGGTACGAGTTGGTACCAATACTTCGTCGCGTTTAGCCTGCACTCGATGAACTGCTGTCACCTTTTGATCAGAAAGATTGTCGACTAGTTCATCGTCCGACATACCATCGAGGCTATGGGTGGTAACGACAACTCGACAGGAATTCAAGGTGCGGTGCTTCTCAACACGGATGGGATAACCGTGGAGAAGCGTGGCGCGCAACAAGGACTTACTTTTGCATCGTACTTGCTTTGTATTAACAATGACCCATTTCGAAGACGAGTGCAGGAGTGAACCGCACCAGCAACAGCGTCAATGCCCTTGTATATAATAAAAGGGTTCACCTTCTCAAACGATTGTCCGTCTTCTGTTCGCGTAATGACCAACAACCATATGTCGGTGTTGCTACTTCTGTTGCAAAGACTTTTCGGCGCTTGTTATTAGTAATGGAGAAAGAGGGCTCCATAGCGAAAGAAATCTTACACCATTGCAACCGTCTCCGACCTCGGGCTCTGACTTCCCGGGTGTTACCCCGGCTTGGGTGAGCGGCCTATCTATACCAGACTCACCCCAGGGTCACACCTCCCAGAACATAGACAGAGAGACCCAATGGCTGTCGGAAGTCCCCCGCGGGACTGCAGTTGAACAGCAGATACGAACACAGGTCCTACATGACGACCCCGGGTGGTGGGGATGAAGCCATTACCCACTCATCTAGCTGCACACCCAATGCGCGGATATCCGTAAGGCTGTGTCCACGGATGATTACTATAAATAGAATGGTAGAATGAAACAAAAAGTATGTGGGCGTTTCGCACGCAAGGTAGGCCGGCGAAGAAGGAAAATAGATGTGTGAATGAATGGACGTAGGGCGAAATGTGGTAAAGAGAAGAGAGAATAAAGAAACGATGGCGAGGGGCGTCATGGAATGAAATGTACAGAACGCACGAGAGCCTACCTTGAGTCCCCCGGTCACGAGGACGAACCCACCTCGAGCGGACAAGGGTGGAGGGATTATGATGGCGGTGAGAGGCTCGGGCACCCTGGGTACGCCAAACCCGTACTCACATAAGGTGAACCTCTGGGGGAGAATTGTTGAGGACTCAATGTACAGTTTCTGTTAGAAAATTATAAATAATATTGTAGAAATAGCAAGGAAGTTCGAGAATATTGTTATTAGTGGACTGTGTGTTTCCCTAATGTGGAAATTGTGAGGGCTTTAAGATAATAGCAAGGAATTGTTGAGGATCCAATGTACAGTTTCCGTTAGGAAACTGTAAATAATATTGTAGAGATCGTAGGTAGCCCAATAGTATTGATATTAGAGGACGGTATGTTTTCCTGATGTGGAAATTTTGAGGCCTTTAAGATAATAGCATGAAATTGCTGAGTAACCAATACACAGTTTCCGTTAGGAAAGGTAAGTAATATTTTAGAGATAGTAGGTAGTCCAACACTATTGATATTGGAGGACGGTATGTTTTCCTGATGTGGAAATTTTGAGGCCTTTAGGATGTTAAATAACAAGGGGGCAAAAAACAGTACAAAAGTTTAAAATGACATCTTCTGCGCTTATTCAAGTATTACTCAATCAAGTCAGATGGTAGACTTTCATGGCAGGTGACTTCAAATAAGTAAAAGATGTCTTCCAACTAAGATCCTGTTCGTGGAAGAAACAAAGCTCACGTGCTAAAAAAATCTGATTTGTTGCATTTACACCGCATTCTATACTCTTTACTCTATAAACTTTCTTACAAGAGTTTATTAATCATGTACATATATGGAGGATATAACAGGCAGAGTTTTAAAAAGCTGGTCATAGGTAAATGCTTTGACACTCCATGCTCTTTAAATGGCCACGAACAAAATAAAATAACGACATACCATTTGAAAGAATGTTGTGTGTCACATTCTGTACCAGTTGTAATCCCCGTGTCGTCAGTCGGTGCATATAAACACAACATATTATAAGACATTCGCCTAGGAAAGTTCATGAAAGCTCTCCCCAAGAGGTGGGAGTAGCTCACTGAAAAGTTGCACCGAAAACTACTGCGCCTATCACAAGATACGACTACAGCACCAACGCATGGAAAGCTGGCAGGCCCTACCAGAGACAGCGAGGCGTCAGAAAAGAGACAGCGATCGCCGGCGGGAGCAGCACGAAAGCGAACTCATAGGAACATTTACATCGTGTAGCGAGAGGAAGCAAAACTATACGTTTCGGACCATTCTAAATTCCTACTCATATGATTTGGTAATTATATTCAAAATTCTGTCTGGTGTTTTATCTACGCATATGCCAGTAGGAGGCATAAATGTTAACGAACGTGATGATTTATTAAATTTGTAATCACATAGTAGAAAGTCTATTACAGAAAGCAAAGAAATTTAAAGTGTTTAAATTTTTTCTTTTAACCGCTTGTTTATTCTGGTCAAATGCAGAAGCAAATGTACTAAGTTAAAGCATTTTAGAACTGTTAATGCAATTGTACTTGTGTAGTAAATATTCCTTCAAAGATTTAAAGTTACATAGAAATAAAGTGATATATGTTGCTTCTCTTGGTGCCATTTGTTTTAAAGGTTCCTGTGTAATAATCCTACACTTTGCAATTAAGATACCACACCTTCTGGGCAAATATGGTTCTGCACTTATAATTAGCTTCCACATTAAATTCAAGGTGGCAAACAGCGTGAAACTTTCTCTCACTAATACATTATCATTCATAGGACTTTCTCTAGCCATTGTTCTGCATACTGTACTTCCAAAATTATTTTTCTACCTGCTTCATGTTATCCGAAATAAACATTTACAGAAATTGCCTTACTGCACTTTCGTAATAGATACAAAGAGACTATAGCAGGTTTAGGCGACAGTATCTTTATGTGATGGTTTTGAGATACTATTCTCTTTGATCTCGAAAAAGAAAATAAATAGTGACTAAGTTAAAAAAAGTATTTGAGAATTTCAAAATAACAAGCAGTAGCAATGGCAATGGCTAATGGCGCAAACATTGATTTGAATTAATTGTGAGTTTTAACGAAATTTGTATTTTTGTATGTAGTAAGTTTTTGTCTATTTCTTACGGTTTATCAATTATACAAAAGTGAATTCAGAATGAAGAGGACTTCAAAAGCTTTTCCCAGAAAATTCAAGCTATACATTTTATTTTTCATTCGGATATCTTAAACCAATGGTATTTTAATCAAAATCGTTAAGAGTTATTTTTGAGAAAATAAAAAGTATGTAAAAATTTCCATGTAAAGGATAGTTTGGAGTGGACGATATTTTGAAAATCTTTATGTCGAATCCTTGAGAGATGGTGAACTTAATTCCAGTTTGGTACTTAACAGAATTTTCGTTTTTGAGTTATGCTGTTCACAGTTACAGGCGCGCGCGTAGACACACGCACACGCGCACGCGCACGCGCACGCGCACGCGCACGCGCACGCGCACGGATATTTTTTAAATCTCAACGTGTATTTTCCCTGAAATCTCGGTATCGAATTTTTGGGTGAAATGCAGTACCTCCTCTACTTACTATACGTAAGTAGTAGAACAAAATCTTCGATAAGGCAACCTAGCCCGGTATATATGTTTCATCGAATTATTCGACAAGTTTCTTTCACCGCCGAGATGTACCTGTGGGCTCTAAGAACAATTTCACAATTTGGAATATTTCGGGGAGGTTAAGAAGTTCAGAAATACATGCAACATTCGCCAACATTTCACTCCCACTTCGTGAATATCAGGAGAATTTTGGTTTGTTACGAATATCCAAGAATATTAGAGCATTGTTTTAAGCGATAAACAGAATAAACTCTTATATATATATATATATATATATATATATATATATATATATATATATATATAGGGTCTTTCAGCAAGAGTGTCCCATTTTTGAACTTAAATAAAACATGTTCTATAAATGATAGAGGTGTGAAAATGATACGTGTGGAAGAGAATATCAGTTAAGCGACCGCTGCGACTTCGTTGGGTTGCGCGTATACGGTTGAGCTAATTTTCAATGACAGAAGAACGTAAATTAGGTCCAACTTCACGAATAACACGCGTGTTGTTATTAGAAGATCATTTACTGTTTCTGACTTGTAGACATAAACTCGAGATTTAAAATAACCCAACAAGAATTAAACCAACGGCGTTAAATCACATGACGTCGGAGGCCAGTTAACACCACCACCACGGGAAATGATGAAACCTCTGAACTTATCCTTCAAAATATCGACTGTTTCGAGAACAGTATGACATGTGGCACCATCTTGTTGGAACCAGATGTTTCCGAGACTCATACCATACAATTGAGGACAAACATAGTCCCTTTAAGAGCCCGGTATCTTTCTCCATTGACGGTTATAGCTTCATCTTGAAAAAAGTATAGACCAATCATTCCACTATACCAAAATCCACACCGCACAGTAACCTTTTGGGGATGAAGTGGTCGTTCTTGAATCTGCATTGGATTGTAATTGCTCCAATAGCGGCAATTTTGTTTCTTAACACAATCATCCATCCAAAAGTGGGCTTCATCGCTGAAGATGATTTTTCGTCAAAAATCCGGGTCAACTTCCAATTGCTCCATAGCCCAGTCAGCGAATACAGGGCGCAACCTATGGTCGTTGGGCTTTAGTTCTTGAGTTAACACCATTTGGTAAGCGTGAAACGTCAAGTCCAGATGCAGAATTCGCCAAGTTGTGGTCGGCGAAAGCCCCAATTCTTGCCCTCGACGAGCAATTGATAATTGATTTGTTTCCGTTCTCGCGTACACTCTCACGAACGGCGCCTAGGTTTTCGTTGGAGTGCTTACGTCGATTACGTACAGGCGTTCTTTGATTATTGACAGAACTACTTCTTTCAAATTTATCGATCAAACGCCGAATCGTTCTCTCGCAGGGACGATTATGCACACCGTAAACTTCACGCAATGCACGGAAGGATTGACGAACAGATGATCCATTTTGATAATTTTTCACAATATCTGCGCGTTGCTGAATGCTGTAACATTCCATGTCTATTTGTCAATAACAATTGTAACCACATGAACAAAATGACTGCTATAACTCAATAACAACGGCAGCTATCACATCTTAAATATAGGACACTCTTGTTGAAAGACCCATTACAACGGAAGGTGATACCTTCCGCATTGCAACTGTATATATCCGTTGTGGCTATCACTCCCAGGAGGAGGAGATAAAGTGAAGGAACCACAGCAGGACTATAGGCCGCAGCATACAGGCCACAAAGACACGGGGAATAGAAGACCCGTCCAACTGCTGGAGCTGCCTGAGCGGATGATGAACGAGCCGTCAACCAGCAGCCCTTAGTGTCTATAGGGAGTAGTCTTTCCCTTGAGCAATAATACGTGCCATCTGTACGGCACCGCCACACACCACAAAAACTAAAAGCACAACTGAAAGATGAGAAGGAAACGGAATGAAAGGGAAATGATGGAAAGGAAATCATGATAGATGAGAAGCCACCCATAGTGGGTAGTCGAACTCGGGACCTCACAAAGCGAGCCTCACACGTTACCTTGGAGCCATCTCACTTGGTATAATAACTACTAATTCATTGTGCCGTAATTTACGCGGAGAGATAACTTTAGCTAAGAGTTCATCTGGATTTGAAGTCATCCTTGAAACGCCGGGTAAGCTAGTATTCGAGAAAAGGAAATGCGTGTTGCAATATCTTAAGTTCAGCTTAAATTACGATTTATACAATATAAAATAGATGTTTGCACGGGCTCAGGCTTAAAAATAAAGACGAACAGAATTGTAGTAATACTTGGTCGACTTTATTCTAATTTACATCTGATGATGTTGGCCACCGAAACGTTTTCGGGAAGATTCTGTCCCGTCTTCAGCGTAAGTTGTCTACTGGCCCCTGCCTCTACACCACCCCTGTTCCCTATATGTTCTGTAGAAAGTGAATTAGCTGCCCTCTGTTGTAATAAGTTCATACTTGATACTTAATAATTCAATATATTATCAATATTCACTCCCATATATCCAGTTGTGAAGGAATCTGGATGGCTTTAAATAGCTTAATTTCTTGACCTGTTCCACGATGTGAAATCCAAAAATTATTAGCAACTGCAGACTTATCTATTTGTTTTAATTTAATATTTCTTTGATGTTCTGTCAACCGTGTTTTTAAACTTCCTTTTGTTTTACCAATGTATGTATTTCCACAATTATATGAATCGACATCTTGGAGTAATTTCCAACACAATCAATTCACCGTAGCTTCCTAGACTTGAATCTCCACAGCAATAAACGATTATAAGAAGACTTTCTAAAAGTGATGTCCAGTTCAGTAGATACTTGGTCGACTTTATTCTAATTACTTTGAAATTCTTTGTTCTTAAGAATACCAGAGTGCTTTGTATCCTCTACCTGTTGGCAGTACATTTGTTTACAACCCTCCATCTCTCCTGGCAGCAATTTCAAAATGAACACGGTATATGTCAATATTCCAATTCTTATTATTCTGTGTAGCCTGAAAAACAAAAGCACGCGTTGTCACTGAAAAACGTCAATAGTAAATCAAGCTGTCCGTCACACATGTCGGTTATAAAATCCACAGTTTGAATTTCTTGATCAGTGTTACTTAATTCGGACTTTGTTCATTACATAGACATACCGCACGTTGTTTTAGTCTTGGAATTAATTGAATACAAAAATTTAAAAATTTAATCAATCAATTGAAACGTACTTGCTACATCATGTATGGTTGCGTAACGGATGGAGCAAATGTCAAATTATAGAGATAATTTTGACATCCGGAGTGATAATTTAAGTAAATATAAACATGTATTGAGATTTAAAACATCCCAAGATTTTAATCTTACATACTGCAGACCAATTACTAGGAGCAAAAAAGTCTTAAACGTACGCTTACCATTAAATTTCAGTCACGTTGGTTTTATAGCGGAAATAATGTAATAGCATTGGTAGTATTGGCTTTTGCAATCTTTAGAAATAATACTTATAATTTAAAGATTCTTAGGAAATCTTCGTATAAATTATGTAATTTAAACTATGTGTTTAATACCTAGACGAATTATCCTCAAACTTTGATAAATAAAATTTCAATTTCTTACGTGCAGCATGTTACCTATTTTTAGAGGCTCTTCCATATAAACTATGCCTTTTCTACCAATTTTAACCACATTAAAATGTATAAATAAATGATATTTAAACTATAGCCAGTAAATTAGCCACCCTTAGGTTTCCACAAATAAGCAAGACACAGATTGAAATCTTGCATGTATAACCGCCCCCATCAAAGTATTCTTCTGCAGCAATGCTCCCTGTAATGGATTCACGCATCTCGTGTGTAACCAATATTAATTCTTGTATGTTGCGCAAACGTAAAAATGCAACAGGTTGGTGTCTCGTTATAGAGAAACACAGCAAAGGTCCCTTGTGTTCACGCGGATCATTGCTCCAAAACTTCGCAGGAGACACGCTTCAAAATCGACAGTACAGACTTATAAGAAGAGAAACCTTTTTCTATTTATTCATTTTTAAGCTTTTATCGCCTTAGCGGAAGATATTAATACAAATGTTAATAGTGACCACATAATTATTAATGCATTCTACTTTAGCCGTGCTGCAGTGTTCCTTCTGGCCAACCTTAAAATCTTAGAGGGAATAACTTACTTGTCACTTTGACAGAGTAGACGATACAGAAATAAATTCCAAGCATAGAGCAGTAAAGAAAGGAGAAAGAGATCTCAAATATCTGTTTAAGGTTTGAACACAAAGCTATCACCCAACACTGAGCGAGTTAACGTGATACCACTCAACAACTGGACTCTTGAAGTTTAGCGGCTTTTAAATTCAACTCTAGCTATATTCCAGACATACAGGGATGTCAGTTCCAAATTTTGCTTGTATGTTATACCTTTATTACGACCTCTATTAGATGTTTCAAATAGTACAAGTTATTATGTATGTTATATGAAATGTATGTAATACAATCTAAACATGTTTTTTGGGACATGGTTTTGCAACAACTATTTAATAATTGGTGTAAGCTATTGCTTTATATTGATCCGCAGTAACATTTTCCTGTATTAAACATAGGAACTCTGGAGTAGATGATTCACTGCGAGGTCTCGAAGGTCGGTAGTAGTGTGTGTTTTAAGTAGGAGTTCATAAAGTTGGCTAGAAAATTTCTGCAGCTCTGGTAGAAGTGTCTGTTTTGGAGGTGGACTTTATATTACATTTTGATTCTTAAACTACTTTGTACCTTTTCTACTACTTACCTATAGTTAGTAGAGGAAGTATTGTATTCACACTAAGTTCGATACCAAGATTTCATCGGAAATGTACGTTTCCTGAATCCAGAAAAGCACTTTTTGAAAAAGACGTGTGTGTGAACATAACTTAAAAATGAAATGTTGGTTAAATATCAAACTTCGTATTCAAGTTCAGCATCTTTCAAGGAGAAGTCACGAAGATTTTCAAGAAAATCACCAAATACTAAACTATCGTTTACATGGAAACTTTTCTGCATATTTTATTTTCTCAAAAATGACTCTGACATAGTTTAAACTGGATCATGCGCCTAAAGCTTTTGAGAGCAGAATGCTATCATCGTTTACATATCATAAAAATAAATGCAGCCAAAGTTGTGGAGCTGACTTTTCAGTGCTATTTCGCACGATTATACGCCCCAAGTTGGATTGTGGCTGCATTATGTACCTATCATTCAGAGAATCCAACAATCCTCAAAATGCTTGATAGTATTCAATCTTTGACGCTGAGAATCTCCTTGGTTAGCTTTTACACCACTCCCGAAAGCAGTCTCCAGATTGAAGCAAATAAACCTCCGCTGATTTCGAGGAGGCAAGCCTTAAGTCTCACATACGCTGCACGAACTGCAGCCAGGTATCCATCAAATGTTTTCAGCCGTGTTTTTTCTGCCAAGTGTCATAATGTAGACACCTATAGCCACCGTCATTTTGTACCGTTCTCCCAGAGAATTCTCTCTTCCCAAGAATTTCATTTGAATATTCTTCCAACACTCTCCTGCTCACTTACCCTCGAAAATGCCCTTTGAAAACTAAAACTACCTGTCATAGATACCTCCATGACCCCTTACAGCAAAGGTCACACACATACTTCCATCTACCTCAGTTTATTCACTGACCTTTGAACCTCACCTTCTACATCACAACAAATTTATTCCGATGGTTCGAAATGTGAAAATCACTGCGGCTGTGCGGTGGAACTACCCCAAAAGACCTTGCTCTACAGTCTACCGCACTTCCTATCCATCTTCTCTTGTGAAATGATGGCTATTTGCCTCGTCTTGGAGTACGCCCTTGAGATGCTGCTCTCTCCTACACTATCTTCGCGGACTCGATAGGTGCTCTCCTCAGTCTTCAGCAGCAAGCTCCAGCCAACAACCCGGCGTTGTAGAACCGCTACTTTATCACAGAATATCAACCTCGATACGCAAGTCCTGCTGGTATGGATACCTTCTCATGCTGGCATACCAGGAAATGAGAATGCCGATTGTGCACCTAACAGCCTAAGATAAAATAAATGTGCCAGAGAGGGAGTTCGATTCGGAAAACGTCGGAAGAATTCGCTGACGCTGCGTTTCACAATACACGATTTAATACCACCCTGCGTTAATTTCAAAATTATGCGATAAGTAGGAAGGTTATTACAATTTGGGTGTATGTATGGTAGCCCAGCGGTGAAAAGCACGAGTCTAGTAATTGGATCAGCCTGGGTTAGAATCTTTGGTGCATATGGTTTTTTATTTAAATTTAAATTTGTTAAATATATGCATTGCCAATGTTTTATATGCATAAGGTATCTATTAATTTTAAAACATTCATGCATAAAAACACAAATAACTTTTTTAGTTTTCAAAATAAATGCCATATTAGTAAAATTCTAAAGTGAAAAACTAAGCCAAATATTTAATTCAGTTAATACTGGATGTGTAAACTCTTTATCTCACTCTTCAGTTATGAATGACACTGGCGTGATCAGGCAAGCGCATCTCATAGACTTGGAGTTCTGCATGATATGTTAGCAATAATACTGACTTTTGTATTGCTGAGTGCATACATAAAGACGAATCAATAAGGAGATCTATCCTGACGTTAGTGAACATTGCTGGTTACTCTGCGTCTCAGGCTACAAGAATACTTGAAGCCCTTATATCCAGAGAAGGGATTGTCGTCCACCTGCTTCGAGTCGAAAACGTTTTCCCACTTCTCAGAAGGACACCACTGACTTCTAAGACAGGCAGACAGCAATCCCTTCCTGCATGTGTCTACAATTAGAAGTAATTCTCATTTTCCTCGGTCGAACCGCACAGCCTTGCATCATTTGACTACAGTAGGCCTCTTTGCTCGATCGGCAGCTAAGAAGCAGCGTCTTGCAGACGATCAAAGATTGTTACCTCGCATTTGCAGAATAAATGTCAACCATAACTGGAATAGGATTATATTCATAGACACGTAACATTCTCATCCTCAAATGGAGTAAAGCAATTGTCTACCGCCCCAGAGTAAAAGACATTACGATGCAAAATACATGGCACAAATGGATCTCCAAAGTCGTGTATTTCTGTCGGATGGGGTTGGATGTTAAAGATGATCTAGGTGTGTTGTAGCAGCTTGATGTCACATTACATAGCCAGCAGTATAAAGGCTTCCACGAAAACGTCATCGTTCCTTCTGTAAGGCCTAGCCATCCCGATGGAATGATTGAATTCCAGCAGGATAACCATTCTGTCCACACAATTCAGCAGGTTTCAAACTTGTTCTTGCAAAGCCAAGATATCACAGTGATTGACTGGCTTCCTTGTTCACCAGATTTGAATCCTATTGAAAATTTGTGGGCAAAGGTGAAAAAAGCTTTGAAGTTAAATTGGCCTGAAAGACAACACAAGATAGAAATGGTTTAATGGGATAAAATACAGGATGCCTGGGAGGAATTATCCTCTCGTGAAAACTTTACTAGGTATTTGACATCGTCTATTCCCCATAGAATGAGGGCAGTAATAGAAGCAGAGGGTTAACACACTCGATATTAATTTAGTTTATGTTATTATTATTATTTTTTCATTTAGGACTATAGTACTTACTTATTCCTTATTTAGTTGGAAAACTAAAAGAAGAGTGTTTCAGTTTTTTTTGTGTAAGCATAAGCCTTTGCAATTGTAAATTATAGCATCATTGCTATGTACCTGCTTATAACTGCTTGACTGTGAGTACACATGAAGCTGGGATTCAATATGAAGAGTGACGATAGAACTAAGCTAAGAGCACGTATTCCGAGACACCATTATGAATGAACCGGACCGAAAACGATTTGGACTTAGATAAATATACGCTTCGACAGTCTGATATTGTTCTTTTTTTGTCTTAGGGTGTAAGGAAGCAACACGACATCCTTCAAATTTGTCGGACCTCAAGATTCCCTCAAGACTTCAACTCCTTTACGCGTGACACTATTCTCCGGCACGGCAAGAAGCAAACTACACGATTCCTGTCCCCTTCCCATTTCTGTTCTGTCCTCTCACACATTTCAAGCGTCACTATCGTTCTCCTAACTCGCCTACGTCTCAGGCATATTCCTCTTCCCATTCCTATCTTCTGTTCGATGATCTTCCGTCCATGTGCCACTAATGTCATTCTTCACTTACAGTCACTCACATTCTCACCAGCTGCCGTTTCTACAATGATACAAGGACTAGATGAAAAATGCCAACAACCACCTTAACCGTCCTTGGTGATCCAACTTTCTCCAAGAATGTGCTGAACTTCGTTAACGTAATGCAAGCATGTAAGGAATTGTAAAGCTTATTATAGTCGCGATTTGACCTTGTTAAAGCAACCTTAAATAAATAAAATTTAAAAAATGGGTCTAACGATTTTTATTAATTCGCCATTAAATAAATTTGGACGATAAATAGAAATTTTCAATCTTCTGAGAAATGTCTGTGAAGTCCTCTTCATTCGGAAGGAATTTCATATAACTCAGTATAACAGGTAAACCTTAAGATATGGACAAAAACTTACTATAAAACGTTTATATCTCTTTAAAACGCAGTTTATTTCAAATAACTTTTTCTGTGACGTTAGCCACATTCGAAATATCCGTTATTATTGGTTTAACTGGTTACGTTTTTAGTAAGATTTTTGAAGTGGTATCGTCATTCAGTTATTTCTCACGGTGACATGGAAATTTGTCATATAGGATCATACAACTATCGATTCTGCTTTGCATATCCTCCTTGTACCTAAAACGAAAAGTGTAATGAAACCATTTCTGCAAACGTTTATTTCAATTAACATGAAACAGATAGAAAAATAAGTTTCGTAAGCATAGTATGTAGTAGCTATATAAAAATAAAGGATAGTGGTATAGAAAATCATTTGAATGCAACACAGTTGGGACGACACTTTGTCCCAGTTCGCCGCGAGGTTCGCTGGTGTTGCATATAGAGTACCTGTTTTCACTACTAGATAAGCTTGTTCTCCGACGCAGCACAAAAAGATTGTATTTTCCTCTCACAGTGCAGTACCTTTGTAACTATGGCCTCCGTGATATCAATATAGGCAAGTAACTACCAATCTAAAATCCATCCACGCTAAGACAAAGTGTTGTCCTTGCACATCAGTTATTTTGGCAACTTTTCAGAATGTTTACAATCATTATAATTACGAAACCAGGGAATTTGCCACAATTTATTCGCGACAGTTACAATTCCTCACACAAATTACTATTTGCCACGGTTACGATTTGTCACATAATACAATTCACGACATTATGATACGTAACGCCGATGTATTCTTTTGTTATCGGATTGATATTAGTACCACTTGTTATCTGAAGCCTTGTCTAGGTAAAAGTGTGGTTCTCATTTTAATGTTTTCATCTTTTTATATTGGCATCCTTTTTAGGTGGTGTTATGTCATCTGTCCTTACCACCAGGTAACAAATTGTGTTGTTTATTCTAGTTTATTCATTTACCTATTCTCCAAATTGTGGGTGGTGAAATAAGATACACAGAATTTGAAAGAGGACGCGTAAACTTATAAAGACTTCGAGTATACCAAACATAAAAACTCGGTAAGTGGAATAGTGTGGTGTTGTGATTTACGAAGAGAATGTAATTCATTGATGACAATAACACATGATGGGACCAGAATCATAAACGGACCCTCAAGTGAGTCTAACCACACTGCTAATTGGGCAGAATTGAAGCAAATGAGTGTATTATGTCTATGAAGGAAACAGCAAGAATTTCCAGAGAACCAATTTCCTACATTCTTCAAACTGAACGGAAGAACATGTCAGACTGCATAGAAAAATGCATAAAAGGACATTGCACCTCACCAGGAGAGAAAATCTGCCTCCAGAACAGAAAAATGTAGACAAATTGAACATCATAGCAGAAAGGTATCTAAACTTTTAGAAGGTGACAGATGGCTCCTACATGTTGATCTAGATAGTGAGGACAACATTATAATTTTGCTACAGACAGATACCTAAACGAGTTATCAAGAAGTCATTATTGGATAATGGATAGAGCATTTAAATCCGTGTCAAGAATTCTACTACAGCTTTAAACATTACGCGCGATCATTGAAATCAATGGTTCCCTGTTATACTTGAACTGGATGAAAAGATAGGTCAGAGATTCTTATGATAAACTTCTTCGAGTTCTGAGGGAAGAAATAATATCTCGAATTCAACGTCAACTAATTCCACGATTTGTATCAGTGATTATGAATATGCAGTTATTCATGCGGTTACAGAGGAATTTTCCGAGGCCAAAACAGCTGTTTGTTCCACCTCGGGCAGTCTTTCTGGCGATGTCTACAGACGGAAGGTTTATCAGTAACGTACCAAGAAGAAGAAAACATTGAGTTTAGATCACAGTTTCATTCATTAATATCACTGGTATTCGTACCAGAAGAAAACGTCGAAAACGCATTCAACAACTTGTAAAAGCCCAAGATGACTTGACACCAATATTTCATTAACGTCGAAGATAACTATGTTAAGAGACAACGTCGCGGAAAAGGTAGACAGTGGCTCTCTTTCCTCCAGATAAATGAAACTATTTCGTTCGGGTACTTCAAATCCTCCCCAGAACTACTAATTCCTGTGAGGTATGGAACAGGAGACTAAACACAATAGTCGGAAAACATCACCCATCTTTGTATCATCTACTTCAAAATTTTCAGTGAGAAGTTTCAAAATAAACCGAGATATCGAACGGTTGCAAGCAGTGCACAGTCCGGAAAAGTAAAAAGGAAATACACGGAGACTGGCATCGCAGAAAGTTATGCACAATATAAGGAAGGAGGGAACATACTGGATTATCTCTGGCCATAATATAGCAAGAAACTTAAATTAAAATTGTGTCAGTATCGCTGTCCAACTTTTCTGTATTTAAAAATGATCTGTTACCAATTCATCTGTTAGTAAAACTCCTGTGGAAAATACACCCCTGTGTCGAATGTAAATCTGTGGCAAATATGTTCCTGTGGTGTATATGAACGTATTGAGAATCCTTTGTGACCAATTATAACGATGGCAAAAATTGTGCGGATTTCCCTAAATCTATTTATTGTTATTACTATGAATCAATTGTTATACAACAGATTATAAATGCAGATACTTAAATAAAACCAATCGAGAAATAAGAATCATACGATGTAAATATTTGTTGGCTTCATAATGTAGTGTTTCAGTGGTGAAGAAATGTCTAAACTAATGGAAGAATGAACTTGGGGCACCGATGACAAGATTGAAAGACAATCTCTTGATGTGGAACATCAAATATATAATTTATTGAAAAAAAGGAATTTAGGAACTATGAATAATAAGGACCAAATTCCAGTTAAACCCTGGCTGGCCACACTCACGAGTATTATTGCCATTTAAAGAAAGGGCAATTTCTGTGCGTTTTGTTTTCGATTTTCATGGTTTTAACTTGAAGTTAAGCTCCTTTGAAGTGAGTTGTGAACTTCTATTGTTCACCTGCGTCCGTTATACATATAAGGAGCTTTACGTTCTTCCTAAAGTGGTCCAATTTGAAAATAAAAGGGCCGAAAAACAGTTCTGTATTTAACGTTATTGTTATGAATTTCTGTTGTACGGATAGTAACGTACAGTAAAGAAGAGAACGTAAATTCTCTTTCAAAACGCAGGCCTAAATGTGATACATTGCTTACTTTTTCCTTCAGTTTAACTGAGGTGACATTTAAATAAGTATGACTGAAACTAGCAAGAAAATTAAAGTAATTTCAACGAAACGTCATAGTGGTGTGGTGAGTTTGGTAACAGATGTTTGATGTGTTACATTCACATAGCTTTCTCTACTATCTTCTAGAAGCTATTCTTATAAAAACTTATCATTTCAGCTACTTCATGTTAATAACACAAACCTTCAATTCACATTTACATATTTCGTTGCAGGATACGGTAGGTAAAGCGACAGACAGATTTTTAAAGAGCGTGTTGCTATGCCATGACTGAAATTCCATGCTCTTTGCATGGCTATGAGAAAAAAATCTGATCTATTACACTCAGATGACTTTCTCAACTCTTGTAAAACTATTTTTACAAACGCTTATTCTCCATATGCTTCATGTTAATCGAGATATCGAGATGTTAATCTTATTGCTAATTTTCTTGTAGATGCAAGGGGAATTGGTAGGCTTTAAGCGACAGTCAAATATTTTAAGAGCTTGTGGAGCATGTGGAGTATTCCATTCTCTTTGCATGTCCAGGACAAAAAAAAATTAATACCGAATTCCCATTTGAGTAAAAGTATAAGTTTGGAAAATTTAAGCGAATAACAATTAACATCTCGAAAATGGTTCACTCAAAAAAAATGTGTATATGACATGAATTGGGTATTTTAACGCGATCTACATTTTTTGTGTAGTAAAATTTTGTTTTTTTTATGGTTTACCAGTTATGCCAAAGTCGTTCTCAATGAAGAATACTTTTGGAGACATTTCCAGAAAATTCGAGATATACAATTCATTTGCCATAAAAATGTCTTAAACTTATGGTATTTTATTTAAAATCGTTAGAGCCATTTTTGAGAAAATTAAAATTTTCAAAAATTTTCCATGTAAAGGGTAATCTGGGGTGGGGGGATTTTCTTGGAAACCTTCGTGTCGGATCTCTGGAAGATACTGAACCTAAATACCTAGTTGGTGTTTATCCGACTGTTCGTTCCTGAGTTATGCTGTTCAGAGACACACAGACAGACACACACACGGACATGTTTCCAAAAATGCTTTATATGCATTCAGTGCACCACAAAACATGTATTTCCTGTGAAATCTCGGTATCGAATTTTTGGGTGGAATGCAATACTTCCCCTACTTACTACATAGTAGAGAAAGTAAAAATGAATAACTTCTCATTTGAGGAAAGCATAGATTTGAAAATGAATATCTCTATATGGTTGACTTTATACACACACAAAAATAAGAGTTATACATTGTGTGCTTTAACGAGTTCTACAGAATGTTCGGAAATTCCCCTTACAAACTTTTAGGAGTTGTAGAGGAAGCTGAATAGATCATGTTTAGAATAGGAACCCATGTTCGGAAACGTACCACTTCTGTGCTGTAACAATTTTAAGTCAGAATAGGAAGGTTTGAAACCAGTTTAGCATGTGGCCTGATATGCCACATGTCTTCATTTTGTATAGTAGCATTTCTCGCCATACTGTGTTAAACGCATCTTTGAAGTCAACAAACAGTGCTAGAGTATTATTATTACTATTATTATTATTATTATTATTATTAAAATTTTCTTTAATATCATGTGTAAGTCTTACAACCTGGTGTATTGCTGAGCTTTATATTGGGAAGCCAGAGGGAAGATGATGCAGATCAATTAATCCCCAGTGCCATTGGTGAACAACAACAACAATTTCAAGTCGTTTGCCTGGTATGCAACCGGTTAGTCACGGTGTTTACGTCTGACGAACAGCTGATGCCATTTAAAACCGCAACTCTAGGCCGAGTCCGAACTATGGAATTATTAATAATTTGGCTAATTAGGTTTTAGTGAAATTAAGTTATGCAATGTACAATTATTTTTCTTTTTATTGCCCGTGTAGCTTAAGAAGGGTGATTTAATGATATGTTTGTATTTATGTTACTAATATTAGAGGAGTAACAAATTGTTTAACGGAAATATTTTAAGCCCTATGCTAAAATACTCTCCACGACAAGATGTTTTAGATGCAGGAAAAGTGTCTCCGAAGGCTCCAAGTGAGTTTTACGATGTCTCCCCGGTAGCAAAAGTCAATGTGGAGCAAAAATATTATTCGTACAGCGAGGGTGTAGAGCCATTGTCCTTTTGTACGGTAATTCGCCGTGACCGGAGTGAGGGAACAACAAGCTTAAAGGTAAAATTAGGGAAAGTCGCGACTTCATGTTCAAATTGAACAAGAGGGGGAGGAATAGGACCAATAAGATCCAAGTAAGTCAATTTGAAATAGTGAGACGCGTTGAGTGGCGCGAACAATGGACCAATAGGAAATTAGGCAACCCAAGAAGCCCGCGACAATAAATATATCTGCTAAGACCAAAAATCGGGGAGTTGCTTCAAAACTACAGGCATAAAATGATGCAGCAGAATAATTAAGAGATGTCGCGTCAAAAGTTAGTGGATTAAGACAGAGTTAGCTACACATAAGAATCGCTACGAGTAAAGAGGTTTGTTAAAAATATACACTTCGCGTCATATCAGCGCCGTGTTCAAAAACAGTGGACAGTGCTTTAACGGCGACAATATCAGTGTTGTGAATTACTAGAAGTGACGAATAAAGATAACAGTAGTGTTGTCCTTTGAAATTGAAGCACGTCTATTTTCTCTCCGTTACCACACCCGAGATCTACGTTTCGTTTACGGAGGAAAAGTCCCTGCTCTTACATATTTCAGTAATTACTACAGATAGCTGAGGATAGAGATGCAGAGAGATAGCCCACGACGAACATCCGGAGTCTACGCGGAGGCTGCAGAAAGGTAAGCCGCGAGCTACGGGCATTACGAAACAGAACAACTTCTGAGAAGAGGAGGTTCTGCCGCACATTTGAACTCTACCCTACCTCTCCACCGTGATTTGAGCCCTGTGGAATCAGAGGAAGAAATTTTGGTATAAATTGAGATCGCTGCACAACAAATTGCAGAGATACTAGGAGTGATGGAGAGACTTTATCAGAACATAAGTACATAAGTCAATATGTGCAGCAATTTTAATGGTCGTCACATCGAAACTGAGTTATAGACAATCAGAATCTCAAGCAGCCTGTAACGAAGAAAGATACAGATTGTACAGTTTAACTGTACAAAAGTTTTTGCGAAACATAATTAAATTTGCTTTTTGTTTCTTAGGTATTAGTTCCTAATGGGTTGTAATGGATCAGAATGTTAACCACTTTGAGGAATACAAAAGTAAGTTGTGAAGTTTAACTGTAAACAAAAGTGTTTGTGTATGCTGATTAAGTTTCCTGTTTATTTCTTTAGTAGTATTACCTAACGAGTTTAATTTTAAGAAAAGTGATGTCCTAAGTCACGCCTAACTAAAATACATAAGCAAACGTGGTCATTTTGAAACACCTGTTTCAAATGGTTGTAGCACGGAAACAGTTCGTTTCCGGACACGGGTTCCTATTCAAAACATAATCTGTTCAGTTCCCTTTACAAGCCCTAAACGTTTGTAAGGGGAATTTCCTAACATCCTGTATAGTTTTATGTAGTACTTTTTCTATCTTTAAAGTTTACCAATTATGCAAAAGTCACTCACAATGAAGACAACTTATGAGACTATCCTCAGAAAATTCAAGATATACATTTCATTTATCATGCAAATATCTTAAAACGTACCGTATTTTAGTCAAAATCGTTAGAGCAATTTTTGAGAAAATAAAGTGTTTTTGATAACTTTTCCATCTAAATGGTGGTGAGGTAAGGATATTTATAATCTTCGTGTGAATTCTAGGAAGACTTGTTACCTTAAGTAACAAGTTTGGTATTCAACAAACTTTTTTTTTGAATTACGCTGTTTCTCTCTCTCTCAAACATTTTTCTATTTTTCTTAATTCAGGGAGTCTCGCTCAGAACGTGTACTTCTGGTGAAATATCGGTATTGAATTTTTGGATGTAGTACAATGTCTCCTGTACTTAGTATAGGTAAGCAGTAGAGAATATAGGACTACCCCCTACAGCCTGTGATGCAATAGCACCAGAAACATTGACAGTTAAAGTGGCTTCTGGTGGTTATGTCACCAACTGATATGAAATGTATTCCAGTTGTTTCAATCCCGCTGATGACCACATGACTAGATTTAGTTCTTCACCCTGGGCTCCTTAATTTATACCAAACTGCTCATGGATAATAAATAATGACACGGCCTCATCAGAAGGATATTTACCCAATTTCCAAAACTTGTATTACGAGTAACTTCACAGTTTTAGGCGTCATATGTGCGAACTTCGCGTTGCATTTGCACGAGAACATGAAATTGTAACCTTAATGTCCGTCAAGACATTATATCTAAGCTATTTTACAACACTAAAGTTTCTGTTCTCCTCCCCAATTGGTCGCCTTGTTCTAAGAGTAAGGAAACTAGTTCAGCTTTCCGTTATTTTGTTTTCTTTCTCTCTTGTTCGAAGGGGTGAGTATGGGTGACATACAATCTGTTAACTAGCCTTCCGTCAATATTAGTTTTGATTTTCAGGTTAATACCTAAAAATCATTGTATTCGGCCAAAAACCTCCCTATTAAGGTGAATTCAAAACATATACATAATGGGCCATTTAAATTGAGACTGTACAATATCTCCAAATCTAAGCGCTGTAGAAAGAAACGTTTTTAATAAACGTTGCTTGATATTATGGGGGAAAGTAAATAGAATTAGACGTGTTTTGTTTGGGGGACGTTGTGACGGTTATTTTAGGTGAAATTTAACTTTCTTAAAATGGATACCTACATTTTGTATGTTGTTTTCTCATTGGAAAATGTTTTATAAAATAACTGTTTATTTTGTACTGAGGAATAAGAAAACAGTTAAGTGCGAAGGTCTACCCCCCTTCTCTGCCCAGGGTTAGCGCCATCCGAGTGGCTTTCTAACCGGGGTTTCCTAAAACGGCCCCCCTCCCGCTTAACAATACGTGAACACTGGGCCGGATCTCTTGACTACTCGGAGTCCAGCTTATTCCCTGCAACCCGGGAGAACAAGCTCGCGGATTTTTTTCATTAGGGCAGTACCTATTTTAAAACCCGCCCTCCCTGCGTGGTCGGGGTTGAGGTAGGAACTCGTCCTTCCCTCATCCCTTCCAAACAGGGACGGAAGTGGATACGCCACTTAAGCGCGTCAGGCCAATAGCGAGAAACCCTAACGGGGTAGACTACCGAACAACCTCGGTGGGGGCGACAGTACCTAGCTAACCGTCTATCAGCTCTCCCTCATGGCTGGTGCCGGAGAACATCAGGGCGTCTCACAACCCCGCTTGGGCGGATAACCAGCCAAGCGTACCCAATCTCCCATGGGTATCGGGAACCACTGCCCCGCCGAGTCCAACCCAATCCGAACAACTCCCTACGGGAGAGGCTCGAATGTTCAGCCCGGCGTACTCTAATAACGTCAGATGTACCACGAGTGCTAAGGATCCTCCCGCTTAACAAATGGTTCCCAATTACGAAACGTAACTTGACCCTCAAATAACCATCCAGGGATGGTCCAACCATTCATTGCGCTTTTCGTACACATTCATTCAGAAATTTCATTGTTAAGAACAATTGCAAAGTGCTTTATACGAATGTTGTTTAGTTTTTTTTTATGAGGAGTGAGAAAACAGCATAAAAAATCTGATGTGTTACACTCACATGACTTTCTCTACTCTTGTACAAACTATTTTTACAAACGCTTATTCTCCATATGCTTTATGTTAATCGAGATATCGAGATGTCAATCTTATTGGTAATTTTCTTGTAGAAGCAAGGGGAATATGGTAGCTTTTAAGCGATAGTCAAATATTTTATCGCTGGTTGCTATGTGGCGCATTCCATTCTCTTTGCATGTCCAGGACATAAAAAAAATGAATAACGAATTTGAGAAAAAGTATAAGTATTGGAAAATTTAAGGAAATAACAAGCAATATCTCGAAAACGGTTCACTCAACAAAAGAAATGTATATGATATAAGTTGTGTATTTTAACGCGATCTACATTTTTTGTGTAGTAACATTTTGTCTATCTCTTATGGTTTACCAGTTATGCAAAAGTTGTTCACAATGAAGAATACTTTTGGAGACATTCCCAGAAAATTCGAGATATACATTTCATTTCTCATGACATTATCTTAAACATATGATATTTTAATCAAAATCGTTAGAGCCATTTTTGAGAAAATTAAAATTTTCGAAAAATGTTCCATGTAAAGGGTAGTCTGGGGTGGGGGGATTTTCTTGAAAACCTTCGTGTCGCATCTCTGGAAGATACTGAACCTAAATACCAAGTTTGGTGTTTATCCGACTGTTCGTTTTTGAGTTATGCTGTTCACAGACACACACACACACACACAGACACACACACACACACAGACACACACACACACACAGACACACACACGGACATGTTTCCAAAAATGCTTTTTTTGGATTCAGGAGGTCTCAAAACATGTATTTCCGGCGAAATCTCGGTGTCGAATTTTTGGGTGGAATGCAATACTTCCCCTACTTACTATACGTAGTAGAGAAAGTAAAAAGTTAGGTTCCCATTTAAAAAAATTAAATTCACCCTAAAATAACCATCACAATGTCCTCCAAATAAAACATGACTAATGAAATTTACCATGATACCAAGCAACGTTCATGCAAGGCATTTCTTTCTACAACGCTTAGTTTTGGAGATGTCGTACAATCTCAACTTAAATGGTCCACCCTATATATTAATAAGCTACGGATTGTTTTTATGAGTTAGGTTCAACTATCCTAAACGAGATTCATTTTATGGTAAAATTCTAAAGAGGGAGTAATGCCTGTCGCCAAGGATAGCGCGTTAATAATACAAAACTTGTTTCCCTCTGGCATAAAAGGATTACCATCTCTTTGAACACTACTTCTAAAACGATTTTGAGAAATGTGATTAGACATCGGAAACGCTCTTAAGAGTATTTGTTTTCATTAAAAGCTAACGTTTAAAGTGCTTTAACGTTCGCTCTTCAAAATATGTGACATTTCGAAAGTAAAATGTTATTATATTGTCATTTAAAATACCCAAGTTAACCTCATATCATTAAATCTGTTTAATTCAAAAATTAAATCTGTTTCGCACACGGGATGTTCCTCCGATGCAATTTAGTTTATAATTGTAGTTTTTTATCCATAAAAAATTAAAACTATTGAGACTAAAAGGTTAAGTGAGTCACCCTGTATAGGTTTCTCTTGTATTTATATGAGAGCTATCCTTTACACTCAAATGAGAATCGTAACCGGTTCGCTGTCGGCAACGATGCATGCCGGGATACGCTGTTATTCGATACGTAGCATTATGTACACATCAGCAGTTTTCCACAGTTAACATAATTAACCATTCAATAAATTATTAAACGAAAACTGTAATCAATAGATGGGGAGGACAGTGCCTTGATGTTTGTTTTGTTTATTGCTGTCAAATAGTTTGTACTAAATAGGGGGCAGACCGCGTAATAGCTTGGAACCTCAAAAGCAAAATACGAATTTTACGAGGGCGGTCCCAGAGGTACTTGACCTAACAAAGAAAGCACAACAATTTTGGGAAAGAACATCTTCATTTCTCTACATAGTTTCCTGTCAGCTCGATACACTTTTCCCAGCGGTATTCAATAGTTTCGATACCCTGTTTATAGTGAGAACCATCGAGTTCTGCAAAATAGCCATCAACTATAAACTCTTCATTGTTGGCAAATCTTTTATCACCAAGCGATTTCTTCAACTTTGGAAACAGAAAATAAACAGATGGGACTAAATCTGGCGAATAGGGTGTATGAGGAAGAAATTTGAACTTTAACTCATTGATTTTGGCCATGGCGATAATGGATGTGTGAACTGGTGCATTGTCTTGATGAAACAGAACTTTCTTTTTCGCTAAATGCGGTCATTTTTGCTTTATTTCATCATTCAAACGCTGCAATAAGTCTGCTAATACTCGCCATTGATTGTTTTTCCTTTTTGAAGATAATCAATGAAAATTATCCCACGCGCATCCCAAAAAACTGACGCCATGACCTTGCCTGCAGATGGAACTGTCTTTGCCTTCTTTGGAGCCGATTCTCCCTTTTAATACATTGTTTTGACTGTTCCTTTGTCTCAGGTGTGAAGTGATGGACCCATGTTTCATCCATGGTTATGAATCGACGCAAAAACTCGGCTTTATTGCAGCGAAACATCGCCAAACAGTCGACTGAAACATCCTCACGACGCTGTTTTTGTTCCATTGTTAGTAAACGCGACACCCATCTTGCGCAGAACTTTCCCATGTCTAAATTTTCAGTTAGTATGCTATGTAAAGCACTTTTTGAAATGCCTACGATGTCTGCTAGCTCGCGCACTTTCAGTTGACTGGCATCCAATACCATGTTGTGGATTTTCTTCACAATTTCTGGTTCGATGGAGCACTCTCTCTTCCTTAGGTGTTCAAGGAGTAAAACAAGTAAAAATTGACATACTTAATTCTGTTAATGTAAAAAACCTAATACGAACTCTTTTACCGTTACTTTTCAACAATACGTATATGAATCCAATACCTTTAAAATCCTTAAGGACTCAGCTTTTGTTACTTTGTCTACCCCGTACCTAGTGAGTAGAGAAGGTTTTGTATTCCACCCAAAAATTCATACTTTCAAAAATACTTTATTTGTATTCAGGGCACCTCAAAACATGTACTTCAGGTGAAATCTCGATATGGATTTTTGGATGGTATGCAATACTTCCCTACTTACTATAGTAGTAGAAAAACTAAAAAAGCATTTTGAGAAAAAAAAGTCTGTGTGTGTACTCTGTCTGTCTGTGTGAACAGCATAACTCAAAAACGAAAGGTCTGATAAACACCAAACTCGGGAGAACAGTTTGCTCCTATCGTCATATGTTTTCAACTGATTTTGCAGGTTACTGTCTGAGGAATGTGTGTGGCTAGAAGTACCAAACTTGGTACTTAAATTACGAACTTTCCAAAGATACGACTCGATTCTCAAGAAAACTCCAACCCAAATATTCTTTAAGTGGAAGATTTTCAAATTTTTAAATTTCTAAGCACTGGGTAACGATTTTGATTAAAATACCATATATTAAAGATATTCACATGACAAATAAAATGTATATCTTGAATTTTCTGGACATAGCCTTTGAAGTCCTCTTCATTCATAAGGGATTTTGTATATTTTGTATACCTAGTAAACGTTAAGCGATAGACAAAAACATGAGATGTAGATATCTTTATTTTTTTTAAAAAATCCTTATTTTAAATATATAAATTTATTTCCATTGACTTTGTTCTGGCATAAGTCATTTCCGAGATATCCTTTATTAATGGTTAGAACTCTTCAATACTTTGTCATTCTTTTAAAGTTCTGTCGATTTTCAATATGGAAAGAGTATGGGATTTTGAGCCCAGCATATAGCGTCCAGTTCCAAAACTTTGACAGTTGCTATTACTTTTGTATATATAACGAAATGTGTAATGCAGCTAGTTTCGAAAAAGTTTATCTCGACTAAGATGAGTATATAGGAAAATAAATTTTGGTAAGAATAATATTATACCCATTAATAAGCCATATACGGCAGAGAATGTCAGGTACATGTAACACACAAGATTTCCTAGTTGTATCGTACTACTGACATTAAAACCATATCCACCACAAGAAACGTTCCTTTTATACTGCAACATTTATGGTATAAGCTACGAAAGCTATAGATATAGATAATAAATGTCTAGTAAGTTTCGAGTTTAGATGAATAATTACTATTAGGTGTACAATAATTGGCCTCACTGAAGCCAATAATTGCGTATTTTTAAATTTGTGTTTATGTGTGGTGATTTTTTTTACATAAAATGGCCCAACTAATGGTTATAAAAATTTGATATACAGAATGTAATAAAAATGCACGGCACAAATCGCAGGACACATTACTCACACGTAAACGATAAATTATGATATATGAACATGGGTCTGGAAACACTTTGTTTCCATGTTATAACTCATTTTCTCCAACTCATTAATCATGGGAAACACACAAGAATAGAACGTACCAGCATATCACATGCAACTCTTTCTCACAGGAGATGTTCAATATGCCCTCCGTGAGCATTGATACATGATTCAAGCCGTCGTCGTAGTATATCCCACATGCGCTGATGTATCCCTGGGGTATTGCGTATGGTTTCGTAGCCTTCCATAATACGGGCACGCAGACCTTGAACATCTGGTACTGGAGTTCGATACACAAGAGCTTTCAAATGCCCCCATAAATAAAAGTCCATTGGGTTTAGGTCCGGGTAACGTGGAGGCCAGGCAACTGGTCCACCTCTACCTATCCATCTGTCACTAAATCTGTTATTTAGAAGCCAACGGACATTAACACTAAAATTAGGAGGTGCTCCATCGTGCATGAAGTACATGTTTTGTCGCACAGCCAAATGCACAACTGCTAGCAGATCAGCTAGAACATTCTCTACGAAATTATGGTAACTTTGTCCTTTGAGCCTGGGTAGAAGAACGTGGGGCCCTACCAAACAGTCAGCAACAATGCCGGCCCAAACATTGACAGAAAATATTTGTTAATAACTTGCTTCAACAGTTGCGTGAGGATTGACGTCAGCCCATACATGCCGATTGTGATAATTTACAATCTGATCCCATTGAAATGACGCCTCATCTGTGAACAGCACCGTTGCACTAAAGTTGCATAAACCTTTCGCAGAAGCGTACCCGTGCGGGAAAATCAGCTGCTGATAGTGCCTTCACACGCTGTAAATGGTATGGATACATATGGACCTCGTGTAACACTCGCCAGACAGTCATGTGTTCAACATTCATTGTTGCAACTACTTGTCTTGTACTGACACTAGGGTATTGGTCAACTGCCTGAAGAATTGCCGCTTCCCGTTGCGGAGTCCTCGTTCTTCTAGGTCTCCCGGTCGCGAGTGTCAGGCTGAAATGTCCCATATTCTCTAAGACGACGTGCGATGACTTCAAACGTTTTCTTGTTGGGGCACCTTCGTCCTGGAAATCTCTCCCAGTACAAACGTTGAGTGCAAGCGCCATTGCCGTCTGCTAATCCATACATCAAATGGGCATCTGCCATCTCTGCATTGTGTACACTGCCATTACATGAGCGAAGTCTGTGATGAACTCTACTAGTACGTAGTAACCCGTGTGCTTGCCAAGGTCGTACTGCTCACTGGAACAGTTGATGTTACCTGTAAACAAGCAATGACGTAAATCGCATGGCAACAGGAACATGTAAAACAAAACACTGGCGGTGCACCTCCAATAATGACAACGTAACCAGACATATCCAAGAGTGCATGTTCCCCATGATTCTAACGTTCTTTTCGTGTTTGTTTCCCGTGATTAATGATTTCCAGAAAATGAGTTGTAACATGGTAACAAAACATTTCCAGACCCGTGTTCATATAACATAATTTCTTCGTCTACGTGTGAGGAATGTGTCCTGCAATTTGTGCCGTACATTTTTGTTATATCCTGTGTACCACACTTTAGTTCCACTTAGAAAATAGGTCATATGACCTCGTTACAATTTGCACTAAGCGGTGTGTTTCTAATGCGGGCGAAAAACTAGAATAATCTAAATTCGTTGTCGTTTTTTAGGTTTTCTGAAAAGTGAAATATAAATTTATAAGCATAGTATTTCTGACAAGCTTAGTGATTTATAAAATTTTGATGGGATCAATGTTTAAGAAGGTATAACAGTTTCTCATTTACAATACGAAAACCGGTTACTGCGAAAACATTGCAAGCATAAGTATACTCTAAATGCTTTATTTATGTTTTAGTTTTTAATCAAGACTCAGAAAAATCAGTTTTATGGCGCTTTTTAAAACATATGTAAGTTGTACAGACAGACGAGACAGGGGGTGATAGCGATGGCAGGGAGAGCGTAGAAAGCGAGGGACATAGAGGGAAAGAGTGGAGACGAAGAGAGACTAACGAAAAGCGAGGAAAAGTAAGAGGGAGAAAATGAGAAAGCCGATCCATTAATGCAATAAGTGTGCCGTGGGTGTGCCAGTTTGATTAATTGTGCTTCTGATCGCACTAGTTTCTTTTTATTAGGTTATTTCGGCTAACAATTCCAGATAATTTCGGTAGCTGCCATTGAGCGGTGTTGTTTAATCAGTTTTGCTTTGGTTTTTTTTCCTTTCTCTGTTCGAAGGCCTGAGTAAGGATGACATACGCATTCTGCATTTCTATTAGTCACCGTGTGTGTTGTGTCGGTTTTTTTCGGTATCTGGGTCCGGTCGTTCTTCACCTGGCCCTAGGAGTTAGTTTATGCCAGTGCGAATGTACACATCTCTTCCTTGGAGAGTTTCTTGTAAGGCTAGTAGCCGAATATTTGAATTACCTTACTGACGGCTAATTCATTGGGGTTTGTCCATTGGCACTGTTTGATAAGCAAATATTTCGGTATTAACATGTAATTATTTTGCGGAGCCATAGACGTGATTTATATTCGCTAACTTTGTATCGTTGATTTTGTTCCGATCTGTGTTACATGGCTGTGTTTCTTTATTTATTTTCTTTCTTTTTCCATCCAGTACTAGACCCTTATCCACTAGCAACCTTGTAACAATATATTATGGAAACAAAGGTAATGGATCAAAGTGGTAAGCAACTTGTACAAAGCAAAAGTCAGTTGTGGGTTAACAACAATTATTATTTATGCAATAAAACAACATAAAATTTTTTTATCATCAAGGTAATTATTCTGTAATAAAGATTTAAATGAATTACGTAACTCCTAGAGAGGTTATCTCAACACCACAATTTCAAAAGTTGACATTTAAGTAAGTGCTCACTGAAAACGTTAAATGGGATTTTTCCCCTGATAATGAATGCCAAGTTAAATCAACTACACAATTTGACTCCTTCGTTACGTATTGCTTTTGCTCTGTTATTTCTTGGAATTAATTGAATACTTCCAAAAACCTCTTATTAGTGAATATAAAGTAAATCAGCTACTAACTATAACAAATGGGATTATCGCCCATCATTTACTCATATTAAACTTCCATAAGCAATGTCTGCTGCCTTCTATACAACCAATCATCTGAACAGTACTTCAATCTATCACAACTGAATTCTAAACTGAAAATTTTCCTTTCAGAATAAATTCGAATTACCTAACCTCCAAAGCAAACTTGCAATTTTGCTATTGTGATTGCAACAACAAACAATTCAAAAGGTTCTACTGTAAGAGAACAAAGCATTAAATAGAATTCCCCTTTATCAGTGACTGCATTTTATTTTTACAAACCCATTTAACTTGTGTTTACTTGATCTTTACAACACTATTCTTAAACATAAATACTTTATCCGAAACTATTTCAAAGAATCTTTGTAAGAAAATGTTATTATAAGGCATTTAACTTACCCTTCTATGACTTGACTTGAGGAATTAGACCTTTAAGTTCAAAGGCGATCTCGTCGTCAAGTCACGTTGAATAATTTCTTCGCGGAACAAACATGTCGCGGTAACTTTCGTGTTATCTTATTTGCTGAGCGCCTGTTATTGTTTTACTATTTTGAATTCTGGGTTCTTTGTCCTCCGGCTAGCTATTATTACTCAGTCGAGCAAATCTCTTGAACAGGGTGTGTAAACGGAAAGGATTTGTTACTAAAAGATAACACTGATAAAAGAATTTGTTTTTACACTTTTATTGCAGTCACACTTTCTTAATTTCACATAATTACTCTTGATACACGCCTGACTGAAACTGTTATATTTTCGAATGTAACTATAATCACTTATTTGCCGCGCATTATTAATTCGCGTATTTCACATTTTGTAACTAACTTTACGACGCGAGAGATTCTGTAGAACTGCGTAACGTGTACTTCGTGAATGCTTCTGTTGAACTGCGCGACGTGTAACTCGTGAATGATTCTGTTGAACTGCGCGATACCGGTCTCTGGCTCGGAATTTATACTCCCTCACCCCGATGTACCTAAACATTATAACATAGCTGCTATTGGTTAATAAAGCGCGCCAACATTAGCGTCTTATTTTTATATCCAATCAAAATTATGAACACATATGCTCTAGGGAAGATATTCCCTCCATTTCTAAAGAAAGGTACGCTACTCTGACGTCATGTGGTTGTCTCTTCTAATTAATAAACAACTCACCCCCTCGTTTCATTGTTACCCACTCCTATTGTCAGATTCAGTGAGGCCGTGTAAACTTATTTCCTAACAATGCTTATAACTAACAAATATCTCAAATCATTGTCATACGATAATGCTAATTTACACTACAATCACTCTGGCATTCACAGTGTTGTGATATAAAATACTGCCTCAAACACCATCTTATAAAACTACTAAACCGGCAGATAATCAATCTCCGAAGAATATTTACATCTGCCTAGTGTAAAATAAAAGCCGCATACTACACTGTAACCCTTGTTGTAGTTTATTCTTTATATACGATGGCTTCTGGTTTCCCGATTCTGAAGATAATTTGCCCTTTTAGGCTGTCCTCGGCTCTGGGTAGACTTGCTCAATGTTGTAGTATCGCCGTGTAGTGAACCGTTCATCGATGTTACCTCCTGTGAGGATAGTAGAGTACTGCTTTCCTCACAGGAGGTAACATCGATGAACGGTTCACTACACGGCGATACTACAACATTGAGTAAGTCTACCCAGAGCCGAGGACAGCCTTTTTTGGGTCAGGAATAAAGGTATAAGGAAAAACAAAGAAACTGGGTATTTGGAAGGAAAAGGAAGAAAAGGATTTAATACTCTTGGGGCGCTATTTATTTGGGGCATATCTGGTGTC
Organism: Deroplatys truncata; assembly: GCA_030765065.1. Lineage (NCBI taxonomy): Eukaryota > Metazoa > Arthropoda > Insecta > Mantodea > Mantidae > Deroplatys > Deroplatys truncata. The sequence goes on along the minus strand of CM060976.1, from coordinate 66,772,026 downwards.
ACTGTGGCTGGTACCGCTGCAGCAAACCCGCTGTTTGTGAGTGATTGCTAATGTGTGGTGGAGTTCTCTGCAGTGGTGTTTAGGTATCTGTCATGGCCGAAGCCCTGACAGGGACCTAAGAACGGTGATGTTTTGCAAATCAATGAGTGAGAATTTTTGGATACCGCGCCCGGGCCTCTTACCTCCAGGCAATGGTTGTTGCGAGGTGATGTTGGTGCTGAGGTGTTCATTTGTTGCGGCGTCTGCTGTGTTGAGCTGGTTGTGTGAGGACGTGTTGCAGGTGGTTCTCCTCCAGCTTGTGGTGGTTGTCCTGTAGCTGGCGGAGACTGGTGGTGATGTCTGTGTTGGTACGTTGTTGCTGTTCCCTGATGCCGGCAATTGAGGCCTCTATGGCACTCAGCCGAACTGCACGGTCGTCTCGGTAGTTCTGTAGCGTGGTTTTTTCCATGTAGCTCTCTATGCGATACAACTTTCGCTGAATCGACGGGAGCAGGTCTGGAACATCGTAATGAAATAACTCATCAATTGATGTCCTCAATCTGTTGAGGCTTCCTGTGGCGCTGTGTTTGAGGTCCGTTGCTTAGCTTCAATGCCGGCTAACCGCCGGTTGGCGGCCTGCCGAAGCGCTTCCAGTTTCTGGTTGAGAAACTGTATGGTGGTAGAGGCCGCCCGAAGTTCTGTGATTGAGGTTTCTATTGCTGTCAGTGTGGTAGTTGCTGTGGACATGTTGGTGGTATTGTCGGCGTCATATCTGTTCCAGCGAGAGCGGGGAGGCTGAAGTGTAGCGATTTGCGGTGTCTGTTGAGGTGCTGCTCGTCTAGGGTATAGCGGGCAGCATGCTTGGCCGGTGAAGTGATCCTGCCTGCAGCAAGTGGCGCAGAATCTTCTACGTCGTGAGAGATCATGCTGCTTGCAGGCGGAAGTCAAGGCCGTGGCGCCACAGTAGTGACAGCGTGGTGAAGCACTGCAGTGTGCCGCCGAGTGGCCATACTGGCAGCAGCGACAGGTACCGAGGAGGTCCACACCCGTCTGGAGAGCGGCATCGTATTGCGCCTTGTTAATAAAAACAAGGCGTACCAGTGGAGACGATCCATTCCTTAAGACAATCCGGGTTGCCTTCGATAATGAAGGCCAGCGTTGTTGGAGTTGCTCTAGTAGGATCTGAGTCGGTAGATTTTTCTGAACCCCGAACACAACGGCGCTGAAGCGGCTGCCTTCATCGGAGGTGGTGTCCAAAGAAACGCCAGGGTTGCCGGCAGAGGCCAGCTGCTGCGTTGGGTGGGCGCAGTGGGCGCCGGCGGCGGTAATCGGTGGAGCTGCGTTGACGCTCCCTGTTGCCGGTGCTGAAGTTGTGTCGCTGGCGGCAGGTGCCGAAGGAGTGATCGGGCGATGGTGCCACAGCCGGTTGATGCACTGAGGCCAGTCTGTGCGGCGAGCGCACTCTCTGGTGTCAAAGTGTCCCGAAAATTCGGCAGACTCCAGGGACCGGTGGTGAGGCGCAGGAGGTTCTTCCCTAGGCGAAGGCCATGGTTTAGGCCTGAGAGTGGAGAGAGCGCGATGTTTCCTTCGTCCCATTTCACGAGCAAAGACCTCTCAGCCAGGAGCCAGGAGCAAGAACAGATCGCCCGAGTATGCTCGGACGGAAGACAGTTTATACTTCCTACCGGGACAAAGAGAGTGCAGGGAGGGAATGGTCATCTGCCAAATGACCTACTTCAGTCAACTGCTGGATGATTAAGCATCGCCATAGGGTGCGTTCTTTCTCACGGTAAAGGTGACTCCGCCATGTTGAATGTAACCCTCCCACATGCAACCCTCCAAGGACCGCTACATCTGGTAATGTGATGTTTTATATGTAGTGGTCGAGTTTCTTTAGGTATTTCAGCCAATGTTTAATTTTATGGCTCTTCTGTTGTTTGTTAGGCTTTGTCCAAATTATTGTTAGGAGTTTATCCAAATCGTTAAATTTGTCCAGTTTTATCTAAATTGTTAGTTTTCTCAGAGTTTATGTAAATCGTTAATCTGTTCAGAGTTTATCTAATTATCTGTGTTTTGTGAGGAACTTACTTTGCAGCATCATCGGAATTATTCCTTGATCTATTTAATGGCGGGCAATCTAGAGATGAAGAGCTGTAATGATCGAGTTAAATAGGGTAATTCCGCTATGTGTTTATGCTAATATGTAATTTATATGTTAATGTATTCCTGTTAATTACATGTTTATATCTCTAGCTCTGCAATAATCACATCATTTGTATGAACTCATGTAATAACATAATGGTTTCTAAAAATTTCTGACTATGAAAATGTGTGTTCATACTAGATATGATTATGTATATTGCCCTGTGGCAAGCATTTGTTAATTAAATCCAGTATACCTGAATTTGACTTGTGTACAAATTTTTCGGGGGCAGCCCCGTTACCTGGTATCGGTCTTGCCGTCACCCTATATCTAAAGTCGAAACGCTTTCTATGCACCCCATTTTAATGATGTGAATAAGAGACCGAATTAACAATGGATAATATTTCAACATTTCTACATCTGTGTTTAAAAAAATCTGATGTGTTACACTCACATGACTTTCTCTACTCTTGTACAATCTAATTTTACAAACGCCTATTCTCCATATGCTTCATGTTAATCGAGATATCGAGATGTCAATCTTATTGGTAATTTTCTTGTAGATGCAAGGGAAATATGGTAGCTTTTAAGCGATAGTCAAATATTTTAACGCTGGTTGCTATGTGCCGCATTCCATTCTCTTTGCATGTCCAGGACATAAAAAAATGAATAACGCATTTGAGAAAAAGTATAAGTATTGGAAAATTTAAGGAAATAACAAGCAATATCTCGAAAACGGTTCACTCAACAAAAGAAATGTATATGACATAAGTTGTGTATTTTAACGCGATCTACATTCTTTGTGTAGTAAAATTTTGTCTATCTCTTATGGTTTACCAGTTATGCAAAAGTCGTTCACAATGAAGAATACTTTTGGAGACATTCCCAGAAAATTCAAGATATACATTTCATTTCTCATGACATTATCTTAAACATATGATATTTTCATCAAAATCGTTAGAGCCATTTTTGAGAAAATTACAATTTTCGAAAACTCTTCCATGTAAAGGGTAGTCTGGGGTGGGGGGATTTTCTTGAAAACCTTCGTGTCGCATCTCTGGAAGATACTGAACCTAAATACCAAGTTTGGTGCTTATCCGACTGTTCGTTTTTGAGTTATGCTGTTCACAGACACACAGACACACACACAGACACACACACAGACACACACACGGACATGTTTCCAAAAATGCTTTTTTTGGATTCAGGAGGTCTCAAAACATGTATTTCCGGCGAAATCTCGGTATCGAATTTTTGGGTGGAATGCAATACTTCCCCTACTTACTATACGTAGTAGAGAAAGTAAAAATCTGATGTGTTACACTCACATGACTTTCTCTACTCTTGTACAATCTAATTTTACAAACGCCTATTCTCCATATGCTTCATGTTAATCGAGATATCAAGATGTCAATCTTATTGGTACTTTTCTTGTAGATGCAAGGGAAATATGGTAACTTTTAAGCGATAGTCAAATATTTTAACGCAGGTTGCTATGTGGCGCATTTCATTCTCTTTGCATGTCCAGGGCATAAAAAAAATGAATAACGCATTTGAGAAAAAGTATAAGTATTGGAAAATTTAAGGAAATAACAAGCAATATCTCGAAAACGGTTCACTCAACAAAAGAAATGTATATGACATAAGTTGTGTATTTTAACGCGATCTACATTATTTGTGTAGTAAAATTTTGTCTATCTCTTATGGTTTACCAGTTATGGAAAAGTCGTTCACAATGAAGAATGCTTTTGGAGACATTCCCAGAAAATTCGAGATATACATTTCATTTCTCATGACATTATGTTAAACATATGATATTTTCATCCAAATCGTTAGAGCCATTTTTGAGAAAATTAAAATTTTCGAAACATCTTCCATGTAAAGGGTAGTCTGGGGTGGGGGGATTTTCTTGAAAACCTTCGTGTCGCATCTCTGGAAGATACTGAACCTAAATACCAAGTTTGGTGCTTATCCGACTGTTCGTTTTTGAGTTATGCTGTTCACAGACACACAGACACACACACACACACAGACACACACACACACACACACACACACACAGACACACACGGACATGTTTCCAAAAATGCTTTTTTTGGTTTCAGGAGGTCTCAAAACATGTATTTCCGGCGAAATCTCGGTATCCAATTTTTGGGTGGAATGCAATACTTCCCCTACCTACTATACGTAGTAGAGAAAGTAAAAATCGGTGTGTGTATACAAGTTCCTTATAGACTTCCACACCGTTGCACCTTTTCGACGAAATTCGAAAATCAATATTTAGAATAAGAGCTTGGAACCCATCCCTGGGGTAGGTATAAAATATTCGTAAAGAGGTGATTTGGAGACTTTTTAGGTTTTTATTCTGTTGTCTCCGAGCTCCAGAAGTTGTAGCTCTCTCTCTCTCTCTCTCTCTCTCTCTCTCTCTCTCTCTCGCTTGTCTGGAAGTCACGCCTTACTTCTGTTGTTTCCAAAGCTTTAGAAGTATACGTATATATAGCTACAAGTCTCGCTTCTCATTCTGTAGACGTTTCACCTCTCGGTGAATCATAATCGAAAAGTTAAATCACCTATCGGTGAAATGTATTAAAACGGGATATACCAGGTGTTAAAAAAATGATTCCATATTTTGAGAGGTGGTAGTATGAACCAAAACAAGAAAAAATGTCCAGTAAACATGGGTTCTAAACGCATACGTTAAGAGCTATGGCACTTTATTATCTTCGCTGCTGTGAAACATCTCTTCTACTACAAGCTGTTTGCTATTACGACCTACAGTAGGCAGTAAACAAATAATAATAGTAATAATAATAATAATAATAATAATAATAATAATAATAATAATAATAATATAATAATATTTTTATTTGTGTATAGACATACATTCAGTAGTTTCAAGCATCGTTACAATCTATATTTTACAAAACAAAAAATAAACACAAGAAATATTCTTACTATACTGTTGTAACAACTAATTACAATTCATCTGTTCTATATAAACATTTTTTCTATTAAATACTTTTTATTTCATTCTTAAACTATTTCCCTGTAAAGTTTTTAAATAATTTGGCAATTCATTATAAAATATAACTCCTTTTAATAATGGATCCTTTTCAGTTGACCTAGTCTTTATTGAGTTTCTATGAAAGTTATCACATCCTCTGGTATTATATTCATAAAATTTACTATTTCCATTTACATTAATTTTATGTACAAGTAATATAAATTTATATATACACAATGAAATTACAGTTAAAATCCTTTCGTTTATAAAAGTTGGTCTACATGATATTCTATTTCCTAACTTAAACATTGTTCTTAAACACATCTTTTGTAATTTTAAACTTCTGTTCACATTTGTTATGCCACTACTGCCCCATATCTCAATTTCATAGCTAAGATGGCTATGTATTATTGCATAATAAACCATTTTAAGTACCTCCTTATTCATATGTTTAGACAAATTTCTTAAGAAATACTCGTATATTCCACTACTAATTGCACTAGTAATACTATTGTGCACACGTTCAATCTGTTTATGAAATTTTAAATGTTTATCCAATTCAATACCCAGAAAATTTGTAGATTCATCCTGAAAAATATATTGACCATCTAATACTATATTATCTAATTTTAAACCTGTCCGGTATTAAAAAATAATTAATTTAATTTTTTTATATTAACATTAAAATTATTAAGTTTTATGTAATTCAGTATCATAGAAGCTTGGTTTAGTAAATTTTGTTTTAGTTGATCTAATATATTCCAAAATAATACAGACGTGTTGTCACGTACGTGATTGTTTTGTCATTAATGGAGTCTGGTAAGTCATTTACATAAATTAAATATAATAGAGGACCAAGAATGGATCCTTGCGGCACTCCTAATTTAACGGTATCATTATTTGATGATATTTTATTAACTACATTTCCTTTTTTATAGTTTATTTCAACACATTATTTCCGATTTGTCAAGTACGATTTTATTATTTCAAGAAATTTGCCTCGAATATCATAGTTTTCCAATTTACGAACCAGAAGCGAGCCTTAATTAAGTCTAGAAGTAATCCAGCTACTTTTTCACCATTTTCAAGACGTGTAATATGAATGAGTTCTATCATTGCAGTCAGAGGATATATTACTCTGTTACTGTCCATGAATAAAGCATGCAGAAATATCAGTTGATGTTGATACCGGAAATTGAATTCACAGTTCTGGATAAGTGCAATGCATATTCTCATTAGTTCTAATGGAATCAGTTTGTGTTTTGATAAGTTTATGAAATGCTTTAACATTTTAGTTTTATCTTGAAATCTTTGGTGTATGCATGCAATCCCCATTAATGATGTACAAGCACTACAGAAGGGCATCATCAATGCCTGCTATAATATGCGTGACCAACCTGGAGTCTTTCAGAGTGTGATGATTCCCTAAGACGTCGCTCAGAAGCATGTCTTACTATGAATGGGCACCTCCTTTAGTGATGATTTCACTAGTGCAGGTCGTATATAAGCGCAAGCAGATTACATTACGTATGATATTTCACAGTAAGAGTGTCCTCAAACAAATGTGTCCTAATTTGTTTCTGCATTCTGTAGGTGTTACATAATAGCAAAAAGCTTGCAGTAGAGGAGGTGTTTCCAGTAGCAAAGATGAACAATTGCTTATAGATCTTAAGGTATGCATTTTAGAGCCCATATTTACTGAACATTTTATTCTTGTTTTGGTCCGAACCACTACCTCTCAAAATATAGAATACTGTTTTAAAAACCTGGTATAATAAAACAATTCATGATGAAAAACTTAAAAGCTCCTTGCGCTCTTACCTGAACGTTACAATTTGATTCTTTTAGCCTTAGATTACACTTTCCCAATAGCCTCGACTTTCTTTGCAGGTATTTAAAAATGATCACACAAGACAGTTAAGCAAAGGGTTAATTAAAAGTCTCAGAACATTATAAAAAACCGAGAAAACGCTATAAAAAAGTTCTGTTGAACACCCAAATAGTACAGTTTGTAATGATGATATCTCGTGAATGCAAATGAGTGATTTCCACTTTGTCACATTCGGGCTACCTTGTTACTATTTATGAAGAAAATCTCGCTTGGGATAAGTAGTAGCAGTTTAAGTAACGCAAATATAACCTTGTTTATTCTCAGTAACCAACACGTATAAAACTACTAAGAAAATGCAAGACAAGACAAAACAAAACAAAGGCCAACAATGAGGAGAAGAAGAAGACGTGGTACTTCGTCTCTTTTGATACTGTTGCTTCCTCCACGCCAACTATCATTTTGTATGTAATTATGTTTTTGTTTCTTTAATTATAAAAAACATTACAAACTTTCCATAGAGAAATAAACCAGTCGCTTAAAATGAGAAACTACAAATTGTAAGTGAATATCCGAATATCGGAGTACGATCGCAGAATGTTTGGACATTAACTTCGACTTATTTATTTTTATATGGTAGCAGTGTTTGAGCAAAATATAGATTTTTGTATACAATGCGATTTTTGTATTATTGTATATCAATACACAATAAATATTCATATGAAGAAGAAGATGAAGTTGAATTTAGTCTGATTTGATGTTGTTGTTCTCACAGTCTAATATAATAAGTTCCACTCTTTGTTAATTTTTCAACCAAGCGATTGTAGTATCTCTACATTTGCGCAAGCATAACCACATGTGGCGTTGTTGTATTTATTTCACTGTGTTATTACTCCATGTTTAATGTCAGAGTGGAGATCAACGAATAATATGTACCCCTCTCTGTGGTGTGGGGGTGGGGTGTCTGCCCCACATTCAAAAAGTCCAAGTTCGAATCTGGGTTAGAGTGAATTACTCGGATAAGTTTCTTTCGGTGTTTTCCCTTATTATGAGAAGACAAATGTCGGATAACTTTAAGCTCTATGAAATGATGCTCATTTTATTCACTCATCGTCCGTTATGACCTACCAGGCTAAAGGACGTTAAACTTCAAGCAAAAGTAAAGAAGAAGAAGAAGAAGATGAAGAAAGGAAAAGGAAAAATAAAAGAGTAATATATAACACGCTGTTCTTTTGTACTCTGTAACGGCACGATGCTTTTGTTAAGGTTTTGAATATAGTGCTTTTATTTATGAATTTTTTGCGAGGCCGAGAAAGCCTAAATAAGTATTATTTTTATGTTGGCAATGTTTGAACTATTACGATTATCTCTGTGAAAGATATATTTAGATGGTCTTACGAGCTTTTGTAGGCATCACATACAATTAAATAATTAATTGTGTGAAATGGGGCGGACTTTCGAATTCTAAACCAGGTAGTACTTTTTGAATTGTATCGAAGGTAACCTGTATCAAGTTTAGTCGAAATCTGTGCAAAGGTTTAGAAGCCTATAAGGAGCATACACACATACATGCATTGCAAAAGAAGTGTAACTCCATAAGACCGATGTTGTTATATGGAAGTGAAATCTGGGATGGGAAAGGGCAGAGTATGTAAATAAAACGCAGGTAACATTTTGGAAAAGAGTTCTTGGAGTTTGACAGGACACGTCAAATTGAGGAATGTGGGATGTTATGAAGACACAGTACACTGTAAAGTAAGACCCGTGAAGTGCTGGCTGAAACTGATGCAGGAAGATAATTCCACATTATCCCAAATGTTTTAAATAGCCAAGTTTGGGGCAGCTGAACTGGCCAGAGGATTAAGTAGAATAGGAATAGGGTCAGAATATCAAAGAGGTGAAATAAAGGACAGAAAACTTATGAAAAGATGTCAAAAGGAGACTAATAGACATCAGCTGACTGAAAAGTGAATCTGATTGTAGAATTAAACCTTCTATAAGCTTAGCAAGTAAAATAAACTTGAATTGGGGTAAAGAGGCGTACAAACTTAGGAAGGAAGGAAAGAAAGAAAGAAAGAAAGAAAGAAGGAAATATCAGGAACGTCATTGTTTAAATTGGGAGGCTGGAGGGCACAGAAATGACTGACAACTCTGGCAGGATTATCTGTCCATTCTGTGGTTTGAATGAATACAGGGTACATATTTTGGCGAAATGCGTATAGTAATAGAACCAGCAAACAATTAAATTCACAGCAAAATTGTTGAAAATCCTGCTAGGAGGGGATTGGCATGTTGGGATCTACTAGCTGACCAGAGGAATTGGCAAAACATGGGCAATTTCCTGGCTAAAATGCGCGGGACCAGGTCAGATTTGTTTAGTCGGAGGCAATTTATCTCTGTTTTGTCTTTCTTGCGTTTTTTCTTTTTGTCACCTTTAAGTTGTATCTTAAATATGCATGTACGGTCAATGACATAATCACTAAGTATTTGTGTAATAATTTTAATAATTTGACACCAATAAATATACCTTACCTATCTACACACACACACACTGTCTTATATGTAATTATTGTATCTTACTCTCTTACGAAGGAAGCTTGATAAATGCAGCGCAGCCTCCTATTGTTTAACTATTCAGCATTAATAATCAGGTACATCGATATATGAAGTATGTTTTCTTTTATTTCAGATAGGAGAGTTCCGTGCTTATTGTGAACGATACTGCTATGGAATTGCAGGGTTCCTACCACAAGGTGACCTCCTGATGGCATCCAACCACCAACCAATCGTCTCTTTCAGTAGTGCCAACATGATGTAGCCATTGGATGTAAAATAAACAGAGAACCGAGCGATGTCACATGCAAAAAGTTCCAGCGGAGTTCTCCTCCCCCTACCCTGGCCGGGAGCGAGTGTGCGCGCACCCTCCAAGTCTGTTTCAAGTTCATTAAGCTGGGATAATAAGCGTTTGATGATCGTGTTATGTGTGAGCCTACACTTCGCTCTGTTTGTATTAGAAACCTTACAATACGCGTCTCTCTTTGCCTTAATACTTGGCACACAAAGGCTTAATCGAGTGTGTGTTCATGCTTGAGATGAGGAGCACTTTAAGGCTACCTGTGTGCAACCTACTGCGGCTTTATTAGCTTCAAGTGCGTTCTGTGCAAGACTACTGGCTCTGCTGTCGACAGTGCATACTCTCCTGGAGAGCATCTGGGGATTCCAGAGCCGAACATGTTGACAAACATTATATCAATAAGAATGTGTCATTTAAATTTCCAGAGTACTATTTTGTATACTGTGTAGTAAAGGTATCACGCTACTTAAAATGATACCACAAAGTTGAGTTTGGTGTTTGATGACTAAATGAGAGAAACTCTTAAAAAATGGAATCTCGACAGGATGTTCGATTTCATGTTTATTGCCGTAATACTGACAATAATTATAAAATAGTTGTGTCATCTCTGTATGTGTGCTGTAAATAAATCACAATTTGGACTTTAAGTTCAGTATAGCATAACGTCAATGGTAAGTAACAGAATGCTGCCTGATGCGCTGCATTTGGGCAGTCACGTAGAGTATGTGCCAGAAACAGCGTCATTTTAAAGGTATGAACACAATTCTAAATTTGCTATATAATTATGATTTTTATTATTTTCCTAGTGATAATCATCTTCTCTTCACCTTAAAGTCCAGCATATCATTGACCAAAACTTGAAGAATATATGCAGGACTTTCAGAATATATCCCTACCCTCGCATGGGGTTTTGTGTCTTGGTAGCTGTTCGTGTCACAGTCGGCCGCGAGTGAACCTTGCCTTCTTAAATTCTTACAAGGTAAATACACTCTCAGCATGGTGAACACACTTCGATTGACGCGATTGTGTTCCGCCTCTTTTCATTTCGTATGCTTTCCTCGAATTTGTTTTTCATTTCTTTTCATCTGTAACAACTTATATTAAACACTTATTCTTCAGATTACCCTTCAAGTAAAACGTACGATCTGTTAAATCTGTGGAGGTGGAGAGAAAGAGGTGGGGGGAGAGGGACAGAGGGTCCTACGCCTGATCTAGTCATTATCTTCAAACCCTTCGCTAATTTTATCCACAGTTTACTTTGGGGTATGGACGGTGGTAGAACTTTGTTGGAACCATTCTATGGTTTCTATTCTTCGGTCAGTTGATTAAAATTGGGTCAGACGTCAAAATATTATTTCCGTAGTATTGTTTGCTCTTAAATAGCCGGCCGATTATACACTGCTGTTTGTGAAAATTGCAACATCAAAAAGGAAACGCACGAATTCAATGAATTTAATACCACAGGTTAGGTACATGACAAGTAACAAATTATAAACTTTTCAAATATATACATGACCTTTGAGCCCTAATATTCAGTATTTGGTCTGGCCTCCATGCGCTGCAATTACAGCTGCTATATGCCGTGGCATTGAATCAAAAAGGTTCTGAGTAAGTTTCTGAGGCATTTCCCTCCACGCAGCTGGTATTCGAGCCCACAAATCCGTGACACTGGTTACTGGAGGACCGTGACGCACCACCCAACCAACCATATCCCAGACATGTTCGATGGGCGACACCTCAGACGAACGTGCAGGCCAGGGAAGCAATGGTACCCGTCGCTGCTCGGAGAAGGCTTGTACATTCCTCGCAATATGTGGCCAGGCATTATCCTGTTGAAATGTGGCCTGTTGAGATGTCTGAAGCAGGGGGAGTACCTCAGGCTCTACAACCACCGTTAGGTACCGATTGCTGTTCAAAGTGCTCTCAATTCGTAGGAGGCGAGATCGATTGTTGTAACCAAGGGCGCCCCAAACCATCACACTTGGTGTTTGCCGCTCAATAATGCAGCCTTCCAGGTTGCGGTCATCACTGTAGGACATGTTAAAGCGGGACTCGTCCGAAAAGACTGCATTTTGCCACTCAGCACCCCCAGTGATGGTGTTCACGTGCCCATTGCAGTCGGAGGAGCTTGTGGTTTCTGGACAATGGAGGCCGACGTAATGGAATGCATGCAACCAGTCCAACCTGCAGCAGAAGGCGACGAACCGTTGATGCAGACAAGTTCACACCTGTTGCAGTGCTTCAACGTTGAGCCAAAAATGTGGATAAAGCTGTACGGTCCGTAATGGCCATGCGGACAAGATGACGGTCATCCCGTGCTGTGGTAATGTTCCGTGGTCCAGTACCCGCTCTTCGCTGCGTACGACCTTCATCTATTATTGCTTCCACACACGCTTCACTGTCATAGCAGCATGCCCTTTACGAGCCGAAATGTCACGGTATGACAAACCCACTTCCCGGAGACCGATCATTCTGCCCCGTTCGAACTCACTCAGATGCCGATATGGCTCCCTTTGACGTCGACGAGGCATGCTGGCACATACTTTGTTGTTTCCACCTTGTTTGACAGCTCTGCACGGACTACACTGGGCGCAACACTGACCTTGTCGGACCGACACGAGAAGGCTCTGCTCAGCCTACGTGTACCCCATCTCTCTGCAAACCTAATCACTTATTGCTTGCACACTTTTCTACACTTCCACCAAGTTTTGAGTTATTCGGGAAATTCTTTCGTGATGTTGCATTTTTCACAAATGGCAGTGTTTATCTTGAGCTATCGCACACCAAGCTTCTGACAGACAGGCAAGCCTTAGTGAAGAGGCAGTCCGTCGAGTTCATGGCACAAGCAACCCTTAGAAGAGGAAAAAACACATTCTGGAAGCCCCATAGAATTTGAATATGTATTAAAAGTACCTAACTCAAAGTATATATACGCCAAGTTTTAAGACACTAGGGCGCATTAAATATGGAATTTAAAATATTTTATGCTCGACCATGCCAAAATGTAGTATTTATACGACTGGTAGCAGTACTTTAATGGGCCTGTTCATTAAAGTATTGGTATTCGATCAATCAGAAGTGGCCACGTAACACTGTGAAAGCGCAAGTATCGATTATTCTGCGTGGTGCGTCTCACAACGCTAGCAACTTTGTTTGACAAGGTGCTACAAGGTCATTGTATTGTAACCATAGATAAAGGAATAACGATTGTAACACATCACTTAACCAGAGATGAATACTTATGAAACCTTCAATTTAGATACATGGTCGAGTATAAACTGTCGTATGAAACTTGACTATAATGGTAATTAAACCGATCCTATGATAATTATTAATCTCGCTTTGCTCGCTCGATTAATAATAATAATACTAGCGTTTTAATTACTACCATTATAGTCTCGTTGCATAATATACTATACATGTCTGCAGTTAAGCAGTATTCGTGTGCAGGCCGACCGTCGCTCGACCTTATGACCGAGCGAGTAGGGCAGGCGAAAAGAAGAATAATTCTCTGAGTTTTAATACAGGTAACTTAATTTTAACATATTGATCACAAAAAAGAAAGTACATTTATTTTATTTTATCTTAGGGTATTCTAAACTTTAACAAAACTGCTCATTTCAAAGGCTTTAATTTTAGAAACGCCTCCCCAAATATATTTGTTGTCATATTTAGGTTCTACATCTCTTTTTTTCTCCATATTAAATATTCCTTCAAGGTTTAAACCTGTGGGTTTATTCTGTCCAAAATCAACAATGCTGAAACTGCCTCTTTAATGGCCGCCATCGAGCTCGTGGGGCCATGGGGTTGTAATTAAGACTTTAAAACTTTTCTCCAAGTCGATAACGAGATTTCACCGGAAATGCACCTTTTTGAGACGCCATGAATACAAAAAGAGCATTTGTAGAAAAATATTGCATGTAGGCGTACGCGCGCACGCGTCATAGTTTGGGCCCTTCTTGGCATTTAGTCTCCCCTTAAAATACCTGACCATTGCATTGTTTTGGTGCCTCCTGTTAAGGAATGACATATGGTATGACCCGAATAGTTCGCTGAGACTTCCCTGCCTGCTCTGTTTTCATGGTCTAGTGACGTTCTGGGGCTGTGTCCCACTCATCATCATTTCTTGTTACACTCGGATGTCTAAGGACTTGACAATGTGTCACGAGCAGACTGCTATTTCTCTCTCTGCGTTTCGAGGCAAACAAATACAAATTCATTCTCTACTTGTAGCTACCAAGGAACAATTAATGCCCAGCTCTAAGTTCGCAACTCTAATAGTTACGTATGGCTACAGGCAGACGTTTGTCTTTCAACAGTTCGTGTCGCTGGTAATGAAACATTTCAAATTACACTGTTTAATTCCTCCAATCCATCGTAATATATATTCAGATATTAATCAGAGTTTTTACAAATCAAAATTGGCTTTGAAATATTTCTACAATTCTCTTACACATTTCGATAGGTTGATTGAAGTCATGACTTAAGGAAGTCACTTAGCGAGATGGCTCAGGCGGTTTCGTCTGTGGCCCGCATTCGGGAGGTTGTGGGTTCGATTCCCATGGCCGGCTTTCCTAATCCATGGTTTTTTTCGGGATTTTCCCGGATCGCCAGGAGAATGTGGGAAGGATTCTCACATCCCCCGAATTTCCTGCCACTCTATTTAATCTCTATTCTCATTTCACTTCATATTTCACCCGTTGGTCTCTTTCAGGGTTGCAGGTGTCGGCGACGGTGTTTCGGTGCAGTGTGGCAGGCTCTTTGCGACTCTCTCGCTTTTAGACTGGGTACCCTTGAGGGGCATTGGACCATCTATGCGGGTTGGGGACCCCGGTCTGCCTGCCAGGGAGTGTCTATTTGGAAACTTAGGGACCCTGCCCTTCACGTGCCGTCACTCCTGGTTCCGGCCCCCCGGTGTCTCCACTCGCCTCATCCTCCGGGAACGCCCCCTGGCGAGGTGTAGGTACAATACCCCCTATGTAGATCAGTGCCGAGTCCCCTCCGTAGCTAATCAATCCAATCCTAAGGGAAGTCAATTGAAAAAAAAAATTATTTTGTTTTTCGTCTCTTTTGAACTGTAGATCGTGTGTGTAGATATGCATGTAGGTATGTATGTCTTACAAACTCTTGAATTCTCAGATTATACAAAATTCATTATGAATGAAGAGGACTTCACAGCCCATGACACCACACCAGGACAAGGACAATGGCAACCGATAGTACACACTTACAAACGCAAAAAAAGGAAAACAACTATCTCACGGGTTTTACTTTATTAATGTTATGTATAATTTATATAAATTGATTATACTTTTTTTACAGACCTTTGCCGGTTAGTTTTAATAGAGTCAGCTGAAAAATTCAACGTCACAGCCGGGATTTGAACACGGTTCTCGTGCGGTTGCTCTAACCATTGAGCTACTGTGACAACATGTCAGTGGCACATTGAATTCTCCAATTGACTGAAGTTTGGTTCCCAGACAGACCACCAAGTCATCTCAATCGACTGAGACTGTCAAGTGGATATATAATTAAGGGTAATTTGTACGGACAATTTCCTAAACGTTTATGAACGTGCATGCACAGAATGAAAATCTGTTTGAGGAAAATTTGTCACATAGTTTATATTTGGTATAAATCGGTACAGAATTGAAGATTACGTATATTGACAGTGCCCTTTCTCTCAAAATATTCATAATTAAATATTTTAAAAACCTAAAAATGTCTGAAATTTAACGCTATGCACACTATCACCATCTTGTTGCTAATAATCTTTACAGAAGGCAAGATTTTCTTGCTTGATTGGACATCCACTAAATGCGTTCTGAAGGTTCAGATGCTCTTGTTCAGATTTACCACTGGTACAGGAAAAATTACTGCTGTCGCTTATTTATATACTCAAAAATAAGTATAGTATGTTACAGAATTTACCACTTGTACTAAAATATTATATAGGACACCACCAGAAACCTGGAAATTCTTTGATAATTTTCATTCCCAGTGAAATAAAATTTCCTGTTTAATAGCACGTATATATACGATGTCCAAGGATTAATGTAATGTTGACTGGCGTTTATGTTGTATTTTCAGTCATCTTTATAAGTCTTGCTTTTCGAAGAGCCTTACAGCAAAACAACCTTACTGTGAGTTTGTTCATTTTTAAGTCACTTCACTAATGTGATTTAGTCAGTTTTCAGTCACTTCACTTTTCTTCCCACGTAATGGAGCTTTCTTCCTTCCACTTCACTTGCTGGGGCGCCTAACACGAGATCTCTATAAACGCTTGTAGTAGCAGCACTGATGTCACAAATGTCGTCATAACCTCACTCCTAGAACACACAGAGTAACTCATCAAGAACAACACACACTATCTCAGTCAATCACTGACTGACTCATTCACATACTCGCGAGCTCGCTTACATGTATAACTGTCGGGGAGTTCGAGGATATTCTTAGAAGTTGAGAAGGAAGAGAAGCTTCCGAAAAATCTCGTTATCTCTCGATAGTATCTCTGACGTATACATTAGGTGAGAGCGCTCCTCCCTCATCTCGCCTTATGTCTTCAACAGGTCGGCGCTGAAGGACTTCCGCCAATCATGCGGCAAGTTTGGCTCACAGCAGCTCGTCACAATATTCAGCTGGTTCAACCCAGGAAAACAACAATAATATTTAGAAAAAGTGCGTGTATGTATAGTATAACTGGACTATATAAAAAAAAAGACTCAGCTACTGAGGTGCACATAGTTGGAAGAAAAATACCACAGATATGCATACAATACTTAAATTATGCTGAAACCAAACGAGGCAAACTATTTCTCAAAGTAAAATCCATCTTTCTGCTAGTTCTTTTTTTTACAAACCAGTAATTTGGGACAAGCAGACCCACCCAATATTTGAAATAGCAAGTCAATAGGTTTTTGCTAAAATATGAGCAAGCTGCAACTTAGTAGCAATTTGTATACATTATTTTCCTAAACTATTGTGTTATATTGTGTTGGTATACTTTATTTTAAGTTTAATGCTCTTGGGACAGTTACGGAAAATTTTCAATTGCAATATTATGCTCTCTTAGTTGAAAGAGAAGGAGCGACTTTTGGGACAGGATTTCTCTGATATTAAATAGCTTATTTTATGTAACTACAACTTCTGCATATGTCTGAGATACTTATAAAGCTACTTTCTGAGTGGCAAAAGTGCTGTAGACGTATTTTTGTCCAACGCTAAAAGCTCGTTTCATATTTGACAAGAGCTGCTGCAGTGTGCAACCAAGAAACTGCTTAAAAAGGTCAATCCATCGACTAGCGCCATGTGACCATCCAGCCTGATGGAGATACAATAGTTTATAACCAGGGCCTGGATGCTGATGACATGTTATATTTTAATTGTTGCATAGGCTCTACATAAATCCTTACCATGGGCCCCAGATTATGAAAATGAGTGTTTATTAGGTAATTTTAAGCCATTTTCTATTTTGGGACATTTTTTTCTATTTTAGTTCATTATTTTGTCTTCTTTTTCTGCCTTTGCATCTTTGTTTAGTAATTTCTTGTATTTATATTGATTATATAAAGAGCTTTGTATTATTGATGTTTTACTTAAGGATAACTTTTCAACGTCAGAAATTTCATTATTTAACTTAGTAATAAGAGTAACCCGATATATCGTTTACTCGCACTCTGGGGAAAACATCCGTATTTAAGGGTTAGTATGAAAAGTGCTGCTTGTAGTGCGACTATTGCTAGGAAGCAGGTGTTATTACAGTTATGAATTCATATACCAAATTATGGATGAGACGGGTCAGTTTTCCCTCTTTGCGTTAATCATTGCGTACAATGAGGTTGCTACTACCATACATTGTAAACGCCTCTTCATTAGCAATGAATTCTGTATATCTGGGCACTCACAATAGTTAATGCTACAGTTTGTAAGACGTGCCTAAAATACAATTTTCTTTTCACATTCTTCAAACAAGCAAATGGAACAAGTATATATTTTTAACTAATTTTCTGTAGTATCTCTTCATATTCTTATAACTATTCTTTCTGTTTGTATAGCAATTATGCTCATGTATAAATAATTCAGAACTTTCTGTGCACTAATTTTAATAAATTAAATATCATTTTAGGTTATTTTTACTTTATTTACTACTTATCAATAGTAAGTGGAGGAAATATTTCACCCAAAAATTCGATATCGAAATTTTACTGGAAGTAAGCGTATTTAGAAAAAGGTCCGTTTGTGTGTCTGTGAACACCATAATTCTAAAATGAAAAGTTTTTTAAATACCGACTTAGTAATTATGCTCAACATCTTCCAAGAATGTGACACGATGATTTTCAACAAAATACTCCTGAAAAAACTATCCTTTACATTTAAAATGTTTCGAAAATATTGATTTTCTTAAAAACGGCTCTAACGATTTTAGTAAAATACCGTTATTTTTAAGATATTTTTAGACACCATGGCCCAAAATTAGAACTTCTAACATAGTACACACGAGCTAAAAGCTTTATATTATCCACTACTTTGGTTTCAAGTCCAATCACATGTTTAATAACTCGACTTGGTTTGATTAGGTTTTGCTTTTCAATGCGTCTTTTACATGATTAATTTCTCATAGTGCTCGCCTTATCTGTTCACAAAACATTAAATGGAGGAAATTATGGATTCATAAGAAACTGAAATGGAGGAGCCAAGTGAAATTACGGAAGCAGCAGAAAGAACAAAACCATAAGTACTTAACCAAAAAATCCAAAAGGCATTATCACATAGCATTTAATCGCTTCATTGACTGGTGCAAGGCAAAACATATTGAAAATACTCTCACTGAAAAATTACTGCTAGCGAATCAACAAAATATCAAAAGATCTGACATTTCGCTTTCTAAACTTCATTTCTCTTGTTTTAAGAGCGCGTTCTAGATGTGATATCTGTTAGTTTCAGGAATCAATATAATATTATTCATATTTTACAAATTCGAGCGCTGTTTAAAAAATAGCATTTGTCAAGCGTGTTAAAATGGTTTTACTCCTTGTAGGTATAATAATATAATATTATGACAAGTTAAATGTGTATGAATTTTCTGGGAATAACCTCTGAAGTCCTGTTCATTATCCTTTACTTTTGCATAGTTGGTAAACTGTAAGAAATAGACAAAATCTTAGCACACTTTGTGTGAATTAAATTTTCTGTGCAGTTAACCACTTCCGAGATATTTCCCATTATTGGTTTGAATTTTCAATATGCTTTTTTGAAATGACAGTTCGATATTAGTCTCTCTCTCTCTCCTGGTGATACAAAGAGAGCAGAATTTCAAACACAGCGACCAGCTCTTAAAAGATTTGACTGTATTCCCCCACTTCCATTGTACCTACAAGGAAATATGCAATAAAACCATTTCTACAAATATTTCCTCGATTAACACGAAGTAGATAGAAGAAAAAGCCACAATAGTTTGTTGAAGAATGAATAAAGAAAGTAATGCGAATTGAGGCAGTATTTTTATAGCTTAAATTATATCAGTCAAATTATATAATAGAAAATATAATAACAGCCCACCTTAAAGCAATATATGTATAATATAATATATAAAATGTATATTACATTCATTGTATTATGTTTATTTTATTATGTGCACGTATAATAATGTTATGTGAATGTATTACGTAGTTTAACAAGGTAAAAGCTGTGAGAATAGAAGCAAGCTGCTTTACGTAGCAAACAGAATTACATAGTAGCAGTCAAAAGTTGCTAACAATGAGGTAACCTTGAGGCAATAATAAATTAGAAAGTTTAAAAAGGTTACTAAGAGTTCTTGGAACAATAATAATGTAATATTTAAAACAGTTTATAAACAGACAATAAAAAACTAGAAAAAGTTTAAGTTAAATAAAAGTATTCTATTGGAGTAGGATTAGCCAATCAGAGACCAGAAATAGAGGAAATATATTCAAGCGGGAGACGCTAGAAGGAAGCGTTATCAAGCAGTTTGGTACGGTACAGGTTCAGTGCGAGACATGAAATTTCATAGCGGTGAGAATAATATAAAGTTTAGCTGTTAAAAAGTTCAAATAACAATTATCTCACAGCTCCAAGTAGGATATATAAGTGAAGTGTTATTTAATCGTGTGAAGGATTAATAAAAAAAAGTACAATACAATTATAATTTGTGTAAGCCTTATTCTTTAGCCATACCAGCCCTGCTAAGAGATGCGTGTTCTGCAAATTTCTACTGACGAAGTCGAGGCATACATATATAATATAATAAATAAACATAAAAATAAAAAGTTGGTTCTTAAATGTGGGGCGAAGGTCACCGAAAACTTTGTACCGTGTGGGGAACACTTCTAGAAATAATCTCCCGCAATATTGGCATCCATTACGTGCGTGGTCTAAAACAGCTTCAAATTGGTGCCTATACGTGGTGCAACCGCTACAACAATTATAAACCCCTGCATTTTTGGCTACCATACGTGGGGCTGCAACTACTTTAGAATGGAACACATTTATTTGTAACCTTTATGTCATTCATTATACATCTTAGTGTCGTTTCAAAACCTTTATGTCATCAGGATCCGGCCGTGTTTACAATAAAACGTGTTGCTCTTGCTGCATTCTGTTGTATTGAGAAGTAAAACTAGAAATTTTCGTGGACAAGTGGCATCCATCTTCCGTAACACACTCCATATATTGTCTTGTTTGAGACTATCATCGATTTGCCATCAACCATAGACTTGTTGCTGACAGAGACATTTGTCCCACCAGAGTTCATTGCGTCCATTCATGAGGTGTGATGTTTGAGTGATATATGAAAAGCGGGGTGGTGGTTAAGAGAAGGGGAGGGTTGCCCTCGCACATGTCAATTTGTGGTCGCTTTGATTTCACGTGCAGGGTTCACCGGGCCACACAGAGCCGTTACATGGACGAACGAGGTGAATCTACGGACTCAATCGATTGTCGTACAGGGCAGGAAAGTTGATGGCTAAAAAACCGGCAGCTATGTAAACACGCCGGCTTTAGAGCCGGCAACATGGTAAATCCTCTGAGAGACACAGTTTAGTTAATTCTTTATTTATATGCTGTGTCAAATAACTTTTTTTATTCTTTCTCCTTTTTACTTTGTCTACCATGTACATAGTGGATAGAGAAGGTATTGCATTCCACCGAAAAATTCGACATCGAGAGTTCACCGGAAATACATCTTTTGAAACCACTATATCAGAATTAAAAAGCATTTTTATAAAAAGATCCGTGTATGTGGTATGTATGTGTGAACAGCATAACTCAAAAATGAAAAGTCGAATAAATACCAGACTTGACATTTAGGTTCAGTACCTTTCAAAGATGCGACACGAAGATTTTTAAGAAAATTTTCCCGGTCCCTAACTTCCATTGACATGGAACATTTTTCGAAATTTTTTATTTTCTAAAAATGGATCTGACGATTTTGATTAAAACATCCTATATTAAAGATATTTGCATCAAAAATAAAATGAATTTTTTTTAATTTTATGGGAATAGCCTTAAATCCTCTTTATTCGGAAGGAATAATCTTGTATAACTGATAAAGTTAAGCGATAGACGAAAACCTACTACACAAAAAATATACATCACTTTAAAACACACAATTTATTTCAAATAAGTTTTTTGTATCATAAGCCACTTCCCAGATATTCATTATTAATGGTTCGATCTGTTCAATACTTTGTCATTCTTTTTAAGGCCTATAGATTTCCAGATGCTTCTCGCGATTGCATGGAAACAGTGCGGAATTTTAAGGCCAGCATATAGCGTCCAGTTCTTAAACATTTGACTATCGCTGTTCTCTTTGTATCTATAATGAAATGTGTAATATAATTATTTCTGCAAAGAGTTATCAGGATTAAAATTAAGTGGATAGAAAAATAAACTTTCGTAAGAATAATTTGTGTGCCCACTAATAAACGATGGAGGGTAGAGAAAGTTATGTGAATGTAAGATAAGATTTTTGGAAGTGAATACCGCAATATAATACTGTGCACGAAGTTCTTGAGAGGTAAACATAATGCTAATTAACTTTGTGCATTAATCAAGATAAACAATTGCAGAAGTGGTTTAATTACATATTTACTCCTAAGAACAAAGGAATAAGGGAATACACTAGGCTTAAGCGATAGTCAGATCGCTATGTCGCTATGTGAGGCTTTGAAATTCCGTTCCCTTTGTATGATCACGAGAAAAAAAAGAATAGCGATTGTAAAAAGTATTTGAGAATTAAAAGCAATAATAAATAATATCTTGGAAGTTATTAATGCCAGCAACATTTTATTTGACATAAATTGTGTAATTTAACGAGATATATACTTTTGTAGTAAGTTTTCGTGTGTCCTTTACGGTTTATAAGTTATCAAAACACACACAGAATGAAGAGAACTTCACAGGCTACTCATAGAAAATTAAGATATACATTTTATTTATCATGTGAATATCCTAAAAATATGGTATTTTAATAAAAATGTTAGACTCATTTTTGTGAAAAACAAAAGTAACGAAAATTGTTTCATGTAAAGGAAAGTTTTGAGAAGGGGAAATTTATTGAAAAACTTCAGGTTGTATTCCTGAAAGATGCAGAACTTAAATACCAAGTTTGGTATATAACGGACTTTTCAGTTATGCTGTTCATAGATACACACACACACATACAAACCAACATTTTTCTGCAAATGTCTTTATTGGATTCTGGGAGTCTCAAAACGTGTACTTCCTGTGAAATCTCGGTATCTAAGTTTTTTTTTGGAATTTGCTTCACTTACTACAAGCATTGGCAGAATCAAAAATGTATGCAGTATAAATATGGGGGCTTCAGAATTAAGCAAAAAATTAGATCAAATATACAGATTATTTTGCAAAGAGCTTTTGGGATTAATCAGATCTGCAACAAGGGAAGTAGCATTGACAGAATTAGGAAGAACAGGGAGGAAAGGAATAATTATGGAAAGAATCCTGAAATATTGGTACAGGTGTCTTAAAAGAGAAGTGCAAGATATAAAAATTTTGTGCGAAGCAACCGAAGACATCTTCAAATAAAAATGGCTGGTGGAGTGGGATAGGAAGAGAGTTGGAGAGGATAGGCATGGGGGACATTTGGCAACTAGAAGAAAAAATGGTAATAGATTTTGGAAAGTAATGAAAAATAGGTGAGGGGATATAGAGAAGCAAGAAATCTGGGGAAGTCTTGAAAGTAGGTCATTAACTTTATATAGAACATTTAAGAGAGATTGAGGGAGAAAAGGTTATGTTGACTTACGTAGCAGACAGGAAAGGGAAGGTTTAGCATGGGTGATAACATGGGGATGTTCCTTAGAGTATTAAGATGGAGTGAATCGGAAACATGTGCCATATGTGGAGAAAAGAAGAATAACACACATTACTTGGTAGAATGTAAAGAGCTATAGAAGTGGAGACAGGAAGTTTCGGATCCAAAACGAGACAAAATGAGCTAGGAAATAATAGATATAAAATATTAACAGTTAAGGGAGGAAAAAGAGTAAAGGATATGGGAGAGTTTTCAAGGAAAATAAAGGAAATATGGATAAAGAAAGTAAAAAAAAGCATGGGGCAAGGAGCAGAAAGGGCAAAAGAATGGAGAATAATAGGAAATTAGGAATCACGGAAGTCGAAAGAGAAAGAAAAGTATAAGAGCTAACTGAAACCCAAAGGGTCAGGGTGCTAGTCGCAAAGTAGGCCTTAAAAAGAAGGAAAGGTTCGGTACAAATAAATATTCTATGCTACTGTAAGCATGAAGCAACGATTAGCTATAATTACGTTTCAATATGAAGATGTCGATACAGACTTCTCGTACTTTGTTATTTGATGAAATCAAAAAAGAAGCTTCTCTAGCTGTGCCAGCACTTTGATCGCTACGGTGGTTTATAATCCCAAAATGCATTCGCAATTATTTCTACATTATTGCACATACTTATATACGTACAACATATATACTAGCTAATACATAGCCTTTTACCTAATGGCGAAGCTATTCGCGCCGTAAGTGCATCTCTTTGGTTTTTTATTTCTCTTTTTAGAATCTCGTATTTTCTTTTTTTAAATTTCGTTCTGTTTTTCCCAGTTTATCATTACTTTTTTCATCTGTTACTTTTTACCGCTTATTACCGCAGTTACTTATACACATATAGAACACAGACACAAACACCCATGCCTATTGCGGGACTCGAAACCGCGACACTCAGCTTGGCGAAGCGTCAAAGCTGAATGCTCCAGCGGCCATGGCTAGGAGGGCCTGCGCTCTTAGCACGTGCAGATGGGAAAAGCCGTCAGTAATTGAAAGAAATCATTACATTCATGCAAATCGAAGTCGGAAACATACAGTTGTACAATATTAATAAAGAATATTCAACTTACAATTATGGTGTGTTTGATAATGAGGCAGCCCTTTCAATTTGGAGGTTTGATTCGGGAAATATTTTAACCCTGTCATGTATCTGTAGACCTTTCATTGTTCTTAACCATTAAAGGTTAAAGGGTAAATATGAATGTTAATAAATCCATAAAAGCGAAAAACACACCTTCACACGTGCTCTTCTAACTAGAAAGTTGGAAAAATTTTACTTTTTTTAAGCAAGCTTAGAGTGTAGATGCTGAAATTATGTAACTCTGTATCTTGATTCACCACTGTTAAAATTTATATACCGTTGTTTGAGCTTAGTGGACGCGCATATTACTAGACAGCGTTAATTGTTTATTCAGGCCGCGATGGAAAAAATTCTGCACCTATATCCGTATGTGAACAAGTATCATAATGCAATGCGTGTAGCTTTGTTTCCGGAGTGCTGAATGACCTGTCATTTGTGGCCTGTGACCTATACTCGAATCGATAAGTAATTCACTGTAATAAACAAATATGTACTTACAACTCCGTGCGAGGAAGACTCAAGTTGCAAACGAAGAGACTGCCTTGATTGAGGTGACTAGTTCCCAATAAGCGATACCAATGCTTCACACATGCGTGAATGATGTCAGCTAGGCCCAGTAACACTAACTCTATAACTAGTTGCAATCGTTACTTTGCTAATTATTGGGTAGTAGTTTCTTTGTATTCGTTACTTTGGTAACCGTCCTGGATATCTAGTTTCTTTGTAACCCTTACTTTGGTAACCGTTAAAATGCGACATATTATTTTCTACCTATCCCTAGTGTGAAGTAGAGAAAATAAAACTTATCAGATGTAAGTTGCACCCATGCGTTTTTATATTTAAAATGTATATATCAGGAATGATAAAAGCCAAAACCTAACTAAACAGTGACAGAAATAACACTAAAATTTATGTTTTTCGACTTACGAGATATTTAATCTGAAGGAACTATCCAGTTTAATCTGCAACATTACCTACTATGCCATCATATATGTAAAAAGGCATAATTTGTTTTCTGTGTACATGAATAACCACAAAATAGAAGAACTTTGTTCTTCAAATATAAGAAAACTTAAGGCTTTTCTGCGCAATCTTTGAAATTTGCTTTCCCAAACGTCCGGCGATATTCCGACTTCAGCATCAGCCTTATTTATTAGAATGCTTCAAATATCTAATACTAGGTTGTGCATTGGTCACTCTCTTTATATAATTATTTAGTGCACAGTGATAATGAACTCTCATTTCATTCATAGGAAGCATAACACAATTTTCTTACATAAGGATTATTGGAAGGATTTGAAATAAGCACTTATAGAGAGTGAGTTTTAAGTCCACTGACAAACTTCAGGGGATGATTCCTGACTGGAAATGGAGTACAAAAGTTCATATCACCTTGTGTCGGAAATGCATAGTTTCCATGGTAGACGACACTGACGACATTCTTATAACTTACAGTGTGCGTTTTGTGTGTTGCTGATAGTGTGATTTAAGCAACGTAGAAGCATAATGGTCCGGTATTCATTCTAGAGACCAGCCGAGGTGCTGTTCTGTATGGCCAAGCAGGTGGAAACGGTCGAGAGGCAGCATGGATGTACCGAGCCATGTACCTTGACTGACAACACCACCCACATCACACAACATTTGGAGCCATTTTCCGGCGCCTGTGTGAGCATGTGTCCTTTGAGACAGACGAACGTTCAGGATGGCCGCGGATTGTGCATACACAGATGTGAAGGAACATGTTCTCCACGATATTGAAAACAACCCTGGTACCAACTCCAGGCAATTGGCCCACCAACGAGGTGTAAGCCAAAGAACGGTTATCTCTATCCACGACAACCGCTATCATCCCTATCACCTCCAACGTGTGCAGGGATTATTACCGGCGGATTTTCCTCCACGGCAAAGATTATATCGCTGGTTTGTGCGACAAGCCATCACCATTATGGGATTTCTGCCTTCAGTCCTCTTCACCGATGAAGTGACCTTTGCCATCATCAACCTGCATAATCGTCATCTGTGGGCTACGTAAAATTCTCACGAAATGGTTGAAGCGTCTCTGCAGCAGTTTAGCATCAATGTTTGGACAGGGATTATTGGCGATCGCCTACTTAGACCAGTTCTTCTTCCACAAAACCTGAACGGAAAAACGTATTTGGACTTCCCGCAAAATACTCTGCCTGACGTATGGTACATTCTCCAGCAATGGAGGCAATGTGGCTGCAGCACGATGGAGCGCCAGCCCAATTCCACAATAATGTTCGCCGACATCTCAACAATATCTTTCCCAGACGTTGGACAGGACGTGGAGGTCGTGTTGCATGGCCTGCCCGATCACCGAAATGGGGCATCTGAAAAGTATTCTTTATGGTGAGCCTGCTCCTGATGTTCAGACCCTTCAACATTGTGTCCACGTAGCCTATGACGATATTCGGACACAGCCCGGAACATTCGAATGAGTGAGGCAATCTATAATACGACGTGTGAACGCGTGTGTTGTATCCCATAGACATCGGTTGTGACACGTATGGGATTCAGACCATGTACGTGTGCCAGGGCTCTTTGTTTGATGTCGTTCTTCAGTGCCCTCTACCGTGTAAACTATGAATTTCCGGACACAAAGTGATATGAACGTTTGTGCTCCATTTCCAGCCAGGAATCGCCCCCTGAAGTTTGTCGGTGGACATCAAACTCATCCTGTATATACATTACGTTATGAACAGATTCGATTGTATTATTTAGCTGCTAAATAGTGAACATCTACCTATAATGCTTGGAAAGAAATATTCGGGGATTTTGCCTTATTTTACATGCATTTTGTGTGCAGTAACAAGTATTTTCTACTCCATGGCACCCTCAACTAAAAGCGAAAGTCTTCTTTGCAAGCGAAATATTTTAGGAGTTGAAATTATAAGCAGTATTATAGCCCATGTCCGTAGAGGTTTCAATGGTGAGAGAATTATCAAAATCATTTTAGCAGTTTCCGAGGTAAACGTAATATATACAAACTGTATCTCTCTGTCATATTGGTATAGATGGCGAGACCTACTCTCACGAAAATATAAAGAGAAGTGTTACTTACATGTAGCAAAATTGTAGTTGTATTACGCTTTGCATTACTATTACATGCTGTCATCATGGATTACTAGAAAATAATTATAATCAAGTAACACAAGGATTAATTTCTATTATCATTTAAGTATTTATTTTGCTGCCTTATGATTACATGAGTGTTATTCCACCAGGCACAGAACTGTCGTTTTGTAGCCCGGCCGGGATCGTGTGTATGCGTACTCCGCGCACTGAGCACCACACCGGGGGATTTTTCTATTCTAAAACTCCCTCGTTACATACTCATGAGTAATCAGTAACAGGACTACAATGCATGAAACTAATCTTATTATAAGGGTGTTCATCAGCATTGAGATATTTCTCGTCATGAACAATAGTCACTCTGTAGGGTTTCAATTCTAAAAGTTTAACAGCTGTATGTACAGAGGTTTCTGAAACATCCACTTGCTGTGGAACATGACTTAGGGGCTTCTTTGGGGAGTGTTCGAATGATGCGCCAATTTCGTCAATTTTTTCCCTCCGTTAAAGCATGTCTTTTAGCTTCTTAGCGTTTAGCGACCCCGTCGTCCTAAACTTATTAACTGGACATCTGATAATATTTCCATTTGCAACTGGAATATTTGAAATGTCTCCTGAAATTGTCTACGTCTTCTAATGATTCAGTTTTAAGTACCTCAGGACTGGTCAGAGGGACGCCGCTAGGCAGAGAACCCGCTGGATAGAAGGGAGGAACTTCGGCATCAAATGTATCACGATAGCCAGAGAGAGAGAGAGAGAGAGAGAGAGAGAGAGAGAGAGAGAGAGACAGAGAGACAGACAGAAATTTGAAAGAAAGAAAAAAAACTAGTGGACATAGCCAGTAGGACAATAAACTAGATTGATATTTCTCGGAAAATACTAATATACTGTCCCGGAATAATTAACTGGAACTATAAAATGCAGCTCCATTTCAACTGAAAGACGCCGTTACCAAAAGGGATATATGGCTAATTGTGAAGTAGACATACATATTCAATCCAATATTTTTAGCGTACACTGTGTAATAAAATTATTATAAACGCTTCCAGAAAACAAACAAGAAAACAGTTCTTTGTAAATGATAATCTGGAATGGGAGGTTTCCGTGAGAAATCTGCGTTCTGCATCCTTCAAATATGTCCTACTCAATCATGGTTTCGGTTAGTCTCTTCGGCTCAAGTGAAAATACTAAAACGGAATAAATAACGCGTATTTATTTATCTACTTCATGTTGATGGAGAAAAACGTTGTGACAGGAAAACGTTGGGCATCTTTTGTAGCGGGAAATCGTTGGTCCTCTTGATTGATGCCCTCTGCTGCAGTGTTCTGGTCTCCGGCTACCTCTGCTCAGCGGCTAATAATTTCTCCATTCCTAATAATTAGCTATCTAATTTCACTGGTCTCAGGGTTTTTGTAGGTGAGGCAAATTAAAATACACCGCATATTCCTTAAAGTGTGTTTTATTATCAATAAAATACTTATGGGCGGCTAGCTTTTCCCATCTTTAACAATTCCCACCATAATAATAAATTACGAGCCTAATCTAACTGCACACGCTTCCTAACCATATGCACACACGTGCAATCGTCGTCCAGACAGTATTACTGTGTGTCGATGAGAATCTATAAGAGAGTAAAAATTTGGGGCTTTCTTTCCCCCTTTTATACCCAAACCTAGTGACGCTCACCTTCGCACCTTAGAATGTAACAACATTTCTAATTGGTCTTCAGACGGCATTACCTTATTATGTATGAAAATATTCTACTCCAAAACGTTTCGCACACGCGTCCCAGTGACGCGTCCGGAAGCAGATTCAATTATCTCTGTCTCTTTCCTTTCTGTATTTGTCTCTTTCTATTTCTGGTTATTGCTTCAAGTTCCTTGCTCATTAGCTTGGTGAAAGGTGGTGGGCTCTACCTAGAGTTACCTTTTACCTGGAATTAGCTAGCTCACCCGTCCCATACTTATCTAAGTTCAATCTGCTTTGTACATTTCTTAGCTGCTAAATATTCCAACATGTTTCTTGCTGAATTATATTATGTAAATTATTGTTTGATATTGATTTATGTCTCTCTCTTTCTCTCTCTCTGTATATATAATGTATATGGTATATCCTCTTTCAACCTATGCTGATATGATTTTACTACATATTTGTTATAGGCACAACAGGAATACAGGAGGCTGAAACGAAAGTAAAATCTTTTAAAATAGGATCCCTTGTCCTGGTTTGAAATCGCACTCTTTGCATGATCAGTGAATAGCAAACGAATGACTGCTTAACACGTCAAAAACATACATTTGAAAATTCGAATCAATAACAAAATATTCCGAAAACGATTAATTTCATAAAAAGTGCGTTTTATATAAATAGTGTGTTTTAATGAGTTCTACGATTTTTATGAAGAACCTTTTTGTCTATTTCTTACGCTTTACTAGTTACACCAAGGTATACATAATGCGCTGAAAATAAATGAGATTTCACAGGCTATTTGACAATGTAAGATATGCAATTTATTTGTAATAAAAATCATAAATGTATGAAATTTTAATTTAAGTCCTTAAAGTAATTCTTGAGAAAATAAAAATAACGAAATTTGTTCCATGTAAAGAGTACTTTGGGTGGGAAGGAGATTCTTGGAAATTCTTGAAGATGAACTTAATACCAAACGTTTTCATTTCTAGTTATTCTCTCTCTCTCTCTCTCTCTCTCTCTCTCTCTCTATCTCTCTTATACACACACACACACACACACACACACACACACACACTTACGCAGTCGTCCTCCGTGGTCTAGGGGTACCATGCTAGCCTACAGTTCCCGAGATCGCGGGTTCAACCCGGCGGAGAACAATGGATTTTTTTGGCGGCGTAAAAATCTTTAGCACGGCTTCCTTCGGAAGGAAAGAAAAGCCGGTGGTTCCGTGTCGTAGATTTACGCACGTAAAAGAACCTCAAACTTGATAAAGAGGCCTCTGAGCAAAATTTTCAGTCTTTCACGCCCAATATATAATGGGACGCTAAGGAGCTAATAGTTAAAGAGCGTCCATAAATAAAAGAAACACACATACATGTGCGCGGGCGGACCTTTATCTAATTGTTATTCAAGGTACCTCAAAACGAGTATTTTGGTGAAATCTCAATATCCAATTTTTTGGTGGAATGCAACACTTCCTCTACTTAATATATGTGTGTGATAGAGATAGTAAAATATGTTTATGTAGCATTCACATTACTTTCTCTACGCCTCTTATACAAATTATTTTTCCAAACGCTTATTATTCCATGTACTTCATCTTAATCTAATACACGTTCAATTCATATTTACACATTTCGTTGGAGGTTACAGTAGTAAAGCAATAGTCACATTTTTAAAGACTGTGACGCTATACAATGGTTTTGAAATTGCATGCTCCTTGCATGACCGCTAGAAAAGAATAGCGACTTCCCAGTTAAGTTGCCATCTTTTCAGGGTAGGAGAAAACACCGATAAAAGCGTAATTCGGATACCTCACCCTAACCGAGATTCGAACTCGAGACTTCCTGAATGTGAGGCAGAAACGACCCACACTACATAATTGAGCTATGTGTACCTTAACGAGATCTATATTTTCTTGTAGTAAGATTTTGTTATTATACCAACTGTACAAAAGTCCAACGGAATGAAGAGGTCTTCACATTCATGATATACATTCATTTGTGATGAAAATATCTTAAAACATACGGTATTGGAATCAAAATCGTCAGAGCCATTTTTTAGAAAATGAAAATGTTCGAAACATTTTCCATGTAAAGGTTTGCGGAGGGGCATTTTCTTGGAAATCTCATGTCGCATTCTTGGAAGACACTGAACTTAAATACCAAGAATGGTATTTACCAACTTTTCGTTTTTGACATATGATGTTCAAAGAGAAACGAACACGCACGCGTGCGCGCGCGTGCTCCTGCCGATTTTCTCCTAAAAACGCTTTTCTTTGGATACCTACAGAGAGTTCCCTAATGTGTATTTTCGATGAAATCTCGGTATTGAAATGTTATGCAATACTTACTATAACTAGGCTGGCTCTGTAGCTCAGTCGGTAGAGCACCTGCCTATTCTGCAAGGGCTCCAGGTTCGATTCCCGGCTGGGGAATCTTTATCTAGCCAAGATTATTCCTTATCCTCCCCAGAGTCTGGAACTATGAATGAGAGTGTGAATGTGTGTATGATCTAATGATTAAAAACCAGGACAAGAAACTCAACGATAAGAGTTACACGAGTTAACACCATTGCCAATAGGCAATAAGTTCCAAAGGATGTAGTTAAAGGTGGGGAATAAATGGAACTAAAAAAAATCTGATGTGTTACACTCACATGACTTTCTCTACTCTTGTACAATCTATTTTTACAAACGCTTATTCTCCATCTATTTCATGTTAATCGAGATATCGAGATGTCAATCTTATTGGTAATTTTCTTGTAGATGCAAGGGGAATATGGTAGGTTATAAGCGATAGTCAAATATTTTAAGCGTTGGTTGCTATGTGGCGCATTCCATTCTCTTTGCATGTCCAGAACATAAAAAAAATGAATAACGAATTTGAGAAAAAGTATAAGTATTCGAAAATTTAAGAAAATAACAAGCAATATCTCGAAAACGGTTCACTCAACAAAAGAAATGTATATGACATAAGTTGTGTATTTTAACGCGATCTACATTTTTTGTGTAGTAAACGTTTGTCTATCTCTTATGGTTTACCAGTTATGCAAAACTGGTTCACAATGAAGAATACTTTTGGAGACATTCCCAGATAATTCGAGATATACATTTCATTTCTCATGACATTATCTTAAACATATGATATTTTCATCAAAATCGTTAGAGCCATTTTTGAGAAAATTAAAATTTTCGAAAAATGTTCCATGTAAAGGGTAGTCTGGGGTGGGGGGATTTTCTTGAAAACCTTCGTGTCGCATCTCTGGAAGATACTGAACCTAAATACCAAGTTTGGTGTTTATCCGACTGTTCGTTTTGGAGTTATGTTGTTCACAGACACACACACAGACACACACACACACAGACACACACACACACAGACACACACACGGACATGTTTCCAAAAATGCTTTTTTTTTGGATTCAGGAGGTCTCAAAACATGTATTTCCGGTGAAATCTCGGTATCGAATTTTTGGGTGGAATGCAATACTTCCCCTACTTACTATACGTAGTAGAGAAAGTAAAAATGACATCTAAACATATGGGCTCCGATTTGAAATAACGAGAGCATTATTATATCAAATCCATTAATATAATCCACATTTGCTGAGCTTGTCTACAACAAAGATGATGTTTGACGTGTATTAGGGTTTTCGTTTTTGTCTCTCTCTCACTCTCATATACACCCGAACGCGGATCTTTTTCTTATTATTTTTAATTAGAGTCTGAAAATACCCACTAAGTATGCGTGACGTACTGTTGTCGCGTGACGGAACACCATTTCGCATATGCAAAGGCAAAGAGAGCAGAGGGAACGGCAGCCTTTCATGGTTTATAGCCGCGTAGTTATAAAGTACAGAATTCATTCCCCTTACACCGATGCTCCTTTTATAACAGTAACTTCATATTTTTCCCTCTTATCTCTCCTACCCCGATTTTCCTTTTGCAACAGTAACTTCACATTTGCCCCTCTTACCTCTCCTGCTCTACACTTCTTATTGAATTCCTAAATGAGAATATGAAGAGTTGTTTGCTGGCGTCACAGAGCATTCAATGGGCTGACTATAATACAAGGCGTACAGTCGAATGTATAGAGCCGCGCCGATATAGGTAATACGCAGTAGTGTATGTTGGTAAGAAAATACCAAGCTGAGTATGCCACACCCAGCCCCTATCCCTTACCTAGACTTAACACTCCGCTTAATGTTTGTCTTACCTCCCTCTTTTCCTTCGTGCCTGAGCCTGAAAGCGATCTGTATTCATAGATTAATATGCTTGAATGCCAGAATTTTGACATCAAACCAATGCAAGGTGGACTCAACCAGGGTCGTTCCGAAGCATGCCTTCGCAGCCAATCAGGTAAAACGTTTCCGTACTCATCCCCTTTCGCCGCTCGCTAGGTCTGATCTTTTGTTCATAGCCAATACATAAGTGTCGACTTGCATTCAAACCAATGAGAGAATGACTCACCCACGGCTTGTGTGGAACACATATGATCAAGATTTTCTGTCAACATTAAATAAAGGAAAGCACTATAGGAAACCAGAAGCACCGTGCACTCAACAATACATTCCCACCTTATGTGATGCAGCGCTAATTGATGCTGCTTCTTTTATATCATTGAAAGAATGAACAAGTGTTATTCTCCAGTGAAATTAATCTCAGATTTTAAGGTAGATATTTTAATGAATACTTTATAAAAGGCATGCTTACATTATAAGTGAATAGCAACAGGAAATCTAAACTGGTTTGTACAGGAGGTGTAAGAAAGTCGAACCATCTGAATTAGCCTTACTACAGAATAGCTGAAAAGATTAACTACGAATATTGCACATGACTGCCAAATGCCGATTGCTGTGAGATTCGAAGACAGTGCTATCTTTCCACACTCTCAGTTTTTCAATGATTTATTAGTTCGATTCCCACCTCGGGCAGGGTGTTTGCACGCGCGCGTCTTCGTGTAGGTAAAATGAAAAAAGAAGCAGGAAAATTGAAAAAAATCACAAACACAGATAAAGATGGTAGACAGTCACATGGTTAATTCTTAGAAATGTTTAAAATTACGGAGTTCTCCAATCACTATGATCTACTTTCGAATCTATCCTGGAAATCGTTCGCAGAAAAGCACATCTATCAGGTATTTCGTGTTAATCATGGTAAATGCTTTCGAAATGGCTTCAACACGTACTTTGTTATAGTTACACAGAAGCATAGAAGTCACTTTCATAAAATGAAGCTCTATTCTAGGCTTGATATGCGGGAAAAACAAAAGAACAGGCATTTCATAAGTAATGTTTAAAATAGTGGAATATTAAAAATAGGAAATACCTCGTAAACACCTATAGCTTCTTCTGCCACTAATCCGTTCAGAATTAAGGTTTAATCTGCTTTGTTCTCCAAATAATTATTTTTTTGGTTCGATTAAATAAATTAGTTTTTGTATTCTTTCTGCGCGTATACTTAAAGCCTGCACAAGTTATTTTATAAAATCTCGTACAACCTTTGAAGGGTCTCTTACTGACCACTAATACCTTATTATTGGCGTCATAGTTGTAGACAATTAGAAAGCAAGGGAAACTTGAAATAGAAAACCATAGTTGAGCACAAATTGAAAATCCTAATGAGCTCTGCATTTTTCTTTTAGTGTGTTTTCGTTTATCTCTTGAGGTTTCTTGTGGTTTTCCAATCACACAAAATGCAGTCAGAATGAAGAGAACTATATAAGATAGACTGCTCACAGAAATTTCATAACATCTCGAGCATATGATATTTTAATTAGTCATTAGAGCTATTTGAGTAAATAAAAAAAATTATTATTCGAGTTCCATCCTTGAAAGCCACTGAATTTAAATATTCGGTTATACTCATTTCACTTTCGTTTCTGGGTTACGATGTATATGGACGGACAAAGAGACGCACGAGGAGCTTTTCTAATAATGCTTTTTGAGGCGTGAGGTTCAGTAGGTCTGATAAAGTGTGCTTCCAGTGAGTACTGATACCAATTTCTGGCTGGTTGGAATACGACACTTCGTCTACCTACCGTAGGTATACGCAATAGAACGTACAAAAATCAAGAAACAAGGGTCCGAAACAAGCGACTTACAAGACAGGTGCACTTCATTGTTTTTACATATGTAAAAGTCTGCACACTCTTTGTTATTGTGTTAGGCGAAGTCCCTGGTATATCTTTTCAAACTAAGTACAGTCGAGTGCAAGGAAACGTGCCATTGTTTCCGGTTTCCTATAATGTTTTACTTTATTTAATATTGGGAAACTCCTTATCATCTGTGTTTCACATCAGCCCAGGGTGATAGAATCTGTTATTGGTTGAAATTCAAGTTCGAACAGAGGAATTAGCATATGAACTAAGGTCAGGCCTTGGTAAGTGACGAAAAAGTAGTACGGAAACATTTCACCTGAGTGGCTGGAAGGCATGCTTCGCCACGACTATCCACACCAGCCCCTGAGGAGTTCGTCTCACATTGGTTTGATATTAAAAGTCTAGCACTTAATCTATGAACAAGGTCGATTTCAGACTCAGGAGGGAAGGAAAAAAACAGAGCGAGACGAACATTAAGTGCAGTGCTAGCGCCAGATAAGGGGTGGAGATTGGGAATGACAGAGGCATTATTTTCTTATCAACACAAACCACTGCGCATTATCTGTGTCGCTTCAAGAATTCGTCTGTATGCAATCAGTCCTGCACATGGTCTGCACGATTTAATTACAACTCCACTTCTAGGTAATGTTTGCTTGTCCACACCTTGGACTGCTTCTAGCGCTCAAGGAGAACTGTACATATAATGCTTATAAATAATTTCGTAAGTAATTTAATCAGCAACGGTTATTAGTAATACTAACTATTATTAATTATATTATTAATACATAGTAATATATACTTAAAATATATAGCGGTCCGTAGACATTAATTCGCAACCATCAAAAGGTTTGCTTACAGACTCACAGGGTTTTTTTGTGTTAAACTTCTTTCAACGGTTTAATTTTGTGCTTTCGGTTTTGATACATCCAATTTTAAAGTAATTTTTACAATAAAAAAATTCTCCTTTAAAAGGATGCACATGTAATGCGCTTCTGAACATCAAAACGACGTGCAGGAGGCGCCACTGGAAAGTCTCGAAAAGACAATGTACTTAATCAGAACATAAATTCATTATAAAAGTCAATACAAAACTAATTGACAGACAGCACTGAACTTTTAATAACGGAGAAACTTTGAAAAAGTGCAGGAACATGCAGTATCATTCCATTTTAAATAACTGAGTAAAGGGACAGCCAGAATACTTTAAATGCAAAATATTGCTACTTTGTCATATCTGCATATACGAGGGCTGTCCCAAAACTACCCGACCTGACGTATATATAGCGGTCGATATTTCAAACAAATGACTATGGTAGAAAGTACCATCCTTATAGAGCTTAATTTTGAAGTTTGACGATGCTACGTTGTTTAATAATTGTTTGGCAGGCATCAATAGTGAACGCTCTCAGCAAATTTGTAAACATGTATAAAACTGGTCATCGTTATGTGATACAATACATTCATTTTAAAGGTCTTAGTCCAACTAATATTAAAACTGAGCTAGATTCTACTCTGGCGGAGTCTGCTACTTCGTTTACAACAGTAAAATGTTGGGTGGCAGTGTTTAAGCGCGGCCGTACGAGCTGACAAGACGAAGACTAAGACAAGTGGTCGACTAAATAAGGTGACCACGCCAGAAATTGTGAAGAAAATCCACAAAATGGTATTGGATGACCGCCGACTGAAAGTGCGCGAGATAGCAGACATCGTAGGCATTTCAAAAAGTCCTGTACATCGATAACTGAAAATTTAGACATGAGGAAGCTGTGCGCAAGATTGGTGCCGCGTTTACTCACAATGGATCAAAAGCAAAATCGTGACGATGTTTCAGTCGATTGTTGGGCGAAGTTTCGCTACAATAAAGCCGACTTTTTGCGTTGATTCATAACCATGGATGAAACATGGGTCCATCACTTCACGCCTGAGACGAAGGAACAGGCAAAACAGTGGATTGAAAGGGGAGAATCGGCTCCAAAGAAGGCGAAGACAGTTCCATCTGCAGGTAAGGTCATGACGTCAGTTTTTTGGGATGCGCGTGGGATAATTTTCATTGATTATCTTGAAAAAGGAAAAGCAATCAATGGTGAGTGTTATGCAAACTTATTGCAGCGTTTGAATGATGAAATCAAGCAAAAACGGCCCCATTTAGCGAAAAAGAAAGTTCTGTTTTATCAAGACAATGCACCAGTTCACACATCCATTATCGCTATGACCAAAATCAATGAGTTAAAGTTCGAAGTGCTTCCTCATGCACCCTATTCGCCAGACATATATCCCTCTGATTATTTTCTGTTTCCAACGTTGAAGAAATTGCTTGGTGGTAAAAGATTTGTCAACAATGAAGAGATGGAGTTTGCAGTTGAAGGGTATTTTGCAGAACTCACTATAAACAGGCTATCGAAGATATTGAACATCGCTGGGAAAAGTATGTCGAGTTAAAAGGAGAGTATGTAGAGAAATAAATATGTTTTTCCCAAAATTTGTGTTTTGTTTGTTAGGTCGGGTACTTCTGGGACATTCCTTGTATTTCCTACAAAACTAAGGAATTCTGTCCGTTTCACAGTCTTTCTTTTTCACTCTAGAAATGTTCTGAATTTTAAGGAGAAGATAAAGATATACCTTGAAAACTAATACTTTCCGATTTTTATACCAACAAATGCTTACTCTTTGTACAGAAAAGTGCACAA
Organism: Deroplatys truncata; assembly: GCA_030765065.1. NCBI lineage: Eukaryota > Metazoa > Arthropoda > Insecta > Mantodea > Mantidae > Deroplatys > Deroplatys truncata. Next base: position 66,734,236 of record CM060976.1, on the reverse strand, counting down.
AATAAATTGCAAGTATTTAATAAATATCTATTTAAATATTTCTGCGTTCCTTTAAAACAATAAGCTTATCTAAAGGTGATCACTAAGGCAGACGACATTTTATTGTTGAAAAGGAAATTGTATTTTGACAATTAGAGGTGCAGAACTGGGATTTGACCTAAATAGTGTACAACTCTTGCTACCTACAATCCATTTTCTTAAGTCTTTGCTTTAGGATATGAAACATTTTAGCAGTCAAAACTATGATATCCAACAATAATACAAGTTTATTTTCATAGCTATTCCAATAATTATTACTTGAAAACCTTATATTATAATTCACTTTCTGTAGTATTATGAATATTTGCCGAAACAGTGTCAACACACATTTTGTTATAAAGGAGGCTAGGACGATATTTTAACGTTTAAAAAAGGTCGCTGATGCTCGACTTGGTATTCCGTGCTCCTTGAATGAGCTTACAAGAAACAAAAAATATATGAAAAAGTATTGGACCATTTAAATAAGGAATATTTCTAAAATGATGAATGTTACAAAATGCATATCGTTTATAAATTTGATATTTTAACCAGGACCTTATCGTTCCAGGGGTAAAGTTTTGTATGGACAAAATTAAATCTAACACAAAAGAAATTCACAGGCTTTTACAGAACATTCAGATATATATTTTAATACTTTTCCTACTACTTACATATAGTAACAATATATTGCATTCCACTAAATATTTAGAAATTCACTGTAAATACACGTTTTGAGGTCTCCTTGCTCCAGGAAATAGCACTTAAAAAGGTTCCAGTGTGTGTGTGTGTGTGGGGGGGGATATTAGAGGCCCACACGGGCCGAAAGATCGTTTAATCTTGCTTTGAATATAATCATTTTACAATTATTGAAATTACTATTATTATTATTATTATTATTATTGGTGTTGTTGATCGACGAAGTGGTGCAACCTGCGGTACGAAGGGATCCGGGTTCAATTTCCGGTCCCGGCATGGTGGTTTTCCTTTGTTGGGTGCACTGGTAAGAGATTCACACAGGTCTTGGGACCAACTGAGTACCCACATTACAAATACAGTAGCATCTGAGGTCCTGGAATCCTCATGTTGTAAGTGGCATTTTGACTGTATACTGTCTTATTGACCACAATCCGCCCCTATTACTGCACCATGCCAAGGATGCCCTGCGTGTGGATGGACGGAGGAAGGCGCAGTTTGCAGCTGCCATGCAGTTATAGTTATCTGAAATAGTCGAAGCGAGCATTTATTTATTATTAATACTATTAATACCGTGTTGGATATATGCATTTTGCGATAATTGTGTTATTTCGGACATTTAAACGTTGGATTAATGATTTAATTAACATACCACATGCTTAAGATATTTCATGACGAACAAAATGCTTATTATGTTGAATGTGAAAAATTAATTGGTTATCCCTTTATTTTGAAGCCCGATCTCGATAAAGATTTTTCAAATTAAGCCCAAACCCGGGGCTTGGCCCCAGCCCGTACAGGCCTCTAGTGTTGCGTCATGTATGAACAGCATAAATAAAGAATAAAAAGTTGCACAAATACCAAACTTAGTATTGAAGTTCAGCAACTTCCAAGCTGCAACACCAAGATTTTCAAGAAAATCCCCCCCAACCCAAACTATACTTTACACGGAAAATGTTATTATTTTTATTACTTCAAAAATGGCTGTAACGGTTTTGATTAAAATATCATACGTTTAAAATATTTGCATGACAAGTAAAATGTATATCTTCAGTTCTGTGGGAATACCCTGTGAAGTCTTCTTCATTCCCAATGAAGACAGTATAATTGGTAAGCTGTAGGAAATAGACAAAGTCTTGCTGCACAAAAGCTGTAGATCCCGTTAAGTGCACTATTCATGAAAAATGAAATTTTAGTGTCTTTAGCCATTTAAGGTATTCTTTGTTATTGGTTGGAATGTCATGCAAGGAGCATAGAATTCCGAAATCATCACATAGCGACCCGCTTTTTAAAACTGAAGATCTGTTTAGCCAACTGCTCCCTCCTATATCTATAACGAAATGTGTAAATGTGTAATCAAAGTTTATCTCGATTAACAAGCAGATTGAAGAATAAACTTCTGTAAGAATAATTTGTAGAAGAGTGAGTAGAGAAGATCGTAAGAATTTAACACTTCAGATTTTGTTTTGTTAGTATCTCAAAAATATATCAAGTGATGTGGCTTAGGTGGCAACGTCTGTAGGTGAATCATCTTCTACCACGACTCTCCTCCCTCTCATTTCCTGTACCCATCATCTTCCTTGTTACCAGTTTCAGGGTTGTAGGAGCAGGGGACGGTATTCGACGGGTTGCCCTGGGCGCTCTGTAAATGTTTCTTCCCTGGTGTCGCTGCGGTACTGCTCAGTTTGGTCTCTCCTCCGAGTGGGCTCTCACCTGGAAACCCTGGAGGTTGATAGTTTGTGTGCAGGGACCGGTTGGCGTCGGATGCGTTCTATCTGGAAACTTTAGGGACCCCGTCTAGGTGTCCGTCGGCATCCGGATCTGGTCGCCTTTCGGGTCTCTCTCCTTATCCAGCGCTCCCAGAGGTCAAGGAGGCATAAAGGGCCGACTGGCTTACTTGCGGTGCTCTGTCTGGTTCCGATGGCCCCTCCGTGATAAGTACCTTTACCTTTATCTTAAATATATTTATGTTTTAATCAAAATCGTTGGAGTAGGTTTTGAGAAAATAAAACCATTTCATTTTTTTATTGCAAAGGATAGTGTGGAGTGGGGGAATTTCGTGAAAATCACCATATCAAGTCCGAAAGATGCTGGAGGTGAGTGTGAAATTTGATACTCATCTGATTTCTAATGTTATCTCCCCCCTCCTCCTCCATACATACCTTTATCAATTGAGGTCAAAACATATATTCTCCTCGAATGTTTTTAGTTACCTTGCGTAACTATGCGGGAGAGAAAGTCATAAATGTAATGGCTTACGATGGTTTATCAAGTAGCTTAGGTATATTCTCCTGAATATGGTTTAGCACATTTCTAATACATGCGTCACAGAGAACGTCCTTTCAGGAAATTCATTAGAACATCGAAATCTAAGAATTCCATGATCATACTATTGCCACCTCGACACAGACAGACACGAATCTCTAAAATATTTCAATACTCTATTCAATTTGATGAACCAAAACAGAAATATGAATTGAAACCTAGAAGTATGATTACTATTATTCCTGTGAACTGTTATCTTTATTCTTTGGAGTAAAGCAGTGAGTTTTGACGCATTCATCTATGGCAATACAAAAATGTAGTGTTTTCTGCTGATTGTTTTGACTTTATCACATACTCAGAGCTTAAAACATACAGTGCATACGCATTTTAACAAACCGTGTATAATATATTACATTTTTTACTCATAATTAATCATGTTTTCATGTGATAACATTATATGCTCCTTGGACCCTAGCATTTATCATATTGCTTCCAACTTTTAATTTCAGCTTAGTATACAAACATAAAGAAATTGCTGTGCAGACATTTCTTAATTTTAATTAGTTTAAGAGAAGAAACGTTTTAGTATACATGTTATTACATTTTTCAGCTTTTCAATACGAGTTATGAAAAATAATCAATTTCAGCGAAACAATTTTTAAATCTGTTAATATTTTCCTGAAAATTTCAAGCTATTAAGTTATAAACTACGGTCCTTGGAGCATTTTGAATAGTGAAAAATCCTGGTAAAAAAATAAATGGAGAAAATTAGAGTTTGAAATTCAAAGCGGTACTTTATCTAAATGGTATAGAACTAATTAAATAGTGGCTTTAAAATTGTTGATATAAAGCAACCAATTATATACCGTGAAAATATGAGTTATAAGTATAATAAAATCGAGAATTTTAACACTTTTTGTGAATTTGACAGATACATTGCCTTAAATAATAGTATATTATGCAACGAGACTAAAATGGTAGTAATTAAAACGCGAGTATTATTAACTGAGGGAGCGAAGCGAATCATTATTCCCTTATCTATAGTTACAATACAATGATCTTGTAGCACCTGTGTCAAACAAAGTTGCTAGCGTTGTGAGACGTACTACACAGATAATCGATACTTGCGCTTTCACAATGTTACGTGGCCACTTCTGATTGGTCGACTACCAATACTTTAATGAGGCCCATTAAACTACTGCTACCAGTCCTAAAAATACTACATTTTGGCATGGTCAAGCATAAAATATTTATTCGTGTCTGACTTTCTAACTGTACACACATACCATATCTTTGTATTCAAAGAGTAAAGGTGGTTGCATTAGTAAATTTAAGAAGACTCGAAACCAATTAATTGCTTCATTCCATTATCTATACTTCGGTAAAAGTCAACAGTGTGGAACATAATAATTTTCAAGAAGTTTACATAATACTTCAAAACCATATTTTAATAACCTTCCTCTTTGGTACATTCATCCATCATCGACCTCCAGTACCACAACCTGGACGATGACGAACTTCGTTGTTATCTTTTGGTATATCCGTACTATTAAGATGCTTCCAGCTAAATGTTACTACTACGTGTACAAATACATAGTCTACACATTTGTACGGGGCCATTACATGTTGCACGCGATATGCACCCTCGATAATTCAGTATGTCGCAGCACCAGATGTAATTAGGGGGAGATGGCTATGCATATAGAGCGCTAAGGCAGAGGCTGGATTGGATTGCACTTCATACATCATATTATGGAAATAATATTCGTTGAAAATATCATTATTTTACTCTCACCTGTGTATAAATAACACTTTTGAGATCTCAAAGCTCCAGTGGTGCTTGTTCAGACATAAAAATCAAACTATAAAATGAAAAAAGTGATGTGTTACGTTTATATGACCTTCTATAGCCACTATCCTTTATTTTTACTTTCTCTACTACGTATAGTAAGTAGGGGAAGTATTGCATTCGACCCAAAAATTCGATACCGAGATTTCACCGGAAATACATGTTTTGAGACTCTCTGAATCCAAAAAAAGCATTTTTGGAAACATGTCCGTGTGTGTCTGTGTGTGTGTGTCTTGTGTCTGTGAACAGCATAACTCAGAAACGAACAGTCGGATAAACACCAAACTTGGTATTTAGGTTCAGTATCTTCCAGAGATGCGACACGAAGGTTTTCAAGAAAATCCCCCCACCCCAGACTACCCTTTACATGGAAGATTTTTCGAAAATTTTAATTTTCTCAAAAATGGCTCTAACGATTTTGATTAAAATATCATATGTTTAAGGTATTTTCATGACAAATGAAATGTATATCTCGAATTTTCTGGGAATATCTCCAAAAGTGTTCTTCATTCTGAACGACTTTTGCATAACTGGTAAACCATAAGAGATAGAGAAAATTTTACTGCACAAAAGATGTAGATCGCGTTACAATACACAATTTATGTCATATACATTTTTTTTGTTGAGTGAACCGTTTTCGAGATATTGCTTGTTATTCCCTTAAATTGTCCAATACTTATACTTTTTCTCAAATTCGTTACTCATTTTTTTATGTCCTGGACATGCAAAGAGAATGGAATGCGGCACATAGCAACCAGCGCTTAAATATTTGACTATCGCTTAAAATCTACCATATTCCCCTTGCATGTACAAGATAATTAGCAATAATATTGACATCTCGATATCTCGATTTACATGAAGCATATGGAGAATAAGCGTTTGTAAAAGTAGTTTGTACAAGAGTAGAGAAAGTCATGTGAGTGTAACATATCAGATTTTTTTCAAAACATTCTTACGAAATCTTATATTTCTATTTAGTTATTATTAAAGGAGATAAACATTTGCAGGAATGGTTTCATTATACATTTCCTTGAAGGTACAAAATGATAGTCAAGTGTGTAAACAGTGGATCACTATATCCTGGATTTTAAATCCTATAGTGTTTATACATCAGAGTATTGGAAAGTACAAATAATAAATTGCTCTGAAATGGTTAATGACAGAAAAAAGTAATTAGGATAAATTCTGTGTTTTCACGAGATCTACATTTTCCTTGAAGTAAACGGCACGCGGCACATTCTCTTATGGTTTATTAATTGTTCAAAATTGTAAAATTCATTCAGAATGAAGAAAAGCTTCCAGTTTTCGCTTCTCGTGTAGCGTTTCAATTTCTCTATATCTGCGTTCAGCGCGAAGAGTTCACATGGACAAATATCTGACACACAAATTATTAAGCTCTGTGTCTCAATTCTGCAAGATGACTTCTAAATATTAAGTTTAGGTTAGGTATAAGTTATAGAACGTAGGAGCACACCTCGCACATTGCCACCTACATAGATCTATTGTGGCTACCACCCCCCAAGAGGAAGGAATGAAGTGAAGGAACCACAGGAAGATATAGGTCACAGAGACGCGCAGAAGTCCCTAATAATTCCAGGTTCGAAGATCTGTCCCACTACTGGAGTTGCCCACTACTGGAGTACTCTTTCCTTTGAGCAATTATTTGCGCCATCTGTCCGACATCGGCGTAAGCCACGAAACCTAAAGCAGACCTGAAAGATGAGAAGAAAACAGAATGAAACGGAAATTATAAAATTAAATCGTAGTAGATGAAAAAGAAAAACCAAAGTTCGCCTACCGACCAGGGGAAAACACGAAAAACGCAAGGTCAGAGTGGGCGGTAGGCGGGAATCGAACCCGAGACCTCCCTAATGCGATCCTCGCTTTACCGTGGAGCCATTTTGCTCCGTGTTCTAAGTACATTACCAATGTGATAAAAGACAAGTTGAAGTTTTTACGCCGCGCTCTCACCTAGTTTTACCTTGGCACAAAGTGGTCTCTGTTATATCCTGGAGCCGCAGAAACAAGCAGTGTGATGTAGGTCAGGGTTGAATTGCGTATTAGAGGCAAGTCTCTATAACCTCTTCGATAAAATTACTAATCTGAGGAAATCTCAACGGTGAATTGTGCGAAACGTTATGGTTCCACAAATTCTATTAAATCTCTCTTGAACTGTGTATAAATTAAAAACGCATCACGCAGTAATACTTTAATAAATGTCTTACACAAAAACATTTTACAACAAACCTGGTGGTCAAAATAAAAAGGGTTAATATAATAATATTGGCATTATAAACAGGTTGTTACTGTCTTCTATATCGTACATAATTAGCTCATTAGGACATGCATGCCAATAATAGCAATGACGTATTTCCTATAGCAATGATACAATACCAGTATTCCAAGTTGTAGTGGCTTATGTATACAGGTTGTTCAGAAAAGAAATATTTTCAGAGAGGTAGTATGCAGCAAAAGAACAAAAATATTATAAATATTGGTCGTAAACTTAATATCTCCTGAGTTATGGTCTACTACGCTACCATCAATGAATACTATGTCTTTGATCTACTCCTCACAATAGGTGCTCGATGTGGCCGCCTTCCATTGCAATGCAACCTTCCACGCTGCGTCTCATGGAAACACCAATTCTTTGGAACACCTCCGTTGTTGCTGGATTGAGGCACAGGCATTGAACACGCGTTCCGGTAGTGTCTACACATCATTTATGGGAAATGCACACAATGGTCTTTACAATATATTCCCAAAGTAAAAAAAAAAATCTAGAGTTAAGTATAGGAGAATGGAAACGCCAAGATATTGGCCCTCTTCGGCTAATACATCGCTCATGAATGGGCCGGTACCGCGGTCCAAAGAAGAACAAGAAAGCAAATTGCACTACTGCAGTGTCACAAAAAACATGCACATTCGAGTACTACCGTACACCGGACGTAAATAATATACCTCACTGATAGAACAATACGTATGTAGCACGCAGTGAAATATTGTAGGTTGTCTACTCTTGTGTTCTGTTCTTGCTTAATACACATATACAAACACGATGTGTTGCATAGTAAGAAACCTCTACGTACCACGGGTGCTCATTCGTTTCGTACCAAAGCGCTCGGAGTGCAAGAAGACATTAGGTTTATGACCAATGTTTATGGGAACTTTTTTCCGTACACCTGGTATATAAGTATATATAATACGTTACATATAAATATATATTAATATATAAATCTTTTATATATGAAGATTTATTAAAATCAACTGACCTCTAGAAAACAGAAGAGAACATTTAAATATAAATAAACAGTTAAATACCAATAATATCTCCACTAATTTTAAGTAAAACTAGAAGGAAACAAAATCTTTAAGAATTATTGACATACAAATGGTGCTGTAATATTTGTATGCTGTGCTTTAGTATCTGGTTCAGTATACTGGTGATTTTAAAACTTAGTACATTAAAATATTTCAGGATACCAAGTGTAAATTTGGGCAGAGAACCACAAGCTCCAAAAAGCATCCTATGAACAGATCAGTTAGTAATGGGAATGCTGTAACAGCTCGCCAGGAAAGGAACACAGGGTTCGTAAACGTTTTTCTTTTCTTCATTTACCTGTGTAGCCTGGTTGAAATCCCTTTCAAAAATAATTGTCGGATTTAAAACCTTTCCCTTTAGACGTCTCTATCGGTAGTTACATATCAACACGTCTGTTGGAGTCTTGCTGAAAGATGACTGAAATCCCCTCATGAATTTACCATTATTGCTGACGCAGAAACTGAGCGATTGCAGATCTTATGTAATGGTATCTATTGTTTTGAAGCAATTCACCCTTTCTGCAAAGCCCTAACACTTGTCCAATAGTTTCCGTCTCGTTGCAACCTGGACGGCAAAGAGTTTGAAGCCATGTTGTGATATTTTTCTCCTAACAAGAACAATCTCTACATTATTAAATATACGTAATTAAGATCTGAATTTCTATTGTAATTACTTACCATGCTATGCAGATTAATAGGCTGTATCGCGTCCATACACTTTCTCCCCGGAAGGAAATGTATTCAAGTGCTTGTCTTGCTTATCGGTTAACACACCAGGAAATAACAAATTAAATGCGGGGAGAGAGGCTAACATGATAACTTGAAGACGCTAATACTTATGTCATCTACGGATACCGAATTATTTCATTATTTATTTCCTACAATTTATAATGCTTAGACTACATAAAGTGTTGCATTCAACTGGTGGATAACCTTGATATGACACTCGTACCTTAATCATCAAGATCATTCAATTGTTGTAAAATTGCTATTAATTCAGTGTAACATGCATAATCAGCATTTAAGCTATGGATGCCTATGCCCCTTCCTGAATATATTATAGGCAGCAGACTAGTAGTCTTTATGCCCACTTTTATTTCGCTTTTGCTATAATCTTCTTGTCTTTAATTAAGCTATTAGTCTGCTTCTTTTAGAGTAAGAATCGCACCATCTTTTCCTTGGTCTTCCTAGGCTTCTCCCCCTTCTAGAATATTATCTCTGGGTATCCTGATAATTTTATTTGATGCCATTTTTAAATATGATTATTTCATTCTTCTCTTCTTTTGTTTGTCCATTTCACAATACTTTTATTGTGCATTTCTCCCTAATATATTCATTCCTATTTCTATCAAGTTTCGTTACCCCGACTATTTTTGTCAGGGTTTTTCCATTTCTGTTACTTCATTAATTGCCCTGTCCTTACAGTGTCTGCTCTAGTTTCGGAGGAGTATGTTAATATTGGTCTAATGTACTTTGTAAATCCTTAACTTAGGTTTAGTATGTGGGTATTTATTTTTCCATGACATCATTCAGAAAACCAGATACCTGATTTCCTTTATTGCTTGTGAAAGTACTTCAGTTTCAAATTTATCCGTTATTTAAACCCCCAAGTATTTAAAAGTCATTACTTGTTGTATTATAATATTTTCAGTCACTAATTTGCATATAATTGGTTCCTTGCTTATTGATATGGCTTGGTTTTATTAGTAGAAATTTCCATACCAACCTCAAACAACTTAAGAAAAACTGGTATAACAGCTTTTTTATAAATTATCCTCACTATCCGAGACCAATACTATATCATCCGTGTAACAAATTAAGAGTTTATCTATCCATTTCCCATTTGGTAACCTTGTTTTAGTTTTACTTCTCTGAGACTTTATCCATAACAATGCTCAATCTCCTTGTCGTACGCCCTTCTTTAATGGTACTTCAGTTTTCAACTGATTATTTAGCTTTATTTTTGTAAAATTATTATTATGAGTATAGTTCTCTTTAATTAATAAAATTAGCCGTTTCGGTATATTGTTTTACTCTATAATCTTTAAAACTGATTTAAACTAAGTTATCAAATGCCTTTATCAAGTCAACAAGGTATAACAGGACCGGTTTATTATATTCTAAAGATTTTTCTGATATTTTCTGGTAATAAAGATCTCTCCATTGCATGAAGTCCTGATCAGAAACCTTGTTGTTAATCAGATATTAAAATGATTTCACTTAATTTTCTGCGAATTATTTTAGTTGCACTCTCAGTGCATCAAAATGGAAATATTAAATTAACTTGATATATTTTTCTACAACTTCATAAGTTTTAAAAGTTAAGTAAATGAAATTATCACTGCATAATTTGAATAGAAATAAATGTCTGGAACAAGTTTAAAATACAGCATTAGAACTAGACTAGACACTGACACACTAAACGCTTTGAGAAACACCAACGGTTGCTGCTGTCCATAAAAATATAACTTACGCACTTCAGCAGGAGCTCATGGAAAAGCAGCCGGCCGCAACTTAATATAGTTCATGCAGTAAATTTAATTTAATACTCCAATGCAACTTACTGTACGCGTATCCCTTTTATATGTCACCGTAAATTGAAATGTTATTATTGAGCCATGAAATATTATTAAATTTTCGAGCCGCAAAGCTTAAACTTGGCACTTTGATGAGCAACTCAATCACACGGTTAAAGAGAGTACGTAACAAAATTACCTCGTTTCTTTTATTACATCAATTTAGGATTACCTGTGGCAATCCCGTTTCACAGCTTGCATTACCAACCTGATAGAAATAAGATTAGCAGCAAAATTAATTAAAATTATATATTTTTTATCGGCCCGGATATTGCTCATGGAATTGCGTTAGTAGTAATGTAAACCATACTAGAGCAAATGGTATCAGACAATGGAACAAAAATTAAATATGGTTATGATGTAGTTTATATAAAATTTTAATTTATTACGTGTCACATTACAGTGCTGTCCTGTCTGCTATATTCACACACACACACACACACACACACACACACAAAATAACTCTGCTTGTTCAAACGTATCTCTGTAGAATCAAGTGAAAGAAATAAAATAGGACATATGTTCTCATTTTACTTTGTGATTCCTTAGAGTGTCCTTTTTGAGAAAAATTTGCAATTCATTTGATCCAGAAACTATGCAGAGATAATCTTACACAGTGTTTTCATTTGAAGCTTCCCAGATTAAACAGCTATTTAACTTAAAAAGAAACGAGTCAGTTTAGAAATTTAGGGGGGAGTTTAAAACCAGGATTAATTATACTTTAGGTTTCACAGTCTCACACCAGCCACCTCTCTTTGAAATTTAAAGCGATAACTTTATGCTATGTATATTGCTTGTTTTTGCAAAAGATTTGGGCCCCGTAACTTGGGCAAACTAAAACTGTTGAAAAGGTAGAATCACACTGCAAAATCAAATGCCATAGCTGGGAATTGAACTACGGATCTTCGGTTTACCATACCCTGCTCTAACCAATTGAACTACTGTAGCAACATGCTGGCATGACACTAAATTCCCCTAATAGCTCATATTTTTTCCGGTAAACCACAGGGGTTCTCAAATAAAATTTTAAAATTTGGCAGTGTATAACACCCGCTCTTATAACACACGGCACCACAGACGGTGGGCACTGATACATAAAGTGACATCATTGTTATTATTGGGAAAAGAAATTGGGGAAGGAAACGTTCCAGTCCTAAGTTTAGGGTGCCTCGCCGGCATTTGCCAATTATGAGGACTGAGAAAAACTTGGAAGAAACCTCAGTCAGAGAGGAAGGACCTGCCTGGATTTGAACCACGGCTCTGAGCCTTAATGAGCTGGTTTACATGTGTCGGTCATTTTTGAGGTAAATGGTAATTAAGAACCTCATAAGTACTTTAAGTCCCTGGCTTCTGCAATGTAATTTTAACTTTTAGGTAGATAGATAAGGTATCTTTATTGGTTTCAAATTATTGAAGTTATTACACTAGTATTTAGTGCATGGGTCATTGACAGTACATGCATATTTAGGATACAAGGTATGGTGATAAAATAAACAACAGAAAAACAAAACAAAAAAAAAGGAAAATAGAGAAAAATTAGCTTTGACTAACTGTACAAATTTGACCTAGCTTCGCGCACTTTAGCCAAGGAATTGCCCATGTTTTGCCAGTTCCTCTGGTGAGCCAGTAGCTCCCAACATGCCAATCTCTTTCTTGATGGACTTAAGGGTTTAATTGTTCGTTAGTTCATCCACTGAACGCATTCCGACAAAATATGTACCCAGTCCTTATCCAAATCACAGAATATCGATTATGTCAGAAAACATTGTTGATAAATTATGAGTATTAAGACAATTTTTCTGTCTCCAACGGCCTTCACAGGGGCACGCACCATATTTGGGAACCACAGTTCTTAACCAACTCTGCTAGAATTACGGGAACAAACTTTTGTGACTTACAATGTGTAGAAATAAGTTTGCGTGTTAAAAATATATTCCTTACTATTCTGGGAACATTTTCATATTTCATCAAAAGGATAAAATTAAATGCATTGCCTTCCAAGTTAAATACAATAGAAGATCAAAAATAATAATAACAAACTCATTTACAAATTGGAAGTTTTAGCTATCTCAGATGTCTGTGTGTGTTTATCTGTGAACAGTGTTATTAAACATCGAAAAGACGGTCAAACACCATACTTAATATTCAAGTTTATCGTCTTCCAAGGTTGCGACACGAAGATTCCAAGACAATTCTCACACACTCAACTACCCCATAGACGTACAGATGTTCGCTATTTTATATATTATTAAAATGGCTTTAACGATTTTGATTTAAATACAAATGTTAAAGACATTTACGTGATAAATGAAATCGTATCTTGAATTTTCTGCGAATTGCCTGTGAGTTCCTCTTCATTCTGAATGAAAGTTGTGTAACTTGTAAACCGTAAGAGATTGACAAAAGCTTACTTCACAAAAACTGTCATAAAACTTTATTCCATAAATATTATTTTAAACTGTTAAATACTTTATATGAACTTTTTCAACCGCAAAAAAGATACATAGAAATTTATTATATTAAATAAAATTAATAAAATTGAAAAGAAAAAACGGTGTTAATTTAAAAGTATTATTTGAAGTATAAAGATGTATTAATTATATCCTCGTTTTTCTCTCATAGCGATGCAAAGTGAGCGGAATATCAAAGCTATCACATAGACACCAGCTATTAAAAGATTTGACTGTTGCTTGAACGTACTGTATTCTCAATTTCCCCTTGTACCTATGTAATACCTGTCTAATAATACCATTTCAATGAATGTTTATCTGTGTTATTGCCGCAAGTGATTTCCAAACCATCGATAAATTCCCGAGTGACGAAGAAACGAGAGAAATTATCGAGGGTTTGGAAATCATGAATGGTATTTTCTGAGACTATTTTAGGAACAAAATGAAGTGATTTAATCAAAAAGCATGATTATTATAATAACATCATAAAATATTCATATTTATTTGCAATTTAAGTGGTTGCTTTCGAAAAAAAAGTTAGAATCATATGATCACGTTTAGTATGCTTGGTCACTGCGACTTCATCAGATAGGTATTATTTTGTGCCTTCTGGCGTAAGGAACTTCTTTATTCTCTTATTTGTTATTATAAGAATGCTCCTAATAGAGAAAATATGAAAGAAATAAACCTCTATTATGAATAGGTTACGACTTTCTTTGCAGAAAAAGGATCATAAATGTTAACTTGTTTCAATTCAATGTTCATTATGAGCATCATTTAAAAACACAATTATCTCGTTAATTTTATAGTGTAAACGTTGCACTATTCTTCTCCGTTTCATTTCCTCCTTTATTTCTCTACATAGTCTCCTTTCAGCTCGAAGCACTTTTCCCAGAGATGTTCAATAGCTTCGATACCCTGTTTATAGTGAGAGCCCTCGAGTTCTGTAAAATAGCCATCAGCTGCAAACTCCACCTCTTCATTGTTGGCAAATCTTTTGTCACTAGCCATTTATTCAACTTTGGAAACAGAAAATAATCAGAGGGGGCTAAGTCTGGCGAATAGGGTGCATGAGGAATCAATTCGAACTTTAACTCATTGATTTTGGCGATAATGGATGTGTGAACTGGTGCATTGTGTTGATGAAACAGAACTTTCTTTTTCGCTAAGTGCGGCCGTTTTTGCTCGATTTCATCATTCAAACGCTGCAATAAGTTTGCAGAATACTCGCCATTGATTGCTTTTACTTTTTGAAGATAATCAATGAAAATTATCCCACGCGCATCCCAAAAAACTGACGCAATGACCTTGCCTGCAGATGGAACTGTCTTCGCCTTTTTTTGGATCCATTCTCCCCTTTCAATCCACTGTTTTGACTGTTCCTTCGTCTCAGGTGTGAAGTGATGGATTCATGTTTCATTCATGGTTATCAATCGACGCTAAAACTCGGCTTTATTGCAGCGAAACATCGCCAAACACTCGACTGAAACATCCTCGCGACGCTGCTTTTGTTCCATTGTGAGTAAACGCGGCACCCATCTTGCGCATAGCTTTCTCATGTCAAAATTTTCAGTTTGTATGCGATGCAGTACTTTTTTAAATGCCTGCGATGTCTGCTAGCTCGCGCACTTTCAGTCGGCGGTCATCCAATAACATTTTGTGGATTTTCTTCACAATTTCTGGCGTGGTCACCTTATTTAGTCGACCATTTGTCTTATTCTTCGTCTTGGCAGCTCGTACGGCCTCGCTTAAACTCTGCCACCCAATATTTTACTGTTGTAAACGAAGTAGCAGACTCCGCCAGAGTAGGATCTAGCTCAGTTTTAATATTAGTTAGACTAAGACCTTTAAAATGAAAGTATTGTATCACATAATGATGACCAGTTTTATACATGTTTACAAATTTGCTAAGAGCGTTCACTATTAATGGCTGTCAAACAATTACTAAACAACGTAGCGTCGTCAAACTTCAAACTTAAGCTTTATAATGGTGGTACTAACTACCATAGTCATCATAGTCATGATACAACAAGCGCTATATATACGCCAGGTCAGGTACTACTGGGACTGCCCTCGTATAAAAACAATGTGGAATGTCACAACTAAAATGCTACAATAAATGCATTTTAAGGAATATCATATAAAGTTCAATCAAATTGAAGACCTGGAGTTTCAAGATGCGAGAGACGCAAGGAACGCGAAAAGAAAACTCCTCCAAAACGTATCGGAAAAAAAAGGTTAGTGCAGAGTTTAAAAGTCCGAAAAATATGAAACAATGATCAATTTATGTGATGAGAATATCCCTGAAGGATTGCAAATGAAGTCCTTCCTTATTGCTACGCTAGAATTGGCATGCCTAATTAATAATCTCCACTATATGCTCATTTGAAGCGTTACCAAATCTCGTTTCTCACCGTCGTCCTCCGTGGTCTAGGGGTACCATGCTAGCCTCTAGTCGCGGGTTTAAACTCGGTGGAGCGCGATGGATCTTTTCGGGTGTAAAAATCCTTAGCATGGCTTCCTTCGGAAAGGAAGCAAAGCCGTGGTCCCATGTCGTAGATTTTAGGCATGCAAAAGAACCTCAAGCCTGATAAAAAGTCCTCTGAGCAAAATTACCGATCTTTCACGCCCAACATAGAATGGGACGCTAAGGACCATAGCATTTAAAGAGCGCCCATAAATAAAAACTCAATAATTTCATTTTGTTTTTATGTTTAAACCTGCCGTCATTGATTGTAAGTAGCTGAGTCGCTGCACAATGATACTTCAACCTCATCAGAGTATTCAAAACGGAGAAGTCCAAAGGAGGAGGTGATAAAGATATTCCCATAAACATTGAGTAGAATCAGACCATGATTGCTTAAAAAACAATAATGATTGGTCATTTCCCATTTGCGGCATGAATGAAATAGTCTCGTTTAACATAGGTAAATAGAAGAATAAGCTTTTGTAAGAAGAGTTTAAGGTTGGGTAGAGAAAGCATGTGAATGTTACACATCAGACCCTTCAAATTACTTTATCGATAGAAAAGGTAATGGGAAACAGAGTACAAAGGTGCAAGTATCTGACTTATTCTGTTTTTAATAATGGCGAGGGAGATTCATAGGATGAAACATTTCCCGAACCTTTGTATGCGAGAGAAAATTTCATTATGTGACTACAGCAATATAATTCCGACTGCCTTTGCAGTCGAGTGGTCAGCGTTCTGTCTTCCAAACACAAATGTGCCGGTTTCGACTCTTGGACGGGACGGGAAATGTTTCTTTAACCAGAATCATAACCCATCCCCCACAGCCTGGAAGTATGCATATGGGAGTGAATGTAAGTGTGTTTAATGTTGAAAATGATAAAAGCAACATTAAGCAAGTTAGGCGAGTTGTTTCTCAAGTCAAAGCCCCCATATGACCAAAGAAGTTAAAGGACGATATACAAATGAAACAACAAAAAATCTCATGTGACACATTTACATAACTTTCTCTACTTTCTATCGTGTATTAGTAAGTACAGAATTTATTCTTACTAAAGCTCATTTTTGCTATGTACTACATTTTAATCCAAATAAATCTTTGCAGAAGCAGCTACATTATACATTTCGTTATACATACGTAGAGAACAGCAACGGTAAAATATTTACGCTGGCCTTAAAATTCCATACTGTTTCCATGCAATTGCGAGAAACAACTGAATGTTGAAAGGACTTTAAAAGAATGACCAAGAAATGAACAATTCGAATCTTTAATAACGGTATCTCAGAAACTATGCCATAAAAACTTATTTTAAATAAATTATGTTTTAAAGAAGAACTACATTTTGTGTAGTACCTTTCGTTTATGGCTTAACGTTTACCAGTTATACAAGATTATACAAAATTCTCTCTGAATAAAGGGGACTTCATAGGCTATTTCCGAAAAATTCAAGATATACATTTTATTTGTCACGTAAATTTCTTTAATATGTCGTATTTTAAAAAAAATCGTTAGTTTTTTTTCAGAACATAAAAAAATTCGAAAAATGTTCCAAGTAAAGGGTGGTTTGGATTGGGCGATTTTCTTAAAAACCTTCGTGTCCCATCTTTGGAAGATATTGAACCTAATTACCAAGTTTGGTATTTATCTGACTTTTCGTTTTCGAGCTGTCTGTTCTCACACACACACACACGGACATGTTTCTAAAAATGCTTTATTTGGATCGAGAGCGCCTCAAAACATGTATTTTCGGTGAAATCTTGGTATCGACTTTTTAGGTGGAATGCAATATTTTCCCCACTTACTGTAATATAGAAAGTATTAAAAAGAGTGACTCTTCCGTTTTTTAATTGTGAATCCTCTAATGTTCTCAATGTCACTTCACGGGTTATATCTAGTTCAACTTCACTGTGACATTATTTAATTCACACTGTCACTTCACTAATGTGAACTAGTTCATTTCTACATCACTTCACTTTGTTTCTTGATATAGCGTTGAATGCAATAGGCACGACGAAGCGAATTCTAACGAATGATTCACTCGCTTGTTCAATATCCCCTGCAACAGCAGCAGCACTCACTGCAAGTTACAGTTGTCACAAACTGAGTTGTAGAACCGCACTCGCTAACTCGCCCACCAACTGACTTTCACGAGAACCTTGCTTATATAGCCAATGGAATCTTCCACAGAACATTCTAGAATTCTCGGACCCACGTTCTGGAGGCGGGGGGATGAAACTTCCAGACGATTCTGGTTATCTGCTGACAGCGCTCACGGTGTTTATACTAGCAAGCGCTAGTTATTGATGTTTATCTCCGACTGCCCGGAGGTGATAACCTTGGGCTATAGTCGCTGCGTCATCACAATATTATGGAACTGAATAGTTGCTCTATTAAGCGACAGTTATTAAACACGATTTCCTTTAAGGCAAGAACAAATTTGTTTCGATCAACTTTTCTTCTTACTTTCTCTGTAAGCAGAGGCAGTAACGAATTCCAAAACCCTGAGGTCCCAAGAAGTTTTAGAAAAAATCTTATGTGTTACACTCACGTGACTTTCTCTACTCTTGTAAAAACTATGTTTACAAACGCATATTCTCCATATGCTTCATGTTAATCGAGATATCGAGATGTTAATCTTATTGCTAATTTTCTTGTAGATGCAAGAGGAATTGCTAGGCTTTAAGCGATAGTCAAATATTTTAAGAGCTGGTTTCTATGTGGAGTATTCCATTCTCTTTGCATTACCAGGAACAAAAAATAAATATCGAATTCCCATTTGAGAAAAAGTATAAGTATTGGAAAATTTAAGGGAATAACAAACAATATCTCAAAAATCGCTAACTCAACAAAACAAATGTATATGACATAAATTGTGTATTTTCACGCCATCTACATTTTTGTGTATTAAAAGTTTGTCTATCTCTTATGGTTTACCAGTTATGCAAAAGTCGTTCACAATGAAGAATACTTTTGGAGACATTCCCAGAAAATTCGAGATATACATTTCATTTGTCATGAAAGTAAAATGTTCGAAAAATGTTCCATGTAAAGGGTAGTCTGGGGTGGGGGGATTTTCTTGAAAACCTTTGTGTCGCATCTCTGGAAGATACTGAACCTAAATACCAAGTTTGGTGTTTATCCTACTGTTCGTTTCTGAGTTATGCTGTTCACAGACACACACACACACACACACAGACACATACACGGACAAGTTTGCAAAAAGGCCTCAAAATATGTATTTACTTTGAAATATCGGTATCGAATTTTTTGGTGCAATACAATACTTCCCCTACTTACTATACGTAGTAGAGAAAGTAAAAATATATGCATTTCTGTATATGATTTAAGCTGTTTCATAAGAAAATAACCCTTACGATGCAACGTTCATAACTTTTTAAACAACAATTCATATTTATGTTTCTTATTGAGCTAGAAAATAAGTGTTAAGAAATAATTTTTAAAAATTAATTACATAATGTTTATTCAATCTCAGTTTCAACTTTTCCAAAAGATATATATGTATCAAATTTGAAGAAGTTTGTGATATAACTCATGAGCTTAAAATAAAAGTTTGTTTACATGTATTAGGGAAACAATTTTCAAAATTTCACTCTGAGAGTTTAAAAATTACATCGAAAGGAGCATTGTAATACTGAAAAACGTCTAAAATATTATAACCGAGGAAAACACCCTTAAAATTCCCGCATAGTAACTAATCTGAAATTCTGATTGTCTTTAATAACAACTTTTAGTTCACTTAAAATTAGTTATTTTGAAACTGGTTGACACATAATTATGGACCAACTTTGCAACCACCCTTTCAGAAAAGTTGAAACAAAAAGAGGAAAACCTAGGAAACCTGGAAATATGCTGCCAGTGTCTTTCGTCAGTGTTATTTAAATTGTCTAGTAAATCTCTGAAGTTCACTTGGATAACAAAATATTTATATTAAACATTCCTAAGTAATAATAAGTTTAAAAACAAAATTTTGAGAACTGCTGTCCAATTTCACTGATCAGTTCCCTTAGATTGAAAGGTCTGATCTATTATTAGTTTAATTGTATACTACTCTTTTAAAATTTAATCTCATACCTTTGAATATGACAGCTCAGCCAACGTGGCAATAATTGATTGAATTTAATTTCCTTTAACGACGGATGTAATAGAAACTAAACATCATAATTTGCTCTATATTTATATAGCAAAGTGTGTGGCTGAATGCTTGCATGGAAAGAATTGTTTAAATAAAATACGAACTGTGAAAAACTTTTGCTACGTTTCAAACCAACAGACCTGACGTGTAAACAACGCACAGTCTCTGAGGGCTGCGCTATCTATGTGCAATTGTTCACACTACGCGTGAGCAGCGATTAATAGAGAAGATAACTCGCATAGCAAACCGAGAACCAGCGGGAACGCGATGAAAAGGCAGAGAATGCGCAAGATAAAGTCTACGTTGTCATCACGTGGCGTGTAGCACTATTTTATTTTTCCTATATGTCGTTTTACCCGCGGAACCTCGCTGTCAGCTGCTTTCTATCTGCAGTATTTATCTTTGCATATTTACTGCGCTGTGATTTTTATGCATAACTTTAATTAAAAAGCATCTATATTATGTTAACTAATGCATATCCCAAATTGGAAACTTTCGTATTCGAAATTTTTTAGTAGTAACTTTAGAATTTTTAAACTTACTGGGTGCATTTTCTCTGAAATTGCAAAGAAGTTAAATCAAAATTAATTTTATAAGCTTTCAGAAATTGAGATGTTTGTACTACTAGTGTAAGATTATAATAGCGTCTCTCAAAAGATGTGCAGCATACTTCATACCCTTCCCCGCTTCTTTACGTGACCTGTGTTCCGCAATACCTAGTTGCTCACCCGCCAGTCAGTACCTTGAACAGCCGCTGAATTTCAGTGCAATAAGTCCACTGTGTGCAACTCAACCTCTTATTTCTCGATTTGCAGAAGTTTCTTGAATCATCGTTTAGCAATTGAAGAAGTTGTTTTATTGAAGGTGTTGTATTGTAGTTCTTATGTTGGGGAGCCGAACTTGAAGTAGTTGTAACCGCACGTATGGTAAAAAGTTTCCGGTAGCCTTCGCCCTAAATGTACTTTCCGGTGGCCTTTGCCCTCCCAAAAATATTTTAAAAATATTAACTTTGTAATTTTGGCTGTTTCTTTAAATATTATATATTTATGTTTGCCTCGACTGCGTCAGTATTTAATTTTAGAGACATGAATGTCTTAGCAGGGAGTGGTGCGACTGAAGAATGTAGGCTTACAGAGATTATAATTTTACTTCACTCCTTTTATTAATGCTTGACACGATTTAAATAACACTTCATTGATATATATATATATATATATATATATATATGGAGAGAGAGAGAGAGAGAGAGAGGTGAGATTGTTTTATTAATTACTTGCACTTTTTAACACGTCAACTATTTTTCGTCTCACACTGAATTTCTCGAGGACGCATCACGCGTCCGGTTAGGAACACTGTCTACAACCAACTGACTTCTGAATTTGGAAATTTTGCTATATTTCAGTTTCTGATTGGCTAATCCCACTCCAATAGAATACCTTCACTTAACTAAAGCTTTTTCTGGTTGTTGATTGGCTATTTATAAACTGTCTCAAAATTTACATTATTGTTGCTCCAATAATGACTAGTAGCATTATTAAACTTTCTTACTCATTATTGCCTCAAGGTTACCTCATTATTAGCAACTTTTAACCTACTATTCTTACAGCTGCTACATCATTAAATTATGTAATACATTCACATAACATTATTACACATGTGTAGAATAATATAAACATATACAATGACTGTAATATACACTTTTTATATCTTGTTACATAGTCATATTGCTTTAAGGCGAGCTGTTATTGAATTTATATATTATATAATTATACTGAAATCATATAAATGTTAAAAATACCGCCTCATAATTTATTGCAGAACAAAGAAGTTTTATTTATTGAGTGTTATCCAAATTAAGATTTATCTCCTCGTTGCACAGAGAATTTCAGGAATGTTTTCTGGGTTATTTGTGGGGCAGGTTAAAAGCAGGGTATTTAGAACAAATCCAGCTGGAATCTATGGAACAAACCCCAAGACATGACGACTTAGTCTTTGAAACCATTCCACAGTTTTTCAGGCAGAATATCTGCAATGCATACCTCTATTTGTATTATATGTGAGTAGAAAAGGTGTGTTGGTTAACAAATCATTATTCTCACATACAGTCAGGCCCTACTCCTGGCACTCAAATTCCACCAAGTCAATTCCAGGATTGTGTGGGAATGTTTACGACTTCTAACTACCCTCTCAGGCAGGAATCAGAACGAACTACATTGGGTAGCTGGTTGCTGTGGTATTGTGGCCAATGAATAAGCAGATAAATTTGCCATAAGAACGACGAGGACCCTTTTTGTTGGACCAGAACCAGACTTACCGGTAAGTAAAACTATTGTTAAAAATGCACTACACCAATGAGCCAACCAGGAACAGTCACGCCAATGCCAGAACTTTCCTGGCCAATAACTTGGTAAAGTCGTAGTCAAATCATCATATACGCACTTTATTAAAGCGCTAAGTTTTAAGGGACAGCAAACACGTTAAAGTAATTGCTAACTTACTGGGCATGGAACTTCAGGAAATATCTCCAAAGTATGAAACACCCTGATGTCATTTCTCTTTACCTCTTTGTAAACAATCAGCAGAAACTGGAACTGTTGAACACTTATAGAATGTAATTATCTAGAAGACGCAGATTCACAATCTTCGTAGGAGCTCGAACCTCAGTAGAAAAATTAAATTGAGTTTTATTTATGGACGCTCTTTAACTGCTGTGATTCTTAGCGTCCCATTCTATATTGGGCGTGAAAGTCCGGTAATTTGCTCAGAGACCTCTTTATCAGGCTTGAGGTTCTTTTACGTGCCGCAAATCTACGACACGAGACTACCAGCTTTACTTCTCTTCCGAAGGAAGCCATGCTAAGGATTTTTGCGCCCGAAAAAATCCATCGCCCTCCGCCGGGCTAGAACCAGTGACCTCGGGAGTAGAAGAAGATAATAAAAAAATATATCTATAACTATGAAGGTAAATGATAGCGCAGGAAAGTCTATGACTGAGTCGCCTTGTGTCTTAAACATAAAAAAGAATAAATCCAGGAAGATTTGATGAGCTGTAAAACAGTAGGTATACGATAAGAAATTTCGAGCATTTCAGAAACTGAGCTGCAACTTAAAATATGTTTAGACACTACAACGGAGCACTAAATGGGGACCACTTTCAATCGACATCCTTTGGAGAGAGGGTAAGTTTACTTAAAATCAGTGAATTTTGAAAGCTCCACATTACATGTGGGAATATATGCCTTTACCATTGCTTTTTTCTACCCAAATTGTTATTTAATTCATTTGTGAAAAATTGAAGTTTACTAATTAAAATGATAACCTGAAACTAGTTTAAATTTCACTGACCACCGAATTGAGATTAAGCCCATTTATGTGTTTTAATCCAGTTGAGATAAGCTTGCAACTTTTCTTTTCCGTCGTTGTTGATAATGTTGAAGATCAAGATACCCTACTATCGGGCCATAAGGAAGATCTGTGTTTATGAGCTGCGTCCTCTTTCTCGGTCCCAGTATGAACACACATTATTTCTTTTAGTGCTTGGTATTGCTGAGGTCTGCTGATAAGACACCGTGAAGAATTCTAGGCCTAACAAATTAATATAGGAGTTATTAATTTTAGATTTATTCAAATATTTCAAAATAATCTAAGGTCATAAGCAATTCCAGCGATTCCTTAACGCAGAGATTCTGTTACTTCTTTAACGTTATCAATTATAATAATTAACCCACAACTTATATTATATTGTGGTTGTTTGAAATTTTGACCAGTTCGCAATAGAAGCATTCGAAAACTCAAGTTATCTAGTATTTGTTAGGAATATGCTTTCTTATAAATAAATAAATATCGAAAAACGTTTTATTTTGACCGACAAACTAATCATTGGGTAAAATGAAAATTAAAAGCCACAGAAGATAAATGAATGACGATCACTTAACACACAATTGATAGTGTTGATTACAGAACACAGCTTGGACTTTGTAACGAGAATTATGATATATATTTATTTATTATTAGGTGTTAATTAACAAAGCTGACCTAGCATGGTTAATGCATTGTAACTAAAAATGTAATATATTTGTAATGCTACATTTTTGTATAAGTTTAAGATGTCATAGAAGTAAGTCATGCCATGTGAGTCGTGAGGGCGAGACATGACGCTTGTTTGTCACAAACACATAACGTAGTAGTGGTATTTATTAAGTATTTAGTATTACATTAATTGTATAACACAGTCACATGGGTCATAAGACCGTAGGTACATGCTCTCTAGAAAAATACCTGGATTGTATAGGTGACTTGCAGTATCGACCAGAAAACTAACTATTTTTTATAATTAACACACTATATACATACATATAAAATTGAAAGAAAAACATTCTGAATCACACACTCAAACACGCACGCACGCACACACACAGTCGCGCACAAGTACTCAAACACCACATATGTTTAAAGCAAATTTACATAATCACCTTATCTCTTAGTACACGTACTGCCATTAAGTATGTGCCCAAGCTTGGCCAGTTTTGGCTGTTTAGAATCAAGTCCCAGCATGCTGTCCTCCGTCTGTTGGAAGCCAAAAATACTTCCGGTAATAGTTTTTTCCTAATACCCTCCGTCTGCACGCATGCTGCCAAAATATGCGTCCAGTCTTCTTGTTCCCCGCATAATGGGCAAATCCTTCTGCCATCATCATCAACAATCTTGCGAGCTTTCCACCCTCCCAACCTAAGCCATGCTATTCCAGTCCTCTGTTTTATACTCAATTCCAAAATATATGTTTTCTTATCCCACCTAGTTTTTATTTCATTTTGTAGCTCCAATGTTGATCTTTGTCTACATTCAGACTCTATTTTCTGCCTGTTTATATCGCATAGTCGTCTTTTGACTTTTCTCACGGCACTGTGTGTATTTTCATTAAACCTTTGCCAGATATCATTTTTTGATATTCGTGTTGCAACCCCGCCGCCCACCATTTTGGATGCTCTATGTTGTTCATTTGATGACGATAACATATTGTTCTCAGAGTTGTTTGATCAGCTTTAATTATTCGCAGTCAGTACCTAACTACGTTTAGTTTAGCAAATACAGCATCTTCCCAGCATCCTACCTCTCGAAGAACTCCGTAGTTTGAAGTACCCCTCCCCAACACTAGAATGCGCTTCCAGAAATTGCATTGTATTTTATTTACATTATCCACCCTCTCCCATCCCCACACTTCACTGCCATATAGTAATGAGGACCTAACCATTGCTTCATACATGGTCTGTAATGTTTTTACTGGTATGGGAGAGAAACCCTAAGTACAAAGGAACAAGTCAAGGTCTTGCGGCTATCTCTAACAATAAGCCACCCTCTCGAGAAAGCTGGGTGATAGTGTAGTCAACAAACAAATAAATATGAAAGAACATTGCTATCATTGGCTATATAGAGGGACACGTCATCCATAGAGCTAATCATGGTTAAGCTACAAGTTTAAATTCAAACATAGAAACGACGTTACAACACTCTTACTAAAACAATTCAGTTCGTGGCTTGTTACTCTCAGTGGCAGACGTGTGTAAATAGTGCTGTACAAAGATCATAACAATAGACATACATACACGTTAAAGTTCACTACGAATCACAACCCAGCTACTTTAGAATATACACATGTACATACGTATTCGTCTTTTTGTGTGCAAACAACAAGAAATGTTTTTAATATATATTACTGGTGGTATATATATCAAAATTAAAGAAAAGTATACTAGTTGTTCAACATAACTCCTGTGTCTTCCCACTCCCTTAAGAGCAAAGTGTCTCCCTGAGCTACCGGAGCATATTAAAACAATTACGTACACTTAAATACTCCACACCCACAATAATACAAGTTACACACACAAACTGGAATGAGAAGATTATCCCAGGGTTACCACTACAAGAGATGAGCAACGTGGACCTTCAGAGCTTCTAACAGGTACGTGTCTCACCAGATCATCACACCACACAACAAAGACATGCTTCAACTTTCTAGTGATAGGTTTTAGAACATAGTGCTAAGAGATGAAAAAAATATACCATTTGATCTGTATCAACCTAATTTTTAAAATCTATATCTAAAATCATAATGAAGTCAGAAACTAAAACACACTTCTTTGTCCACCATTTTCTGAATACGAGAATAATGACGGCCTGCAGTGAATGCACGATGGCTTTCATAAATTCATCTATTATATTTTAATCATCATATTACAGTTTTGAAAATAAATCAATGAAATGCACCTTCACCTTCTGTGTCTTAAACTAGCTCATACCCGTATGGTTATTCGTGTCTGTTGTAAATCGTCTTTATGGGTACATATGGCAGAAACAGATTCTTGTCGCACAGAAACTTGAGAGCAAAAACTGATCAGCATCTGAAATAAGGCAAAGTTGTAAAACTTGTGGTTTCATGTCTATTTCTGAACGAACGAGTTGGCTCCACGATAACGTGTGAGGCTCACACTCGGAAGGTCCCTGGTTCAATTACATCGACCACATGCACTGACCTTAGGTTTTCGTAGTTCTCCCTGGTCGGTAGGAGAATTCTGGGATGGTTTCTCTTCTGCTATGATTTATTTTCCCTAATTTCCCTTTCATTTTAATGTCCTCAGGTTTCGTGGCGTGAGGCGCTGCCGGATGCTTGCTTCAAGGAAAGAATATTCTCCGTGAACATCAGAGGGCTGCCTGGTTTATCGTCGTTCACCGCCCTCTCTGGATAGCTTCAGTAATGGGTCGGGTTGTTCGGGACTTCTGCGACTCTCTGTCTACATGCGGGTAGCCTCCTGTTGTGCTTTCACTTCACCCATTCTTCCTCGGCGAGGTGGTAGCCACAGTAGATCTCTGTAGGTCACGTGGCACGAGGTGTCCCCCTCCGTTGTATAGCCTAAACCTGTATCTATGTCTGAATATTTCCGAGAGTAAATCACAAATCAGATGTCAAATTTACTCTTGGGTTTTAAAAGCGCACTTGAAATTGGAGTCACGAAGTTGCACTGATAATAAGTCCGGTACAATTTATTCATAAATTCGATTTGTATGCTAATCCGTTAGTTATAAACAATATCAGGATTATAACAAAAGAGTGATCTGTTGCTGCAAAGTGGCTTCTTATTCTGCGCTGCGCTTCTTGACCTGTTCTCCTTTGAGTCCTCATAACCGTTGTGCTTGTGATTCTATTTAATGCTATAGTGCAATGCTTTTCTTCCTCATTGTGGCCACCACAAGCTGACTCGCTCGTCGGCTGCCGTAGCTCCAACACCCGCTGAAACAGTTATAATTCCCCGCAATCGCCTCAAATTCTCATTGTTACAGTTACAAATACAATGATAATTAAGCACATACCTTATCATAACAGAGGTGGGAAATGCTTTCCTTCTCTATCCGTATATATGTCAACTTTTCGAGAAGTGCTCATTCACATTCGAGAGTTCAATATCTGAAATTAAATGAATTTCTACCCTAACATTTTCCTTTAGTTCTTCCAATGTATGGAGTTCGTTGCACACACAACTTATTTTTAAAGTTCCTCCATAGATAAAAATCACATACAATTAAATTAAGCAATTGTGAGGGCAGTACTTCTTTACTGATTACACTACCCTAAAATATTTCCTAAATTAAATTTAAGGACTCATCAGACTGATATTCAACATCGGTCGGATGTTCAGCAAATGTATAAGCCATTCTTGTACTTCTTTGTATTTATTAGGTTTTTTGTTAAAAAAATATAGGTCCTATTATTCTGTATGCATTTACCACACACCAATTTTTGCGTCATGCAAGAAAATCTCGTACAAAATCGTGCTTCTCTGTACTCCTACATCTGTTATTTTTCAACGAAACAAAGCCATATAAACGGAACCATGCTTCGTCAGAAAAGCATGCCAAGCGTGGGTCAATTACTACATCATGTCGCAAAATCCTATTACAGAAATGTGCCTAACTCTGTTGATCACATGAAAAGTAAGGTGTAGGTAACAAATCCCATACGTTGTAAGAACTAAAAGAAAGTATTAGACGAGAAGTTCGCTCAATTTTGATATTGATCTCTCGATCAATGAAAACAAAAATGAAAATTTCTTGAGAAGATTCCAGAAATGTGTGAATAGAGAATGACATTTCCAACACCTCTTATAATAATCTATGTGCTTAGTATCATTGTAATTGTAACTTCAACGCGGTTGCGGGGATATTATACCTATTTTGGCAACAGTCCGAGTTTGGGCTGCCGGTAAAGGAGCAGCTAAGCGACGGCCACAGTGTGAACGAAAAGCACTGTATAATCCTGATTGCTTGATGGTTAATCAGGTATATCTGATGTCGGAATGTTTCTAGGGATAGATTCTCCATTTCTAAACAATTTGATGATCCTTGCCGTTGAGACAGTTTCGATTTTTCCTTACTTTTACGCACCTAGTGTTCAATAAGGCTAACAGAAAACTATCTCAATAATTTAAACATGGTCATCCTTGAATATGGGACCTCAGAATTAGAAAGCAGCTAGCCGCATTCGTGATTTTTTATATAGAATAATGTTTCTGTAAGTTAATCTTTCTCTCGTAACTAATGCGTGCCAGCCATGCATACACAAGGGGATACCTCAAAGGGAAATGCGTAGTTACTTCGGACAGTCAACCTAGGTATAAGTAAAACAAGCATAACATTAAACAGCCCAGAAAGATAAACTTGCTCATGGAACCTTAGAACTCAGATTTGATATAAAATGGGCACGCCTAAAAAAATGTAAACTTAAAATTGAATTTTGTTTTAAATAAGACAGCTTTACAAAGCGATATCCTATGAAAGAAAGGAGGGTTTTAGGCTATTCAATATTGAAGAAGTGATTTATAACTAATGAGTATTTACCGAGGTACCTTGAAACAAAGCTTCCCCTGACGCGCGCGCATTCACACATACACACACACACACACACACACACAAAATGTGTTACATTACAGTATAGTATAACACTACAAACTATTTAACTATTTTTACTTTCTGTGGTGCTTACCTACAGCGGTCCACTCAAAAATTCTATACCAAGATGTCATTGAAAATACACTTTTGAGGTTCCTTAAATAAAAAAAAGCAATTTTAGAAACAGGTCCGTGTGCACGCGCATGTGTGTGTATGTGTGTCAACAGCATAACTCAAAAACGAAATGTCGAATAAATACCAAACTTGGTATCTAGTTTGTGCCTTCCAAAGATGCGACACGAAGATTTTGAAGAAAATCCTCTACACTCAACTACCCTTTACATTGAAGAGTTTTCGAAATTTTTAATTTTCTAAAAAATGACTAATGTGTTTTATTAAAATACCGTATATTAAAGATATTTACCTGGCAAATAAAATGTATATTTTGATTTTCTGGGAATAGCCTGTCAAAGTCCTCTTCATTCGGAAAGAATTTGTGTATACATATATATATATATACATATATATATAGTTCTATTTATACCCCGCCTTTAACGACATAGGTCTTATCCGCGGCCTTTCCTTTGGGACTTATTGCCTATTGACAATGGTGTTAACTCGTATAACTCTTGTCGTTGGGTTTCTTGCACTTTGGTTTTCAATCATTAGATCATACACACATTCACACTCCCATTCATACATGAGGAGAATAGGGAATAATCTTTGCTAGAAAAAAATTCCTACCCCCAGCCGAGAATCGAACCTGGAACCCCTCACACAACAGGCAGGTGCTCTACCTACTGAGGTACGGGATCTATAATCCTGTATAATGCTAAACGTCAAGTGATTATTTCCGAAATAATCCGTTATTAATGGTTCGAATTGTCCAATACTTTTGTCGTTTTTTTAAGTCTCGTTGATTTTCAGCTGTTTCTCGCGATTACATGGAAACAGCACGGAATTTTAAGGCTTGCAGATGGCGTTCATTTTTTTAAAATTTAACTAACACTGTTTGTTTGTATCTATAATGAAATGTGTAATATAGTTATTTCTGCAAAAGTACATCTCGAATAAAATGAAGTAGATAGAAAAATGAACTTTCATAAGAATAATTTATATACCAGTAATAAACAATAGAGGGTGGAATGTAACACATCCGAATTTTTTTCTGTTGTATGCGCTTTGTTAATCCCTTTGTGCTGCTGCCAGATAGCATATACTAGTCTTCTTGTCAGACTGTTTATGTGCTAAAATGTGACCTAGCGCCGATAGTTCCTTGAAATGCTAAACCTCAATCATTATCCTGTCTCTGAAGTAATTTTCCGGTAAGTCTGCAAACCATTTCTCCACAGGTGCAATGCCTCTTGATTTAATGAGCGGCAAGATGGAAGTAAGAAGAAGCCAAAATATGAAATTTAATATTCTAAAATATGCTTGTTATTATTACGGGAACAATTACTTCTATGTTTTGCCTTGCATAGATGCAATGCAGTGGTAAAAAAAAATTACATTTCACTAACGTTTATTAAAATCTTCTTTGTTATGAAAATCTTCTGAATTCTTTATATTTTGTAAGATTTGGGATTTTTTGCTTATAAAATAATTTACGTTAACAATGAAACCGGATTTCCAGATATTCTATTCAGGCAGTTTTGTGTGAAAGACATTGAGAAAACGCAAGTGAATCTTTCCAACAAATCAAGTACAGCTGAGAAAATATACTATCATGTCCTCTGTGACGTCACTTGCGAATTTAAACTCCCTCTATTCTTGAAGGGTTTTTATTTTCGCGAATCGGTGCATTTAGTGACATACTGTAATTAGTATTAAGCAATGTGTAGTGATGAGCCTGGTTCTCTTACATAAATACGAGTAAAATCAACACAGTTAAGGTCAAGACTAGTGCTTGTTTATTTTCCAACTGATTACAAAGAATATTTATGACAGATACAACTTTTTAACCAGTGTAGGAAACAAGGATAAACGCTTGAAAATCGTGGGAACTATCCTCTCTGGCTCAGTGTTCTACAAGGAAATAGAAAGCGACCAGTAACTTTTTGTTTTGTTTTTCTTTTTTTTCTAAGTTTAAGGATTTTGCAATGATTAAAATCTATAAACTCCATGTAATTTGTTAGTATTTCATCTCGTATTCTATTATTAAATATGGAAAAAGTCTACAAATCCTATTTTTAAACGAACTGAACCTGCTCCAACATTTTAGATGTTTTGATTTAAAATTATATTTCATTCTTCATATTTTCATTTTTGAAAAAATTTGACATTTTTGACAAAATTCACAAAACATTTTTAAAGAAAAATTCTTTGTATTATGCTTGTCTCTTTTCATAACCGAACCAAAAATATCAATACTAATTTTATTCTCTCACTTCTCAATTCAAGGATTAGGCATTCCAGCTGTTTCGTCTTCGCATTCGTCACTTCTTTTTCTGGGGCGTCCTTTTCCTTTAAGGTTTATATTTACTAATTAAAAGTGATATCCTTTCTTCACTCATACGGTTCATGTGCTCTTTACGCTTATGTTTATTTTCTTCAATTCTATCATATTATTTTATATGGACCCCCTGAAGAACAGGCATCATATAAGTCCTACATTTTACATTCCGGAAGAATATGTGAAAATGAATTTAAACATGCAGCAAGAAAACTTAAACCTAAATTATGTAATGGACCTGACTGTACTCCACCATATATACTTAAAGGTTGTGCTGAAATATTGATGAACCATTATGTATAATGTATAATTTAATTATGGTAAATCATTCATTTCCGGAAAGGTGGAAATTAAATAAGATATGTCGCATTTTTAAATCTGCAGATGTTAATCGAATTGAAACTTATGGGCCTATTTCTGTTTATGCTCAAGCTAAAATATTTGAGCAAATTTAAAGTTATATAACTGATAAGCAACATGGATTCCTACCTAAGAGATCAACTTTGACAAATGATAAATTTTTCTCAATTTGTTGATAATTGATTAAATTGTCAATCGCGTGTTGATACAATTTATACTAATTTTTCCAAGGGATTTGAAAGCATCAATCATGATCTTCTTCTATCGAAACTTGCTAAATATGGATTCTCAATTTATATGATCAGTTTAATTACATTATATTTAATGAACAGAAAACAGCATGTTATGTATGACAATTCTATACATTTCATATAAATTCAGGAATTCCTCAGAGTTCGAATCTTGGACCTCTTTTCTTTAATTTATTAATGACACCTTTATGCACAAATTACTCATGTATGCTATTTGCTGATGATTTAAAATTATACATGAAAACTGAGAACCATTTGGATGAGTCTAAACTTCAGGATGATATTAATAATGTATTTGAATAGAGTATTTTAAATTATCTCCCTTTAAACATTGATAAATGCTGTGCATTAACTATAGACAGAGATAATAAAATATGTAAACCACTGTACAAAATGAATGGCAAGTGATTGAAAGCGAATCAGCGCATACAGATCTGGGTTTAAATATAAGCGATAACTGGTCGTTTAATTACCACATTGATGGAATGGTTAACAATGTACATAAAGATTGGTTATTTTATTTTAGAAATTCTAAAGATCTTAAATGTTGTTTTTCATTCATTTTATTGTATAATAATTACCAATTTGGAATTCATATTTTCAGATTGTGAAATTGTAAAAATGTAATTCAAAACAATTCTTAGATTTATTTATGCGAAGAAATATAAAGTATCAACATATAGTGATGGTATGTACTACTAGAATCTTTTTGCTGAATTTAATATTGACAAACTGAGCGTTAGAAGAGCAGTTACTGATCAAATGTTACTTTATAAATTGGTTAACTATTTTATAGAAAATTCATCCTTCTTAGAACAATTGAACTTTAATTTAAGGCATATGAATCTGAGATTACGTTTTCCTTTTACCTGTCAGATTGCTAGGTCTATATCACATAAGAATTATATTTTATTGAAAATGTGTTAAATGTAGAACAAAATATCACTGGAAAGTGTGCTTGATTTTTCTCTCGAGTATTCTTCATTTAAAAATATTGTCAAAAGAAGTCTATCTTAATTTGATATGACTGTTATCGATTGCTTGGTTTGTTTGTTTTTATTTTGCCTGTTTGTATGTGTTTTTAATTTATATGTATATATACTTCTATGTGTGTGCTTTTTTATTTATCTAACCCATATGTAATTGAGGTTAATGCCCTGTTGGAGTAAATAAATAGTTATTTCGTTTTTCTCTAATTGTTTCATTTCTATTGCATCCTTTAGTTCGCTGTAAAAATCTCATTTCTACTGTTTGAATTTTACTTTTCTCCTTTTCTTTTATTGTCCACGATTCGCTGCCATACATGAGCATAGGGACCGCCATGTTCTTGTAAAAGTTTGTTTGTTTGTTTCTTTGTTTTATTTTGTTGGGGTATTCCTGTTATGGTTCCACATATTTATTGAAATTTACGTATATTATTTTCTGTATCTCTATCTGCATTCGAAACTTACGTCACAATCCAAGTAATTAAAATTTACATTCCAGGGTATTACTTCCAATACATATTTTGTTATCACTGGTATTTTCCTTCGTGTGCTGAAACTTAGTCTTTTTATGGAAATTTTAGATTACGTTTATTGCCCAGTGCGTATACAGTTTTTTTTCTCGATATTCTGCAGCATTACAACAACTGTATATAACATTATGATTAAATGTGGATTCCTATTTCATTATATTCCAGGATGCACTTCTTTTTTCCATGTTTTATAAGATCATATATATATTTTTAAAGAACAGGTATTAGCGTCACAAAAAAGAAATATTTTTGAGTTAATCATCATCCTCTATTCGTAAAATATAAACGAATTAAAGTTTGGGTCAGTGACATACGAAATATAAATCAGGCTCACGGTACGAGCGGAAACAATTGTTTTTTCCCATTTGTTTTATTCCCTCGTTTACTTATTGTCCAAAGAGTTTCCCATTGTTTTAGCTTAGCTTCACCGTAATCCAACTATCTGCAAAACACGGATTTGTTGGAAGAAGGAAATGAAACTGAACGTCGCCTAACACCAAACCTTAGCTATATGAACTACAGGCATGTTGATTCTTCTTCAAGACTGTCCTTTGTCTTATTACGCAACCCTTACTTCTTAAGTCCGTGGACAGAAAATGAATACGAGGAGATTAAAACCCTTATCTTCCAAAGTTAAAACTGCTAAATTCACAACTTCAGAAACTCAGAATTCATTATCTCAGAAACTACTAAAGATATTTGAAAGCTACGGCATATAGATGCGTGCCTTCTGAGTTCATTGATTACTTTTGTCCAAAAAGTCTGTTTATTTAGTAAGATCAGACTATTTCGTCAATTATGCTATCCGTAGATTAAAATGTATAAGCGATTATTTTTTAAAAAAATATTCAACAGGTAATCAACATCAAAGCAGATCAACATTAGCACTTGCGAGTTGTTTTTATCGTTCTAAAATTTCACTATCCTAAATTGTTTATGGCTGGCTGGCCTCGTAACTCAGAAGGTGGAGCATCTGCCTGGAGTGCCAGGGGTCCCAGGATCGATTCCCAGCTGGGTTGGGAATTTTTCTATAGTCAAGATTATTCCCCAACCTGAGAAAACAGAAATTTTATTTTACAGAAAACCTTTAAAAATTGAGAAAAAACTCGCATAGATTTGCAAAAAAAGAAGCCACATGGCTTAAGGACACAGAGGCTGCCATACTTAACAGTAGTACCAATCTATAGAGCAAGGGTGTGTAGGAGTTTGGGTCTTTCTTTTTTCTTGTGATGTGGGCAAAATTCAAGTACAAGACGGCAGAAGCAGTACCATTTAAAAATAAATTTAAAATATAAGTACTTTGCCTAGAATGATAAAGTATGTATCAGATTAAAGACGAAATACCAATTGATAACATGCACAGAAAAACTAAAAATTCATTTTTGGGCAATTTTTACCATTTAAATTGTATGGTATGCAGCACTTAATCTAAAATGCAGCACTACCATGGACCTCACAGGTAGATGTTCAAGATTACATGAGCAATTTTGGGTGAAAGTCGTAAAACCAGTTTCATAATGAATGCCAGATAAAAATAATTGAATCCTCTGCAGTACGCTGATACAGAATAAATGCATTCCAGTGGGCCAAACCAGCGTTCAATTCGTCGTTACAATGCAGCATGAAACACAAGCCTGGCTTACGAATCCATACAGTACATGAAGCTATAATGCCTATCACTGCAGTGCAAGACTTACTGTCCCATTATATTCAACACGGTCATTGTCATGAGTTATTTTCCCAACCGCCATCATCAATCAGAATTTTTGAAAGCATTTTTGTCTCACTGATGCAGCTGCCCCTTCCATTTAATTATTCGCACAAATGAAGAGGATTTCCAGACTTTTGTATTACCACGTGGCCCCATCACAAAAACGATTGCTGCATGTTCCTTTAGTGATACAGAGCAGCGTTCCCAAATTTAGTTTCACCCATTATTATGCGTACCTATGAAACAGAAGAGTGAAATTTTAGGAGCAAGGTTTCAATTTACCACTGCTGGTTCAGTTGCGAACTTCGGTATCGTGATTTGATTACTCCACTGACAGAAATATGGTTTAGTGCTGCTTCTGTCATTACGTGAGCTGTCCATCCATCTTGGAGGAGAGCCGTCTTCCGCGGTCTAGATGTACCATGCGAGCCTCTAGCTCCCGAGGTCGTGGGTTCAAACCCGGCAGCGCGCGATGAATTTTTTCGGGCGTAAAAATCCTTAGCACGGCTTCCTTCGGAAGGGAAGTAAAGCCGGCGATCCCGTGTTGTAAATTTACGGCACGTAAACGAACCTCAAGCCCGATAAAGAGGTCTCTGAGCAACATTTTCGGTCTTTCATGCCCAGTATAGAAACGGAAGCTAAGAACTATAGCAGTTATAAGCTTCCATACATAAAACTCAATTTCTTTATTTATTTTGGAGGAAAGTTTGTTCGAAATTTCAAGAATAAGACAGAAATGCAGGGATTTTCTCAATGTTGGTAATTATAGTATTAATCTCACATAATATTGATTAAATTGCAATACAATAACATGTTTGTTTGCTGGCAAGATGTTTTATTCTGAATATCAAATAACCAGGTGATAAATGCAAGACCGGAAGAAGAAATAAAAGTTAGTACATACACTAAATCGGATAATAAAGACGTATCATAATAAATGAGAGCACCAGTTGTTGCGAAACACACTTTATTTATCACTTAGGCACTTAACATAGTATAGAAGTTGCACTTGAGTCACTTTTGGCATACACTTGGAACACAACACCGCTGATCCGTCGAGTCAAATCACAACTAAGCTACTGAGTCACAACTCATAAATAAATTGCCCTGGCGCTGTCACTGTCCATTTTTCATGTCTTAACTCTAAACAGAACTGAACTCCAAGGCAAAGCAAACCCTTATATACGCCCTAATATAAAGTGGAACCTTCTAGAAGTCGAACATATTAACACCTCTCAAATTAAATCCTTTTTTTTAACATCCTGTGTGTGTATGTGTGAGAACCCAACATGTTTTTCGGGTTCAAACCCGGCGGAGGGCGATGAATTTTTTTCGGGCGTAAAAATCCTTAGCATGGCTTCCTTCGGAAGGGAGGTAAAGCCAGTGGTCCCGTGTCACAGATTTACGGCACGTAAAAGAACCTCAAGCCTGATTAAGAGGCCTCTGAGCAAAATTGCCGGTCTTTAATGACTAATATAGAATAGGAGCTAAGGACCATAGCAATTAAAGAGCGTCCATAAATAAAACTCAGTTTAATTCAATCCCTCTATTGGGCGTGAAAGACCGGTAATTTTGCTCATAGACCGCTTTACCAGGCTTGAAATTCTTTTACGTGCCGCAAATCTACGACCCATGACCACCGGCTTTGCTTGCTTCCGAAGGAAGCCATGCTAAGGATTTTTACGCCCGAAAAGAATCCATCGTCTCCGCCGGGATTGAACCCGTGACATCGAGAACTAGAGGCTAGCATGGTAACCACTACACCACGGTGGACGACACAAGAAATGTAGATTTTTTTTAAAGTACATAATTTATGTTTTATATATTTAACATAAATATGTGCAACTCCACAAAAAAAGTTATGTTTTGTGTGAGTTAAGCACTTCTGAAATATTCCTTGCTATTGGTTTGATAACCCAAAGAGCATGGAAATTCGAAATCATCACATAGCCATCTAGTGTATCCTGCAATGAAATGTGTAAATGTGAATTGAAAGTTTATCTGGATTAAGAAGTAGCTAACATAAAAAGCTTTTGTAAGAATAATTTGTAAGAGAAAATCATGTGAATGCAATTAATAAGATTTTTAAATACATATTGTTCTTCCAGAAAATTCATTTTTTTATTTTGGCAATGTAACGTTATAGAAATAGAGATTAGAAGCAGAAGAGGATATCAGCACGCGATCAATTCTTTGCCTATTGCGCCTGATAAACCTCTAGGGGAATGGATAAGACGAAAGAGACGAAGGACGCCAGATCTGATGCATCAGGTGCAATGGGGCAATTAACGTTTGCAGAATGAATATCTTTACCGCCCGTTTGATGTTGGCCTTCCTCACGGACAGTAGTTCCATGCCAGAGAGGTAATAGTTCTCTCCTCAAGGCATATCCGGCGAATCGAACCCGGGGCTTCCTGAATGCCAGCCTCAGGCGCTAACTCAGTCATTCCGCTCAATGATGCAACATTTTAGATTTACTTTTGAATTTAAGCCCTTGATAGGTTTTGTTTCATACTTCAGTACATGGTGCTCAATGGTACGTACTATACAGAGATGTGGTTTTAAACATACGCAAGTATAAATATTATTATTATTGTTATTATTATCTACTATTACTGTAGGTAGTATCACTAATTGATTTGAGCTTATTTGATCAAGCTCAAAACCTAAAGCGATATTTTATTACGACTATGCAAAAAAATCCGACATTATTATAAGGTGCATATCAAATAATAATAATAATAATAATAATAATAATAATAATAATAATAATAATAATAATAATAATAATAATTTTCAGAAGCGACGTCAACCGAAATTCACACCAAGGAACGCCTAGAAACAAAAACAAGATCGGTCCCGACTGACGACTGAGTAGCTCACTAGCTGCCTATTACACTTTCTTTCTGTTTACCCTCCCCGTTGTTAGGCGATACCGTAGATATCGACAGGAAGATATAAATAATTAAATAAAGAAATAATTGCAATAAATAATTTCCGTGTATTAAATCAATGTGTAATGTAACAAACTTGAATTGAAAGATTTGTCTGGAAAGAAAAAAGTAATTAGCAAATCATGCAATGATGACATTAGTAACAGCCGGGGATAAAACACATTAGCATAAAGATTCTTGGAATGCAGTTAGGGTTTAGTCCAATACTTCTGAACAGTGACATAGATAAAAATTCTGTAAAACAGAAAGAAAAATGAAATTCTTAGATTCGGGAAGATTCTCCATAGCAATAAGGTAAGAGACGTATGCGTAGGAATCTTGGTGGTGTAGTTCTAAAGTAGACGGAACTTAAATCAATAAAAGAGCATGTATTACTAAAATTGGTGTCCTCCTTTACTTTCGTGTAGAGCCAAGGGGACTTACGGTCTTTTACGTGATCGGCAGTTCATAGCGCCACGAGCTGTATTATCAGTTACTTAGCGGTAGGCGCGTGGGGTTTAGCCGATAAGCATTTTAGCGAATCACGGCGACTTACGCTTCTAGTTTCTTTTATTGCAGAAACAGTTATTTCAAACTGTAAAATCGATACCGCAGAAATCAGCAGGTATAATAATTCAATTGTTATAGTTTCGAGCGCTAAGATTCATTATCAGTATCATTCTTTATCTTCAAACGGTGGGCAACTCGCGTCAATAGCTCAACTAGTGTTATAGTTTCACACTCACTCACGCATACTCTGAGACAATCATCGCATTGTCAAATACTGTAGCAGCCGGCAGCAGAATCGACGGCAGATATTGGAGACGACGACAAAGGTGACACCGGGCATTCGGCTCAGGGCTTACACCCCCATGACTTATAAACTGGTGCTTGGGGTCAGACGCCTGTCGGGGAGCATAGGCTTTGGATCAGAGAGAATAGCCAGGAGAAGTGATCAGCCCGAAGCTCGGTATGACAGCGAGGAAAGAGATATGAAATGACGGTCAAATGTATGATAGGAAATGTAATGATAGAACAATTGGCGAAATGAATGGGGGGGACCGGAGAATCCGGAGAAAACCCGCCCAGGCGCCACTTTGTCCAACATAAATCCCACATGCGGTTCCGTGGGGATGAACCCGGGCCACCTTGGTGAGGGGCAAGCGGTCTAATCACAGAGCCACGGCGCCACTATACTGCTCATCGTACTAAACGTAAACATTCTCAAGTTGGTGTACATTCTCGGTTGGTGTTGATCGTTTCTTCATTCCACTCATGTTTAAGCATAACACGAATTAATGGCAAGCACGTAGAAGGAAGTGGAAAAGATTTCGTATTAATAGTTAATATAATGCGTATCCTTGTGGGACAAATACTCCAATGGATTTAAAGGCATCTTGATATCTTATGATTCCTATTAACTAAGCTCTAAGACACCAATTTTAAAGAAATCGTTTTCTTTTTTGCTATCAAGCAATAGCGCTACTACGGTACGCAGCCAATAAATGAGTCAGTTGTGAATGTTAAGTCCGATACGCTTCTTATGCTGACCGGAGAACAGTTGTTGTGTATTAAAGCAGATTAGCCACGAAGGAACAAAAGTAATGCAAGCAGGAACCAATATGTGCTAACCCACACCCATACAAGCACGAACGCTCCCGGTACTGCATTTTGACATAGACGGCCAGGTGATTTAAAAAACGAGTAGTCCCCAAGGTTATGTTCAGAGATAGGCAAAATATGAAGACAAATTTTACAACATATGAAGTTAAAAATTCGTAATAATATGAAATGTATATATTTTAAAGTCACAATATTTTATACTTTGAAGAAGAGTTTGAAGCAGGGGCATTTAATTGGTTTTAAAAATGTAGGCTTTGAAGATTTGTCCGTATTTAATAATAAAATACCAAATGAAATAAATAAACTACAGATAATTTATAGATTTTAATCACTATGAGATCCTTAAACTTAGAAAATGACAAAGAAACGATTCTGGTTACTTTGCCCTTGCTTCAATACTAATTACAATATATCACTAAGAGAATGGGTTCACAAATATAAAATCTATTCAACAATACGGACATTCACACATGACGTCACATAGAGCATGTGTAACTGTGCCCGACTTGTTGGAAACGATGGTGGGGATTTTTCAGGAAGCATTTCCTGAAAAGAGAGAATGAGTTTTCTAAATGTGCTTGACAGAAAACTACCCCGATAGAATATCTGGAAAATCTGCTTCTCTGCTAACGACTATTATTTTTAAAATTAAAAAATCGTAAACCTAACAAAATTCACATTGAATTCTACATACTGCAAAAAGTAAAACTACTTGTTTCCATAATGTTAACATACATGTATTTTTTTTTTTTTTTTTTTTTTGTGACTGCTTTGAAGCCGTGTGGTGAAGTGAAGACGCCTTTTTTATTTGCGTGTTTAGAGGTAACTGAAATTTTAAAATAAGCAAATAATTTTAAACAAAGCTCATATTTCGCTATTAAGTGTTTCTATCTATTTTGGGGGGTAGCGTCAGTCCCTTTCGAAGTGGGGGAAATAGCCGAGCATTTTCTGTAACATTTAATGGCCTGCCAGACGCGACGAAAATGTATAAAAAGGAGAGCATCATGCAAAATTCGGACGGATGGTCACCGTGCCTTTGTTTATTATTAGAAGTATTAGTTTAACAAGTATTGTAAGCTTGAGTGTTAGTAAAGGATTCTTGTGTCTAAATTACTTTATAACTTTTTTATTTTTTCATTTTTTTTAACAAGAACTCCTAAGAGAGCTATGACCTTTGTAATTCACATTGTTTTTCGTATGGAGAAACCCCTTAACTTTTACACTACGTCAAGTTTAGTTATTTATGTTATGATATATATAGTAGTGTCTATGTAGGTCATCAATAGATTTAAAGCATGAAATTTCATACCTTTCCTGTCTTTAATTGTGGTTAATTCAATCACCAATTAACCTAATCGGTGAATAGGCCAATATTTAATTTAATATTTTATATAAACAATTTTATGTGGTACACCCACACAACTTGTAGCGTGTATGTGTGTGCATTGTCGCGTCGGACACATTATTGCTTTGTAGCATGACATAGTTGGGCATAATGTTTTCGTTTGGGAGTTTGAATTTTGTCCGGTGTGACATCTCTCCCCACCTCCTAGTCAGGGGTGGAGAGAGGAAAGCGAGTGAAGGGAAGTAGAGGTCCGAGCTTCTTTGTCTAATGGCGTCAGTCTTAGCCGTGGGTCAGTCGTGTGAGTCTCTTCAGGGTGAGTGGTTGTAGCGTGTATGTCTCGTGTGAATGTGGAACATCTACCTCCAATGTTTGCCCTGTAATCTTCTGTGAATGATGTAGTGGCACCAAGGTAAATTTATAATAAACCACAGTAAATGTGAAATTATGTGTATTTTGTTATTAATATCCCACGCCTGCTTTAGAACGTACAGTTGAAGTCCTGGTCCTCTCGCTGCCTCTGAGTCTACGTCCCCCAATGTTTATGCCGGGTAACTAAATTTAATATCTAACTGCAAAACCTTTTGGCCCCACCCCGGTATATAACAATATGCCAATATTTAATTTAATATTTTATATAAAAATCTTATATGGCACACCCACACAACTTTCTATATCCATTAAAAATTCACACAAATATTACACTTTATATTATAGTATAAGTATAAAAACTTATTCTTCCATCCTCATTATGTTATTCACATCACATTTTGTGCAGTAAATGTTTGGTTAAGTAGGTGTCCTTATTTACTCGAGTGATTCACGTACTTCAGGTGTTTGTTTTTATTTTTCCTTGCGAAGTAAAAGAAATAAAGAAGAGTAATAAAAACATTTTAAACGTGTTGTTTCAGTTGCACTTACACTATGGAAAATGTGAATGTTTCAAGAACAGCTAAAACTACGAAGGCAAATATTTTATTGTTTTATTGTGTAGTCATTTTTAATTTCCATAGTCATATCAGTGGCTTTCACTTTCAGCTGATTTGTGTTTTGGTCGGGGAGCTCTATTTATATGGAACACTGGGGAAAATGTGAATGAACAGCATGCAATGTTTCAAGAACAGCTAAAACTACGAAGGCGAATATTTTATTGTTTCATTTGTGTAGATATTTTTAATTTCCATAGTCA
This sequence comes from Deroplatys truncata, assembly GCA_030765065.1. Lineage (NCBI taxonomy): Eukaryota > Metazoa > Arthropoda > Insecta > Mantodea > Mantidae > Deroplatys > Deroplatys truncata. The sequence goes on along the minus strand of CM060976.1, from coordinate 66,692,126 downwards.
TATCAGAGGCTTTCACTTTCAGCTGATTTTTTTTTGGTCCGGGAGCTCTATTTATATGGCGCATCATATCGGCGGCGTTTTACCTTTGGAACAATTCCTCATCGGCAATGATGTTCACTCGTGTTATAGTGGCGTTAATTTTTGGGTTGATATAATTTTAATATTACATTACATTCACATACATATTCACATTCTTATTCTTATTCCAGATATAAACAGGATTGGGAATAATCCTCTAAAGAAAAATGTTCACCCTACAGCCGGCAATCATGGGCGGCACCTCTGGATTTTAAGGCTAACCACCAGATCACAGAGGCAGTCCCAACTAATATTGTTATAAAAACCCCTTATAAGGATGTGACACCAAGATTTTCGTCGTCCTCCGTGGTGTAGTGGTTACCATGCTAGCTTCTAGTTCCCAAGGTCGCGGGTTCAAACCCGGCGGAGAGCGATGGATTTTTTTCGGGCGTTAAAATCCTTAGAATGGCTTCCTTCGGAAGGGAAGTAAAGCCGGTGGTCACGTGTCATAGAGACATGTAAAAGAATCTCAAGCTCGATAAGGAGGCCTCTGAGCAAAGTTACCCGTATTTCACGCCCAATATGGAATGGGCCGCTAAGGACCACAGCAGTTAAAGAGCGTCCATAATTAAAACTCATTTAATTTAACTTTTAAACCAAGATTTTCGAAGAGGTGCACAACCCCAACCACTCTCTACATGAAAAAGTTTAATTACTTCTATTTTATCCAAAATGGTTCTAACAATGCAATTAAAATATCATATATTTAAGACATCATTAATAAAAGGTATATCTTGAGTTGTTGGAAGCTAACACTGAAGCCTGATCATTCAGAATTAATTTTATATACCTTTCATAACTGGTAAACCGTAAGATAGAGGGACAACAACTTATTATTTAAAAAAAAATCTAGATCTCCTTAAAACACTAATTTCTATCAAATTTATTGCGGCATTATGCATTTCGAGATTTTTTTTTGTTATTAGTTTAAAACTTTAAATACTTTATGCCGTGTTTCTACTTTCTGTACCACGTACCTAGTAAGCAGAGAAGGTATTGTATTCCACCCAAAAATTCGATGCCGTGATTTTACCGGAAATACATGTTTTGAGGCCGCTGAATTAAAAAAAACATTTTTGGAAACATGTCCGTGTGTGTGTCTGTGCCTGTAAACAGCATAAACCAAAAGCTAAAAGTAACTACCAAACTTAATATTTAAGATCAGTATCTTCCAAGGATGGGACACGAAGATTTCCAAGACAATCCCCCATTCCTATGTTTTACATGGAACATTTTTCGAAAATGTTGGTTTTCTAAAACATGACTAACGATTTTGATTAAACTACATAAAGACACTTACATGGCAATAAATGTTTTGTGGCATTAACTATTTCAGAGATATTATTTTTTTTATTACTTTCAAGTTTCAATTACGTTTTACGCCTTGGAAGTACTGAAGTCGCTAATCATTTGTTTCTCGTGCCCGTACATGGCGTACGTCTTAAAGGTTTGATTATTGTATCAGTCTCTTGTACCTATCTTACTTAATATCTTCAACGAAATGTAAAATCAAAGCTTTTCTCCAAACGTTTATGTCGATTAGCTGAATTAGATAGATGAATAAGCTTTTGTAAGAATGAATTTTGTAGAATGGTGGATAGAAGAATTTAAGTGAATGTAACTAATAAGATTTTTATATGGTACTAATGTTCTTGTAAAGATAGAAGTCGGCGTTTATCGAATGAATTAGTACTTTATCTAATTAAAGTAATAAGGAAAGTACTGTATTCCACCCAAAAATTCGGAAATATGTTTTGAGTCCCCTAAGACAAAACATAATTAGAAAGAGGTTTTGTTTTGTGTGTGTGAACAACGTAACTCAAAAACAGAAAGCCGGATAAATACCAAGCTTGGTATTTAAGTTCAACATCTTCAAAAGATGCGACACAAAGATTTTTAAGAAAATTCCCCACTCTAACTACCCTTTAGATGGAACATTTTTCGAAATTTTTTATTTTCTCAAAAATGGCTCTATCGATTTTGATTAAAATACCATATATTAAACATATTTATATAACAAACAAAACGCATATTTTGAATTTTCTGTAAATAGCCTGTGAAGTCCTCTTCATTCGGAAGAAATTTTGTATAATCTTGTGTAACTCGCAAACGTTAAGGATAGACCAAAATGTACTGCACAAAAAATGAGATCCCTTTAAAACACACAATTTATTTCAAATAACTTGTTTGTAGCATCAGCCATTTCTGAGATAACCATTATTAATAGTTTGCATTGTTCAATACCTAACCAAAGTCCTGTCGATTTTCAGTTGCTTCCCGCGATGTCATGAAATGAGTATGTAATTTTAAACAAGCGTATGGCGTCCAATTCTAAAGCATTTGACTATCTCTATTCCCTTTGTTTCTATAACGCATGTGTAATGCTGCTATTTCCGGAAAGGCTTATCTCGATTAAATAAAATGGAAAGGAAAATAAAGTTACGAAAATAATTTGTATACCCGCTAATAAGCGACAGAAGATAGAAAAAGCCAAGTGAATGTAACACATCAGATTTGTTTTATACAGTAAGATACCTTGTAATTTTTATTAGCATTGTAAGGTAAGCCTAAGGTATGCACTAATTTTAATTGAAGAATCCTTGCTTTGACAGAATACAAGCCGCACAACAGTATAGGTTAGGGGTGAACAACCCTAGGCCCGCGAGCCAGGTTATGGCCCAACAAGACATTTTGAATATACCCCCCTCGACAGTTCAAGATCCAATATGAAGCTATCTATCATTACAAACTCTTTTTCTTTCGAATCTGATACATTCATGAATTCCTTTTGCATTTCAGATCCGAAATTCATTAATACTCTCCATCCTTGCAAATAGAAACAATAGAAATCCAAAACCATTCAGGACTTTGTGATAAATTTAAAGAAGATTGTAGATCACTTACTTCTCCTAATTTGACTGAATTTTGGAAATTATTCTTTCAGATGGGTTTCATAAGATTCAGGTGCACATGAAGAATTTCACCTAATATATTGAGAAAGTAGTTAATGAACAGCAAGCTCAAAAGTCACGTTAACATTATAGGTTTAAAAATCCATCGGAATATTCTTATTAAGTAGTGTAATAAGGTGTATTTATATTATAATGCAATGTGTCTTACTTTACTATTTTAAAACAAGTGTAAAATTATATGATGTTCTAAAAAGGTAAATAATAATAATAGGAATAAGTGAGAGTTTTAAAGCATTATGTTTTAAATATCGGCCTAGAGGTACTCTTATCTGAATTTTGTTTAATACTACTTATATAATACTTCAATTCAGATTCAAAATAGTTATTAGTATAAATTTAGTTATATGACCCTTAAAAAAATTCATAAATTTACTGACCCAAGCTCAATAAAGGTGATCCACTTCTATCTAAGCCTTCCTTGTGTACCTTCTGATGTGAAATAAATTGCAGGCGACATATATGACAGCCTCTGGAGTGAAGTCCTATACTGTGCTGTTTATAAATTCGGAATTCGAACTAGAACAGCATACTAAAATATTGGATAGAGTAAGCCAGTTTAAAACGATCCACCCTATTGAAGTCAGCAACAGATGAAGTGATACACCACTTTAGCATGCCTGGGATTGGCCTGGACAGATGTAATTAGAAGAGGAGGGGGGAGCTCATTCGCTATTATTCAGATGAAGCAATAGGACAGAGAGATCACTGTATCTGACGCTGCCATACATTCTCCCCCATCCTCACCCGCCCACCCTTTAGTGGACAGTTTCCCACGTTACACTGGCATTTGCGCGGAATCCAATACGGGCGGTTATTGGTTTTCTTACTTACTGCCAACAGCCCACACATTATTACACTTTCTATTCTTTTTATGCATATGAAGTGCATGGCAAACTCGATACTAATTTATCTAATTATTATATACTAGTAACACAAACTACGGGAAATTAAAGACATTCTAATGATCACTGGATAATAAAAGATACACTTTCTCTATGCCATCTCTATAGTAAGTAGAAGAGGTATTATTAAAGTTAAGTATATAGTTTTCACTGCATATGCTTTAAGGTTCTCTGAAACCAGAAAAAAGCGTTTGCAGAAAAAGGCGTGCGCGGTTGCGTGTGTGTATGTGTGTGAACGGCATAACTCAAAAAAAGGTAGCATAAATATCTGGAGTAGTATTGTTGTTGCCCCACGTATGGAACAAAGTTTCCGTTGGCCTTCGCCCCAAGTTTAGAATCAACTTTGTATTTTTATGTTTCTTTAAATATTATATATATATTTATATTTGCCTCGGCTGCGTCAGTATTAATTTGTAGAAACTTTTATCTCTTAGCAAAGGGTGATGCGGCTAAAGAATGTAGGCTTACACAAATTATAATTTTTACTTCACTCCTTTTATTAATCCTTCACACGATTAAATAACACTTCACTTATATAGAGGGCTGTGAGATTATTAATTACTTCTACTTTTTAACACGTAAACTTTATAATAATCTCGCCGTAATGAATTTTATGTCTCACACTGAATACGTACCGAGCGAACGAACTGCTCAGGTACGTTGCCTTATAGTGACTGGCGTTTATCGCTTAAATTTGTAAATTTCTCTATTTCAAGTCTGATTGGCTAATTTTACTCCAATCGAATACTTTTATTTAACTTTCAGCTTTTCTGGTTGTTGATTGGCTATTTATAAACTGTTTTAAATATTACATTATTGTTCCAAGAATTATTAGTAGCATTATTAACCCTTCCAATTCATTATTGCCTCAAGCTTACCCCATTGTTACCTCATTGTTAGCAACGTTCGGTTTCTATTCTCACAGCTCCTGCATTATTAAATTATCAAATACATTTACATAATATTATTATACATGTACACAATAATATAAACATAATACAATGACTGTTACATACATTTTTACTTTCTCTACTACGTATAGTAAGTAGGGGAAGTATTGCATTCCACCCAAAAATTCGATACCGAGATTTCACCGGAAATACATGTTTTGAGACCTCCTGAATCCAAAAAAAGCATTTTTGGAAACATATCCGTGTGTGTGTCTGTGTGTGTGTGTGTCTGTGTGTGTGTGTGTGTGTGTGTGTCTGTGTGTCTGTGAACAGCATAACTAAAAAACGAACAGTCGGATAAGCACCAAACTTGGTATTTAGGTTCAGTATCTTCCAGAGATGCGACACGAAGGTTTTCAAGAAAATCCCCCGACCCCAGACTACCCTTTACATGGAAGATTTTTCAAAAATTTTCAAATTAATTTTCTCAAAAATGGCTCTAACAATTTTGATGAAAATATCATATGTTTAAGATAATGTCATGAGAAATGAAATGTATATCTCGAATTTTCTGGGAATGTCTCCAAAAGTATTCTTCATTGTGAACGCCTTTTGCATAACTGGTAAACCATAAGAGATAGACAAAATTTTACTACACAAAAAATGTAGATCGCGTTAAAATACACAACTTATGTCATATACTTTTCTTTTGTTGAGTGAACCGTTTTCGAGATATTGCTTGTTGTTTCCTTAAATTTTCCAATACTTATACTTTTTCTCAAATGCGTTATTCATTTTTTTTATGTCCTGGACATGCAAAGAAATTGGAATGCGCCACATAGCAACCAGCGTTAAAATATTTGACTATCACTTAAAAGCTACCATATTCCCCTTGCATCTACAAGAAAATTACCAATAAGATTGACATGTCGATATCTCGATTAACATGAAGCATATGGAGAATAGGCGTTTGTAAAATTAGATTGTACAAGAGTAGAGAAAGTCATGTGAGTGGAACACATCAGATTTTTATATTATATTATACACATATTGCTTTAAGGCGGGCTGTTATTATATTTTAAATTATATAATTAGATTTAAGTGTTAAAAATACTGTCTCATATCCTAATTGGTATTTAAGATTACCCACAGGTGAAATATGGTCAACGTTTTAAAAAATAAAACATTAATGTTTATGTCCAAAAAACACTTTGAACCTTTAGATTCAATTAGATACTATGATTTTACTCTCCCTTAAAGGATTACAATTTAAATGCCCAAGAACACACGTCCTGATGGTCTGTAGTTAATTCCAATGCCTTTTACTCATCTTTGATTTTTCTTACACAGGAGACTGATTCATCTCCATACACACATCAACAGATTTCTTTCTCTAAATGTTTCTAAAGAGTGTTTTGTGCACACGGCTACCCAGGGTTACTCATATGAAGAAAGAAAGAAAGAAAGAAAGAAAGAAAAAAAAGAAAGAAAGAAAGAAAGAAAGAAAGAAAGAAAGCTCCTCTTAGCATATGGGAGAGTTACATTAAGATATTGAGAAGCATTTGCCTATGGAATGAATCTGAATAAAATTCACATTACTCTAAGAGTGTATTACATTCAACAGAAAAATAAATGGAAGTAATTCCCCAATTAGAGTGTGTATTTATAATTTTCCAAACCTCCTATATAGAGGTATAGATAAAAACCCTACAGATTAAGCGCTACCATGTGCAACTATCCAATTCATATTTAAGGGAAAAAATCTGATCTGTTACATTCACATGCCATTCTCTACTCACTCTTCTACAAACTATTCATATAAAACCTTATTATTCCATCTACTTCCCCTTAATCCAGATAAACCTTCAATTCCCATTTACACATTTCGTTGTGGGATACAGTAGATAACCCTTAGACAAATTTTTAAAGAGCATTTCGCTATGTGATGACTGTAATTTCATGGTCTTTGCATGACCCGAGAGAAAATCGAATAGCGACTTCCCACTTGAAAAAAGTGTAAGTTTTTAAAATGTTAAACCTAAGATATAAATGTCTCTCAGTTATTAACTACACAATTTCTTTTTTAATTTAACAAAACACACATTTTTGTGTGGTAAGATTTTGTCTCTTACGGTTTACAAATTATACAAAAGTCATTCAGAATGAACGACTTCAGAGACTATTCCGAAAAAATTCAAAACAAAAATCTTATTTGTCATGAAACTAACTTAACATAGGCGTTTTTATCAAAATTGTTAGAAACATTTTTGAGAAAGTCAAAAGTAAAGAAACCTTTCCATGTAAAGGGTAGTGTAGGGGATATAGGATTTTCTCGAAAAATCTTCGCGGCCTTGGAGGATGCTAAACTTAAATATAAAGCTTAGTATTTGACCAACACACACACCGTAGCTTTGTTCTAAAAGAAAACTGATTAGCAATTATTTAGCTTTAATAATTCTTTCAATGTATGCTGTACATTTATAGAAGTAGCGACCGAGTGACTGAATACTGAATCTAGATGTAGTCTTAAATATACATTTCATTAACATTAAATAATCATGTATATGCATATATAATACATAACGCACGTCACTAATTGATTGACAGCTCACATACTGGCACCCAAAAGGTTACTTCCAAATGCATTTCGGAAAGCCCGTAGTTTTAGCGTCATGGGCATGTGGCCCTTAATGGAGCAGACCAAAAGAGGGGTCGCTACGGTACATCGACTTAAAACCTCTCCAAACTAAAAACGCTTTCAAAAACGAAAACAGCATTCGACGTACTCGCTAATTGGGTTACCACTCTGATGGAATGCAGTACCATGAGAAACCGAGGAATCCATCACAGCACTTTAAATTGACATGCTACCGAAGTGACCCTGTGGAACTCTGCAGCAGAGGAATCCTTGGTTACAACCATTTGTTAAATAACTTCGGTAAGGCTGGAAGCAAACTTTCGGATACAAATGGCTCAAATATCATAATATTTATGTTTCATAGTTGTGGCAAATTTACGACCTGAGGTTTTGCATATGCCTTGTGCTTTCAGCGTGTAAGTATAACGTAAAAAATCTGATGTGTTACACTCACATGACTTTCTCTACTCGTGTACAAACTATTTTTACAAACGGTTATTCTCCATATGCTTCCTGTTAATCAACATATCGAGATGTTAATCTTATTGCTAATTTTCTTGTAGATGCAAGGGGAATATGGTAGGCTTTAAGCGGTAGTCAAATATTTTAAGAGCTGCTATGTGGAGTATTCCATTCTCTTTGCATTGCCAGGACAAAAAAAATGAATAACGAATTCCCATTTGAGAAAAAGTAAAATTATTGGAAAATTTAAGTGAATAACAAGCAATGTCTCGAAAATGGTTCCCTCAACTAAAAAAATGTATATGACATAAAATTGTGTATTACATTTTTCGTGTAGTAAAATTTTGTCTATCTGTTATGGTTTACCGGTTATGCAAAAGTCGTTCACAATGAAGAATACTTTTGGAATACTTTCTATATTTGTAAGCAGTAAAGGCTTAGATAGCCATACAAACTGCGTTAAAATTACGCATAAAATTTTTAAATTAATTTTGGTGAATTATTTTCAATACAGTCTCCCAATTCAGCAATTTTTAAATAAACTAAATGATATACATACGACCTACTTAAACATGGATATAATTCATTTTCTCTTAGGCTTCCGCGAACAGCGTCTTTGATATAACTGGTTTCTGGTATCTGCCGCGTCATATTAACTATCTTAGGTAGCCACAGTATGTGTTGCAGTGCAGGCCTGAGGACGACTTCAACAAGAGGTCGAAACGTTGGCTACCTAAAATAGTTAACTTGACGCGGCAGATACCGAAACCAGTTATATAAAGATATAATTAATTGTTATGATGCAAACACAAAAGCTCATCTTTGGCATAGTAAGTTTACAGATGAGAGAGGAGAAAAATTAGAGGAAATATTGCGGAGTTACACACAATTCTTTTACTTTCCATAATAGGGCAGGAGCAAAGGAAAATACAGATCTGGCACTGTTCAAATAATGTATTCAGGAAAATAACAAATTGGAAGATTAAGGAAGATTTAACCTCAAACGATCACAATCTAATACTTTTTAATTATAATATCCTGGGATTATATGATGGTAATCAATTTGAAGATGATAAAGTATATAATTTTAAAAGGGCGAATTGGGATTTGATGACGGAAGAAGTTAAGAGCATAAACTTAAGATACAAGGGATTATCAGTAGATAAAATGTGTTATACAAAAATGTGTTCCCGCGATAAAAATAAAAAGATTTTCCGAAAAAAATTTGGACAGATCAGTTGCAAAAGGCTAGAGCATTAATTGGGAAATTGCGAAAAATTTATCAAACGTCTGTAATTGTTACTGAGAAAAAAATATAATTTGAATAAATATAGGGAGGCAAAACATCATAAATTACTTTTGGAAGATACCAGGAAAAAATATTGACAAACTTTTGTCGAAATTAAATTGCCACAGAATGTATGGGGAACACATTATAAAATATAATGGATAAAATAAAGAAGCCGGAAGTTATAACACTGGAAAGAGGATCTGGAGTAATGACTGATTGTTGGCAAGATTCTATTACATTGATGTTAAATATATTATTGCCTGATGATGAAGTGATAAGTGATAATAATATACACACAAGGAAAAGGATTGAAATGGATTGTGTAAGCAATAATATGAGAGTAATTTATCCCACTGATATCTCAGAAATTAAATTATTATTTGAAAATTTAAAATCAAAAAAGCTGCTTGTCCTGATGGAATAATGAATGAGGTATTGTATAATATAAAAGATGAGATTATACCCTTTCTACACATGCTGTATGATGACTGTATTTGCAAAGGTAGATTTCCCAATATTTGGAAGGAGGCAAAGGTTGTAATATTAAAAAAGGATGAAGATAAAGATCCCAGAATACCAAAATTATATACACCTATATGTTTATTAAATACCATAGGGAAGATTTTTGAACAGCTATTATATAAATTAATTGTGGAATATAGGATAATGATTGGCATGAATATGTATCAATTTTGATTTAGGAAAGGATGCTCAACTGATGATGCAATTAATGAGGTGATCTTAACGGTCAAAACAGTTAAAAAATTATATAATTGGAATCCTGATTGATATTTCTGGTGTATTTGACAACCTGTGGTGGCCTAATTTTTTTGATACTTTAAAATATAAATATTATTCAGATACTATACATCACATTTTAAAGGGTTACTGTATGAATAGAAGGGTGTATGTTTCTGAAATAAATAATAGTACATATTACCAAAAATATAACCAAAGGATGCCCATGAGGTTCAGTTCTCGGGCCTTTGTTTTGGGATATTGAAATTGAAACTCCAATTGAAGACGTAATCAGTAATATAAATAAATTAAATATAATTTCATATGCTGACAACTTGATGTTTATAATTGAAGGACAGATTAGGAGAGAATTAGAGGACAAATCTAATAAATTAACGGAAACATTAAATATACGGTGTAAACAAGCAAAATTAAAAATAGCTCCGAATAAATCCAGCTTTATATTATTTAAAATTTCTTTGAAAACCATATCTATATACCATATATTTGCTTTAATTATTACTTATGGAGCAAGTGTTTGGCCTTCAAGAATGCAACATGTTATGATTAGAAGATTACTAAGAAGAACACAGAAAAAGTTTATTACGATTTACCGGGGCCGTTTGCACGACGCCTACAATGGCATTATTTGTGGCAACCGAAATATGGCCAGTAGATTACCTTATAAGATTAAGAGGTGCAAACTTTTGGTTGAAAAAAGAAAACTTTGAAACGGTGAAAATAATAATAGGACAAAGATGTAATACAATTAATGAAATCAAGGAAGCATTAAAATATAAGTCACAAAAAGGAGGGAGAAAATAAATGAAGAAAGAAGTGTTTATAATTTATTTCCAAATATTCAAGAAAAATTGAAATTAATCTATTTACAACCAACTAAGGGATTTCTTCATTTTATTACGGGTCATGGACCATACAATACTTAGTGGAAAAAGATAAATAAAACCGCCAATGACGTCTGTGATATATGTAATGTTCAAGATACTCCTGAACATACAGTTTTTGAATGTATAAGATATCAACAAAATTTATTAGAAGAACAAACAATTTTGGAAGGTCATGCTGTATACTAAATTTTGGACATCCCGAATTGGTTTTAAAATTACAACATCTAACAAATTATGTGAGCATAACTGCATGGGAACAAGATGCAAGATACGGAGAAATAAGATGCCATTTACCAAATATAGAGTTCGAGAGAAGAAGATCTCAAAGAATTCAAAATCGGAATCAAAATGTTTAGAATAATTTAATTTTAAATCCGCAAGTATTATTGGATGATGAAATAAATACTAATGAAATATAAATAGAAGAAAATATTTTGTTGTTTTGACGGATGGTGAGAATGGGGTGCAAGTAGAAGAATTAGAAGATTGAATTGGGGGGGAGAAATCGAGATTTGGATAGAAGAAGAGGGCGCCGGTGTAGAGAATTTGGTTGTAAATCCTGAGAAGGAGATGGATAAGGATGCCTTTTGCAATCTGGGGAGAGAGAGGAAGAAGGTGCCGGTGTAGTAAATGAGGCCGCCATTGTTGCCGTGGAAGAGGAAGAGAAAATTGGAGAGATTTTGTAAGAGGTGGATGTTTGAAGATGTAGTTTGCTGCAGGTTATTATAATAGGAGAACGTTTTTAATAGCTCCAATTAAAATAGTGAATGTAAAGTGTAGGTGAAGAGATAAGTGCTGTGTGTAGAAATAATGTGTTGTGTAGTGTGTATAGAAGATAAAAGTGAATAGAAGGAAGTGTTGTGTAATAAGTGGTGGATAAGAAGAATTAAGATTTGGTTATAGATATATTTAAATTAAATGATTGTAAATTGAAGATAAATGTTAATTTAATAATAATAGCAATAGGATATAAATATATACTTTTAGTTTGGATTAAATATTTTAAATGTTAGCTTATTAAATGGAAATATAAATAGGATATATGATGATTAATGAATGAAGTAAGATATATATATATGTATATGTTTATAAATTTATTGTGTCTAAGTTATTAAAGTGATTTGATGCAGTGTATTTGTGTTTAAATGCATATATTTCAGCATTTAATAGCAAGTGTGAAGATAGGTATGAAATGTTTTAATAACTTTAAAGGGGAATAAATAATAGGTTTTTAGGATTATTTATGTAAAGGCATGTAGTTGTATAGGGTCTTTCAACAACAGTGTCCTATCTTTAACATGTGATAGCTGCCGTTGTTATTGAGTTACAGCAGTCATTTTTTTCACGTGGTTACAGTTGTTATTGACAAATAGCCATGGAACGTTACAGCATTCAGCAAGGCGTAGAAATTGTGAAAATTCATTATCAAAATGGATCATCTGTTCGCCAAACCTTCCGTGTATTGCGTAAAGTTTACGGTGTGCATGATCGTCCCTGCGAGAGAAAGTTTGGGCGTTTAATCCATAAATTTGAAAGATGCGGTTCTCTGTCAGCGATCAAAGAACGTCTATACGTAATCGACATAAGCGCTCCAACGAAAACATAGGCGCCGTTCGTGAGAGTGTACGCGAGAACGGAAACAAATCAATTGCTCGTCGAGCGCAAGAATAGGGGCTTTCACCGACCACAACTTGGTGAATTCTGCATCTGGACTTGAAGTTTCACGCTTACAAAATGGTGTTAACCCAAGAACTAACACCCGACGACCATAGGTTGCGCCGTGTATTCGCTGACTGGCCTATAGAGCAATTGGAAGCTTCAGCGACGAAGCCCACTTTTGGATGGATGGCTGTGTTAACAAACAAAATTGCCTCTATTGGAGCAATCGCAATCCAAAGCAGATTCAGAACGGTTTTAAAATGAGTGGATTTTCATTTTCTTTCTTATCAGTTCAATATTTTCTAACATTCTTCTATAAAATGCTCCTTAGGAAACAGTTCTTGACCTTATATTATGCATAAAAATTTACAGAGAATGCACAGAAAAGTGCAAGAATTAAAAGTTGTGTTGGGTTTTTATGAATAATGCACCTTTGATATATTTTATGCTTTGAATTATAACGTTAGTTGCATTTTTCCAGATATTCAGAGGAAGTAAAGCTTATAATTTTTATGGAGTAACTAGCTACAGGATATTAAAATTCTGAATAACTTTTATTCATCCACATCTGAGAAATATTTCCGGAATTTTTCAGGTAAATCAAAGTAAAACTCTTACGCAAGTTACTTTTATATCGAGTGAGGGTTACAATTAATTAAATGTTAATAACTTCGGAGCAAATATTACTACACTCAAATTTGTTAAAATCGCTATTGTTATATATTATATATATATATATATATGTGTGTGATTAAATTTTTATGATAGCATTAAAACTATAGAAGTTAAGATATATTCATCTGTGGCAATTCGTGGGCAATCCTGCTTTTACCGAATGTTTGCCGAATACCGTTTTGAAGATCAGGACTTAATAATAAACCAGAACATGTATAAATAGAACAGTTTCGCCCAAAGGGCATTCCTCCGCACGCTATCAAAAGCCAATTTGAAATCAACACAAGCACAATAAAGTTTCTCCCGCTTTCTATTCAAATTTGAATCAATTATTGTTTCTAATACGAAAATATTGTGAGCAGTAGAGAATCCTACCCTGAAACCAGCCTAAAATTTAGAAATTATATTCAAATCTTTTACCCAACCCCTTAACCGATCATAGATGATTTTGCAACATACCTTATGCCCAATATATATATATATATCAGTGCAATTCCTCTATAATTTTCTAGTTGCTGAGTGGTACCCTTACCCTTGAATATTGACTGAATAACAGCTGTTGTCAAGCTTCAGGATACTTCACTCCGTTAAATAATTTTTTAAAGGCCACCCACAGGAGGCCTAATATTTCAGGAACTTCTATAGAACATTTAACAAATTCGCTCGGAATTCCTTCTATTCCCGGTGCTTTGCGATTATTTACGCTTTTTATTGCCCGAACAATTTCACCATCAGTTAGAATTGGTACTGTAGGATTTAAGCACAGTTCAACGAAAGATATCCGAGGGCCCTCCCACTCTTCACCAATACTCCAGTTTGAGACTTTTTCCCTCAAATGTCAAATGGAATATTATTTCCGTGGGCAATGCTCCTGAATATACGGATTTAAGGGCAGGCTGCAACTCCCACATGTTCTTATCTAACATCCTACACTTGCTGATTCTTCTTTCATCATTTGAATACCGCGAACATCGTTTGGCTAGGATTACAGCTTAACGGATCCTCAAGATCCCTTCAAAATCGGCACATTCTCGACGTACACAGTGTAGACATCAAACGTTTACGTTACTTCACATTACTGCTCAGTGAAATTTTCTTCCCACCCCCCTATTTATACGCGGTCTCTAACACCTAAGGTCATATCGGCTTTGTGTTTGGAATAATTGCTCATCAGCAATGGTGTTCGCTCGTTTACTGTTGTTTATTTTAGTATTTCGGTAAGTTTGTTTTTCTGATAAGCGTTAAATTCACGCACAATTTTACCTCTCGCTCATACTTCCAGATTCTAGGGAGGATAAGGAATAATCCCGACGAAAGTAAAATGTCCATCCTCCAGCCAGGAATCAAATCCGGGACCTCTGGACTTGGAAGCTACCATGCTAACCACCAGACCAAGAGGCAGTCTAAGTGAATTTGTTGTCATGCTTCGTGCAACATTAATGTTTGTAGTTATGTTCTCAATTTTTGCGACGATCTGCTATAGCGATGATTTTCTACCTATTCAGAGGCAAGCATGTCATGCACATCAGATCGTTGGTGTCCTCTTGACATTTGCCTTAACTTTGTACGCCTTGTAGGTCAAAGTAACCAATTAATTATTTGCGTCTCTCTCCATAACTGATCATAACATGCAAATTTCTATATCGAATTTCTTTCTTGCAATACCATTCATCCGCGACGCGGAAATTTTCAAGAAATTCCCAAACCAGACCAGCTTTTACATGAGATATTTCGAAATGTTTTATTTTCTAAAAAATGCCTCTAACGAGTTTAATTAAAATATTAAGTAAATCAAGGCTTTTTATATAACATGTCGACTATAAATTAAAAATAACTCTGTGACTTCAGTGTTAATAATGTCTCATTCTAAGTTAAAATATTGTATATTAAATATATTTACATAAACAGAATGTATATCTTGAATTTTCTGGAAATAGTGCGTAAAGTCCACATCATTTGGAAAGAATGTTATATATCGTTGTGCATCTGGTAAATCTTAAGAAATAGACGAAAACGTACTACACACCCATTTCTGAGATATCCATTATTGAAGGTTCGAATTGTTCATTTCTTGGTCCCTCTTTAATTCCTGTAAATTCATTGTTTATTGCGATGGCATAGAAACAGTATGGCATTTTAAGGCCAGCGTTTAGAATACAGTTCTCAAACATTTGATTGTTGCTGTTCCATTTGCATCTAAAACAAAATGTATAATGTAGCTATTTCTGCAAAGGCTTATATGGATTAAAATGTAGTAGACAGAAAGAAAAGCTTCAGTAAGGATAGTTTGTATAACCACTAATAAACGATAGAGCGTAGAGAAAGCCATGTGAATGTATCATATCAGGTTTTTAAAACTGAGTCCTCTGTGTGTCATTGAAGAGTAAAACTAAAAATCTAATGTGTTAAATTCACATAATTTTCTCTTCTTCCTATTCGTTTATTAGTGGCTGTATAAACGATTCTTACCAAAGTTTTGTTTTTTTGTCTACTTCATTTTAATCCAAATAAACCTTTGCAGAAATTGCTGTATCATAACAGATTTGTTAGGTTACACAGGAAACAGTGATAACCAAATGTTTAAGAACTGGACGCTATATGTTGGTCTTAAAAATTGTGGCAGTATTTTATATCGCAACAATGTAATTGCCAGAGTGATTGTAGTGTAAATAAGCATTATTGTATGACATTGATTTGAGATGTTTGTTAATTATAAGCATTGTTAGGAAATAAGTTTACACGGCCTCACTGAAACTGACAATAGGAGCGGATAACAATGAGCGAGGGGGTGAGTTGTTTATTAATTAGAAGAGACAAGCAAATGACGTCAGAGTAGCGCGCTTTTCTGTAGAAATGGAGGGAATATCTTCCCTAGAGCATTTGTGTTCGTAATTTTGATTGGATATAAATATAGACGCTAATGTTGGCGCGTTTTATTAACCAATAGCAGCTCGGTTATAATCTTTAGGCATATCGGGTGAGGGAGTATAAATTCCGTGCTAGAGACAGGTTTCGTTCAGTCCAACAGAATCATACAAAGGTTATACGTCGCACAGTTTAAGAGAATCGTTCACGCGTTATACGTCGCGCAATTCTACAGAATCTCTCGCGTTGTAAAGTTAGATATAAATGTGAAATACGCGAATTAATAATATGCAGCAAATAAGTGATTATAGTAACATTAGAAAATATAACAGTTTCAGTCTGGCGTGTATCAAGAGTTAATATGTGAAATTAATTAATTGTGACGGTAATAAAAGTGTAAAAACAAATTCTTTTATAAGTGTTATCTTTCAGTAACAAATCCTTTCCGTTTACACACTCTGTTCAAGAGATATGCTCGACTGAGTAGTAATAATAGCTAGCCGGAGGACAAACAACCCAAATTTCAAACTAGTATACAATAACAGGCGCTCAGAAATAGATAACACGAGTTACCGCGACAAATTGGCTCCCATACGTGGGGCAGATAAACATGAAGCATCTTCCAAATACCAACAAATATTCTACTTCAAAATCCATATGTTTCCTTGCAATCGCGAGAAACAACCGAAAGTCGACGAAACTTTTTAAAGCATGATAAAAGTATTGAACAAATCGATCCATTAATAACGGATATCTCGGAAATGGCTGATGCCACAAAAATGTTATTTGAAATAAATTGTGTGCTTTGAAGATATCTACATTTTCTGTGAAGTATTTTTCGTCTATCGCTTAACGTTTACCAGTCACACAAGACTGGACAAAATTTCTTCCGAATGAAGAGGACTTTCCACGCTATTCCCAAAAAACTCAAGACATACATTTTATTTGTAATATAAATATATTTAATATATATTTTAATCAAAATCGTTAGAGCCATTTTTTTTAAAAAATCAAAAATTTCGTCAATATTTCATATAAATTGTAGTTTCAGTGAAGAATTTTCTTAAAAATCTTCATGTCACGTGTTTGGAGGGCACTGAACTTAAATTCAAAGTTTGTTATTCATCCGACTTTTCGTTTTTACTTTCTCTACTACGTATAGTAAGTAGGGGAAGTATTGCATTCCACCCAAAAAATTCGATACCGAGATTTCACCGGAAATATGTTTTGAGATCTCCTGAATCCAAAAAAGCATTTTTGGAAACATGTCCGTGTGTGTGTGTGTGTGTGTGTGTGTGTGTGTGTGTGTGTCTGTGAACAGCATAACTCAAAAACGAACAGTCGGATAAGCACCAAACTTGGTATTTAGGTTCAGTATCTTCCAGAGATGCGACACGAAGGTTTTCAAGAAAATCCCCCCACTCCAGACTACCCTTTACATGGAAAATGTTTCGAAAATTTTAATTTTCTCAAAAATGGCTCTAACGATTTTGATGAAAATATCATATGTTTAAGATAATGTCATGAGAAATGAAATGTATATCTCGAATTTTCTGGGAATGTCTCCAAAAGTATTCTTCATTGTGAACGCCTTTTGCATAACTGGTAAACCATAAGAGATAGACAAAATTTTACTGCACAAAAAATGTAGATCGCGTTACAATACACAACTTATGTCATATACATTTCTTTTGTTGAGTGAACCGTTTTCGAGATATTGCTTGTTATTTCCTTAAATTTTCCAATACTTATACTTTTTCTCAACTACGTTATTCATTTTTTTATGTCCTGACATGCAAAGAGAATGGAATGCGCCACATAGCAACCAGCGTTAAAATATTTGACTATCGCTTAAAAGCTACCATATTCCCCTTGCATCTACAAGAAAATTAACAATAAGATTGACATCTCGATATCTCGATTAACATGAAGCATATGGAGAATAGACGTTTGTAAAATTAGATTGTACAAGAGTAGAGAAAGTCATGTGAGTGTAACACATCAGACTTTTTAATTATGCTGTTCAACGACACACTCGAACAGAAACAAGGATTCAAGGGACCTTAAAACATGCTTTTCTGGTGAAACGACGGAATCTAACCTTTGGGTGGAATGCATGGGTATTTTTTCTACCTATATTCGTAGAAGAGGAAGTAAAAAAAATGAAAAGTTGGATAAATAACAACCTTGTACTTATGACCGAATCAAAGATGTGATACGAAGATTTTAAAGAAAATACCGCCACCATAAACTACCCTTTACATGTATAATGTCGTGGTATGGTAACGTAGCAACTGTTTTGTTACATGTTAACATTTCTAATACGTTGTTTTGTAATCCTACCACTTGTGAACGAAAATAGAATTCCACTGCAGCAATATAGTAGCAAGTATCACTTGTTGAACCGCGCGAGATGGCTCAGGCGGCAACGCCTATGACCCGCATTCGGGAGGTCCCGAGATTATTCCCGGCGACCACCCGCTCTAGCCAATGTATTCTTCGTGTTTTCCACGGGTCGACAGGTGAATGTTGGGGTGGTTCATCTTCCACGACTCTCCTCCCTCTCGTTTCTGTACCCACCATATTCCTTGACATCTGCTTCAGGGTTAAAGGACCAGGCGGTGCGTTTCGGCGGTTTGCGGCTGGACGGTGGTGTGCGCTCTGTAAAGATTTTTTTCCTGGCGTCACTGCGGTACCGCTTATAATATCTGTCCTCCGAGTGGGATCTCCTCGGGCTCAAACTTTCCCCTCCAACAAGAACGCGCGCTAGCGGAAAACAAATGCTCACCAGGCCATCCACAGGTACCCGAGCGAAGAGCAGATAAAAAATAATGCAGCAAACATCAGCTCATGCCTATGCAAAAGGCGCAATAAAATAAAACAGGAGTAGAGCGAGAAAAAGCCCTTAACAAAGAAAACCTTAAAACTCTTAATGGGGAAAAAGGCACAAAATAATCTGTGTGAATGCAAGGAGGGAAACTAGTTAAATGTGAAGCATAATAGCCAAAGAAAAAAAATAAATGGAAATATGATGCCTCAAATATAACTATAAAGTAGTAAATATTAAATAACATAAAAAGCTACATGACAAAGAAAATATATATATATATATAGACGGAACAACAAATAGAACAACTATGAATGTAAAATATAAATAAACACCAAAGCACTAATAGTTGTGCTAGGTACATAGACTGAAGCCCGTTACTACATTTAATACACTTTATCCCCTGTTTTACCTCTTCGGTGCCCCTTTTTTCATTTTTGTCTTTGTGATTGTACCTGTGCTCAAAATCCAAAACTTGAGCGCAGGTACAATCACAAAGACAAAAAGGAAAAAAGGGGCACCGAAGAGGTAAAAGAGGAGATAAAGTGTCGACACAAAAACAAACACAGAACGTACAGGATGACAACAAAGGAGGATGAAGATCCTCATAACACAAAAAAATAAACCAAAATTTGGGGTGGTAAACCAAAGAAAACGCGACTTGCAGAACCCTGAGGGGTAAAAACACACCCAGATGGGACGGGCAAGAGAATAAAAATTCATGGAGAAGAGAAACATATTTGTGAGGCATGCTTTGCAGTACGTTTAGAGGTAAGACAATGATGGAGTTCAACGGAGACCTGCTTCACTACCCTGATAATACGGAAGGGTCCAACATAATGTGGAGCCAATTTATGTGTAAAATGTTGACCCGCATCACTAACAGAGTAATTTATGAACAACACCAAACCTGAAAAGGAGCAGGTTAACGGAAACTATTATGCAACGTTCACGGCAACGCCGTGACGAAAATTTCACTGCCACAGATCGCTCAGCGTTGCCATAATGTAAATCACGGAGGCACCAGACATTGGATAGAGAACAGGTAGGGTGGAAACGGAACATAAGATTGAAAGGAATCTGTTTATGGGTCTCCTGAAATGATAAATTGAAGGAAAGTTGGAAAGCCGACAAACGAGCATCCCAGAGGCGATGGCCCTCCACAAGAAACGCAATCAGGGTACTCTAAAGATTAAGATTAACTCGCTTCTCAAGAGAGATACACGGATGATAAGGAGGTGTACACAAAATGAATACCATCTTCAAACAAAAAGGTAAGAAATGCACATGTCCTGAAATAAGCGGCATTGTCGTAAACCATACATAGTCTGTGGAAGATCAACAGAGGCGTAAAATTCCAATGCGTTAATGGTATTGTATGCGGTAGAACTACATACCTGAACCAACTAAATACATTTAGTAAATGCGCGATCACCACGCATAAATTAGAATTTCCCAGAAGGGAATGCCGCAAAGGTCCAATGAAATCCAGAAATAACCGCTCCATTGGGTTTGTTGTCAAATGGGATTCAATAACCCAAAACGGATAGGTTGTGGAGGCTTAGAAGCAAGACAGACTGAATAATTGCGAGGCAACAGAAAATGTTTAAGACAATGGATTTAGCTAAACGTGTAAACCAAACGTCATCCTTAAAAACATAATCCGGGGAGCCTGTAACCAAAAATGGCCCTAAAATAGCGTCCGAAAGCTAAAGGTCAGATAGCAAAGTAAAGACCCCGAGGAAATCATGAAATGACACGTTAACATTGCAATACGTGGAAATTGCATTTCCGAAGAAGAACCTTCGTTAAATATACATCACATATATTAGACATATACATATACACAGTTGTGCACACCCTTAATATGCCGAACCGTGAATTAAAAGGCACTTAAGCGTATTGTCCAACGAGGCACTTTTACCGTTTGACGTTTATGAGAAAGATCCCATGTAGAAGTCTGGTTATCAGACTCTAGTTAAAAACGATGGTGTTCCAAAAACGACCGAAACTTCTCACACGCGGATAATACCGCCAAGGCTTGCAACTCTTACACTGATAAACGGCGTTCCTGATCAGACAAATACGAGCAAAATAAGCTATAGTACCACGTCTTTGACCACGGTATTATACTTTTTGATTTATTCAGAAAGAAAACTTTCAGGTTTCCCAAAAGTAAGGACTGCCAAACAGACAAAACAGCAGAAAGACCAATTGGGAAGCACCAGTTTGCAAAATAAAAGGACAGCGAAAATCAGGCATCCCTAAAACTGATGGACATCGCGTGTTTTAAGAATTCGAACGCCTGCTGGTGTCTGCCAGGCCACATGAATTTAACCGCTTTACGTCACAATGCGTATAACGGTTCCTCCACTGCTACCAAATTAGGAATAAACTTAGGAAAAATGAAACCATATCCAAAAAGTACGAAAGCTTTAGATTTGTAGGGATCCAAAAATTATGAATAGCTAAGGTTCTCAAAGGATCAAATTGAAATGCCTTCCGATGAAGTAAGATATCCCGGAAAAGAAATCTGAGTAACCGCAAAATTTACCCTTGAAGAACGGACGGTAAAGTCGAATTTTTTATATAGTTAACAACTGCACGTAAATGTCCAAGATGTGTAGCAAAGTTCTGAGAAGAAATAACTAAGTCGTCCAAATAGTTAAATACAAATTCAAAGTTATGTAGGATTCCGTCCAGCAATCGGAAAGAACCTGTATCCCTGCTGGCGTTGCAAATGGGACCCTGGGAAACTAATACAGATTCCAAGGCGTGTCAAACACAGTTAATGGTCTAGATGACGGAACCAGTGGAATCTGGTAGTATGCATGATTCAAGTTCAACATGGCAATTTCTTTTTCGTCTTTAAAAGTGAGCCGTATCATGCAGCTGCGGCAAATGCATAGAATTCACACGGACATTTTTGTTCAGCTTACGAAAGCCGATTACAAGATGCGCCTATTTATTCGCTTTAGGAAACTAAAACCAAAGACTCGCTTAACAGTTATTCGAATATTCAATTACCCTCTGTTGTAAGATCTGATCAATATTATCCCAAAGCATCTGTACCGTTGGAAGCGATAATTCATACGACAGTGACCGAACAACTTTATCATCCAGCTAATGAATATCATTTTGGAGATCTCGAACAAGTAAAAGTCTATCTGTCAAAACATCCGCAAAATCTGTTAGAAGTTAACGTTGTTTGCAGGTGTAACAGGATAAGTTCTGAACCAGCGGGTAAGCACGAAAGAACATGCGACAGACAACGAACCAAGAAGACTTGAGTGTTTGAACCGAATTAAAAACACTTCATAAAATTGAAAAATCCAAGAACATTTGTGAATGCTACATAAACAGAGCTCCCAAAATAACATTGTGTAGAAGATGTAGTACTACAGAAAAATTAACTTTCCAGGAAAATCCTTGCAATCTAGCAACCGACCTACCCCGACAATATCTGCCGAAGAACCATATACAGGAGCAGCCTGAAGGGTTCTTCTTTTTATTTGTATGATGGACGCTTCTTAACTGCTGTGGTCGTTAACGTCCCATTCTATGCATTATTGGGCGTGAAATACCGGGAATTTTGCTCGGAGGCCACCTCATCAGGTTTGAGCTTATTTTACGTGCCATAAATCTACGGCACGAGACCACCGGCTTTATTTCGCTTCCAAAGGACGCCATCCTAAGGATTTTTAAACCCGAAAAAAATCCATCCCCCTCTACCAGGTTTCAACCCGAGACCTCAGGAACTAGAGGCTATCATGGTGGTTTGAAGGGTTCGCTTATTATATATAACATGAGATGCCTTGGGCAATGAAGGAAAATAGTGCAAATCAATTACATTTAAGGCACCGCCTGAATCCAATAAGGCTTGGGTGGTAAATATACCACAAATTAATGACATTACCAATAGGCTTGAGTGGTTAATATACCACCAATTAATGAAATTGCCGCCAACAAAGCAAGCAGGTAAACCGGGGGCTGATGAATAGGTACCATCGTGTGAGGACTGACTGCAAGAGGCACAGATGGAAATGGCACTCTTGCAAGAGACTTGCGTATGCCAAAAACGTGGGCATTTAAAACAACGCAGAGGTCTAGGAATATAGGGCCTCACCTGCTGAAATACTCGTGGGCAGATCGACGCCATCGAAAGTGATAAACAGGGTACGAGTGGGTACAAACACTCCGTCGCTTTTAGCCTGCACTCGTTACCTTTTGGTCGGAAAGATATTCGACCAGTTCTTCGTCCGACATACCATCGAGGTTATGGGTGATGACGACGCCCCGACAGGAATTCAAGGTGCGGTGCTTCTGAACACGGATGGGATAACCGTGGAGAAGCGTGGCGCGCAACAAAGTCTTACTTTGTTGATTGGACTTATTCTGAAGCAACAATGAACCGTTTCGTAGTCGAGTGCAGGAATGAACCAGAGCAGCAATTGAGTCAATACCCTTCTGAATTATAAAAGGGTTCACCTTCTCGAAAGATTGTCCTTCCTCTGTAAGGGTAATCATTAAGTAACAACCAGATGGCGGTGGTGCTACTTCTGTTACAAAAACTTTGCGGCGCTTGTTCGAAATAATGAAGAAAGAGGGCTCCATGGCGAAAGAAATCCTCCACCATTGCAACCGTCTCCGACCACGGGCTCTAGCTTCCCGGGCGTTACCCTGGCTTGGGTGAGTGACTTATCTATACCAGACTCACCCCAGGGTCACACCTCCCAGAACATAGCCAGAGGTACCCAATAGCCGTGAGAAGTCAACAGCTCATGCAATGGCCCCCTGCGGGACTGCAGTTGAACAGCGGATACGAACACACACCCTACATGACGACCCCGGGTGGTGGGGATGACGACATTACCCATTCACCCAGCTGCGCACCCAGTAGGCGGGTATCCGTCAGGCTGTGTCCACGGAGGATTAAAAGAAAAAGTAATGCGTAAATAAAGCAAAAAGTGTGTGGGCGCTTTGCACGCAAGGTAGGCCGGCGAGGAAGGTAAAGAGATGTGTGTGAATGGACATGGTGCGAAATGTTCGTAAAGAGACTAAGAAGAAAGAAACGATGGCGTAGTGGGGCATGGAATGGAATGTGCAGAACGCGCGAGAGCCTACCTTGAGTCCCCCAGCCACGAGGACGAACCCACCTCGACCGGACGAGGGTGGTGGGATGATGATGGCGATGAGAGGCTCGGGGACCCCGGATACGCCAAACCCGTACTCACATAAAGTGATGTTCTGGGGGGACATATAAGGTGATCATGAATGATTCCATCCCAAACGTTGAGAGAGAACTTCTGTTGATGGGTGTCCTGTCGTACTTCATTAGGATTTTCAAATGCCCAATTATGAGTGTTAAGGAAATTGAAGATGCCGTCGTGAGTAAAACCAGCCTCGTTCGTGAATAAGATACAGGCTGGGAAATTGATGAACACAGCGCAATGATGTAACATGCGTTGACAGAAACGTCTGCATGGCCTCATTTAAAAAAACATTAATATTCATGAAATTGCTATTAATAAAACAAATAAAACTTTATTAAAAACTTTAATTTGAAAATGTCCTTGCACATGCTGAAGGTGATACGGGTACAGAAGATTTTCATGCAGAATTCTCCAGATAGTCACATGACTAACTCTTTCCCTTACAGCCATACTCTTGTGCTTTGTGATGGATGTGCATCTACAGAACTAAGAACTCGGTCTTCAAGCTCAGTGCCTCGTACCACTCTTGGTTTCCCAACATCCCTAGTACTCCTCTCAAATGCGTTATTCTCTCTCAAGCGTTGGTGAATTCGTGCGAATGTTCTTGCACACGGTAACGACCTCTCATGGTACTTTTCTGCATAAAGCTCACGTACATGTGCTGCATTGCCGTCTGCACGGCTATACGTGTAGTGCATATCCGTCTGTTCACTCACGGAATACATCCTCTTTGATCTATAACAATGAAACGGTTGATTTTCAGACCCATATACATATGAATTTTTGTCACTGTTTTGATTTCAGGAACAGGCTCCCCAAATATATGACACCAATAAAAATGAATGCAGCCGACTGCTCTTCCAAAACTCGTATCTCGTAGCGGTGATAAATGTTATTGGCTTTCCGCGTGCTTTCCAAGAGCAAAAATGAAAAATAAATGCATATTTTTCGAGTGGTAGTTTTAGTCACATAAGATAATAGCACCGGGATAACCAGAACTTAAACATTACACTTAATATTCCGGAATCCTTATTTTTAGGGTCCTTGTATACAAAGCGTCCCGTATGGACAATGACCTTCGGGGGAACATCGCTCTACCAAGAAATGACTGGACCCATTTATCAGCTGGACGCACCGAGCGAAGGCATCCGTTATCTCCGATGGTAGGTTGGCAATGGGAATGAGTATTGAAGGAAGGGACCGGTAGCTTTAACCAATATTTTTCAAAATGTTCTGGGCTTTGGAGATACTGCACACGAGATAGCCAAAGGTGAAGGTTTGGATAGAGGGACTTAAAATGTCCACTTCACAACCAGAGATCGAACTATGGACCCTAACTACAAATGTAATCACTGAGATAGACTATATGTTTCTGTGCTATATGTTAGAATTTATTTTGCTGGAATATGCGGACATGTGACACACTTGTTTAACATACCATATCCCTTATTTCTATTAGCAAACTTTAATAGCCTGTACAGGTATCTAATAATACAATTTAATTTGGAAAAAATGATTTGAATACGAAATAAAGATTATTTTTTAAAAACTGTGTCTTGCTCCAGTTCTAAGGTACTAAAGCCAGAAGGTTTCTCCCTGTTTTCATCATCTTAAATAACGATATATCAACCACTTCCTAAATTTCTTGGAACCACAGTGTTCTAGGTCTTCTTGATTATCTTTCCTAAACCTGCATCCATATGGATGTGCCTTGATGATTCTTGCTTCGTGTTGTGCAAAAAGAAAAGAAAACTTTGAGTAACTTCTTTTTAGTGGAGCTGCTATGTTTGAAGACAAAAGTAAAAATCACCATAATGTTATTCTTGGTATTAAATTAAGTTTTCTTTCCTTTGAAGTTTTCAAAGTGGATTATTCTTATTTTTTGTTTACAAAACCAATGTTTTATTATAAACTATTAAAACGTTAATGTTAATATACTTTTGTTTAATATTTGCATAGTCTGCTTCCCAGTCCCAGCATTTTGTTCTTGAGGGCAATGACCAATATTATTCAATTGCAGAATTCTGCCGAGGTCAAAATACGTGTCAGCTGAACGCAATCCCGCCAATATTTAATTAGCTAATTTTCTGACCCATTACCTTAGAAACAATCCAAGACATCAGATTAAAGTTTTTTCATGATGTAGATCTCGGCCTTTTGAGTTCTGTGATCTATTTTTAAACAGTAATGGGAGATACCACGTATTTGTTAATTTTAAATGTTTACTTTCTCTACCATGTATATAGAAAGTATAGCATTGCATTCCACCTAAAAATTCGATACCGACATTTCACTGGAAATACAAGTTTTGAGATACCCGAATCCAAAAAAAAAAATTTTTAGAATAAGGCCCGTGTATGTATGTGAACAGCATAACTCAAAAACGAAAAGTCGAATAAACACCAAACTTGACATCTAGATTCATGCTTTCCAAAGATGCGACACGAAGATTTTCAAGAAAACCCCCACCCCAACTACTCTTTACATGGAGCATTTTTCGAAAACTTTGATTTTTTCAAAAATGGCTCTAACGATTTTGATTAAAATGCCGTATATTTAAGATACTTTTATGACAAATGAAATGTATATCTTAAATTTTCTGGGAATGTTCTCAGAAGTCCTCTTCTTTCTTGATGACTTTTGCATAACTGGTAAACCGTAACAGATAGACAAAATTTTACTACACAAAAAATATAGACCAGGTTAAAACACACAATTTATGTTATATACTTTTTTGTCGAGTGAACCATTTCCGAGATATTCCTTATTATTTGTTTGAATTTTCCAATGCTTGTATTTTTCTCAAATGGGAATTTATTTTTTTTTAACCTGGATATCAAAGGAGAATGGAATGCTAATCATAGCGACCAGCTCTTAAAAGATTTGACTTTCGCTTAAAGCCTACTGTATTCCCCTTAAAATTAAATTAAATTGAGTTTTATTTATGGACGTCCTTTAACTGCTGTGGTCCTTAGCGTCCCATTCTATATTGGGCGTGAAAGCGGTAATTTTGCTCAGAGGCCTCTTTATCAGGCTTGAGGTTCTTTCACGTGCCGTAAATGTAAGACACGGCACCACCGGCTTTGCTTCCCTTCCGAAGGAAGTCATGCTAAGGATTTTTACGCCCGAAAAAAATCCATCGCCCTCCGCCGGGCTTGAACCCGCGACCCCGGTAAATAGAGGCCAGCATGGTAACCATTACGCCACGTAGGACGACATATTTCCTTGCATGTACAAGAAAATTAGCAATAAGATAATTTCTACTTAGCATGAAGTAGATGGTGGAACAACCGTTTGTAAAAACGGTTTGTACAAGAATAGAGAAAAGCATGCGAGTGCAATGCATCACGATTTTTTTAATAAAATGCACAACAAATAATATTTTAAAATTAGCCACACATATTATTAATACCAAAGTGGGTGCTCAACAACATTACTTTGTTTTTATCTCCCTAAAATTTAATGTGGCTATCCTCAATAGTTTTTGAGAAAATGGGTAAGTTAGTAAGAAACAACTGTTCAAAGTAGCAATGGAGAAAACACTTTCAAATAAAAAAACAACATAGCTTGACACACGGAAGGTGCAATATTTAGTGGTGTTACCAATTTTAGAGCAAAACGTTCCCTAAAAGCTAAGTTAAAATTTACTTCTATGGTCTAGACTAGACTATGGGAATTGGTGTAAAATTCAGAAGCACAAATAATGGCAGATGCAATAAGCATTGTGCCTACAATGATTATACATATAAAATTAACGACGAATTTTCAATTTATAACATTTTATAGGTATACAAGGCAATATATCTGTTAAACTTGGCAAAAACCATGAAAATTTTCAAATTTTTGTTTTTTGCATTTTTATACTTATAACTTGAACTTTCATGCTATACAAATTGGCTTTTTAATATCAACAATTTTAAAACCACTAATAGCTATGTAATTGTTTCTGTACCATTTAAGTAGATTACTGCTGCGAATTTTAAAAACTCCATATTTCTCAGTTCTTTATTTTCTACATGTTTTACTATTCAAAATGTTCCTTGGGCCATAAGTTTATAACTTATCAGTTTGAAAATGTTCAAGAGACCTTCAGAAATTGCGGATTTAGAAACCGTTGTGTCCAGTTAAAAAGTATTAAATAGTTCAACTGAAATTATTTTCCATAACTCAGGCTGAGAAATTTGAAAAACGATAAACCATAGGGTCCAAGTAGCATTTCGTATTACCATGTCAAAGAGTGATTAATTATAATTAAAAACATTAGTATCTTAACACGGTTTTGACATATCTCGTTGAAATTTGCATCGCTATATATTTTAGGTTGTGAGTATATAGTAGAAAATCTGACGTGTTACAGTCACATGACTTTCTCTACCCTCAATCGTTATTAGTGGATATACAAGTTATTCTTATGAAAGTTTATTTTCCTATGTACTTCATTTTAATCGAGATATATACCTTACCGAAATAGCAACATTACACATTTCGTTATAGATACAAAGGGAATAGCATAGGCAAGTGTTTAAGAACCGGGCGCTATATACTTGCCTTAAACTTGCATACTCTTTGCATGACATCGCGAGAAACAGCTGAAAATAGACAGCACTTTAAAATAATGGCTAAGTATGGAACAATTCGAATCTTTGGTAACGATATTTCGGAAATAGCTGATACCACAGAAGAATTTTTTTTTGAAATTAATTGTGTGTTTTGAAGAGATATACACATTTTGTCTTGTATACTTTCGTCTTTCGTTTAACGTTCACCAGTTATACGGGATTATAAACAATTTCTCTCCTATGAAGTAGACTTCATAGGCTATCCCAGAAAATTAAAAATATAAATTTTATTTGCCATGTAAATATCTTTAATACATTTTATTTTGATTAAAATAGTTAAAGCCATTGTTTAAAAAATAAAAAATATCGAAAAATGTTCCCTGTAAAGGGTAGTTTGGGATGGGATGATTTTCTTTAAAATATTTGCGTCGCATCTTTGGAAAGCACTGAACCTAAATACCAAGTTTGGTGTTTATTCAACTTTTCGTTTTTTGAGTTATGCGATTCTGATAAATGGATGAACTTTTTCTAAAAATGCTTTTTTTTTATTCGGGGGTCTCAAAACATGTATTTCCGGTGAAATCTCGGTATGAATTTTTGGGTGGAATGCAATACCTTCTCTAGCTACTATGTACGTGGGAGATAAAGTAAAAATGCAAAACAATCAGAAGAAAACTGTGGAGTTTTAGATTTTCACAGATGCATTGCCTTAAAAATTCAACCGTGAAAAGAGTTCTAGTACATGGCACACCAAAGCATTGCTATAATGAATATCTCCATGCAGGCCAAAATGTCAGCTTGATAGAAAACGGGACAAAGACGTTAGTAATGGCATACAGATTTTTGGCGCCCAAGCAGATCCCTCACTACTGTTCCAATCCAACACATGATTGCTCTATGCAATATTTGGAAACTAATCTAACACTCAGCTATGTCGCACGCTTCGCCATCAAAACCTGCACCAAACAGCATTTGTCGGCTCTTTGTATTTTGTTAAAATAGGACAGTGGAGGGTCGCCAATGCGAGGGGAATTTTCCAAAAACAAAAGTAAATTGTGGACGGGAGCCGAGTGTTTTTCTACTGATAGTAAACAAGAATTCAACTCAGACGACCGCCTGTATTTGTTTTAATTTTTGAGTCCGGGTTCCCTGATGCATAAAAAATCAATCACCTCAACAATGGGCGGGGTTATTGTGATGAAATAGAATACCGGCTGGAGGGAAAAGGCTTCTATTCTACTGCACCAGTTACATTATTGAGCCCGGAGATTTGGTATAATCGTCTTGGCTCGAACCTCGTTCGTATTGTTTTCCATTTCATTTGTTCAGTAATCTGTGAACTCTGACCTGCATACAAATTCGGTTACATCGTTGAAATGCATGCAGCTAAGATAGAAAAAGCCTTTTGTTTCAAAAACAAAGTATAAACTATTTCTGAAGCTAAAAAGCGGATGTTTAAAACGAAATAAACTTGTGACTATGGAATCAATTTTTACTTCATACCTGTGTATGTTGCTACTTAAATTGTGAAATATAAAGGCTGCAAAGATATTTGACTATGGTATTACCCTTTGAAACATAGGAAAAAAAAGTTCTTAAGCCGAGATTAAAAGCCCAGATTTTATCTGCTAAATAAAATACATGAGCCATTATCCCATAAACTATTTAAGGTATTGGATTACAAATTTTGCAGTGAGTAGATGCACGTCTTCTAATTTCACGGACATATGCTTATCCAATAAATTTGTTTACTAAGAAAGTAGGCTTTTGTTTCTAAATTATACCTTCGTTTAATTAAAATTTATAAGTAATTACCTTTTTTAAAATTTCTGATGTGTTACATTCACATAACTTTCTCAACCCTCTACCGTTTATTAATGTGTATATAAATATTCTTACGAAAGTTTCTTTTCCTATCTTCTTCATTTTAATCCAGATAAAATTTTCCCAAGATAACTGCGTTACACATTTCGTTATAATACATATAAAGAGAGTAAATATAGTTAAATGTTTAAGAACTGGACGCTGTGTGTCGTCCTCCGTGGTCTAGGGGTACCATGGGGTTAGCCTCTAGTACCCGAGGTCGCGGGTTCAAACCCGGCAGATGGTGATGGATTTTTTTTAGGGCTTAAACATTCTTAGCCTGACTTCCTTTGGAAGGGAAGTAAAGCCAGCGGTATCGTAGATTTACGTCACATAAAAGAACCTCAAACCTAATAAAAGAGGCCACTGAGCAAAATCTCCAGTCTCTCACGCCCAATGTAGAATGGGACGCTAAGAACCATAGTAGTTCAAAAGCATCTATAAATAAAGGTTTAATTTAATTTAATTTTGAGCGCTTTATACTAGCTTTAAAATTCCATTTTCTTTGCCTGTAATCGCAAGAAACAGCTGAATAACGAAAGGACTTGAAAAGAATGACAAATTGAACAATTCGAACCATTAATAATGGATATCTCAAAAATGGCTGATGCCTCAAAAAATTATTTGAAATAAATTGTGTGTTTTAAAGAGATCTACATTCCTTGTGTAGTACGTTTTTGTCTATCGCTTAACGTTTACCAGTTATACAAAATGAAGTGGACTTCACAGGATATTCCCAGTAAATTCAAGATATACATTTTATTTATAATGTAAGTATCTTTAATATATGGTATTTTAATTGAAATAATTAAAGTCATTTTTAGAAAACAAAAAATTTTGAAAAACGTTCCATGTAAAGGGTGGTTTGGGGTAGAAAATGTTCTTAAAAATCCTTGTGGCACATCTTTGGAAGGTGCTGAACCTTAACACCAAATTTGATATTTATTCTTCTTGGTTTACAGTCACACACAGGTTTTATAAAATGACTTTTTGGGTTCATGGACCTTAAAACGTTGTTTGGGCGAATGCAATACTTTCTCCGCCTACTAGGTATGTAGGCAAACTACTGGACATTCAGAATCAAAACTTCTATGTAGTATTTGAAGAAAATACATTAATGTATTTCATCTCTAGCTGAAATCTGTACAAAATTAAAGATAAGTCATATGGAAAGCATTTTTAAAATGTTGCGTTTTGCTACAAGAACCACTGAACTGTTATACCACGCGTATCAACTACTCTTTGCTTTCTGAGTCTATGAAACCCGCAGATTATAGTCTAGGGCCATTCACAGTGAAACTTAGATATAGGCATAACGTAAACATGGAAGCGTGTTTCATGTTATCTCAATGCACGTGTTCACACTTGTTACCGACATAAACATGTCATAAGCTTATATCGTAAACATAAAACTTTGCAAACTCCAAGCTTGAATAGCTATGTCTACGTCAAAAATCAGAAACTAGCCAATCAGAGCCATTTTCATACGTAATTATTCTGCCATCTCATGCGTTGACTCGCTGTCTCTCTGTGTAAGATCACGGTCCAGGAATCACCGACACATGTATAAAAATTGCAACAAAACTGATTGTAAATGCAGACGGTGTTCTTCTGAGGGTTTAACCTTCTTTGATCGGGTAGCTTGTTCATTTTATACATGTACATTGTCAAGCATAAAATATGGCCCATTCCCCTAAATCAACATAGTGTTTCTCCCTCCATAAGGTGGACACCAACTTTTGTTCCACCCAGCCGATATCAGTTCTCTATGTGACTGGCCTGAAAAACAATATAGTAATCCACACAAACCAACCAATGAACGATGCTTATACTCTATGTGAAATGGAGAAGTCGTTAGGATACCAACTCAATGAAAGAGTTTCTTTACGATTGGCACTCATGGAAAGGCTAAACCAATTGCAATATAATTCAGCCTTCTAGAGGAAGGGGTGAAGAGTTATTTGCATGTGTGGTTAAACTGAAGGACGGCTACGACATTTACATATTATACGAGAGATTTTATCAGGAACATGGAGACGAGGGTTAAGTTGTTGCTGCTACTAAACGGCATTAAGAAAACGGTAATATATCATGAGAACATAAGGTTTAGGTTGTAATGTTACCCTTCGGCAGTTCGGCCATAGTGGATAGGAAAAGTACCCTGCCAATCCTCTGGCTATAATAATGCTCGAAAAACAGGTGGTCACGCTTATAAGGGTGTGGCTAAATCTTGTCAGTACCAAAATAAACAACTGCGTTCCATTAAGAGCCACATTTTATGCACGCCAGTACACATAACCTCTTTTGTCGTGTGGCTATTGGCGGTCGCTTAGCAGACCGCCATATTAGCTTAGCTGTATCACGCCCTCTTGCGATTGGCTGCTGTATATGTTTCCGTTTGTCGTTTACGCTTAAATTTTAAGTCGTTAATTTAATGCTTAATTTTCCTTGTAAAAACATCGCTTTTTTCAAAAAAGTGTGTTCATCATTTAGCCTCTTGTAATATATTTATTCAATTTCGCCCCTAACGCACAATTTCAAAGTAGCTTAAGAAACCATAAAAAAAACCATTGGTTGGCGTTGACCTGAAAGCAGGACGATACAAACAGGTTTTGTTGTTAAAAGCAGCAGCTGAGTTCCACGGCAACGATTGGTTTAGCACTCTGATAATTTTAGTTTGACTCCTGGATCGAGGTTTTAAATCTCGTACTTTCTAAAGTTCCCTGTACTCTCGCTCTCTCCATCTGAAGAGTGAAATAGTTTTGTTTCTGCCCCACCTATGGAAAGCCAGTTCGAAGAAGATGTATTATATTTCGACTGTTGGGGAGCCGAACTTGAACTAGTTGCAACCGCACGTATGGTAAAAAGTTCCCGGTAGCCTTCGCCCCAAATGTACTTTCCGGTGGCCTTTGCCCCAAATTTAAAAATATTAACCTTGTAATTTTTGACTGTTTTTTTTAAACATTATATATTTATGTTTGCCTCGGCCGCGTCAGTATTTATAACTTTTTTTAGAGACATGAATGACTTAGCAGGAAGTGGTGCGACTGAAGAATGTAGGCTTACACAGATTATAATTTTACTTCACTCCTTTTATTAATGCTTGACACGATTTAAATAACACTTCACTGATATAGAGAGCTGTGAGATTTGTTTATTAATTACTTGCACTTTTTAACACGTGAACTATTTTTGTCTCACACAAAATACGTATTAAATTTCCCGAGGACGCATCTCGCGTCCGGTTAGGTACACTGTCTACAAGCAACTGACTTCTGAATTTGTAAATTTTGCTCCATTTTAGTTTCTGATTGGCTAATCCTACTCTAATAGAATACCTTCATTTAACTAAAGCCTTTTCTGGTAGTTGATTGGCTATTTTATAAACTGTCACAAAAATTACATTATTGCTTTCAAGAATCCTAAGTAGCATTATTAAGCTTTCAAATTCATTATTGCCTCAAGGTTACCTCATTGTTATCTCATTGTTAGCAACTTTTAACCTATTATTCTCACAGCTCCTACATTATTAAATTATGTAATACGTTCACATAACATTATTACACATGTATAAAATAATATAAACATATATAATGACTGTAATATACATTTTTATATATTGTTACATACACATATTACTTTAAGGCTGGCTGTTATTAATTTATATATTATATAATTAGACTGAAATCATTTAAATGTTAAAAATACTGCCTCAAGAGGTTAATCTAATATTAAATATAATTGTATGAATTAAAATAGTGCACTGTAACCGTGCTGAGGTATGCACTGTATTTAGCTTTCATAATTCTTTCTAAAGTTCACCGCACATACTAGTTTTAATTCTTTCTGACCCACCTTAAAAATATTAGCCGCTATAACCTGTATGCACGCTTTACCGGGTACTATATGCAGAAATAACAAGCCTAAGTGCAAGATATTAAACAAAGTAGGGCAAGGTTTAAGATGAACTTCGCCGTTAAGCCGGGATTACGATGAACGTAACATAACTGACTGGACTTGACGAAACGGAAGTCTAACACGTTGTAGTAAATGGAGTTATTTAGGGTTGATCTGCCTTAACTTAAAGTGACGTAGCTTAAGAGTTTGTAAATGTATAAATAATCCTTCCCGCTACGTTAAGTTTGATGTTATGTAACTAATTTTAACTATTCGGCATGAAGTATTGGCATGGAGTAAAAAAAAAAAAAAAAAAAAAGCTACACCCAATGTTGCTCCTGTTACTTAAGAGCACCCCAATTAAACCTTTAGTTTGTCATTTAATTTTATGTTACGTTAGGTTCATAGTAATCCTAGCCTACTCCGCAACAATGAATGATCATGGTACAAAGAGCGCCAAAGAAAATCTCACTGCGCCTCGCGTTTATGTCACATTCTTTATCGTTGTACGTGGCCTTGCGAAGCCATGGCCATTTCATTGGTTGCTTTAGGCCACGGTGCAAGGGTGCGCCAATCTTTCTGCTAAATAGTTACACCAATAACCATAACAAAGGTTACAAAATGGCGTAGAAACGAAATATATGTTTTAGCTCTTGATCATATTGGCTAAAAGAGAAAGAGGTAGAGTCAGTGCATTCAGTTTGTCATACAGACCTCTTATCGTGATTGGTAGCCCATACCTTATCGGCTAGTGCGGGACGCGCCTTTGAAGGGATTAAAAGCTAAGGGGAAAACTTGTTGGGCGCCCAGATTAGCTAATTGTAGAATGTAAGAGGATTTTCAAGGGGTGCAAATTGAAGCTTGAATGGTATTCATGAAATACATAACAAGGCAGTACTTTATAATAACAAATAAACACAGCTGTATTCTCACAATGATATCAATGCTTGTTTCTGCATAGGAGCAAACATAACTAAATAATAAATAAATAAAGCAGCATGTTTTCCCTCTAATTCAACATATAATTGGTTAATATACCTTGATCTTTGTTAAAATTGGGACATATTAACATTGAAGTGTCAATTCATAAAAATAATGAGTAGAAATGATATTAAAAGCCTTCACTTACATCATGATGGTCAAAGGTTGAACGATCGTTTCGAGGCTAACAAGGCCCCATCATCAGCATTAGAGTCGAAACATCGTTTATCCTTTGACCATCATAATGTAAGTGAAGGCTTTTAATATCATTTCGACTCATTATTTTTATTAATATACCTTTACTAACATATTGCTGATCATAGGAATACAACAGGATTATAGACAAAAATATAATCAAATTTTATTGCCATAATATGTATGTCATATTCGGTAAACCATATACATATTTAGCTCTAGTTTCTAAATACGAGTCAGTTATAAGAAAAGAATAATTTGCACTTAGTAAACGAATATCATCTGAGGATGTTTTACGGGGAGTGCCCACTTTCTGAGGAGTGCGTAGACCGTCTTCCTTACATTCCTGGAATATTTTTATCCAGTAGTTTATTATAAAACACTCTTTCCACTGCCGTGGCAATTGCTGTAACAGTGCGATCAGCCTCCCACATACTCACGATACGTCCGCGAGTAATTTGACTAGTATACGGCATGACTGTTTCTGAGTCAATAAACATGTTTTGGTTTCAATAACACCAGAAAAAGCAAAGGCATCAACCTTCCCTCTTTTGCTCCTTATTGCTGTGTTATCAAGCCACCGCGCTCTGGATAGGTAACATGAAGGATACGCCTAAAAGACTCCAGAAAATGACACAAAATCCGCCGAAAAACTTCTTTAGCGCTCTGTATACCACTCGCTGCTTTCAACCTTGAACCCTTAGGAGTATTATAATTATAATCTAAGCTTATATTAGAGTTATGCTTTGCTTGTAAGTTACAGTTTTTAGTACTGTTTCAAGCCTCGTTAGACCGTATAGTGTTATTAATCCAATAGTGCAAGCTCGTTTATGACTGTGATATATCAAATATAAGAGCGTAATTCATCTAGAATTCGGATAAGGGATTGTAGAATACCCGTTTTGCATATAGGAGAGTCTGTACTTGGTCGATGCGTATTGCTTCGTTGGTTGTGTAGATCTGATATTTTCTTTAAGCTTATTTTGAAATTGGATCCAGGTATTAGGAGTTCCTCTGCTGTAAAGTTCTTGAAGTTGGTAGCAAACTACTATATAGTTTATAAAATCAAGAGGAAAACTGATTCACCTCTGAGAAGAGAGATGCTAGGTTTTTAAAATGGACTTCAATGTAGAGTAGTTTATGTCATTTAAGGATACCCATTTGTGAAGAAAAGAAAAGTAAAAAAAAGTGACCAAAAGTCATTAATGTGGATTTTAGTGTTATTAAACACTGCAAACCTTCAATTTTAGTTATATGTAACTTTTATAGTAGTACGACCGCTTAAAGCATGTAATATATCGGTTTTAATGTCTGCCTGTAAGACTAGATTCCTATAAAGTTGTAGAAAAAGCAATACTTTTGCCTACTTAATGTAGGCATGTCATTCAAGAGAGAATGTTCAAATACCAAATCAGCTGCTGGGGAGCAGAAAAGGACGGAGGGGGCCCTTACATGCACTAAAGGCTTTTTAAACAGTGTAAGTCAGAAGAGTGTTATTTACGTTATAACTTTAACACTCTTTTCTTGGGTTTTCATTTGTTCGCACACTCTCATTTTCTAATTGTTGCACATGACATACTTTTCAGTATAAACAAGTGAAGTTGTGTATACCTCCTTATAAGTAACAGGATAAAAATGGAATTTTTAATGTTTGTTATATGCTTGAGGTATGAGGTATTTACCGGAGGGGAACATCTCGCCACTGCGACCGACTAGATTTATTGTAGTTACTACACCGAGAGGCAGCGATGAAGTGAAGGAGCCACAGGAGGTCGCAGGTCCGCAAGCAGATGATATTACAGAGAACGCGTGGAAGTCCCTATCATTTCCAATTCAAACACCCGCACTCGGCCAGTGGACTACTATACGTAGTAGAGAAAGTAAAAATATGCATGAATGTTGGAGTAAATATTATACATTAAACCCGGGTTGTTGTTTTCAAATTTCAATGAATAAACTAGACGTTGTGAATTTCTGAAATTTCACAGATGGGCATCTTCAAATCGCTTTTTCATGGAGTGTGTAGCGTTCCTGTGACTAAGAACATTAAGTTGTAAATGATTTGTAAAGCAGCCGGCGAAGATCTAGTTTTTAGAGGTTTACAAAGCTTAAAAAAATCGTAGGAGTATTTGACATTTTGAGTGAGCTAGAGTGGAGCATTTACTATTAGCCTCGCCGTGCCCCTGTTTCTGCCCGTTCCTCCAGAACAACTCCCCAGCCGCTGAAAGTCGAAGTTAGATTTTGTAATTAAGACTTGGAACAAAATTTATAAAGAAATTTCAAATCTGGTTGAAATCGGTGTGCAAAATTAAAGGTAGTTTAGATGAGCCTCCTACACATTTCAGCTTTTAAATGAAATGTTCCTAAGAACGTGACATTTTATACTCAAGAAATTTAACACCGTTTTATTATCCTATTTATATTTTTCTCATTCTTATCTTTAAAATTATTCCTGCTAATCCACTTGTAACTCCGGTTCATATTAAAACAAAATATTTCCTATTCTTGCGTTCGATGCATTTCGAATTTGGTTGAAATTTGTACAAAAGTAAGGGTAATTAAGAATGAGCCTTAATCTAAAGGCTTTGAAAAATTTAATAGCTAATAGCAATACGGTAATGAAATACTTACGAAATTGATTGCATGCCCACATGACAGGAGGTAATACATACACCACTTTACTTTCTCGACCACATGCTTAGTAGGTAGACAAGGTATTGCATTCCATCTAAAAATTCGCTACCGACATTTCCCGGAAATACATGTTTTGGGCTCCCTATATAAAAAATCGTTTTAAGAAAAACCTTCGTGCGAGAGAGAGTGTGTGTGTTTAGAAACTCAAAAGGTGGGATAAACACCAAGCTGTATTTAAGCTAAGAGCCCTCCAAAGATGCGACACGAATATTTTCAAGAAAGTCCCCCGATCCCAAACTATCCTTTGCATAGAAGATTTTTCGAAATTGTTCATTTTCTAAAAAATAACTTTATCGATTTTGATTAAAATACCATATATTAAAAATATTTACATGATAAATAAAATGTATTTTTTAAATTGCTTTAAAATCCTCTGAAGTCCTTTTCATAAGGCATTTTGTATAATCTTGTATAACTGTAAACGTTGGGCAATAGACTAAAACGTACTACAAAAAGTTTAGATGTTTTTAAATCACTGAATTTATTTCAAATAACTTTTTTGCAGCATCAACCATTTTTGAGATATCATTTGTTAATGATTGGAATTGTTTAATACTTAGTCATTCCTTTAAAGTCCTGTAGATTGTTTCTGTGAAGAGCAGCGTTTAAGGCCAGCGTTTGGCGTCCAATTCAAAAAATCTATATCTATCTATAACGAAATGTGTAATGTAGCTATTCACGAAAAGGCTTATCTCGATTAAAATGAAGTAGACAGGAAAATGAAATTTCTTAAAAATAATTTGTATACTCACTAATGTTACGAGGGAGGGTAGAGAAAGTAATGTGAATGTAACAAATCAAAATTTTTGTTATTATTTCTCTCTTTGTCTATTGCCATTAGAAGTTCAATAAAAGTATATGGAAACCAGATATTAACCAAATCGCTATTATGTTCATGGATTGCTGTGTGGCGTAATGCTTTGTGCTTTCGCTTGTGACGCGGGGGACCGGGGTTTGATTCCACGGGGATTATTAAACCACTAATCTGTATTATAAAGTCTTAAACGTGTTTTGAATTATCTAAAATTCGAACGAAGGATATGACTACGCGTTTTATTATTTAAATTTAATGCCATTAACTGAGACTACTTCAAACATAGCATATTCATCCGCATGTGACCAGAAATACTAGTTTGCCTGGGCTCACCTTAAGATAATTCCAAATTAAATCAATACAAAGCCTATAATTAAAAGAAAATAAAGCTTTGCGAAATCTTATAGACTTATGAATTTTAGAACGTAAGGTTAAAATCCCAGTCATAAGTGTAGAACTGCAAACTGTACACTTATTTATATCACGAAATGACACCGGTTATGTATGAATTATTTAAATGACGAGAGAAGAAATGAAGGTGTTAAGGAATGTGAACAAACGCTAAGCGAAAACCCATAATCTGTTTAAAATCTAAAGAAATTTAGAATAGTTTAAACGGGGAGTCAACTAAATGTGTATAATGTTTACGCTGGTTTCCTAAAATACCAGAAAGCAAAAGACACGTGTAGAAGTGAAATTACAGTCTTGTAGTTTGATTGAAATCGGTACAGAATGAACATCTTTAAAAAATATCGGAAATTGTTATATTATCATTAAGTATCATGTTGAAACTACTTGTTTTATGTAGTATACACTTAATAAATGATATAGTAATTTTATATAGAGTTGAAATTCTGATTATTATTTGTTTTTCAGGAATTGCATTGCTGCAAAATTTCATTTTCTGAAATCATTCAGAATCTTATACATTATTACAGCATGCATAATTTAATCACAGTCACCTACAACAGCCCTCTATATGAAGAACGTAATGTCCCCAGCCTGGAGCACCATCATCTAGCATCAATCTATGCATGTATCCAATTGGCAGGATCTTAAAGCACCAGAGGTTCTGCAAGGATGATTACTTACTCTGTATACAAGGCATCTCTGATGGACAATCGGACAAAGACTAGAAGAAAAAATAAATAAGCAATTCGAGCTGTAAGTGGGCAAGAAAACATTGGAATAAGAAGCTTGTTGGCTTGAAAGTAAAAGGTGCTAGGAACAGAATGGGAAGAATATATAGAAGACTGTGACCCGAAATATTTGAATCCTTCTGATGAAGACAACTATGCAGTTTATTTTATAGCAATATTGTA
Source organism: Deroplatys truncata (assembly GCA_030765065.1). Classification (NCBI taxonomy): domain Eukaryota; kingdom Metazoa; phylum Arthropoda; class Insecta; order Mantodea; family Mantidae; genus Deroplatys; species Deroplatys truncata. Next base: position 66,651,683 of record CM060976.1, on the reverse strand, counting down.
GTTTCAATTGATGTGCATAGAGATAGTGGGTAGTTATGCTCACCCAACATAAAAAAGGAAAACTAAGTATAATGTTAAATGAGGCACATTTTAGAATATACAAGGGTCGTCCAATAAGTAAGCTTCCATATTTTATAAAAAAGATTACACACAATTGATCATGTTGAATTAATTTTATTTATATTGCTCAATCCTTCTGTTACTTTTCTACATAGTAAACATGTTTTTCCAAGCATTTTTGGGGACGTGACACAAGTTTTTCCAAGCCAGTGCTGTAGCAGGTCGGGTCCTGTGCACGCAACCAGCGAGAGAATTTTACTTATTGGACGCCCCTCGTAGTTTTCATCGTGTTACTTTCTTTGCTGCTTACCTAAGTTAGATGTGTTGAACTCCACGAAAAATGATGTCATTATTTTATGGAAACAAGTTTTGAATCTCATGCATAAAAATGCGTGTGTGTGAATGTGTGTGTGTATATATATATATTAAAAAGTTCCCAGGATTTCTTAATAACAGAAACAAGTTACCTTAAAGCAATTTATATAACATTTTCTTCAAAATAGATACCTGCTGCATGCTCTTGTCGCATGTACAATAATTTCTTCTTCTTCAGTGTTCGAAAATCTTCACCCCTTCAGGTGAGGTTTCAGTTTGTTTGTTTTTTTTTTCATTGCTGCTTCACTATAAGCTTCTTCTAGTATTCTCAATGTCTCTGAGGGAGATTTGTGTAACAAAACACAAAGCTTTACGTTTGAACGCTGCTCTATTCCTGACATTATGAAATGTACGAACATTTAAACCAACATGCACAAGCGGCAAAAACTGGTTGCCACGCAAAGACAACATCGTTATTATTATGAAAATTCAAATTAAGTTTTGTCATGGACGTTACTAACACCTGATAAAAAAATCCTTTATTTTCGTGTACAAGAGAAAATAAAGAATTTCATGAACTATTTGAATCCAGTGTTGTATGTATGTATGTATGTATGTATGTATGTATGTATGTATGTATGTATGTATGTATGTATGTATGTATGTATCTTTGTCATTTTAATTTCAAAATGTGTCATGATGTCATTGTTTTCAGTAAATTTTTGAAGCGAGTATTAGCTCTTAAGGGGAACGACGTAAAGTAATACAGTTATGGCGGAGAAGTTGCCTATCAAGCACGGCCTTTAATTCTAAGATCACTAATACTATGACTTCAATCGTAAACAGAATACCAAGTAACATGCCTTGCAAAAAGTATAATAAAATAAAACAAACAATCAAACATGTTAATCTTTCTCGCATAACCCTACCAACCCCAGTTCTTCCTCTCACATAATGTTTTTATTTACATTCCTAGAAGGGAGCCACAACACACTGTTGACAAATTCTTGTTGTCTTACGCTTGCAATGATAACAAGTACCCCGTTTAAGGCTTTCACGGACCTACGATATCGACCAAACAAAACACAGTGACAAAGAGATTTTGGTAGGACACATACCCTGCAGATCGTCGTCTGTTACTACGACATGAAGTATCTCACGTTCAGATTGATCGCCTTGCTTGCTAGGCATCTTCTCCGATTAACGAGTCATGCACCTTTGAGGAAGTACTTGGGGGATTGATTTCAAGGTTCACCGGCTAGACAAGTGACGGCATATAGCATGTCATGGATCACTTTAAAATGAACATCCAGTATGTATCATATGTAAATCAGGTACCTGAAATTTGAAACTAAACTTTACCGTCCATTACGCAAAATAAAATACATCTATGTTAACAGATTGCTCCATGTATTCTTCCGCTGAATCTTGAGTTTACTGAGGTGACTGTCAAGATGTAAAATGTAGTTAATATATCGTGATGCACTAGTTAAATAAAGACTGAACTACTTTAAAATTGCAAAATTTTTAATCATAATTTTGCAACAAATATTTATATCATTATAAAAAATGTTGAATATACTTCTAGCACAAAATAAATCTGCGGCTGCTAACACAACAGCCAATTATATATGCAGCGTTGGATGTATATACCAATTACAACTAGTTCTAATATTGTTTGAATTTATTAAATGATTAAGTGAGAGCGAAAACTGTGTTAAATTATACGAAATTAATTAGCACATCAGCTTAGAACTTTAAAAAAATCCAAATACCTCAATGGAACGTTTTCGTTATGCTTTACTTCTTCAAAAATAGTTCTAACATTTTAATTAAAACATACGCATGTTTCAGATAATGGATTAATGAATAAAATGTTTATTTTGAAGTTTCTGTAAGTAGCTTCTTGCCGCGTTTTCATACAAGAAAGCTTACTGCAAAATTGCGCAGATCTCGTAAAAACGTAAAATTTCTTTCGAATGATAAGTTTCTCCTTTTGAATTACATTATTTTCGCAATATTATTACTTTTTTGTTATTTAATTCTTTATCACAGGAATTATAATGAGTAACAGAAATGAGAAAATAAAATTGTACATGAATAACTGTAGAAAAACAACGAAAATAAACGATAATGCATGGTGAAAGTGCACATTGGAGTCCTTGAAGAAATTTTCCAATGCTCAATATCTGTATTATTTTCAATTGAAATATATGAAACAGAAATGTCTGCTATTATAAGAGTTGTTTTCGCGGTTATTTGGGTTTAACTTAATAGTTCTCATATTTGACACCTTTACCCTATGTTGTCATGGAGGCGACTTGTGCGAAGCGCTAAGAAGGATTAGGCACTGACGTCAGCATCGAGATGGTTGATACGACTCGAGGTGTACTCCATAGAAATTGAGTTTTCCCTCTGCCAGCTAAATTTAATTGCTATTTAGGCTTGTGCATCTCCTTATAGGTTTAAACTGAGGTAGATGGAGAAGCGGAACTTTTTCTTGTAATATTATTTCATGTAACTTTATTTGCAGGGTTGCGGCGTCACGGCGTTGGAAAAACTTGTTGACATTTGAATATTGTCTCCCCTTACTCGCTCGCAAACTTTTCTCTACGCGGATTTTATAAAGAAATATTTCGGTAGATTTTTTCCTCTTATCCGAACTTCTTTATCACGACGTCTTCTATCTCCCTGCTTTAATGTATCTTGAGGGTATATTCTGGTACTAGGGTATTGACATTATTTTCTATTTGTCATTTTTTCTTTCGTTTTGATAGCAAGATCATTTACCTAGAAACTAATTACAGCGGCCAACTCGCAGTCTTTCCCACTTAATACAATGCAACTGTGAAAAACTAAAAGGCAACAAATTTCTTTTGATTAACATGAAATGTTTGTGATGTATGCAGATCATAAAATATACTAAACATTAAAAAAAAGTAATGAGTTATATAAAACCATTTTTGAGATATTAGATTTTTACTTTCTCTAGCAAGTACCTACATAGTAGATAGAGAAGGTATTGAAATCCATCAAAAAATTCGATGCTGAGATTTAAACGCAAATACATGTTTTGAGGCCCCCTGAATTAAAAAAAAACATTTTTAGAAAATTCTTTATGTGTACGTCTTAACAGCATAACTCAAAAACTAAAAGTCAGATAAATACCAAACTTGGTATTTGGGTTCAGTACCTTCCGAATGGCCGACACGAAGATTTTCAAGAAAATCCACCACTCCAAACTACCCTCTACATGGAACATTTTTTGAACATTTTGTTTTTTTAAAAAATGGCAGTAACAATTTTGATTACAATACCATATATTGAAGATATTTACATGGCAAATAAAATGTATATCCTAAAATTTTTTGGGAAATAGCCTGTGAAGTCCACTTCGTTCAGAAGAAATTTTGTATAATCTTGCATAACTGATAAACGTTAAGCGATGGACGAAAATGCACCACACAAAAAATATAGATCTCTTTAAAACACGCAACTTGTTTTAAATAAGTTTTTTGTGGCATAAGCCATTTCTGAGATATCCGTTATTAAATCCGTTTGGTTCGAATTATTCATTCCTTGGTCATTCTCTTGAAGTCCTGTCAACATTCAGCTGTTTCTCGCGATTGCATGGAAACATTACGGAATTTGAAGGCCAGCAGTTCTTAAACATTTGGCTATCGCGTTCTCTTTGTATCCTAATGAAATGACTAATGTGGTTATTTCTGCAAAGGTTTATTTGGATTATAACGTAGTATACTGAAAAATAAGCTTAGTAAGAATAGTTTATATACCACTAATAAACGATTGAGTGTAGAGAAAGTCATGTGAATGTATTACATCAGATGTTTTGAAAATCGCTTTTGATGTGCTGAGAAAAAATATTCCTTCTAACAAATGCTTATTCATGATTTGCCGGGAAAAATGAGATCACTTGAGGGCTTAAATGTCGTACCCGCGTGTTGCCGTGGTAGCTCAACTGGCAAAAGCAGCGGCACGGTAAGCCGAGGATCCGTGGTTCAAATCCGGTAATGGCATTGAACGTTTAAGTTTGATTCTACCTTTCCAAAAGAAAAAATTCTCACACCAACCGAAAATTGAATCCGGGTTGTCTGATTTCAGAAGTCAGCATCCTGAACGCACAACCGCAAACAGTAGAATCTGGAAAGAGTAGAATTTTGATATTTTAATATAAGAAAAAATTGGATGCTACGCAAGAGAAGCAAGCTAATATTCACAAGCTAAATCTGCTAGCAAAAGATCTCTAGTACGTTGACCACCTAGCCACTCTACAACTCAGACACAGGAATTTAATGCTGTTACTTCAAGAGAGAATCATGAAAAACCCAATGTTATCAAAACAAAACAGATTCTGAAAAGAATGAAACGAATTTTAGAAAAGCTTAGCGGAAAGTACGTTATATTTATAATTGAGTCATGAATTTGTTACGAACAAATAATACTCTTACTACAACGAGTATCTCACAAAAAGCTATAGGTATGTACTTTGAACCTCCACATAGTAAGAGAGAAAACTCTGGATAAACCTCGCGAAAAATTAAGTCACAGCTGCCTTCACGAAAATGTTTACTGGTATAATTTGATTACGAGTATCTTGGACCCTCTAAATTTAATATACTACATTTTAATATCAGAAATAATGTTTTTAGAATACACAAGTATGAAAAAAATTAAAATACGTATTTTTGTTTAAAAAAATACAAAAATTGCATATATATATATTTAAATTTCTTAAAGAAACTGGCTCTAAAATTATATGTTTTGTGTTCGAGATACCTTACCACGTTATCGATATGATAAATTAATATATTTAGCATGGAAAATATTTTGTCCTGTATATATAATAAACTGTAGAACCTTCCAAGAATAGTGGGACAGTGGGAATGCGTTTTTAGATGAAAATGACAAAATTTTCAATTTTTTGATTATCGCCTATAAATATTCTGTAGACACCTGTGAATCATTTTGACTAAACATTTTTCACAATCTGCCATTTTTAAAAGCCCAGTGGCATATTTAGATTACCCGTACGCTCCCTTTTAACCCCACCGGACGCTTTCTGGATGTTCTTTCCTCAGTTTTATATTTTTGTGCACGAAATTTATTCCTTAATTTCAGTTTTGATCTGATTTGTAAGAAAATTTTCATACATAATCTCAAATGTGCTGTCTAAGGTTCAAGCATGTATTTTATGATTGTTTTATTCGTTGGCTCAGAAAAATTCTTATTGCTGAAAAAGAAGGAAAATAGTAACACCAACAAATGTTTGTTTTATAAAACCAAACATTTATTTCTCTATAACCAATAATATCAACTTCAAACAAATACTTTAATTTTTTTCACCGTACTAAAGTATGAGGAAATGTTGCTATCAGACATCTCTAACAAATTTGAATGCCCAAGGCAGTTTTAGAACATTTGCATTCTTTTCGCTATTTGAACTAAAGCTTTGAGCTTTGGCACAATCATTTCTTTATTTACTCATTTTAAATGTGTCAATTTTAAAGTAAACAAATTTAAAATTAAAAAGGTTAGAAAATTCAGTTCCAATGTCCGTTAAAATACCTGTAACTGAAAGCAATGTTTAGAGGTGGGCAAAACACAACAAGATTCTCTTTGTCCACTGTTGCTTGAATGACTCGCAGTATGGCTTCAAATCGTGATTCTCCATTCCGCAACGAATATTCTAAGCGGCAAGACGATGCTCCTCTCCTTTTCTCTCCCACTCCCATCCTACATTCAGCCGTGCACACGCGAATTCGCAATGTACACCTCGCCGTTTACAACTAAATACTTATTATATTTACTGCTCACTTAAGCCACTAAAGGACTTCAAGTTTATCATTATTTTCATCAACGTAGAAACTGTCTTGTATTTATCTTCGTGATTCTAATGATTATGAGTATGTTCCAAAAAACGGCATCGTGGGTAATTCCTTCCCCCATATGTATAGCAAGAATTCAATACAGTAATTAGATTTCTAGTGGGCCTTGCCCTGGAATGGAAGTCGGAAGCAGGGACGGTTCCAAGGTGTCGCATTATATGTCTACATACTTGAAACTATTCTAGTGTAAAGATTTGGAACTGATTAGACAAATACTCCAAGAATTGCACTACCTGGAGGACTTATTTTGGAACTACATAACTGAACTTATGGTGTTTTCTGAAACGGTTCCATCCAATCGGTTTTGTTTCTTTTCCCACCTACATCCAATGTTTATGTAAAAGTCTACCAAGCAAATTCATTCCATGGTAACGTTAGGGGCTCGCATTCAAAAGATCCCGGGTTCAATTCCTGTTGGGCCGGCCAGCCATCCTAACATTGTTTTTTTTGCGGTTTTACCGTATTGATATACGAATGCTGGGGTGAATTATATAACCATGAATATTTCTGATTTTTGAGATTTCGCAGGAAAGACATGTTTTCAGGCCCCCTGATAAAAAAGCATTTTTATAAAAAGCTTAGTGTGTGTGTGTGTGTGTGTGTGTGTGTGTGTGAACGCATAACTCAAAAAAGAAATGTCGGATAAATATCACACTGAGTATTTAGATTCAGTACTTTCCAAAGATGCGACACGAAGATTTTTAAGAAAATTTCCCAAACGCAGACTACTCTTTACATGGAAGATTTTTCGAAATTTTTTATTTTCTAAAAAATGGCTAACGGTTTTAATTAAAATACCGTATATTAAAAATATGTACATTACAAATAAAATTTCTGTGTTGAATTTTCTGGGAATGTCCACTTAATTTGGAAGAAATTTTATATAACGTTGTATAACTCGAGAACGTCAAGCAATGGACGAAAATACTATACAAAGAATGTAGATCTTTTTAAGACACATAATTTATTTCAAATAGGTTTCATTCTGGCATAAGCCATTTCTGAGATTTTTTAATTAAAGCTATGAATTGTGCATTTCTTAGTCATTCTCTTAACTCCTGTCAAAGTTCAGTTGTCCTCGCGATTGCATGGAAACAGTATGGAATTTTAAGTCCAGCGTATAGCGTCCTGTTTTTAAACATCTGACTATCGCTGCTCCCTTTATATCTATAACGAAATGTGCAATGTAGCTATTTCTGCAAAGGATTATTTGGATTAAAATACATAAAACAGAAAAATAAGCTTTACTAAAACAGTTTGTATACCCAGTAATAAAGGATAGAGGGCAGAGAAAGTCATGTGAATATATCACTTCAGATTTTTATTGTTTAATTTGTATAGCTCCCTTTAACTTCTTTGGTCATATCGGGGGCTTTGCCTTGAGAAACCATTAATGGCTCTATTGTTGGCTGAACTACAGTGTTTTTTGAGGATACCCATCTGTGAAATTTAAAAAATGCACAATTTCAGATGTCAAAAATTAAATTAAATTGAGTTTTATTTATGAACGCTCTTTAATTGCTGTGGTCCTTAGCGTCCCATTCTATATTGGGCGTGAAAGAAAGACTGGTAATTTTGCTCACGGCCTCTTCATCAGGCTTGAGGTTCTTTTACGAGCCGTAAATCTACGACACGGGACCTACCGGCATTACCTCCCCTCCGAAGTAAGCCATGTTAAGGATTTTTACGTCTGAAAAAATCCATCGCCCTCCGCCAGGTTTGAACCCGCGACCTCGGGAAGTAGGGGCTAGCATGGTAACCACTACACCACAAAGGACGACTTTTCAGATGTCGATTCTTGAAATCGATGTCGTTTGAAATCTTAATACAGGAATGACGGTATAGTATAATTTAATATGTAGATGAAATGTAATGCATATTTCTAAATTAGTTCCAGAGATATTATGTTTTTATTATTTATTTACTGTTTTGAAGCATTGCTCCACACAATGCAATTATTTTTAATTAATATTGTATATTTAAACTCTTTAATAGTATACAAAGAAGTTGTAGAGATGAATTTTTAATTATGAATTAATTTAGGAGATAATAAATATTACATATGACAACCCAAGTGCTTGCTTAAAAATTTATACAATATGAAGATTATTGTTTAATAACTTGGAACTAACCACTTAAAATTAATCTCGTAACTTTTTATCCTATTATTTATAAGAAAGTACACAAAATTTCATTGATTTATACCGAAAACTACGTGGGGTTGCTCATTTTCAAATGAGCATGTGCCGAGAATTGAAAACCCGACAATAAGAGAGTTTAAGAATGATGACGCTAAAATAACGCTTTTCTGATGTAAAGTTATTTAAAAAGCGTTTAGTGCATATACAGGCTCGCCGCTTTGTTTGCTCTTCCGCAACTAATTTATTATTATTATATCTTTATTTGGGCCTCTTTGAATGGTTTGTTCACCTTTATATGAGTAAAACTTATCGTGCTTTACAATTTTGTAGCAATATTTTGTAACATGTTTTAAAGTCGTACAGCTATAAAACCTACATAGAACTTAAGTATAATATTTGTAGTATTTAATAACAGTAAAATCCATATTTATGGAGTTTGTCAACTTTTTATCTTTTATCACAGGGTATCCTTTGTAGGTTTTATCAGTTTCTATTTAACACAATCACATTCACTCCCTAGTTCGTACTTCCAGAATTTTTAGAGAGAGGGAATGATTGGGATTAAAGGAAAATTCTCTGCCCCATCCGGGAATCGAATGCGAGACCTCTGGATTAAGAAACCAGAGCGCTGACCACTGGACAGCAGAGGCAGTCTTTTAATCCTTTATCACACAGCGACACAATCAAACAAGGGGAAGAAAAACAAGTGCTAAAAATCTTTCTGAAGCCCTTAACACGCTGTAAAATTAAGAAACCTGGATCTAGGCTTCTCTTTGCAAGATTTCGTGCCTATACGCCAGCCAAACTTAACACGTCTTCCGCCTCGGTATTTCATATGTTAGTGGGTGGGTTGATTTATTTTTCGTAATCCATCTTTATTTAATACTATAGGACATCGTAATACTGTTTACCATTGTTTTGGTATTTATTTATATTTAAGTTGGTATATTCGAATATGTTTGTGTTACTTATTTTCATGCCATGGTATTTTCTTGTAGCGCCATCTTTTCTTTTCCTTCTGTTTTTTGTCGTTTTTAATCTAACTTATTATTCTGTGCATTATAAAAGCACATACAATCTTTGGACCCGTTGGCTTGATAGGGATCAGTGCATGTATACTTTTGTTTAAATAAATACACCCAGTCAAGGAAAAAAGAAGGAAAGACAGTAAAAACAGAAATGTTTTCTGATATTTTAATTCAGTTTATGGCATTATGGTGCACCAGTATCACTAAAATACACAGGGACTAGAGGAAAAACAAATATTTCATATGTTACATCACATGACTTTCTCTACACAGTATCGTTTATTTTATATATGTAGCTACTACAAACTATTCCTAAGAAAGCTTATTTTTGTATCGACCTCATGTTAATCGAAGAAAACCTTTGCAGAAGCAGTTAAATTATACATTAAATTTTAGGTACAAGGGAGATGCAGAAAATAGAACTTAGTCAGATATCGCTATATGCTTGCATTAAATTCCATACTCTTTGTAGGTCATCACGAGAAGCAACTGAATAGCGACAGCACTTTTAACAAGACGAAGCACAGAGAAATTTAAACCAATAGTAATGCATATCTTGGTTATGGCTCATGCCACAGAAAAAGTTATATCGCATAAATTGTGCATTATTGAAAGATCTAAATTTTTTATGCAGTATGGCTTTTATCTGTATCTTATAGTTAACCCGTTATAGGAAATTATTTAAAATTCCTTCCGAATAAATAGGACACCACAAGTTCACAGGTACACACATACACGGAGCTTTTTCTGAAAAAATCCCTTTTTGGATTCAGAGGGCTTCAGAGCATGTAATTCCGGTGAAATCTCGAGACATAATTTTAAGTGGAATGTAATACTTTCTCTTACCTACTAAAGGTAGATGGCGGAAAAAATAAGAAATTTTTGACTAAATAATTTAAACACCACCAGTTTTAGAACCCAAAGCCTCTACTATAGTATTATCTACGTACACCCCCAGTAAAGGAAAATGTGAGAAGCTATAAAAGTTTCCTTCCACAAGAAGAACCAATAAAGAGGTTCTATTTCCAGATTATATGACTTACACCAAAAGAAAACTGTATTTTACAAAAGACGTAGTCTACTAAAAAAGATAATTAAATAAACAAAACAAATGTTTCAGTTAGTTTTAATGAAATTGATAAACAAAAAGTATGTACAGAGGTAAATAAATTGTTTTATGCCGAAACGTTTTCTGGTATTTTAATTTGTTTTTGTACAGCGCATACTTTTTATCTTTTTCCTCTTCACTATAGGGAGCCATAACTCGCAACGTTAGATTCCCGCGTACCAGTCGTAAGAAGATGGTATGGTTACTGTGTTCAGCACAGAGTTTAATTTAGCGCAGAAATTGTATTGTTTGTTGTTTTTATTTTTATTTTTGAATCTGTTGTTCAGAAACCTAATACACAACAACGAGTTTTCATTTGTTGGTCCTCACTCCCTTCTGATCCCAAGTGTTGACATTACGCATTGCCAACAAAACCAGTGTCGCCCTCCTCCAAGCGCACTCATATCGTGTTCGACTAGTGCAGCTGCGCAACGTAAACAGCAGGTACTACATTTACAGGCCTCAGCCTCGCTAGTAAATGCAACTCGGAACTGTGGATGTTTTCTTTACCCGCTCATTTGTTCCGCAACTATTGTTGCTCTTCCCATCGAAAGCATTCATATCATGGCCGACTAGTGCAGTATGTCACCGCCACTAGGTGTGCCTGATGTTCAATGCTGCACTTGTGTTGTGAAGCCTACTGGTAATACTCGGCGGTCGTCACGGTTCAGTTCAAAGATTACAGTACACGCTTGCAATAGTTTCTCATTATGCACCACTAGTTGTAGCAGCACGTACACACATGCCGTGTGAGTTACATTTCATTTTGCCCGGCAAATGTAAAGTGTTTCATAAAGTACCCTCTGTTATTACTCACTACCTGCGACCTCATTCTCCTTGCATTAAAATGCTCAATTTGGTACTGTCTTTCTACTCTACAACTTTCTGCCCATTGGTTTACTCATTCTGTATGTGTATACAGCCAATATACAGTTAATACAGGCTAAATTAAAATTATTTTTAATGTATAATAAAGTGTTTTCTTGCAAATGAGAATAATCATTGCGTTTGAAGCAATAAGTTTGTATGTTCGCAAAGAACTAAGTTAATGGGCATTTTTTCTTCTCAATCTCGCGATACATATATTTTCTTTTAAAGTGATTCAAAGGAACAACAAATTTGACATGAAAAGGTCCTAGTTGGTGCAGTTCTCTTTCCCTGATGTGCCCTTTTACGCCCTTCTCTTCTATTTTGTAAAGGTAAAAACAAGTGGGGAAGAGGGGGAAAAATTGTGGAAGGTATAGACCGGATATGAGCTTCCGTTCTGAACAATTTGTAATAAAATTGAATGAGCAGAGGCAAACGGTGTGACGTGGCTAGAGGAGATGACTCCAGCATAGCTCCCAGCCATAGCCTGCCTGCCAATTGTGGTTTCATTAAAGTGTGACACGAAACCTGTGTTTTACTGCGCTTCCAGCACACCTCCAGTCTTGCTAAATATATATTGCACAATATGTAGAAAAAACAAATATAGAACCTGTTCTTAGAGAAAATAATTTATTATTTATTGTAACAAAACTTTTGGTATCCAGTTAATTAAAACTGAATCGGCACCTGAACTACAGGGTAGACCGAAAGGCTAGTTTTCTCAGAACCTATACCTGTCGGTAAGATAACGCACATAGGTAACAAAAAATTTTAAAAAATGTGTAGTTTTCATGCGTTGGGGAGAGAGAAAAAAATAAAGAAATGCACCTGCTCCTCTAAACATCGCTAAAGGATCATAACCAAAGTAGAAAAATATTGTACTACTCAACTAGAAGTATATCTATGTGTTTTAGAATAAATGTAGACGATTTAAAACCTGTAACTTTTTGGCGAATTTTCACGAATTTCTCGTTTCCCTACAGAAGTCTTTATGTGCGCCAGGAACACAAACATTTATAATTTTAAAAATGAATTAAAAAAATTACATGTTGACGATATAAGGATAATTAAAGCACTTGATTTTATTTTTCTGCCATTAAAATTAATTGAAAAATCATATATGAATATCTCGATTTGATAAAGATTGTGCTCAACAATTACCTGAATTTCACAGTGAAAATAATATAATGCACTTTTATGTTGTATTGCATCCTGCATGCGATGTCGACATTTGTATCAGGTTAGTAATGAAACTAAATACTGCGTGCTCTGTTAACATTTAAAACTAAAAGTAACCAGTTTAATAGATTTCGAGATATTTGTTCAGCCTTATAACTACCATCAATTTCTAACAGTGCAAGATTCTTTTCGCACTATAACTTGATAGTTACTGACGAGATGTCCAACGATCTGAAAACATTGTAACGTGTTGTAAGGTGAAATTTCGTATAATGGAATAAGCAGTTGTGCTAAATAATATTTAATTTAATATTTCCTACCAAACATTAATATACTTTCAAAAATAACTATCTCTCTTAAACCTCACATAAACTATTGGTGGTATTAATAATCCAATTTTACTAATAATACAATATTTGTATTGGTAAGATAAGTTAACCTGTTTTCCCCCAAATGAATTTCAAAGTTATTGTACGAACCACTCATGATTTGTTTTGCTATATTATCCCGAAAATGCAAAAAATTAAAATTGAATCACCAATTCTTGAGAAATTGCCACACCCTATCATCATAATGTACTTACTGCAAGATTTTTATGTATGAATTAACAAACTTGCGAGTAATTAAGTAGATTATTTAGTTTCTACTTCATTTTCCCATTCATACTCTGTATCAGTTAGAAGGAGGATATAAATCAACCAACTTTTTTCGAATTTTACTACTAGAGTATTTCTAAAATTAGGTTTAAATTGTGGCAGTAATTTTTATCACAATAATGTAAATGCCAGAGTAATTGTAGTGTAAATAAGCATTATTGTATGACATTGATTTGAGATGTTTGTTAATTATAAGCATTGTTAGGAAATAAGTTTACACGGCCTCACTGAAACTGACAATAAGAGCGAGTAACAATGAGCGAGGGGGTGAGTTGTTTATAAATTAGAAGAGACAAACAAATGACGTCAGATTGGCGCGCTTTTCTGTAGAAATGGAGGGAATATCTTCCTTAGAGCATATGTTTTCGTAATTTTTGATTGGATATAAAAATAGACGCTAATGTTGGCGCGTGTTATTAACCAATAGCAGCTAGGTTATAACCTTAGGCATATCGAGGTGTGGGAGTATAAAAAGCTAAAGCCAGAAGCAAGTATTGCCCAGTTCAACAATATCATCCACGCGTTACACGTCGCTCAGTCCAACAGAAGCATTCGCGTGTAATACGTCGATCAGTTCAACATAAGTATTAGTGAGTTACACGTCGCGTAGTTAAACGGAAGCATACATAAAGTACACGTTACGCAATTCTACAGAATCTCTCGCGTCTTAAAGTGTGTTATAAATGTGAAACACGCGAATTAATAAAGTGCGGCAAATAAGTGATTATAGTAACATTAGAAAACATAACAGTTTCAGTCTGGCGTGTATCACGAGTCAATATGTGAACTTAATTACTTGTGACGGTAATAAAAGTGTAAAAACAAATTCTTTTATCAGTGTTATCTTTGAGTAACAAATCCTTTCCGTTTACACACCTTGTTTAAGAGATTTGCTAGACCGAGAAATAATAGCTAGCCGGAGGACAATGAACTCTACATTCAAAGTAGTAATACAATAACAGGCGCCCAGCAAAAGATAACACGAAGTGACCGCGACAAATTGTATTCCATACGTGGTGCATATAAACATGAAGCACCTTCCAACTACCAACTACCCAACAAACATCATACTTCAAAATAACTATTCATTTCATTTAAATAAATAAGATATCAATTTAGATATTGAAGGAGAAGCTTAAACCAGGCTTAAGTATAGTTTTACTTAACCCCCTTACCTCTAGCCACTCTTCGTTTGAAATTTCAAATGACAACGCCATATTTTGATACCTATTTTGAAAGAACATTCATTTTGTCATAAACCTCATTCATCTCTCCTAATATTTTATCTTCTATTGTTTTGACATCGCTGGAATTTGAGGAAAAGAATGAATAAGCATGTAAATTGAAAGCATTTTATATTGGAAAATTTCTTGTATTTAATTAACACATTCTCAAATGAAAAACTTCAAAGAGGGAGTGGATTATGGTGCGAAATTGCAATTAACCGTGTTTCTAACCTTCTACCTCAGTATCTAAATTGTTATTTTTTGTTTACTTTGAGTTAAAATTGAGTAAATAGTTATTTAAAATGGAACACATTTAAATAAAAACTCCACATATAATTTATACCATGCAAGAAGTAAGAGAGATAATGCAGGAATTAAAGCGTATTTACTAAAGTACGTTAGACATGAAGTACGTACGTCAGTGTATTTAGTTTATGAGGATTAAAAGTATGACTGTAACTATGTCCATTGTTTAATACCTCATAACGGTTTGATTTCATTATAATATCAAAGAGCATAGCATATTATTTGCTCCATTATGAAAATAAAACGCGGCGGCGTAAACCACTCGCCTCTCACCAAGGAGACCCGAGTTCGATCTCAGGGACCCGCATGTGAGATTTATGATGGACAAAGGAGCGTCTGAGCGAGTTTTCTCTGGGTTCTCCGGTTTCCATCGCTATTCATTCCACGATAATTTCATATTATCTATTTCTTCACTCTCATACCAGGCATCGGGCTGATCACTCATCCTGGATATTCTGTCTGATCCAAAGTGTTTGCTTCTCGACAAGCCACTGACCCCAGGCACCCACTTGTAAGTCCTGGATGTATAAATCCACATACGAGGAGGGTAAATAGAAAAAGAATGAAAATAGATTCATTGTATAACTCAGCTTAGTAATGCATCAGCAACAATTTAAATAGTATATTAACTTCTTGTTCTAGGCTAGTTTTTTTAAAAAGTGGTACAGATTTCTCTTTCTAAACGATTGGAGGAGTCTAACACTGAGAGCGGATAGATTCAGGTATTCGCCGCGCTGCTATATGGACCACTTTTCTGCACGCAAATGTATACCTTTAGAAACTATTCAACGATTCTGATTTATGTTCGAGAATTTTAAGCTCACTTATGATATTGATTCATACTTAAAGGCCACTTTTCTCAAATATGGTTGGGAGAGGCATTCAATGAATGCTACCCCGATTGTCAGATTTGAATGCAATGCATGTTTCTTTGGAGAAGTATATGATCCTTAATTTATGTAGCTCTCTTACATGTTGACATTCTGAGAGTGTATCCAAAAAGCGATTTGAAGAAACAGGAAACACGGTAAAAGTTTTCAACAAAACACGCCGTAGTATGAAACACAGGCATCGAAACGGAGAAGGCTGCTCCGAGCAATTTTTTATAAAACTTTAAGTATCATTTATATAAGCATTAAAGTAAAGGAGAAACGTATGTTATTAAAAGAATTAGCTGTACCATAAGCTGTAAAGTAATATTACTCCAATAAATGAACTTGTGCCCAAGTTTTAATGTTTTGCTGTTTGAGTACAACCCTAAAATAACTATTCCACATGATATACGCGCTGGGTTCTGCGATATACATAGAGACAGTTCATTACCTCGCTGTATTAGTTATTTATGCAAATAGAGGTGTATGAGCATCATTAATGCTCGAATGTGTTTTGCAAGAATGAGGCATAAGTCGAGTTCTGTAATTACATGAGCGCGGTAATTATGCTGATCCCATTATTGCAAACACTATTTTATCTGCTACCACTTAATAATGAAGCTTATCCGCGTTCATGATACGATCGTTGATTTATAAATAACAGCATCACCATTTAATGTACATTATCATACTTCGTATAAATTCTTTGTGTAAACATACTCTATGTAAACCAAAGCCTAGTTAGTATTATTCCATTGATCATGGTAAAGTTGGTCTAAAATCAAAAGAACTGATGCAACAATATTCATTTAACTGCGATAACAATAGAATGGTGTAGATTATCGGAATCAAGGAAAGTAGGCTAATTCGTTCTGGATAATCAATGATTCTGAAAGAGCATCCCTTCTTTGAATATTCTTGGTCAGAAAGATAATGTAATAATTCAGAACTGTTAGCGAAATTCATCTTAGCAACCTTCTCATATTCAATTATTCAATGTTATATTAATGTATGTAATTAATGATACGCATAATGATGAAAATCTGCTTATAATCGTCTGGTATTCATTATTTTATTGCAATGAATGTCTTATTCATGTAATAATAATAATAATAATAATAATAATAATAATAATAATAATAATACCCATGGGGTGCGGATTTTATGTCCCGGGTATAGGATTGGTGCCCACTCAGCATTGTGAGGAAAGTGAGGAACTGAGATAGACAGCGGTCCTGGCCTCGTGAGCCAACCTTCCGACTATGGGATGTGGATGCTGGCCGCATTACCTCCCCGTATCGTTGGATGACGCCCACCTCGGCCGTACGCACGTGAGCGTGAGGCCTTTAGTCGGGTTGGCAAGCCCGGCCCTTCGCGGGCTGTAGTGCCACAGGATTTATTTGATGATATTATTATTATTATTATTAATAATAATAAGAAGAAGAAGAAGAATTTTCAAGGGCCTTTTGAATGTTAAACATGACATGTAAGTGTATTAATTCATTACCGATATGAGTACAGTAATAAATTACATATCTCACTTATTGTGGTAATTAAATTAAATTGAGCTTTAATTATGGACGCTCTTTAACTACTATGGTCCTTAGCCTCCCATTCTATGTTGGGCGTGAAAGACCGAAAATTTTCCTCAGAGGCCTCTTATCACGCTTGAGGTTCTTTTACGTGCCGTAAATCTACGACACGGTACTACCGGCTTTACTTCCCTTCCGAAGGAAACTATGCTAAGTATTTTTACGCCCGGCTAAGTAACCATTATTAAATGATTGCGTATATAATACATTGTGATATTAGTGTAGTAAGCGAGGATTAGGAGAACGAGATGCTTTTGTATCGTAATTCACTTACTACACTAACATTCCATACTATTTTTACACAATAATTATTTACGTAAATTGGATTATAACAATTGCCATTTTAATTAGAATATTGTAAGTGTTAAAGCACAGAATAAAAACTTGAATTGTTGTTCTCCAATCCGACTGGTTAAAGGTTAATCGCAAATGCTTGTCGATATGGCAACGTGTTTGTAAGTATTGTTATCGTGTCGTCATATTTTAAGTCTGTGAAAGTTATAATCTAAGCAATTGATTTGGAATTTACGAGTTCATTATTATGAAAAATGTTATAGGTAACTTGCCTAATGATGTAGAAATCGAAGAGACTTGAGTGACTGGATGTGCCGAGTTATTAATGAACACATCTAAACAGAGGTATGAATTAGAATATACTAGATTCCGTAAGTGACTGGAAGAAAGGGGCGTAAATATTAAGGAGAAGAATGTCTTGGCGTATTTCTGTTGCATGATGAACGTGAGTAGAAATGGAGGAGTTGTGTTTTAATAATTGTACAAATTGTAATGTTACGATCAATATTTGAAAATAAATGTTTGTATTGTGACGATTTTACTTATGATACTAATTTTTTCAGTAGTTGGATTTCTTTTATTTTCCCAGCAGCGATATTAAGTGTAGGAATGTCAACTTACGATCCATGGCAATAGTACTCCTAAGTACTTAAAATTAGTTACGTCATACAAAAATATATATGTTTGTAGTAGCGACTTTCTTTTTCTATCATATCCAGTTTTAATTTACAGATAGTAGTATTATATTTATTAATCACTGACCTGCAAAGAATTGCGCTTTTCAGATAAAAAATAAAATTAAAATGTAAATATATACTTAAGACATGGAAACTTCACAGAGCACCTAGTTTTCTAGACTGCATCAAATTTATTCGGAACGTTGCGCCAATTAATTTAATTTTATGACCCTACACTAGTCAGAGCAGAAAGAGCGTCTTCGAGAGTATAGCAAATGAGTGATTTAGTGACTGCATCAAAAGCAGTGTGTATAGTGAAGGTCTTTGAGGTTACGGCAAATGTTAAAATGTAGCGGTTGCCTCAATAACTATTACGAATCAATCTGAAAATAAAATGCTTACAGCGAGATTGCATGGTTGCATTCTGTTCAGTGAAGTTGTTATCAGCAGTATGGATCTCATCAGTGAGCATCGTGTTTTCATGGCAAAACGTTATTTTCGACCTGGGGGGAGATTACACGTGCTTGTTATTACAATGTTGGCCGCTGTCTGACCAATTTTCTCCTACCTTCCCACGATATTGGCGAATTTCCACAAAAAGGAACCTTAAAAGAAAGATTAATAGGTCAGTTGAAACTCTGGAAACTCCTGAGAAAACCTTGATGTGGTTTACAGAAGGCTAAAAGCATGGCTCAGGAACGGGATTCGGAGTGTATGGCATAAGACCAAAGTGCAAAAAGTTTTTTCCCCCTTGGCTGAACATGCTACTGTTTTTGAAAAAGAAATTTGTACTATTATTCAATGCATACATGAAAACATTAGGAAATCTTACACTGGTAAACATCCTCACATTTTCAGATAGCCAGGCTGCACTTAAGGCTCCAAGTAGTCATAAGGTAACATCAGGACTGGTTTTAAACTGCCTAAATATGCTCACAAACTTGGCAGAACAGAATAAAGTTCAACTCATCTGGGTGCCGGGTCACAGTGGCACAGGGAAATGAAAAGAAGCTGATGAATTTGGAAGACAAGGAACACCATCACAATTTTTTGGGCCAGAGCTGTCTCGAGAAACATCAAAATGTTTAGTAAGAGAGGCTATTACGAACTGGTCCAAAGTAGAACATCATAAAACCTGCTTAAAACTCCAGGGACCAAACGTGGAAAACCATGTAAGAAAAGAGCTGAAAACTTACTTAAACGTAGCAGACTTCAGCTGAGAACAATTATTTCATTTCTCACAGGACATGCTCCTGTGAGAAAGCATCTTAACATGATGGAAATGTTTTAGGGTAACTTAGATTGCAGATTGAAGAACGCAGAAGGATGAAGAAACTCAAACAAGAAAGAAACAGAAACAACCCAGCACATTATAGACTGTATTTCTTGATAAAGGGTGCAGCCATAACAAATTGGCTTTAAAACGATACAACTAGCACAATAAACCCAAGGTTGAAGTGCGTCCGGAACAATCACTGAAATCTGTATCGACAAGAGAAGGCCAGTTGGAATTGTAGTCATTTTAATTGTGGTACCAAATCCATGCGACTTTATTACATCTTCTTGCAATAAGTGGCAGCGGAATACCACTGATGGGGTTACACAGTTCCAAAATAAAACTGCGTTCCAATAGACAACCATAGGATGAATCGCAGGTGGAACTACGCATTTCCAATTAAACGCTTCTTTTCAATAGACAACCATAGGTGGATCATATAGTTCGAAAATAGCCCATTGTTCCAGTAGATAACCATAGGTGGAATTACAGGGGACGCAGCCTAACTCAGGTTTCCAAAAAACAACGATGGGTGATGCCACATGTCCGGGCGGTCAACGTTCTAACTGTAGTCACTAGATATATAACCAGAGAAATCAACAAACAATGTACACTGCCGTTTGTGAAAATTGCAACACCAGGAAAGAATCTCCAAACTTGGTGGAAGTGTAGAAGAGTGTGCAAGCAATAAGTGATTAGGTTTGCAGAGAGATGGGGTACACGTAGGCCGAGCAGAGGCCTCTCGTGTCGGTCCGAAAAGGTCAGTGTTGCACCCAGTGTAGTCAGTGAAGAGCTGTCAAACAAGGTGGAAACAATAAAGTGAGTGCCAGTATGCCTCGTCGACGTCAAATGGAGCCATATCGGCATGTGTGCGAGTTCGAACGGAGCAGAATGATGGGTCTCCGGGAAGCAGGTTTTCATACCGTGACATTGAGCTGGTACAGAGCATGCTGCTACGACAGTGATGCGTGTGTGGAAGCAGTGGCTAGATGAAGGTCGTACGCAGCGAAGAGCGGGTACTGAACCACAGAACCTAACCAAGCACGGGATGACCGTCATCTTGTCGCATGGCTATAACAGACAGTACAGCTTCATCCAGTGTTGGCTCGAAGCTGAAGCTCTGCAACATGTGTGAACTTGTCTGAATCAACGGTTCGTCGCCGTCTGCTGCAGATTGAACTGGTTGCATGCATGCCATTACGTCGGCCGCCATTGTCCAGAAACCACAAGGTCATCCGACTGCAATAGGCACGTGAATACCGTCACTGGGGTGCTGAGTGGCAAAATGTAGCCTTTTTGGACAAGTCCCACTTCAACGTGTCCTACAGTGATGGCCGCATACGTGCCCGGCGGTACCCTGATGAACGCAACCTGGAGGGCTGTATGTTTAGCGGCATAGCGGACAAACACAGGTATGATGGTTTGGGGCGCCATTGGTTACAACAACCGATCTCGCCTCCTACGAATTGAGGGCATTTTGAACACGGTACCTAACGGTGGTTGTAGAGCCTGAGGTACTCCCCCTGCTTCAGGCATCTCCACAGGCCACACTTCTACAGGACAATGCCCGGTCACTTTCTGCGAGGAATGTACAAGCCTTCTTCGAAGAGGGACGGATACCATTGCTTCCCTGGCCTGCACGTTCGCCTGACATGTCGCCCATCGAGCATTTCTGGGATATGGTTGGTCGGCACCTGGTGCGTCACGGTCCTACAGTAACCACTGTCACGGATTTGTGGACTCGAATATAAACTGCGTGGAGGGAAATCCCTCAGGAACTTATTTAGAACCTTTTTGATTCAATGCCACGGCGTATAGCAGCTACAATTGCAGCGAATGGAGGCCGCAATATTAGGGCTCAAATGTCATGTGTAGATTTGAAAAGTTTATCATTTGTTACATGTCATGTACCTAACCTGTGGTATTAAATTCATTGCATTCATGCGTTTCCTTCTTAGTGTTGCAATTTTCACACACGGCAGTGTGTTTATTGAAGATGCACCATTTCGATCTTATGATAATATTATGAGGCACTGTCACATCATATTTACTGTTCTGTGATATTCTTTTCTTCGGTACAAAGGCTTATCATCACCTTCCTTCTCCGCCATAATCGCTGATTATATAACCTATAGCTTGGCTGCACCTAAAGTGTTAAATTAAATACTGAACCGTGTTATGGACTTCATTTGTGTAACGTGTATATGTTATTAAACGTTGGACATTGCTTTACGGTAAAAGCACGAGGAAAAACTTATACTTACGTTTTAATATGATTTCAGCGTGCTTACTTAAACCAAAAAATTAAATTTCTTGGCTTTCTTCTAAGCAGATCATCTTCCTCTAAAAGTAAAACCTCACACAAGCAGATAACGCTTACAACAATTTTTTCAAAAACAATTCAAATGTTTAGTTAACTGCAAAGATAATACCTAACAATTAATAACAACCTAATAGTCGAATAACTTAACCTAATACTAATTAATAATTAAATACTTATATAATTAGTCTAATACAACTAATCTAATATAAATAGTAATATAATTAATTTAATGCAACGTATAACTCATATTATAATCAGTGCGTAAGTTTGCCTAAATGATGGGCGTATAAATTTTGAACACCTGCAAATATAAAAACAAGGCGCCAACGTAACATATTCAATGTAACTAACGTTCCCAATACATGTAATAGGTGCGCATTTGCGGGGGGGGTATCGGCAATGTATGGAACCTAATAAGCTCTCGTATATTGTAACCTCTATACACAGTTCCAATTAAACATTTCGTTCCAGTAGACAACCAATAATGGTGTCATACAATTGGAAAATACCCCTTGGTTACAATAGACAACCACAGGTGGAGTCATACAGTTCGAAAGTTCTAATAGATAATAGTAGAGTATGATACAAGTATTAAAAGTAGGGTTCTATTTTGCGAGTAGGATTGTTTGACGCAATCCTACGAGTAAAATAATACCACTTTTAACAAGTGTGGCAATGTACTATTTTAGATAGCTCTCAAATTTGTAAAATATCAATAAAATAATATTATATTGCTTCCCGAAAGTAAGAGAAATCAGTTTAGATCAAGATCAACTCACGTGTATAACGAGATTCTTCACATAAGAGAAATGACGTTAAAAACGAGATTAATTCTCGTGTGCGTTGAGATGTCAGATGTTTTGTTGATTTGCTAGCATGTTAGCAGTCATTTTCAGTGAAACTATTTTCAACATGTTTTGCCTTACACCAGGCAAAGAACTGATTAAATGCTATTTTCATATTGCTTTTTGGGCAAGTAATTCTAATCTTATTCTATCATTTGCTTCTTATTTAACCTGCCTCATCCATTTAAGTTTCTTCTGAATTCATAATTTTCGTCATATAATCTTTATGTAGGCTATATTAGATAAAAGAATAACGTTTAGATAAAAAACAGCGCAAGACATGTGCAAACACAAGGAGGGATTTCCATGTGATTGGACTTGAAACCAAAAGTTGGTCACAATGGAGAAGTTTAAAAATTGTATCGCATTATTGCAATAATGTAAAGCTTTTAGTTCGTGTGCACCATGTTAAAAACTCTGCTTTAGATCATTCTGTCTAAAAATACAGTTAGAGCAGTTTGATGTAATGGATAATTATAACTGGAGTCAAATAGTTCCAAAATAACCTGTCTATCTTTACAATAACTTAATCGATTCGGTCATCGCTTGTTGGAATGAGGTAACCCTAAAGGTCATAGACCATATGGGGAGCGTTAGAAACGACGATTATCTTAGTGTGTATAAAGACTTCAAAATGAGCGCCCTCATTATGTTTACTTGTATTGACATTGCATACAACGTTGGAAGGGAATAAATAATTACACAATGATACGCCAGAAGACAGACTTTTATTTTGAAATAATTGTTGGGAACTTAGTATGCTCTTGGTAGAGAAACTATTAGAAATAAATAACCTTTTTTCTTTTTCTACCTATAGTAGATAATATAAAGTGTTTTATTTCATCTAAAAATTCTATGTCGAGATTTCACCGTAAATGCGTTTTGAAGCCCCTGAATCTAAAAAATAGCATTTTTAGTAAAAGGTTCGTGTGTGTGTGTGTGTCTTTAACCAAAAAAACGAAATGGTATTTAAGCTCAGCATCTTCCAAAGATGTGGTACCAAGATTTCGAAGAAAATCCTCCTAACCCAAACTACCCTTTACACAGAACACTTTTCGAAGCTTTAGATTTTCTCAAAAATGTCCCACGATTTTTAAAATACCATATTTTTAAGACACTTAAACAGCTAAAATGTATATTTTGAATTTCCTCGGAGTATCCTGTGAAGCTCTCTTCATTCAGAACAATATTATATGATCATAAGAGATACACAAAAAACGTGCTACACGAAAACCTAGGTATCTTTAAACACACAATTTATTTCACAACTTTTTTGTGGTATCATCCATTTCCCAAATATTCCTTGTTATTCGTTTGAATTGTTCAATAGTTTTATCATTTTAAAATGCTGTCGCTATTAAGTTGTTTCTCGCGATGTCATGGAAAGAGTATGGAATTTCTAGGCCAGCATATGGCGAGCATCTGACTATCGATTAGGGTTCCTCCATCTTCTTGTAACCACATCGAAATCTATTTCTGCAAAGGTTTATCTCGATTGTAATGAAGTAGATAGAAAAAAATTCTGATGCGTTACTTCACATGACTATCGTTTATTAGAGTATGTAAATTATTCTTACGAAATTTTCTTTTTCTATTTACTTCATTTTAATCCGGATAAACTTTTGCAGAAATGGCTACATTACACATTTCGTTAGGATACAAAGAGAACAGTGATAGTCAAATGTTTTGGAACTGGACGTTGTACTCTTGCTAAAATTACGTAATGTTTCCATGCAATCGCCAGAAGCAACTATAAGTTAATGGAATTTAAAAATAGACGTAAATATTGTACACATCCAACTATTAATGACAGATATCTCGGAAATGCGATGCCACAAGAAACTTATTGTGTTTTTTAAAGATATTTACATTTTTTGTGTAGTACGTTTTCGTCGCGCTTAAGTTTACCAGTTATACAAGTTTCCTTCCAGATGAAGGGATGACTATTCCCAGAAAATTCAAATTATATATTTTATTTTCCAAGCAAATATATTTAATATACGGTGTTTTAATTAAGGGGACAAAGTAGTCTGAACACATGGAAATTACACCTTAAGTGTGTTAACTTACCACTGCTCTTAAAGTTCTCAATGGTTTTTCTGAATTTTTTTTAATTATTCTATAAATTATGACAATTATTTCAAGTTGTACTTTGCATTGATAGCTTATGTAGTTGAGTCTGTAAAAATTATTTTATTCAGCAGAAAAATATTAAAATCTACTCTTAAAACATGTGAATTTATGTACCTTTTTCTCTGATACTACTTGAAATACAGATTCATACTTTTGCATGCCTATTCTTAGTATAATAAGCTATCTTCTGAAACTCAATTGTTTAGTTATGTATATCAGTTCACTAAAAATTGAAAAACATATTTGCAAAGTCAAAAAAGTAAAGATGTGGAAACTTTGCAATGTTGTTCGTTTCTTAATATTGCTAATATACATTATAAAATTACGATTGTGGTTCAGAAAGTTTAACTATGTGATGTATACATGTAATGAAATTTTCAGCTCTCTACCTCTCATACTTTTTGAGAAAAAGGTGCATAAGCGTCCATAAATGTTGTTTTGAGAAAACTGAATTTAAAGTTTGAACATTAAAATTCTGACACACTTCAGTACATTCTAGGGTCATAATCGTCTACACCTTCATTCCTGAATTGCTACAGCTTTTCTGATTGCCTTCTCTTGGTCCTGGCCTCTTTTGTTAATTTCTGAACTGTTCGCTGGGCATGATATGGTCGTTCGTTGTTGAAAGATACAAAAATGGTTTAAAAAGGGGCATTGCATGGCAGTCTTAAATGAATGCGGACTAGCATTTAAATGTCATTTAAATTCTTAAAAACCTCTTAACCCCAAAAGTATATATTTTCTGAAACTGGAAATAATAGAGATTTTATTAGTGCCTAAAACAAAAAATGTGAGTTTTGACCATTTCAGAGTACCTTGTCCCCTTAAATCGTTAGTCATTTTTTAGAAATCAAAAATTTTGAAAAATATTCCATGTAGAGAGTGGTTTGGGTTTGGGGGATTTTGTTCAAAACCTTTGTTTCGCATCTTTGGAAGTCACTGAACCTAAATACTATGCTAGGCATTTATTCAACATTTCATTTTTGAGTTATAAATTTTTCTCTCTCACCCAGGGATCTCAATTTTTAATTCAGGGAGCCTAAAAACATGTATTTCCGGTGCAATCTCGATATCGAATTTTTGGGTGGAATGCAATACCTTGTCTACCTACTATGTAGTCGTAGAGAAAATAATAAATTTTCCTAAGAATAATGTGTAGAAGTTATAACAAAATAAAAATATAGGGTAGGGAAAGTCATGTGAATGTAACAGAGGATATTCTTTTTCGTTGCAAATTGTTATGTGTGCAACTTCCGCTAAGGCCCGAACATTTCCGCAGCTCTTGTGGCAATTCACAAAGGCCTTTATTAGGAAATTTCTTCATCCTGTGTTGCACAAGACAGTGCTTCTCCAGTAATTTTATCAAAAGTGAGGGGCGCTCTAACTAATGACGAGGGTGAAGAAGGAAGTTGCTGTACCCTGTAGATGCGACTAGGAGGTAGGCACTACAGTGTATCCGGTTGACCTGTTTGTGGAGCGAGAATACATTAGCTCCAGTAAATGAAGTTTGTAGTGTGCTCTGCCTCCCACCCAGCATCAGGCAATATTCAATAAGGAGGCGAGGGACAAAACAGCTCTTCTTTGCAACAGTATAGCGTAACTATTTCAAGTGCTAGTCTATGACATCGTTCATGACTTTGTTATCATCAAAGTCAAGCAGATGGATATTATTGTCGTACAAATTTAAAATAAAACGGAAACAAAAACATGGCACGTGCCGCCTTCCCACTATTCACAATCTTTGTTGTTTTTAAGTATCTGACCCAAAATGGGTTTTCCATATTTTATTTTATTAACACTTTCCTCAATTAAGGGCTGCCATATAGACAAAGTATACCTAAACAATTAACAAATTTAAATTTACAACAATAATGACAAAGTTAACGTATCAAAATAACGAAAATCAACTTAAAATAGGAATATAAATGAATTTAAATCGGAACAGAAAGGTGATATAAAACAATCCTATTATGCAGTTAAAATAAATATATAACAATTTAATAATTTCATGATTTGTAAAGTGGTGTATAATATTATATTGAATACAAATGATTTCTGAGGATGAGAATTGATCCTCTAATAGCCATGATTACAATTTGATAAAGTAGGTGTTTATCTAGGCCATAATCTACACAGAACTTATTCACAGGAAAGATACACCAAAATGGCTTCATAAATCAGAATATAAAGGTATACAATAATTGTGTTTTCTTGAAATAAGCTAGGAATTTAAAATTCTTTAAGCATGAAATTAGATTCAGTAAATAGCATTAAGTTTAAAAACTCTTAACCTCACAATCGTTTTTAAGAATGGAAACTAAAATCCTTTATAATGCAGATTACAATGTTGGAATTGTACCACATGATCCGAAAAAAAGACCAATCACTTTAATGTGATTTAGGTTGTATTTGTTTAAAAAAAAAGGACCGATGTGTTAAATTCACATAACTTTGTTTATTAGTGGATATCCAAATTATTTTTACGATTAATCTTTTTATCTACTTCATTTTAATCGAGATAAATCGTTGCAGAAATAGTACGTTACACATTATGTTATAGATAGAAAGGAAATAGCGATAGTCAAATGCCTCAAAACTGAACGCTATATGCTAGTCTTAAAATTCCATAGTGTATCCATGAATCGCGAGAAAAACCTGAAAATCGACGGGACTTAAAAAAAGTCACAAATTATTGAACAAATTGAACAAATAACGCTTATCTTGGAAATGGCTGATGTCACAAAAAAGTTATTTGAATTTAATTGTGTGCTTTAAAACGATGTGCACCTTTTGTGTAGTGCGTTTTCGTCTACCATTTAACGTTTACTAGTTATGCAAGATTATATAAACTTCCTCCCGAATGAAGAGGACTTCACAGGCTATTTTCAGAAAATTTAAGATATACATTTTATTTGTCATGTAAGTAACTTTAGGATATGGTATTTTATTGGAAATGTTAGAGCCATTTTTTAGAAAATCAAAATTTCGAAAAATGTTGGATGTAAAGGGTGGTATGAGGTGGGGGATTTCTTGAAAATAATATTGTCACATATTTGGAAAATATTGAATTTAAATATCAAATTTTGTGTATATCCTTCTTTTCTTTTCTGAGTTACGTTGTTTACACACTTGCGCGCGGACGACCTTTTTCTAAAATTTGTTTTGATTCAGGGGGCCCCAAAACATGTATTTCAGGTAAAATTTCGGCAACAAATTTTTGGGTGGAATACGATACCTTTTCTACCTACTATGTAGTGGTAGAGAAAGTAAAAAAGGCAGGATAAAGTATTGGTAAATTCAAAGCAAATGTTTGGAAATTAATACCTCCAACAAATTTATTTGGCAAAAATGACTTGTTTTGACGAGATTTAGATTTTTGCGGTGTAATAAGACTTTGTCTATCTCTTACAGTTTACCAGCTATACAAAGTTGTGCAAAATTAATTCAGAATGAAGCAGACCAGCTACTCTCAGAATATTCAAGATTTATGTGCCATCAGCTGAAGAAGTTATATTGTTTACGTAATTTATTAGCCTCACGCTTGGGAAGCCAACTTGAAGTTATTTTCTTGGAGTTTGTTTATATGTTTATTTCCACGTATGGACGTAAATTTGAAGAAGATGTTTTGTTGTTGAAGTTTTCACCACGCTTTGGATATTGTTTGTTACGTAATATGCTACTACGTATGAGAAACCGATTTGAAGATGTTGTATTTTTGTTATTACACTCCAAGTTTAAAATATTATATTAACCTTGTTATTAAGCTGCTTCTATAGAAAGTATTTATGTTTATATTTGCTTCGGCTGCGTCAGTATTGTTTTAGAGTCACGAATCTCTTAGGCAGGGCGTGGTGCGACAAGAATGTAGACTTACACAGATTTTTAAGTTTAAATTCACTTCTTTTTATTTATCCTTGACACAAATTGAAAAGCACTACACTGATATTAAGAACTGTGAGATTCTTTTACTTAATACTTGCACTTTGTTAACGCGTATACATAATTTTTGTTTCACATGAATGCGTAATATTCCTTTAGAGAGCACATCTTCCATTCGGTCACTACCAAGGTATGCAGGCAACTGAACATAATTCAACCGTCAAAACCCGTAAGCGTATTTCAAGTCTCTGACTGTCTAATCCTAGTCCAATAGAATACCTGCATTTAATTAAAGCCTTTTCTGGCTGTTGATTGGCTATTTTTAAACTGTCACAAAATTTACATTATTGCTACCCTAATCATGACTAGCAGTAAACTCTCAAAGTCATTATTGCCTCAAGGTTACCTCATTGTTACCTTATTGTTTGCAACGTTAAACTTATTATTCTCACAGCTCTTACATTATTAAATTACATAATGCATTCTCATAACATTATTAAACATGTTTACAATAATATAAGCATATGAAATGATTGTTACATACATTTTTATAAATTATTACATACATATTGCTTCAAGGCGGGATATTATTGAATTTACATATTATATAATTTAATTGAAATTATTCATGTGTTATAAACACTGCCTCATAGCCATATAAATATCATCAACCTATAGTATTTTAATCAACGTTATAGAGGAAATAAGAAAGGGCTGTTGTGGGTGGCTGAATTTCTTTAAAATGTTCGTGTGCATTCTTGGAGAATGCTAAACTGAAATACAAGTTGATGTTAATTCGACATTTCGTTTTTGAGTTGCACTATTCACACAAACTTTTGTATTCAGGAGAACTCAAAACCATATTTCTGTTAGAATACTACACTTCATCTACCTACCACAGGTAGGTGGGTAGAGGACGTAAGAAATGGGTACTTCGTTCAAATGATTGAGTCTTACAGGAAAGTCTTTTGAAACCTTTAAGTCAAAGCTTCGCAATTCTCCACTCAAAACCACTGAATTATTGTCATTATTTTATTACTAATATTATTATTATTATTAATAAACATAATTCTCACATATTATATTGATCTAAGCGTATAAAGCATAGTTTGTTGTGAAGTAACATAGGTTCTTTCAAAAATCGCTTTAAATTTGAAGATACGGGATCTATAAGGAAACTAACATATTTGGATGAGAAATCGAATAGATACATCATGATGATATGTAAATAATATAACAATAATATCGGATCAATAGCTGTTTTAAGTGTGTTTCAGCTTAACGTGTTCATTGAATAAAACCTTAACATTCCCTTAAACCTGCAGAGAGCATATATCAATAAAACCATCTGCATATATTACTCTGATATTCAGGCAGCAATAAAAGCTACACAATCGGATCAAACAAGGTCTAAGCTTGTTGCAGAATGCTGACAGGCTTTAAGCCGATTGGGAGGAAACAATCTGGACATCCTGACATAGTCTTTGGTCATTCTGGGATTCTTACTATGAAATAATCAGATACACCTTTTATAGTGTTTGAATCTGTACGACTTATAATCAAATCAAAGATTAAAATGGCATTGCAAAAAAGTACTAAGACAAGCATGCCAAACACTGGAGGAAAACTCTGGCACAGAAACATGGCAAACTTATGATGAAGGAACCATAAGAATTAGATCAGTTGAATTTTTAAACGTAGATGGGAATCAGGCAAGGTTCGCGGCTTGATTAATGACCAGCCATGGACATTTTAGGAAACATATACACAAATTAAAGTACTATAAAATGAACAAAGTGTAGATTTTGTAATGAAGAGGAAGAAACGATCTGTCACTTAATTTACAAATTTAAAGCAATTTCTAAAAGTATGAGGGTAAGAAAATAAGTATTTTTAATTTCTTGTAGGTTGGCTGTATCGGTGCGTGCGCGCGCATATCGATTCATTGTTATTTTGTCTCCGCTTGTGGAATGTTTGACAGGTATCGCTCCAGTGAGTGTTGCACTGTTGCATAATAAGCACGGCTGCACCTCTCACCGTTTGCACCAAAGAACAACAGCCTGCGGTTATCAAGGTGTACCAGAAGACGAAATCCATCCAAGACTTTTTGACAACATAGGGGCAATGTTTTGCCTCGGTGAAATGTGTATAATGGACTGAAAAGTTCAATAATGGTCGGACAACTGTGAAGGACGAGGAAAGAGCAGGACGCCCATCCATATCCACCAGTGCCGCCAACATTGAGCAAGTCAGTATCCTGAGCCAGAGAACCGAAGATTACCTGTCGATGAAGTGGCAAACCATATCTTTTTTGATCCACTTAAAATGCCTTATGGGGCCGTCGATTCACACGGACCAAGAAGTGAAGGAAGCGCTTATTACATGGCTTGCTACTCAGATGTAAATCTTTTTTCTGATGGCATCAGAAAGCGATGAACCATGTGCATTGAAAAGCAGGGGAATACGTAGAAAAATGAGGAAATTGTAAGTTTCTATTGTTGTTATAATAAATTTAAAAATTATGTAGTAAGTTTAAGTCAATAACCGAAAGGAAGATACAGTATCATACAAAAATCTAATAAGAGACCTAATGGTCCTTTTGAAGGCTATACACCTCAATTATTAGAATTAACTAAGGGGTAAAGTTGTCCAATAAGCCGCAGGGGCTTCAGCGCAAGGGTAGGGATAAGATGCACAATTTACCCCTTGTACATAAATCAAATTAATCAACCAATTGCAGAATATTGATTTTTCTTCGCTTTATAGAGAAATAACTTATTGGCAATGAACTTTTTAGCCAACAGGGCCTAAAAGTAGAACTTCTAACACAGAGCACACGAGCTAACAGCTTTAGATTATTCCACTATTGCGACAATCTTCATTACAACCAACTTTGGTTTCAAGTCCAATCACATGTATTTGCACATGTTTAATAGCTAACTTGGTCTGATTATGTTTTACTTTTTATTATGTCTTTTTATTTATTAATTTCTCATGGTGCTCGCGTTATCTGTTCACAATACAAATCGTCATACTTCAATTTATCGCAATTCGTTGTAGAGCTAACCTATACGCTATATTGGCAGTCTTCTGCTTTCTTTGATCTAAAACGTTATTCTTTTACCTACTATAACCTACATAAAGACTAAATGGTGGAAATTATTAATTCAGAAGAAACTAAAATGGAAAAGCCAGGAGTTGCAGAACGAATAACACTAGAAACACCTACCCAAAAATATAGAAAGCAATATGATATAGCATTTAATCGTTTCATTGGCTTGTGTAAGGCAACATATGTTGGAAATAATTCCACTGAAAATGACTGCTAGCGAATCATCAAAACATCTGACATCTCCTTTTTACTTTCTCTACTACGTATAGTAAGTAGGGGAAGTATTGCATTCCACCCAAAATTCGATACCGAGATTTCACCGGAAATATATTGAGGCCTCCTGAATCCAAAAAAAGTATTTTTGGAAACATGTCCGTGTGTGTGTGTGTCTGTCTGTGAACAGCATAACTCAGAAACGAACAGTCGGATAAACACCAAACTTGGTATTTAGGTTCAGTATCTTCCAGAGATGCGGCACGAAGGTTTTCAAGAAAATCCCCCTATCCCAGATTACCCTTTACATGGAACATTTTTCGAAAATTTTAATTTTCTCAAAAATTCCTCTAGCGATTTTGATTAAAATATCATATGTTTAAGATATTTTCATGACAAATGAAATTTATATCTCGAATTTTCTGGGAATGTCTCCAAAAGCATTCTTCATGTAAAAGACTTTTGCAAAACTGGTAAACCACAAAATATAGACAAAATTTTACTACACAAAAATGTAGATCGCGTTAAAATACACAATTTACGTCATATACATTTTTTTATTGAGTGAACCATTTCCGAGATATTGCTTGCTATTCCCTTAAATTTTCAAATACTTACACTTTTTCTCAAATTTGCTATTCATTTTTTTTGTCCTAGTAATGCAAAGAGAATGGAATACTCTACATAACAACCAGCTCTTAAAATATTTGACTATCGCTTAAAACCTACCATATTCCCATTGCATCTACAAGAAAATTAGCAATAAGATTAACAGCTCGATTAACATGAAGCATATGGAGAATAAGCGTTTGTAACATAGTTTGTACAAGAGTAGAGAAAGTCATGTGAGTGTAACACATCAGATTTTTTTAATGTAATTTCGCTGTTACTTTCAGGAATCAATATAATATTTTTGATATTTTACAACCTCGAGCGCTGTGTAAAAAATCGTCTATGCACACGTGTGAAAGTGGTTTTATCCCTTGTATCATACTCTACTATTATGAGTTCTATACAAAACCAAAGGTTAGCACTATGTAACGATTCAGTAAAATTCCGTTATTTTTCACGTGTTCCTAAATCAGTTTTCTGCATTTTGAGTATCCCCGCTCACTTCTGTCCACCATAGTATCAATAATTACGTTGGCAACGAAGTGTTTTCATTACTGTTCATCTTAAGCCAGAATTTTAGAATTTTATACTTTCAAAACATACGACTGCACAAAAAATTATAATAGTACTTTTATAAGCGTTTTACAAAAACTCCATTCCACTTTTATAATCTTCCTGCATTCTGCAGAACTTGCTTACACGGCGGACTGCGTAATAATTGCTATACACTGAGTTTTATTATTTACTATTGAGTTTAGCTTAACGAGCCAAACGTGTATTCTGCAGGGTATATTATATATAATAAAGAAGCCAAACGTCACCGATACGTCTGATACGACCAATTGTGTTATTTCTGTAAGTTAAATCTTGACCAAACATTTAAAGCGTCTGACAAACAAGAAATAGCACATAAATGCTAATAGATTGCCGATATGTTTTCGCTTTGCGATAGTTTTGCTTAATGAACACGATGTTTATTTAGGATTAATTTTAATCATAAACCTCAGGATTCAAATATCT
This sequence comes from Deroplatys truncata, assembly GCA_030765065.1. Taxonomy (NCBI): domain Eukaryota; kingdom Metazoa; phylum Arthropoda; class Insecta; order Mantodea; family Mantidae; genus Deroplatys; species Deroplatys truncata. Next base: position 66,618,043 of record CM060976.1, on the reverse strand, counting down.
TACACAAAGTTTCATAAACTTCTTCAGCCTGAAGCCATGACAAAATTTTGTCAATTTTAAGCGATTTTTTGGCCCAACATTGTATAAAATTCATTCATTCATTATCTGTTTACCCTCATGTAGGACTTACACCCCCCAGGACTTACAAGCGGGTGCCTGGGGTCAGAGGTCCGTCGAGGAGCAGACACTCATGGATCAGACAGAGCAGCCAGGATGGGTGATCAGCCCAATGCCTGGTATGGGATGAAGGAAGTAGATGAAACGAAATGTTGGTGAAATGGATGAAAGGAAAGGTGATGATGGAGCAGTTGGTGGAATGAATTGCGGAGAAAACCCGCCCAGACGCCGCTTCGTCCACCACAAATCCCACATACAGGTCCCTGGGATCGAACCCGGGCCGCCTCGGTGAGAGGCGAGTGGTCCAACCACTCGGCCACGGCGCCGCCACAACATTGTATAAAAACCTTCCATAATCTCCAGGATTTGAAACTTTATTTCATAATTCTAATTCTATGGCTTCAGTGTTGTTTCTTTGTCTATTATCTACCTATAGTATGTATAGGAAGTATTTTATAGCATGAAAGTTATCACTGTATCTTTAATATTTTTTAAATGAGCGTCCTGTTTTTTACAGAGGAACACGCTTAAAAAGAAACCATATTTAAACATTAGGATATGATTTTCAAACTAGTGGCTATAATTTAAACACACCTTTAAATGACTAAAATATATTGACATCCCAGAGCGCAATGACATTCTGAAAGAGAAATTGTGTAGTTTTTTAATATTATAAAGATATTCGTTTAAAAAGTTGCTTATTATTCTTAGCTTATGCATTACAAAAAAGTTCCACTGAATAAAGTCTTACTTTATCAAGTAAATCGCCTTTATTAAAACTTATCTGAGTTAGATTATAAATACGGAGGGTTGTTCACGATCTATGGTATTAGACGATCACAAGCTCCGCGCTGAAACATGTGGAACCGAATGAAAGTTCAATATGAATCTATCACTGTGTTTGCTCAGTTGTGTGCTTTTGTTCTTGCTGCATACAATAGCGTCAAAAATAGAACCATTCTGATAAGGGTACATTATTGCCCTTGTATTCTAAGACTATTAAGTACTGCAAGAGACGTGGTTTTACCATATCCAAGAAAGCGATCTCATGTGCACTCAACAAAAAAGGCAAGGCCACATCAGGAATTATTCCAAAGGGCAAGAAATAGGGATATCCACGACCGGCCACCAGTCGCACCCCGGAGATAATTTGGAAAGTCCCATGCCTGTGGACGAAATTCGGCAACTCAGAGGGCCATTGCACTGTAATTAGCGATCTCTGTTACTACTGTGAACACCATAATCAACAGGATTTGAATCTAGAAAAGTGCTATAAGAGCCGGGGATATACTTGTTGCCTAAACACATAGCAGAACGTGCCACTAACAGCAGAAAGCTGTATGAAGGATACCTAGCTGGTGAAAAGTGGATGTTTGTTGTCATTTTATATGAGGCATATGTTTATCTAAGTGACTGCAGCAAACTCTAGACTATATATTACCAACCAAGGGGAGAAAAAAAATTGAAATTTGGTATAAGGAAACTAACGAAAATTTACCCAATGGTTTCGTGGTAATAGCAAGGTACAATGGCAAATTAACCATTCGTCCTGTACATAAACATGTGAAAATCAACTCGGCATATTATCAGACTAATGTCCTGATACCAATTTTCCATACAGAAATCCCTGATCTGTATGGTGTAAATGTAAATAAAGTCTGGTTGCATCAGGATAAGGCATCAAGTCATAGTCTGTTTCAACATACAAATTTTTGGAGTATATAGAGAAATGGGAATACATTCCATACCTTTCAGTGACATCCATGTTAAGTCATCTGATGATTTACTGGTGGAATTTTGTGCATTTGGGTTACTGAAAAGAGTAGTTGGAAGCAGATGGCCGCAAACTTTGGATGGTCTCTGGAAAGCTGCTAGGAGGAATGGAATACACTGGACATCCCTGTATTTCGTAGCAGTTTGCTCCAGTGGAAGCTGTACTGCAGATTGATAGTTCAAGCAGGCTGCCAGATAGAATATCACTTCTCATGTAGACGTGGTTTTTCATAAGGTAAGGGGGTCTTAAGTTTGTTACCATAGATTGCAAACAACCCTCTGTAAAATTAGCTTAACGGCATTGATTTGTGAATTTTCCAAAACCTCAAGGCTTTCGAACTTTTCACCACTCTTACTTCGGTATAAAGAACCATAAATTACTTATTGAGCTAGAAAACAAGTTTTCTGAGAAATATACTCTTAAATTAATTGCTTATAAAAATCGTTTTTGTTTAATTGAAAGTTTCGCTTTTGCAACATACACACACTTGTTCAAACTTGGATGAGTTTGGTGGCTTAACACATTTGCCTCACACTAATAACTACATAGTAAGTTGAAGGAGATGGTTGTATGCCTCACGTATGGTACAAAGTTTCCGGTGGACTTCGTTCCAACTTTACTTTCAACTTTATATTTTAATGTTTCTTTAATATTATATATTTAGGTTTGCCTCGACTGCCTCAGTATTAATTTCTAGAAACTTGTATCTCTGAACAAGGTGTGGTGCGGCTGAAGAATGTAGGCTTACATAAATTATAATTTTACTTTACTCCTTTTCATTAAACTTTGACACGCTTAAATAACACTTCACTGATGTAGAGAGCTGTGAGATTATTTATTAATTACTTGCACCTTTTAATACGTAAACTTTATATTCTCGCCGTAATGAATTTTCATCTCACACTGAATATGTATTAAACTTCTCGAGGACGCGTCTCGCGTCCGGTTAAGAACACTGTCTGCTAGCAACTGACTTCTGAATTTGTACAATTTGCTCTATTTCAGTTTTTGATTGGCTAATCCTACTCCAATAAAATACTTTTACTTAAATTTTAGGTTTTTCTGGTTGTTTATTGGCTATTTATGAACTGTCTCAAAAATTACATTATTGTTGCTCCAAGAATTACCAGTAGCATTATTAATCTTTCCAGTTCATTATTGCCTCAAGGCTACCTCATTGTTACCGCATTGTTAGCAACTTTTGACCTATATTCTCACAGCTCTTATATTATTAAATTACATAATTCATTCACATAATATTATTAAACATGTACATAATAATATTAACATTAATACAATGACTGCTACATACATTTTATATGTTATTTATACACATATTGCTTTAAGGCGGGCTGTTATTACATTTTATATCATATAATTAGACTGAAATCATTTAAGTGTTAAAATACTGCCTCAAGTTTCAATTAGAATATATTGAGAAAACTATTTCCAAAAGTTTGCTCTAAGAATTTAAAAACTGCTCTGTAAGGAACATTTTAAATGCTGCCGAATGTCTAAAATATTACAACCGAAAAATAATGCAGTGTAAAACTCGTTTATATTAACTTGCCTAAAATTCTGCTTGTATACTTTTCATAAAATAGTGTGCATTTTTACTTAAAATGTACAATTTAGAAACTGATTGGCTTAGGTGCACCAGGTTTTGCAAAAACACTTCAAGGAATTATTAAAATGCGTTGAGTGGGCTCATTATTACTCACGTCACTCACAAAGGCACTTGATGTTGGGGCCGTGGCAGTAGTACTTTCAGGAGACGGCCTTCCATCCTTAGCTGAAGCTGCCGACTACTACTGCTACTGCCACCAACACCAATCAAGTGCCTTTGTGAGGTGAGTAATAATGAGTCGACTCAACGAATTTTAATAATGATTGCAACATCACCTTTAATAACACTTCTTATAATTACCAACTTCAAAGAATATTGGAACAAATGTTAGGAATAAAAAAAGCCTCAAATACAATACCACTCCGTTCAGGGTTATTTAAATCGCCACTTAAGTCCCTCATTTCACTCCGGCATCGAAGATACTTACACAAAACGTTCCTAGAGAATTGAACTTAATAGTAAGTTAAAAAGAATCGAGCAAGATGGCTTCGCGGTAACGTGTAAGGCTCGCATTCGGGAGGTCCCAGGTTCGATTCCTGTCTACCGCCCACTCTGACCTTGGATTTTTCGTGGTTTCCCTGGTCAGTAGGCGAATGCTGGGGTGGTTCTCATCTGTCTGATTTTCTCATTATTTCCCTTTCATTCCGTTTCTTTCTCATCTATCCGGTGTGCTTCTAGGTTTCATGGTATATAGCGGTGCCGGAAGATCCTGCTGATGCCTGCTCAAAGGAAAGCTTACTCCCACAGACACTGGAGGGCCGCTTGGTCGTGGGGTTGTCCATCGCCCGCTCCAGGCAGCTCCAGCAGTGGGATGCGCCTTCGAGCCTCTCTCTATGGCCTGTAGCCTACTGTGGTTCCTTCACTTCATAGGAGAGGTGGTACCTAGAACTATGTAACTCCACTGTGCGAAGTTCCCCCTCTGTCGCACATCCTAACCTAAGCTAAGCTAAAACAAACAAATTGTAATTTTTGGCCATTTTGTCCAATTTTCACGGGTCGGTCCCCTTAAAGACTCTCCTTTAATTTAGAAATTACCTAATTGTTCTCATTTTAAGCACTTAGGTTTCACTTCTACATAAAATAACTCCCAACTGTAGGCTAGTTCAACCCTCAACGCTTCAACCTCGTGCGAAATTTCCAAGGATTCGGAACTCTAAGAGAAAATTTCACGTAACATTGTATAAACTAATTTCAGCTTGATTTAATGACTTTACGCGAGCGGTAACAGTAAGCAAGAGGTGACGCGTGAGAAGTTATACCGAATCTGTAGAAAGCGTATATAAGCTAAAAAAAACAAACATGGTATTTTGTTTTGTATGTGCTTCTTACCCACCTCTGCTATAATTCGTTAACTTTCAATCTTATTCGTTCGCTATTTCATTTCATTTTTTATATTCCCAACTCCCTTCCCTTTGCAACTTGAGTTTCATTACTTCTCCGTTAGGAAGCGCTACTTGGTCGATGTACATTGCATCCATGGACTGCCTAATCCCTTGTGCTTTTCTACCGCTTACGCATAAAGAAGTATTGCACTCCGTCCAAAAATTCGACGGTGAGATTTCACCAGAAATTACGTCTTCAGAACAAAAAGAAATGTTTTTATGAAAATGTATGTGTATATGCATGTATGAGCAAAATAACGCAAAAACGAAAAGTTGTATTAACATCGAACCTTTCAAGAATGCAACGCGAAGATTTACAGGAAATGTTTCCTCTACCGCAAAGGAATCTTTACATGCCAAAACAATTATGTATTCTTTTCTCAAAATCGGTAACTGTTTTTAATTAAGACACGTTGTAGGTATTAACATATGGATGGTTCAAGCGGTAATTTCTGCGCCCAGTATTTAGGAGGTCTCGGGTACAAATACCGGGGGTCGACCACTCGGAATAAGTTTTCTCGGTGAGTAGGCGAATGCTGGATTGGATAACCTGACCTGCGAATTTCCTATCATCCCTTTCACCACTATCTTTCATTTCCTTCTTCACCGCCATACCGGGCATTGGGCTGATCACCTACTTGCTCCTCGACAGGCTACTGACCCAAGCCCTTGGAGTGTAAATCCTATAAAAGGAGGGTAATCCGTTAAATAAGAAAAAACTAGATGCTAAAATAACAAATAAAATATGTATCTTGAAGTTTACCTATGTAAATATCCGCTGTAGTCCTCATTAAGATTTAATTTTGGATAACTATGTATACGAGGCGTGTTTTTAAAGTAAGTACAGATAATTCTTTAAAAAGAAATAACAGAACATTATTTTCCAAGTACTTTATTATCATTCATTACCTTACACTACTTCTCCACATGATGGGCCTGTGATGAAAGCCAAGCCTCCGTTCTTCTGTCACATCACCGTCGTTGAAATGTTTTCTACAAAGAAATTTCTTCAGATGAAGAAACAGATGAAAATCGCTTGGTGTCAAAACCGGACTAGGGAGGATGGTCGAATTGTTCCCAACCAAATGGTGCGATCAGATCTTCAGCTTCCTTGAATGTGTGTGGTCGGGCATTGTCACTCATTATTGTTCCTTCATAAACCTCACACAATTGGTGATGAATGTTTTGCAGGCGTAACATTTCTAGACGAAAAAAAAAGGACATTCACTGATCTGACTTCGCCATCGGAGGGTCGTTCGATAGTTCCATTTCTTTGAGCTCTAACAACAGGAAGCTTCACATCTGCGTCTTCCTAATGAATGAAGTGATAGCGCATGTTCAAAATCGCGATTGCAGCGCTGCAACGACGAAAGGTTAAAACGGTACTTATTTTAAAAACACGCCCCGTAAATGAAAACCATAACACAGCTCACGGAAATACACAATTCGTGCCTAATAAAGTTTTGTAGCATTAATCAATTTTGAAATATTTGGTTTTATGTGTTTAGGTTTTCCAGGCTAAAATCTAAATCAGCCAAAATGTTTGAAGACTGTCTGTGTGATTCTCATTTATTCATTTATTTATTTTGAGTGACGCAAAACTGTGGCGGTCATCAGCACCAACCTCTGGCTATAAATTTATTCAAGTCAGTACATCAATACAATAAAAACAAGTACAAGTCAACTCAGATTACAGAAGCAGCTCTGGTTATATAGATAATCACATTATTCCGATACAAAACCAATATAGTCAGAGCTTTCACAGAGAGAAACACCAGGGTTACAAAAATAGAAATAGAAAATCAACAAATTCAAAAATTAAGCAAGAGAAATCTCACAGAATATGGCAAATAAGAACTAACCCTGAGCAAATGTAAACGTACAATGCAATTCTACACAGTTATAAAAAACAATAACACACGAGAAACTTCCTTATATACTCCAATTAATTCCAATCACAAACTGTCCATGCAAGGCACCAATCTCGATACCTAGTTCATGCAACACTTACCTCCCCGCCACTCCAGCACCGAAATCACCCAAGAACATCAACGTATCCATAAACTGCTTCACCACACTATCCTTCCAAACTTTTACGAAAACTCTTCCCTGTCAACTCGCCCTTTCCTCCACAAATGCGTACACAGAAAGTATAGTCACTTTCGAAATTGGACCGTGAGTCTATTTTACATAATCCTTCATTAATTGGGTCCAGCTCTATTACGTTCTTCTTCATTCCCTTTGCGATAATAAATCCTATCTTGTGTAGTCCAGGCTCAGTTGATACACAATACAATGTGTAATCCTGTTTATCTATTCTTCCTTTTTCACTTCAACGTTTTTCTCGCAACAATACTGTCCAGCCAATACCTTAAGAGTTGTTTGCCACTTCTTTCGTTTTTTTTTCAGGTCATAACATAGTTTCCAACAACAAACCATCCTCCTTAACAAGGCTTTTACAAGTAGGGTTGAAACTCCATGCTTAACCACCAATCTGAACCCCAGGTCTCCTTATTTCTTACCCCAGGAGACAGGGTGGACTGGTTATACCCCCAGACACTGGTGGCTCAGGTACCTCGGGGTCGCTACTTCCGTACTCACCAAGGTGAGCCCCTGAGGGCCCATTTTTTCTGAAATGAGCGACAAATGTTTCAATCTGATTCTATATTTCCAAACTTGTTCTGCACACGGCTTGTGTGAAAAAACAATTATTACCATAAATTATTAATATTCTCCAAAAGTAAACACAATCTATAAATGGGCATACACTTCCTCGCAGTCTCTAATTATAGCCTAAACATTCCTATCAAGAAATCAAAGGTAATGGTGCTCAAGAGGAAATGCGCAGCAAAAGAAAAAATCTGATGCGTTACATTCGCATGACTTTTCTACCCGTTATCGTTTATTACTTTCTCTACTACGTATAGTAAGTAGGGGAAGTTTGTATTCCACACAAAAATTCGATTACGAGATTTCACCACAAGTACGTATTTTGAGACCCCCTTGAACCAAAAAAAAATTATAGAAAGGTGTGTGTGTGTGTGTGTGAAACGCATAACTCAACCAAAATTGGTACTTAAGTGAAATATCTTTCAGAGATGTGATACGAAGATTTCAAGAAAATCCCTCATCCTTGCTACCCTTTACATGAAACATTTTTCGAAAATTTTTTATTTCTAAGAAATGGCTCTAACTATTTTGATTACAATATTATATCTTAAAGATATTTACATGACAAATAAAATGTATAATAGTGTATAACTGATAAACGTTAAGCGATAGGCGAAAACGTATTACATGAAAAATTTAGATCTGTTTAAATCACAATTTATTTCAAATAACTTTTTTTATGGCATTACCATTTCCAAGATTTCCGTTATTAATGGTGCGAATTGTGCAATACCTAGCCGTTCCTCTGAAGTCCTGTCAATTTTAAGCTCTTTCTCGTGATGTCAAGCAAAGAGTATGTAACTTTAAGTCCAACGTATGACCTCAAGTTGTATAAAATGTTGGACTATCCGTATTCCCTTTGTATCTGTAACGAAGTTTATAATGCAGGTATTTCCTGAAAGGTGTATCTCTATTAAAATTAAGTAGATAGGGAAATAAACTTCCTTGAGAATAATTTGTATACCTACTAATAAGCGATAGAGGGTAGAGAAAGTCATGTGAATTTATTTATTTGCTTACTGTGGCAGAGCTAAGGCCATTTGGCCTTCACTTCCGCTCAATCACATAGAAAAATCCTAAATACAATATTCCGATCACATTGATGGTACACAGAAAACATCTAAGGAGGACAAAACAATAATAACAAAAATATTGCAGGAATAGTAAAATTAAGTTAATTGAAAATATAGAGAAACTAAGTTAATAGCAATGAATGTCTTAAAAATATGGCATACATACACTATATATACAATGAAAATTATATTTCTTATAAGTTAACAATTGTTTTTAACTAAAATCTGCAACCTGCGACGAAAAGCATATAAAGTCTTACAGCCCCTGACATCTTGTGGAAGTGAATTCCAGAGCCTAGCAAACTTCACAGTAAAAGATGATGAATGAAGAATGTAACATATCAGATTTTATCTTTATATAACTTCTACAGACTATTCCTACGAAACCTTATTTTTTTCTATCTACTTCATATGAATCGAAACAAGTGTTTGCAGAAATGGTTTCGTTACACATCCCGTAGTATGTACAAGGGAAATATAGAAAGCAAAATCGATAGTCAGATATCACTACATATGGGCCTTAAAACTCCATACTCTTTCCATGACGTTGCGAGAAGTAACTGAATAGCGGCAGTGTTTAAAAAAATAGAAAATAAAAAGTATTGAAAAACTCACTCAAATAGCAACGGATATCTCGGATATGGCTGATGTCGCAGAAATGAATTATTTGAGATAAATTGTAATCTGTAACGAGATTTGCATTTTTCTGAATTAACTTTTTGTATATGATTTACCCGTTATACGAAAATTTATACAATTCTCCCCAAATGAAGAGGGCTTCACAGACCAGGTCTTCCCAGAAAATTCAATACATACATTTTATTTGTCATATGAATTACTTAAATATATGGTATTTTAATCAAAATTGTTAGAGCCACTTTTGAGAAAATAAAAAATATCGAAAATGTTTCAATGTAAATCGTAGTTTGGGGTAGGTGATGTTTTGAAAATCATGGTGTCGTATCTTCGGAAGATACTGACATTAAATTTGTATTTATCCGACTTTTCGTTTTTTAGTTATGCTGTTCACAGACACACAGACATACCTACAACTTTTTTTTATCTAGGGAGTCTGAAATCATGTGTTTGCGGTGAAATCTGGACATTGAATTTTTGAATGAAACATAATGTTATTTCACTAAAAGTTCGTAGTAGAGAAATAAACATTGTAATCAACAACAAAGTGAAAGAACAAACAACTAATTGCAATTACTCAAAACATACTGTTTCGCTTAACATAGAAGAATAACGCAAAATAAAATACACAAAGTTCAAATGATGACGTACAAGTAATAAAACCTGTGCGAGGGGTCCCGGCTGCGTGTGGGAATTTTTCTCTAGCCAAGATTATTTCCTATCCTTCCCAGAGTCTGAAAGTATGAATGAGAGTGTGAATGTGTGTGTTATCTAATGATTAAAACACAAAAAGTGCAAGAAACCCAACGACAAGAGAATACGGCTAGTATCATTGCCATAGGCAATAAGTTCCAAACGAAAGGCCGCGATAAAACTAATGTAGTTAAAGCCTTGGTACAAATGGGGAAAAAAAGTCGATGGCTGCATTATTGTTGCTATAAGTAATGAAAACTGAGACAAAGAAAAATTTAAGCAGCAGAGACGTAATTCTTAAGCACAGCTGTGTTCAGCTTCTATGATGAAATAAAAACGTTGTAAATGCTAAACAGTTTACAAATATTTAAGTGCAATTAAAAAACTGAAGATAGGAACATTAAATGGTAGTGTCACCTTTTAGGGATGCCTCCTAGAGTTTATTAAGGGATAAGTTAGAAACCGATAGAAGAAAAAAAATCTGATGTGTTACACTCACATGACTTTCTCTACTCTTGTACAAACTATTTTTACAAACGCTTATTCTCCATATGCTTCATGTTAATCGAGATATCGAGATGTCAATCTTATTGGTAATGTACATGTAGATGCAAGGGGAATATGCTAGATTTTAAGCGATAGTCAAATATTTTAACGTTGGTTGCTATGTGGCGCATTCCATTCTCTTTGCATGTCCAGGACATAAAAAAAATCTGATGTGTTACACTCACATGACTTTCTCTACTCTTGTACATCTATTTTTACAAACGCCTATTCTCCTTATGCTTCATGTTAATCGAAATATCAAGATGTCAATCTTATTGGTAATTTTCTTGTAGATGCAAGGGGAATATGGTAGCTTTTAAGCGATAGTCAAATATTTTAACGCTGGTTGCTATGTGGCGCATTTTATTCTATTTGCATGTCCAGGACATAAAAAAATGAATAACGAATTTGAGAAAAAGTATAAGTATTGGAAAATTTAAGGAAATAACAAGCAATATCTCGAAAACGGTTCACTCAACAAAAGAAATGTATATGACATAAGTTGTGTAGTTTAACGCGATCTACATTTTTTGTGTAGTAAAATTTTGTCTATCTCTTATGGTTTACCAGTTGTGCAAAAGTCGTTCACAATAAAGAATACTTTTGGAGACATTCCCAGAAAATTCAAGATATACATTTTATTTGTCATAAAAATATCTTAAACATATGATATTTTCATCAAAATCGTTAGAGCCATTTTTGAGAAAATTAAAATTTTCGAAAAATGTTCCATGTAAAGGGTACTCTGGGGTGGGGGGATTTTCTTGAAAACCTTCGTGTCGCATCTCTGGAAGATACTGAACCTAAATACCAAGTTTGGTGTTTATCCGACTGTTCGTTTTTGAGTTATGCTGTTCACAGACACACAGACACACAGACACACACACACACACACACACACACACACACAGACACACACACGGACATGTTTCCAAAAATGCTTTTTTTGGATTCAGGAGGTCTCAAAACATGTATTTCCGGTGAAATCTCGGTATCGAATTTTTGGGTGGAATGCAATACTTCCCCTACTTACTATACGTAGTAGAGAAAGTAAAAATGAATAACGAATTTGAGAAAAAGTAGAAGTATTGGAAAATTTAAGGGAATAACAAGCAATATCTCGAAAACGGTTCACTCAACAAAAGAAATGTGTATAACATAAATTGTGTATTTTAACGCGATCTACATTTTTTGTGTAGTAAAATTTTGTCTATCTCTTACGGTTTACCAGTTATGCAAAAGTCGTTCACAATGAAGAATACTTTTGGAGACATTCCCAGAAAATTCAAGATATACATTTTATTTGTCATAAAAGTATCTTAAACATATAATATTTTAATCAAAATCGTTAGAGCCATTTTTGAGAAAATTACAATTTTCGAAAAATGTTCCATGTAAAGGGTAGTCTGGGGTGGGGGGATTTTCTTGAAAACCTTCGTGTCGCATATCTGGAAGATACTGAACCTAAATACTAAGTTTGGTGTTTATACGACTGTTCGTTTCTGAGTTATGCTGTTCACAGACACACAGACACACTGACACACAGACAGACAAACACACGGACATGTTTCCAAAAATGCTTTTTTTGGATTCAGTGAGTCTCAAAACATGTATTTCCGGTGAAATCTCGGTATCGAATTTTTGGGTGGAATACAATACTTCCCCTACTTACTATACGTAGTAGAGAAAGTAAAAACATGAGGGGATCCAGGTAAAGATACAAAGATAATTTATAGATCAACCCATATGACTGAATAGGTTTTCAGGCCTATGATGATGATGTCATCAAATGTAGTAATTATAACACAGTTACTCTTAAAAGTATATATCCTTGTTAAACGTGAATCACGAAAAAATAACCAAAAATACACTTTACTTACTAAGGAAATGGGTTTTGGTGACGTTCCGTAAGATGAAACGACAGCGATAATCGGTAAATTCAATAAGATGTCACTGAAAATGAAGATCATGGTGACTTATGTGATATAACGACCAGGAAAGAAAAAATACCAAAGATAGCAACGAAGCCCGAAAAGCAAGGAGGAGTCTCGGAAGACCAGCCTGAATGAAGAGGGGAAAATGTTACTAAGAGCATTAGAAGAAAAGAAGAGGAGAATGAAGGAGGATTGGACCATTTTGCAAGTTAATTAATAAAATGTATGCAGATTTTCTTCTAAATTGGAGGGAAAGGTGTTCATGATGGCCACATCAAATCTTCAGCGGGATTAACCATTGTGCTCCGAAAGATAATTTTAAATGAAATGAAAAACTGAAGTGTGTTTATAGGTACGTAGGTATTATTTTCCACCTCAAAAACAACAACGTAGTGAAGCATTATAGCACTTAGGGAACTTTATTGTTGGTACCAGTGAATACTCGGGCTGCAGTTCAATGTAGTTCAAGGTCTTTTATTGTTAATTTATTATTATTATTATTATTATTATTATTATTATTATTTGTCACGCACCTAATAAATAGAGGAAGTATTATATTCCACACAACAATTCAGTGTGTGTGTGTGTGTGTGTGTGTGTGTGTGTGTGTGTGTGTGTGTGTGTGTGTGTGTGTGTGTGAACAGCATAACTAAAATGTCTGATAATACCAAACTTGCTGTTTAAGTTCAGTATTTTTCGAAGGTGAGACACGAAGATCCCCACCCCAAACCACCCTTGACATGAAAATTTTTAGATGTAGTTTATTTTCTCAAAATTGGCTATAACGACCGTATATTTAAGATGTTTACTGACAAATGAAATATCTATTTAGAATTTTCCGGGAATAAGCTATGAAATCCTCTTCTTGGAATTGAAAGTAGGTAATTTTGTATAACAGATAAACTATAAGAAATAGACAAAGCACATTGTAACACATTTAGATCTCAAAACATGCAATTTATTTCAAATAATTTTTATTTTTCATCAGCCATTTCTGAGATATCCATCTGATATTGTTACATGCTGGGGTGAGGGCCAAAAGATTTCTAGCAAGTGATTAAATTTCGGTCACCCCAACACGCACATGGGGAGCATAACACGCTAACGGCAGGAGGACCGGGAGCTTGGTGTTTAGATTTAGATGAAGGCGTGAGGTTTTACATTATACAAAAACATTACATAACACACATTACCTGGAATGTATTGAAAAATACATTGTGCACTTAGGAAAACATAGATGGGAGGAGATACCCCGAAGCCGATGACTGACCACACGCGCGACTTGCTACACCGACTGCACTTACTAAAGTGACGCTTACTATATCCCCCCTTCAACAGTGACTAGCCAAGCCAGCTAGGGCGTCATACCAGACGGAATTCAAACAAAGCCCTCTCTCAGGCGTGTTCCGCGTCAAAGAAGGGATCGTTAAACCGAAAAAATCAAAGAAACCCAATAATGCTGTCGACAATGCAACACAATAATGTGTCTGGTAATGACAATGCGCTTACTGATACGCCACATCATTATTGGTTTTAGTTTTTTCAATATTTCGTCTATTTTATAAGCATTGTCGCTGTTCAATTGTTTCTCGCGATGTAGTGCAAAGACTAAGTAATTTTAAAACCAGTATATAACGTCCCGCTTTTGATCCGACTCTCGATTCAGTTTCCTCTACTTACCCTCCTTGTACTTTGTACTTACGAGATGTGCAATTAAGCTATTTCTGCAATGACTTATCCCGATTAACATGAAGTAGATAGAAAAATAAATTTTCGTGAGAAGAGTTTGTACAGGCTGTAAAAAAATAAACGATAGTGGATAGAAAAATTCACGCGAATGTAACACATCAGATTGTTAATCTTCCTACTGATTTCTTTTATTACATGCCTTGTAACGCTAAAACACTAGGCAACTTTTTTGAGAGAAATTTCGGTGATTTTAGACAATGTGTCAATATTTATTTAATGGTTTGGCGACTTGCACATCGACATTTGTATTCTTTGCATATCAATTTTTCTGGCGGTGACTTCGCTTTCCGCTCCTCTGTTGCTTGTGTGCAACGGCTCTCTCGTTCCTTGGCGTTGCAGTTGGTGCGAGTTATTATTGGACCTCGGCCATTGTGATGACGTAAACACAAGAATTTCATGCACTATAAAATCTCAAAATGTGCAAGCATTCATGCACTATCAAACTACAATACATGCACGATAGTGAAAAATACATTAAAATATGCGCTATCATTTTTGTTTCCAACTCATTCCCCTTTTTGCACAATTAACAACTAAGAACATTTCTAATTTTTTTCTGTGAGGTTCCTGAAGGTTCTTGTGAGGTTCAGTAAAATATTTTTGTAGGCAGAGAATGGTCTCTCTATATCCCAGATTTTAGAGCATAAATTTTCCTCAATGTCTAAGGATCAGGGACATCTTTTGATTTATGTTTCTCCAGAAAACCCTTAAGTGTTGGGCTTCTGAGTTTCTCAAGTGGTATATTTGCTCCTACAAAAGCATTGCATAAATCCACGTAAAAAAATATTTTGCGGCGGCTTAGGCGCGGAAGCAGTGATAAATGACTGGATTTGGTGTATTTCAGATTCTTTTGTTTTTCGCATTCTTGCAATATGTGACGCAGATGCGGCATTGTTCGACTTGAAACTTTTTAGCTCATTTTATCTGAAATTATAAATGATCTTCCGTTTCTATGGTTATGATTTTTAAAAATACTGACATTCTTATTTAATTATTTAAAGTAAATTTTGTAATGTTTTAAAAAAACAAGAATCGCTTACCTCTTTACTACAATAATCACAGAATACTTCATCCCCATCTAATCCAATAAAATCCTTTCCTTTTATCCACTGTGCAACGAGTACATATTAGTAGGCATATTAGAAGCATCTTAACACACGCAAACAGAATAACACAGACATTTGCCACTGTTCAAACGCACAGCGAAGACAGTTTAGTGAATGATTTGTTTTAGAAGAATCAAAGTTGCTGGTAAGGTTTGTTCAAATTCCAAAAGATCACTCTGCAGCTGTGTCTTTGTCGCGTCAGCCATTGTGGCGAAATCCAAGGCTTGCTGGTGATTGTTATGGATAAATAAATTTGTTTATAACAGCGGTCTGCAGAGGGCTGTCGGTAAAATTCTGGGAAAGTTATCCTATTGTGGGAAGCTTAAGTTTCCCTTTTTCTTTCTTAAATCCTGATTCCTGAAGCAAAAATGGAACATAAAATCGAAAAACTGAGGTGTCTACCCAAAACTAATGTATATTATATGCATAATTTGCTAAAAATGCCATATATATGCATTATGCATGCTTTTATCCCCATAGAGATAAAAATATGCATGGGAAAAGTACATATATTTGGAATCATAAGGTAGTGAAATGGATAAGTACTAAGTTTGAGCTACGTCCAACAGCAAAACAAAACAAAAAACAAAAAAAACATGAATTATCATGGAATTCTCGTCTTTAGATGAGTAATCCCTGGATTTTTAGGTTCTAAAAACTTAAAATTATGTTGTATGTATCAGTATATTAGGATTTTATAGGATCTTATATGTTCAGTTTAGGAGATTATAGGCTTTTTGAAACATGTATTTATATAAATCACTGGGTATGCCATTGTGTTTAAAACACTTTAAATTGCAGAACGTTAAATTAACTGTAACTTTAGCATGTATTTGAAAGTACCAACTCCCATACACCTATGATTAGTATGGCGCTGAAAAACACAAATTAATTTTAAGTATTACAAAAGTTCTCAGTATACTCATTTTGTATCAGTATGGCACTCAAAAGCAAATAATTTATTTTCGAACACTTGCATGCGCAATATCTCCTCTCCTTCTGCATTTGGCCATAGGACCTTTAAAGCATTCCTCACTGCAATTGATATTGTAGAGTGGTTGGTTTGCTGAAATTCCTTGTAAAGAATGACATGGGGTGTACTTGGTTCCTCAGGAGGCAACGTGTCTACCACAAGCATCATTGCTTCGTCCACACTTTTTCCTTATTCGAACAGTCAGCTTTCACTTTGAAAATATTTTATACAATGTACTCTATTTGCTTCAATAACCAAATTAAGTGTTTTTAGGTTCTATCACGAAAAATATGTCTTATTAGATCCTAACATAAAATTAACTCAATTTAGGCTCTATACAATTCAAATACATTACTCGTTGGTACCTAAAACATTAAAATAAACTGAAACTGAGAGTAAGAGGTCAGGAATAAAATAGATCAGAATCTAAGAATTCAGGTCTTAGTGATGAGTTAGTTGCCTCTCTTGGTAAGTTTGGAAGTGCTTCGCCTTTGGTAAGGCATGTAATGTACGTTGCTAGACGATCTGATCGTTGTTATTCTATGCGTCTACTTTATCTTTGGATCATTCTTTCAAGTAAGGCAGTCCACAAGTCCGGCTTTATTGTTTACAGAATTTACAAGAGTTCTTATATATATATATATATATATATATATATTTATTTATTTATTTTAATGTAGTGTGTTTGGAGTCATTGTATAATAGGAAAGTTTGCTTGGTACTACCTTAGATCATGTTTAGCTATTTGGTTTTATGAGCTGGTGTTTTGCATTTAAAATATTTGGGGTTTTATATATTACTTTCTCTATCACGTACTGGTATTGCATTCCATCCAAAAGTTCTGTACTTAGATTTCACTTAGATATATTGAGGTCCCCTGAATAAAAGAAGGTATGTTTAGAAAAACGCCAGTGTGTGTACGTGGTGGACGGCATAACTCAAAAGGAAAAATCGGATAAATCCCGAACTTGGTATTAAGGTTTATATCTTCCAAAGGTACGACATTAAGACTTTCAAGAAAATTCCCTCACCCCAAATTACCCTTCACACGGAAAAGTTTTCGAAACTCTTTAGTTTCCAAAACATGGCTCTAGCCATTTTGATTAACATACCATATATTAAATATATTTACCTGAAAAACGAAATGCATATCTTGAATTTTCTGGGAATGGCCATGAAGTCCTCTTCATTTCGACTCGTAACTCGTAAACGTTAAGCGATAGACGAAAACTTACTACACCAAAAAGGTAGATCTCTTTAAAACACACAATTTATTTCAAACAAGTTTTTTTTGGCATAGGCCATTTCTGAAATACCTGCTATTAATGCTTCGATTTGTTCAATACTTGGTCATTGTTTTTAAGTCCCGTCAATTTTCAGTTGTTTCTCGCGATTGATGGAAACAGTATGGAATTTTAAGGCCAACATATGGTGTCCAGTTCTTAAAACATTTAACTATCGCTGTTCCCTTTGTATCTATAACGAAATATATAATGTAGCTATTTCTCAAAGGTTTATTTGGATTAAAATGAAATAGATATAAAATAAGCTTTAGTAAGAATATTTAGTATACCGCTAATAAGCGATAGAGGGCGGAGAAGGTCATGTCAATGTAATACATCCGCTTTGTTTTTATATTCTTCATTTTTATGATAAAAGTGAGATTGTTACTCGGTTTTCCTTCTTTAACTTAGGATGCATGTAAATGTTGACATTTTTCACTAAAGCCTCCAGAAAAGACAGTGGATTTTAAATTTATAAACGAAGAAGACTTATATAACAGTTGTAATTTGTATAATGTAAATTTTTCACTTGTGTATATATACTTTAGTGGGAGGATTTTGGGGCACTAAGGGACGGACGAGCTAGGTAATTCCAGGTAAAAGATAATTCTAGGTAGAGCCTACCTTTCACCAAGCTAATGAGCAAGGAACTTGAAGCAATAAGGAGAAATAGAAAGAGATACAGAAAGGAAAGCGATATTGAATCTGCTTCTGCACGCGTCACTTGGACGCGTATGCGAAAAAATTTGGAGCAGAATATTTTCATACACAATAAGGTAACGCGGTCTGAAGACCAATTAGAAATGTCGTTACATCTCTTTTATAGAATCTCTTCGACACACAGTGATATTCTCTGGACGATGGATGCACGTGTGTGCATATGGGTGGGAAGCCTGTGCAGTTAGATTAGGCTCCGAATTCATTATAATAGTGGAAATTGTTACAATGGGAAAAGCTAGCCGTCCATAAACATTTATTTGATAATTTTATAAGAACTACACATTTAAGGGATATGCAGTGTGTTTTAATTTGCCTCACCTACTAAAACCCTGAGAACAGTGAAATTAGTTAGATAGGTAATTTATTAGGAATGGAGAAATCATCAGCCGCTGAGCAGAGGTAGCCGGAGACCAGAATTCTGCAACATAGGGCATCAACCAGAGGAACAACGATTTCCCGCTATAAAAGACACCCAACGTTTTCCTGTTACAACAGGCGGCATCATTTTTAACTAAGGAACTGGTTTCCCTTTAAGGCAAGTGTCTGAATGACGGCGACGACTATATGGGGAAGTGGTGCAAGATATAAGATAGTAAATGATAATAAAGTTTGTGGAAAATAATTTTTTTTAAAAATTATCAGTACTTACTTTAAGAAGATGCCTTGTTACATTCACTCGTTGCCATAATCCTCAAAACTTTGGGTTGATTGCACTTTATTATGAATTGATTATATGGTGCAATAGTCTACATATTGATAGAGGTTTGCCTTTGCAGAAAGGGCCCATTGGAATAATTACAAATTCATTTTAACAAGAACTTTGTAAACCACTCTTTGAGCACGAGGAAAGTATGACTGACTTGCACATATATGTCATACAGCTGGTCATGTACATTCAAGACAACTTGTGCTTACCTATAAGGAGGAATAAAATTCGCATCCATGATACGAGGATACATTAAACTTAAATATTCCTAAATGAAGGCTGAGTAAAACTATGAATGAATTCGTAATAATGTCCGTAAACTTTGAAGATTTCGGTTCCACGTTTTTAATCAAAGCAAGACTGCATTGAAACATAGTATGACTGGTTGGTCCGTAAAAATTTAATTCCTTGACAATGATGAATATTTTAAATGTAATATCCCTAATTTTAATAGCTTTATAGGTAGTTAGTATTATGACCAGGCATAGGGATTTCTAAGCACTGAAGGACGGAAGGAAATAAAGTTGAACTCTTACTGAACTATAGACATGGGCGTGGTAGATAAAAAAAATCACCCCTTCAATTCCTCGTAGTGTTTGCATACAGCACTCAGATCCGTCAGTGACCGCTAACCTCTCTTGGTTTACATTTCTAGTAATGCAAAGGTTTGTGTGTAGACAACTTGAAGCCAACTGCTTTAGAATCCTTATGCCTGGTTATGGCAATGCCAACTACATTGTTCCGTATCTTAGACAGATATCATCATTATTGCTGGTAATTTTAAGTGCTACACCTTAATACTTTTTTTGCTATTAAAATATTCAAATTGACTCTTTTTGCAAAGAAAATATGAAATAAACACTCATAACTGTGGTTTGGTTGTAACTTTCTGTATATTTTTACCAATATAAACAATTTTGCACCCTTTTCCCATTTTCATTACCTTTTCTCCTTATTTTCACTTCTTTATCATGCTGTGGTTTCTATAAAAACTAAACGTTGATGTATGTTGATGTATAAAATAAATGAAAAAATGTTTAGTGAATGTTTTATTACAGTTTACAGATACTATAGTGGTATCACATTACTTCCTACTTCAGTGTATTCCTACGAGGTAAAAGCTTTTAAATTAGTTTGCACCTCAATGAACTGCCTGGACTACAAAAGTGTGTTGAAAAAGAGCACTTTCTCTTCCACCATTCCCAATTATTACTAAATGGGATACTTGGTTAAAGGCTGCAGTGTTTATTTGTAACCATTTTAAGACTATGTGTAATTTATTAAATGCTTTACCAGATGACCATTCTTCAGCTGTAAAAAAGGGCAAAGAACCAGCAGATAAACAGAAATTGTAAGATGAACTGTGCATGGATCCTTTTTGGTGGTAACTGCTATTTCAAAACTGGAGGAACAGTGTTCAATGAACTGTTCTGATGGACGTGAAGGAAGCACTGGAGGATATTCAAAAGCGATAGTTGGAGCAGAGGTTAGCCAAAAACTCTGATGTTGAGGATATTGCAGCAAACAAGGATCTGCATTACCGATTACAAACAAAATAAGGAGCACTTGTATCTGTTGACGTGGAACGTTCCTTTTCTACACACAAATGTTTATTTAATAATCGGAGGTACAGTCTAACTGAAAAAACATTGAAATATTGAACGTTATCTAAATTAACAATTTTCTGGACTAATGAATGTAATAACATTGTGCTCTGTAACATTTTAGGCATGCTTTTTATACATGAGTGAATTTTTTGTCATTGATTTTTCAATTGCCTTTGGTACCATTTTGTAATGAAAATTTACACTTTAAATTTACACCTTTATTTAAACCATTTCCAACTAAATTATGCACCTTTTAGACCAATATTTTTCACCTAAAATTCCTAGCTCTAATCATCATCAAAGGCAGCTGCTGTGAGCCGAAGTATCACGTGGATAGCGGTGTCCTTCAGTCCCGGTCGACTGTTTGGTTGGATATGGGGCGCATAAATCCCAGAAACGTATTAAGAGATAAAGAAAATTTGCTGGATCATTCTCCCCCAGCTCCCGCGAATTGTCTCGAAATTCCTGCGACTTATATCGATGAGCATGCTCGGCTATATGTCAACGAGCGTGCTCGGGACAGTGAATGAGAATTAGCGAGCTCTTGATGTTGATGTGACATAAAACGCTAGTTACTCGCTGTGTACTGCAATTGAGGCTGTGACAATAGTTGTGATATCGATTAGTGATGGGTCGAAGGAGTCGGAGTCGTTTCAAAGGAACGCTTCCTCCTTTGGAAGTGTGAAGTAACCATTCCCCTATTCGGAACTGGCACTTCCTTACTTCCAAACACTTCCAACTCCGGCGGAGTGGAAGTAACTCCGCCGGAATACTTCCAAGGCATTTACTTCCAACTTCGGAGTTACTTCCACTTCCAATTACATCATTCCATCAATTCCATTGCCATTGCAAATACTTAACCAGTATTGCGTTATGTATTATTTAGAAGTCGCCATAACATTGGATGTTTCTTTTATGTTAAATGAGATGGCATTAATGCAGCCTGCACGTTGCAATTTGTGAAAAAATGTATAAGTAAATTAAGTCAATAATTCTGAATCAAGTACTGATGAATTCAAGGTTGTTTCATTTATGCAAAATTGATGTTAAATGTCCTATTGAATATGACAAATGCAATGAACGCCTTCAGCTGAAAGTTAATACAGACTTCTAAAAAATACGCAAAACTTCCATTCCACCCCCCCGACAATGTATGGTTCAATACCAATTATGCTTCCATGAGAAAAGCCAATTTTAGTTACATTTCATCTACTCGTACTTCCCACGTCATGTAATAGTGATTTTAATAAGGGAATGTTGAAGTAAGTCGAACGTTATGTACAGAATTCCAAAAGCACGCAGAAGCCTAGTTTTTTTCTGTTGTAATCATTTAATTCCGATTATGCTTCTATGAGAAAATTCAAATTTCTAGTTACATGTCCACTTACTACTTCGCACGTCATGTAGCAGTTTTAATAATATAATATTGCAGTATGTCTGTAGGCAAATATTGCATTTTAACTCCCTAAAGCAACATTGTATGTTGATTGCTAGTTTTAGCTTTAAAATTAGTAAATGAGCCCTTCACGTGAACAGCGCGAATTATGCATAATTACCCATTTAAAATATATTTTTCATTTGTTACATTGTCACTGTGAGCAAAATAACTTTTTGAAACAAGAAAACTCTTAAAGCACCATAATTAGCGGCACAAAGCTACAATAGTATTTTAACGATGAATTGCCATACGTCACATAACCTCATTTTAAATCAGTTGAAGCTGATAAATATTACTTCCAGTTTTGCCACGTCATTTCTGTTGAAAATGTTGGTACATTACATTGCGCATCTTCCTTATCCATTTCGTTGTTGGCTATCTGCCATGACGTAGATTAGTAGTCGTCAACAGCAAAACAGCTGATAATTCCGCATATACAGGTGTAGCTCAGATGAACAATTTTTAATTTGCATTATTCTGTATTTGAAAACCTATTTTTTCTACAAAGTTAGAGTAATACCTTAAGAATTTAAACTATTAAACTGCCTTAAGGCAGCAAATTTTGTCCTGTGGACTTGCGGTTCAGAAGGATAAATAAAATGTATGTAAATCGCAGCATACCACTTTTTATTAAATTCTCAAAATGTTCCGCTTCACAATAACATAAAAATCAGCTCCAGAGATTATGAGTATATTTAAATTAATTTCCCAAAAGAATGTTTTATATTTGCTGAAACCACATTTAATGCAAAAGAATTTACCTCCACACTGTTCATAACCTAAACGTTTAACACGCAATACAGCAATATTTTACGAAGTATCTAGGCATAAGTTTCAGTCTTAAACCCAGTGTTGCTTCCGTTAATTATATGGAATTACAAATTATTCATGTACGCAGGGACTACATATCATATTACCAATATTACTTTGTAGTTCATTATACAACGGGGATAAAAGCACAACATACTAGCGTAGAACTACAAGCCATTATATCACAAACACTTGTTTATGTGACAGGAGACATTAATTGTTAAAGACATGTATGGCATCCCGTTGGATATATTTATAATGCTTCCTTTTCATAGACTAGGGGAAGTCATTACGGAGTAAAACAGTGGAAGTATTTTCACCAATACTCCGGAATGAGGAAGTGGAAGTACTTTCAATGAACTAATTTCACCAAAGGCTGGAAGTACCTCCAATGGAACTAGTTTCACCTAAGGCCGGAACTATTCTTCGGAGTGGTACTGAACTACTTCCTTGAAACGACACCGACTGCGGAGTGCTGCTCGGCGTGCGATGGAAGAGAAGTCCTGTTTTCGACACTCGGAGCGAAGCAGAAAAATTAAAATTAAATTGAGTTTTATTTATGGACGCTCTTTAACTACTTTGGTTCTTAGCGTCCCATCCCATATTGGGCGAGAAAGACTGGTAATTTTGCTCAGAGGCCTCTTTATCAGGCTTGAGGTTCTTTTACGTGCCGTAAATCTACGACACGGGACCACCGGCTTTACTTCCCTTCCGAAGGAAGCCATGCTAAGGATTTTTACGCCCGAAAAAAATCCATCGCCCTCCGCCGGGTTTGAACCCGCGACCTTGGGAACTAGAGGGAAGAAGAGGTTTCTTCGCACGTGATTTATTACACCACTATGCCCCAAAAAAGTGAAGTGACAGGGAAAACTGAATAAAGTCACTATATAGGTACATTTGTTATACAGAATGTTTCAGAAATACTTTTACAAACTTCGAGGATGGCTTCCTCACATCAAAAGAAGGGAAAAAGTCAATATGAACATATGTCCCATAATCTTTGGTTTTCGCGTTATTCCTGTCACAATGAAAGTTTGAGTTCAACGGCCTTCGGGTCCAACCTCAAAACTTCATTTCTCTATGCATTCATAGAAAGCGTTGACGTATTGTACTACATACGGTAGACGGCGAAGTGTTGCCATGGAAACTTGTTTACGTTTGTCATTTGTCATTAGTCTGTCTTCAACGTTTCAATTGTGTAAATGTAGTGAGATAACTGCACGTGTTTCGTTCCACCATGGCTGGATATTCATTTCGTGAACAGGCAGACATGATTTTTATGTATGGTCGCGCGAATGGTAATGGACGCGAGGCTGCACGGCTCTATCAGATGGAGTTTCCAGACCGAAGACAACCGAGTCATCCAACCTTTGTCGCTGTTTATCGTCGCCTTGCTGAGATAGGAACCGTTGCACCACGGACTATTGATCGAGGAAGACCAAGAGTTGTTCGTACGCCGGAACGCGAAGAACAGATGTTAAAGTGTGTCGAAGACGATCCAGGTATCAGTACAAGACAATTGGCTGTGCCATCTGGTACATCACACGTGACAGCATGGAGGGTACTTCACGAGCAGCTCCTGTATCCATATCATATTCAGCAGGGCCTTTCGCTGCCGATTATCCACCACGGGATAACTTTTGCCGATGGTTTGTAGCACAAACAGCCAATCCATTGTTTGTCTCGTCAGTTTTGTTTACAGACGAGGCAACGTTTGGGAGAGATGGAGTTACTAATTTCCACAACGTACACGTATGGGCAGATCGTAATCCTCATGCTGTACTTCAGGCTAGACATCAGCAACAGTTAAGTCTGAATGTGTGGGCTGGCATTGTAGCGACTGTCTGGCAGGTCCATACGTTTTACCAGCACGTCATACTGGTGCTGTCTACAGGGACTTTATCCAGCACACTCTTCCCGACTTATTTCACGAAGATGTGCCCTGCAAATAAGAAAAAAACATCTGGTTTATGCATGATAGGGCTCCGGCACATTTTAGTCGCATTGTTCGAGATGCACTGATGGTGTCTACCATGACCGATGGATAGGCAGAGGAGGACCAGTTCCATGTCCTGCACGTTCTCCCGACCTCAATCCTGTGAATGTTTACCTCTGGGGGCATCTTAAATCATTGGTTTATGGAGCAGCCATCCCGGATGCAGAAACGCTTCATCGACGTGTCATGGAAACCTGCGAAACCATTCCACACCATCCCGGAGTTTTTGACAGGGTGCGACATTCCATGATTCGACGAGTACAGGCATACATAGAAGCTAGAGGAGGACATTTCGCGCATTTATTATGAGTTTTGTGTGCTATAAGTGTACCATTGTGTTGAACACCTAACGAGAAAACAAATGATTATGGGACATGTGTTTATATGAACTTTTTTCCTTCTTGTGGTATAAGGAACCCATACCCGAGGTTTGTAAAAGTATTTCTGAAACATCCTGTATAAATAAACATTAAAGGTGGAGGAGCATGCAAGATTAGCCTTACAGCATCCGTCCTCGGACTATCTCTAACGAACACAAGTTGGTCACCATGGCCGTGCTCACCAAGTACCTACCTAGATTTGGGGTTTCGTGACGCAGGAGATTGCGGGTTCGTGTCCCGCTTATGGACATGCTTGCGAGTATGCTCATATTTGTGTACCAGTAAATCGGAAAAACGGAGAACAACAGAGCACAGAGAAAAATAAAAATAATTGCAACAAGGGAAGAATGGATGCGATTATCAAGGTAGACAATGAAAATGTAGCAAAATGCCCCACATATCATACTCAGATTATCATCGTCTTCGCAGGGGAACGTGCAAAATGTATATAATGGGAGTATGTGGAAAAATAAATACAAATCTTAAAAAGTTAATTCGTCATTTGTTTCCCAAAAAACAAAGATATGTGTATAAAAAACATATTGCTGATGACTTTTATTATGGACTAAGTACAATGTTTCTGGTAGTACGTGGTTTAAGTAAACGAATAGTAATAATAATAATAATAATAATAATAATAATAATAACGAAAACTGGTTTATAATTTCTTAGTCATCTTATCAATATTGTTTAAGTCGCAAAACTTCTAATTTTTGTATATTAATACTTTAGCCAAATATTTGGATTTATTGATTTTGGGTCCCATTTTAAACCCGTTCTCTTTGGTGAAAGTAATTAAAATACCATTATAGTCCATTTTAAGGAAGTGAGATCTAAGGTTGTTATAATCAATTCATATAAACCAAATTCAAGTCCCTCTATTTGTTTGATCAGTAGGAATTACTGCAATTCTACTACTATTATCCTTACCTGTTGCCAAAACAAACACATGAACTTTATAAATATTTTTTTTGCTTCAAGCATTATATGCGTTGGTATTTCGTATGCAAGTAAAGAATATATTCTATTAAAATTTACTATATGTACTGGTTTCCCAACTGCAGTATACCAATGGTATAGGCGATTCAGTTTCGATATATAGCTTTTCCATTTGTTTTCCAACCAGGTCCTGTGTACTCGCATTCCACCCAAAAATTCGATGTCAAGATTTTACCTGAAATACATGTTTTGAGGCCCTCTGGATCCAATAAAGCAGCATTTTTAGAAAAAGGTCCATGGGTGTTTCTGAACAGCATACCTCTAAAAGGAAACGTTCGATTAACACCAATTTTGTTATTTAATTTCAATAGCTTCCAGCGATGCCACACGAAGACTTGCAAGAAAATCCCCTGCCCCAAACTAACCTTTACATGTAAAAATTTGTGATATTTTGGATTTCTCAAAAATGGCTCTTAACTATTTTGTTTAAAACATCATACATTAAAGGTATCTGCACGACGAATAAAGCATGTGTCTTGAATTTTCTGGGTTTTGTGGTCCTCCTTATTCTAAACCACTCTTAAACTGTAAGATATAGACAAAATCATATTACACAAAAATGTACATCTCGTCGAAGCGCACAATTTATGTGGAATAAACCTTTTTTGTGGCGTTAAACATTTCCGAGATATTTTTTGTTATTGATTTGAATTGCCAAATACTTTATACCTTTCTCAACTATAAATCTTCTTTTCTCTTTGCTTTTCTTGTTCACGCAAAGGGAACAGAATACAAAAACCATCACATAACTGCCGCCTTTGTAAATATTTGACTATCACTTTAGCTTCGTATACCTACAACGAAATGAGTAATGAAGCCGAATTAGCAAGAAGTAGACAAAAAGAGAAGATTTTGTAAGAATATTTTGTAGAGGAGTGAGTAGAGAAAGGCATATGAAGGCAACACCACTTTTTTCAACTAGTAAATCGCTATTCGTTTTTCCCATTGGTCGTGCAAAGAGCATGGAATTTCAAAGCCATTACTAGCGACTCGCTTTTTAAAACACTGATGTGTTACATTTACATGCCTTTCTCTACCCTCTACTGCTTATTACTGGATATATTTCTTTTCCGATCTACTTGATTTTAATTCAGATAAATCTTTTTGGAAATAGCTTCATTACACATTTCGTTATAGATACAAAGGGAACTGCGATAGTCAAGTATTTTAGAACTGGACGTTATATGCTGACTTTAAAATACAATACTCTTTCCACAACATCGCCAGAAACAACTGAAAATCCAATGGACCTTAAAAGAATGGCTAAGTATTGAACAATACGAACTAATAATAAAGGATATCTTAAAAATTGCTGATGCTACTAAAAAGTTACTTGAAATAAATTGTGTGTTTTTCGTGTAGTACGCCTTCGTCTATCGCTTAATGTTTACTAATTATACAAGAATATACCAATTTTTTCGGAATGAAATGAACATCACAGGTTATTACCAGAAAATTCAAGATATAAAATTTAATTGTGATGCAAATGTCTTTAATGTATGGTGTTACAGAGGTGTGAAAATTATTAGACTCGATGCAAGTGTTTGGCTATTTACTGCTCGAGGTTGTCTCTTCAAGATAGTGAACCTATAGTGTGATAAAATGCTTATATAATTCTCCCAAACCAAAATTAAGTAACTGCCTATAAGACCACAGAATTAACCTTTTATCCGGTAGTATTGGACAAAAGGAAATATTTTTTCTTCAGTGAAATAAGTTTGCCAAAATAGATTTTAGACGACCGATTTCAGTCATTCTTCACCTCTGTATTATCTGTGAAACTTCAAGATTATATCTGAAAATTAAATATTAGATATTTGATCTGTGTTGTGAAGGATGTAGATTCTACAGATTCAAAAATCTGGTTCTGGGTTCGAAAATTTATCTTTCACCAAGAAAAATTACTAATGCAATGTTATTGGATAAAAGTACACATATCTATGTATACAGTGACAAATAGTTGATAGGTTTCACATAAGGTTCTGATTAGATTTTAGAGATTTGTAAATTATTTTCAAACTCAGAAATTACTGTGCTTGAGTCTAATAATTTTCACACCTCTGTATAATCAAAACCATTAGAGCCATTTTTTAGAAAATCAAAAATGATTCAGATTTACTTAAAACTTAAAATCAGAAATGTTTCATGTAAAGGGAAGTGTGGAGTGAGGAGATTATCTTGAAATCTCCGTGTCGCATCTTTGGACATTTGACTATCTATTCCCTTTATATCTATAACGAAATGTGTAATGTAACTATTTCTGCAAAAGATTATTTGGTTTAAGAGAGGTAGATAGTAGATAGAAACATAAGGCTTAGTAAGAACAGTAGGTAATATCCACTAATAAACGATAGAGGGTAGATAAAGTGATGTGAATGTATCACATCAGATTTTGGGGGATTCAATAGCCTCAAAACACGTATTTCCGGTGAAATTTCGATATCGAATTTTTGGGTGGAATGTACCTATTACCTTCTCTACCTACTATGTACCTGCTTTTTGGAAATTTTACTTGAATTGATTTTTTGTTGGCTTTTGGAAATAAAATTTTTGAATTGATCCGCTGTTTTATTTTTTAATCTTATTGTTTAAAAATGAGTTTAAAATTTTTTGTAGTCTGTTATTTAATTTAAATAATTAAAAAGTTTTAAATAAAATAACACAAAGTTTGTTTATTTTAATTTTAAACTTATGTAAATGTATGTGATATTATTTTCTCTTGAAGAAAATTATGTTTTGATTGTGCAGTAGATATTATTGATATTAAGTTAATGTGGATTTGGTAAATGTTAAGAAAAATTAGTAAAAATTGTGCCAGCATCCGCGGTTAAACAATGAAGTAAAATGAACATTATTAGCTTTTAAGTAATTAATATTAAATATTATATATAAAAGTTAAAAATATTTTAAGGTGAAATATTTAAAATGTTTTAATAGGTGTATATAATTAGTATGATTATTGTGAAATTGAAATCACAAACTAGGATTAGATACCGCATTATTTTTGTGGTAAATAGATAAGCTAGAGTATTAATAGTTATGATCTTAAAACTTAAATAATTTAGGCGGTATTACAGTTTACTTAGAGGAGTATATAAAGTAAAAATCTGACTATCACTTTAGCCTAGCGCATCCACCTTACACCTACAACGAAATGTGTAAGTGGTGTAATGAAAGTTTATCTCGATTAATGAGAAGAATTTGTGGGAATAATTTGTAGAAGTGAATTATGTGAATGCGATTCATCAGACTTTTTCGTTACTGTATCAGAGTTCCTTATAATAAGTGCTCAGAAAGCATCTAAACACGCATTCAAATAAAAAAGGTACAGGTTTAAATATACCAAAATACCTTCCCTTAAGCAACGTTCAAGTTTGAAGTACGATGTGACTGCAAAGTCGTTTTCCAATTAAATGACTATTTGCACTTCTAAAATTGCTTATGCCGCTTTTCATAGCTTGTATCCTCTCAGAGCACGTAAAATTATTTTTTCACCTGAAAAATCTCCCCTTAAAGCCTTTCGGTCGTTCAGAAGGGCACGAGTGCCAACTTTTTAAAGATAAAAATATCCGAAGTCTAGTGGCGCATAGCGTGAAAGCGATGTCTATTGGCTTCAATTGCTTTCTATCGCTCGATTCCATCGCGCTGGAAGAAAGGGAGGGGAAAGGGAAATTGAAGATGTGTATGGAGGGGAACCGTTGCTATTTGGGAACATGAATCGGGATTACACGGTAATGCGATGTATCCGGCGTATAACTAGAAATGCTGAACCATCATTATTGTGTAATGAAATGACGGAAAGGCTACGAGGGCGCGCTCTGCTGCTAAATGTTTTCTTCATCTCGCTACGTTCTTCTGTTTTTGTTATTATTTCTAGGTTGCTAGCATTGCAGCATGATTGAACTTTAATATCGTTACGCCTAGGTGGAGTAGTATTTTCTTTCCTCCCCCTGAGGGATGCAAATCGGTATATGGGGCTATTTTTAAATTTGCATTTTCCTGTGCTTGCTAAACCTGATCGAACTATGGAAAGAAGTCCTGACCTGAAACATGGATTGCTGATCATTCACACGATTTTTTTAAACTACCTAGTGGTGCAAAGTTCCACCAAATACCCGAGGTTTAACAATCACACGACTCTCTCACCCATCTTTTTTACTTTCATGGCTCTTCTACGAAATTGAGTTTTGTCTATTGACGCTCTTATGGTTCTTAGCGTCCCATTTTATATTGGGCGTAAAAGATCGGAAATTTTGCTCAGAGGCCTCTTTATCAGCTTGAGGATCTTTTACGTGCCGTAAATCTACGACACGGGACCACCGACTTTACTTCCCTTCCGAAGAAAGCCTTGCTATGGATTTTTACGTCTGAAAAGAATCCATCGCCCTCCGCGGGTTTGAAGCCGCGGCCTCAGGAACTAGAGGTACATGATGCCCCTAGAACACAGAGAACAACAGCTCTTCTACAGATTGCGTTATACAAAAGCTTAGTACTTTCTCTACCACGTGCATAGTAGGTAGAGAAGGTATTGCATTCCACCCAAAAGTTACATACCGAGTTTCCACCGGAAATGTACGTTTTGAGGAACCTTGAATAAAAAAGCTAGAAAAACGACCGTGTGTTAGTTTGTGTGAATACCATAACTCAAAAACGAAAAGTCTGATAAATACCAAACTTAGTATTTAGGTTCAGTACCTTGGAAAAATGCGACACGAAGATTTTCAAGAAAATCCTCCGAAAATCCTCCAAATTAAAACTACCGTTTACATGAAACATCTTTCGAAATTTTTGATTTTATAAAAACTGGCGCCAATATATCTGATTATAGATGTTTACATGAAAAATAAAATTTAAATTTTGTATTTTCTGCGAATAGCTGTCAAATATACTTCATTCGGAAAGAATGTTGTTTAATCTTGTATAACTGATAAACGTTAAGCGACAGACGAATACATACTACACATAAAATGTAGATCTCTTTAAAACACACTATTTCAAATAACTTTTTGTGGCATCAGCATTTTACAGATATTCATTATTAACAGTTGGAATTGTTCAATACATTGTCATTCTTTTAAAATCCTATGGATTTTCAGTTGTTTCTCGCAATTGCATGGAAATTTTAGTATGGAATTTTAAGGCCAGCGTATAGCGTCCGGTTCTAAAACATTTGACTGTCCTATTCCCTTTGTATCCATAACGAAAGTGTAACGCAGTTATTTCCGAAAAGGTTTATCTCGATTAAAATGAATAGTTAGGAAAATAAACTTTCATAACAATAATTTTTATACCCATTAATAAGCAACTGAGGATAGAGAAAGTTATGTGAATGTGAAACTTCATAATTTTTCTATTTACATACTGTTAACAGTTGTAAACATTCAGCTAATTTAAATTTGATGACCCTGGGATAAAGTATGTTCCGCAATCTGATGACTGTCAATTGTTTGAAAGAAGTGATAATTAATTACTTGTTATTATGTTACATAGTACTTGCATGAAAACCAACAGAACGACCACGTAACACTTCGAACTATAATGTATAAAGTATGGCAAAATTCAAAGGAACAACGGCGAAAATGTACAGATATACAGTTAATAGCAAGAAATTTTATATAAACTACATGGTTACTTAGGCGTGTATCCCGAAGCGATGATTTGTTAATCTCTTAAGGCACTGTACTTCTGGAAGAAAGGATGATCCACAAGTGACTTGAAATTTAAACACGCTATAGTAATGTAATATAAAGGCAGTATACAAACCTAAAATGGACTTTGTGAAATTTTTTAATTTGTTCTTCATTTAATCAATTTTTAGTGTTAATTGAGAGTGCCTTCAAATGGTTAGTTTTATCTTACTCAAAATTATATTTTGGTTAAATTATAACAAATCATTATAAGGAAAACCAACTTGTAGTTTTTCTTTAAAATACCCTAATTAATCTGTGCGACGAAAAATATAAATCCATTCATTACTTTTTACGAATATTACACTAGGAAAATATTTAATGGAAAATAAAGTAGTTATGCCTATGGGTCCTGTTTAATAATAATTCCTCGGGTATTGCTGAAAATTACAAGCTAATCGGTTAAACGTTATGATGCATGGAGCACGCTAAGTAATTAAAACGGCTGAGAAACTGGTTTTGAAAAATAAAATTTTAAAGTTTAAATGTGCATTATAATCAAGTGTCTACGAGTATCATACAGGGCTTAAAATATAGCCAACATTAGTAAATTATAAACACCAAATGATTGCATACAGTGCAAACATAACAAAAAAAAGCATAACCTGCTTTTCTTTTCTTTTTTTTTTACTTTTCTTTTCAATATTTTCACCGGATTTCAGAGATTTATTACCTTAAGGGGGTACACGCAACTTAAATCAGTCAGTTTTAGCAAATTTTCTATCATTGTTGCAGCTATGCAGGTGCAATAATAATCATTCTGTAACCTAAACTATTTCTGCAATTAACATGTCAATTTAATATATAAAGGACCTGTAGTATTTCCCTGTAACTTATTTTATTACAATAATGAAGTTCATGTTTACAGTACAACGCCCTTTTATCATAATATGTTAATAAATGGTGTTTTTAATTCTATATTGAAACTGAAATTGTTTTTTGCAATAAATTTAGCTTTATATTATTTTACAAGTAGTAGCTAATCGAAAGGAGTAAGCATTTTCCATTATTTGGAATATACAATTAGAATAAATCATTTCATGAATTTATACTCAGTTGCCCATAGGTTTTAAAGTAAGGTGCTTGAAAATCCAACTTGTGAAGAATACCTTAAGATTTCATTTGCTTCGTCTTTCATTTTCCCAGATCATAACATTGTTGCCCACAAGAAATCTTCTCGTAACAAAGAATTTACAAGGTGGGGTTGTGAGCCCCACGCTTAACCCCCAACTCGGTCCCATTTTCTACTTTCGAATCCTACTTCGGCCCCGTTTCTCCAAAATGTAAACAACGTAACTCGGTCCCATTTTCCAAAATATTAACAACCTAATTTGGTCCTGTAGGAAAATATCTAAATTTAATTCGTTTCAAAAGACTTATGACATTCAGCAGGCCTATAGTATTTGCAACACGATATTGCAGTTTCATGTTTCACTAAAATCGATTTTAATCGCAAAATTAGATTTTGTATAAAAACTTTGCTCTACTAAAAATATGCAAGAATTTTGTAAACTCAACACACAAAATAATTAAAAATCGAGGTATTAATTTAAAAATTTTAATTAAGTGAAAGATTTATAAAAACGCCAAAATGTGTAATCTGTGCTAACGTTTGTTCTTTTATGACAAGCTACCGGCAATGTGGCGTTCACAACCTACTACTTGTGCTCAGTACCACTATAAATTTTTCGTAACAGGGATACCACACCACTTTATACTTACTATGCTCAGAGTATTATTACGGTTTCATACTATATGCTACGGGACTAAGTGGGCTTGCTGATAGTGTATGCTACTAAAATGAGGCTGTTGACAATACATGCTACAGGACTAAGTGGGCTTGCTGATAGTATATGCTACTAAAATGAGGCTGTTGACAATACATGCTACAGGACTAAGTGGGCTTGCTGATAGTGTATGCTACTAAAATGAGGCTGTTGACAGTAAATGCTACAGGACTAAGTAGGCTTGCTGATAGTGTATGCTACTAATATGAGGCTGTTGACAATACATGCTACAGGACTAAGTGGGCTTGCTGATAGTGTATGCTACTAAAATGAGGCTCTTGACAGTAAATAGTACAGCACTAAGTGGGCTTGCTGATAGTGTATGCTACTAAAATGAGGCTGTTGACAGTAAATGCTACGGGACTAAGTGGGCTTGCTGATAGTGTATGCTACTAAAATGAGGCTGTTGACAATACATGCTACAGGACTAAGTGGGCTTGCTGATAGTGTATGCTACTAAAATGAGGCTGTTGACAGTAAATGCTACGGGACTGAGTGGCCTTGCTGATAGTGTATGCTACTAAAATGAGGCTGTTGACAGTAAATGCTACGGGACTAAGTGGGCTTGCTGATGGTGTATGCTACTAAATTGAGGCTGTTGACAATACATGCTACAGGACTAAGTAGGCTTGCTGATAGTGTATGCTACTAAAATGAGGCTGTTGACAGTAAATGCTACGGGACTGAGTGGCCTTGCTGATAGTGTATGCTACTAAAATGAGGCTGTTGACAATACATACTACAGGACTAAGTGGGCTTGCTGATAGTGTATGCTACTAAAATGAGGCTCTTGACAGTAACTGCTACAGGATTAAGTGGGCTTGCTGATAGTGTATGCTACTAAAATGAGGCTGTTGACAGTAAATGCTACGGGACTAAGTCGGCTTGCTGATAGTGTATGCTACTAAAATGGAGCTCTTGACAGTAAATGCTACGGGACTAAGTGGCTTGCTGATAGTGTATGCTACTAAAATGAGGCTGTCGACAGTAAATGCTACGGGACTGAGTGGCCTTGCTGATAGTGTATGCTACTAAAATGAGGCTGTTGACAGTAAATGCTACGGGACTAAGTGGGTTTGCTGATGGTGTATGCTACTAAATTGAGGATGTTGACAATACATGCTACAGGACTAAGTGGGCTTGCTGATAGTGTATGCTACTAAAATGAGGCTGTTGACAATACATGCTACAGGACTAAGTGGGCTTGCTGATAGTGTATGCTACTAAAATGAGGCTGTTGACAGTAAATGCTACGGGACTAAGTGGGCTTGCTGATAGTGTATGCTACTAAAATGAGGCTGTTGACAATACATGCTACAGCACTAAGTGGGCTTGCTGATAGTGTATGCTACTAAAATGAGGCTCTTGACAGTAAATGCTACGGGACTAAGTCGGCTTGCTGATAGTGTATGCTACTAAAATGAGGCTGTTGACAGTAAATGATACGGGACTAAGTGGGCTTGCTGATAGTGTATGCTACTAAAATGAGGCTGTTGACAGTAAATGCTACAGGACTAAGTGGGCTTGTTGATAGTGTATGCTACTAAAATGTGGCTGTTGACAGTAAATGCTACGGGATTAAGTGGGCTTGCTGATAGTGTATGCTACTAAAATGAGGCTGTTGACAATACATGCTACAGGACTAAGTGGGCTTGCTGATAGTGTATGCTACTAAAATGAGGCTGTTGACAGTAAATCCTACGGGACTGAGAGGCCTTGCTGGTAGTGTATGCTACTAAAATGAGGCTGTTGACAATACATGCTATGGGACTGAGTTGAGTTGTTGAAGTACACATTACGGGGCTGAGTTGAATTGAAATATATGCTACGAGACTAAGTTGAGTTGTTGAAATACACATTACGAGGCTGAGTTGAGTTGAAGTATATGCTACGGGACTGAGTTGAGTTGTTTAAGTACATATTACGGGGCTGAGTTGAATTGAGATATATGCTACGGGACTGAGTTGAGTTGTTGAAGTATATGTTACGGGGCTGAGCTGAATTGAAATATATGCTACGGGACTGAGTTGAGTTGTTGCAGTATATGTCAGGGGACAGAGTTGAGTTGTTGCAGTATATGTCACGGGACAGAGTTGAGGTGTTGCAGTATATGTCACGGGACAGAGTTGAGTTGTTGAAGTATATGTCACGGGACAGAGTTGAGTTGTTGAAGTATATGTCAGGGGACAGAGTTGAGTTGTTGCAGTATATGTCAGGGGAAAGAGTTGAGTTGTTGCAGTATATGTCACGGGACAGAGTTGAGTTGTTGCAGTATATGTCACGGGACAGAGTTGAGTTGTTGCAGTATATGTCACGGGACAGAGTTGAGTTGTTGCAGTATATGTCACGGGACTGAGTTGAGTTGTTGCAGTATATGTCAGGGGACAGAGTTGAGTTGTTGCAGTATATGTCACGGGACAGAGTTGAGTTGTTGCAGTATATGTCACGGGACAGAGTTGAGTTGTTGAAGTATATGTTAGGGGACTGAGTTGAATTGAAATATATGTTATGGGACTGAGTTGAGTTGTTGAAGTATATGTCACGGGACAGAGTTGAGTTGTTGCAGTATATGTCACGGGACAGAGTTGAGTTGTTGCAGTATATGTCACGGGACAGAGTTGAGTTGTTGCAGTATATGTCACGGGACAGAGTTGAGTTGTTGCAGTATATGTCACGGGACAGAGTTGAGTTGTTGCAGTATATGTCAAGGGACAGAGATGAGTTGTTGAAGTATATGTTACGGGACTGAGTTGAATTGAAATATATGTTATGGGACTGAGTTGAGTTGTTGAAGTATATGTTATGGGACTGAGTTGAGTTGTTGAAGTATATGTTACGGGGCTGAGTTGAATTGAAATATATGCTACGGGACTTAGTTGAGTTGTTGAAGTACATATTACGGGGCTGAGTTGAATTAAAATATATGCTACGGACTGAGTTGAGTTGAAGAATATGCTACGGACTGAGTTGAGTTGAAGAATAGGCTACGATACTGAGTTGGATTGATAAAAGTATGTGCTCCGGGACGTAGTTGGATTGTTAAGAGTATGTGCTACGGGACGTAGTTGGATTGTTAAGAGTATGTGCTACGGGACGTAGTTGGATTTTTAAGAGTATGTGCTACGGGACGTAGTTGGATTGTTAAGAGTATGTGCTACGGGACGTAGTTGGATTGTTAAGAGTATGTGCTACGGTACGTAGTTGGATTGTTAAGAGTATGTGCTACGGGACGAAGTTGGATTGTTGACAGTATATGCTACGGGACTCAGTTGAGTTGTTGAAGTATAAGCTACGGGGCTCAGTTGAGTTGTTGAAGTATAAGCTACGGGGCTCAGTTGAGTTGTTGAAGTATAAGCTACGGGGCTCAGTTGAGTTGTTGAAGTATAAGCTACGGGGCTCAGTTGAGTTGTTGAAGTATAAGCTACGGGGCTCAGTTGAGTTGTTGAGGTTAAGCTACGGGGCTCAGTTGAGTTGTTGAGGTTAAGCTACGGGGCTCAGTTGAGTTGTTGAAGTCAAGCTACGGGGCTCAGTTGAGTTGAAGCATAAGCTACGGGACTCAGTTGAGTTGAAGCATAAGCTGCGGGACTCAGTTGAGTTGAAGCATAAGCTACGGGACTCAGTTGAGTTGTTGAAGCATAAGCTACGGGACTCAGTTGAGTTGTTGAAGCATAAGCTACGGGACTCAGTTGAGTTGTTGAAGCATAAGCTACGGGACTCAGTTGAGTTGTTGAAGCATAAGCTACGGGACTCAGTTGAGTTGTTGAAGCATAAGCTACGGGACTCAGTTGAGTTGTTGAAGCATAAGCTACGGGACTCAGTTGAGTTGTTGAAGCATAAGCTACGGAACTCAGTTGAGTTGTTGAAGCATAAGCTACGGGACTCAGTTGAGTTGTTGAAGTATAAGCTACGGTGCTCAGTTGAGTTGTTGAAGTATAAGCTACGGGGCTCAGTTGAGTTGTTGAAGTATAAGCTACGGGGCTCAGTTGAGTTGTTGAAGTATAAGCTACGGGGCTCAGTTGAGTTGTTGAAGTATAAGCTACGGGGCTCAGTTGAGTTGTTGAAGTATAAGCTACGGGGCTCAGTTGAGTTGTTGAAGTATAAGCTACGGGGCTCAGTTGAGTTGTTGAAGTATAAGCTACGGGGCTCAGTTGAGTTGTTGAAGTATAAGCTACGGGGCTCAGTTGAGTTGTTGAAGTATAAGCTACGGGGCTCAGTTGAGTTGTTGAAGTATAAGCTACGGGGCTCAGTTGAGTTGTTGAAGTATAAGCTACGGGGCTCAGTTGAGTTGTTGAAGTATAAGCTACGGGGCTCAGTTGAGTTGTTGAAGTATAAGCTACGGGACTCAGTTGAGTTGTTGAAGTATAAGCTACGGGGCTCAGTTGAGTTGTTGATGTATAAGCTACGGGGCTCAGTTGAGTTGTTGAAGTATAAGCTACGGGGCTCAGTTGAGTTGTTGAAGTATAAGCTACGGGGCTCAGTTGAGTTGTTGAAGTATAAGCTACGGGGCTCAGTTGAGTTGTTGAAGTATAAGCTACGGGGCTCAGTTGAGTTGTTGAAGTATAAGCTACGGGACTCAGTTGAGTTGTTGAAGTATAAGCTACGGGACTCAGTTGAGTTGTTGAAGTATAAGCTACGGGACTCAGTTGAGTTGTTGAAGTATAAGCTACGGGACTCAGTTGAGTTGTTGAAGTATAAGCTACGGGACTCAGTTGAGTTGTTGAAGTATAAGCTACGGGACTCAGTTGAGTTGTTGAAGTATAAGCTACGGGACTCAGTTGAGTTGTTGAAGTATAAGCTACGGGACTCAGTTGAGTTGTTGAAGTATAAGCTACGGGACTCAGTTGAGATGTTGAAGTATAAGCTACGCGACTCAGTTGAGTTGTTGAAGTATAAGCTACGGGACTCAGTTGAGTTGTTGAAGTATAAGCTACGGGACTCAGTTGAGTTGTTGAAGTATAAGATACGGGACTCAGTTGAGTTGTTGAAGTATAAGTTACGGGACTCAGTTGAGTTGTTGAAGTATAAGCTACGGGACTCAGTTGAGTTGTTGAAGTATAAGCTACGGGACTCAGTTGAGTTGTTGAAGTATAAGCTACGGGACTCAGTTGAGTTGTTGAAGTATAAGCTACGGGACTCAGTTGAGTTGTTGAAGTATAAGCTACGGGACTCAGTTGAGTTGTTGAAATATAAGCTACGGGACTCAGTTAAGTTGTTGAAATGTAAGCTACGGGACTCAGTTGAGTTGTTGAAGTATATGCTACGGGATTGAGTTGAGTTGTTAAAGTATATGCTACGGAACTGAATTGAGTTGAAGTATATGCTACGGGACTGCGTTGAGTTGTTGAAGTATATCCTACGGGACTGAGTTGAGTTGCTGAAATATACTTGGGGCTGATTTGGGTTGCTGACATTTTACTGACCAAGTAAATGGGACCTAGTTAGGATGCGTTTACCTGAAAGACCAGGTCTGCTTATTGCTTACCATAGGAGACAGGGCGAACTGGTTATACCCCCAGACACTGGTTGGCTCAGATCCCTCGGGGTTACCACTCCCGTATTCAACAAGGTGAGGGGCTACCGTCGAGAAAACAGCATGCAATGCACATGCGTTAAATGCTTTGTAGAAGTTCAGAAGCAAAAATGCTCTATTTGATCTCGTATTCTTCCTCGTTCTGCAAAGATGCACCTAGCGCACTTGTATCGCAATATTACCTAGGTGCTATTGCCTATGTTTGCTCAGTACCTTTAATGTTCGTAACTTCAGAAACATAGGATATGTTGAAACAAATTAGTTCCATAATACTGCTAAATTATCACTTCATAAAATTAAAAATATTTTGAAAAAGTTAAGCTACGCCCTTAGGGATTTGTGATTGTAAAACATTAAAACCTCCAAACACTATTTACAAAAGGAGAACCAACTTATCCGTTCATTTTCTGTTTGGCATAACACTTCAAATATGTGGTATTTATTAAAATTTTGATAAAGAATATCCTAATATTTTCCATGTAGTGATATTGTATGGTTGGGGAAATTTCCTTAGAATCTATCCTTCCATCCTTAAAATGTGCACGACTTAATTAATATTTGGTGTTTATCCATTTTTTATTTTATTTAAGCAGAAGTAGCATTTATCCCCCACAAAAATTGGATAAAGAAATTTCACTGGCAATACAAGTTTTGAGGTTCCCTGAATTTAAAAAAGTTTCTTGTGTGCATGGCTGTGAGTCTGTTTGCCTGTTGTTCTCTCTGTCTACGTACAGCATAAGTAAAAAACGAAAATTCCACGACATATCAAAGCTGCGATTTAATTTCAGATCTTACAAGGGTGCGACACAAAGATTTTCAAGATCTTCCACTCCATCCCCAACTACTTTACATGTAATTATTTTTTATTTTACTATAATGATTATATTAAAATAAAGTATGACATTTTCATGAGAAATAAGATGTGTGTGTTGAACTTTCTGCAAGTAGCATGTCAAGTTCTCTTTACTAGGATTACATTTTGTATAATTTTTAAACCATAAGAAATAGACAAAGACTTTATCTCCAATAATTTTTCCGTACCATTAACCACTTCCCGATATTCTTTGTTGTTGGTTTGAATTTTCAAATACTCCTACTTTTTTGAACTGCCAAGTCGCTATTCGTTTCTTCTCGTGGTCATGTAGAGAGCCTGGATTTTCAAAGTCATCACCTAGTGACGGCTTTTTAAAGTGCGAACTTTCACTTCATCCTCCTGTATCCACTTATTTCTATGAAATGTGTAATGGGCATCTGCAGGCGAATCTATCAAACGTTGTTGTTCCCACTGTCAATTACTTATGATTTTAAGTAATGGATCGTCATCTTTATCTTCTTCTTCCTCATTTTGCAGAAATATCTGGATCCAAATCACACGAATTTTCAAAGCTATCTTCTCCTTCTTCCGCTAAATTCTCAATCCTCCGACTTTAATTCATAAAACATCTGAAGTTTTCCTTCTTTATCATTGATTAAAACCCTTCCAATATTCTGAAAACACCGCAGCACTTAGCTCGCTCTTACGTATTGCATGCGAAATTTATGCCAAATTCACAGAGTAAACACTTCTTCAACGGATTACACTCGTATTTGTAGGACTTATACGCCCAAGAATTTAACAAGCCAATGCCTTGATTCAGTAGCCTGTCCAGCAGCAAGCAAACTCTGTATCAAAGCATATTCAAGATGGGTGATCAGTCCAACGCCTTGGCATGGAGGAAATTAAATGTAGTGATGGAAGGATGGTAGGAAAATTCGTGGATCAGATTATCCAACCCAGTGTTTGCCTGCGAACTTGGAAAGCCGCAAAGAAAACTTTCGGCCAAATTTGTCGAATCCGGGGATTTGAATCTGGGACCTACTGAAGGCGGACCACAGACGTTACCGCCCGAGTCATGCCGCCTCAGTGAGTAAACAACCCAAATTATTTATTATTTACTTAGAATCGCTTTAATTCCTTGATTATATCGGGACTGATCAATAATAATTACAATAAAACAATATCTATATAGTTAAAAATGAATGATAAACAATTGAAATTATAACTATAGAAACACAGCAAAAGAAATAATTACATTATATTTTATTATAAAACTTTACGTTTATGAAGAACTTGATTATATTTTTGGACATTCAAAGGTTGTATGGAATTGAGAGATCAGTTGGGATATTGAACTTCTCTCTATATGTCTCATAAAGTAATCCGGAAATGTTGTATAACAAATTTATTTAGTGCAAGCAAATAAAACAATTAAGGAATACGTAACTTTTAACACCAATTAAGACTAATGACACCTATTTTTTACATACAGTTTTTCTACAAACTAATCATACTCAAAATTGGTTCAGTAAGCTTAGCTTAGACCTCCTTGTTGTCACTTCAACAATTAGCCGTCCTCGTCGGATACCAATTTCTTAGTTAATAAATACTTGAAGCACTTAGTGTGATACATAAGTAAGCGGCGGACGGTTATGGAACTGTAACTCGTAATGTTACTGTACCTCTGTAAATCGGTTAAATTGCTGACGCACCTTAAAATTTAAAATTAAATTGAGTTTTATTTATGGACGCTCTTAAACTGCTGAGGCTCTTAGCATCCCATTCTATATTTGGCGTGAAAGACCGGAAATTTTGCTCAGAGGCCTCTTTATCAGACTTGAGGTACTTTTACGTGCCGTAAATCTACGACACGGGACCACCGGCTTTACTTCCCTTCCGAAGGAAGCCATGCTAAGGATTTTAACGCCCGAAAAAACCCATCGCCCTCGCCGGGTTTGAACCCGAGACCTCGGGAACTAGAAGCTAGCATGGTAACCACTACACCACGGAGGACGAGTTATGCACCTTACTAAAGCAACAACTTACATCTTGATGGAAAGAGAATAGTGTGCATAAGGATCGGTTAGA
The DNA here is from genome assembly GCA_030765065.1 of Deroplatys truncata. NCBI lineage: Eukaryota > Metazoa > Arthropoda > Insecta > Mantodea > Mantidae > Deroplatys > Deroplatys truncata. The sequence continues at coordinate 66,575,915 of CM060976.1, read as the reverse complement.
GGAACGAACATTGTATCTTTCATAATTTTAGCGTTGATAGTACACTGCCGTTTGTGAAAATTGCAACACCAAGAAGGAAACGCATGAATTCAATGAATTTAATACCACAGATTAGGTAAATGACAAGTAACAAATGATAAAACTTTTCAAATCTATACATGATCCCTGAGACCTAATATTCAGTATTTGGTGTGACCTCCATGCGCTGCAATTAGAGCTGCTATACGCCGTGGCATTGAATCAAAAAGGTTCTGAATAAGTTCCTGAGGGATTTCCCTCCACGCAGTTTATATTCGAGCCCACAAATCCGTGACACTAGTTACTGGAAGACCGTGACGCACCAGGTCCGAACCAACCATATCCCAGGCATGTGCGATGGGCGATATGTCAGACGAACGTGCAGGCCAGGGAAGCAATGGTACCTGTCACTCTTTGAAGAAGGCTTGTGTATTCCTCGCAATATGTGGCCGGGCATTGTCCTGTTGAAATGTGGCCTGCGGGGAGGCCTGGAGCAGGGGGAGTACCTCAGGGACTACAACCACCGTTAGGTACCGGTTGCTGTTCAAAGTGTTCTCAATTCGTAGGAGGCGAGTTCGGTTGTTGTAACCAATGGCGTCCCAAACCTTCACACCTGGTGTTTGTCCGCTATGCCGCTCAACAATGTAGCCCTTCAAGTTGCGCTCACCACGGTACCACCGACAAGTATGTGACCGTCACTGTAGGACACATTGAAGCCGGAATCGTCCGAAAAAACTACATTTTGTAAATCAGCACCCCAGTGACGGTGTTCACGTGCCCATTGCAGTCGGATGAGCTTGTGGTTTCTGGACAATGGATGCCAACGTAATTGTATGCATGCAACCAGTCCAACGTGCAGCAGACGGCGACGAACCACAAGTTCACACCTGTTGCAGTGCTCCAGCGTCGAGCCAACACTGTGGATGAAGCTGTACGATCCGTTATGTCCATGCGTACGAGATGACGGTCATCCCGTGCTGTGGTCATGTTCCGTGGTCCAATATCCGATCTTCACTGCGTACGACCTTCATCTATCTACTGCCTCCACACACGCATCACTGTCGTACCAGCATGCCCTGCACGAGCCGAAATGTCACGGTATAACATCCCGCTTCCCAGAGACCGATCATTCTGCCCCATTAGAACTCGCTCACAAGCCGATATAGCTCCCTTTGAACGCGACGAGGCACACCGACAGTCTATTTATTGTTTCCACCTTGTTTGACAGCTCTGCGCTGACTACACTGGTTGTAACACTGACTTTGTCGGACCGACACGAGAGGATTCTGCTCGGCCTACGTGTACCCCATCTCTCTGCAAACCTAATCACTTATTGCTTGCACACTCTTCTACACTTCCACCATTTATGGAGTTATTCAAGAAATTCTTTCTTGGTATTGTAATTTTCACAAACGGCAGTGTAATTCACAAAAAATAATTGCAACGCCGCACGTTATTAAGCCACGTGTCTGAAAACTTCCCACCAGGTTTGAACAAGATTCCATCCAACCTCTCACATTATGTTGCCAATATTCTCATGTGATACGTGATATTGCTTTAATTTAGGATGTGATCTTCTGTTGAAATAAAACGCCCCAGTTATATGCCGCCTTTAACATCTCAGATCATATCAGGGGCTTCTTACCTTTGGAACAATTGCTCGTCAGTAATGGTGTTCACTCGTTTCACGGTGGTGCTAAACTTTAGTTTGATGTTATATTCGGTAGTTACATTAAACTCACACAAAACACACACAGACACACACTCTCTCTCCCAGACTCTAGGGAGGATAGGGTATAATCCTATTTAAGACAAATTCCCACCCTGTAATCGTATCTCGTCCCCTGGACTGTGGTCCTCCGTGGTGTAGTGGGTACATTACTAGCCTCTAGTTCCCGAGGTCACGGGTTCAAACCCGGAGGAGGGCGGGGTTTTTTTGGGCGCAAAAATCCTTAGAATGACTTCTTTCGGAAGGGAAGTAAAGCCGCAGATTTACGGCACATAAAAGAACCTCAAGCCTGATAAAGAGGCCTCTGAGCAAAATTTCCGGTCTTTCACGCCCAGTATAGAATGAGACGCTAAGGACCACGGCAGTTAAAGAGCGTTCATAAAAAAAAGTCCCCTAGACCTCTGGATGCGGAGATTAGCATGCTAACCACCAGACCTAGGAGATAGGACAAATTTTGTTAAAAATAATATGCTATACTTAACTTAGTCTAAATAGTGTACCAATTTCAATTGCCTAATTGGTGAGCGTTTTGACTATATTAACATAAATATATACCATTATTAACGGAGACTGAGGCAAGATAACATGTTCTATAGGTAGTATTGGAGATGGAATGCTGAAATTTTGTTATATTGGACTGTCTCATAAGTTCGCTTTGCTCGTAAATTCCATCTATAGTGCCTAAAAACCCTGCAACCTTTGTACACTCAAGTTATCCTAGTTGCCCAATCACCCCTAGGACTTAGAGATCTACAACCAGACTCACTATTGGATATGTCAGTGTGTATTTGTAACTCACGTTGGATAGAACAGCGTGAACTTGTGTTTACAAACTATGGAAAGCAAAAAGGAACATTTCGACATCTTATGCTGTTTTGCTATCGTAAGGGTAAAACCACCTCACAATGCCGGCAGAAATTTGTGCTGTCTACGGGGAAGATGCAGTAACGAAGCGAATATATCAAAAGTGGTTTAGTCGATTTCTCCCTAAAAGACAAACCACGATCTGGACGGCCAATGGTTACGGACGTGGAAAGAATTTATGAAACGGTAGTCAACAATCCACGAATTACAACTCGGGTGTTGGCATTGGAGCTCAATTTAGCTCGTGCATTATAGCCGGGAATTTAGCAATATATTGTCGACAATAATGGTGTTGTATACTACAGGAAATAAATAGTTTGTTTACAAAACCTAACTGCTGTAGTTATTTATCTTTTGAACTACCTTGTGTTTAAAGTTTGTAAACGGAAAGTTCGGCAACTACGCTCTCTTAACTATGCTGTGGGTGAGGTGTGTTCCCAGGCGTTCTTAGTGATTGAAATGTAATGAAAAACGAACGAACTTATGAGGCAACCCTATACTTTATGATTTCAGTGCAAACACTCTTAATAATTTTGACACTGTTCTATGCACAACTGTTTTTATATTTTCTTAAGTAAAGCTGTATAATAATGGAAAGGTGTTTCAGTTTTATTTCCCTAATATTATCTGAAATATTTTGAGAAAAAAGTAATTACATAGTGAATAGATAACAATAAACTGCTAAAAGTATAGTAGACAATGCTCTGCATTTGTTTGTTTAGTATAACTTTAATCTTAATTACAAAAGTGTTAGGGTGTGTTGCGCAATATTTGAAGAAAACAAAGAGATTTTAGTTCATAAAATGTCTGAAATTTAAATGTTGAAAAGCTAAATCTAAGAATTTTGGTTTCTGGTATTAACATTAAACATAGCCTGGATTTTGGGCAGTTTTCTAGTTTGACTTACTGAGGTTTAAAAAATCTAAAAATGTTAACAAAACATACAGGTCTTCATATAGCAACACAGAGTAGCTTGTTTTTATTTTACTACGAATAATTGCCCTTCAAAGAAGTATAATCTAACATCCTCCACTCAGTACTTAGGTACAACTCATGTTTTTATTAATTTACAAAATATAATTTAATATTTAGAGAACACAAATGATTCACATATACATTAAGTGTGATGCAGAAATAGGATAAAAGCAATTCCAAATAGTTTATACAATAACCATGCTCTTAGTAAAGTTATATTCACTTTAATTGCCTTACAAACGCAAACCCTGTGTAAATTAATTTTTAGTTAATTTAATTAAAACAAGGCGTGCCCGGATAATTTATCAAATAAACAACTCTAGTAATCACATTATTTTTCAATGTAGCTTCATTCCGTCAAGCGATCAATGCAGGACCTGCGGTTGCTCTTGTGCTGCCTATGTTGCCCTTTATTCTCTATGTACAGCCCTGTGTGTGTGTGTGTGTGTGTGTGTGTGTGTGTGTGTGTGTGTGTGTGCGCGCGCGCGCGTGTGCGTGCGTGCGTGCGTGTGTATTCCCGATGAAAGTCAATATGAACTTATAAATACGATTTTAACCACAAAAACAAATTGGAAGTGGGAAAATGTTGTTTTAAGAGCTATGGTTTGATACGCAAGCTAGGTAAAAGTTTTCAGGGTACTAGAAAAATAAATAAATAAACTATGGGAAAATGCAAATTGGGGAAGTTTCATTTGATACACGTGTGAATCATAAAAGACACTATTATACCGTAGTGTTAAAAATCCGTTTTTTACTAAAGCTATTATTGAATAATGCTAAACTGCATTTAACAGTTACTGCATAAGAAGAAATAACTCAAATGTATTACGAATATAAATACCACAGCATATAAGTGGTGTTTGAGGGGTCATAAGTAAACAACAATGAGGCCAAATAAATTGAAATTTGGTGTACATACGTTTCAGATAATGGGAAATCTATCTTGACAAGAAAAATAGTTCCAAAATTGGCACTATATGTGGAGTGAAAGGAAGCAAAATGTTACTAGTGACTTTAATGTAACACAATTACAAATGATGATTACCAATGGGTCTCAATGTGCTGCCCTTGAACGTATTCCACAAATGCTATCTCTAAATCGTATTGTCCACTGCAGAAGTAGCAGATCCCCATCACCTATCTCATGTGAAGTGTTATGCGCTCCTTTAAAGTTGCTAAACTACCAGTGCAAGTTGCTACACCTTGCTTCTTAAATAACCCCACAACCAAAAATCACATGGGGATGGTATCTGGCGAACAAGGAGGCCATTTCGTAGGGAATACTGATTATGCGATGCCTGGTGAAAAGTGTCATCGGAGGACTCCTGCACCACCAATCCAATGTGAGGGGGTGCTTCATCCTGCATAAACAAGGTAGTGTGGAGAAATCCACGTTGTTGGAGGTCTGGAGTAATAAAATTGGACAGCATTCGCTAGTATCTTCGAGCATTGACAGTACAGCTCTTTATTCCAACAGACCCAATTATGAACAAGGCAGTAAAGCCACACCACAATGTCACTTTTGCAAACCCTTACATACTCCAGCGTATTGTAATGACTATACCCAAAGACGTCATGATACCTATTGACATTACCGATGAGACCTGCACCATCATCATACGGCGTCATTTTGTCCTCTGGCGGCTATTTTTGGAACTATTTTTTCTTATCGAAATATAATTTTCATTTTCTGAAACATATGTACACTAAATTTCTATTTGATCTCACCGTTGTTTAGTTATGACACCTCAAACACCTCCTTAATTATGGCCACCTTGTATAGAGAATTCAAAAATAATGTTAGGAAACATTTTTGAAGAGCACATGTATTCTGGCCGAGGTATTGATAGTATAATGCTTAAAATAAGACCCAGAATCATGTGCTTATCTCACGATTCACATGTACCGGACTTGTGTATAACGCATGCCACCAGTCCGCGAAAAGTGCAATGCAGCCACATAAACGCAGATGAAGATTGCTGCGATGGTTCTGAGTAATCGTTGATTGGTAGCGTGAGAGAGCCAACGCTCCAATTAAATGTTTATAATTGAGTTAAACGTTAGTGGACCAAAACATTTAATTTGTATTTCGCTGATATTTAAAGAAAAGAACATCGATTCCTGAAAACACCCCTTAAATAAAATAAGTGGAAAGTAAAGAAGATCCAAAAACTCGTTGGAATGATGACATTCGCCGATGCTGCAGTGTACCTGCGACATACTGATGATGATGGTGATGATATGATGTAGTGGAAACTCTTTTGAAAATGAATTTGTATTCAATGAGACATGGTATCTAGTCTCAAGAGTTAGCCAAAGTTTTAAGCTATTAATCATTTGGGTCTTTCATTGGTTCTGTGAATTTCAAAGCTTAAAAATGTACAGAAGTTATGCAATTCATTGAAAATAAAAACACCATTTATCTCAAAAAGAGCAGAGTAATCTCATTTAGAAGTCTGGTTGTCTTTATAAGTTACAGAGTTACACTGTAACAAAAGGTTTAATAAAATTGTAAACAAAATCCCACATGTTTAATATTGTTCAATATTGCTAAATAGAAGGTTATTGGTAAGTACGCGTATTTGTAATTTAACTGAAAATATTTAAACCATATATGATAATAAGAATGCTCCAAATAAAAAATACTGTTACATATAGATATACTGACGTGCATAAAATGTAGCCCATAATGGAATGGAGCTTTTTATGCTCGTAGGACAAAATCTAGCCCCAAACCTACCAGCGTGACCACAGTTATTTTACGAGTATAATTCTTATCGCTGAATTGGCAGGATACTTTATCTCCTCCAAAGTACGGCAGAAAGGGTACAATTGCAACTTAAATCTAGTGTTTTCGTGCCTATACCTTTCTTAATGCCGTTTAGTAGTGTCAATAGCTTCGGCTCCATGTCGTTGATGAAAGCTCTCATGTATGTAAATGACGTAGCTGTAGTTCAGTTTAACGACACATTCAAATAATTCTTCACCCGTTCCTCTAGAAGGCTAAATAATGATGTTTCCTTACGTACAGCTCGTGTAAAACTTCGTGACAGTTCCCCACTCCTGAAGCATAGATGCGCAATAGCACTGACCAGCCCACTTGCATAATAAGAGAGGTGGGGGGGGGCATCGACTGCCTCCGAGTTTTTATATACTTCTGGTCCCTTGCTCCCCCACTACTCTCACTACTTCTATTCATTTCTCCTCTCCTGCGCATATGGTGTGTCTCGACGTTTTACACGAGCTGTACAAATCGTAGCGAACTTCTTCATAGAGGTGGTATCTGAACTACCCTTTCATTTCACATTGAGTATAACATCGTTCATTGGTTCATTCTTGTGTACGGGTTTTTTAGACAATTTACGGAGAACTGATACTGGCTTTGTGATATCAAAGGTTGGTTACTCGAAGGTGGCCACCTTACGGAGGGAAAAAACAATTCTCGAGATTTAGGGAAATGGGCAATATTTTTTGCACTTTAGTGTACATATCAAGCCACTTCTGCAAAAACGGCGCAAACAAAATATAATTATGTTTATAGCCTACTACCTTTGGAGCTTGGATTTGCCTGTATCTCCTGAGACTCAATTTTACATGTCAGCTCCGACCGTACAGATAACTTCTCAGACAAGGTTACTCAGCACCTGAAATAACAATATTTATGCAACCCTGTCGTTATAAACAGGTTGTTACTGTATTCAATATCGTGCATAATGCTCTTTATAGTACGCATGGCAATAATAGCAACGGTTTAACACCAGTATTCTAAGTTGTGGTAGCTTATAAAGAGAAGATGAAGCCATGTTGTGATATTCTTTTCTCTAAGCAAAGAAGATGCATATTATTAAATGTAGAAAAATTAAGCTCTTATTTTATAATTACTTACCTTGCTCTGCTGGTAAGAGCTACCCCACAGTCCATAACACCCGCTCGCTTCTCTCTTAGGAAGGGAATTCTCCAAGTGATGTCTGCTTGTCGGTTCAGCTAGCCAGATAACAAAAGAAAATGTAGGGAGAGAAACTAACGTCTCATAACATATGAAAACGCCCTCACTTATGTCAGATATTGATGCTGAATTATTTCATTATTTATTTACTACAATTTATAATACCAAGATTGCATAAAATATTGTATCCAACTCGTAGATAAGCTTAATATGACACTTTGGAAATTGTCGAAATCAATGTCGGTCTTGTGACATTCACTCGTGCCATTATCATCAAGATTATCCACTTGCTGTTCACTATGTAAAGCCTATGGGCCTATGTCTATTTTGAGAGTTTTCAACTAGTAAACATGCCCTTAGCTATAAATTTTGGCATAAAGTTGAAGTCAGGAACATCTTTGGCATCAAATAACGTTATCTGAAATAAGGTGTTGCGTTTTGTTAGACAGGAAAGGTGTCGATAATAAAAGATGGCCGTCTGTTAATAAGTCTTTGACCGGAAGATTAGTCTCGGCGGCTTTTACCTGCGGCACATCACTACATTTTTACTTTCTCTACTACGTATAATAAGTAGGGGAAGTGTTGTATTCCACCCAAAAATTCGATATCGAGATTTCACCGGAAATACATGTTTTGAGACCCCCTGAATAAAAAAGCATTTTTAGAAACATGTCCGTGTGTCTGTCTGTCTGTCTGTCTGTGTGTCTATGAACAGCATAACTCATAAACGAACGAACTTGGTATTTAGATTTAGTATCTTCCAGAGATGCGACACGAATGTTTTCAAGAAAATCCCCCCACCCCAGATTACTCTTTACATGGAACGATTTTGATTAAAATATCATATGTTTAAGACATTTTCATGACAAATGAAATGTATATCTCGAATTTTCTGGAAATGTCTCCAAAAGTATTCTACATTGTGAACGACTTTTGCGTAGCTGGTAAACCATAAGAGATAAGACAAAATTTTAATACACAAAAAATGTAGAACGCATTAAAATGCACAATTAATGTCTTATACATTTCTTTTGTTGAGTGAACTGTTTTCGAGATATTGCTTGTTATTCCCTTAAATTTTCCAATACTTATACTTTTTCTCAAATTCGTTATTCATTTTTTTGTCCTGGTAATACAAAGAGAATGGAATATTCCACATAGCAACCAGCTCTTAAAATATATGACTATCCTTTAAAGCCTAGCAATTCCCCTTGCATATACAAGAAAATTAGCAATAAGATTGACATCTCGATATCTCGAATAAGCGTTTGTAAAAATAGTTTGTACAAGAGCAGAGAAAGTCATGTGAGTAACACATCAGATTTTTACATATCTACTGAAACGTAGTAGATAAAGAAGGTATTATTGCATTCCACCCAAAAATTCGATATCGAAATTCCATTCATATGTCTTGAATTTTCTACGAATATCTTGTGAAGTCATCTTCATTCTGAAGAAATTTTGCATAATCTTGTATAACTGGTAAACGTGAAGTGATAGACGAAAATGTACTACATAAAAATATATATATCTTTAAAACACACAATTTATTTCAAATAACTTCTTTGTGGCATCAGCCATTTCGATGGTTTAATTGCTCAATATTGTCATTCTTTCCAAGTCCTGTTGATTTTCAGTTGTTTCTCACGATGTTATGGAAAGAGCATGGAATTTTAAAGCCAGCGTGTAGCCTCTAATTCTAAAACATTTGATTATCGTTTTTCTCTTTGTATCTATAACGAAATGTGTAATGCAATGTCGATTAAAATGAAGTAGATGAGAAAATAAATTTTCGTAAGAATAATTTGTATATTCGCTAATAAGCCATAGAAAGTAGAAAAAGTCATGTGAATATAACACAAAATGTAACAGGTACCTATTTGTACATTATTCTGATTAGCATCTGTGCTTCACTACATGGAGTAGGTGACTGTGTTCCACTACACAGTTACTGAACTTCTATTACTATCCTCCTTTCGGTCTTCCAATCGCCCTTTAGTTGAATAAAATTTTTCGAAGTCTGATGCTCTCCATTCTATTTATATGTTAGAACCATTTGTCCTGATATTCTGTTGTGTTTTGCATCTATATTGAAAACCTGAAATTCCTTTCTAATTTCATTTCGATCAGATCTGTGCATCCCTTTGTTCTGTGAAGGGGTCGGGATGCCGCTCTGGATTACGCGTGATTTAGCGTGAGCGCTCCCCTGGCCTTCTGATCGTCTCTGGTTCGAAGTCCAGACAGTCGGTTGCTGTCTCGTGCTTGAAGATGCTGTATAGATTCTTATCTCAGGAGTGGGTGAAGTTATTATCTGGACTTTATAAAGGTGGACTGTATGTAAAAGCTGCTAGCAAAGTCATTTCCCTTAATTACATGTTCGCACTCTTTATGGTCTTAATCCTTTTTCTCGATACTCCGCTACTAGTACTAATTAATGGGAAGCTAACTCGTTGTTGTCACTTGATATCTTCCCCATCCTTCCACAACCTGTCGTAGGTTAGGTATCAGAATCACAATGTGAACTACTTGGAGAAAGTTTCCCTTTTAATATGAAAATGCCCTGACGCGCACATTCGCGACAATAATTGTCACATCTATTTTGATTGTATGAGGGTTCAATGGCCCGCATTTCTTGTGTCACGCTTCTGATGGCATATTCAGAATTCCGATGTATCTCTGTCTCTTTCTCTCGTCGGCTCTCTCCCTCATACACGCTGTTACTTTTACCAACTTCCTGTACTGCTAAAGTCCAGTTACTATTCTTTTAACTTGCTCGCTCGCTTTTCCTGTACAACGTTTCTTTTACAACGTTCCATACCAAGATAATAATTTATATTACAACCAATTTACAATATTATTTACAATGTTTCTGCCACTTACATCTGTTCCCCTTTTCTACTTATTTCTCTTTTAATGCATATTCCCTGCTATTCTTTTGCTTATCTCTTAATGACATATCTGTGATTATATCCTTTAAATTCACTGATGCATATTAATTATGGGGTAAATGTTTACCTACAGTTCTCCTTGAAAATGCCATTTCGGCACTTTTTACATTATTATGGATATTTTTAATGTCTTCCAGTTTCCGGTATATAAAAGAAGAGGAATATCTATTATTTTATAAAATTTAATTACACTGCCTTTCCTTATTTTATTCCTTAACGTGTGATGTATAGTGCCACACATCATCTGAAGACTTTCTAGCTTTTTATTAAGTGCATATGTTAATATCACACCCCATGTAACTAAAGTGTTTAAAGCGAGTTTTCTTCCAAAGTAATCTTTGAACGATTGGTATAATAAATATGATAATAATCTGAACTAAAGTGAAAAAATAACTTTATCCCCCACCCGAGTACTTATGTAGCATAGATCTGCCTCTTTATGTACTTTAGGTCAATCCTAACTCGAAACAGTTATGGGATTATATTCTAAAATCTACGCAAAATTCCCTGGCCAGACTTACTTGTTTTTAGACACCTAGCCCTCTATAAGGTAAAAAAGTTAATAAAAATATTAGATACAGTGAAAACGGCCATCCTCGAAATTTGAGAGCTCATGACTAGTAAGTATGTGATAACGGGGTACGTAATATTTCAATAAATAATACTCATTTGGAAAGTAAAATAACCCACCTGTGTCTGTCATACAAATATAAAGAACTGACTCGAAGAGGGAGTTGAAATTTATTGTTCCAAAGACCGAACCCTTTCTTTTTATTCACTTCCATAACAGCATCTAGTACACAATCAACCTAAAAAGACCAGGATGGTCGTAGAAATGGTCCACACATGATATAATTCATATATACTTTTATTATGAAACTGCGGTCATGATATGAATCTAGTGAATAAAGTCAACGCAAATTAAATGTGCATAAACACGTTAAATGGCATTAAAAATGAAAAAAATGCTGTTTGTACAAAGGAATTTAAACACTGCAAAAGGGAGAGGAGGAGGAAACCTGTGACATCACGCTGGCGCTGACCCTTCCTTCCCCAATGTCAATCTCAGTCACGCTTAAACAGACACCCTCACCCCTCAAGAGTGCAACTTGTATGAATGCTCCCTAATACTGCCAGAAACGATTAGCGCTGTTACATGAGATGAAGTCTTCTTCATAGTTTAGTATAAAATTCACTTGGTTTTCTACCTTAACAGTAAGCATCAGTTAGTTTGTAATCACCAAATGAGATGATTTAGCGGTAACATGTGAAACTCGCATTCGGGAGGTCCTGGGTTCGATTCCTGTAGACCGTCTACTTTGACCTTGGATTTTTAGCGGTTTACCCTGGTTGGTAGGCGAATGATAGGGTGATTCTTCATCTATCATGACTTCCTTTCCCTCATTTCTCTTTCATTTCGTCCTTTCAGGTGTGCTCTTAGGTTTCCTTGTATATGGTGGATAATTGATGTGGATGCTAGACAGAGGACTGCCTGGTTCGACGGACTGTTCGTCACCCTCTTTGGGCAACTCCAGTAGTGGGACGGGTCTTCGAGCCAGGAGATTTTAGGGCTTGTTGTGGTTAGTTCACTTCATCCCTTCCTCCTGGAGGGTGGTAGGCGCAGTAGATCTCACTAGGTGGCAGGTTGCGAGGTGTCCCCCTCCATTATATACCCAGTAGTTGTACTATCGCTTTAAAATAACCATGCAATGAAGACTATTACAGAAAACAGCAACATCATTGTAGATCAAGTAAATAGAAAAGCTCTACAAACAGTTCAAAAGCAATACAAATAACACATTTATTAGTTTGGATGGAATAATGTCGAATTGATAAATAGGGTAAAATTTTCTTTTTGCCATTTCTTAAATATCTACTAGAAGAATTTTATTATCTCTAGAATGCAATACAACTAAGGTTATTTATGAATTCAAAAAAGCTAATATAAGAGATAGAGGAATGTGTTTATTAAGTTAAGTTAGAACCAGACATAGGGATTTTTAAGCATCAGAGCCAGAACGGAAGGAAATAAAGTTGAACTGTTATTTGCACTAATGGCGAGGAGGTCTTAGATAAGCCAGGTAATATCGTATTGCGCCGATGGTCATTGTGTCCCGCTGAATCTTTTTCCAGGAAGGTCATTACACCCTTGAGGTGCACGATGGGTTTCCAATTACCTTCTTAATAGGTTCTGGTATTGCGTCAATGAATAGCACGTTCTTGAAGTTCATCTGGTTTCTATTACAGCGTTTACTAGTTAATATGTATTCCACGTATAGCAAACGGCACCGCGAGCTGCGAGCTATTGAAAATTTCTGGATATAAACCAATGTCGAAAACCTTTAAGTTTAAAACCGCCAACAACGCTGTATAACAAAGCTGCCAGATCCAAGCCTGGGTAAAAGTTTGAAAGCATTTTTAAGCTAATGTGCTTGTGAAAATTGGTGAAAATCATTAACAGAAGTGAAAAATTAATTTTCAAAAGCTTTAATAATATTCAGTTATATCGCAAACTTTCATTTAGGGTAGTTTTAGTTAATTTCGGTATCAATTAAAGGTTTATGCATAGATATAATTAAATATTCCTCTACATAGTACTGAAATGTACATTAAAATTCTTTAAAACGCTTCTGCTACCAGTATTTTATATTAGGTAAAATCTAACATGCTACATGCTTTTTGAGCACTTATATGGAAACTTTTAGTAAAAATTAGCAGCTATTATAAGGTTAACATTCCAGTTTTTACTTCCTCTATATGTTACGTAACAAAGTGTTGTTCCAAACAAGCATTCCATTGTTTCGTATCAAAAGTGTTGCTTCAAATCCTGCCTTAATAACGTTCAAAATGTTTGCCTAGAAATTATTTCAAGGGTGGCTGCTTGACTTTGCTATATTTACTCCTCCATGCTTCTATTCGTGTAACATAGTCAGCTTTTCAGTTGGTTTTTACTTTCTTTACAGAGGAATTAGGTATTGTATTCCACCCAAAAAATCAAAGAAAGTTTTTACCATAAACGTCACGTTTTGAAGTCCCCGGAGCATTTTCAAAAAGGTCTCTTTGTGTGTGTGTGTGTGTGTGTGTAAAAATCATAATTAAAAACCAACAAACTTAAATATAAAGTTTTGCATCTTCCAAGGATATGCACGAAGTTTTTCACGAAATTTCATCCATCCCAAACTACCCTATGCTTGGAAGAATTTTGGTTATTTATTTTCTTAAAAACGCCTCTAACAATTTTAATTAAAAACCGAATGTTTGTGACATCAATGTGACAAATAAACCGTATATCTTGAACTTTAGCGGAAGAGGCTGTGAACTTCTTATATTCAATGAGCATTACAAAACTGTATGCAAAAACATATTTTAGGAAAAACTTGGAACTCATTAAAATACACACCTTCCCAAAAATAACTTTTACCTATCGTCAACCATTTTCGAAATATTCCATACCTAATACATTTATGTGTTCCCTAGTACATTTGAATGACATAGTTTGATAATTCGCGACAGTTAATTTTTTTACCATGATCCCAAGACAAGCAAAAACGAGTTGCAACAGTCCACTGCTTTGCGTATATGTACGAGGGCTATTTTTTTCAACCTCCGATCGCGCAGGCACGCAACCACACGAGAGGTGGAAACCGTTTGTGCGTGGAAGGCGACTGCGCATGTCCCCCACTCTACCCTCAGCCACAGCCAACTTCGCTATGCCATTGTGAGCCTAGTTTTTCGCACGGAAACGTGGTCGCTACGGTTGGCTCTCCCGCCAGATGTGAGTTGCGTAGTGTAATTCGGTTCCTTCAAGCAGACATTACGACGACTGCGGAGAGCCATACAGAACAAACGAAGAGGCTAGCTGTACGTCTGGGGTTGTCTTGATTCATGACAATGCCCGCCCTCACAGTGCTCGTGTCACCCAACAAATTCTTCAGGAATTTCAATGGGACGTTTTCGAACACCCGCCGTAGAACCCTGATTTGGCGCCGAATGATTTTCGTCTCTTCCCTGGACTGAAAAAGTGGAATCCAAACACAACAGTTCAAAAGAGGCCTCATGAATCTTCAAATGGTAAATTAGTTGCAAAGAAGCTGGAAAACATCAAGAGGGAGCCTGTATATGCACTAAATTCTTTTTAAACAGCATGAAGTCAGAAACATTGTTATTTTAAGATTATAGTTTTTAAACACTCCTTCTTGGTTTTCATTTGTCTGAGATTTTTATTTTCAAAATTTTCCACGCAGTGTACTTTTCGGTATACATGAATGAAACTTTTTAATTTACTTTTAAATAACAGGATAAAAATGTTGAGTTGAATTTCAAAATTGAAAATTCAAACAAATAACACTTTCTTGGAAATTCCAAATGTTACAAAAAATATTTGAAATATATTGTGTATTTTAACGGGTTTACTTTCTTTGTATAGGTTTTTGTCTATTTTTAGGGTTTACAAGTAAAACAAAATTATATAAAATGCATTTCAAGTAAAGAGGACTTTGCAGAAACTTAGTATACAATTAGTCATGATAACGTATCTTAAACATATCAGCATATTTTAGTCGAAATCGTTACTGACATTTTTGAGAAAATAAAAAATAACGAAAAGATTTAATATGTAAAGAGTAATTTGGGATGAAGTTTTCTTTGAAACTCCTCCATGTTGCACCCTTAGAAGACGAACTTAAAAAAGAAGTTTGGTTTTTATCCGACATTTCATTTTACTTTTCCTATCACGTACATAGTAGGTAGAGAAGGATTGCATTCCATCCAAAAATTCGATAATGAGATTTCACCGGGGCTATGTGTTTTGAGATCCCCTGATTCCAAAAAAAGCATCTTTAGAAAAAGTTCGTGTTTGTGTCTGAACAGCATAACCCAAAAACTAAAAGTTGGGTAAGAAAATCCCCTCACCACTTTACATGGAACATTTTTCGAAACATTTTGATTTTCCATAGCATGGCTGTAACGATTTTGATTAAAATACCATATATTAAAGATATTTACATGACAAATAAAACGTGTATCTTGAATTTTTTGGGAATAACCTTTGAAGTACACTTCATTAGGAAGGAATCTTGTATAATCTTTATAAGTAAACGTTAAACGATAGACGAAAACTACTACAAGAAAATGTAGATCTCTTTAAAACACACAATTTATTTCAAATAACTTTTTTGTCAGATAACCTATTTCCGAGATATTAGTTATTAATTGTTCTAGTTAAATACTTTCATTCTGTACCGAGAAATAGTCGTAGGGCGCCATTTGTAACGGGAAATCGATGATCCTTGGGTTGTTGTTGCTGGTTACAGTGTTCTTCTTCCTCGGCTATTGGTGCTCGTCGGTTATTGAGTATTCCATTCCTAACTATCTCTAAATATTAAATCTCAGGTTCTAGTGAGTGAGACAAGTTAAAAATGTATTGCAAGTTTCCCTTAATCAATGAAGTTTATTTCACAGTTTGAAATATTTATGGGCGGCTAGCTTTTCCCATTATATAATAATCCCGCCACTTTAAATTAGTTAGGAGCCTAGCTATATTCACACGCACCCCACCCTTGTGCACCCATATGTATCTGTAGCACCTCGTGTTGACGTGACTTCTCGATGAGTTAGATTTAGGATAAGAGCGGGCTCTGAGGATTTGTCTGCCCTTATATACGGGAGCCTAGTGAAGCTCACCTCTGCGTTTGAAAATGTAACGACGTTTCCTATTGGCCCTCAGACCGCGTTACCCTAGCACGTATGAGAATGTGTGGCTTCAGATCTTTGAGCTTGGGCGCCATCATGTAGCGTTGTACCGCTCGGTGACAGATACGGTCTTTATGATTTCTTGGGATTTTTGCTAGCTCGCCCGTGACTTACAATCAGCTCTGTACGAATGTTATATGTTGAATATTCTAACATGTTAGTGAATTAAATTATTACTGTACAATTCTTATGTGTATGGTTCCCCTTTCATATGTACAATTCCTCTATATATGTATAATATATCCCCTTTCAATTCTTATAAATTCTCATCGATTTTCAGCTGTTTCTCACGATTGCATGGAAACAGTGTGGCATTTGAAGATCAGCATATATCGTTTAGCTCTTAAAAATTTGACTATCGCTGTTCCCTTTTGTATCTATAACTAAATGTGTAATGCAGCTATTTCTGTAAAGGTTTATTTGAATTAAAGTGTAGTAGACAGAAAAATAAGCTTTAGTAAGAATAGTTTGTATACCCACTAATAAAGATAGAGGGTAGAGAAGGTCATATGAATGTATCACTTCAGATTGTTCTACTTACCCGTTCACAGACAGACACGAGCGCGTACATTAAACTTGTTCTAAAACGTTTCTTTTTGGATTGAGGGGTCCGATGAACTCTCGATATGGAATGTTTGGATGGAATACAATACTACTTAAATAGTAAGCAGCAGAGAAGTAAAATATCTGATGTGATTCAATTGACTTTCTCTATCAATAACATTCACATATATCCGCCATATACTATATATTCATATAAAAAGCTCTTTGTGTGTCCACGTTAAAATACTCGATATATTTTTGCATAGGAACTATTTTTTTTCTACAAATTATGTACTAAGTTCTTAGTTACATAAAGAATGTGGAAAAAGCATTCAAATGTTTATTCTTGGTGGCAAGCTCTTGCAATGGAAAGGAAGGTGGTAAAAACAATCACAAACTTTCAAGCATGTCTATTAGCCGATGCATTTACACCTGCGAAGAATGTAAACTCGCAATGTGGAATATTTGGAAAAACTAACGCTAAGGGGAAAAAGGGTTTGATACCAACTGTGCATTTTAATGGGATCTACACATTTGCTGTAGTAAGCTTTTGTTTACTCCTTGTAGTTTCCTAGTTATACAAAAATATCATAATTCAAAGATGATTCACAGAAAATTCAAGATTTAAATTTTATTTCTGGTGTCAGTATATCTTGAATATTTTAAACAAAATTGTTAAGCAGCTTTTTGAGAAAATAAAAATAGTGAGTATTTTTCCATATAAAGGACGTTCGGAGTAAGGATATTTTTTCAAAACATTCGTGTCTTCTTAGAAGGTACTCATCCAACATTTCGTTTCGGAGTTATGCTGTTCAATACTGTGCGAGGTAACTCCGTGGTAAAGTGTGAGGCTCGCATTCTGGAGGTTTCGAGTTCGATTCCCGGTGGCCGCTTACTCTGACCATGGGTTTTCCGTGATTTTCCCTGGTTGGCACACGTATGTAGGAATATTGTGTTTTTACCACGGATTTCCCCTACCCCATTTCCTATCATATCAGTTCCCTTTCATGTTTCGCGTAAAAATCCTTAGCATGGTTTAAGGGAAGTAAAGCCGGTGGTCCCGTGTCGTAGGTTTACGGTATGTAAAAGAACCTCAAGCCTGATAAAAAGGCCTCTGAGCAATTTCACGCCCAATATAGAATAGGACGCTAAGGACCACAGCAGTTAAAGAGCGTCCATAAATTAAACCCAATTTAATTTTCCCTTCACGTTTCAGGTTAGTTCGGATTGTGGTTCGTTTGGTGTCGGGCAGAGCGCGCAGAGGGTTGCAATTTGGAACTTCTCGGCCCTGGTAGAGGGAAGCCTGTAGAACCTCTCGTGGCCGGGTGGTCAAGCCTGGAACCATTAGGAAACTTGCGCCAGCATTTCTGCAACCCACACGTCTCCTGCGGGTTCCTCAACTCATTCGATCCTCCCGGGGGTGTGTGCACAAAAGATCCATTGAGGGTCTAAGTGGTATGTATACCCTCGGCTAACTAGTCCTATCCTATCCTATGCTGTTCAGAATGCGGAAGGATCTTTTTCCAAGAATGGATTTTCTCTTTACTTTCTCTGCTACAATAAGTAGGAGAAATATTGTGTTCCATCCAAAATTTTTATATCGAATTTCACAGGAAATACAAGTTTTGAAGCTCCCTGAACCCCTCCCCGAAAATATTTTTATAAAGAAAATGCATGTGAGAGTGTGTGTACAGGATAATTTAAAAGAAAAGTCCGATAAATACCAAACTTATTAAGTAATATCTTTCAAATATGTGGCGCGAAGATTTTCAAGAAAATCCCGCACCCAAAATTACCCTTTACATGAAAATGCTCTCAACCTTTCATTTTCTCGAAAATGACTAACAATTATGATTAAAATAGCATATTTTTAATATATTTATAAGCTAAATAAAATTTATATCTTCAACTTTCTGGGAATACGCTGTAAGGATTTTCATGTAACTTTTTATAACGGGAAAATCAAAAGAGATGACCAAAATCATATTACACAAAAATTAAAATCCTTTAAAATACACGATTTATCCCATATAAACTTTCTGTAGCATCAGCCATTTCCAAGGTATCCGTTAGTTTTGGTTTGAATTTTTCAATACTTTTGTCATTTTTTGAGGTGCTGTTGCTATTTAGTTGCGTCTCGCGATGTCATGGTAGCAGTATGGAATTTCAAGCCCAGTATATAGACACTCGTTTTAACTGATTATCGATTCGGTTTCCTCTATCCTCTTGTGGCTACAACGAAATGTGTAATGAAACTATTCTACAGAGGTTTAGGTATCTCGATTAACACGAAGTAGATAGAAAAATAAACGTTCCTAGGAATAGCTTGCAGAGGCTATACAAAAATAAATGATAGTGATTAGAGAGTCTTGCGAATATAACTCATCAACATTTTTTATTCATGAACTTCAAAACATGCATTTCCGGTGGAATCCCTGGGCCGAATTTTTAGTGGAATGCAACACTTCCGCTGCATACCATATGTAGTTAGTAAAGCAAGTAATAAATAAAGAGCAGGAACGAAAATAGTCTGATTTGAAGCTATGTGGCTTATAACCAGAGGGTTCCGTCAACAAGTGTGAGCGCAGCGCAACCAGTGGTGCCAAATTAACGCTGGGAAATTTCCCCAAAGTACAAAGTAATCGCCAGATATGCATCTGTGAACATCGATGATCTCTTGGATGGATTCGTGACAACTCGCGTGTTAACAACGTCTACGCAAAGGGCGACACAAACAAACACGCTAATATGTGGAAAGGCAAGCAAGCGATGTGTCGCGGCGCCTGTATAAAACGATTTATGATAACGGAGTGTGGGGAGAAGAGAATGGGAAAGTGTGTGGCGGAGCTTGAAGATTCATCGGGCTTGAAGTGAATTAGTAGCGATGAAGGTCAAAGAGGTGACCCAGGCAGAAAATAAGCAATACGCTCAGCTTTTGCGACACAACCTAGCGCGCTTGCCTGCTTTACCAACTTCGAAATAGCGATAGAGACAATTATCCTACGTCTTAGCTCAGATCCAAAGTGCAAAGGTCATATCTTCGAATACTTTTATAGGGAACGCAGCTTTATTTAGGTTACAAAAAACCAAACAAAGATAGCGGACGCCGCACGTCAGGGTACTTAACTTGAGTATTAGATATAAAGCACCAGAAAAAACAGCAGAAAGCCATTTATAGGGTATTTTAACAAGAGTGTCCTATCTTTGAACTTAAATAAAACGCGTTCTATAAATGATAGAGGTTTATTTAGTTTTTTTATTTTGCAACATAACTAATGTCATTACGTGTGGAAGAGAACATTAGTTAAGTGACTGCCGCGACTTCGTTGGGTTGCGCGTATACGGTTGACCCAATTTTCAGAAGAACGTAAATCAGGTCCAACTTCACGAATAACACACGTGATGTTATTCATAAGATCATTTACTATTTCTGGCTTGTTGACAAACTCGAGATTTAACATAACTCCACAAGGAGTAATCCAACGGCGTTAAATAACATGACCTCGGGGGCCAGTTAACATCACCACCACGGGAAATGATGAAACCTCTGAACTTCTCCTTCCAAAGATCCATTGTTTCGAGAGTAGTATGGCATGTGGCACCATCATGCTGGAACCAGATGTTTATGAGATCCATACCATCCAATTGGGGCCAAAAATACTCCCTTATAAGAGCCCTGTATCTTTCTTCATTGACAGTTAGAGCTTCTCCATCTTCATCTTGGAAAAATATGGACCAATGATTCCACCATGCCAAAATCCACACCACACAGTAACCTTTTGGGGATGAAGTGGTCGTTCTTGAATCTGCATTGGATTGTGATTTCTCCAATAGCGGCAATTTTGTTTGCTAACACAACCATCCATCCAAAAGTGGGCTTCGTCGAGGAAGATGATTTTTTGACAAAAATCCGGGTCAGCTTCCAATTGCTCCATAGCGCAATCAGCGAATACACGGCGCAACCTATGGTCGTTGGGCTTTAGTTCTTGAGTTAACACCATTTTGTAAGCGTGAAACTTCAAGTCCAGATGCAGAATTCGCCAAGTTGTGGTCGGCGAAAGCTCCAATTCTTGTGCTCGACGAGCAATTGATTTGTTTCCGTTCTCGCGCACACTCTCACGAACGCCACCTATGTTTTCGTTGGAGCGCTTACGTCGATTACGTACAGGCGTTCTTTGATCGCTGACAGACCACTTCTTTCAAATTTATCGATCAAACACCGAATCGTTCTCTCGCAGGGACGATTATGCACACCGTAAACTTCACGCCATACACGGAAGGTTTGGCGAACAGATGATCCATTTTGATAATAAATTTTCACAATTTCTACGCGTTGCTGAATGCTGTAACCTTCCGTGACTATTTGTCAATAACAACTGTAACCACATGAAAAAATTACTGCTGTAACTCAATAACAACGGCAGCTATCACATGTTAAAGATAGGACACTGTTGTCGAAAGACCCTATACAAACGGCGCTCTATTTGGGTCTTGTGCTAATATTATAAGGCATTGTCATATCATATATATGGCTCTGTAATATTTTTTCTTCGGTGCAAGAGTTTCTCCATCACATTTCTTCTCCGCCATAATCGCCCATCTCCTATAACCTGTATGTACCTTAAGTGTTGAAGCTTGCTATGGGTATTATATAAAAGGGGTATGTCATTAAACGTAGAAAATTATGTAAACCACTGTATTGTATTAGTATAAAGAACTTGCAACCCTTTCACGTCGTTACATTACTTTCACCTTTGCAATGTCCTTTCCTAACTTCTATGATATAGTAGGCCAGAGTTAAATATGGTGGAAATATGGAAATGTTGCTGGAAGGTAAGCCTTAAGTGGATCGATATATAAGAGAAGGTTAAAGAACCGTAGATAAGTAACATGAAATGTGGAATTAATTGTTCTTCCAAACAATCCGTGTGTTCGACGTGGTTGGAAAGGTAGAATCAAACGACTGAAAAATTCAGCCATTGCCGGGTTTTTCAGTCGTCTGATTCTACCTTTCCAACCACGTCCAACACACGGATTGTGTGGAAGAACAATTAATTCGATTAATTGACCTAATAGTGGTCGAAACTATGAAGCCCTAACTTATTATAAAGTACATACAGTATTGTACGTCGTCATTGGGGTATGGCATCTCAAGACAATTTGATATCTCCTTGTGGTTAACGGGAAAAAATGCGAATCAGTTGGGCAATTTAATGTCGTACCAGCATGTTGCCAAGATAGCTCAGTAGTTAGAGCAACCAGATGGAAACCGGGAGATCCGTGGTTCAAATCCCGGCGATGGCATTGAATTTTTCAGTCGTTTGATTCTACCTTTCCAACATCTCAAAGAATACAGAGAAATATAATGTGAATGTTGTGAATGTTTGCCTAAGATTTGAATACAGCAATAGGTTAAATAGACCAATGTTCTTCAATTATGCTTCAGCTTAAACCATTTCTGCATAAATGTAACATGCAATTAAATAGTGCACACCCATAATAAAACTAACCTTAAAACATGAAACATTTGAGTCTATCAAGATTACTTGAATCAGAAAATATTACTTGAATTGAGGCTAGACGTAATGAATTGCAGTAAACTTCTGCGATCAACGCCGACTTGCCTCATTCACATACCACATGTACAGTAGACGTGCCTGCCAACGTCAGATGGAGAGTTAACCTTGATGTGGCCGGTAAAGCTGGCGATAGAAGAATGCAAGGTTTGTTCTGGCTGTTTGCTCCGAGCTAACTTGCTCTAGACAATGGTGGGGAAATCAACCTTGTGCATGCGCGACAGTTGCAACCGTGGTAAAGCATGTTATGTTACAAACTTACAGTTAAGTTTTAATATGATTTCGGCGTACCAACTAAATCAAACAATTAAATTGCTTGGTTTTCTTCTACATACATCTTCTTCCTCTAAAAATAAAAACCCCGCACAAGAGACAACACGCTACACTGCAAAAATTACAAAACAGTTCTATTTTCTGATTAAATGCAAAGCTAATATCTAATAATTAAAAACAACCACAAAACCCAATAAATAATCGTATAATTATTATTTGTCCAATTAATATAATTATAATTAATCTAATATATACTAATATATTATAATTAATATAATCAGTGAGTAGGCTGTGCCAAATTGTTCGGCGTGCATAGTTTAAATACCTGCGACTAAATATAAAGGGCACCGACGTAACAAATGCAATTAACTAATAGTACATGCAACAAGTAGGTATTCGAGAAGGAACTGCCAGTTATAAACGCAGCCTAACAACCCAAATATCACCAGTTTTTGTGACTTATCTCATTGGTGGAAAATTGTCAGTTTCACTTTAGTAACTTTCGTTAAATTGCAACCACTATAGTCCCTGGCTAACTAGGCCAACTAAATAAGGCGGTATCGTCAGTGAAATAGGGTAACAATACACGTCTCCAGCTTCGTTGGTCGGGTCTAAATTTAAAAAAGGGATTTCTCTTTTTTTTTTTTTGCTATACTAATTCACACGTAAAATATTCATTCATTCATTATCTGTTTACCCTCCTCTTATGTAGGACTTACACCCCCAGGACTTACAAGCGGGTGCCTGGGGTCAGAGGCCCATCGAGGAGCAGACACTCGTGGATCAGACAGAGCAGCCAGGATGGGTGATCAGCTCGATGCCTGGTATGGGATGAAGGAAGTGATGAAACGAAATGTTAGTGAAATGGATAAAAGGAAAGGTATTGATGGAGCAGTTGGTGGAATGAATGGCGGGGCAAAGCGGAGAACCCGGAGAAAACCCGCCCAGACGCCGCTTCGTCCACCACAAATCCCACATGCAGGTCCCTGGGATTGAACCCGGGCCGCCTCGGTGGGAGGCGAGCGGTCTAACCACTCGGCCACGGCACCGCCTACACACGTAAAATAACTTAGAAGAAATGACGCAGTTTATTTATCTGGGGTGCAACATAACTTATTTAGAAGATTAAGAATAAAATGAATCGATTTAGACATATAAATGATAGCATAGTAAAAATTTTAAATAGGAAGAAAATAATCCAATTATATTATATATAACAATACCAGTCTCAATATTAATATACAGTAGTAAAAATTGGACTCTAACAAAAACATTAACACAACAAATACAATAAGCTAAAATGGCGTTCCTAAGAAATGTTGCCGGACACCAAAGAAACGGAATATAGAAGTCAGACAAGATATAATATTCAATGCAAATGAACGTATAATAGATAAAACTGGAAACAACATCTAATATAATGGAAGAAGAAAGGTTACCCAAAATTATAACAACATACAGAGCTGCAGTTGGGAAAAGAAGAAGAGGACGTTCAAGCACAAGATGGGAAGATCAAGAATTCCTTTTAGTGGGAACGGGATAATACCAAGTCTTGGAAGTTGATGATCACGATGAAGAAGAATCTCGTGCTCTGAGAAAAGTGTCTGCCATTTTCACACCCAACAAGCGCTTGCTTATCCCTAGTGTCTCTCGTAGGGCGTTGATCAAATTATTACTTGTTGTATTAATGTTATATTATTTAACATTATTGTAGCCCCACGTTGTGGTAGCCAATTTGTAACGGTATTACTTATGTTTGTTTACATCACGTGTGTTGAAGCCATCTTGTGACGTCATTCATTTGTTCGGTTTGTAGCTCCATCTAGTGTTAGCAATTTGTGGTAGTATTAGTGTTTGAAAGAATTATAAGTTTTGTTTACTGTCCTCCGGCTAGCTATTATTTCTCAGTCGAACATGTCTCTTGAATCAGAGTGTGTAAACGGAAAGGAATCTTTTATCCAAATATAACACTGATGAAGAAATTTGTTTTACACATTTATTGTCAAACACGTTAACTATCACATTTATACATTGATCTTAACACTCGCCAAACTGAAACTGTTATAATAACTTCTTACTGATCACTTTTAATTCGCGTACTTCAACTTTGTGTATAATTAACTTTATAATACTTTAGATTTTCGTAACTTGTGAATCTATAGCCGACGTATCTCATACAAATATTTTGACGAACTGACGAACTGAAGACGACGTGTAGTGTACACAGATTTTTGATGAACTGACCGACTGAAGGTGACGTGTAATATACTAAGAATTTTGATGAACTGCCCGCGATCTACCTCTGACTTGGCTTTTATACCCATACACACCGATATGCCTAAAGATTATAACTGAGTTACTATTGGCTACTAAAACGCGCCAACATTAGCGTCTATTTTAATATCCAATGAAAATTATGAATACATATGCTTTAGGGAAACGTTCCAGAAGATTCTAAACGGAAAAAACGCGCCAACATTACGTAACTTCCTCGTTTCCAATAATGATAAACAGCTCACCCCCTCGCTGCATTATTGCGCGCTATTATTGTCAGTTTCAGTAAGGCATTAAAAACTTACTTCTCAACAATAATTACAATAAACAAATATCTCAAATCAATGTCACATAAAAATGCATATTCATATTACAATCATTATTTACATTTAAGTAATTTGTGATACAAATTACTGCATCATATGCCCCACTAGAAACATAATTATAAATATTTACAACTTGTTTGGAAATTTTATAATTGGGTTTTTAGTCTCCTAAATCTTGGAACACACGCTATCACTTTCACTTAACACTTCACACGTATTCAACACACGATATGTTTTTCCTCTATCTCGCCACTACTTACTGGCTCTGGTTTAATGTGTTTAGACTTTAATCTGACATTACAATTTTTTATAGCAAATACTATACCCTGAATTATTTAATTACTGTTACCAAATTATTTACTTTCTTAAGTTGTTGACAAAAATTTGTGCATTTAAGAATTTTTGTAATTACTATACATATTTACTAAAAATATTCACCCTTTACATAAATATATTTACATTTCTTAAATCTAGACACTGTTTCACATTTTTCTGTTTGCTACATAAGTATTTGTTTTAATTATTTTTACCCAATTTTTTTTGAATTTATTATTTTTTTATTATTGTTTTGTTCTGAATTTATTATTTTTTATTATTATTGTTTTGTTCTGAATTTATTTCTGTTTTCTCATGACATATATAAATAGTTAACCCTCTTACAATCCAATACATTTCTCTTCAAGTCATCTTTAACTATCCAGCCTTTACTTTACATCTCATTGCTATTTACCCTCCTGGATCAAATTGTCTGTGGCTAATCATTACTCGTAGCCGTATCCTAACCTTCAAATTTTTGTTCATGGATAACCTCTTAAAGTATTCATATGAAATTTCATCCCCTGATAACATTTGAAAACAATCTAAAGTTTCCTGAACAACACATCTTTTAACAATTATCATTTTCAATTCTTCTGCTATCTCTATAATTTGAAAGTACTCTGACAAATCTGTAATAAACTGTGCTGGACTGGAGTTTTCATTCTGAACAGCTTGGTACTTGTTAATTTCAGAAGTTAGCTTTTGATTATTTACAGGCAAGACCTTAGCTTCTTCGTACAATTTATTTCTTTGCATTTCTGATTCTTTCTGAATTTCTGATATCTCCCCTCTGAAATTATCTTGCGCCTGATTCACATCTACATTCATAACCTCTTTTATCTCTCTTAGCTCACTTGAAATGATACTCATTCTACTACCTAACTCTGTACATTCTACATCAACATGTTCTATTTTATTATTAACCTCATTTTTTTTGTTAGATATTTCCCTGCTCATGTCTACCATTTTCTTTGAAACTTCTCCTATCTCACTTGCTATCCCTTCCTTTTCATCACTTATTTTTGGCATACTACTATCTAGCTTCATAACTTTCTTTTCAATTTCTTCACTGCTTTGATCTACTTTTTTCTCTAATATCTCATTTCTCCTACCAATATCTTCCCTCAATTCCCTATGATCCTTTTTTATATCTTCTCTCAATTGATCTATAATCCTCTTACCTAACGTTTCAAGAAAATTTCTCATCATTTCCATCATCATACCAGCATCAAAATTAACATTTCCTGCTATTCTATTCTCACTTTCTGCACCAATATTTCCTACCTCAAATACTACATTGTTTAAGCTATTTTCTGTATCCTGTATTGAAGTACAGCTAACTGTTACATTATCTCCCTCCATAATTGTTTCTTCAATAGTATTAGTAGCCATTGTCTTCTTTATCCTACCACTCCTCAAGTACATTTGAATGTTATAATTTTGTTTTCAAAAAAAATACTATACTCTGACCTCTGTGATGCTGTCTGTTGCTGTTACTTTGATGTCCAGCTTCCTGCCCCTCTCTCCTAGGTTATATGTTGCTTCTGCGTTGTGTTATGATGAATCTACGTCGTCTCGATGTTTTTGTCCACTCATCCGCGTCGTTTGTCGTTCCTCTAGTTGTTTCTGGAAACTGCATCTTCTCGATGTTTTTGTAGTTGAATTCCCCTGTTGCCTTGTAATCTTGGAATTACGATGTCCAATCATCCGCGTAGTCTGTCGTCCCTTTTGTTGTTTCTGGAATCTGCGTCTTGTAGTTCAGTTCACTTCTCCATTCGCCCCTTCCTGGTCATCTCACTTCTTCCTGGTTAATTCTGCCCCTTCCTGGTTATTCTGATCCTTTCCTGGTCATCGTGCCCCACGTTCTGGGTGCCAATTTGTTGTATTAATGTTATATTATTTAACATTGTTGTAGCCCCACGTTGTGGTAGCCAATTTGTAACGGTATTACTTATGTTTGTTTACATCACGTGTGTTGAAGCCATCTTGTGACGTCATTCATTTGTTCGGTTTGTAGCTCCATCTAGTGTTAGCAATTTGTGGTAGTATTAGTGTTTGAAAGAATTATAAGTTTTGTTTACTGTCCTCCGGCTAGCTATTATTTCTCAGTCGAACATGTCTCTTGAATCAGAGTGTGTAAACGGAAAGGAATCTTTTATCCAAATATAACACTGATGAAGAAATTTGTTTTACACATTTATTGTCAAACACGTTAACTATCACATTTATACATTGATCTTAACACTCGCCAAACTGAAACTGTTATAATAACTTCTTACTGATCACTTTTAATTCGCGTACTTCAACTTTGTGTATAATTAACTTTATAATACTTTAGATTTTCGTAACTTGTGAATCTATAGCCGACGTATCTCATACAAATATTTTGACGAACTGACGAACTGAAGACGACGTGTAGTGTACACAGATTTTTGATGAACTGACCGACTGAAGGCGACGTGTAATATACTAAGAATTTTGATGAACTGCCCGCGATCTACCTCTGACTTGGCTTTTATACCCATACACACCGATATGCCTAAAGATTATAACTGAGTTACTATTGGCTACTAAAACGCGCCAAACTTTAGCGTCTATTTTAATATCCAATGAAAGTTATGAATACATATGCTTTAGGGAAACGTTCCGGAAGATTCTAAACGGAAAAAACGGGCCAACATTACGTAACTTCCTCGTTTCCAATAATGATAAACAGCTCACCCCCTCGCTGCATTATTGCGCGCTATTATTGTCAGTTTCAGTAAGGCATTAAAAACTTACTTCTCAACAATAATTACAATAAACAAATATCTCAAATCAATGTCACATAAAAATGCATATTCATATTACAATCATTATTTACATTTAAGTAATTTGTGATACAAATTACTGCATCATACTGCAGCTCTGGTGGTAGTAACAGGTGTTATCAGAAACTTGAACGAAAGAAGTAAATATCGTTGGAAGTTCCTAAACATCTCAGTTGGGAGTGAAAGATTGGATGGAAAAATAAGGCAGCAAATTGTTATTTATTAGAAATTAAAGAGGTGTCTACCTATTTACACGCATAATCATTTAAACAAGCACATACAGAGTATTAATGAACTATATCGAGTGTAGTTTTAGGGGAGGTATTTTAGACAAGAATTTGAAATAGCAAACTTGTATATATTTCTTAAAATTTCTAAGTTATGAAAGTAAGTTTCTAAAGCACCAGTATACTATTGGTTAATAAAGATGTCATTCTAAATAATAACACAGTATAGCGTAGTAATACAGGTAATAAGCTGATGTTTCAATCTATTAATTTATTCATTTAAATACAATTAAGTCTTAACATATAAATTCATTTAATTGCAATCCTTGCTTACAAAATAGCATCATGCTTAATGCAATGGAGTTCACATTATGTACTTAAAAACGGAAATTGATTTAAATAATTTAGTAACCTTTATTTAACATTAAAGTTGACATCGGCGCAGAAGGATTCTCTCCAAGATTCCTGGTGTACAATGTAGAATAACATCACAGCTGCAAATACACGAGCAATTAATACTTCTTTTGAGTTTCGTATACTTAAGGTGTCACCAGAAAAACAAACAATAGAATTGAGGAGCCGTGAGCGTGGTGGTCAAGCTAAAGTTAGACGCTCCCTTGCTATCCATTCGGTAGGAAGAAATGGGGAGGAGCTCCATCATGTTGCAGCCACATTCATATCGAATATGCAGACGTTAATTGTCTGAAAATATAGGCAAACAAGACAAATATCCACATTTAACCGAGGGGGAAGAAGATGTCTGCCAGCAACTGATTTAAAATAATTCCAATCCATATGTTCTCAGAAAACATCTGCTGGTAACTATTTTCTACAAAGGCTGTAGAGTGACACACTGACTGGTGAACAATAGCTGTAGCAAAGAAAAACCTGGTATGATGTGTACACACGCCTTTTTCTACTATGGCAAATTCACACATATCTACTGTATGTATTACTATTTGTATAAAAATGTGATTCCTTTATCCCTGTTAAATTAGTAAATATAGAAATATTTTGCTCAGGTAGGATTTCAAACTAAGTAATAAGTAGAGTCGAGTGCACGGAAACGTGCAGATACTTTTGGTCCTTATTTAATGTTAGCAAAATCTCCTTATCATCTGTATCCCACACCATCCCTGGGTGAGCCAATCTCTTAATGGTTTGAATTCAGGCCTAGGTTAGCGGCGAAAAGGAAGGAATAAGGCACCAGTTCACCTGAGTGGCTAATAGGCATGCTTTTAAACGACGGTCCACACAACCTCTGTAAAAGTTCAGTTCTTATTGGTTTGATGTAAAAAATCTGGCACTCAAACATTAACCTATGAGCACAGGTTGAAGGATGAGGCAGTATTTTTAACACTTAAAAGATTTTAATCAAATTATATAAATATAAATTTGAATAACAGCCCGCCTTAAAACAATGTGTATGTAACAATGTCTAAAAAGTGTATATTACAGTCATTGTATATGTTTATATTATTGTATCCATGTGTAATAACGTTATGTGAATATATTACGTAATTTAATAATGTAGGAGCTGTGAGAATAATAAGTTAAACGTTGCTAACAATGAGGTAACCTTGAGGCAATAATGAGTAAGGAAGTTTAAATGCTGCTAGTCATTATTAGAGCAGCAATAATGTAAATTTTCAGACAGTTTAAAAATAGCCAATCAATAACCAGAAAAAGCTTTAGTTAAATGAAGGTATTCTATTGGAGTAGGATTAGCCAATCAGAGACTTGAAATACAGAAATTTACAACTTTAGACGGTTGAAATCAATTCAGTTGCCTCCAAAAAGTGCTCATAACCAGACGTGTTGCTTCTAGACAGTGCTCATAACCAGACGCGAGATGTGTCCTCGAGAAATTAAATACGTATTCGTGTGAGACAAAAATAGTTTACGTGTTAAAAAATGCAAGTAATAAATAAAAGAATCTCACAGCTCTCTATATCAGTGAAGCGCTATTTAATTTGTGTCAAGGATTAATAAAAAGGAGTGAATTAAAACTTAAAATCTGTGTAAGCCTACATTCTTAGTCGTACCAAAACCCTGCCAAGAGGGTGTCTCTAATAGATACTGACGCAGCCGCGGCAAACATAAATATAATATCTAAAGAAACAGTCAAATTACAAAGCTAATATTTTTAAACTTGGGGCGAAGGCTGCAGGAAACCGGGTACTATACGTGCGGTTGCAACCAACTTCAAGTTTGGCTCCCCAACAGTTGAAATATAATACAACTCCTTCAATACAAACTACTTCAAATTGACGCCCAAAGCGTGGTAAAAAATAACGTAACAAACCATCTACTTCAAGGAAAAGGAGCGAGTAAAAAAAAATTAAGTAGCGTGCTAGAACCAGGTGAGGGGTGGGGGTTGGGCCTGGCAGAGGCAGTGTGATATTTCCTTATCGACATAAACTAGTGAGCATCATATTGGCAAGATTTCATACACTCAACTGTATTTAGTTTCAGGCATATAACTTACGGAAATAGTATTCAAATGTGTATTCGCGGTAACAAGTTCTTAACATAGAAAGAAAAAGGATCGTAAACTTCCAAGAATATTAACGCAATCATTATTGAGAAAAATGTAAACTTGCAAAATAGAATACCTATTTCGAAAATGCCTAAAACTACGACAAAAATATTTACTCAAAACTTGTATTTTAATATGCTCTATGTTTCTCCTGCAATGCGCTTTTGTCTATTTCTTATGGTTTCTCAGTTATACAAAACTATACAAAATGCAATTAAGTAAATGGGATTTCGCAGGCTCTTCACAGAAAATTCATGATATAGAATTGTCTTGCAAATATTTCAAAAATGCGACACCTAAATTAAAATTGTTATAACCATTTTTAAGAAAATCAAAAATAATGAAAACATTTCCATGGGTTGGGAGATTTTCTTGAAAATGTTCCTGTCGTATTCTTGTCGGATGCCAATGTAAATACGAAATGGTATTTGGCCAAATTTCGGTTTTTCAGTTACTCTGTTCACAAACACACGCATATTTTTTCAAAAAGCATGTTTTTTTTTGCGTCAGGAACCTGAAACGTATATTTTAATGAAATATTGATATATTTTTGGTTGGGATGCAATATTTCCTTTACCTATTATGAGGTGCTAGAGAAGAACTATAATTTTAAAACGTATGTGCCATAATTGAAAACCATACTTTTAAGGGCTGAAGTATATTTTAACGCCTCACAATATAGGTATACACTATTTTGAACAGAAATTGCCAAAGATTATAGTATTTCTAAAAAAGTGTATTTAAAAACAGTTTCTCGTAAATACTTTTCTCCAATTGCATGTTTTATATTTTAAAAATATGTTAAAACTCATATTTATAATGTATTGAATTTGTTACGTAGTAGATTTAGGATTCGGCAAATCACTACCTTTCCTTTTCCATGTTAATGTTTCAGTTTCAGCGGGATTAGAATTCAGCATTGACATGTTGTAGCCGAACTTCATGAAGCAACATGCATCAATGCCGAACACGCCAAGAAAGACATGCGCGTTTTCCAGAGTATAAATTGATATTTACATTCGTTTCCTGCATTAGACGTGACCCAGTCGAGTTGTGGATGCAGGATTTGTCGTTCCTTATTGATAACTACCGTCTCAATCGCGCATTTAACTTTATGGGTTAGTTAAATACATTTCATGTTATCTTTTGTTTCGGATACAAAGATTTTTCGGTAAGCTTAGAAAGACACGTTTAATCATAATACCTACCAGTACCAATAATCAGCAATATCCACAATAAGTAAGCAGGGAATGTTTTTGCAATTGTAAATAACAACATGTTAATCCTGGAATTGAAAATGTTTTAGTATTGATGAACTGCTATAATCCTTCCGGTCCTAGAGTTGGCCCTAAGATAAACAATCCACGTCATATCACTCCGCGCTTGACGTTACATGAACGCAAGGTGGAGCCTCCTCTTTTCCCCCTGAACAACTCTCATCTGTTTACTTTCGAGATTTCAAGAAATAAACTGCCAATGTTAACCACGTGCTATCTTTCACTGCACCAACATTGAGTTTAAAGAAAAAGATATCCCTTTACTTGTTAAACTAAGTATACAGTTTCAACAATGAGTGAAAATATGTTATGAAATATATTTTAATAAAAACTTACGTGTTGATCGGAGTCTCCGAGAGATAGCGCGACACACACCTCGTAACCATCTTGAGCCATCTTCCAGGTTTACAATCAATCAGTCTGTCTACAACTTGGGCACAAAGCATTCAGACAGTCCAGTTGATTCCGATGTTAAATTAATGACATCCGTAACAGCAAGGGTATCATAACTCCCAAACAAAAAGTCGAACACATTTAAAACTGCCGTTTTTTTACCACTTTTAAGGGATTTATCTCTTCTAGGTTTAATTACATTACTCTGACCTTTTACGCACTCAGCCATGATCGCAACATTAACAATACTAATTAATCCAACCGTTGCTTTCCTCCGGCAAACAAAGTTGGAATACCGATTACTGCGTGACAATAATAAATAGAAACTAATCATTAAAGTTATGTTTAAATAAATGATTATTAAAATACTATGACAGTACATAATACTATAATATGTATTATAATAACATTTGTATTTAATTTTAAGATTATAAACACTAATCACAGGTTTATAAAGACCAGACATAAAATAATTGGTCATATCAGTTGGGCTTTTGATGATATACATGTCCAAGCCATTACAATTTCCCATTACGGACATAAAACAAAACACGTTATAATCAGTAATAAAACGTATTTTTTAAAGATACTTGAATCATGTACACCAATATTATTGTTTACATAAACTGTAAAATAAACAGTATTGTAGCCAGACACTAATGTAGAGACAACAAAAACTGAACATTTATCAACATCTATAGAGGCAACAAATTATGATTATAAGTATCATTTATAGAATCTCCCGGGGTGAGTAGGTTTGTTAATAGTGAGTCCCAAATCTCAAAAATAAGTTAATAAGTTCCCTGTCTTATTACCTTTACACAAAACATGTTTGTTAAAATCACCCACAAACACAATATTAATTTGTTTGTCAAATTTAAGTCAAGTAGTTCGTATATTTTATCCATAAAATTGTTAGAATCATAAGCATTATTTGTGGTAATCTGGTACACAAAATGTTATGCATATAATATTAAATGCCGTTGTATATACTGAATTTGCTTCAACCTAAAAGGTACGGTATACTCGTGCTGGTAGCATAACTCGTAGTAATTTCGCATGTTGATATATTAATATATGAATTGATATATTATCTCTGATGCTTATCTTAGTGTTTAGGCTGTTACTATTAAGTTGTTAATGAAGTTGTGTTTACTTCTTGCCACGGCTGCTGTTGTTTGGATTTATGGTAGAGCATGTGTAACTTATCAGGGTCTGGTACGGGAAGGAAAGTATGTGGTAACAACACTAACACATGATTAAACCAGTAGAGGAACACAATACTTTAATGGCACAATTTTCTGCTGTATTAATAAGGTACACAGTTACTTTAGTAATAATCGAGTTTGTTGGAGCTGTAGAAGATTCCTTAGCTAGATAAAGTAACAATCAAAGTATTATTTTCCTAAGTGCTCGATTAATAATAGTAATATTTATCTTACTGCCTAAACTATACCTCATTCCCCTTGTAATAACTAGCACTTCTAAAGTTATATATTTTTAATGTTCTCACCACATTATGTGAGGTAACTGGTAACTCCTGCTTCGGTGAGCTTATACGTATGTTCTGCACATCGCCGCACTTTACACCCAACTGACTTTGGTTTGGGAACGCTATCTCTAACTTTCCTGAACTTAAACATTTAAACATATTCTTCTTAAAATCTTATTGGCTGCGTTCCTTCAGCTTGGAACATTCTCGAAAACTTAATAAGCTATCATTCGCTGTTTGCAGACATGTGACCTCTCTTCAAAAATATTCGTTGAGCTAGCTTGTGATTTTCTCCTACACAATGACTCAAGGTTCTGCTATTGTGTCATTCCCCTAAAAGTCTGTTTGCCTGCACCCTAATTCTAACAAAACATGTTGTTTGTCTGCTTTTAACAAATGTCTCACAATTCCAGCTAAACGCCTAAGCATACATAAAACTTATACTTTAACATCTAATTACATAACAAGTATTCTGCTTATTACTATAATTTTACATTATTATTAATATGTATACATGACTATAGTTACGTCTCAAAGGTTAGCTTCCATTTCAACTCCCAGTAAGGTCAGAGCAATAAGCGATGCAGATGTACTTCTCTAACCAAAGCGGAGCGGAGCTACCTTATCGCACAACTCACGCTTCTGCCGAACAAGCAGATATTAAAGGCAATCTATTCTCCTCAGCGAGTTTGACAAATGTTTTCCTGTATTTTAGATGGCGAAACTGGTACTTCTCAGTCCAAATAATGTTTTGCAAGTGGTTATTTTGTTTTCACCACTGAAGTTGTTTTCGCTTTTACAAATAAAATTTCCACTCAGATTTAATACACAAAGATCCTCCATGTAAAGAAAAAAATCTGATGTGTTGCACTCATATTACTTCCTTCATTGGTTATTTTATAAGCTATTTTCACAAAAGCTTGCTATTCTGTATATCCACTCCTTGTTAACCAAGATAAACTTTCCTTAAACATTTAACATTTTATTATGTGGATTCATTAGGTTACAAAGATGGTTAGATTTTTAAAACGCGTGTCGCTATGTGTGGCTTTGAAATTTCAGCTCTTTGCATGATCGTTAGAGAAAGGAATAAGCTACTTTCCACTAGCAAGAAGTATAAGTATCTGGAAATTCAAAATAATAACCAAATATATTAGTTTGCTTCTTAAGCAGATGGCTTAAAGTTTGCTTCGCTCAAACCATCATCATTACATAAAATGCACACGACAGCAGTCATAGGTCACTGACGGCAGGTTAAACAAGGTCTCGTGAGCGTTACACACACGCCAACAGACTAGAGAGGGGGTGGTTTATTATCTAGGAATCACTGCGTAGAGTCTAGTAACAGTTAAACCTAATTTCCTGGCTTTAACGCATGAAAAATGCTATGCCTGCTAATAACAAAGAATATCTCGGAAATAGTTACAGGCACAAAAAATTATATATTTATTTATTTCACATAAATTCTGTACTTTAACGAGATCTGCAGCTTTTGTGTAGTAAGATTTTGTCTCTCTCTTACCTGTTTACCACTTATACAAAGTAGAAGTAGAGGACTTAACAGGCCATTCCCATAAAGTTCAAGATATACATTTTGTCATGCAAATATCTAAAAACGTAATATGTTATTTTAATCAAAATCTTTTGGGTCATTTTAAGAAAATGAAACATAACGACCTTTTTCTGATGTAAACGATAGTTTGGGGGATGTTCTTCAAAATCATGTCGTATCCTTGGAATATGCTGAATTCAAATTCCAAGTTTGGTATTTAACCAAATTTTTGTTTTTTGAGCTATGAAACATACATACATGCGGATATTTTTCTAAAAATGCTCATTTTGAATTCAGAGAGCATCAAAAGGTGTATTTCCAGTCAAACATTGGCATCGAAGATTTGGTCAAATTATTTGGTGGAATACAATTATATATATATATATATATATATATATATATATATATATATATATTTACAAATCGTTACAAAACATGTTTCGCCTAAATGTATACCACGGGATATTTACATTTATTTACAATATGCATATATATAATTGAACAATCATATCAGTTTCTCTACTTACTAAAGACAAGTAGTGGAGAAAATAACAATTTAACATGTATTACAAATTGTAACAATACCTATGCAAACATGACAAACCTACGCCTTCAGGGATGTGAAACAAGACCTGATATCCAACGTCTGACTTTGTCGGTCGCCGATGAGGCATTGATTCTCCTGTGAAGAAAACTAAGGTTTGAAATGATTTGAAATAACCACTTGATTTGGAGCCTTTCTCTCGCAAGATATCGGCAAGCATTGCGAATAATGGGATTCTCTCCTTCCATTCGGAGTCCGTCTCATTCGGAAATGCAAGCTTCGTAATACAAGGTACTTTGCTTTTGCAGTGGAGAACTTTGTAGAGTTTGTAAATGCTACCGCGTTGTCCCTAGCGAGATACCCTTAGAAACGTTAAAATGCAGCTGCTAGCTTTCTTAAGTAGAATGTTAAAGTTAATATTTCTAAAAATATTAATTTTTCATTACATTCATACGAAAATTTAATAAATCCCTATATCGAAAGTCGTAAAATCCGTTATTAAATTTTTACTCACTTGTCTAAGCCTTTAAACAAACGTTTAATCCTAAATAAAAAATAAAAATGTAAATATATAGGTAAATGTTTTTAAATATTATCATATAATATATTATCTTTAATATCAAATGAATTCACTGACCGCCATGTAAGGTGGCCAATATATATCGAGAAATCTTACGTAAAATCCATCCTTTAATTAAAATTTCTAATAATGACTTAGTAGATTTACATACACCTTCTAATATTTCATCATTATGAAATGTTGGTTTTATATTAAGTTTATTTAGTTTTTTATTAAGTTTATGTAAATTATTTTATGAACTATTATATCATTATATAACCTGAAAAATTGCTGCCTATAATAATTTTGAAATAAACTTTTAAACACACTAAATTATAAGTTAAATAAGTTTGTGATTGTATTGATATTATTGCTATTATTTATGTAATTATGGAAACATTGTTTTGGAGTGTGCATCTAAAATTATTTCGAAATTCTTCAGGCTCTTTTACGGGGCACGTTTTAAAAACTACAACACACATAATTTGATTTCGCGACCAAATGAAGTGGAAATGGATAGCTTTCATTCTGATGGGAATTCAATTTTATGAAAGCTTTCAGCAAGGAAGGAGATTCTGAACTTGGAGTGGTGCACCATGTAAATTTGATTGTAATAAATGAAACATGAGTAGCATACTTCATATTTTTCATGCAGCGAGCGTTGTCCGTCGCAGCTTTCCTGGTTAAACCAGTCCATTAATGAGACGCATCCACAATTTGCAAGCTCTATGTGCGCGATTCCAAAATACAATTCCGCTACTCCTGCACCTGGCATTTTAGAATGCCTGGCGCTAAGTGCTATTGGTTTGTTGAAAGAGATGAAGCAAATGCCCCGCGTTTGAATGTTTCGGAATGTAGGTATGTTATATTATGATGTAGGCTTCGTGACTTGGTCTTTCGGGTATGTTTTTCTATTTTGGATAAAGTATTGCTTTACAGAAATAGATATAGGTATTGGCTATACAATGGAATCGGACACCTCACGCACTGCAGCCTACATAGATCTATTATAGCTAAAACCCCCCAGGAAGAAGGGATGAAATTAAGGAACCACGGGAGGCTACAGACCGCAGGCAGACGTGTCACAGAGACACACGGAAGTCCCCAAGAGTTCCTGGATCGAAGACCCGATCGACTTTTGCAGCTACCTAGAGAAGACGATGAACGAACGGTCGACCAAGCATACCTCTAGTGTCCACGGGGAGTACACGTTTCTTTTTAGCAAGCTTCCGCGCAATCTGTCCGTCACCGCCATACGCCACTAAACCTAGAAGCACATTTAAAAGAGAAGCAAACGGAATGAAAGGGAACTGATGGAAAGGAAATCGTAGTAGATGAGAAGCTACTCCAGTATTCGCCTACCGACCTGGGAAAAACCACGAAAAACCTAAGGTCAGAGTTGGTGATCGACGGGAATCGAACCCGGGACCTCCCGAACGCGAGCCTTACCTCGGAGCCATCTCAATCAGTAAGTATTGAATTTAAGTCACAAAAAGAAATATTCTGAAACCAAAACGCTCTTGTGTATAACAGTCATAAGACTTCCTCTACCCATTACCGAGTCCGGAGTCAACTTAGACCGACTGGAAAACGATCCTAAAAACTACATTTTCAGCAGATTTACCAGATAAATCTCTCTTGCAATTCTAAAGATTTGGACAAATTACATTCATGTACTTTTTTAACATGCTTAATTTAAGACCTCTAGCCTTTCTCTCGGTATTTAAACAACACCAGCACAACTAATATAATCTAACTTTGCGAGTACTACATACAACATTCAACTGCCCTGAAGAAGTAATAAAGAAGTTAAAATTTACAACTATAATTGGTGTTATATGTGTAACATTATTCTGGAGCCATACCACCCCTATTTAGAGATACTTGCTCTACCAGATATCACTGACGCAGCCGAGGCATACATAAATAAATTAAATAAAAAATGCATAAGTAATTAAACTTTAAAAATTTATTACACAAACTTTATTATTAACACACATACACGACAATTGATGCAAAGTTTGGCACCCTCCTGGTGGGATACGGATGCAATTTACAAGCACACCGGACTAAACTTTTATAAGAATATTTTGTAAAAGAGTTGAGAAACCTATGTGAATGCAACACATAACCTTTTTCCCTTTTAGTTTTCTTTTGTTAAAAATGTTACCCTATTCTCTAGGAGTTATGGATGACTACCCTCCTAGATATTATAATGTCTGGAAACTTACAATGGATTTGTCCCAACTTTCTTATAGAAGAATATTTCATATACAAGCCTTATCGAAAAATACGATGCTGTAAGGTTATTCCAACATAAGGAATAAATTATCACTCAAACAATATAAGTTTACTCTTATTGAGCCCAAACTTCTATCACATGCAACTGCCAGAACCCATTAGATAAATACACGCGCCTTTTGACGTAAGCTTGAGAGCGTTTAGTGCAGAAACCTCACTCCGTCTAAGGTCACTGCAAAGTCGATGTAATATAACTCTATGGTCATGGTAGAAGTTATAATTATTGAAACTAAACCTTTCATTTAATCACGATTAACATTCACTTAAATGTTTTAAGTTAAATACATCGAACGAAGAAAATACATTTTCGTAGGCTGAAACAACTACAACAGACTGTCTTAATATCCAGTTGTTCCTAGATTATCGGCTTGACTGGAACACTTTTCTTTCATTAGAACTATTCCCTATTGTCTCCGGAGTCTGGAATTATGAATCAAGGGTTTGACTTAATGTTTAATGTAAAGCTAATACATATAAAACTTTTTAACCAACTACAAAAGAGTGAACATCGTTGCTGATGACCAATTGTGTTCAAATTCATATGACCATAAATATTGAAGGTGACAAATTTAACAATATAACACTTAAGTGTTAAAAAAGCAGCAAGTAATTACAGAGTACAACTCAACATTTCCAAGTTCACTGTTTGAAACCTGGCAACACTTAAAAGCAACAGCGAATACTTTGAAAATAGTTAACGACGAAACAAACAGTATTTCACACCCAGAGGGATGGTTCAGGTGCTTACGTTTGTGGCCCGCATTCGCGAGGTTCCGGGATCGATCCCCGGCGCCCGCCCACTCTGGCCCATGATTTTTCGTGGTTTTCCCGGGTCGGCAGGTGAATACTGGGGTGGTTCATCTTCTATCACGACACTCCTTCCTCTCATTTTCTGTATCCATCATATTCCTTGTCATCTGTTTCAGGACTGTAGGACCAGGCGACGGTGTTCGGCGAGTTGCGGCTGGACGGTGGCTTGCGCTCCGTAAAGGTTTCTTCTCTGGTGTCGCTGCAGCACCCCTCAGTTAGATCTTTCCTCAGCGTGTGGCTCCCTCCGGGGGAACCTGGAGGTTGGTGGTTTGTG
The DNA here is from genome assembly GCA_030765065.1 of Deroplatys truncata. Lineage (NCBI taxonomy): Eukaryota > Metazoa > Arthropoda > Insecta > Mantodea > Mantidae > Deroplatys > Deroplatys truncata. The sequence continues at coordinate 66,535,596 of CM060976.1, read as the reverse complement.
GGCAGGCACCGTGCGGCGTCGGATGCGTTCTATCTAGACATGTTAGGGACCCCGTCCATGCTTGCGCCCGTTGACATTCGGATCTGGTCGCACTTCGAGTCTCTCCCCCAACCTTCCCTTCCCTTCCAGGGGTCCCGTTGGAAGCATGAAGGGCCGATGGGCCTGCGTGCGGTGCTCTGTCCCGATTCCGGGGGGCTCATACGGGATACGTACCTTTTAATAGTATTTTACAAGTTTTATATATCAGTAAACACATTTTTGTCTGCCTCTTTATATTTTTAGGTCATAATTAGAGGGACAGCGTCTTTGGATATTTTGTTATTAGAACGTTTCTCTGAATGCTTATGAGGGCTGTAGTTTCTTTATTCTTTCTCCACCACGCACACAAAAATTTCATATCGATACGTCACTAGAAATGCATGTTTTAAGCCCCCCTTAATCCAAAATACAATATGTGTGTGTGTGTGAGAGAGAGAGAGAGAGAGAGAGAGAGAGAGAGAACAGCACAACTCAAAATCGAAATGTTGGATGAATACTAAACTTGGTGTTTAAGTTCAGCATCTTCCAAAGATGTGACATGAAGATTTTCAAGAAAATCCCTCACTCCAAGTACTCTTTACATGACTTTTTTGTATAAATGTTTATTTTCACAAAAACTGCTATAATGGATTTGATTAAAATACCATATATTTAACATCTGTATATAACAAATAAAATATATACTTCTGTAAATTTTCTGTGAATAGCTTGTGAAGTACACTTCATTCGGAAGGAATTTTGTATATTCTTGGATAATTGGTAAATGTTACGAGATAAATAAAAACAATACAAAATTTATTTCAAATAAGTTTTTTTGGGCATCACCCATTTTTTCGAGATATTCGTTAATATCGGTTTCAATTGCGCAATACTTCGTAATTTTCTTGAAGTCCTGTCGCTATTCACTTGTTTCTCGCGATTTCATGTAAAGCGTTTGGAATTTTAAAGCCATAGTGACCCGCTTTTAAACATCTGACAACCAATTCAGTTTCGTCTATTCCTCTTGTACTTTCAACGAGATGTGTAATTAAACGATATCTGCAAATGTTTATCTCGATTAATTTTAAGTAGATGGAAAAATAAGCTTGCATAAGAATAATTGTAGAAGCTATATAAAAGTAACTGATTGTGGGTAGAGAATGTAATGTATATGTAACAAGATTTTTTAACATGGAATGGAAAAGACTAGCTAAGGACTAATAATAGGACTCCGAGGTGTTATCGCTGGATGGAGGTAATGGATGGAATGGTGGAGCACACAAGGCATTAGCTCAGAATATTGTATCGACACTCACGAGGAGGCGCCCCCGGGAGGGAGGGAAGAGGTGAAGGGAGACACGGGTGGCCACAACCAGGAGGAAATGGCACAGTAATGACAGAGTCCCTACAGTTTCCAGATAGACGCCCCGGAAGTCAGACAGGTAGACCGGGGACCCCATTCCACACAAGGTCCAACGCCCTCCCAGTCGAAGGCCTAGGGACGGAGAAAGTACACAAAGAGCACCTTTTCCCCTGCCATGCTTGCTCTAGCGAAAACACCATCCCGACATTTGCAACCCTGAAAGAAACCAAACGGGGTAAAGGATAAATTAAATGATTAATGGAACGAAATGAAGGGACAGGAGATTCAGGGGATGAAAGAAACTACTCCAGCTTTCACCTGACGACCCAGGAAAACCCCGAAAAAAGGCCATGGGCCAGAGGGGACGGTCGCCGCAGATCGAACCTGGTTCTCCCGAATGCAGCCCACAGACGTTACCGCCTGAGCCATCCCGCTCGGTATCTCCGGGGTTAGTCTACAATGTCAAACAATTGCTACCAGGGAATGGAGGAGGTTACACATAAGTGAAGCTAATGATTACATAATATCTAATACAGATGGCTCACAGCAATATTAAACGTTGTGCTCATGCTGCAGCACTCCTACATTTGTGGGGTATAACTAAATGGTACTAAAGCGCCTAGGGTCCTTTGGAGGGATTACGTAATAGCAACTCCTCGTACTACGAGAGTCAAAATTAACTTTGGTTCCTTACAGATCGAAATGGCATTATAAAATATTCTTGGAAATGGAGCTTATAATTATGACAGCATAACCGAGGAACTTTTATAACAAGACTTCATTACAGAGCGCAACCAATGGTTTTCTTTTCGTGCATTGTATATTTTGAATTAAATTACATTTGAAAATTGGTTTCATGATTCCAAAATATCCCTGAGTACAATAATAATAAGAAGAAGAAACACAAATTCAATTGTATTCACATTGCAACATTATCAATTTTAGAAAAAACTGCTCGTAAAAACGAAAACAAACATTGGTTTTGAAGCAAAACAAATTTCTTTGAAATCCCTAATTTATTGGAAGGTTTATGACATCACTGAGAGAAACCAGAAACAAAACCGCTACATTAAAATTTGACTTCACTGAGCAACGCTTGGCACTTACCATGAGCTATAATAATAATAATAATAATAATAATAATAATAATAATAATAATAATAATAATAATAATAATAATAATAATAATACTCTGCTATACAAGCTAAGGCTTATCATCCGATTTAACTATATAACCACGACATATTAGGTTGATCACCCACGCTCCTAAGCACAAAATATGCAGTACACGACTGCCGCTTTCACAATAATCGCTGCTTGTATTGTCACCTAAAATCGACTAATTATAAACTAAAAGAATTTGAGGAGATAGGCTTTAATTACCTTTGCAGTTTCCAAGATGACCAAGCAACAAAGCTTAACTGCATCTCAAGTCTTGCCAATAGCAACGATCTGAAATATTGAAAAAATAAGTTTTCTTGTAGTTTTGACTAACCACGAAATAAAAATATTCTCCACTACAATAAACATATGCTGTTACTTATGTTCAGACTGCTAGTTTACTCGAATGTTTAACAAGCTCATCCAAAATATGTTGTTAAATGCCCTCTCTCTCTCTCTCTCTCTTGCACAAATCCACGAAAACAGTGCCGTGTATCCCAGAGGGGTAAACCTAGGGTTAATATCTCGATTCTCGGTGGTATCGAAGTATGTTTAATACTTTGAGTTAAACCTTCGATACTTTTTATACATTTTTATATGTTTAAGTTTTGCATTATTGACAGTCGTTTCATTTAACTTTATGGTAGATAAGGAATGAGAGACCTCATGTTATTGTCTCACACGCATTCCCAAAGAACAGCTGGACTATAGTTCTTGGCAGACCTTGACTGCGTTTCCTATAGGTGAATGCAACATTCCATAGATTCTTGTGTCTAAATGAAAACATGCAAAACAATGGGAGAAGAAGTAGAGGTACTCTTGCAACATGCAGCGTTAACTGAGTTGTGATGAAGCTGATTTAGTTGACCTACTAAGTCAGCGTATGGGAATATGTGCTTTTTCATGAATGTTCGTGTTCTTAAACAAAAATCTTTGATTTCTTTATTCGTACCTCTGAATTTTATACAATACTTATTAGATTTTTCTAGAAATTTTTAATTGTCTACTATACCTTTGCATAAAACGTGTATAAATAATGTACAAGGGTGGGTAGTAGAGAAGTTTAATCCACAAACTTACTATATTTCTGAGTTTTATGTGGCTAATTACTTATTACCGGATGAAAAAAGTACACATGTGGCATTATCAAGAAAAACATTTTTGCCAAAGGGAGAATGTCAAACGCAACAATTTCGGAATTAGCATGCAATACAAAATTGGTTAGATGCGTTTATACACAGAAAACTACTGATAATAACATAATTCAATGATCAAACTATCCCTTTACAGCTTTTTTATTAAGGGAGTATCGAGTATCGAATATCGGTGCTCAAAAACTATTATCGGTATCGAGTATCTAGAAATAGTGGTATCGTTCCATCACTAGGTAAAACTAAACACAGGGAACCAGCAGCTCCTATTTGTGCCAGCCGGGGTTGACTACAGCCATGATAGAGATTCTGGGCTTAGCAACGTCAGGAATAACGACGGGAAGTTTACGTTGAGATTGTCCCTTAGTTTCAGCATACTGAGCTGCTCGTACTCTCGTCAGGAGACTTAGGTCAGTTATCGATATGTTGATCAGGTATACTTAAAGTGTCCCTGCATTAAGTTTTGCATAAGATGATTCTACCTAGCACCTTAAAGCCTGGTTTCAGGGAGTCGAGCTCAAGTTGAGATGTGGCGATTTTGGTTGACGCTGACGTAGATCCAGCAATCCAGCTTGCATGGGAATGTTCAAGTTGTCCTCGGCTGAAATGGTTAGGCGCTGTTATGCATGAAGCAAGGTTCAAGAAAGTGTTGAACTGCTTGTCACGTGCCTTTCACTTGCTGACATAAGGTGTCAGCAGCTATAATGAAGTCTGCAGCCGCAGTGGGAGAGGAGGTATAGACTGATATTTGATGGCACATTGCTGCTACTCTGCAGCTGCGGGGAAGGCCTGCCCTATACAAAGTGGACGATGTACACATGTGGAACCCCCCCCAAATGAGTCATGACTTAAAGGCCAAATTTTTGTAAGTCCTACACGGCACATACGCAATACAGCTGTGTAGCCGCTGCAGCAATTTATTGTACGGCAGTACTAAAGATGCTACGTTTCACGTGTCTTGCCTATAGCGCTGTGGCAAAGCTTAGGGTGCTTCTGTGGTTCATACCACAGGTTCGCTTCTCGCATGTAGTAAACACTTCTTTTTTCTTCGGTTAATAATGTTTAATCAACACCGCGGCTACTTATTTTCGATTTACTGTATTCCATAATGGGAATACAGGTTTTTACAGGTAAAGGTTTTTTTCTATCTAACTGCAATATCCTGCACACGAAACACGTGATGCGCAGAAGGGAACGCAAACGCATCAACCTCACATTTCAGTGAATCATACCACGTTAGACAATGGCAGAACGCGCACACAAAGAGAAAGGCACAAAGAAGTCTCTCCTTGCACTAGTCAATATAGTACGCTTTTCTGCTCGTAAAGCTGCAGCTCGTATTGGAGTCCCTGGGTGAAATTATTCAGGGAAAGGATGGCGCGTCGTCCTGGTTCAGAAAGAAGACGTGTGTTCACTCCCGAAATGGATGCAGCTTTAATTGCAGTAGCAGAGAGGAACATTTTACAAACTGCTTCTGAAATGAAGGCACATTCACAATTCCCTGGATCAGCTTGAAAACAGCACTACGACGTACAAACAACGCAGGACGTTTTGCACGAACAGAGCTAAAAGCAAATCTGACAGACGATCACAGATTTTTTTTGCCTCGCGTTTGCAGAGGAAAATGCCAACCGCGACTGGAATAACATGATATTTTCGAGGTGACAGTTTTTTCCACACGTAAGGAGAAGGTGATTGTCTACCGTCCAAAGGAGTCCCGATACGATGCAAAATACGTGGCTTCACAATTTCATTATAGTCGCGTATCTGTATCTTGTTGATCCTGGATATGAAGGGACGGTCTAGGTGTGTTGTGGCAGCTTGACGATATACTGACCAGTACGCAATATACGAAATACTTGAGAATATTTATTGAGTTTTATTTATGGACGCTCTTTAACTACTATGGTTCTTAGCGTCCCATTTTTGATTGGGCGTGAAAGACCAGAGGCCTCTTTATTGGGCTTGAGGTACTTTTACGTGCCGTAAATCTACGACACGGGATCACCCGCTTTACTTCCCTTTCGAAGGAAGCCATGCTAATAATTTTTACAGCCCATAAAAAATCAATCGTCCTCCCCGGGTTTGAAACCGCGACCTCGGGAACTAGAGGCCAGCATGGTATCTATAGACCACGGAAGACGACAGAATTCGTACTGGATAATCATCCTGTCCACACATGTCGAAAGGTTTTAAATTGGTTCTCAGAAGAGCGAAGTAGATGGAGTCTCACGTATGGGACGCCAAAATTGAATCTGATTATGGACCCATGTATGGATGCCAAATTGCGGGAGATATGTTTCTTGGAGTGTTCGCCCCACGCTTTGGATACAAACTTTCCGGTGGCCTTCGCCCCACGTTTATTTTATGTGTAATAATTATTTATATGTTTATTTATTTATTATTTATGCCTCGGCTGCGTCAGTAATAATTTTTTAGAGGAAGTATCTCTTACTAGGGTTGGTACGGCTGAAGAATAAACTTTACAGAAATTATAATTGTATTTTATTTTTTTATCAATCCTTCACGCAGTTTATAACACTTCACTGATGTATCCTACTATAGAGCTGTGAGATTATTCTTATTTACACTTTTAACAGGTAAACATTTATATATTATCCTCACCACAATGAATTTTCATGTCTCACAAACAATCACTAACCCCGTACCGATACGAACTGCCTGGGTACGCTATCCTCTAGCGTCGACCGTTTGAATTTGTACATTTCTCTCTATTTCTAGTTTTTGTTTGGCTAAAACTACTGCAATAGAATACTTTATTTTTACTTTAGCTTTTCTAGTTTTTGATTGGCTAAGCCTACTACAATATAATACTTTTATTTTACTTTCGTTTGCTTTTCACATCCACGCGACCATTTATAAACTGTATTAAATATTACATTAGTATTGTTCCAAGAACTATTAGTAGCCTATTTTAATTTTCTAATTTATTGTTGTCTCAAGGTTACCTTATTGTTAGCAATTTTCGGCTTCTACTTTGTAACGCTGTTTGCTACGGAAAGCAGCTTGCAGCTCCTACATTGTTAAACTACGTAACACATTCACATAACATTTTATACATGAACATAAGAAAATAAACATAATACAATGACTGTAATATACACTTTATATATTATAACATACGCATATTGCTTTTAGGCGGGCTGTAATTATTTTTATATTATATATTTAGACTGATATCATTTAAGCGATAAAAAATCCTGCTTCAAGAGGTAGCATATCATAGTAATAGACTGGTCTCTCTGTTTACCAGATTTGAACCCTATTGAATATGTGTGGGCTGAGATGAAAAGGGGGCTGCTCTCGAACTTCCCAGATGAGCGAAGGACAAAAGATGGTTTCTTGGCATCAGTTCAAGAAGCGTGGACTTTTGTAGCTTCTCATCCAAGTTACCACAGGGATTTAATTGCATCATTGCCCGAAGATTGGAGGAACTTGCACGTGTTGAGGGTTCATACACCCGTTATTAATTTTAATTTATATTTATAAGACAATAGTTTATTTGCATATATTTCTCTATTACTTAAAACGAGTGTCTTAGTAGAGTTATATTTTTGTATGCATAGTTATGCCTAACACTTTAATACCAAACTTATATTAATGCAATGTCATGTTCTACACATTCCAGTCATAAAATTAACAACATAAAAAATAGCAACTAATGCGAGATTTGAACCGAGGAGCTTATGAGCGCAAGCAAAGACTTCTTAACCTCTTGACCACCGTTGATCCGTGCTTTATGTTCAGTAGTTAATAAGGTGACCATTGTACTCGCATGCACAGACCATTCTGCAGTTCCTGCATGTGCTTTGTAAGCAGCTGTTACGAAGGTACACGAAGCCCTCCGATCGGCACATGGAATCTGGGGACGACTTTGTTTTTGGGGATCCATGGGCGTACCTAGCTTAGAAGTGCGAAGTGTCGCCGCAATTTATTGGCACACTAGCAGATCGTTGTGCGGACTAAGTCTTACTGTAGCGGAACAGACTTCTTTCTTGTTATCCTTGACGCAGCAACAACGAGAGGGTATAAAGGGCTGCTGGTCTCAAGCAAGCCCAGACAAGCGTAATCCTGACATCCAGGTATGAATTTATACTTTTAACTGGTATTTGAAAACTGAAATACTAAAATCTTGAAAGTTAAAGCATGTTTGAAAGAATTTACAAATAGGTACTCATTTATCGTCAAGAGAATGTCGCATCCAACTCCCTTGTCAGTGCAGTTTCGAGATTCAAACCTTCTGCATGAGCATAGCCGGTTGAATTCTCATTCCACTTCTATCACTGTACTGATTTCAGTTATCTTATCTCTGAAACATAGCAAAATGTGAACCAAAAATCAGCGTGAACGCAGACATTGGGCCAGCCTGTGATTAATACAACTGAATGCAGGAGACTTTTTCTCTACTTTAGATACAAACCCCTTTCATGCAAATACGTGCAGTTCGGTTAGTGAGTGACACTAATACAATAAATGAAACAGATGCCTAGGTTTGTCCTGAAAGGCTTGTTGCTTTTTCCAAACCTCTGACTGAAAGGGGAGGCTCATCATCGTTTCGGAATGAGTGTTGTTTCGTTTGCAAATGTGACTTGCCCACTTACAAACGATTTTATCAGTATATGGGTAGCGTTTTGTACAAGTGGCAGGAATTAAATCTCCTCTGTGCCTGTGTAATTTCGTTAAAATCGGTCCGTCGGGATGAAACCGTAATGCGCTTAGGTCCACCCGCATCCCGCTCACCCCGTCGTTGGATGCTCAGTTCTTACGTGCGCAGCTTCGTATCGTAACCAGCGCTACAAAAATTAATTGATGGCAGCCCTGTACCTTTGTATAACATCACAATAGGGCAACTGCCTTTGTGGTTTCTTTTGCCAGAATTAAGCTTTTAATTTTCAATCGTTATTCTCTTTAATTCTTTTAATTCCTTAGTAGGTAAAACAGTTATTTTCCTTGCGTGTAACCGTGAAAAGGAAATACAATTTAAGCTTAATATAATACGAGATATTCTTGTATTTAAATCTGGATTACAGTTATACTGTAGCGCAGCGAAGGGGGATTTGAGGATCCCCCCCAAAGCCGCATAGGGAAAATGAAAAAGCTCTATCTGACGAAGTGAATGAAAACTTGACCACACTCATCACGCAATTTTACATAGTAGCAAAGAAAGATCTTCATCGCATAAAAATTTGAACTCGCTGATTTTTATTTTTTAACGATAAGCAACATTGTGCTCAATGTGATTGAGTGAGAGAAAGATTACTCTTACCTAAGTTCCAGTTTCAATTCGTCCTCCTCCCCAAAATTTTCTGTGTATATAGGCCCCTGTTTTACTATCATACCAGCGGATCAGTTGCGAAACTTAGTCACTAGTATTAAACTGCAGACTTTTACTATTAGGGCCGTCGTCTTCTGAGGTGTTGATATTTCTGGTTATATTGCTCAACTTTTGGTGCAATTGATAGTGTAAAATAATAACTTTTGAAATTGACCCCTTGAACATAAATAAACGTGTGTCCCTTGAACATAAATAAACGGTGTGTAAATAAATAAACTATAGCAATATTTAAAGCAAAATCGTAAACGCATGCATGACGTTAATTTTCAGGCATGTCATCTTGTGTCTTAAATAATGCGGTAATATTGCAATATTATACATGTATACAATACCTTAATAAATATATATTTATTTACTTCATCAATGTTTTTGGAAACTGGGGCGACACCGTGGCCGACAGCTCGCCTCCAACAAAGGTTCGGTCCCAGGGAACCGTATGTGGGATTTGTGGTGGACGAAGCGGTGTCGGTTACAGGTTTTCCGGTTTTCCCCGTCATTTATTCCACCCACTACGCCATTATCACCTATCTTTCATCCGTTTCACCGTCATTTTATATCATCTCCTTACTCGTTCTCATACCGGGTTTCGGGCTGATCACCCATCCTGGTTCTTCTATCTGATCCACAAGTCTGTCTGCTCCCCAACAGGCCCTGATCCCAGGCACTGACTTGTAAGTCCTGGGGAGGTAATTTCTCCAAACGGGGAGGGAGAAAGTCCTCCAAACGCGGAGGGTAAACCGGGAAAGAAGAAGAATATTTTGTAAACTAATCCTAAAGTAAATTTTAGGAGAATCTCCATACAACAATGCTTAATTTTGATCCTTCCTCTTTCTAGTAGTGTTTAGTGCCCGTTCTTATTGCATACGACACCACAGGCGGTGAACACTAATGATATATACAATAAAGTTATAATTGGGAAAGGAAATCTGGGAAGGAAGCATTCCAGACTAAGAAGCATTCCAGAGTATCTTCCCGGTATTTACCAGTCATGAAGGCAGAGGAAACCTGGAGAAAACCTCAGTCTGGGAGGATGATCCTGGCGAGATTTGAACCGCGGAACTCCCGTTTACGAGTCCGTGCTTTAACGACCTCGGCTACCCTGTCGGTTAATTGTTATTCGATTTATACTTTGAAACGAGTGACAAAATGTTCAAGGTCTGTTATGTAAACTGTCATCTTTGTACCTACTGCAGATAGAAATCTAATGGTAGATTTTTAGAATGCTTTCTGTAAATTACACAAAAATTAACGAAGTTAAAATTTACTTTTTTAGGCATTAGACGTAAAGAATATGCGAGAGGTTTTCAGTTCCGATGCAACGACAACTGCTAATTTTGTTGATGGCGTTTTGAGCAGAAAGTATTTTAGCAATTTAATCAGCTGTTGATAGGGTTCTCTCTCTATAAAACCTACATAGTATAAATTCACCTGTAAAGATCGTCATTTTTGCGAAGATGTATGTTCTTCAGCAGATAAGCTGCGTGTAACATTCATCCCTTTACGGAACTGTCATTAACTATTGTGCGTTGCTCAAATGCACAGAAGCTGCAGAAATATTGAAAAGCAACAGGTGGTATTGATCTGGAAGGAAACAGGAATGTTTCGTTGTTAGGAGTTAAGAGTAGTCAGAACGAGTGGGATGACCCAGGGGTTACATATGTGGCCCGCATTCGTGAGATCGTGTGTTCGATTCCCGTGGCCGACCTTCCTGAACCATGGGTTTTTCGGGTGTTTCCCCGGGTCGCCAGGCGAATGCTGGAAAGGATCATTACATCCCTGAATTTCCTTTCCATTCTTATTTCACTTCACCCTTCGTCTGCCTGGTCTTTTTTCAGGGTTGTAAGTGTCGTTGGGAGGTCTCGGCGGTGCATGCAAAAGGATGCTCTAAGGATACCTTCGTCCTGCGGACTGCAAGTGGTCTCTGGGTCCCGTACCCTCCCCAGGAGATGTGTAAGCCTAGGGGGCGAGGGAGCCGGCTGCACCAGCCGGGGACTTCAAATCTGTAAATCTGCCCTCTGCCTGTCGTGCCTCCTGGTGCTGCTGCCCTCTGTCTCCTCTCCTCTCTCCCTCCCGGGGCGCCCTGTTAAGGGCATAGGCACAAAAGATCTGTATAGGTCGAGGTGCTAAGTTACCTCGGTACCTACTCCTATACTATCCTATCCTAGGAGTAGTCAGACGGAGGGACCTCGAGTAACTGGAGCACAGCACCCCACGTAGACCGTAGAGGACCCTTGTGCTTCCAACGTGACCTCTTGAAAGAAGGGATGAGGAAGATACCCGAAAAGCGATCACATCCGGACAGCAATGTGCTCTAACAACGAGGAGGTCCCTAACGATTCCAACATGACACAAATGCTGACCCCGTACCTTAGTCATCCGCAACCTCGAGGGTCCGGGAATGGGCGAGATACTCCCAGAAGGGAAGCGAGCCCCAGCAATTCCGCCAAGCGTAAGAGAGAAATTTTTACATAGCGCAAATTCTACTATTCTGCCGCAACGCACCAACCGTCGTTGTCTGGCCCTACAACCCTGAAACAGATGAAAGGAAATAATGTGGACAGCAAATAATGGACCGAAAATTCGTAATATAACCACCCCACACTCGCTTACCGACACGCGGATACCCGAAATTCCTGGTCAAAATGGCCGCACCGAAGGGAACCGAACGCGGTACCTCCCGAATGCGAGTCTCACTATGCAGCCATCTAGTTAGGTAATGTTTCATTGTAGAAGGCTTAGTATAGTTCTCATGGTTGAGGGCATCAGCTATCCGAAACTACAATGAGGAAATGGAAGTTCGATAATTTAGACGTTTTGACTTAGAAGTTTTTTATTTGTTCTGTTTTAATTCTTTATCATATAGATCGAAAAGGTTAATATAAATACTAATTATTTTCAATTAATGCATTTTACTTCACTACTGTTACTCATTTAACGTTAATTCTCTCTCAGGTGCACTCAGGGGATCACCTTAAATATAGTAATTAAAATGGTTTTCAATGATATTTATAAACATAGCGGTTTTACAGCAACATGTTGCACTTCAACAATGGATGTAAGCATAGTATCTCAAAGGCTTTCAAAATGGTACCACCAGCATATGCAAATTAGGGGGTGCTTTATTGAAATTATGAACAGTAAAGAGGCCAACATGGATTCATAATATAGGTACACCTGCATTTATCTTAAGAAACGTTGCCAGTATAGTAAACCTTTATAACATTTAGTAAAAGCAATATCTTCTTTTGGATAGACCTCAACCCGAACTCGTTTGTGTCCCTTAAACCCCTATTTTTACTCAGTGTGTAGTCTTCATTCATGTGGCGATGAAGATGAACATAAGCCAAATTTGTGGATTAACGGATTTAATAAATTAAAAAGACCTAAAAATCTAGGAGTAGATGATTCTCTTGGTATATAACTGTTTCAAGCGTCAATACACAACCGAAGTGTATAATCTGAATCGATCATACAAAATTGGCGCTCGTATTAGGAACTATATACAAAGTTCTGTTCTTACTGCCACAAGAAATAGTGCCTCCTTAGTGAAATAAAGAATAATGAAATGGAGGGATGAAAGGAGAGGTAAGAAACAAAAGAAGATTTGAGCAGTCGAGTAGGTCTCTGGAGATGACTGATTAATTACAGGTATAGATTAAAAATCCTGAAACTACTCCTTGAGCTTTAATTACTGAATATCCAGAGAATCTCTGGAAAAGAAAACGAAAACATAATCCATTGCAATGCTATATAGGCAGCGCCCTTTTGTGTTTCTTTCTATGGGACCCACCATAAATCTAACATTTAGGTTAGCTTACGCTTTCAAAAACTAGCCCTAAGCTTTAATTTTAAGGTCTTTCAATTTAGGTAGTCAAACTGAACGTTTCAGCCTGAGTTAAGCTTAAGACAACTCTTTAGGAACTAGCGAAAATAATTAACTATCTTATAATTTTCAGAGACTAACATTGCTTCACCCCTTATGTAAAAATCTATATATTTTCGTCGGTATCTTTAAAGTTGAAGTCACATATTAGGACCCAGAGAAAGTTAAATGCTATATTAACCCTAAGCTTATTTTCAAATCTTTATTGTACAGTTTGAGCTATCTCCTTAAACTTTTGTCATTTTAGAATACCTGTCAAATACAGCAGAACTTTAATTTCCAACCGTTGTACACTAAGTGTTCATTTCAAAGTGTGTCATTACGTCAATGTTTTGAGTAGTGTCAGCTCTAAGGGAAAGTACATAACGTAGTACACTTGTGGTGGAAAGGTTGCCTGACAAGCACGACGTTCAATCCGTAGAGTATACAGTAACAATATTAATCATAAAACAAATGAAATAACCTGCCTTATTACTGGTTGTTACACTCAAAAGCATAAAATAAATTAAACAATCAAACATGCTAATCTACTAACCCTACATAACCCTACTAACGTCCATTCATTCCACACAGAATGTTTCTATTTACATTCGCAGAAGGAAGCCGCGACATAGACTGTTGATAAATTTAGGTTACCTTATGCTATCGATAACAACTACCTCGCTTACAGCTTTCACGGAACTTTCATATCCATCAAACAAAACACAGTGTGAAAGAGGTTTTGGTGGAACACATACCGTACAGTTCGCTGTCTACTGCTAGACGCGGAAGTTTCTCACGTTCAGACTGAACGCCTTGCTTTGTAGGCAACTTCTCCGATAAAGGAGCCATACCCCTCTGCGAAAGTACTATACGGATTGAGTTCTAGGCTCAGCGGCTAGAGAAGTGACGTCATACAGCATGCTACGGCACACGATATATCCTCATCCTACACAATGTGTCGTAGGTTCAGCGTCTCGCTGCTTAGAAATCAGAATCACAATGTGTGCTGCTGAAAAGACTTCTCCTTGTTATGTTATGATATATATAAGAGTTACCTTTTTATGCTCTGACGAGCACATTTGCGCCAATAATTGTAACATCTACTTTTATTGGTGCTTTACATAGCGTTGTATAATACTGCCACGCTTCTGGTGGCATATCTAGGAATTCCACTATATTTCTGTGTCTTTCTCTCGACGGCCCTCTCTTTCTACAACTAGTCACTTTTTCAACTCCCTGAGCCGCTAATAACATCTCTGGGAATACCCATGTATCTCTGTTTTACCAACGAAGTGTTAATAAGTCCACTTGCTAATTGTTTTAACTCGCTGCCCAACGTTTCTTTTACAATGTTCCATACATAAGGTTATAATATTTACATTACAGCTGTTTATAATATTGCTATTATTTACATATGTTTGCCTTTCCTATTTATTACCCTTTTAATATATTTTCTCTTCTATTAGATCTCTTTGTTTACTAATATATCTACGATCATATTTTTATATTCACTTGTGTATATTAATTATGAAGTAGATGTTCCTGTACACGTTGAAATCAACATCTACACCACCTGACCGAACTGAAAAAGTGCTACTTTCCACTTTAGGGCCTAATAAGCATTACGGACTGCGTTAAAGCTTTCATAAACCACACCTATCTTATTTTGAACACTTTACACGTTATTCTTAACTATCTAACAGAATGGACGAACTTTTGGATTACGCTTTTGGATCCAGTGGGTATTATAGCTTTCACAAGACTTTCAATATTTACATGCATCGCTATTTACATAAAATCTGCACCGTTTATGGGTGAATTAAATGGCAAAAGTTGCCAAAAGTTACAGTTTTCGTTAATTTTGTTCTTGCTTTTAAAATGTGAATTTCCTTTTGTGGGAATAATTTTAAATATATTATACACATATTGTTAAAATGACACACAATCTGCCATTTTAACCCTAAATGCTACAGCAGTTCTTCACAAAAAATAACTCCTATCCTCTATGCAGAAGGGGGATAAATTTTATTTCAACATTTAGCGGAAGGTTTGTTCTAAAATTGTACCACGGCTAAATATGATAGCTTTAATGTGTTACAAGTCACGTGGTTTCTTTTTCGTACATATATGCTATCTTCTTTTCTCCATTTTTGCTTTGAACATAATTTTTGTAAATGTAATTTTCTAATATACTTTCTCAGAAAGCATTTCAGATAGCTAAATGAAATTTTAGGAGGTAAAATAACCTTAATCCTTTTTGGATCTACTTTGGTGTTAATAAGATAGTTGCTTATTTAGAATACACCGAGTAATTGGAATAGAAGTTATATAATTAACCAAAATATTATCTTTTTTAATGAACAACAGCACTGTATGAATGTAGGTCGGTGATCTTGGAGGACATACAACTACATGCTGTAAAACTTAAATCGTTTCTAAAATAATCAGTCAAATAGGTTTCAAATTAACATTGGCGGAATAAGGCTTTTAATAAGGCTTAAGTATCTTCTGCCGTTAAGTAGGTACACTTGAGTACAGAAAAGGTGGCCCATATAGTAATGCGGTGATCTTGGTTGATAACAAAATATTTAGCTCCGCCCTCTCAGAGCATCAACCTCTAGCGGTGAGGGTAACACTGCTAGTGTTGACTATTATTTCACTTGTTGATCATTATTCAGTTAAGAGTAACAAACACGAAAGTATTAAACAGTCCAAGACTTTTATTAATATCGCCATTCTTATTCGTCTTATTTTTTTTATTATTCCCAAACTTACTTATTGAACTAGGTAAATCCGTATGTCATTACTTACTGGATAACTTTTCCAGGAAGGGACTCGTTTTTTTCCAGGTAAGTCCTAGTTCCGCATCCCTAGTTCGATAATTGCATATTTAATCCCCATGTCTACTTCAGAAGAACTGCTGGACACAAAATTAAAGCTACTGTGCATCTTAAAGATTCAGGCTAATTTTTACTATTTTTTATTCCTCTTCCTACAATTATTTCAATCAAGTTACAACTAGCTAATCCCTTTGCTTATTTACACCAATTACAGCAAATTCTTGGCAAGGTTGTTTCTGACCCTCTCACATTGAATATAGCATAGCTCATTGGTTCATTTTTACTATATCTGCCAACTGCCTGTATTAGGTAGAGGAAGTGTTCTATTCCAAAAAAAAACATTTGATATCAGATAGTGCAGTCACATGAACTTTCTCTACCATTACTGCAGTTTCTGCCTTCTGTATTATAGCTTTCATAAAAAAACAATTATTCTATTCAGTTACGCTGCTTGCTATAAATTCTTGGCTAGAAATAATCTCAAATTAACCGATATGAATTTTGGTTACATGCAGAATGTGGTAAACAATTGTTTATGTATCGTATATCAGTTTTATGTGCTACCAATTAACCCTTGCAGAAGAAAGAATAACTGACGTAAAATACTTTTTGATTACCGCACGAGTTTAACCTGGGAGAACTGAAAAATGAAGATTTCGAAAACACTAAAATGCTAAAGTAAAAATTCTCTGGCATAAATTTTAATCTGAATGCAATCTACATTTATTGTGTAGTAAGTTTAAAGTATTTATTATGCTTTTTCAGTTGCACAAAATTATATAAAATTTGTTTGGAAAGAAGGGTCCTTCACAGGTTGTTGCAAAAATTATAAATGAATTTTATTAACCATTCAAAAACTATAACTTTATTAACATACAGTATAGAGCATTTTTTGAAGAAAACAACGAAAAGTTTTCCGGTAAAAACTAGTTTCGCATGAGGGATTAATCTTTGTGTTGCATTCATGGAATATGTTTAACTAAATATTAAGCTTGGTATTTATCAGACTTTCGTTTTTTTAATTATGCTGTTCATAGACAGACACATACACCCATAGACGCACACGTGTGCCTTTGTTTTGTGAAACTGCTTTTTAGGTTCTAGAGGTATAAAAATGTATATTTGTAGTAATATTTCGATATACAATTTTTTGAATGGAATGTAGTACTTTTTCTACCCACTGTAGGCAAGTGGTGGAGATAGTACAACAAAACAAACGAAATATATTTTGTGGTGCAGTTAGACAACTTTCTCTATTAACATTACACATTCGTAACCTTCCTCACGTTGATTGTAGCTTCACCGGTTTGCAATCGAGTGATCGTTAATGCCTTTCCTTCTATCCTCCGATTAACCTGAAGTAGGCCTGGGCTTTACTTCAGATGTTAAGGATTTTTACCCCCTGAAAAAGAATTACACTGCCCTCTGCCTGTTTTGAACCAGCGTCTCGGGTGTTAAGAGGCTAGCGTAGTGACCATTACACCAGGAAGGACGACAACAAGACACATGCAAAACCATTTGTTCTGATATGCTTATTGAAAATGATTATTGCCTACACAAAATTATCTTTGGACTGGCCATTGGTAAAAAAACCTTTAGAACTGATATAATAATAAAAAAACCCGTTTGAAATAAGGAACAGTGTATTAGTATATTAAAAGTGATAAATTATAAATAAAAGCGATATAAAAATCTGATGTGATACATTCACATGGATTTCTCTACCCTCCATATTTATTAGTGGGAATACAAGCTATCCTTACTAAAGCTTATTTTTCTATCTACTACATTTTAATCCAAATAAATCGTTGCAGAAATAGCTGCATTACACATCTCATTATAGATACAAAGAGAACAGCGATAAGTTTAAACAATTACAGCCTTTAATAACGGTTACCTTAGAAACGGCATATGCCACAAAAAATTATTTTAAGCAAATTGTGTATTTTAAAGAGATCTACATTTTTTGTATAGTACGTTTGCGTCTATAGCTTAACGTTTATCAGTTATACAAGATTATACAAAATTCCTTTGAGGACTTCCTAGGCTCCTCCCAGAAAATTCAAGATAAACATTTTATTTGTCATTTAAATGTATTTTATATGAGATACTTAATCAAAATCGTTAGCCATTTTTTAGAAAATCAAAATTTTCGAAACATGTTGCATGTAAAGGATAGTTGGGAGTGAGGGATTTTCTTGAAAACCTTCGTGTCGCACCTTGGAAGATACTGAACTCAAATACCAAGTTTGGTATTTATCTGACTTTTCGGTTTTGAGTTATGTTGTTCACAGACAGACACATAACACACACATACACGGACATGCTTCCAAAAATGCTTTATTTGGATTCAGAAAGCCTCAAAACTTGAAATTCCAGTGAAATTTCGGATATCAATTTTTGGATGGAGTGCAAATCTTCTCTACCTACTACATACTGGTAGAAAGTAAAAATTATTTAAAATTGCCCATTAAGATTTGTATATTCCATTTGTTTTATGTTCTGCATAAATTTAAAGTTAATGAAGGGAAAACACTGGAATTTTGGTCATCCACAGATAAAATGCTGATACTTAATATACATTTCTTATCATTCAGTTTATGTGTATGATTAGGAAGAATTTTATTTAAATAGAGATTAAATTATTATTTTATAACATATAAATATTATAAAATAATTTTTTGGGGTTCAATGATAAAATTTAAATATTTTCCAATTAAGAAAATGTGTTGCTCGAATGTAAGCTGCTAACTTACCATTCAAGTGGTTGAAATCCATTTAAATTTTTACTTTAATTTATATAGTTTAAATAAAACATTACATTTTCATTACAAGGAGCATTACATGTCTTGTCTTCTGTATGCGTTTTTAGTTTTCTACCACGTACATAGGTGCATTCCAACTAAAATTGTACATCGAGATTTCACCGAAAATGCACTTTTGAGGACTTGGAATCCAAAATAAAATCAGTTTTAGAAAAAGTCGTGTGTGTATGTATCTATGAACATTATAGCTCAAAAAGAAAAAGTCGGATAAATACCAAAATTGGTATTTAAGTTCAGTAACTTTCAAAGATGCGACGTAAGGATCCCCAATCCTTAAGACCCTTTACACTCTTTACAAGGAACATTTTTCGACATTTTTTATTTTTTTAAAATGGCTCTAAGGATTTTGATTAAAATACCTGTATTAAATATATTTACATGACAAAATGCATATCTTGACTTTTCTGGGAACAGCCTGTGAAGTCCTCTCCATGGGAAGGAATTTTGTACAATCTTGTATAACTGGTAAACGTTAGAGAGATAGAAGACGCACTACTAAAAAATGTAGGTCCCTTTAAAACGCACAATTTATTCCAAATAACTTTTTATGGCATAAGACATTTCCAACATATTCGTTATTAATTGTACGAATTGTTCAATACTTTAAAAGAAAGATAAAGTCCTGTCGATTTTCAGTTGTTTCTCGTGATTCCCGAGCATCGTGGCACTTTTGACGTTACTAGAAGTACGCTGGACCAAACGTCCGAGCTCCACCTGTAAGGGTGTCGTTTGGATTGGGTTGGACTCGACGGGGCAGTGGTACTCGATACCCATGGAAGATTGGGGACGTCTGGGTGGTTGTGAGATGCCTAAAGATCTTCCGGTACCGCCCTGGATAGCGGTAGATAGTTGCTAGGTTGCTGCCGGATCTAACGAGGTTCTTCGGTAGTCTTCCCCTTTTTGGGGGGTTGATGTGCGTAAATGGCATATCCACTTCCACCCTGCAATGGGGGGGGGGTCGGATTAAAATTTTCAGGTGTTGGCCCACAGGAAAGGCTCTCGGGGGTGAGAGGTCATTCAGCTGACACCCTCCTTCCAGGATCACGTGGGGGCAAAGTCCCCTGGTATCTTATGTTCCTCGCAGTTGCTTGGAAAGAGTATGAAATGTTAAGATCAGCTTGTAGCGCCCAGTTTTTAAGCATTCGACTATCGTATTCGCTTTGTAGCTATAACGAAATGTGTAATGTATGCATTTCCGGAAGGATTTAACTGAATTACAATAAAGTCCATAGAATTCTGTAATAATAGTTACTATACCTACTAATAAACGGCAAAGGGAGAAAAAGACATGTGAATGAAACACATAAGATATGAAGTGACGCCCCTTGCATATTAAGTTATTGCGTTCGCTTTTCCTGCATTTATGCAGCGTTGGGAAGAAAGGTATCTGCTACTTTGTTTACCTCAGTAAACCATTAATGGACATGAGCGTACTTCACACATAACCGTCTGCACCTGTAAAAACCAGAAAAACAAAGAGTTTTGTGGTTGCACGTTATTTAATGCATAGAGAAAGTAACTCCTTTCCTAAGTTCAAACCTATTAAATAAAAATATCTAATCTTAAGAGGGTATTAAATAATGAAAATTGCCTAAAAACCTAATTCAAGCTCTTTGTGCAGATAAATAAATTAGAATTTGCTCTTTAATTTGGTCGGCTCTTTAGAAGTAATTTTAGTAGGATAGTTAGGACAGACCTGGGCCAGTTTTGCGTTTATATGGGAAAGGATAGGGAAAACGAGGGTGGATGCGGAGGAAAATGCGTTTATATGGGGAAGATAGGGACTACGAGGATCGATGCTAGGATAGATAGAGGTTGAAGGAGCGGGGATGCGCTTTATATGAGAGATACGGGGAATACGACGAGAAGTGTTATACTAGACAGAGTCTGAGAAGTGGAATATGCATTTATATGGGAAAGATAGCGAAAACGTGAACAGATAATAGGCTAGACAGATGCTGAAGCAGGGGGAATACGGCTACATATACAGGAGAGATAGAGGATACGCGGAGAGGTGCTAGACTATTCAGGGCTTGAAGGGTAGAGTAGGGCTTTTTATATGAAGAGACGAGGAAAACGAAGGTATATGCTAGGTTGAGAGAACCTTCAAGGAGGAAAAATGCGTTTATTTGGAGAAGATAGGGAAAACGAGGAGAGTTCTGAGTTAGAGCAGGGCCTGAAGGAGGGAGATATATGCTTTATATAACAGAGATAGGGCATACGAGGAGAGGTGCTAGTGTAGACAGAGGTTAAGCAGTACAGTATACGTTTATATGAGGAATATATGGAAAACGGGGGCAGATGGTATGATAGACAGAAGCTGGACCACTTTTGCGTTTATATGGGAAAGGATAGGGAAAACGAGGGTAGATGCGACAGTTCAAGGAGGAAAATGCGTTTATAGGGGAGAGATAGGGAATACCAGGGATGATGCTAGGCTAGTCAGATGCTAAAGGAGGGAGGGATATGCTTTATACGAGAGAGATAGGGAATACAAGCAAAGATGCTATACTAAACAGGACTTGAAGGGTAGAATATGGCGTTTTATATGAGCGATATAGCAAACCGAGGAGAGGTATTAGGATAGGAGTTTTGAATGATAGAGTAGGCGTTTATATGCGAGAGATAGGGAATACGAGGGTCGATGCTAGGCTAGACGGGGTTGAAGGAGGGAATGCGTCTTATATGAGAGAGGTAGGGGAATATGAGAAGTGCTAGGCTAGTCAGATGCTAAACGAGGGAGGGAAATGCTTTATACGAGAGAGATCGGGAATACAAGGAAAGATGTTATACTAAACAGGACTTGAAGGATAGAATATGGCGTTTTATATGGGAGAGATAGCAAACCGAGGAGAGGTATTAGACTAGGAGGGTTGAATGATAGAGTAGGCGTTTATAGGCTCGATGCTAGGCTAGACAGGACTGAAGTGGAGGAATGCGCCTTATATGAGAGAGGTAGGGGAATATGAGGAGAAGTGCTAGGCTAGACAGGAAGGTCTGAATGACAGAGTATGCGTCTGTATGGGAAATGATAGGGAAAACGAAGGTAGGTGCTAGGTTGAGAGAGTCTTCAAGGAGGAAAATGCATTTATATGAGAGCGGTAGGGCATATGAGGAGAGGCGCTAGTCTAGGAATGGGTTGAGGAGCACAGTATACATTTATATGGGAGAAATATGGAAAACGGGAGAGATACAAGGATAGACAGGGGTTGAAGGAGGAGGAATGTAGGTTTATACGGTAATATAGTGAGTAATTCGATTATAAAACTTTTATCATCCAGCGTTACAACACTTTTATATACTTATTTTCTAAACCTTACAAACTTTATATATGTTAAACAGTAGTGTGCGAGACGGAGAGGGACAAACTGTATATTGGTTTACAGCGAAGTATACGTCTTAACCTATTGCCACCTTGTTTGCTCTGGATCTTCTCATTGTCTATTCATTCCTAACATAATCACGTAACAAGACGTAACCAACAAACGTAACCACGTAACAAGACGTAACACAACGTAACATAACAGCATGACAAGACGTCACACTAAGTAACATAAGCACGTATCCTCATAACATCACGTGACATCTCGTAACCAGAAACGTCACACGACGTAACAACACGTACCAACCATGTAACCACGTAACAAAACGTAAGAACACGTAACCAACCCATTGCTAAGGCAATCTAAGCTAATCCATCCTTCATAACTTGGACAATAAGTACGAGAGCCTAGCCTAGATTAACCCGACCAATCTCAAACGTTCCTCTCATCATCTATTCTACTCAGTCATCGACTAACCTAATCTGGCTAACCGTAGATAACCTCGACTTTCTTTTAGTGAAATTGCAATGTTTTATTCAGGTTTTATTATTCGAGAGTTTTAATTGAAAAGTCTACGTCAACATACCTTTATTTTAGTTCGGTGTAGGTGTCTCTCCCCTTTTTATCTAGCCTTGAGACTAGCACTAGGATTGCTCCTGATGGCAGGGTTACCACCTTCCCTTCCATCTTCTTCTTTCTTCATCGGTCGTCTGCTAGCTGCATATACAGCACACGAATAACCTTCATTTTTTTAAGATTGTAGACTCACGAGAAAATCTTTATCTTTGACTTACATTCTTTTAAGCACTGTTTGTAATGGCGTAATGTCCATACGCATATGTCATTATTCCGTCCTCAGCAATAATTCTTTTATCATCAAACGGAGTCAATGCAATTTTATTCACTTGCACTGTGGCAAGAGCATGCTCCCGAGACAGGATCAGATTCATAGGTGTTCTGATGATTTCTCCGGTTTTAAGACAGTCGGCATAACTCTCAAACGAAATGTACTGCTTAATAGCACTACGTTTTATACCTTTAATCTTTTTATCATTGAGCCTTGAATATCTAAGGCATACATTTTAGATCGTAGCCCTACAAAGCGCTGGATGATTTTACCATTAGCCTCATCTTTAAATTTGCCCAACACCTTCTTGTTTAGAGCTGAATAGCATATATGGTTGACAGGGTAATCAGATGTATCTAGGTGTTCGAGAAAACGCAGCTTGTCCTGGTACACATCTTCAGTTGTAACACGATGAATGAACGAATCAGTGTCCATATACATAAGCTTCAGGTTTTCAGCTCCATAATACGGTAACTACACGTCGTAATGATAGTTATACATTAATGTCTTGGAGATGTCCAACACACTCATACCGATGTATATAGGCTTGTTGAATACGATCTGACGAGAGGCCATATGTACAGCAGCTAGATTAACAGAATATATGTCCTATCGATAAACGTAGGCTTTGCAATTAACTTTTCCAGAGTCTTCTCGTTTGTCACCAACCGTATATCCACACGATTACGAAGGTTCTCCATTGTTTTTCCAAACATGGCGTTGTTAAACAGTTTGTAGAGGTCCTTCTCAAAATCATTTGCAGCCTGTTGTCGTAGTCTGTTATTAAATTCCACATGCGGTTTTAACTACTGTCGAAATGACTGTCGAAATTGTAGCACACGATGAATTTTTGTTAGTCGCAGGCCATGACTAAGAGCTTGCTTCAAAGTCATGTAATGTACTACATACTTCGTTCGTGATCCAAGGTGAGGAATTAGCTTCTTCGTAGTCGAGTCCTTTGGTTTCAGACACTCAGGCAGGAATGGTAGATCATTATGCAGATCGTGAAGTTCTGTAGGATACTCAATGTCAACTTCTAATATGTATCCATGAGGATCATCTTCTTCCAGCCTTTCTATGTCGATTTCTTCAGGCGAAACCCACTGAAATCCACCAAAAGGAAGGGCGTGACTCATTGCCCACCCATATTGGTTGTTGGCGTCCTCATAGGTAATGAATTGGGTTGGTCTCGACGGATCAAACTTCTCCATGTAAGTGTTATTAGCCTCTGCATATCGATGGGAAACTTGACATAAACCTCCTCTTATACCGGATTCCACCATAAGCAATTGGTCATAATCCTGTAACAGTTCCAGTTCAATTCCAGTATACAGTAACATGGCGTCCCATGTAAGTCCTGGAGAGGTAAAATAATGTGCTGGATCAACTTTGTGCGTTTTGAGAGTTTGCTCTCTGAATATCTCAAGGACATCAGCTAGAAGAAGCACATCAGATATTAAGTAGAGGTCACTGTATTCTCCCAGGTTTCTCACATTGAACAGTCTCCATACATTTCTAGCATGTTCGTAGTCAGCATCACTAACTTCTTCTTCATTCAATTTATTGTAGAAGTAGTACTTAGGAGGCAGGCAGGTCTCGCTCAAGACGTCCCATGAAGTGACGTTGGTATCTACAATGGAGGAGTGTGACATGAAATAATATGAAACTTCATTCAATGGACGCTTGAAATCATATTTTATACGAAGTGAATCAGCTAAGGACCTGAATATATACCTGCATGAAGCGAAACATCGGATAATCCAGCGTGTACATAAAGAGCTTGGTATTCACAAAAGTGTGAAAATTAATCTGTTAGCTGAGTGTAGATTTGTTAGCAGTATCGGAGAAACCTGCGACAAAACATTTAAAACACGGAATCAAGCTGTTTTCCTAGAAACGGATCTGGACTCTATGTTGGAAACGAAAATGAAGAAGATGGTTACTGAAATGGTGGAGTCTCAGCTTAAGGGTAGCAACTGGGCTCTGCTTGCTGTAGAAGGAGTTCGACTTCGTGTTAACAAGTACAACCCGTTACGAGGAAGTAGCTACATATTACTACCACCATCTGTTGAAGCAAGAAAAGCCTGCATTAACATCCAGAATTTAACTGATGAGCTATGCTTTATGTACTCTATATTAGCTAAATTTGTCAGCGTCATGCCTCAACGGGTGAGCAAATACGAACATCTCCAAAATGAGTACGACTTTAGCTGCGTTTCCTATCCTACTCCACTTTCTCAAATACCTAAATTTGAGAAGCTTAATAGGATGTCTATCAACGTTTTCGGCCTCGATGAGAAGCATGAAGTGTATCCGATAAAGGTTGCTGACACTGAACTACCTGACCACCGTGACCTCCTACTACTGAGTGACAGTACTGGAAAACATCACTATGTATATATCAAGAATTTTGAGAAGCTCGTTCGATGTCAGAAAACTAAGCATGATGGAGTGATATATACCTGTAAGCGGTGCTTTACACATTTTGACAATCGATATGGACGAAGTGGACTGGAAAAACTGCAAGAACATGCAACCATCTGTAATCAGCATGGTGTTGCAAGGGTAGTTATGCCTGCAAAGGAGAAATCAATTGTACAGTTTAAAAATGTGGAGAGGATGCTGAAACTACCTTACGTCATCTACGCAGACTTTGAAAGCATTCTCGCTCCATGTCATACGTGTATTCCCAGTCCTGAAACTTCCTATACAACAAGAGCACACAGCAATGAGCTTCTGTGTTTACGTTAAACCATCAACCAACGTTGAACAGCTGGAAACTAGCCTTCCTAAGCATCCCTATGTATATCGTGGTGTTGATGCTGCTCAGAAGTTTATGGAATATCTGTCATTCCTTGCAAAGGAGATTAATAATATATACAACTCTGTCATGCCCCTGAAACTTACAGATCAACAGCAGATGGATTTCAACGCCTCTACAGTATGCTACTTGTGTGGAAAAACCTTTACTGATGAGAACTGTAAAGTACGCGACCATGATCACATCAGTGGTGAATATCGAGGAAGTCTGCATAATGAATGTAATTTAGCCTGCAAAACACCTAAATATATCCCTGTCTTCATGCACAACCTCAGTGGATATGACTCACACTTCATTGTTAAGGAGCTGGGATGTACAAGTGAGCGGGTGGAAGTAATTCCTAGCTCTGAAGAAAGCTATATATCATTCTCCAACTATGTCGGAGATATAAAGCTCCGGTTTGTAGATAGTTTTCGGTTCCTGAGTACAAGCTTGGATAAGCTGGTAAAAAATCTAACATCGTACCCTGAAACATTGAAGTACTTCGGAGAAGACCAGATGAAGTTGATGACACGTAAGGGTGAATTTCCCTATGATTACGTCACCTCATGGGACGTCTTGAACGAGACCTGCCTCCTAAGTACTACTTCTACAATAAATTGAATGAAGAAGAAGTTAGTGATGCTGACTACGAACATGCTAGAAATGTATGGAGACTGTTCAATGTGAGAAACCTGGGAGAATACAGTGACCTCTACTTAATATCTGATGTGCTTCTTCTAGCTGATGTCCTTGAGATATTCAGAGAGCAAACTCTCAAAACGCACAAAGTTGATCCAGCACATTATTTTACCTCTCCAGGACTTACATGGGACGCCATGTTACTGTATACTGGAATCGAACTGGAACTGTTACAGGATTATGACCAATTGCTTATGGTGGAATCCGGTATAAGAGGAGGTTTATGTAAAGTTTCCCATCGATTTGCAGAGGCTAATAACACTTACATGGAGAAGTTTGATCCGTCGAGACCAACCCAATTCATTACCTATGAGGACGCCAACAACCAATATGGGTGGGCAATGAGTCACGCCCTTCCTTTTGGTGGATTTCAGTGGGTTTCGCCTGAAGAAATCGACATAGAAAGGCTGGAAGAAGATGATCCTCATGGATACATATTAGAAGTTGACATTGAGTATCCTACAGAACTTCACGATCTGCATAATGATCTACCATTCCTGCCTGAGTGTCTGAAACCAAAGGACTCGACTACGAAGAACCTAATTCCTCACCTTGGATCACGAACGAAGTATGTAGTACATTACATGACTTTGAAGCAAGCTCTTAGTCATGGCCTGCGACTAACAAAAATTCATCGTGTGCTACAATTTCGACAGTCATTTCGACAGTAGTTAAAACCGTATGTGGAATTTAATAACAGACTACGACAACAGGCTGCAAATGATTTTGAGAAGGACCTCTACAAACTGTTTAACAACGCCATGTTTGGAAAAACAATGGAGAACCTTAGTAATCGTGTGGATATACGGTTGGTGACAAACGAGAAGACTCTGGAAAAGTTAATTGCAAAGCCTACGTTTATCGATAGGACGTATATTCTGCTAATCTAGCTGCTGTACATATGGCCTCTCGTCAGATCGTATTCAACAAGCCTATATACATCGGTATGAGTGTGTTGGACATCTCCAAGACATTAATGTATAACTATCATTACGACGTGTTGTTACCGTATTATGGAGCTGAAAACCTGAAGCTTATGTATATGGACACTGATTCGTTCATTCATCGTGTTACAACTGAAGATGTGTACCAGGACAAGCTACGTTTTCTCGAACACCTAGATACTTTTGATTACCCTGTCAACCATATATGCTATTCAGCTCTAAACAAGAAGGTGTTGGGCAAATTTAAAGACGAGGCTAATGGTAAAATCATCCAGCGCTTTGTAGGGCTACGACCTAAAATGTATGCCTTAGATATTCAAGGCTCAATGATAAAAAAGACATTTCGTTTGAGAGTTATGCCGACTGTCTTAAAACCGGAGAAATCATCAGAACACCTATGAATCAGATCCTGTCTCGAGAGCATGCTCTTGCCACAGTGCAAGTGAATAAAATTGCATTGACTCCGTTTGATGATAAAAAAATTATTGCTGAGGACGGAATAACGACATATGCGTATGGACATTACGCCATTACAAACAGTGCTTAAAAGAATGTAAGTCAAAGATAAAGATTTTCTCGTGAGTCTACAATCTTAAAAAAATGAAGGTTATTCGTGTGCTGTATATGCAGCTAGCAGACGACCGATGAAGAAAGAAGAAGATGGAAGGGAAGGTGGTAACCCTGCCATCAGGAGCAATCCTAGTGCTAGTCTCAGGCCTAGATAAAAAGGGGAGAGACACCTACACCGAACTAAAATAAAGGTATGTTGACGTAAACTTTTCAATTAAAACTCTCGAATAATAAAACCTGGATAAAACATTGCAATTTCACTAAAAGAAAGTCGAGGTTATCTACGGTTAGCCAGATTAGGTTAGTCGATGACTGAGTAGAATAGATGATGAGAGGAACGTTTGAGATTGGTCGGGTTAATCTAGGCTAGGCTCTCGTACTTATTGTCTAAGTTATGAAGGATGGATTAGCTTAGATTGCCTTAGCAATGGGTTGGTTACGTGTTCTTACGTTTTGTTACGTGGTTACATGGTTGGTACGTGTTGTTACGTCGTGTGACGTTTCTGGTTACGAGATGTCACGTGATGTTATGAGGATACGTGCTTATGTTACTTAGTGTGACGTCTTGTCATGCTGTTATGTTACGTTGTGTTACGTCTTGTTACGTGGTTACGTTTGTTGGTTACGTCTTGTTACGTGATTATGTTAGGAATGAATAGACAATGAGAAGATCCAGAGCAAACAAGGTGGCAATAGGTTAAGACGTATACTTCGCTGTAAACCAATATACAGCTTGTCCCTCTCCGTCTCGCACACTACTGTTTAACATATATAAAGTTTGTAAGGTTTAGAAAATAAGTATATAAAAGTGTTGTAACGCTGGATGATAAAAGTTTTATAATCGAATTGCTCACTATATTACCGTATAAACCTACATTCCTCCTCCTTCAACCCCTGTCTATCCTTGTATCTCTCCCGTTTTCCATATTTCTCCCATATAAATGTATACTGTGCTCCTCAACCCATTCCTAGACTAGCGCCTCTCCTCATATGCCCTACCGCTCTCATATAAATGCATTTTCCTCCTTGAAGACTCTCTCAACCTAGCACCTACCTTCGTTTTCCCTATCTTTTCCCATACAGACGCATACTCTGTCATTCAGACCTTCCTGACTAGCCTAGCACTCCTCCTCATATTCCCCTACCTCTCTCATATAAGGCGCATTCCTCCACTTCAGCCCTGTCTAGCCTAGCATCGAGCCTATAAACGCCTACTCTATCATTCAACCCTCCTAGTCTAATACCTCTCCTCGGTTTGCTATCTCTCCCATATAAAACGCCATATTCTATCCTTCAAGTCCTGTTTAGTATAACATCTTTCCTTGTATTCCCTATCTCTCTCATATAAAGCATTTCCCTCTCTCCTTTAGCATCTGACTTGCCTAGCACTTCTCCTCATATTCCCCTACCTCTCTCATATAAGACGCATTCCCTCCTTCAACCCCGTCTAGCCTAACATCGACCCTCGTATTCCCTATCTCTCGCATATAAACGCCTACTCTATCATTCAAAGCTCCTATCCTAGTACCTCTCCTCGGTTTGCTATATCGCTCATATAAATCGCCATATTCTACCCTTCAAGTCCTGTTTAGTATAGCATCTTTGCTTGTATTCCCTATCTCTCTCGTATAAAGCATATCCCTCCCTCCTTTAGCATCTGACTAGCCTAGCATCAGCCCTGGTATTCCCTATCTCTCCCCTATAAACGCATTTTCCTCCTTGAACTGTCGCATCTACCCTCGTTTTCCCTATCCTTTCCCATATAAACGCAAAAGTGGTCCAGCTTCTGTCTATCATACCATCTGCCCCCGTTTTCCATATATTCCTCATATAAACGTATACCGTACTGCTTAACCTCTGTCTATACTAGCACCTCTCCTCGTATGCCCTATCTCTGTCATATAAAGCATATATCTCCCTCCTTCAGCCCCTGCTCTACCTCAGAACTCTCCTCGTTTTCCCTATCTTCTCCAAATAAACGCATTTTTCCTCCTTGAAGGTTCTCTCAACCTAGCATATACCTTCGTTTTCCTCGTCTCTTCATATAAAAAGCCCTACTCTACCCTTCAAGCCCTGAATAGTCTAGCACCTCTCCACGTATCCTCTATCTCTCCTGTATATGTAGCCGTATTCCCCCTGCTTCAGCATCTGTCTAGCCTATTATCTGTTCACGTTTTCGCTATCTTTCCCATATAAATGCATATTCCACTTCTCAAACTCTGTCTAGTATAACACTTCTCGTCGTATTCCCCGTATCTCTCATATAAAGCGCATCCCCACTCCTTCAACCTCTAGCTATCCTAGCATCGATCCTCGTAGTCCCTATCTTCCCCATATAAACGCATTTTCCTCCGCATCCACCCTCGTTTTCCCTATCCTTTCCCATATAAACGCAAAACTGGCCCAGGTCTGTCCTAACTATCTTACTAATTTTATCTAGTTTGTATAGGAAATTTTGATCTATAAATTAATGCTGATACTAAATACGGCAGCTTCCGTGTGTCCAAACCATAGGCTTTTCTTCTTTGCATTTATTTACATCTTTACTTCGAACAGATTTTTCTGTGAAAAATCTTGTTCTGTGGAATTTTCCGATATACCTAAATCACCCATTTTCCAAGAAACTAATGTAGACAGTTAAGTGAAATTTTAGACTGCTAAAAAACCACTTTTATTCTAATGTGAAACTACTTTGGTGTTAGTAAGTCGGTTGGTTATTGTTAAACAATACATTACTAATAAATGTTAATTGAATAATTAACAAAAATCCTTAACAAATGCTATTACTATATAAAAGTAGATCACTGGTGTGCATCTATACCCTGTAAGAATTTCAGTTTAATATCGTGAATTGTTTCTAAGATAAGGCATTATAAAGTTAACAAATGTAACATTGGCGGGAGAGGAACTTTGTAATCTCCTTTCAAGTTCCACTTATACGTACAGCTGTTCTCTTTGTGATTAACATTCCAAGATCCTGCTAGCGCAACAGCATGCAGGAGTAATAGCCATGCCATTGCGTTCTGTTTTTGTTTTCGGAATCCTTGACTAACAAGATAGCCGTCACTTGCTATTAGACCAGGTATCCTTATTGAATTTACAGCTCACTGCTTGTTTATTGCACATGTGTGAATTGATCTAAGGTCAGTACATTTCTCATGGGCTTCCATCCTGAACACGTTACATCCTCTCTAACGTATTTCATTCATGATACTTTTTAAAAGTCTTTATAATACAGTTTTTACGTAATGGAGAGAGGTAGTTGAGAAGATAAACCGATAATTCAAGTTTCACCGGAGGGCAAAACTGAAACATGGAAGCGAACGAAAGAAAATATCTGATGTGATACATTCATATCACCTTATCTACTCTCTATCGTTTGTTAATGGGTATACATTCTATTCTTATTAAAGCTTATCTTTCTATCTACTTCACTTCAATCTAAATTAACTTTTGCCGAAATAGCTGCATACTCGTACAATTTCGTTATAGGCACAAAGGGAACAGCGATAGTCAAATATTTAAGAACTGGACGCTATATGCTAGTCTTCCGTACTGTTTCCATGCAATTGTGAGAAACAACCGAAAATCGATGGGAATTAAAAAGAATAACAAAATATTGAACAAAGGGAACCATAAATAACAATATATCTCGGAAATGGTTGATTCTACAAAAAATGTATTTGAAATAAGTTGTGTTTTAAAGAGATCTACATCTTTGGTGCACTACGTTTTCGACTATCGCTTAACATTTATCAGTTATATAAGATGATACAAAATGTCTTCGAAATGAACTGGACTTCACGCTATTCCCAGAAAATTCAAGATATGTATTTTATTTTTCATGTAAATATTTTAATATATTGCATTTTAATCAAAATCGTTAGAGCCATTTTTTAGAAAATAATAAATTTCGATAACTCTTCCATGTAAAGGATAGTCTGAGGTAGGGGAATTTTCTTTAAAATCTTCGTGTCGCAACTTTGGATGGTCTTGAATCGAAATACCACGTTTGGCATTTATACGACTTTTCGTTTTTGAGTTATGCTATTGACAGACACACATACACGTATCGTTTTCTAAAAATGCATTTTTTTTCGGTGAAATCTCGGTATCGAATTTTTGGTTAGAATGTAATGTTTTGTAATGTAATGTTAGAATGTAATGTACTTAGTAGAAAGTACAGAAAGTACACTAGCACAGAAAATAAAAAGATGTTGTGGCTTCGTCCAGTTATTGAATTTATCACTTCTCAGCTCTCGCTGTCACTTTTCTGAAATCTTATCTAGTTCAACTTCACTGGAAATTCACTTCGTTTACACTATCACTTCATTAAGATGAACTAGTTCAATTTTTCCTCCCTTCGTTTTCTTTGTGACGTAACCTCTTAACGGCGAACGGTTTACTTCACTCGGCAGTCGAACTCGTTGCACAGCCGCTCGGAGAATCGCTCTTGATGTCGCACCAGAGACGCACTCGCTCATTGACTAACTCAATTCACACTCGAATCAATTCGATTGGCTCCCTCGCAAGAACGCTCGCTTATATAGGCAGTGGAACCTTCCACAGCACATTCTAGAACTATTTCGACACACTTTCCTGAGGAGGGAGGGAAGAAACTTCCAGAAATTTCTGTTTATATACCGATAGCACGCCCGATGTTTACGCTGGCGATTGGTACCTATCGTTGTTTATTCCGGCCGTCCGGCGCCAACCTACCGATAACCTTGGGACATGGCTACTGCGTCACAATATTAAAAATGTCTAGTCTTTCATTCACATGACTTTCTCTACCCACTATCTTTTTTACTTTCTCTACTACGTATAGTAAGTAGGGGAAGTATTGCATTCCACTCAAAAATTCGATACCGAGATTTCACCGGAAACACATGTTCTGAGGTGCACTGAATGCATATAAAGCATTTTTGGAAACATGTCCGTGTGTCTGTCTGTGAACAGCATAACTCAGAAACGAACAGTCGGATAAACACCAAACTTGGTATTTAGGTTCAGTATCTTCCGGAGATGGACTCGAAGGTTTTCAAGAAAATTCCCCCATCCCAGATTACCCTTTACATTGAACATTTTTCGAAAATTTTAATTTTCTCAAAAATAACTAACGATTTTGATTAAAATATCGTATATTTAAGATACTTTCATGGCAAATAAAACGTATATCTTGAATTTTCTGGGAATGTCTCAAAAATTATTCTTCATTGTGAACGACTTTTGCATAACTGGTAAACCATAAGAGATCTACAAGAAAATTAGCAATAAGATTAACATCTCGATATCTCGATTAACATTAAGCATATGGAGAATAAGCGTTTGTAAAACTAGTTTGTACAAGAGTATGGAAAGTCATGTGATTTTAATACATCAGATGTTTTAATATACCTTCCGCAAAATATTCTTACGAAAATTTATTTTTCTTCTTCATTTAATTGAATTAGACATTTGCAGAAATGGTTCCATTATACACTTCGTTGAAAGAACAAGGGAATAGAGGAAATCGAATCGATAAACAGATGTTTAAAAATCGGGCTGCTATATGTTGGCCTAGAAATTACATACTCTTTCTGTAACATCGCCAGAAACAACTGTATAGGGACAGCACTTAAAGAAAATCTTGTGTTTTCCATTCCTAACAGTTTCTGTATCATCGTTTACTAGAAGGTATACAAACTATTCTTGCGAAAGTTTATTTTTCTACCTACTTCATTCAAATGAGATAAACGTTTACACAAATAGCTACATTACACCTTTCGTTAGAGATACAAAGGGAACAGGGATAATCAAATGTTTAAGAATAGGACGCTATGTGCTAGACTTATAATTCGCAATCGCGAAAATAACTGAGTGTCGACAGGACTTCAAAGGAGTGACGAATTATTGAATAATCCGAACCATTAATAAGCATACCTTGGAAATGACTTATGTCACAAAAAAGTTATTTAAATAAATGTTATGTTTTAAAGAGATTTACATTGTTTTGTGTAGTACGTTTTCGTCTATTACTCAACACTTACCAGTTATACAAGATTATACCAGGTGGCCCAACCAGGCCATATATGACGTGCAGATAACCCTTCGTGCTTAGTGTTGCATAACTCAAAGGAGGACTTCCAAGTATACACAGAAAGTGGGGAACTGGCGCCCTAGCTTTAGCGCCCTAAAAATCCACCACCACCACCACCACCAGTTCTCATAAACTTCATATGGATATACGGAGACGGTTGGAACATTGTATCAATCAACAGCTATTCAATGAGCAAAGCCAGCATTAAAGTACCGTTAGATGGTGATGATTTCAATAATAATAATAATAATAATAATAATAATAATAATAATAATAATATTTACAATAGTAAGCGAAAATATGGTAGTGAAACACTGCATACTCTTCTGTTCGTTGTTTATAGTCCGTAATATTAGAGACCATTGTAGTTAAAGGCGGGGTATAAGTGGAAATTTAAAAAAAAATTCCATACAGATCCCCATCGATCTGCGTTTACTTGGAATTGCCCCGTAGAGTTCTGCAACTCTTTAACGCACGAAGGGATATTTACACACTTAAAATACAGCGCAGTTGGATCACTCCTTCCGAATGAAGAGGGCTTCACAGGCTATTTCCAGAAAATTCAAGATAAACG
Source organism: Deroplatys truncata (assembly GCA_030765065.1). Classification (NCBI taxonomy): domain Eukaryota; kingdom Metazoa; phylum Arthropoda; class Insecta; order Mantodea; family Mantidae; genus Deroplatys; species Deroplatys truncata. The sequence goes on along the minus strand of CM060976.1, from coordinate 66,501,178 downwards.
TTTTATTCGTCATGTAAATATATTTAGCCTGTGGTGTTGTAATCAAAATGTTAGTGTCATTTTGATTAAATACAAAATAACGAAAATTTGTTCGTATAAAGGATACACGTATAGGGCCTTTTTTAAAAAATGCTTTTTGGGGAGATATGGAAGCCTCAAAATGCATATTTCCGGTGAAACCTCGGTATCGAACTTTTAGGTAGAGTGCAATACTTCCTCTGCTTATAAGTAATTGTAAAAGGGGACTAAAGAACGTCTGCAGCTGAAAAAAAATCTGGTATGTCACATTCATCTGACTATCTCTAGCTGCTATTGTTAATTTTTATATAGATTTTACAAACTATTGTTACAAAAGCTTATTTTTGTATTATATGTTAATTGAGATAAACCTTTGCAGAAATAGTTTAATTACGCATATCGTGTAATGCAGGTGCAATGGCAACAGAGTAAACCCAATTGATAGACATTGCTTAAAAGCCAGTCGCTATAAGCTGGCTTAGAAATTAATTTCCATGACGACGTGAGAAACAAGTGAATAGCGACAGCACTTGAAAAAATTCAAACCAATAACTATGTATATCTCGGAAATAACCAACGCCACAAACATTATTTGAAATAAGTTGTGTATTTTAAAGAGATCTCCATTGTTTGGTATGTTTCTGTCTATCGCTTGTGGTTTACCAGTTATACAAAGTTATACAAAAATTCCATCCAAGTAAACAGGGTTTCAAGGGTATTTCCAGAATATTCAAGATATAGGTTTTATTTTTCAAGTAAGCATATTAAACATATGATATTTTAATCAAAATTGTTGCAGGCATTTTTGGGAAAATTTAAATGTTTGAAAAATCTTCCATTTAAATCTTAAGTTTGAACGGGAGGGATTTTCTTGAAAATCTTCATGTTTCATCTTTGGAAAATGCTGAACCTAAGCATAATGTTCGGTATTTATTGGACATTTCGTTTTCGGATCCTCGCTCTCTCTCTCTCTCTCTCACACACACACACACACACACACACACACACACATACACATACACACAAAGTTCTTCTCTAAAAATGCTTCTTTTTGGTTAAGGAGGGCTCAAAATATGTATTTTGGTGAAATCTTGACATCGTATTTTTGGATGAAGTACTACGATGCTTTCTCTACTTACTATAAGTACGTAGTAGAGAAAGTAAATACGCGAGAAATGAGAAAATAAAACAGAAACGAAGATGCGCTAGAAATAGTAAGTTAAATTCAGCAATAGAAGATCTCGGTGAAGTGCTTTGTGAGGAGACACATACTGGATGTTTTTCCCCACCACAAAGCTCCTATGAACGTCTATCTCAGGTGCAGTAATTGTTGGTAATTCTAGCTAATTGGAGGACCAGAGCACTTGACTCTATCTTCTTCTGCTCATTAGTGTATCTACATGAACTCAAGTCGGTAGCTCGGCATTGCAACCGTAAGTATTCTAGTAAAAGCATTTCCCTACCACAATTTGCTTTTATCCTCTTTAGTATTTGCTATTAATAAAACCTTAAGCATTAGTTTACTGATACTAATTCTCCATTTTGGGCAACTAATTGACGTTAAAATTATAATTAATTTACTGAAGACAAGTTACAGAATTTTAATTATTTACTTGTCCTTTTATATATCTAAACAATTGTCTTGAAATTTAAAAAAAAATATATGCAAATAGCTGCGAAGTTAAAATATAAGGTTACGCACTCAAAATATGTCCTAAGCGTTAGCATTAAACACTACATAAATGTGGAAAATATTTTGTGCAATTGTATAGCGTAAATTATTGAAGTATAATATTAGCATAGTTCGTATAGACATTCATTAGCAATGTATCAGTACTTGCAATCATTTTCATAAATAACTAATCTACTGCTCTCTGTTCCAAAACTAGAGATGGAACATTTCAAGAACTAGATTCAATTCGAAATAACTTATATGCCCTCGCCGCTACTTTGAATCAGTTGCGATTTTGTTTTAATTTCAAGCAAGACAAATAGACATGTACCACAGATAGCACCTAGCGCCGTTTGTGTTGGTTGAAAAATCCACTTCTACACATAACATCATTTAATTAAAGGCCAATTTTGAAATAATGCTCTTTCATAGTAGAAAATGTGACAATGTGAACATTGTTTTTTGAAGTCATCCGCAAAGGTGTAATCTTTGTTTTATTTATGTAAAGTAAACACTTCTCTGCCACTTAAGTAAAGAAAGTATTGTATTTCATTAAAAAATTCCGTTTCAATATTTCACCACAAATATACATTTTGAGTTCCCTGAATCTAAAACAATTCACTGAAAAAGACGTGTGTGTGTGTGTGTGTGTGTGTGTATGTACAGCAACAAAAAAACGAGAAGTCGCATAGATGCCAAAATTTGTATTTAAGTCCAGAATATTCCAGGGATGCAACATGATTTTCATAAAAGTCTACCCACTCCGAATGATCTTTTAAACATAAAACACATTACTTCTCATTTTCTAAAAACCGGCTCTAATAATGATTAAAATATCACTTATTTGTCATATTGGCAAGAGGAATAAAATGTACCCATTGAATGTTCTGTGAAAAACCTGGGAAAGCTATTGTTTTATATAATTTTTCATAACTAAGGAACCATAAGAAATAAGAGAAATGCTTTAGAGAAAATTTAGAGCTAATTAAAAAGTACAATTTGTGTTAAATTATTTTCGTTAGCCGTTTTCTAAATATTCCACTCTGTAAGTTTCAAATTAAGTACATCTAACGGGATATGCTTCAAAGTTTCTAACTTTTCTTTTTTCTTTTTCTTGTTATTACCGCTTATGAATTGTTTTCTCCATGCTTCTACTTATACATTTGAATATTGTTTCATTCTGTTGTATTAATTAAGCACTTACTACTTAATGAAAAATATTTCTAGGCATAAGTATATCGTGAATAACATAACATTATTAGAAAAATCACGTATTAATTAGTGCTATAAAATAAAAGGTATGCGTGCAATTTGTAACCGGTAGAGAAAGTTGTGGGATTAACCGCATCAGATTTTTTATCTCGCCTGCATATTGTTATATTTTCTTATGCACTTAAATAGTTTTATTACTCAGGTTCTGTGGAAGATGGGGAATGATTATAATTAAAGAAAAATTCCTCGCTCTAGTAGGGAATCCTACCCAGGGCCTCTAGACTGAGAAGTTATAAGGTTAGCCACCGATCACAGACGCAGTTTTTTCCAAGTTTACAACCTGAGTAACAATTATGTATTTTAATTTCATGTCATTATATGTATTATTTATCAGAAGAAAAATATTTTTTAATAAATAATACAACATGAATAATAAATTAACATTATGTAATTTATTCTAACATGTATTCATAAAGGACTAGAAGCAATACATAAGTAAATGAGTAGGAACTGAGAGGTTTATAAAATATAATGTTTCTGTGAATTCCAGTTTGCAAATATCAGACGTGTTTAAAAAAAATAATTATATTTAAAAGTAAGCTGAACAAAGAGACGTTTAAATTGTTGTATTATAACCTTACTGTTCTCTTTTGTAATTCAATCCCATGCTTGTGTGATAGATACATGCATAATGTTTTAACTTGGTATAATTAATTTTCATACACAAACATGCATATTAGTAGGCTATAAATAGTCGAAGAGTTGGAGAGGAAAAAAGAGTTGGCTTATTTCACCGGGAGAGGAGATAACTTATCTCGCCGGGTAAAGAAATAAAGTCCAAGACAAGGGAAATTAAGCAGAGGTATTCAGGAGGTTGAAGAGTTTGTGCGGTCCCACATAAGCACACGTGTTATTCGACAGAAAATTGTGAAGCTACCATCGAGGGGATGGGAGTGGATCAGTGTGTTAGGTATAGGCAGCGTCCATGACCGAAGCCCTGACTACAGCCTAGAGGTTAAAAAGTGGGAGTAAGGAGAGAAATAGATGAAATGTATTATTCTTGGTCCCTGAAACGTCATCTTCAAGGGATTGTTGTAAAACCTAAGGTGTACTTATTATTGTTCCATTTGATTTTCTTTTAGAGCAGTTACTTTAGTCAAGTATATCACATTTATTCGCGTAGTGATTATGCAGAATTTAAGGCATAGTTATTTAATGAATTATATATCTGATTCACTATACGTTTATTAACAAATTAACTCATCCAATTTTATATCCTCAAATCACTAAAACTGACTATCCTAAAGCTTGCGCACACATTCTTCCTCTCTTATAATATATTCAATAAAATTAACATAGCCTCTCTTGAAATATGATAAACAGGCTGATTTTAAATTATGAATCCATTTTATAAAATTTGTATTTATTTAATCACAAATCCATCATGAACAATCTGTATAACAATGAAAAGAGGAAGTTTCAAAGTATTTTTCGGCGGCTGGTAGAGTGCTTGCTCAATAGGCCGCCATTGCGTTTCACTGTCAGCACGTAGTGAGAAGGCTACTGTGGAGCACAAGGTTTTCTGCGTTATTGAGTTCGCAAAAAGTGAGTCACAAATTGTAGTGCAGCGGGCATTTCGTAGCAAATTTGGTATTGAACCACCAATTAGAAAAAGCATTAGCCGTTGGTTTACGCAATTTAAACAGACTGGAAGTGTGTGTAAAGGAAAAAGCTAAAGGCCGACCGCGTGTGTCAGAGGAGGACGTCAGACGGTTTTGTTCGCAGTCTACGTAAGTCTGCCCATAGAGCTAGTAGAGAATTTGGAATACCCCAACCAACTGTATGGAAAGTTCTGAGAAGGCGTTTGCTGAACAAGTCCTACCTATTACAACTTGTGCAGGCTCTTAAACCTAAAGACAAAGAGAAGCGTCTCGAATTTTGTGGTTATGTGCTAGGAATGATGGAGGATGACGCGTTTCTACAGCGTATCATTTTTAGCGATGAAGCGACTTTCCACCTTAGTGGAAAAGTCAACAGACACAATGTTCGCATATGGGGTTTGCAAAATGCACATTCAACATTGCAACACGAAAGAGGCCGAAGGTAAACGTGTTCTGTGTCTTATCCCGTACAAAGGTTTATGGACCATTTTTCTTTGCGGAAAAAGACTGTAACTGGAATAACGTACCTGGACATGTTGGAACAATGGCTGTTCCCTCAAATTATGGAAGATTCACAGGACCTCATTTTCCAACAGGATGGAGCTCCGCCCCATTGGCATAGTGATATACAAGGCTTTTTGAATGAATCCCTTCCTCAGCGCTGGATAGGTCGCAGGGTAAATGAAGACCTGGCTCTACACTTCTGGCCACCGAGATCTCCTGATCTCACCCCATGTGACTATTTCTTATGGGGTTATGTTAAGGAAGCTGTTTACGTCCCGCCTTACCTACAACTCTGGACGACCTGCGGAACCGTATCACTGCTGCCGTGCACTCAGTAACAGAAGAAACACTTGCTCGTGTGTGGGACGACTTTGGCTATCGCGTAAATGTTTGCCGTGCAGCAAACCATGGACACATTGAACATTTATAATGTTCTAAACAAAACTTTGAAAATTCCTCTGTTTATTGGTATAAAGATGGTTCATGTTGGATTTGTACTTTAATAAATACGAATTTTATAAAATGGGTCCATCATTTAAAATCACCCTGTACATAGCCATCTTCGTAAAACATTTCATTGCAGAATAGTTTTTTCCCACCCATTACAACATTTTTCAATAGGGGTGTCTATCACTCTCATAAAACTTCACCGTTGTGTGTATAATCAACTGCCTACTATAGACAACTGGCTATGAATTCTTTTACATACACGCACATTTGATTGAGATACAAACAGCTTAAAATAATTTACTTTGTTACGTTCTCCATCGCTTCCCTCAAATCAAAAGCTATATCCTTTCACTCAAAAGTACAATATTAAGAGTATATCGGAAATTCTCAGATAGAAGTTCCAAAGTCTTTCTTGTAATTTGCTTCACATCAAACAAAGCTTTATGTAGAAATGTCTTCGTTTATTTATTATATTCCAAAAACTGCTGTAATTAATTAGTTTAAGTGTCCTATATTTGAGTCACTGACATGGTAGATATAATGTACATTTGGAAATACCTGAGAAAAGAACATAATGCGCTCTTCATTCATATTGAATTCTGATTAACTGAGAAAGGTAGATAAAACTTACTAGAGGAAACACTTTATCGCGTTAAGAATATAATTAAAAGGTTATAACGCACATGATTCATGTATACTTTTATCATAGCAACGGCGTTTTATTAAAATTGGCTGTTGTATGTTGAAATGCTTTCAAGTTTATATATAATTTAGTACTCCATTTCTGCAACACCATCGTAAATGATCGTTTTGTTTTCTTCTCATAAGCTAATAACAAAAATTATGTGTTACATTCATATGATATTCTCTACCCTGTGTCGTTTATTCATTATAAATTATAAACAAATTATTATCCTACTTTGTTTTAATCGAGACAAACCTTTGCAGAAGTAGGTACATTACACATTTCGTTAGGATTTAAAGGGAACAGCGACAGTCAAATGTTTAAGAACTGGACACTGTACGTTGGCCTTAAAATTTTCTGTTTTCATGCCATCCCGAAAAACAACTGAAAATCTACAGGACTTTAAAATAATGAATGAATGAATGGTTTATGCCACCAAAAGTTATTTGAAATAAATTTTGTGCTTCAAAGAGATCTACATTTGTTGTATAGTACGTTTTTGTCTATCGCTTAACGATTACCCAGTTATGCAAGACTACACAATTCCTTCCGATGAAAAGGGCTTCACGGGCTATTCTCAGAAATTTCAAAATATACATTTTATTTGTTGTGTAAATATTTTTAATATATTGTGACAGCGGCTATGACCGAAGGTTATTGGGAGGTCGGCGCCAGGCAGTTGGAGATAAACAACGATAAGTAGGTCTCACCAGCGTAAATACCCGAAGCGCTAGCGGCAGATAAGTAGGACCTTCTGGAAGATTCTTCCCCCCCTCCTTCAGAACGTGTGTCAAGATAGGATGTTCTGTGGAAGATTCCATTGCCTATATAAGCGAGCGTTCTCGCGGGCGAGAGTGTGGGCGAGCGAGTTGGTGGGTGAGTTTCCGTTTCCCGAGCGAGTTTGTGGTGACTTCTGTGGGTGCAGCGGGTGCTGCTGCGGAGCTAGATTGTAGGTCTTGAATTCAATTCCTCCAGGGAACGAACCGTCCAGAAGAACGGGCTACGTCACGAAGGAAGTGAAGTGAGGGGAAATTTAACTAGTTTACCTTGTGAACTAAGTGAAGTCTCGGTAAAAGTTAAACTAGAAATGTTCTATGTAAAGTGTAATTTGAGGTGGGGGGCATTTTTTTGAAAATCTTCGCGTCGCATGAAGATTTTGATCATCAATACCAAGTCGGTATTTATCCGATTTTTTAGTTATCCTACTCACACTCATACACTAGCGGGCCTTTTTCTAAAAAAGCTTTATTTGGATTCAGGGTCCTCAAAGCATATATTTGCGGTGAAATATCGAAATCGAAATTTTGGGCCGAATGGAATACCTTCTCTATCTACTAGGTACGTGACAAAGAAAGTAATAAGTATGTTCTCTGCTACTTGGATATAAAACATTTGTGTTACTTTGACTACTCCATTCATGCGCCGCGTATTTGATTTGATCAATAGCGTTTAGCAATACTTCGGAAATTGACCAATCACGGTCGTTTCACCTTACAATATGCTTGCTAGGATGCGATTTTATCGAATAAACCTCAGCTCGTTACTGAACCGTAATAGTATCAGTAAGCAGTAAAGAATAGGCTACATCATCCATCTCGAAAGCAGAACCAAACATACTTCAATTGGAATGCAAGAACTAATAACTAGGGAACTGGGTTTTTCGCGTTTGCGATAACACCGACTTTTTAAAAATATTCCTTAAAATGCTTGGGAAACAGTTACGTATACATAACGTTGTTAACAATTCGAAAATAGACAGATTTATTTCGCGAAATAAAACGAAATGACACAATAACGCGAATATGTCAGTTTTATAAATTTATATGCACAATAATGCATATTCGAAAGAACTGGCGAAACGTAATGCAGAGGTAGCTAAGGCTAAAGCTATGTTCCTCAATACGAGAAAGATAAAGCACCTGTATGTTCGATTTCTCAAAGAAAATTATCCATCTGAGAAACCTGTACTGTTTCCAGTACCAGTGCCAATACTGACAAGATGGAATACTTGGTTCGAGGCCGTTTTCTGCGTTGAGAAGCACCTTCGTGATATAATTTGAGTTCGTGCAGTTAAAAGATCTGGACTCAGTCAGCAATGCTGGTTACTGATTTCATGAAGTCGTTGACGAATGATGAAGTGTAGTTCCAGCAGAGGCAACATTCATCAAGGAACAAGCCAATGATTTAGTGAACACATCACTGAACTAGAAGGATCTTCATAGCCAATAAGTCCTACACTTTATGGAAAACCCAGGAAATATTGAAAAATTTCGAAGTAGCAAAAGAAGGGAATTTTTATAATGAAACAGAAGAGAAGCTAAATTGCATCAGAAGCGCAGATGTTCAAGGAGATGTTAGATCAGATGTAAAACACACTGCAGCATTAGCATTTGCAAAATTGCAGTTACTGAAGTTTGAAGACCCTGCTATTAAGTTTTATTCACTCTTGAAGTGTCTAGTCCAGTATTCATTATTAACAGTAATATTGATTCACTAGTGAAAAAACTGAGTTCTATTTCCTTCTTTAAAAATGAGAATGATTCAGTGATCACAAAAGGCTACAGTGAACTTCAAGAGCAAACCATTCAAATTATGTTGCGTTACGGAAAAATACGATATATATTGTGAAAGTTCTGAGTAGTTATCTTGACAGTCATCCTGATTTAGTGGCAGAGCTCTGCAGTCAGTGTGGTATCCATGAGCTAATGTTCACTGAACGTTTCTTTTCTTGCTACTCAGGAGTTTTGAGCGACTTGCATTGCAACATGAAAGAAGAAAATGCAAACATTATGGCAATGTTCTCCTTTGACAGTTAGAAAACACAACATAATGTACTTTTCTTTTACGGTATTACGCCCATTTCAATGAAACTTAACAGTCAGTCATTGTAGTACTAGTGTCTAATGTTGAATGTGAAATTTTGTTTTCTTGCTACTCAGGAGTTCTTGAGCGACTTGGGTTGCAACAGAACAGCAATAATGTTCTCCTTTGCCAGTTACAAAAAGAAATATGTATTTTTCTTTCCTGTTATGCCTTCTTCAGTGATAATTGAATGATAAAAGTTGTGTTTTTAAAATAAAACTACACATTGTTCTTCAATAATTTATTTACATGAAAAAGTACTTTTAAAGTCCCAAAATATAATAATACAAATTAGTAAAAATAACGCGAAATTCTCCAAAAATAACCCCGATTTCCACAAAAAAATAAAACGAAAAACACAGGTCCCTACTAATTACATTAACAGGCCACGCTAACGCATCTTCACTGAAGTCAAATCTGCAGATAAATAAACAGCACCAATAATAATTCTGGAGAAATCACGAAATCCTACCACTTCAACATCCACTTCAATTTCCATGATCCAAAACGAGCAGATTCCTTAAACAATGAAGTTTGAAAATTGTGTTTTTATTCAATTCACATTCAAAAAGTGTAAATTTGTGCTGAATGATGACGTCATCCAAACACGTCTGTGCATATCATCACCCTTTCCAATAAACAGGTTGGAAACTCACAGGTCCTGGCTACCAAACTCCAATATTTTACTTCTCTACTACGTAGAAGAGTAGGGAAAGTATTGCATTCCACCCAAAAATTCGATACAGAGATTTCACCGGAAATACATGTTTTGAGGTGCACTGAATGCATATAAAGGATTTTTTGAAACATGTCCGTGTGTGTGTGTGTGTGTGTGTGTGTGTGTGTGTGAGAACAGCATAACTCAGAAGCAAACAGTCGGATAAACACCAGACTTGGTATTTAGGTTCAGTACCTTCCAGAGATGCGACACGAAGGTTTACAAGAAAATCCGCATCCCAGATTACCCTTTACATGGAACATTTTTCCAAAATTTTAATTTTATCAAAAATGACTAAAGATTTTGAATAAAACACCATATGTTTAACACATTTTTATGGCAAATGAAGTGTATATCTGGAATTTCTGGGAATGTCTCCAAAAGTATTCCTCATTGTGAACGACTTTTGCATAATTGGTAAACCATAAGGGATAGACAAAATTTTACTATACAAAAAATGTCATATACATTTATTTTGTTGAGTGAACCATTTTCGAGATATTGTTTGTTATTCCCTTAATTTTCTAATACTTATACTTTTTCTCAAATGGGAATTCGTTATTCATTTTTTTGTCCTGGTAATACAAAGAGAATGGAATACTCCACATAACAACCAGCTCTTAAAATATTTGACTATCGCTTAAAGCCTACCAATTCCTCTTGCATCTACAAGAAAATTAGCAATAAGATTAACATCTCGAAATCTCGATTAACATGAAGCATATTGAGAATAAGCGTTTGTAAAAATAGTTTGTACAAGAGTAGAGAAAGTCATGTGAATGTAACACATCAGATTTTTACTTTCTCTACTACGTATAGTAAGTAGGGGAAGTATTGCATTCCACCCAAAAATTCGATACCGAGATTTCGCCGGAAATACATGTTTTGAGACCTCCTGAATCCAAAAAAAGCATTTTTGGAAACATGTCCGTGTGTGTGTCTGTGTGTGTGTGTGTTTGTGTGTGTGTTTGTGTGTGTGTGTCTGTGTGTGTGTCTGTGAACAGCATAACTCAAAAACGAACAGTCGGATAAGCACCAAACTTGGTATTTAGGTTCAGTATCTTCCAGAGATGCGACACGAAGGTTTTCAAGAAAATCCCCCCACCCCAGACTACCCTTTACATGGAAGAATTTTCGAAAATTTTAATTTTCTCAAAAATGGCTCTAACGATTTTGATGAAAATATCATATGTTTAAGATAATGTCATGAGAAATGAAATGTATATCTCGAATTTTCTGGGAATGTCTCCAAAAGTATTCTTCATTGTGAACGACTTTTGCATAACTGGTAAACCATAAGAGATAGACAAAATTTTACTACACAAAAAATGTAGATCGCGTTAAAATACACAACTTATGTCATTTACATTTCTTTTGTTGAGTGAACCGTTTTCGAGATATTGCTTGTTATTTCCTTAAATTTTCCAATACTTATACTTTTTCTCAAATGCGTTATTCATTTCTTTTATGTCCTGGACATGCAAAGAGAATGGAATGCGCCACATAGCAACCAGCGTTAAAATATTTGACTATAGCTTAAAAGCTACCATATTTCCCTTGCATCTACAAGAAAATTACCAATAAGATTGACATCTCGATTAACATGAAGCATATGGAGAATAGGCGTTTGTAAAATTAGATTGTACAAGAGTAGAGAAAGTCATGTGAGTGTAACACATCAGATTTTTAACATCATATTTGTATTGAACACATTTGTGCACAGAGATACCGTAAAATGCTTTGGATTCCTTTAATACGGCAGAATACGCATTTATAAAGTACTTGGGCCATCACATGTTGTTGGGATTGATATTTCCTGTACGTTTTAACATTGAATATATTCTGAAATGCTTATTATAAATATGTGCGGAAATAAAAATATAGGTTCTTATGTCAAACGTGTATTCTAAAAAAATGATTTTAACATCAGTATTCTGGAATCGAGAACCATATATCTTCATGGTTAAATTGCAGGGTCTGTAGTAAAATACAGCAAAATTTTAAGCCTGTCAAGTTGAATGTTTATCCTGTTATCGAAAATATACCGAAATGTGACGACTACCTATTCATTCTCGATGAACTTATCTCAATAAAAACAGAGAGAACTGCAGCATTTATAAAATATAGCATATAATTTATGATGGCCTTTCGTAAGTTTGTTGACTGATAAAATTTAGATCTACTTCAGATGTTTACATCAGCTTAATATAGACATACCTTTTTATGAACTATTTCTTTTATTCTTTCTTTGTTACTTTTCCTGCATTACAGTCCATAAAAATATATGCAGGTCCTTCTTCCTGGTTCCATTCTACAGCGTTTGCAATTACGTCGAGAAATAGATTGACATGACTTGAAAAATAACCAATAATAACCATATCTATGAAGTATACTCAGGTCATCAGCGCCCTTACAACGCATAAAATTTAAAATCCAGAAACTAAAATACGGGACACAAACCCGCTTAGTCTAAACAATAAAAACATGTCAAAATCTAAAAACCACCACAATAAAAACAGGGTAAATAAACAATAAAGGATTAAACTACGTGTCAGGAACTGTAAAAGTCAAGGGACTAGAACGCCATATGTCCCCAGGGGAGAACAGCCTCCCATTAAAACTGACAATATCAAATCACAAAACTAAAAGATGTTCAGCGCATCAAATGCGTCGACTAAAACCACTGTCATGGATAAAACGTAAAAGACATTCTACAGTATGCGCGTCGTCTGCCAAAACGTTGGCTATACTAACAGGCAGAGACACACAAACGTGCGCTCAGTGCCAGAAACCGATTCAAGCGCCGAGAATCTGTTCCAGGTGGCAACGGGTGAAGAGTACCGCTGAGCGTGGCTTGTCCCAGGAGCATCCTGGGACTGCGACCTTCGAGGAGGAGAAGGTAAACTTTTCTTACCGCGCGCACGTGGAGAGTCTTTAAGGAAATCTTCCCTACGAAGTTTCTGCTTTGATTTCTTCTCAGTGCCATGTGACTTCAGTACCTTTGGACCAGCTTTAGATGGCTTGATAACTGTGCCAGAGATGGACGGCCGGATGGTAGTTGCGGTCAAGGCAGTCATGGTCCAGGTCTGTGTTTCGGCATCCTTCCGGTGTACTGGCAAGCTAACAACAGAGCTGAATGTACCGGATAGCAGGAGCGCATGTTGGCGCCTATGGTAACGCCTCCGGGCTTCAGCGAAGGATAGTTTCTCCTTCACCCGTATCTCCTGGATCGCCTTCTCGTCCAAGTACCGCGGACAGTCGGCAAATGACACAGAATGAGACACTTTGTAATTAACGCAGACGGGTCCTGATGAACAGGTACCATCATGCAGGGCTGACTACAAGAGGCACAGATGGAAACGGCACTCTAACAAACTTGCGTATGCCCAAAACGTTGGACATTTAAAAGAACGTAGAGGTCTAGGAATATAGGACCTCACAGCAATAGGTTTGCACCCTGCTGAAATACTCGTGGGCAGATCGACACCATCAAAAGTTATAAACAGAGGGTACCACCACTCCGTCGCTTTTAGCCTCCATGAACCGCTGTCTGAAAAATATTCGACCAGGACATCGTCCGATAAACCATCGAGGTCATGCATAGTGACGACGCTCGACAGGAATTCAAGGTGCAGTGCTTCTCAACACGGATTATTAAAAGAAAGAAAAGGGTAAAATAAGCCAAAAGTGCGTGGGCGTTTCGCCAGAAAGGTAGGCCGGCGAGGAAGGAAGAGAAATGTGTGAATGATTGTGGTGCGAAATGTTCGGAAAGAGACTAGATAAGAAAGAAACGATGGCGAGGGGCGGCATGGAACGAAATGCAAAGAACGCACGAGAGCCTACCTTGTGTCCCCCGGTCAGGAGGACGAACCCACCTCGACCGGACGAGGGTGGAGTGATCACGATGGAGATGGCTGGCTCGGGACCCCGAGTGCGCCAAACACGACTCACATAAAGTGAGCCCCTTGTGGAGATATTGCTGCTAATTTGAGTTTCTTGTGAGATTCCATTATAAAACTAGAAGCAACAACTAATCTCTTGATAGAAAGTGTTAAAGAAATTGTTAATGTAGAAACGAAAATCAACTCACTCGAAAGCTTAAAAATGCAAACTTTAAAAAACAAGTTCAAATCGGTGTTTGAAAAACATACAGGTTTTCAAATTATGAGACAAGTTGCCCAAGTTCTAGAAGGTCATTAAGTAGTATTGAGAATGTAAGTGCTAGTGACGTATCTCTTATGAAATACGCAAGAGTGACATCATGTGACATAGAACGATCATTCTCCCAATACCCGGCAGTGCCGTAACAATTGGCAGAGATTTCTAATGGACAATTTAGAGAAGGCATGTGTGTGCACTGTAACCCCAAAAATTTCCAACAATTGGCATGTGATATCAATAATCCATCACTCGTGAGTTATCAAAAGAGTTCTTTTTTATTGCAAATTTTTCTACTATGTAAACTGAAAGAAAATATTTTTGGGTTTTAGTACATATTTTGAACTTTTTAACAAATATTTTCTTGAGTTTTAATGCATAAAAATAAATAAATTTAACTTCTTAGCACCTAAAAATCCGCTCTCTACTGATAACATTCTAGGTACCGTACTCTGCCTACCATATCTTGCAATTATCCATCAAATTATCTCAACGCGGTATCCTTTCTCAACTTCAATCTCATTGCTGTCGTATTCATTTATCGGACTATCCCTACAACGTAATGTGCTAAGCTTTCGGTTCTCAAAGACATAAAGAAATTCATCGTTTATAGCGGACAGAATTGTGTCCAGTACACAGCAGTCATTTTCTTTTTTATATTCTATTCTCGGAATAATGGCTTACCCCTGCACGGAATCATGCAAGAAGTTATTCCATGATTATTCTCTTGATAGGCTCTATTCCGGTGTAGTACAACACAATTTAGTACCCAGCCGTGAATAGCATCTAACAGTGGTTTATTCCGAATTAGTATAACTGGCTCTAAAACGACTAGTTTTAACCCAAGCTTTAAACTAAGGTTTAATATGTAACCATATTACTGAGTTGTTGGGACTCAAGGTGTTAAAAGAGTCTTTTCAATACATTTATGGTCTTTCTTGATAAAAAAGAACAATTAACATATCCCAGACTTTTATCCAGTATGTCCCTTAAATATAAAATCTCCTAAAGGCAATTCTCTCTTTGTCCGAATAGAGCTCCTTTATATTCTCAGATTACGTTAGCAACTTACGTAAAAATTAATTAAAGTATATACATAGTTATACTATCGTCATTGTTAGCTACTTTCGCTAAGGGGTTATAAAGTGTACACTCGGTCAAACTAAAAGTGGCCGGTCTCTTAAGCATTTAAATTTGTCAACTTTTGTGCGCCACTTTGGTTAACTATGTAATACAAGTCACAAGGCAGTGGTTAAGCTACTTAACTGTTACGGAAGCAGTTCGTGTTCGACTCTCCGTAGTGCATTGTTATCTTTTATTTTTACAGCTCATTTTACTGTATTCTACACTGCCGTTTGTGAAAATTACAACACCAAGAAAGCATTTCCCGAATAACTCCAAACTTGGTGGAAGTATAGAAGTGTGTGCAAGCAATAAGTGATTAGGTTTGCAGAGAGATGGGTTACACGTAGACCGAGCAAAGCCCTCTCGTGTCGGTCCTAAAAGGTCAATGTTGCGCCCAGTGTAATCAGTGTAGAGCTGTCAAACAAGGTGGAAACAAAGTGAATGCCAGAATGCCTCGTCGACGTCAAAGGGAGCCATATCGGCATGTGAGCGAGTTCGAACGGGACAGAATGATTGGTCTCCGGGAAGCAGGTTTGTCATACCGTGACATTTCGGTTCGTACAGGGCATGCTGTGTGGAAGCAGTGGATACATGAAGGTCGTACGCAGCAAAGAGTGGGTACTGGACCACGGCACATGATCACAGCGCGGGATGACCGTCATCTTGTCCGCATGGCCATAACGGACCGTACAGCTTCTCCACAGTGTTGGCTCGATGCTGGAGCATTGCAACAGGTGTGAACTTGTCTGCATCAACGGTTCGTCGCCGTCTGCTGGAGGTTGGACTGGTTGTATGCATGCCATTATGTCGGCTTCCACTGTCTAGAAACCAAAAGCTCCCCCGAATGCAATAGGCACGTGAACACCGTCATTGGGATACTGAGTGGCAAAATGTAGTCTTTTCGGACGAGTCCCGCTTCAACGTGTCCTACAGTGATGGCCGCTTACGTGTTCGGCGGTACCGTGGTGAGCGCAACCTGGAGGGCTGCATTGTTAAGGGACACTGGGAGTGATTTTTTTAGGTGAAAATGACAAAATTTTCGATTTTGGAATTATATCATATAAATAATCTATAGACACTTGTGAATCGTTTTGGGCAAAAAATTTGCACAATCTGCCATTTTTAAAAGCCCAGCGACATGCTTAAATCACCCGTGCGCTCCTTAAAACTCCACTGGACCCGCCCACTTCCTAGTTCTATATGTAAAGCATCATACTTTGCTAATTTCTGCATTATTTTTCGATTTATTTGGCCGCGATTTGGGATCACATGTAATTGTCTACTTTGTGCTTCCATTTGGCGCCTAAATGCGTAACTATTTACTACGTAATGAACATAAGTTTAGACTTTGAAAAGAAAAATTATATTTCGGTACTGTAAGAGTCTGTTTCATTAAAATTCTATCCGTGTCCCCATATTATCTTATTTTACAAAATTTTGCAGTTATTTTAATACGTTATTGGTTGTTTAAGGCTTTGTTTATATATCTATCTTAGAGACTTTTTATACACTTTGTTGTTTATGCACCATATGCAGTATTGAAAACAAACTTTGAGTGAGTTGTTTGAAAATACCTCCTGTAATGAATGTGAGTGTTAAAACGTGACTACAAATTAGAGAAAGACAAGCCTTTGCTCAAAAACAATGTGTAAAAATGCAACAATTGTGGTTTTAGCCCTACCCAAAATATTCCAGTGCTCTGTCATTAAATACAAAAAGCCTAGAGGTTTCCATTTGAAATAAATAGAAAATTTGTAATGCAATTTTTAGCAAATTAGCTTTTTTACCAATAGAAATGCTATAGTAGAAAATATTCCTGATAAATGTAATATTTATGTCATCGTTGGTCACCATATCAACAGACAACAAACTCCAGCATGGCAAATGTCCCACTAGCTCTGACTCCTGGTGCTTTTACAACAAAAGTATAGCTAATGGTACACAGCCTGATAACAGTGATAAAATGTTCATATAGCTTTCTGATTCAACTGTTTCCAATATAATGCCTGTCTACCAAAGACTAGCCTGTGATGAGCTGCTGCATTTATGTGTAAGAGATATTACACAAAATCAACATGAATCGCTCATGCCATGTTATGGAGGAATGTTCAAAATAAATTTTTGTATCGAAGAAGAGCAACACAATTGCTGTAACAAATGCTGGTCAGAATTTCATATGAGGTACTCAGCTACAGAAGAAATGAAATCTACTATATATAATGCTACAATTTGCAGTGTATCAGAGTGATTATGAAGAGATGCGACAACAGAAGAAAATATGAGTGTGCTCGATCATCAACTGAGAAGAAGAAAACAGCTTGCAGAAAGAATAAATTACCAAAAATGAAAAAGGAGGAAGCCAAATTGAAAAAGGATGAGAAAACATATGCTTCAGGGCAGTTACAAGTACCTGATAAGCTTTAAATTTAAAAATAATGTGCATGATTTAGAAATATGTATTTTTTTTCTCAGTTTTTCATTTTGCACATGAAATCGATTCCTTGCATTTCAGTTTTGCTCTGATTTGTATGAAAATTTGCACACATCTTCTCTAATATAATATATAAAGATTTAAGGATGAATTTTTATGATTACTTTAATCATTGGCATACAAAAAATTAATTTATACTAAAAATCAAGGAAAATGTTGACATCAGCTACATAAAAAGAACATTTTATTTCTATGCAAGTAATAACATCCACCTCAATCAAATGATTAGATTTCTTTTCATTGTACTATAGTATAGGAAAATGTCACTATCATACTTCTCTGACAAATGTGAATGGCATGTTAGTTTGAAAATTTTTTGTTTGCTAATGAAAAATATTCAATTGTATTATCTGAGGAACTATTTGAGCTAGAGCTTTTAACTTTCGCACAGTCATTTCTCTATTTACCCATTAATCAAATGTACCAAATTTTAGTAAATATCTTTCAAAAATTTACAAAATTCAGTCCCAGTGTACCTTAAAGATCAGTCACACCTTGATACAAGTTGACTCTACGAGAGGAGGAGGTGTGCTGCTACAGACAGGAAAGGATCTGCAGGTGGCAAAAAGGGCACAAAAGTACAGAAAAGGGACATTAAGGGAACTACAAAACACACAGGATTACAAATCAGGAGAGTTCTGATATGCAAAGCATACAATTCACTGTTTTCAGCATAATATTTTATAAATCAGCGTTTTTCTTAAAATTCATTTTCACACATTCAAAATGAACCTCGTGCATGAGGTTTTGTTTAAATACAGCTAAAAGTTCTCAGAATCTGCATAAGTATCCATTGTAACATTCTATGTGACAAAAATATGCCTAATACTAATATTTTTTTAAAATATATTTTTATGAAAAAATGGTGAATTATAGAGATTCAAATTTCTAAGATATTAAAAAAAATATCATAACTCACTCATCAACATTAATTGAAATTTCAAATCATACTCTATTGTAACTGATTCAAAGCTTCAATTCCAAAAGTGTCAACCAATTTTCTGAAATTTTGATGCGCGTGGTTAATTTTGATTATGCAATACATTTAAACAATAAAATTTATGAAATAATTAATAACTTGCAAAGTATTTACCCAACTTGAATGAAATTTGGTGCTCTTATTAACCTAACAGCAATAGACTCACAGTAGAATTTTCAGAAATATTCATACAATAATATGAACATTTGAAAATTCATGCCCAGTGTCCTTGAATGGCATAGCGAACAAACACCAGTGTGGTGGTTTGGGGCGCTATTGTTTACAACAACCAATCTCGCCTCCTACGAATTGAGGGCACTTTGAACAGCAACCGGTATCTAACGGTGCTTGTAGAGCCTAAGGTACTCCCCTGCCTCAGGCATCTCCACCGGCCACATTTCAACAGGATAATGCTCGGCCACATATTGCGAGGAATGTACAAGCCTTCTTCGAAGAGCGACGGGTACCATTGCTTCCCTGGCCTCGTTGACCTGTCATGTCGCCCATCCAACATGTCTGGTGTGTAGCTGGTCGGCACCTGTTGCGTTACGGTACTCCAGTAACCAGTCACGGATTTGTGGGCTCAAATACAAACTGTGTGGAGGGAAATCCCTCAAGAACTTATTCAGAACCCTTTTGATTCAATGCCACGGTGTATAGCAGCTCTAATTGCAGCGCATGGAGGCCACACCAAATACTGAATATTAGAGCTTAAAGTAATGTATAGTTTTGAAACGCTTATCATTTGTTACTTGTCATGTACCTAACCTGTGGTATTAAATTCATTGAATTCATGCGTTTCCTTCTTGGTGTTGCAATTTTCAAAAACGGCAGTGTAGTTAAATAATATTGTTTGTGTTACCTCATTTTACCTACAAATATAATTACAATAATACTGAAATCTGCTGTTATAAAATTTAGTTTACTGAGTATGAAACATCCTCCCGGCCGATAGTTAATGTCATGGTTGCACCTACCAGTATGACGGACTACGAAATAAACGCCTCATACATTAAACCATGAGGAAATCCTGTTATATGTTCAGTCACATATTTAAAATGAAGGTGGATAAAAGTTGAATAGGTCCACGGAGATTTGAACTTACAACCTCAGGAACAATAAGCTAAACCCCTAAAACTGAGTTAAGAGTGATGTAGTAAGCGTGGCATGTAACGAGCTTTAGTCATACCCCACTTGAGAACCATAAATCAATAAAGTATTGTTTTAGTCACAAATATTCAGTGTTACTTTGAAACACCTATTTGTTTGAAATCTCGTACATAAACTATTTTCTCCGGAAGAGCTTTGTGATTAAAGTTGTGTTCCCCATTTTAACTACTATAAGAATGTACGCAGTGCTGTGAACAAAGCCTGGCTGTTCCGAATGCTCACAAAAGTATACTCGATTCGAGCTCGGTCTCTCAGACGCCGGATAGTTTTAAACTGACCAAGTGTACATAACAGTTGCAATATATTCTACGGACAGTTTTTAAATTTGTTTGGAATGGACGAAATGTTAAGCGTAGTTTTATGGATAGCCCCTTAAATTGCAGAATTTTTAAGTATGTTTCCTAAGATATCCATTAAAAGCAGAATACAAACACAAATTTATGTGAATCCACTTTAAATGTAACGGTATGGGTGCATTTACAATCGTGTTTTGTTTAGTAAGGATAGAACACGAAAGACATTGTTCCCGTTTAAACAGTTAATAATAAAGAGATGTTATTCAATGTTGTGAAAGTAGGATTATGCCTAATTAGAGATCATGTCCCGCTTTAAATTCTCAATGGTTATTTACGCTTTGTGGAAAATCTTATCTCTATATTTCTCCTAACGAAGCTAAGCTACTGAAATACTGTTTATATACTGTTTCTTTTTTTATGAAGTTGCAAAGTCCATTTATCACTATGTAATTTTTTCTCACGGAGTCTATACTGCAAGTAGTTAGGTTTTAGTAAACAAATCTAGAAAAGCAAACGCATTAATGTTTACAAACAAAAACCTAACAGGTAACTAACTCATTACGTTATATCCGTTTAAAAGCGCTGGACAACAAAACACATCAAACTAAACGATATCCCTGTTACATGGTAGCTTCTCATTATTTTTCCCTTACATTTAATTCATTCATAGGGTTCCCAGACAACAAAACAATGCACACATCCATTTTATATTTCCATGCAAACCTAATTATCTTCCATATTTCATGACAGGGTAAAGTATCGATCACAAACTTCATTAGTAAGTTAATATTGTTTAACTTTGTGTTGGTAACACTTAGGTGAAAAATACCAAACGAAATACGTCCATGCTACATTTAGCAGTTGCATATTGTACGTGAGGGGTCATCTCTTTTGGGAATGGACTGTTCTGATTAAATTCGTTACGAAAACAAAACGTTGGTAAAACACTTGACAGTAAAATGTTTTAGTAGCTTTAACTCATTTAGAAAATGAAGTCACATAAAGAATATAAATGATGTACCATTTTTACTCTCTACGCTAGAAATGATTTTTGGGCGAACAACAAATTCCATATGCTTGCTGAAATGCCGGTATTGTTTTCAGCTCGTTATTATTGCTCTCTCTTTATGCATTCTCTACTATGTATAATAAGTAGGGGAAGTATTGTATTCCACCCAAAAATTCGATGTAGAGATTTTGTTAATATATATACAATATGTGTGTCTGTGTGTATGTGAACAGCATAACTCAAAAACGAAAAGTTGGATAAATACCAAACTTGTCATTTAAGTTCAGGATCTTCCACGAAGATTTTCAAGGAAATTTCCCAATCACAGATTACCGTTTACATGGAATATTTTTTCGAAATATTTTATGTTCCAGAAATGGCTGTAATGATTTTTTATAAAAATACTATATTAAAGATATTTACATGACAAATACAATCTATACCTTGAATATTCTGGGAATAGCCTGTGAATTCCTCTTCATTCGGAAAGAATTTTGTATAACCTTGTAAGCTGATAAACATTAAACGATAAACGAAAAAATACTACACAATAAAATGTAGATGCTTTTAAAACACCAATTTATTTCAGATCATTTTTTGTGGCATAAGCCATTTCTGAGATATCCGTTATTAGTGGTTCAATGCTTTATCATTCCTTTTAAGTCATGTTGATTTTCAGTTATTTCTCGTGATTGTATGGAAAGAGTATGGAATTTTAGGACCAGCGTATAGTGTGCAGTTCTTAAACATTCGACTATCGCTATTCTCTTTGTATCTATAACGAAAAGGTAAAGTTCAGGCCAGGTTTGCCTGGATTAAAATGAAGCAGATACGAAAATATGCTTTCGTAAGAATAGTTCGTATAACCACTAATGAACGATAGAGGCTAGAGAAAATCATGTGATTTAGTTTAAAAAAAGAACTATTCTTTCCCGAAAAATTGTTAGTTTACCTACGTAATGCCCGTTATGTGATAACGCTTTAAAATCCTTGCTTTACAATTCATCGTTTTAGTTTGGCCGAGGTTTTAAGACCCTTCGCCTCCCACCTAGGTGATCTGTGTTCGATCCCAGAGACCCGCATGTGGGATTTGTAGTGGACAAAGCGGCGCAAGGGAGGGTTTTCTCCGGATCCTCCGCCTCTCATTCCTATCATTCATCTCGCCGCCATTTCAATCCACTCCCTCGCTCTCATACCAGATCCTCTCTGCTTGTACTATGATCCATAGTCTCTCTGCCCCCCCAACGGACATCTGACCCCAAGCTTTGGCTTGTAAGTCCTCCAACGGGGAGAATAAGCATAGAGAAGAAGTAGTTTTAGTTTGCTTTGTAATTTATGCGGAAATTCCATAGGTGTATGTCCGAAATACACAGACAGTGCCAGAAATGTAGAAACTTAAAGGTTTACGCGTTTATAACACTTAATGCAGACTGCGTGTATGGTCTGCGGTTAATATTCTAACCTCCAGATCCAGAGGTCTCGGGCTCGATTTCCGGTTGAAGGATAGGAATTTTTCTATAGCCAGGATTATTCCTAATCCTTCTTAGACTCTGGGAGATGAATATGTGTGCGTATGTTTAATGTAACAAGCAGGCGTAGGAATTTTAGGCAGTTGACTTCAAATTAGCCACACTCAAACCATCAGCTACGATATGAGTGCATTTGGCGAGGACAGGAACTAAACAGTTACGGAACAAATGGGCCGGGCATCGAAAGGGCAGTCTGGTAAAGAAAATATTCCCAGTTCTGAGTTGCATTTACTAGCGAGGCTGGGGCCTGCAAATGAAATACGTTTTTCTTTGTGCAACTGTACATTTCCCTATCGCCTTGCCCCTCACTCCACTCCGGTCCCTAGCCTTGATGACGTTACGCATTGTCAACAAAAAAGTAACGCCCTCCTCAACAGCACTCATATCGTGGCCGCCTAGTACACAGAACGTTCTACGTCGTGTACATCGAACGCCCACACTGACGGCAGATAAAACACGGTCTCGTGAGTGGTCGGTACATGTCAACAGACTGTATGATGGATGGGGGTGGTTTGTTATCTATGACGTCACTGCTTAAAATTTCGTAATTTGTCCTGGCTTTAATGCTCGGACATTCCTATGCCTGGTAATAAGTAACAACCAAAAGCTAGTGGACATCATTGCCAATGAGCAACTGTTCCAAAGGTGAAAACCGCCGTTATGACTCAAGATGTTAAAGGCTGTATACAAACGGAGCAAAAAACGTCTGGGGTTTAGTGGATGACATTTTAAATTATTCCTGAACGGCAGCTGAGATGGATATATGTGTTTGCATAAAACCAGATTATAAGGGACAAGTTTGTCAACGCATAAATGACCAGGCCCGTTCTATCCCGATGAAGGAGCATGAAACCCGAAATTTAGAGCGGTTGTTTTTCTTGCGCAGGGGCGGTAATGGAGGAGGAGCGTGGTGCCACATCTTCTCTACGACGCAGTAAGACGATGTCTTCAAGATCAACGTTGGCATCTGAAGCGCGACGCCGTCGTCGATCCTCCTCTCCATACAGGACCAATCCTGCTAGCTTCACTGTTGGGTATACTATTTCAATTTTAACTAATGTTTTACATTATTATTATTATTATTATTATTATTATTTATTTTAGATTTACTAATAAAAGTAAACTACTGAGCTAATATCGCAGGAATAAGATCGAGCCTGCTATTAAAAGTAAATATGATGAACGAGGACCCAATTTGAGGTCACAGGGACATGTATTTTATGATTGGAGGTGATCAAGGCTTAGCTGAAATGGTTCGACTCTAACGTAGATTACGATTTGTACAAAACAAAAGATGCAAAATTGTGGATAAAGAGGTCGCTTTAAGGGGAACGGAATGAAGTTGTTACTTTCGTATTTTTACTTTCTCCACCTTTAGCTGAGAGAAAGTGTTGTATTCCACCCAAGAACTCGATATCGGGATTTCACCGGAAGTACACATTTAGGATCCCCTGAACACAAAAAGGATGTGCTGTATGAGTGAGAGAGCAGTATAACCTAAAAACGAAAAGACGATGAAAGGAAGATTTTCAAGAAAGTACTTACCACCATCACATACTACTCTTTACGTCGAAAAATTTTCTTATTTTGTATTTTCTCGAAAACGGTTATGATGATTTTGATTAAAATGCTATATGTTTAATATATTGACATGAGAAACAAAAGTTATATCCTGAATTTTCGACGAATATCCTGCGAATTTTTCTTTAATTGACTGAATTTTGTATAAAAGGGAAATAACGGATAGATAAATGCTTACTGCGGAAAAAAATTATAGAGATCATTAAAATACATGAATTGTGTCAAATCTAAAAATATTCAGTATTGCCCAATTTACACCTTCCCTAAGCGTTACCCAAAGTACATGTTTGAAAGTTTTAAATTAATTAATTAATTAATTAATTAATTAATTCCTTCTTTCTTTCTTGTTTTTTCCATCCAAGAGGGTTTTATCACGGACTTTTATCACAAATAAACATCTGAATGCTGTTTTGCATGGTGAAAATTCCTTTCTTAATTTGAAATAATTACTAGGTTAGTACTCATATACGTGAGTAACGTGGAGAGGACAGACGAATTAACTTCTTATAAGACGACATTTCATTGGTAGAGAATGTTGTGTGAATGAACTACCCCATGTTTTTAGACAGGGAATTTGTGTGAAGTGACCTCTTATTATTTGTATTCACACCCTTAAATGTCCCAATTTGGAGGTATTTTTGACAAAACAAATTGACATGCATATGGCTTAGGAGCAGTGTCATAATTTGAATACTGAATTGAGTGAAATATATGAAAAAGTATTAATCTAGTGAATTTAAAAATACGAGATATGAATTAAACTTATAGATATTTAAGAGTACTTGCAAGCATACTGCTGTTCTAAAATTAGGCCCACATATAGATTGCATGTTACAGATTATTATTATTATTATTATTATTATTATTATTATTATTATTATTATTATTATTATTATTATTATTATTATTATTATTATTATACAAAATAAACGAATCTACATCTCCTTTAAGGGGAGAGGGTACCCTCCATATCTCCATGTTAAATTAATCACCTTCAATGTAGCTTTTCTCTGAAACTATTCAGCCCAGAGCAATGAATTTTGAAAGTCTATTTTTAGTCCATTTTTTATTTTCTGGCTATATTATAGACACCCTTAATGCTTTTTCTTTTAAAAATTTACCCAAAAAGGTCATTAACAGAACTTTTTTCAATATTACATTTTAAATGCATTATTTTTACAAAATGCCAGTTCGTTGGAAAATAATGTAAGAGTATGCATTTCAGTGTTCTGCTGTGAATATTTCCTGAGAAAAGGTAATTGAAAGTGATCAATTTAACACGGCGGAAATAGACGGTAGCTTATCCCATTTTAAAGAAGAAAGCGAGATAAAAAAATACAGATCATTTGACGTTCTATCAATCTATGCTTAATAGTTGTTACTTGATTTACCGTGGCATGAAAAATTCGTGAAACATTATTTTCTGCTCAGGAGTGTGTTTAAAGCGATATAACTTTTCATTCGTTTCTGCAGATGACATCTATTCCCTTCCAACAGGCATGTCATTGTGCTCCCCTTTTCTAATGGAAAGTCACTTCACTCCCTGATCAAGAAGGAACATTTAAGACGTCTTCACTACCACAGGCCATCATTACATTTCTTTCTCTTGATTTTCTGATGGGTTACATAATTACTGTATATTTAGACTTTAAAAACGTCACTGGTGCTGCAGATCAGATGAACACATTTTGGCATGCAAGATTATTAAAGGTTATTATAGGATTTTTGTATCACTGCTTATGATTTGTGTATTTCTTTTGGACAGTTAATTATTTTGATAATAAATGTCAATAACAGCATTTGATTCCACGTGTATAAGAAAAGGCGGCGACTGTAGGAGCAAAGTAACAGAGACTTTCTGTTAAGAAATAATCTTAAATGCCCCCGTTAAATTTGCAATATTTTGTGTCTTGCATTCCTACATTTTGTGAGCTTTTGTGAAATAATCATAAAAACCCGGGAATCTTTAGGAGGTTGCATATAAATAATCTTAAATTTGAAATGCATGGATAAGACATCTTCTAACTCTTAAACATAAAATATCAATTCATAGCATACACAGACCCTTCTAAAAATCTAATGTGTTACACTCACATGACTTTCTCTAATCTTGTACAAACTATTTCTACAAACGATTATTCTCCATATGCTTTATGTTAATCGAGATATCGAGATGTTAATCTTATTGCTAATTTTATTGTAGATGCAAGGGGAATTGGTAGGCTTTAAGCGATAGTCAAATATTTTAAGAGCTGGTTGCTATGTGGAGTATTCCATTCTCTGCATTACCAGGACAAAGAAAAATGAAAAACGAATTTGAGAAAAGTATAAATATTGGAAAATTTAAGGGAAAAACAAGCAATATCTCGAAGATGATCACTCAACGACAAAAAATAGGTATATGACATAAATTGTGTGTTTTAACGCGATCTACATTTTTTGTGTAGTAAACTTTTGTCTATCCCTTATGGTTTACCAGTTATGCAAAAGTCGTTCACAATGAAGAATACTTTTGGAGACATTCCCAGAAAATTCGAGATATACATTTTATTTGTCATGAAAATATCTTACACATATGATATTTTAATCAAAATCGTTAGTCATTTTTGAGAAAATTTGCGAAAAATCTTCCATGTAAAGGGTAATATGGGGTGGGGTATTTTCTTAAAAACCTTCGTGTAGCATCTCTGGAAGATACTGAACCTAAATACCAAGTTTGGTGTTTATTCGACTGTTCGTTTCTGAGTTATGCTGTTCATAGACACACAAACAGACACACACACACACACACACACACGGACATGTTTCCAAAAATAATTTTTTTTGGATTCAGGGGGTCTCAAAACATATATTTCCTGTGAAATCTCGGTATCGAATTTTTGGGTGGAATACAATACTTCCCCTACTTACTATACGTAGCAGAGAAAGTAAAAAGCTATGCTTTTCATTCAGCAAGCCTCAAGTTGCATTTTCGTGAAGTCTCAGTATCGAAAAGTAGGGTGGAATTAATACTTCCTTTACTTAGTTTAGTTAAGTGGTAAAACCTAGCAAGAGGTTTCTTAATTTAACTATAAAGAGGTTGAGTTTTATCTTCACCCGAGTTAACCTCTCACAACTACCGGTTGAGGTGGCGCCGCAGTAACGTGTGCGACTCACTTTCGGGAGGTCCCGGGCTCGATACCCGCACCACCCACTCTGATCCATGGGCTTTTCGTGATTTCTCTGGGTCGGTAGGCGAATGCTGGGGTGGTTAATCTTCTACCACGAATCTCCTGCTCTTCATTTCTGTACCCATCATCTTCCTCGTCATCTGTTTCAGGGTTGTAGGAACAATGAGGGTGTTCAGCGAGTTGCGGCTGGATGGTGGTTGTATACTCTCTAGAGGTATTTACCTGACGTCGTCCAGGAACCACTCGGAGACCCCCCCCCGGAGGATCGGAGCTCAATGGGTGGTCTTGGGCTGCTTTAGAAGCGATCAATCTGGAAAATTAAGGACGCCGTCAATGCTGCGTCCATCATCTGGATCTGGTCGCCCACAGGGTCTCCCCCCTCAGCCCTCCCGCTCAGGAGTTACGGTAGAAGCACAAGGGGCCGAATGGCCTGCGTGCGATGCTCTGCCCCTGTTTCGGGGGCCCCTTACGTTCGTCAGTACCCTAACCTTTAACCTCTCACAAGTCATTGCTGTTTCACATTAGCTGCCAAGAACTAATTTTACAACTTTTGTTACTTCATGCACACGGTCTCAACACGGATAAAGCCGTGCTAACACATGTTCTACAATATTGAATGCAACTAAAACGCTTATGCCCGAGCTAAAGTCTAAGCATTCCACAAAAGTTAATATTTCCACCTTTGCACTTTCCCTACTACGTACTTACAGGAAGCAGAGAAGTACTGTATTTCAACCAAACATTTTGTTACTATATTACCGGAAATACATGTTTTGAGTCCTCTGAACACAAAGAAAGCATTTTTAGGAATAGGTCTCTGTGTCTCTGTGTGCATGTCTATGAACAACGTACCCCAAAAGCGAAATCTCCAATAAATACCAAATTTAGTATTCAGGTAAGCATCTTCCAAAAAAAAAATTAAGAAAATCCCCACCCGAACTAACTTTTATATAGAAAATTTTTCGGAATTTTTAATTTTCTTAAAATCGGCTAAGGATTTTGATTAAAATACCATATGGTCCACTCACGTGGTGTCGTGGTAGCGTGTCTGCTTCGAATTCAAGAGACCCCGAATTTTAAACTTGGTTAGGGCGAGTTATCTGGATCAGGCTTTTACGGGTTTTCCCCTTATACAGGGGAGATGAATATCGGGTACCTCTAAGCTCCAGGGGCTCCAAACCCATTTGAGCCTAATTTCAACCATTTCATTCATTTACTGTCCGATCTGACCTACCCGTAAGACGTTAAACTTCAAGCACAAAAAAGCATTTGTTCGAGATATTTACGTGACCAAATATATATCTTGAATCTTCTGGGTACAGCCTATGAAGTCCTCTTCTATCGAGAGGAATTTTGTAGCATTTTGTAAAACTGGTAAACCACAAAAGATGAACAAAAAACGAACTACACAAAATATATAAATCTCTTTAAAATATACAATTTATTTCAAATAACTTTTTTGTGACATTAGCCATTTCCGAGATATACACTGTAATTAGGTTGAGTTTTTCAATACTTTGTCATTATTTTAAATTAATGCCGTTATGCAGTTGTTTCTCGAGATGTCATGGAAACAGTATGGAATTTCTAGGCCAGTATATAGCATCCCGCTTTTAAACTTCTGACTATCGATTAGGTTTTCTCTATCTCCCCTGTACCTTTAACGAAATGGATAATGAAACTATTTCTGCAAAGGTTTATAGCCATTAGCATGAAGTAATAGAAAAATAAGCTTTCTTAAGAATAGTTTATAGAAGCTATATAAAAATAAACGATAGAAGATAGAGAAAGTCATGTGAATGCAACATCAAACTTTTGTGTAATGTTATATTTAAATTGAATAATTAAAACACCTTGCTCCCTTTGAGAAATATCAGTATGTGAAGGTCTTATTATAGATGGCTGAATATGTGTACAATATATGTGTTCGAATACAATAGGGTCAAACTCTGGTGAACGCAGCTTTGAAACTAATTGAAACATTATCCATAATGAATAAAAAGGTAGATATAAATTGGTTTCTCTTGTTCAGGAATGGATCTTCTGTGTCTTTGCTTCACGCCAAGTGCCAGGACAATACAGAGAAGATCTCCTACATGCTTTCAGATGCACCTGAAGTTTACAAGGAAGACAAAAGTAGCTGGTAAGCATTTTTATGTTGAGCTCTTATGTTTTTGTACAACGCTTTGCAAATATGTAAAACCTGAACAGGTCATTCGTATAACGCACACTGCAATTATGTGCCATGTATCAAACTGGAGCGTGAAAGCAGTAGCGGCTTGTTAATTTTTATGTGTCCTTTATGTCCACTTTTATAGCTAAGTATAAAACTACTGGCGATGAATTGAAGGGTAACAATTCGTGCCACAAAAATTAATGTCGCAGTTAACTGTAGTCTTTCCGGCCCAAAAATGGTACCGCACATAAACAATGTATAGTATGACTCCGTGCTTGTCACCTCGTGAGCGCATGAAGGAGCTTATTTAAACACAATAACTGAATCTAAATCGGCCAGTAGAGGAGTTCAAGGATGTATTTTATCGCCCCTATTGTTCAATTTATTCATAGACGATAGCAGCCGTGTTAATGAATGGCCCAAAAGTAGACGATGTCTGCATTCCTGTACTATTATACCGGATGATGACAATTTTGTCAGTGACGATAGAAGGTTTACAGAAAGGTATTAATAGGTTGGAAGAATATTTTAACAATGGGGTCTGGTGGTAAACATTAATAAAACAAAAGCAATGACTTTCAAAAATGGCTATGTGTATGGCAGGGATGAGAAATGGTATTACAAGGGGCTAGAACTACAAAACGTTAAACATTTCGCCTATTTAGGAGTAATGTTTAATATGAGAGGAAAATGGAACAAACATTTATCAGTAACTAACTACAAAGCACGAGGGCCAGTTAAATGAATTATTACGTACCCTCTCGCGGATACCGGATGTACCTGTAGATACATTATAAAAGATGTATAACTCTATGATAAGGCCGGTTTTGTTATACGGAAGTGAAATCTGGGGATGGGAAAGAGCAGAGCATGTAAATAAAACACAGGTAGCATTTTGGAAAAGAGTTCTTGGAGTTTCACAAGGCACATCAAGGGTATTGAGGGAGGTGGGATGTTATGAAGACACAATACACTGCAAAAATAAGAGCAGTGAAGTACTGGCTAAGGCTGATGCATGGGGATAACTCCAAACTACGATCCAAATGTTATAAATACCAGTGAGAAAACCTGTCTCCTAAGTTTTGGGCAGCTGATTTGGAAAGGGGTTTGAGGAGAATAGGAATGGGGTCAGCTGAAACAAATGAAAAAAACATATGGAAAGGTGTTAAAAGAAGACATCAACCAACAGGAAATAGAATCGGATTGTAAAATTAAACCTTCTCTAAGTCAAGCATATGAAATAAAATTGAACTGGGGTAGAGAGGCATATATACTTAATTTAGGAAGAAAGGAAAGATCAGGAATGGCATGGTTTAGACTGGGGGTTGGAGGGCACAGAAAATGACTGACGATTCTGGCAGGAAAATCTGCCCATTCTGTAATTTGGATGAGGACTGGGTACATATTTTGGGGGAATATGCACAGTGGGAGAATCAGCGAACGATTAAACTGAAAGAAAACTTCTTAAGTCTCTCAAGAAAGAGATTGCCATTTTGGGATCTACTGGCTGACCAGAGGAACTGGCAAAACATGGGCAATTTTTTGGCTAAAGTGCCCGAAGTTAGGTCAAATCTGTTCAGTTAGACAAAGGTAATTTATCTCCATTTCCCCTTTTCTTGTTCCTTTTTGTTGTGTTTGCTTTCTCTGTCACCCTATTGTATCTTAAATATGCATGTCAGGTCGATAAACCATGCACTGAATACTTGTGAAATAACTTCAATAATTTGAAACCAATAAAAATACCATATCTATTTATCTATCTACTTTTACCCCCTGACCAGCTATTTGCTTTTGTAACCTCCAGAAACTGTCATTATTACCTCCCAATTTTATATTTATCAAGTGCTATCTTTCACTATACCAGCATGAGTATTAAAGAAATACATACCCCTATACTTAATAAAGAAACTAAATATACTAATTCAACAATGGATGAACTATAATGAAACGTATTTCATCACTGTTTACTGAAAAAAACGCCTTATATGTGGTAGGAGGCTCATTGTTAAAGATAAAATTATGCACCTTGAAGAGTATGGCACTTTTATAAAGTCGTTCACTACCTAGAATACTGCAAGTCGATTCCTTTTCTTTTTTCGGAGTTTTCACAGTTCCCGCCTCCTTCACTTCTTCGCAATGGAAACAGCATTAAACAGACACATCAGTTTATTCCATGTTAATTTAACGATATTCTTAAGAATAGCAATCAAACAAAGAGCTTAATGCAGCCAAAATTATTGTTTTAATACTTTCAAGGGCTTTTTCACCTCTATGCTTAATTAATTTAATTTCACTGCTCTCATCTGCTACACACTCAGATCGTGACATGAACAATGCGGCATTAGTACGACCATTGCTTTACACCAGTAAACAACACGGAAATACTGACGGCCGCATAACCATGTAAATAAATAGAAACTACTTAAGTTGTGTTTAAATGAAAGATTATTAAAATACAATGAACATTCACTGGCTTTATTATCTGAAGTACAAAAATTATTATCATACATCTGGTGCCGTAACGAACTACTTTTTTTCGCTTGAAAGTTGTGCTGCTGCGAAGACATGTGCGTTTGTTTACACCAGGACCCTTTCTTAGGCTGGAGTGAGTATGCTATTGTGGATTTTCTAACACTACTCTAACCAGCTCCCTGATTTACCCAAAATGCAGAAGCTTACCATTATTGATATGCCAGGAAATCCGAGAGCTATGTCACCGACGTACAGAAGTTTCTGGAAAAAACTGAACTTACAACTAGAGGATATTGAGAAACAAGAAACATTCAGTAGTATGAGAGAGAAAGTTCTCTGAGGCTATACAGTGAGAAAAAAGTAGAATGGGGTAGGAAAGAAGCAAGGGATATGTAATAAAATGGGTCGAGAAGGATTTGCATGGACTAGAACTGGAGTTTGGATTTAAGAGGTTTAAGATAAAACAAGTTTTTAGTAAAATTCCCAACGGTAGGGAAAAAACACAGATTTCTATTCTTTGCTATACTGCAGTCAAAATTACATCGAGTACAGGCATGGCAACACAGTGGAATAATAATCGTAAAAGGGGAGGGAACTTTAGGGGTAAAATTGGTGAGAAATGAATAAGAATAATCATGGGGAAGGTAAATGATGAGGCAATCATAGCAAACCAATAGATTAGATAAATGTAAATACGAAACAATAACTAAACTAAGTGAAAAGTTTGAATTGGAAAAGCAAATACTAACACTGCTAATCGAAAACATTTTAACAGACCGAGCTGCTAACATCGGAAAAATAACCGGAGAAGATTATAGAGGTTTACTACAATATCCACAGTTTTGAGGTTCAGTAATTTATTATTTATTGCAAGCACTTGAAATGCTACCTTATTTTATGGGTCTTATTCTTTAAATACGCCTAGCGGTAAAACTACCTTACTTACCTTCAGGTTAATTTGGTAGCAAATGGTAACTTAGGGAAGGAAAATGCATATAATAGTGGATTTAAGAGGAATGTGAATACTTTAGAGCAAGGGTGGCGAAAATGCCTTTCTCTCTCGAGTCATCAAATATGCAACACGCACTACACCACTCACCAGCGCATGGAAAACAAATGAATAGACAGCTAGAAAAGGAGTTGCGCCTGCGAGTCACAGTGCCTCGCGAGTCGCGCTTTCGCCACCACTGGTTTAGAGCATTCTAACCAACCTACCTGTCCATTTTAAAACAGTTTCTTAAATAGTAAAACCTTTTCGCTGTGTCAATAAATTACTCATTTTAATACTGAGCATGTGGAGAGGAAATCGCCAACCAAAAATATTAGTGTAAAATGGGAGAATAGCGAAGTTAGAGGTGACAAGTGCCTAGTCACTTGAATCCAGTACATTAGCGCGCGCGTACCGTAACCTAACCTCGGGTAAACCCGAAACCACAAAACGCTGTGATTTCACTATGGCTCGCTACGGCCTAAGCTCGCCTCATACTCGTTTTGTATGTCATTTCTCTCCCAAAAAATTGTTTGCTCAAACGTTCGTGGCCCTTCAGAATGAACTCCATGAATTACGAGAGAGACAAAACGCTCTCTGCTGGCCGAACCGTAAACTAATCAGTTAAGCAGCTGAAGTAAATTGAGCTTAGTAAAAGCAATTATTATTCAAATTATCTGGATAAATCCCCGAGACAAAATCTCCTGAGATTTATCGATAGCTTGAAAATTGTTCGTGGCACTACCCTCGATTTATTACCAACTGATCGTCAGCAAAAATAGTGCAGAAGTTACTGGATTTTCATTGGTATTCCTCATTCCAATTTTGTTTTCTTCTTTATTTCTAAGTCTCTTTGGATCAAAATATTGAAAAATATGAGAGATGGGCTACTTTATGTAAAATAATAAATTATAATCAGTATTAGAATCATTATTAATATTCAGTGCAACTATTGATTCTACAGATGCTGGCAGCTTTACTCCACGGTTCTGCAGATAAAACGTGTTCCTATTCACTGGATATTATGACTGCTTGCAAAATGAGTCGAGTTACACACGCACACACCAGCGTGAAGGAAAGACGCCATCAGAGAATCTTTTCTGCTCCTTTAAATAAGAACCGAATGCAGAGAGTGATAATCAGATTGCACCCAAAAGACGGAGCTGTGAAGACCGCAGAAAATCCGAATTGACATGTGTGGTTTAGAGCGGTAGCAGGTGTCGATTCGCTTTGGGCGCACATGTGTGGCGCCCCGATTCCCAACGGGTTCGCTCAGAAAAGCAGTTCGAGTGATTTTTCGGGTTGGGCCCAGTCACAGAGACAGAAAATCTTTCCAGCATTCTTTTCACAACACGGAGTGAGCACAAAAAGGTACTTCTGTGGTCACCAGCATGTGTCTGTGATTTGGCTGCACTTTGTGGCGGCAGTCGCATTTACGGCCATTATCATAGAATATTTCTCTGAATTAGAATACTTCCTCATGCAAGACAAGAAATAATATAGGTACTACTTAAGTGCATATTATCTCTAGCTATTTCAATGACCTGTTTCATATAATTCTCAAAAACTCACATGGAACATGAAATATATCTACTCCTAGCATTTTTAATGTCAGTTTACTTTATCGCTTACCTGTGGTAAAGAAGTAGGTACTTGAAAATTGATTTTCAATGAAGATTCACTTTTGATGTCACCTGAAAAAAACTAAAGTAATTTTAGAGCCATGCCACATGGGAGAGAGAGAGGGGGGGCGGCGGGGGGAGCGTGACTCAAAACGATAAATGTTGGTAAATACCACACTTCCATTTTAAATCCAAATAGCTCTCAGAGATGCAGTGCTATTTTTACTTTGTCTACTGCGTATAGTAAGTAGATAAAGCCAAATTTTTCCACCCAAAAATTCGATATCGAGATTTCACCGAAAATGCATCTTTTGAGGCGACCCGAATCCAAATAAGGTATTTTTGGAAACGTGTGTGTGTGTGTGTGTGTGTGTGTGTGTGTGTGTCTGCCTGTGAACAGCATAACACAAAAACAAAAAGTCGGATAAATACAAACTTGGTGTTTGAGTTTAGTATCTTTCAAGGATGCGACACTAAGATTTTCAAGAAAATTCCCCATCCCCAGCTACTCTTTACATAGAACATTTTTCGAAAGCTTTATGGCTCTAGCGATTTTGATTAAAATGCGATATATGAAAGATAATTACATGAAAAATAAAATGCATATCTTGAATTTTCTGGGAATAGCCTAGGAAGTCCTCTTCATTCGGAAGGAATTTTGTATAACTGCTAAATGTTAAGCGATAGACGAAAACGTACTATAGAAAAAATGTAGATCTCTTTAAAATATATGATTTATTTAAAATAAGTTTTTGTGGCATAAGGCGTTTCTGAGATATCCGGAACTGTTCATTTATTGGTCGTTCTCTTAAAGTCCTGTCAACTTTCTCGCAATTGCATGGAAACAGTATGGAATTTTAAGGCCAGCTTTTGTATCTATAACGAAATGTGTACTGTAGCTATTTTTTGCAAAGCTTTATTTGGATTAAAATGTAATAGATAGAAAAATAAGCTCGAGTAAGAATAACTGGTTAACCCATTAATAGACGATAGAGGGTAGAGAAGATCATATGAATGTACCACATCAGAGTTTTACATCTACCACGTACCTAGCATTCCACCTAAAAATTTGGTAACGATATTTCACCGGAAACACATGTTTTGAGGCCCCCTGAATCCAAAAAAGGTATTGTTAGAAAAAAGATCGTGTGTGAGTGAGTGTGTGTGTGTGTGTGTGTGTGTGTGTGTGTGTGTGTGTGTGTGTGCATGCGCGCAAGCAGCTTAACACAAAAACGAAATATCTGATAAATACTAAACTTGGTATTTAGGTTTAACATCTTCCAAAGATGCGACACGACGATTTTGAAGAAAATGCCTTACCCCAAAACACTTTTATCTATATGAAGAATTTTTCGAATTTTTCAATTTTCTCAAAAATGGCTAATGATTTTGTTTAATATTAATATATGTTTGAGATATCTACATGTCAAATGAAATACATATACTGAATTTCCTGGGAATCGCTTGTGAAGTCCTCTTCATTTGGAAATACTTTTGTATAGTTTTGTATTACTGGTGAACCATAAGAAATAGACAAAACGTACTACACAAAAAAGTGACGTTTTACAAGATATCCGTTAATATTGGTCTCGATTGTTTAATGCTTCTTAATTTTTTTAACCCCTATCACTCTTCACCTATCGTGGAAAAGTGTGGACTTTTAAACCCTTAGAGAGTTACTTTTAAACATCTGACCATCGATTC
This sequence comes from Deroplatys truncata, assembly GCA_030765065.1. Taxonomy (NCBI): domain Eukaryota; kingdom Metazoa; phylum Arthropoda; class Insecta; order Mantodea; family Mantidae; genus Deroplatys; species Deroplatys truncata. The sequence continues at coordinate 66,464,926 of CM060976.1, read as the reverse complement.
GGTTTCCCCTATAGCTTTTGTATCTACAACGAAATGTCTAATGAAATTATATCTGAAGCAGATAGAAAAATAAGCTTTAGCAAGAATAGTTAGTAGCAGCATCTATATAAAAATACATGATAGTGGGTGGAGAAATTTGTGTGAATATAACAAAATATTTTTGTTCCTTTATGTAAAACGCATGCGAAGGCCTTGTGTATAATTCAAAGTACATAGTAAATTGTTATGGATTCACAAATCAGGAGAGGCAGTAATAGTGTTTTACACGCTCCAGTTGTGATATGTGTTATTTCATTAAGGCACCGATTACGTATTTAATCCACATTTCCAGAAAGTTGTTGTATGTTTACTTTGTTGAATCATGTTGCAGCAAAGCTGTGGTTAGCATCTTGTCCGGACTGTATGGGTTACTGCTTGTGGCTGCAGGCGTAGTGCTTGTCACTTCCACCAGAGTGCCTCCCACCGTCACCCAGGTGAGAAAGTGCTCGCTTAATCAGTTTGAGCTTCCTTCACAGACCTACGATTATTAATCCAATTATCCTCTAACGCAACACAGAGTATTTCCAAAACAAACAACAAAAATTGCTCACGTCTCGGTGTTTACTTTCTAATCACATACGCATATTTTATAAGTAGGGTTCGGATTTTTAGATCTTCTTAGTCTTCGTCTTAGGTTTTCTATACACTCAAAATAGTTTTTTAGGCTTTGTGGGTCATCATTACTAACATTAATAATTTTCTGTTTTCTCATTTTCGGCTACACACCTGTGATTGAGGTTTTCATACGTCTAAGCTAGTTTTTTTTAATAAATGCTAACGCCAATAATTTGAATTATTTTTCGTATGCTAGTAACATTTATACCCGTATTTCACAGAAGTATACATATCCATAACCCCATATAGCATTCGCTATGTGTTCATGCTAATTTTTTTTCACATTTTACTATGTCGTATGTTTGTATTTGTTAACAGCGCAGTAGATAACTGAAAGCATACCCAAATAATCGTCTGGCGTGAACGATTTATATTGTCATTTTCCCTTCTTATTAATTTAGTAAGATTTATTGAAAGGTACATTTATCACATGAGCTTACCCTATCAAAACTCGCAACAAATATACATAATAGGTTTCACTGTTTCTCTTGATTTGGGGAAGGGGTAAGAAATTGAGTTTTATTTATGGACGTCTTTAATTGCTGTGGTCCTTAGCGTCCCATTTTATATTGGGCGTGAAGGACCGGAAATTTTGCTCAGAGGCCTCTTTATCAGGCTTGAGATTCTTTTATGTGCCGTAAATCTACGACACGGGACCACCGGCTTTACTTCCCTTCCGAAGGAAGCCATGCTAAGGATTTTTACGCCCGAAAAAAATCTATTGCCCTCCGCCGGGTTTGAGCACGCGACCTCGGGAACTAGAGGTTAACGTGGTAACCACTACACCACGGAGGACAACAAGGGGAGTGGGTATCGCTACAGTAGGAACTATACATACATATATATATATATATATATATATATATATATATATGCCCAAATTTCCTGGCATGTACGATTCACTATTATCACGTAGCACATTTTATGTTTAAGAAAAGGTTCTCTCCACAAAATATAGCGTAACTGAAGCATAAGTCATAGATGCTAATGTTACAGGACTTAGGCTAATTTTCGTGTATACATTTCTCCCTGCAGTACTGAACAAATCAGCTTCATGTCTTTAAAGCCAGGATTGCGTTTAATAGGTCGCAGGTTCTAACCCGGCGGAGGGCGATGGATTTTCTCGGGCATAAAAATCCTTAGCATAGCTTCCTTCGGAAGGGAAGTAAAGACGGTGTTCCCGTGTCGTATATTTACGGCACGTAAAAGAACTTCAAACCTGGTAAAGAGGCCTCAGAGCACAATTTCCGGTCTTTCACGCTCAGTATACAATGGGACGCTAAGGACCGCAGAAGTTAAAGAGCGTCCATAAATAAAACTCAATTTAATTCAATTTAATTTTATTGCGTTTAATGATTCTCTGTAGCTCCGAAGAACATGCAACTGCCACTGGCCCGATTATTTTTCTGAAAACATTGCCAGTGATATACAAAGCCTCTTTGTTTGGCAGGTTTGCGTTTTCCAAACAGAGAATGACTTCTGGTATAGATCCTGTTCCTTGCAATATGCAAGGGGAGCCACAATAGTCGGAGCCTGGGGTGAATATGTATTTATCATCTGAAGAACTAAAAACAGCAACTTAGTTTATAATACCTAAGTTTTGTATTTAGGTATTTGAGGTCCTATTAAATTAATATATTTAGCCGCAAATGTGTGAATTATATTAATATCCTTAAAACCAAAGCAGTTTTTTTTAATGAAATGAATGTAATGGATGTATTTAATTAGTTACTAAACCATATTGGAATTACAAATCCAAGGGATGGACAATGAATCAAGTATATACTATTATGAATTCTTTGTGTAATAATTATCAATTAATAGTGTTAGAAAATATCATATATAAAATAGTATTTGCAAAAAGTGCTTATCTATTGTGAAAAATCAATTAAAATTGTATTAAACATAATGGAGAAAGAAAAATTAATAACGACAAACCGGAAATGCATTTAAAAAAAGCACAAAAACATTGCATTCACAACATTTTAAACATTGTATGTCATAAAAAGGTCAACAAAAGATGAAATCATAATTGAAATATGTTAAATGTGAATTTGAATTTTTAACATGTTATTTATATTAAGATGTATCCTATTTAACTTCTAGAATTTGTAGATAAGTTGTAATTTATTTCGTTATACTTAGCAACCAAGCTAGGATAAGTAAACGACATTCAACGTTTCTTTATTACCTAAAGAAAATTTGTCACAAAGAAGAAGACGCCTTGGGCAACGCTCAAATCAAATATTTACTTGCAAGGGAAATTATATTGCATGTGTATGCAATAAATGATCAATAATTGATTGTTGAACCAATGTAAAGGTCCAGACAAGCGAATTATAAATTGTAACCAAGTAAAATTGAATTAAAAAGGTAACTGTTGTTTTACGTTTTATCATTCACATAGCCCATGAGAAAATAAATTACTCTTCAGGAAAATTATTATTGCTATTCTTATCTTCCTTCAAAACGTGTCTTATCAAAAACTTTGGATACTAGTAGCTTGCTATTAACTAAGCTATACGTATTTTAAATCACTTAAAATACACCGGACGAATCAAGTAAATTAAAATAAAGCTTTAACAAGATTCTACAGGCTGTATCATTATTGGTGTCATATTTTTGGGGGACGGCGTTCCTGATACCAAAACAGCAAAAAAAAGTTCATGTGAACATGGGTCTGAAAATTATTTATTTCAGAGTTACAACACAAAATTGAAAGTTACATTAATTGCTCAAAATGGCTTCCTCTTGCTTCGATGCATGCAGTAATCCTGCGTTCCATGCTCTGGCGTACTCTGTTGAAAGTTCCTGGTGTGTTTCGTATTTGGTCAAATGCAATTTGGATACGTCCTCTCAAAATGTCAACATCAGGTACAGGAGTCGCATAAACCAAGGACTTGAAATGCCCCCAGACGAAGAAATCCATTGGATTCAAATCAGGCAATCGAGCAAGCCATGCAATGGTCTCCCTCGACCAATCCATCTTTGCGGAAATCGATCATTCAAAAACTTACGAACTATCATACTGAAATGAGCTGGAGCACCATCGTGTAAAAACCACATTCGTTGGATGATGTCCAGAGGCATAATATCAGTTAAGTGACACAACTCATTTCTGAGAAACTGGAGATAGGTTTGTCCATTCAGACGCGGATGGAAGATGTAGGGACCAATAAGGTGATCATGAATGATTCCACCCCAAACGTCGAGAGAGAAGCTCTGTTGATGGTTGTCCTGTCGTACTTCATTAGGATTTTCAAATGCCAAGGTATAAGTGTTATGAAAATTGAAGATGCCGTCGCGAGTAAAACCAGCCTCATCCGTGAATATGATACAGGCTAGGAAATTGATGAACACAGCGCACTGCTGTAACATGCATTGACAGAAACGTCTTCTTGGCTTAAGTTCCGCCTCATTTAATCCTTGCACACGTTGAAGGTGATACGGGCACAGAAGATTTTCATGCAGAGTTCTCCAGGTAGTCATATGACTAACTATTTCCCTTACAGCCATATGTCTTGTGCTTTGTGATGGGTCTGCACCCACAGCACGAAGAACTCGTTCTTCAAGCTCAATGCCTCGTACCGCTCTTGGTCTCCCAACATCCCTAGTAGTCCTCTCAAATGTGCCACTCTCTCTCAAGCGTTGTTGAATTCGTGCGAATGTTCTTGCACACGACAACTGCCTGCCAGAGTACCTTTCTGCAAAAGTTTACCTGCTGCATTGCCGTCTGCACGGCCATACGTGTAGTGTATATCCGTCTGTTCACTCATGGAATTACTAGCCTTTAGTCCACGAGGTCGCGGGTTCAAACCCGGCCGAGGGCGATGGATTTTTTCGGGCGTAAAAATCCTTAGCATCGCTTCCTTCGGAAGTGAAGCAAAGCTGGTGGTTCCGTGTCGTAAATTTACGGCACATAAAAGAACCTCAATCCTGATAAAAAAAAGACCTCTGAGCATAATTACCGGTCTTTCACGTCCAATATAGAATGATACGCTAAGGACCACAGCAGTTAAAGAGGTTCATAAATAAAACTCAATTTAATTTAATTTCTGGTTAATCGACATAAATTTTTATTACAGAATTTTTGTAGGTATAAGCAGATAAAGCAATACTCGGCTTTTTAAAAAGCAAATCGCTGTGTAATGGCTTTGAAATTCCATGATCTTTGCATGACCAAGAGAAAAAATTAATAGCGACTTCCCACTTTTAAAAAAGGATAACTACTTGAACATTAAAACCAATTAACAAAGGATATTTCGGAAAAGCCTAAGGTCTCAAAACAATTTGACATAAATTGTGTAATTTAACGAGACCTACATTTTTTCTTTCTCTACCATGTACATAGTAGATATAGAAGGTATTGTATTCTACCCAAAAATTGTACTCCGATATTTCAACCGAAATACATGTTTTGAGGCCCCTGAATACAAAAGTTTCATTTTTACAAAAAGGTCCGCGCGCGCGTGTATGTCTGTATGTGCGTGAGCGAGCATGAACAGCATAACTCAAAAACGAAAATCGGATAAAGACCAAACTTGATATTTGGGTTCAGTTTCTTCCACAGATGAGACACGAAGATTTTCTAGAAATCTCACCCCCCAAACTAACCTTTTCATGGAAAATGTTTCGAAATTGTTGATTTTCTAAAAATGGCAAAACGATTTTGATTGAAATATCATATATTGAAGTTTACATTACAAATAATTTTTTTTTGGGGGATGGCCTGTGCATTCCCTTTATTGGAAAGAAATGTTGTACAATCATGTATAACTGGTTAAGGTTAAGCGATAGACGAAAACGTGCTACACAAAAAATGATCTCTTTAATACGCCCAATTTATTTCAAATAACTTTTTTGTGGCATCAAGCTTTTCCAAATTATCCGTTATTTATAGTTAGAATTGTTCAATGCCATTTCATTCTTTTCAAATCCTTTCGATATTCAGCTGTTTCTCGGGATTGCACGCAAAAAGTAGCGAATTCTAAGATCAGTACAGAATGTCCAGTTCTTAAACATTTGTCTATCACTATTCCCTTTATATCTATAACGAAATGTGTAATGCAACTATTTCCGGAAAGTTTTATCTCTACCAAAATGAAGTACATAGGAAAATAAACTTTCGTAAGTATAATTTGTACACCCATCAATAAGCGATAGAGCGTAGGGAAAGTCATGAATGTAATATATCAGATTTTTTTAATGATTTTCTCTCTCTCTCTCTCTCACGGTTTACTAAGCATACATAATTCAGAATAAAGCGGACATCGTAGGCTATTCCCAGAAAATTCAAGGAGTGAATTTTATTTTTCGTACAGGAATCTTAAATCTATGGTATTTTAATCAAAATCGTTACAGCTGTCTTTGAGAAAACAAAAAAATAAAAATAATAAATTTTCCAGTATAGAGTAGTTTATGTTGGGGGGGTTCTCTTGGAAATCTTTGTGTCGTCGCATCCTTGAATAGCATTGGACTTACGCTACAAAGTTTACTACTCATCAGAGTATATTAGCGTGCGGGGTAGCACCATCTATTTTCTAAAAATGTTTCCTCTTGGGGGGAATTCTGAATGCTTCAAAGCACTGCATGTTTTATACCAAAATTTTGGTTGGAATACAATTCTTTCCTTTATCTACCAAGCTAACGCGAAAGAGAAACTATAGTCTTTTCGACTTAAAATCAGAGGGTGGTCACATTTGGTAAATTCTTACATGCCCATAATTGACGGTGAAATGTTTTAAATATCATATCATCTATATAAATAAGCACAGAAATATTCAAGAGAGGAAACCCTTGTCTTAGGGACACTCAAGCTGTGTGGGACTGTTTGTTCTGGATTGTGAATAAGAGGTTTAATAGTACATAAATCTTTATCTGTTCCTTATGGTTCGGATACAGACTTTTACCATAATAACCATTAAACCACAATAAAATATAATGATTTACAATGTTCAACCGGCTTCATGCTTCCCAAAAGAGGAGCCTACCTCTAAACAGCCTCTTGTCTATCCAAGAAAAATACCGGCCAATCAAGAAAGGCATTATTTCATGTTAACTTATTTAATACAATTTTTTACAAGCTATCAAGCTTTCACTAATCACAATCGTACACTTTTCATATGCAGTACGCTTAGGCCGGTGTCATTTTGAAACAAAAGAAGCGTTTTTGGAAGCAACTACCACGTTCAACACAGTTTTTCTTGGGTTCTATGGAATGAAAATATGTTTTTCCTACATTAAATTGGCCGCTAACCAGATTTAGTTTCAACAATCTATTGTATTTCATTTACATTAGTTTCTCTACACATTATCGCTTATTTCCCTACAGAACTTTTACATACTATTCTTACGAAACTTTATTTTTTACCTTTTATACGTTAATCGAGATAAATATTTCCAGAAATAGTTTCTTTACACATTACGTTGTAGGTAAAAGACAAATAAGGGAAATCGAATAGATAGTCAGATGTTTAAAAGTCGATCGATACATACTGGCCTTGAAATTCTATACATTTTCTATGATATCGCGAGAAACAACTGAATAACTACATCACTTTAACAAAGTTGCAAAAGAATTTAAAAATTCAAACCAGTAATAATAGTAATAGTAATAATAATAACAATAATAATAATAGATATCTCGAAACGGCTGATGTCACAAACAATGCTATCTGAAATATATTGCGCGATTTATAGGGCTCTATATTTATGTGTAGCTTTTTTGTCTATATCGTAACGTTTACCAGTTATACAAAAGTATACAAATTCCTTCCTAATGAAGAGGACTTCAGGCTATTCCCAGAAAATTCAAGATATATGTTGTATGTCCCATTTAAGTGTTAACTTAAATAATTGGTGCTTTAATGAAAACCCGTAGGGTCGTTTATGGAAAATTAAAAATTTCGATGTATAAGATTGTTTTGGGTACGGGGACCTTCTTTAAAATATTCGTGCTGCATTTTTAGAAAACATTGAACTTTATACTAAGTTTGGTATTTTTGCGAGTTTCGTTTTTAAGTGATGCTATTCGCACACACTTACACACACAAGGCCTTTTATAAAGTGCCGTTTTGGACCTAGAGGGATTCAATACATGCATTTCCAATGAAATATTGATATCGAATTTTTCAATGAAATGAATACCGTCTCTATCTAATAGGTACTCTGACGTGCATAAAAAGTGGCCCATTTCCCTAGATCCCCATAGTGTTTTGCCCTCCGTAAACATTCCACCTTCAGGTAACCAACATTTGATTCCATCCAGTCGGTATCAGTTCTCTATGTTACTGATCTCAAAGACAATTGAGTGGCATAAAAACTATCCAATGATCGATGTGTATAATATAATTTATCTTTATTGGTGTCATACATTTTGGGGACGTGTTCCTAACATCAAAACAGTAAAAAAGCTCATATGAACATGGGTTTGAAAACAATTTATTTCAGAGTTACAACACAAAATCAAAGTTACAAAAATTGCTCGAAGTGGCTTTCTCTTGCTTGATGCATGCAGTAATCCTACGTTCCATGCTCTGGCGTACTCTGTTGAAAATTCCTGAAGTGTTTTGTATTTGGTCAAATCCAGTTTGGATACGTCCTCTAAAAATGTCAACATCAGGTACAGGAGTCGCATAAACCAAGGACTTCAAATATCCATTGGATTCAAATCAGGCGATCGAGCAGGCCATGCAATGGTCTCCCTCGACCAATCTATTTTTGCGGAAATCGATCATTCAAAACCTTACGAACTATCATACTGAAATGAGCTGGAGCACCATCGTGTAAAAACCAGATTCGTTGGATGATGTCCAGAGGCGCATTATCATTTAAGTGATACAACTCATTTCTGAGAAACTGGAGATAGATTTGTCCATTCAGACGCGGATGGAAGAGGTAGGAAGCAGTAAGGTAATCATGAATGATTCCACCCCAAACGTTGAGAGAGAACCTCTGTTAATGGTTGTGCTATCATACTTCATTAAGATTTTCAAATGCCAAATTATGAGTGTTATGAAAATTGAAGATGCCGTCGCGAGTAAAACCAGCTAATCCGTGAATAAGATACAGGCTAGGAAATTGATGAACACAGCTCACTGCTGTAACATGCGTTAGCAGAAACGTCTTCTTGGCTCAAAGTCTGCTGCATTTAATCCTTGCACACGTTGAAGGTATACGGGTACAGAAGACTTCCATGCAGAATTCTACAGGTAGTCATTTGACTAACTCTTTCCCTTACAGCCATACGTCTTGTGCTTTGTGATGGGCCTGCATCCACAGCACGAAGAACTCGTTCTTCAAGCTCAATGCCTCGTACCGCTCTTGGTCTCCCAACATCCCTAGTACTCCTCTCAAATGCGCCATTCTCTCTAAAGCGTTGGTGAATTCGTGCGAAAGTTCTTGCACACGGTAACGGCCTGTCAGGGTACCTTTCTGCATAAATTTCTCGTGTTCGTGCTGCATTGCCGTCTGTACGGCCATACGTGTAGTGCATATCCGTTTGTTCACTCATGGAATACATCTTCTTTGACCTATAACAACGAAACGGTTTATTTTCAGACTCGTGAACATATGAACTTTTTTTACTGTATTGATGTCAGGAAGACGTCCACCAAATATATGACACCAATAAAGATACATTCTCTATATGAAATGGAGGGGTGGTTGGATACCATCTCTACGAAAGTGTCTCGCAACGATTGCTACACAAAGTAAGACTGAACCAATTGGAAATAATTCGGCCTCTATAGAAAGGAGTAAATAATTAATTTGCATGTGTGGTTAAAGTCAGCGACAGCTACGACATTTAGGTATATGAGAGATTTCATCAGCGACATGGAGGCGAAGCTTAAGCTGTTGCCGCCACTAAACGGCAATAAGAAGACCGGCATTAGGAAAACGGTAGTGTAGCATAAAATAGAAGGTTTAAGTTGAAATGTTGGTTCGGCCATACTTTGGGGGAGGTAAAGTACCCTCCAGTCCAGTGAATAGAATTATGCTCGAAAAAAACTGAGGTGTTTACGTGGTATGGGGTGTGACTAGATTTTGTCAGTACCAACATAAAGGGTACCGTTCCATTATGGGGCACATTTTATACACGCCAGTATACGTGTAATAGGGAGTAAAATGTTGGACGTTAGACGCTTTAGATACAAGTTGCTCAAATATTCATAGCTGCTAATAACTAGGTTTATATGGCCTATTCTCAGTTACGTATCTGGAACGGAAAATTGCCATTAAAATTTTGGTTACCACTTCATGAGACGTATAAATGCAATGTTTGTATCTAAGACATTTCATCAATATACCTGAAAGCCAAATTTCTGCCATGATAAGTTTCCGTTAGTTAATTTTATCATAACAAAACGTAAGGCAGACCAAGCTTCAAACGCTGACTGGCCCAATTCTCTCCCTCCATTTGAGGTAATGATGTTAGCGATGCACTTGTCCGAAGGTACATAGCCGACCACTCTCTTCCAGAACAAGTTGCTAAGTGTCCTGCCTGACAGAGTTTCGCCAAACTAAATCGTTCACCTCCCCCCCTCTCTCTCTCCCCCTTTCTCTCTCTCTCTCCAGCTATGAGGCAACTCTGCAACTGCAAGTTTGTTTTCCTCTTTGCCAACGACCGGGTTATGTACCCTTTGGGATCTTGTTAATTGATCGACATCATCTTTCCAGGGTTTTGGTTTCTCTGACTGTGCACAGGTACGTTCTGTTCACTTTTAAATGCTTTGGAGCTATAAACTAGAAATTGGAGAATAAAGCGTTAACAAAAGCTTAGCTATTATTTTAGTTAAGCTAAAATGTTTCGCTTCAGGTAATTAAGTATAGGTTGTACTCAGAATAGAAATAACTTTAGAGAAGCTACTATTTCAACATGAAATATCTGAGAAAGTTCTTGAAATAAATCACTTGTGGAAGTGTTTTCCAAAGCAGTCAAACCTTATAATTTTAAACCCTGAATTCACTTCACGGCCCTAGCAACTGGCAGTTTCACTTCATTGTGCCAGAACGCAGGAGTTCGTCTACATGCGATAAAATCTCACAGAAGGTTGTTGCATTTAAGCATACACAGCGTGCATAGGAATTTTTACACCAACAGCAACCGACCAAGATGGCTCCGCGATAACGTGTGAGGCTCGCATTCGGGAGGCCCGGGTTCGATTTCCATCGGGCTGGCCACTCTGATCATGTTTTTTTCCAGATCGGTAGATAAATGCTGGAGTGTTCATCTTCTACCAGGAGTTTCCTGTTCATTTTCTGTTTCAGGTTTATAGGTCCAAGCGACGGGATTGGTGCGTTGAAGCGGGACGGTGAATTTGCGCTGTATAAAGATTTCTCCCTGGCGCTTGAATGGCCGTCTGGTGCCCCTTGCTGGGGGGCTCGTCGTTCCAGAACTCCCCGGTTGATATTGGCACAGGGGAGCTCGCGCCGGTGTTAAGTTTGATAACATTCTGTTTGGAAACCGTCCTTGCTAGCGCGCATCGTTGTCCGGATCTGATCGCCCTTCGGGTCTCATCTTTATCCCTTCCTGCGAGGAGTCACGTAAGTCACATAGTGCCTATAATGGCCTACGTGCGGTGCTTGAGCTCCAGTGAATGATGGGGCCCCTCCGTCTGATTAATCCTAATCCTCCAGGTTTGTATTCCACGGACAAAAAAATATTGCATGTATATTCTGAGTGCATTTGTTTTTAAATTACAGCCTAAGATTTTAACGAATGAAACGGTGCAATACTTCACCACAATATAGCGCTACACACCTACTAGCGATAAAATCCATGCAGACTGACGCGCTACCTAAAGGTTAACTCGCTGCTCCCCTCCCTTTTAATCCCACATTGTCTTCAACTGTAGAGCAGCCGAGTCCCGGACCATCCCGCATGCATGTTTTTAGTAGCACTGCACTGCGCGACGTTTCATTGGTTGACTTTTTACGACTATAACTTGAGAACTATTACATTTAGAACACCCCTTCCAAAAACGTTTTATTTTCAATTTTCCCGTAAAACAGGAATCTGGAGAGTTAGTGAATTCGTAGAAGCCGTCTATAAAGTGACTAAGAAATATAAAAGAGTAAGAAGTTGAAATTTTCTATTTTTATTAAGTAAATTCTGCGGTTCTTATTACAAATGTATGCGTATATAAGATAACGGAAATACTTAAACTTTTGAAATGTTATTAAAAACTTCCACTTAAAGGAACAAACTAAAATCCATATTATGAGCTTAGTATTTAGAAAGCATGGTCGCACATAACTTCAAGTGCAGAAAATCTCTTACCTGTTTGGTGATATTGAATGGATTACATACAGAAATCTGAAACAATTACTTAAAATTGAAGCTTTTAAGTCTTATCCGATTTCCATTAATGACCCCTTCAGCATGATTGTGCATACTGTAGGCTTAACATTTTATTGGGCCCTATACCTACCATTCATTTCTGTTCACTTTAAGACACTTTAAGTCATTTAATGAAATTTGTGGTAAATACAGGTTCCATCAAAAATATGTACACACTTTAACAGGTCTAATGGAAGGAAAATAGACTTCAGTGTGGAATGGTTTATAAAGAAATCAATGTGAGCAACGTTTATGTCATAATGCTTTTTAGGCCTTGCTAAATGCATGTAATCAGAAGGTTCACAGATTGTAGACTTAAAATAGTGCTCAAATGTTGCATGAACTTTAACCGCCTCCATCATTGTGTGACCTTTCTCAGATAAAGTTGATCAATTGTGATATTTCTTTTTTGTGCCCAATCTGAAAATGCGGATGATAGAAATTTATTCCCATTCTGGCTGAAACAACCACCCAAAATGAAAACCACATGCTTGTGTGTTACAAGGAGCTTAAAAATGTAATAATTTGCACTCAGACCTCATCTGCTTTTTCCACACACATATAAACGCACATGTCCATCATCAAGTTCTCTGATTGTAACATTATGTAGTTACTGTTTATAGTCTACTGAAGGTACTAAAGAAATAGGTCACAACACCGTACTTTGCAACTCCATAGTTACAGCTCTTTGGGATTCTGATGTATCTCTTTTTGTTTATTTCTAGTTTCCCTTACTTGATCCTTAATTATTATGTGAGCACTTGATTCTTTTGTTACAGATCTTGGTTCATACTTAGATACACATATATGTTTTCCGGTTGATGGATTGCTACGTTTTCCTCTTTCAAAACATTGCAGAAAATTAAACAAGTCCTCGATTAGTTCTATTGTCCTCACTCCATTCCTCCTTCATCTCACCCATTTGACTTTTGAACGGAATGTGAATTCAACATAAAGTTTCTCATTAAACTGGCGACAGTAATGACTTGGAACGTTGGAAAATACTAAGATATATTCATATTCTTATTTAGTAATTGAAACCAAAATAGAGGTTTATCATTGTTGAAGTTAAATCAAGTTTTAACATTAAGCACACCATAATCCTTCTTAATTGGCGTTTAGTGTTTTTCTTGGAATGCACCGAAGTTATCATCACTATCTTCTTCATTGTTGATAGGACCAGGTGCATCAGTTTGAGTCCATTTTAACGCAATCCTTATCAATGTCTAGTGTATTCATGAATTGGGGTATTCTCGAAGCCTTTTTCCGCTGTCATCTAAAAATAGGCCATGTCCCAAATTCTTTTTCCTGTTGACACATATCTACTTCTTTTCTTCTTCGTTTTATTTGGTGGATGTTAACCTATTATACTTACCCTCTCTTTTGTGCTCACGGCCCAAAACTCTTTGCCTTGTTTTCTCAGAAACCATAGCACATAACAAGCCTCTCACTTGATTTTGCTATAAATACATCAAGACTTCAGTTTTCTTTCTTGCTTAGGTACATTTCCAAATAAATTCATACCGACCAAAACCTCTTCTAGATTTGGCTTCAAGCTTTCTTGGCTTCACAAATATAACTTCTATGTTTCTATGAGCATTAATTTCATTCACAGTTTTGTCACCTGCTGCAGCATTTTCTTTATCGGCATTGTGATTGTCAGTTGGTTGGCGCGTACATTATTCATATTTGACCCTATCACTGTTCGTTCTGCACATATCTGTGAAGCATAATCTCTATTAATACTTTTTATAGATTTCTACCGGAAGTAGCTGATAGTAACGAAGCATTTCCTTGGAGTACAGTAAAATAATCTCAGGTCAGACACTGAATCACCATATTCCAGGCAGCGAAGTTGATGTTGATGTCATAGTGTAACCATGAATTCTCCATTCAGCATTATCCTATTATCCTCAAACATATTTTGGTGGGTTATTAGTGTCATTTTTATCTCACCTCTTATTATACCTAATCACCTTTATGGTGTTCTGTCGTGGGTTGATGTAGCACCGACCAGCTATTGTTTTGTTTGCAGTCGAGTATGTATCTCTTGGGTCAAGGGGCGTCTGATCGGAGAGGATGTTATGATTAGTGATAACAGTGAAGACTTCTGTTAATTTATTAGAAAACCCGACACACTATGAACATGTACTATACACAATGTTCACAGCCTGAATATGTCTTTTCCGGCCTTCGGTGAAACGCTACGTATATACTAAAAAATCTACGTGATTTACTTTGTCATTGCGTACCATAACTGCTTTAACTGCTTCTTTGTTATTTCCGTACCAACTTAAACTGCTTGTTACACTCAACACTTTGCACTTAGCGTTGCATATTAACACGTCGCAGTTGAATGTTAACTATTTACGTGTGATAAAATTTACTCTTAGCGATGCGTGCCCTGCATTGAAGATAAAATGGAACTGACGGGGTCTTCTGGTTTGTTCCCGTAATTTATTGTTTTGCGTTAGGCTTTTGTCTAAGCGCTTACAACTTTTAGGATTGGCTTAACCTTCGCGCTACAAGTAGTATCTAGTTTTTAGAACCAATCAACTTTGAGGTTACAGCCTCTTTTAGGTGGGAATCTACACTAACTTTTTAAAGTGCAACTTTCTCGATCGCCTCACCCCAATGTTACTCGTTTTAGTTCAAGGCTTCTTCTTTATTGTTAGCTACCCCATCTTCAAGCTAAGCTTTTGTCATGATTCCTCTTACAATAACTTTCCCTTCTGAGTTTCAGCTTTTGGCCTGCTACTAAGAAATCTTATGCTATGTTACACGAATATTTTGTACATCTTATCTTAATTAATACGTTATACAATGATCATTATCTTAACTAATACATGTTATACATTAATTATATTTTTCATTGTGTAATTAAAAACTGAAATACTGCTGCAATTTAACATTTCATACTCGTGGTTAGCTGTAGCTAGTAAGAGCAAGTCTAAATAGTCGAACTAATAAAATTCCTAAACTGCACATCTAATTTTCGGCTGCACAAGGAAAACGCTATCACGTATGGAAATGGAACATAGATTGTAAGCCTTACAGTTTGGGTGCTTTATAACACCATAAAGAGATTTCTTGTATCGCAACTCTGATATATTTTCAGCTCAGGAGCAAGCTGAATTACTCTCGACAACAAACAACTACAGGGCAGCGACTTACTTGTACGGTGTACTTTGCGCAAACAAGACGGAACAGCGTACTGCGTCTATACGTATCAGGTACATACGTTTGCGTAAACCTCTATGAAGTTGGTCTTCAAAAGAGGAGGCTGTTGAGACCGAAACAATGTGGCGCGAAAATTTATTTTTATTACAACATTTCTGTAACGTTTATTGGTGAAAAGAAAGGGTACGAAACACTCCCTATCGAAATGTTGCAAAAAGTGGCTTCTGAGAAGAAGAATTTAATGAAACACTTAAGAGAAGATCCAGCTGACAAATTACTTGAGAATGTATTAAAGTGCATATAAGAATTACTACGTTTTGTAACTCCTATAATTTAACGACTGAACAATGTAAATTTGTGACGGAACACTGTGCATGAACCTATATCTCCTCATGAAAATTAGGGTTGCATCTTAAGGTTTTTAGCTACTGGAAGATCATATACAGACTTAATATTTAATTTCCGTATCATCTTTTGGTAAGACACATTCTTCTTATTCCTTTCGGAATATTCTTTAGACTTTATCTTGCAAAGGCATGGCAACGATTTATACAATTCGATAAACTCGGTGATAAATTGCTTGGAATGGTTACGCACATCTCACACATTACATTAAACTTTCCTTCTGGCTGAAGGCGCGGCTTGTGCACTGTCCACACACACGCTCAAGAGTTTGCGCAAACAAAATCCTCAGCACTGCGAAGTTTACGCAGGCCGAGCATTTTGGTTTGTGCGAGCTATGTCTTGCCGCCGACAACGTTGTTCCCGATACAAAGTGGTTTGTGCAGGTAAGCGCACTAAAGTCTATACGTGTAGCCGGCGCATAAGAAACTTGCTTTCCTATCTTGCACGTCTATTATAGCAGCTGTTTGGACACTGTGTTCTGAAGACATACTACAGAGTGATTTATGAAGAACTGACACATTTCTTTAATTGTTTCAAAACAAGTTATGCTAGCGACAACTTATTATACCTGAAATGCAGCGGAATTTTGGGAGATTATTTACCTCTATAGCAAATGTTGAAAATGCCCTCCATCTTGTATTCTAACTTAATAACCCATGTAGCGCCGTTCTGCTGAAAATGTCCTTGACTCAGCTCTACATCGTCTAGTTGCTCAGCAAACTCCATGAAAATCAGTCCGTACTCTGCAGTGTTCACATTGTTTTTTAAAAACAATTTATCCCACCATTCTCTGTGTGAATATTGCGCACCACACTCCGATTTTAACCGGGTGCATAGGTACTTCATGAATAACATGTGGATTTTCGCTGGCCCAATAACCTGAGTTATTTGAGTTCACATAGGAACCATGCTTCATCTGTGAACCATGTGATGGACAATATGGCAGAATTTTGCATAATGAACGCCTGAAACCAACGACAATAATTCAGTCGTCTATCCTTATCTGGTTCCTGTACCTGATGGACAACCGTGTTCCTATAAGGCCTGCACTTTTCACAGCTCTCTGACATATTGAGTGGCTTTACCCTGTCTCCTACGACAAACATCTTAATGATTTTTGGGTGACTGATCCAATCGTGCTCTTACGTCAACAACCGTGGGAAGCCTAGATGAACGAGTTTTGCCTTTTTCACTCACCAGAGATCAAGTTGTTTCCAATTTGTTTACCAGTCCCAATATTGCGTTTCTTTGGGGAGGATTCCGAACACCAAATTCTCTGGTATTCCCTTTGAGTAGCTTTAATTGAATTCGTAATTCAGTATTGCTTTACAAGGAAGAGTCGTTCGTTTAATGTGTACTCCATTTTCACGTTGACTAACAAAATCTCAAAAACAGTTGCCGACAATAAAACATGAACATCTGCGCATCTAGTGATAGGCAATCGAAACTCCAGAACATTCTGCTTAATTTGGTGCCAAAATTGGGACATTGAGTGAATTTCGAACAGAATAATTAAAGAAAGAAATTGTCAGTTCTTCATAAATCACCCTGTAATGCATAAATAATTCAAACAGAAAATGAATCAAAAGTTCCTATGTGCGCATACGGCGATAACCAATAACTCCTATATATAGAAGGAACACGTAGGAAGTATTGCCATGTTCACAATAATACTGCTTACACATAGGAGTTTTAATATTTCAATATAAGCAACCATATTATTAGTTTTACGAGTTTTTGCTAATAGAGGAGGGTAACCATCATGTATGCTTAGCCATAAAAAATGGCCATTTATGTACATAGGAGGTATTGTCGTGGCAGCGACGAATTGTGGTAAATGATGAATAGTTTGTAACGAAGATTGTGTACTCTGATTAGGGCCAATCTTAACGGAGCTGTGAATTGTCATAATTGCGTTTAAAATCCACACGTTCATGTCAACAAGGCACTAAATCCACACGGGGCGAATGCTTCGTATGGGCTGTCATCCATTGGTTTGATAGCACGCTTCCTGTCTGAAGAAACAGTTTCTGGCTCCAAATATGTAGAAACACCAAGTATTAGCAATTTTGCCAGCCGTATGCGAACTTTATTGAAGCAGTGCGTTCTTCTAAGAATAAGACGGGTCGCTACCACCGAGGCGTGCGGGCTTTCCTGAACGATAAACTGCAGTGTCACTGGATAAGACCGAAGGTGTATTTGAGTTTCCGTGTCCACCGGATTTAACGCTTTTGCGCTTTTACTTCTAGGGGACCTAGAAGCATGTCATTTATCTCAGGAAATCACCTCAGGAAAACGCTGAAGGCCCTTCAACAAAAATTACACCAGCATGTGCAGAAATCCCGCGGACACATTGACCAACGTTGTTCAAGCAATTATCGACGTTGTGATATGTATTCGACCATTAAGAGCAACCATTTGGAGAACCAAAGATAACTGAAGCGGTGCAGCTTGTATTTCAAATTGTAATGCACAATAATTAAGTTCAGTACTAAAGCATGACAAATAATTTGTGTTTGTTCAAGTATGTGTACATTTTTTGACGGACCTACCTTCTTCGCGCGTCTACCTAGATTACGAAGACGGAACTTTATCGCAGTAATCTCTCGTGTTATCTTATTTGCTGAGCGCCTGTTACTGTTTTATTATTTTAAAATTTGGGTTCTTTGTACTCCGGCTAGCTATTATTACTCAGTCAAGCAAGTGTCTCAGAGCAACGCGTGTAAACAGAAAGGAGTTGTTGCTAAAAGATAACACTGATAAAAGAATTTTGTTTTTACACTTTTATTGCCGTCAAACTTAATTAATAATTCACATATTTAATCTTTATATACGCCTGACTGAAACTGTAGTATTTCCGAATGTAATTACTATCGTATTAGCTGCCGCGTACTTCACATTTTGTAACTAACTTTACGACACGAGAGATTCTTCCAAACTGTATGACGTGCACTTCACGAGAGATTCCTTAGAACTGCGCGACGTGTACCTCGCGAATGACTTTTCAAGACTGCGTGACGTGTACCTCGTAAAAGACTAGTAAAGACTGCGTGACGTGTACCTCGCAAAAGACTAGTAAAGACTGCGTGACGTGTACCTCGCAAAAGACTATTAAAGACTGCGTGAAACATGCTTATGGCTCGATAATATATACTGTTTCTCCCTGAAATGCGTAAACATTATAATAGAGCTGCTATTGGTTACCAAATCGCGCCAACATTAGCGTCTGTTTTGTCAGCCAATCACTATTACGAACACATATGCTCTAGGGAAGATATTCCCTCCATTTCTAAAGAAAGGCACGCTACCCTGACGTCATTTGTTTGTCTCTTCTTAGTGATAAACAACTCACCCCATCGGTTCATTGTTACCCACTCCTATTGTCAGTTTCAGTGAGGCCGTGTAAACTTATTTCCTAACAATACTCATGGCTAACAAACATCTAAAATCATTGTCATACAATAATGTTAATTTACACTACAATCACTCTGGCATTCACAATGTTTTGATATAAAATACTGCCTCAACTTTGTGAAGTCCCCGAATCTAATTAATTATTTACTTTCTTTATTTTAACTGCCATAAATTAGATTCCTATACCTTCAGTAAAAATAACTTTGTTAGCTAATATACACAATTGTTTATTTCTCGTCGCATATTTTCAAATTATATATGTCGCGATCACAAGGTTCACATATGCTACGTGCGGCTTCTCAGCTACGTGTCTCGATACTAAGTGTAAAAGTCTGGTTTCGTTTGCCTAATATGTGGCAAAAATGCTCCTTATAATACTTCTTTTTTGACCACATTTGCTCTTTTTAAAGCACTGTCGTGGTATATGGCTTATACAAAACATCAGGAATTCTAGTTCATGTGTATAATGTCTGTATTTATTGGCGGATTATTGTAGACATGTTATCAAATTAAAGCTTATTATCCAGTCCGTTTTCCTATTACATTCTTGTTTCCCTCAACGTAGTATAATTCACTGTTTGTTAAATATGATTTAACAGGAATAAAACAGTCATACTGACTAATCTATCTTTGTCATGCTATTTACAATGCCTGTGAGCTTTCTCAAACTAAGTTCTGTTTCAAACCTTCTCTGAATGTAGTATGTGTGTCGGCAATCTAGTTATTTTTCATACTTCTCAGGCGATATTTCCAGTCATTTTTATAATCCTTATTTAACCTGCCACCCTATTAAAATCTAGATCCAATGCTATCAATGTTCCTTATGTGATTGTTTAAAGTGCAACGCCGCCGAGTGCCTTAAAAATGTCATTCTAATGAACCTCATTAGAATCCCTCTTTGTCAACAACCAAGCTTCATCAATAAAGTAAAATTGAAGCTGCCATTGTTTTATATAATTTAGTTGTGTTGCTTTCAATTTGTCTTTATATAAAATATTTCTGACACTACCACACAATATTATGAATTGATTTAGCTTTCGTTCAATACAATACTACAGTGCTTTTCTTTCACACTAGGGCCACCGTACGGCTGCTAGCGTGTCGGCCGTTGCAGCTCCTACTCCCGCGAAAGTAGTTATAATATCCCCGCAACCACCTCACGTTCTCACAGTTACAATGACAATAAACACTTTCCCATAAGTTATTCCAACGTATGGGAATTGATGTATCCAGATATTTTTCACAGAGTCGGTTCGATTTCCATAATAGGATTTTGCAAAATTTCAATGGTAGAGTAGTTTTATTGACCCACGCTTAACATTCTTCCCTGACGATGCATGGTTATGCTTCGTCACAAAATAACAGATATTGTAGCAGAGATATACCCGATTTTGTACATGAGATTCCTTTGCATGACGCGGAACTGTAGTGTGCAGTAAATGCATATACAGTAATAGGACCTGTATTTTTTGAACAAATAATAAACGCAGTGAGATGCAGCAATGACCAACACCATTTTTTAAAACTGCTGACCAACGTTGAATGTGTCTGAAATATTCCAACAAGACTACTACCGTGAATAAGTTGATGAGTCACTAAATTTAATTCAGGAAATTTTTGCAGAAAGGGGTATTAGTAAAGGATCATGGCCTTCACGATCCCCTGATGTAGCTGTATGCGATTTTTAACCATGGGGGAACTTGAAAAATAAAGTGTATGCAACACACCTCCATACATTGAAAGAACCTAAAAGAAAGTATCAGGAGAGAAATTCACTCAATTTCGGATATTGAACTCTCGAGCGCAGATGAAAATTTCCTGAGAAGATGCCAGAAATGTGCGAATAGAGTAGAACAAAATTTCAAACATCTCTTATGTTAAGGTTATCATTTTATTGTAACTGTAACTATGAGATCGTCAGGTGTTGCGGGATATTACTTATAATTTGCGGCCGGAGTCCGAGCTATGCCGACCGGAGCGCGAGAAGCCGTGCGGGCAAAGAAACTTCAACAATAAATTAGATTAAGACAATTGTTTAAGTACTATTTATTCAAATCAATATACACAGTATGCCAGGTGAGTTAGCTGCCCCTAGGTATTCGTATCTATGCAATCCGCATTTTATAGACTAATGTGAAAACGTTGACCCTTTTATCAAACAAACTGTTATTGTAGCTCTGTCCTATTCGTTACTATACACAACGACCATTAATGATTAAAGGACTGAATGAGCCAAGGAGCCGCGAAAGGCTTTAAAAAGGCGGCTTTTCATGGATATAATGCTTGCAAGCAGATAGACGTATGTTTTCCCGAAGAGCAGGAGACAGCACGTGCGTTCTGGCCGAGTGGATTAGCTGCCGGGATGTGGTAAAGCAACTGTTAGCTTCGGAAGTTGGAATCTAATACAAACATAAAATTGTTTTGGTTATTTTTTTTCTCCTTGCGTTTAATTTCTGTATTTTATTATACTAATCTATTTAATTTTGCTATTGGCTCCCCTGTGAGCCAAAGACACAAGAATTACAATCAGATAATTGTGTATCATGCTTACGATAATAATCTGTATCTATCTGGTGTTGTAAACCGTGTCACGTATTTAGCTTTTATTCTTTTGGGCACATATCGACGATATTGAATCTAACAGCTTTTGTTTCATGTTTAAACCTTATGTTACACTTCTACTGACAAAGGGGTTGTAAATGTGCTAAGTTCATGGTAAACAGAATAATAAATAGTTTAAGAGCGTGGATTTCATCAACGAAGTAAATGTTCAAAATGACGACCCCCTTCATCAATGCACATTTACGTACGTTGCCGGAAGAACCTTATTGCATGTTGTAACATGCCCGGTGTAATCTACCTGCATTCTTCACGTATGAGTACCCAGAAATGATTTGGGCTTTGCGGTTCTTCTTCTTTACCGTAGAAAAAACATGGTGATTATTCTATTTTGTACACACTTATAATATTATAAAAAATGTTCTTTGTATCATAATATCAAATTATAGGCCAAAAGAGATAAAACAAAGGGTAACAAAATTTTTGAACTTAACACGACGGATTTTAACCCGCACTAATGCGGCACAGTGGTAAAGCAACTACGATAATACCATTCGGCCAATGCTACGTTGCGAGTTGGAGTTCCTATACGAATTAATAATAGCAAAACCCAACCCCATCTCAAATCTTTACATTTTTTTTGCAACTTAATACAGCGTATGGAGGTTATTTGGTAACTTTAACTCAAATAAACAAACTGCATCAGTCATTTCAATTACTGTATGAACTAAAATATGCAATAGTTCGTGACAGAAGAGAAATTATCTACCTAATGCTTAGCAGTTTTTGACAAGGCTGTATAACGAACCTTTGTTGGCTGACGGCTTAAATCCAATTGGTCGCACTGCTAGATCTTCCATTTTGTTTTCAAATAGTTTTGTCAACCGATGCATGTGATAAGTTGTTCCTTCAGGGGCGTTTTCAAAGTTGTGTATCAATGTATGCTAAAGAATAAACGTTTGTAAAATCAGCTTAAAGTGCCACTGAAGCTCCCAGTGTCAGGGTGGGATGCTTTTGGCATCGACATACATGACGATAGCATTCTGTCCCGTAAAACACTTATGCACTGAGTTATCTATCCTTCCTCTATAAAGTGTTATCAAATCAGCCTTTAGGAGGAATTCAAGAAAGGCGTAAGTCATATATGTTGCTTAGCACGTTGCATAAATTCAAAAATAAATAGGGGCAGCTGACTCACCTGGTATATTGTGCATATTGAATATGTGTATAATAGTGAATCAGAAAGCGAATACAACTGTATACCTAAACCCCGTCCGTAGAGTCTTTGAGCGGAAGTACGAAAGTAAGTCTTCTGCACAGCTAATCTCATGTAAAGTGCGACAGTTCTCCGAACTAGAGCAAAAGGGGGATGCAGAACCACAATACTTCTCTACATTCCTCTTCTGTTTGTCTAGGAAAAGTGGTGGGGCAAATACTGCCAGCTTTTGCTGCTATAATTGCTGCAAAATATAGAAAATATTCAAATGATATACTGGGGATATCAAGTATTATAGGAGCCGTAAATTTTATTGCAACTATAATTAATATAAAATCAGTTTACATAAATCAAATTCGAGTACTTTTATTTGTCTTATCAGTAGGAATTAACGAAATATTACTGTTATTATCTCTTGAAAGAAATGATTACAGCTGCCATTCTTTCCTGACCATACATATTAATGAGGATTATTTTAACTGCAATTCCATCCCATGCAACAAAATCCATCTGCTTCCAAAAAAGACACGTGGCTTGCTGAATGCTTGGTTTATAGCCCCCTTACAAAGAAACGGCACATCGTTTGTACATTTTCTAACTTTTACGAGAACTATATATTCCACACCCTTCCAGTGATATCAAACTACAACTTACATTAAAGATCCATTAATATGAATTAAGACACATATGTTTACTCTACCTTTTAGTTATGTCCTTTGCTCCAATTCTTGACGTGCATATACAGCACATCTTGAAATATCTCAGCCAGTAGGATCCCATAGATTCAATCGGGAATTTTTTTCTAGACGTTTTGGCTTCAGCTACATTTACAACATAATTTAGCGTTAAGAAGAATTCATTAATTCATTTGTTGGTGCTAAAGTATAAGTCTGCATTCCTGACACCCCGTACACAGAACCTTAAATTACGCTAGTAGTTCTATGTTAGCCCGCCTTTATGTTAAATTTTAGCTTTGTGTGTTTATTTCCCAGGGCTTCTACTTGTTTCTGTACTGCGCAGCCGGCGCAATGACTTTGTTCCTACTACGTTGCAAGCAGAAACCTTTGACAGAAGATGAAGCAACGGAGAGTATCAACGTCTCCACTGCCATAGAAGTGTGTTTCGGAACCCTATACCTTAGAATCAGCACCGTGGGTAAGTGATATACAATAAAATTCTCTTTTAGAATGTTCGCTCTGACAAGTAGGAAGCGTTGGTTGAAATAAAATACAAACAAGAATCAATGACAATATTAGATTGAAAATTGCTGGAAATATGCGTAAAAGTGTACGTCTTCCTTACTCTAGCCAGTAGAGCTAGAGCCATTCTTAAGGTTAACACTCATAGCTAGCATTAATTAGCTAACTTTTTATAACTGTGCTGTAACGCTAACTTTATCCAGGAAAGATGGGCTGAAAACGAATGGTGCATAAAGTTTGACAGTGGTTGCTCATTAGCGGGATTTCGTTCGGTTCTCAGAAAAGCGGATGTAGCACAAAGCATCTTGTAGTAGCGGAAGTGTAGTCAGTCAGATTAGAGGCAGCATGCTGCAAAGGAGAAAGTGAAAAGCACGTGCTACTATTCACATTTTCTGTACCATACGTCACGTTAAATATTGCCGTTACTTGCACTCAGTGTAGTATAGTCCTGAAAATTATAATATATATATATATATATAGTATATTTATTGTTGTCATATTTGAGGGACATGTTCCTGACATCAAGACAGTAAAAAAAGATTCATATGTACATGCGTCTGAAATCAACCGTTTCATTGCTATGGGTCAAAGAAGATGTGTTTCATGAGTGAACATACGATATGCACTACACGTATGGTCCTGCAGACGACAACACAGCACGAGCACGTGAACTTTATGCAGAAAGGTACCCTGACAGTCGTTACAATGTGCAAGAACATTCGCACGAATTCACCAACGCTTTAGAGAGAATAGCACATTTGAAAGGACTACTAGGGATGTTGGGAGACCAAGAGCGGTACGAGGTATTGAGCTTGAAGAACGAGTTCTTCGTGCTGTGGATGCAGGCCCATCACAAAGCACAAGGTGTATGGCTGTAAGGGAAACAGTTAGTCATATGACTATCTGGAGAATTCTGCATGAAAATCTTCTGTACCCGTATCACCTTCAACGTGTTCAAGGATTACATGCAGCGGACTTTGAGCCAAGAAGACGTTTCTGTCAACGCATGTTACAGCAGTGCGCTGTGTTCATCAATTTCCTAGCCTGTATCTTATTCACGGATAAGGCTGGCTTTACTCGCAACGGCATCTTCAATTTTCTTAACGCTCATAACTGGGCATTTGAAAATCCTAATGAAGTACGACAGGACAACCATCAACAGAGGTTTTTTCTCAAAGTTTGGGGTGGAATCATTCATGATCATCTTATTGGTCCCTACTTCTTCCCTCCGCGTCTGAATGGACAAACCTATTGGCAGTTTTTCAGAAATGAGTTCCATCACTTAAATGATAATGTGTCTCTGGACATCATTCAACGATGGTTCTCCAGCTCATTTCGGTATGATATTTCGTAAGGTTTTGAATGATCGATTTCCGCAAAGATGGATTGGTCGAGGGAGACCATTGCATGGCCTGTTCGATCACCTGATTTGAATCCAATGGATTTCTTCGTCTGGGGACATTTGAAGTCCTTTGTTTATGCGACCCCTGTACCTGATGTTGACATTTTGAAAGGACGTATCCAAACTGGATTTGACCAAATACAAAACACACCAGGAATTTTCAACAGAGTACGCCAGAGCATGGAACGCAGGCTTATTGCATGCATCGAAGCAAGAGGAAGTCACTTCAAGCAATTTTTGTAATTTTAGATTTTGTGTTGTAACTATGAAATAAATTATTTTCAAACCCATGTTCATATGAACCTTTTTTTACTGTTTTATGTCAGGAACACGTCCCCTATGACACCAATAAAGATACAGCCTGATTTTATATATCTTACTTAGGTAAATGCACCGATATAAAAAGTTATAAATGAAATATAATTTAATTTGTTCTGTTATAAAAATTATTAACTTCAGAAAGATCGGGACCTTCTACCTAGAAGCACAAACTCCTCCATTACTAAAGAATTTCCTCCATTTGTAAAGAATGAACAAATATTGCTAGTTAAAGTTATTTCATAGTATTTATACTGCTTTTCAGTAAGTATGTGTGGTTTTTATGTGATGTAGCAAAATTTAAGCCACTTGTTTCATAACACCATAGGCCCACGTTTAGGCACTATGAGTTTTATATATGTACGATATATCGCTGCATCCGTCTCGATGAACTCTAACCAGTGATATACAAAACAAAAAAGGTTTCAAGTACTATTCCATGTTGTGAGGAAGTTGAGTTACAAAACTACACAAGTCCAGGACCTGTGTAGTTATGGAAATCAGATAGCAGTAGAAGACTAGAGTATGTCTTGAGATTCATAACACAAGAAAGTGGAGCGCCAAGCATGATAGTTGCCGCACGGCGGGAACCTAGCATTTTTATTGTTAAATTGTAGTTGAATAGATGCTTCCACTTCACGATTGTGAAGGAGTGAAGATCCTTACCAGTTTTATTAACTGATGAGTGATTCAGATAGTAATATTCCGGTGCTACGAAAGAAAGCAACCAAATGAATGGAAGAGAAATGTACTCAAGAATAGGATTACTTGTTACAAGAAACTACTAAACATCAAAGAGCCAGTTCTCATTGCAAAGAAACAGGACCAATGAAAAGGTGACCAGTTACAAAATAATAGAATAGAGACCAAATATAGCAACTACAGTAAACAGCTAATGGCTTAGGCAGCGAAACATTTCTTATGTAAGGGAAGGTACATTTTGATCAGTTAAAGAAAGCACATGATTCTGAAATCCAACTCAAAGTAGCTAAAGGTAAATATATTGGTAAATTTGTGTTTTAAGATGTAAACCAAGTAGACAGTATTGAACTGACATTTCTATGTAGTATTTAAAGTAAGGTATGATTAGTAGACATGTTTTTATTTCGATAAATAAACGACTACTGAAAAATAGGATTAGCTTGTTGCGTTATTTACTTAATTCTTTTGCTCAACGTTCCAAAAATCCAATTACCTTTATTGTTGAATCCTAAATTATTACCTTAGCTACTGTTATACACGGCGATGAATATGTAGAAATAAAACACGTTCCAGTCTTCTAAATTTTTAGCTGTCGTTTCCATTAACAATGGCACAAAACTCCTGCTTTAAGTAGTGTTTGTATCTTTCGGAAATTTAAATCAGACTTGAAAAATTCAATGTCACAGACAATATTTATGGACAGTTACATCTTTGTTCTATGCTTGCCTATTTGTAAAAAATAGCGTCAATAATAATAATACGCTCCATTCTACTCCATACCCCCATTTTGAAATACTTCCAATGCTTTTTGCCTACTGCATCAGAGTGTCCAAGTTCCCATATTATATAAAAACGCCATTAATTCCTTCGTTACTCCTCTCTCCAATAGTCCACAGATAATGTTTGTGTGTTTCTATTAAAAGCTTCTTTTGCCATTGCTACTCCACAACAACCACTGATATTTTTGTTTATAGTCATTTCTTACTCGAGTGCTGAAATATATAGGGTGTCTACGAATTCGCGCACTCAGCCTTCGGGATCTCACTTATTCTATAAGACGATTTGGAGGTAAAAAAGACGGCAATATGCTCTAGGTGTTTCTCAATTTATAGCCGTAAAAGTTTAACCAATGAAAAGGCGGGATATTGCAACGCAGTCTACGCTACACACTAGCCAGCCGTGTGTCCCAGACGACTACCTGGCTAAAAAGTTAACTTGCCTTTGCCCAAGCCGTCCCTTAGTTTCATATTGTCATCAAATTCATTCACCTGCAATGCAGCGGCAAATTGATCTTTAGTCAGGTAGTCGGCCAGCTCGCATGGATGCAGCAGTATACAGGCAAGTGCGTAGCGCTAAACTATGATTGTGATATATCGTACATTTTGATTGGTTAACATCTTTTTGCAAACTATTACAATTAGAGCAGATGTGCAGTAAACGTTTTGTCTCCAATTTGTCCGCAGAACAGAATTCTGGGGAGTTTATGCGCGAATTCGTGGACACCTGGTATAAGGGGTTAACTGAACAATTTAAAGACACATTACTGTGTGATACATCATATATATACCTTTTAAATCCTATGTATATAAACGTGTATCAATTTACATTTCTATATTCTCTATTAAAGTTAGATATTATACCATTGTGATATTCGATACCCTACATTATTTTCAAATATGATCGTTCCTAAGAAAAAGACGTTTCAATAACGTGACGTGGCTTAGAAACTGCGGTTCTTCTAAAGGAGGACGCTATCTGGGAAGATCTGGGAAACACTGTTTTAGAGGGAAGGCTAAGATTCCTACTTGCTTTGGTGTTAATTTTTGTGCCCAAAAATTCCAGGTTCTACCCGGCTCAGGACAATGGCGCTTAAGTATGTGTAAATGTGATAGTCTCATGTAATTAGATTTTCTGGCACGTAAAAGAATTCCAGATATTCTGGAAGATAAAGAGACACAGAAAGACAGGGAGTAAAGATAAATAGGCTGATATTACTCTGGCAGTTTATACTAAGTATCCTTATAGAATATATTTGAGTTTTCGTTTTTTTATGCTATTAGTTTTAAAGTAATACATGGGCCATGTTAACAGGGTTTTGGCGAGGCTCAGGGATCGTGGGTGCAGTGAATAATAAGACTGGCTCCCCGTGAATTTAAAAATCTACTCATTACTGCAACATCAACACATCCCGCGCCAGGCCTTTATGTATAAATCTTGAGGACTGTAAATGAGGTAATTATAAGGTCGCATCCCGAAATCAAGCTTTTACTACACCTCCAGAACTGGAATTCCACACGCAAATGTTTTCACAAACTCTCAGGAGGGCCACATAAACGTATCGTTGCGTATCTCCGTATCGTTTTGTAGCGAGTGCCACCAGAAACGTTTACCCTCTGCTAAAGTCCCCAATGGTAGTTCCAAAAGGAAACCATTAACTGAATATTCCTGATACAACACTTCTTGTTTCTTGAGCTTATCGTTATTTTTATACATTATAATATTAATAATATCCGAGCTTCGATATACCAGCTCACAGTTTTATAATTTCTATACCTGAAATAAGATTTCCCAATAATTTAAAAAATCTTTGTTCACAGGTTTTGGCGTATTAGGGATGCTGTACATAGCACTTCAACTGATACAGACTGTACAGTGTAAAGACCACGTTCTCTTGGTACTCACGAGAGCGGCTTGGTTGGGTTTTACACTTCTGCAGACATTACTGGTCTTCAGGAGCGGAACCTGGGTGAGAGAAATAGCACAACTATCATAAAAGCTTCCAAGGCTGTTGAATAAACACACACAATTAATTCTGTGTTATACAGTAACTTGTAACCCTAATGCAACCCTTGCACTGCTATATTCGTATACAGGATAGAAGGGGACTTAATACATTCCTTATAATACTTATGTACATCAAAGAGATATTACAAACAAATAGTATAATAGCATTTTGTTCTGTGTTCGGTCGTTTTTCCAAATTAGATGGGTTATTCCACGAGTATATATAAAGATAATAGTTTACTTGTAAGATGTGCAGAATAATCTCTTTCTGGCCTACTTTCGGTAGTAGCCATGTGACATCATCCAGGATTTCGAAATAATTAATCATTTCAAACATCATCTTGCAGACGTAATATGGTTGAAAACATAGACAACGTTGCTAGGTTAAGGTAGGTCAATGTGAGGACCAGCTCCCGGACGTAATCATAACAGCATACATAAACTGGCAGGTGGGGTGAGACTAGCAGTTTTGCTTTCCATACCACTTAATCCAAACAAACACGACGAAAGGATGGTGAGATATTTTAACGATATAAGCGTTTCACGGTCGCCTACTGAAAAGCTCACCATGTTTATATCAGCTCCACTAGAAGTTCAGTCATTATTAGAGTAATATTGTATTGAAAGTCACACGTTAGGCGATAAAAAATCCGAGGTGGGTTTAGCGGAAAATCATTCATACAGCACAAGGTTTACAGGAGAAGCTAGCCTGGAGCGTGCAGCCCGCACACGAAGGGGGCGAGTATGAAATACCGTCGCTGCAGAGGAAGCAATCTTAACCCTTCACTACGCAGCTTTGTATATCTGCAAAGCGAAGCTTAAAAGTGATTTTCTCCACTGTCCTTGAGAACTTAACACTGCTCTCTGCTTTGCAATTCCGCACACATGCGACAGGAAAGAAATTGCCGCAAGGGGCGCTACTCTCGTCACCACATGTTCTCGTATATTCCGGTGTTTTGGCTTGTTAGTTTGGCGTGTAACATAATGCCATGTTATGAGGTTGATTATCTATAGTTCAGAATGGTGCGGCGAGCACCCCTATGGTGAGCGCGCCTGGGATGTGTGGATCTGCGAGACTTTCCTTTTCTCGTCCGCCCCCTTTGCAACATAATTTAACGCCAGTGAGTGAACCTAAATTATTGGCCCCAATAACCAACTGTATCATCTAATACAGTAAAATAAATTCATAAATAGGAATCTTACGTGCTGGGACTCAGAAAGGCCGATGGGAGGGGGGAAAGCAATTTAACACGCAAGTAACTAAACAAACTACTCAAAATTTAAGAACATAAATATAACAAATCATATACAAGTATAACAAATCATATATAAATATAAATAAAATCTTCAAGTTAAGAATATGTGTGTGAAATTAAATGTATTAAATTTCAAGTTAACATTATGTGGATACTTCTACTTTGGAGTAGATTCTTTATGATTTGGAATTCAACACTTTAGCCATTTAACATATAAATCATTAATTAAGAAAACAAACACTTAAAATTAATATGGAATCAGTTAAACACAATGAAGTAATTTTACATGTCATCAATTGAATAGGGGCCTCATATTAATCTCTTTCTCTAAATACTTAATTCCATGAATTCCAGCTTTACATTATTTAGCAAATAACTCGGTTATACAAGCTTAACGCATCATGGAAACTACGTTGAATTCCTGTTTTCTAGCATTTACAAATAACTCTGTCTGAAACCTCAAAGTTAAAGCATAGCTTGAAACTACTAATACCACTAGTGTCCCATTCAATAATTTGGCCATTAAGTGAAAGTTCAAGTTTATCTGAGCTTAATAATACGTTAAATTTAGAAACATCCAAGTGGTGACTAGCATGGTGTCGTCACAATGGAAATATGTGAACTATGAAATTACGGCAGTGTTCTGTGTTCAGTGTTCTTCCGTGAATATTTCCTCGTTATGAAATGCGCATCTGCTGAGCATTATGTAAGAATATTTTATTTGTTATTGTCTTACAATAACTAATAATAAAATTACACCCAGGGAAAAAAGCATCCTCGAGTACCCATAAAAATACTATAGAAAAGGATAAGCACGCTTACAAAGTGAACCAAAGCCACCACATTTACTGATGTACTCGAGTACCAACTACCAAAAAAACATACACAAAGAAGAGAAAGGGAAAAGGGGGAAGAGTGTTGACACGAAAGAACACACAGATCACAAGGGAAAAAGAGAAAGAACACGAAACAAATAAGCTAAAAAGGAGAACAGGAAATAAGGTTGAGCAGGAAAGAAATATTTTCAACAAGTACACAAAATTGGACTTGCAGGCCCCTGGTGCCAAAAAAACCACAAGATGGAACTACAAGGACCCCACAAAAGAAAATTTACATGCCGAAAACACGAGATGTCCGAGTCGAGGATTAATCAAGAGAAAAAAGCATCAGGAGAAGTCACGCGTAACTGAGAAGCATGGGCTTTAGTTATTTTTCCAGAATTGCAATCGTCAATTGTAAATAGAGGTGGTTTACATAATTCGTTATTCCTCTTCGTCCTATAGTAAGCACTATTGGCTCTCCAACTTATGCTGTTTCTAAACATTTGACGGCCTTACTACAGCCTCACATTGGACAATCCGGCAGCTGTATAAAAAACTCACAACATTTTGTGGAGAAGTTAGATTCCTTAAATTGTACACCATTCGACATTTTAGTGAGTTTAGATATAACTTCTCTTTTTACCAATGTACCTGTAGACGAAGTTTTAACTCAGATTAAGGGTATTTTTCCTACAGATATTTTTAACCTTTTTAAACACTGTTTGACGACTTCCTATTTTCAATGGAACGAAACGTTTTATCAACAACAAGATGGCGTCGCTTTGGGAAATTCTCTTGGGCCCGCCATTGCTAACTTCTGCTCTGTTAAAACCTAGCTGTTGGTATCGATATATTGACGATGTTTTCCTCCAGTGGTCTCACGGTAAACAACAACTTGCAAACTTTCTGGAACATCTTAATAATATGAATTCCAAGATTCAATTTAATATGGAAACAGAACATAACAATAAAATAGCCTTCTTAGATGTTCTGGTAATAAGAAATGCTGATGGATCACTGTCTCACATTGTTTATAGGAAACCCGCCCATACCGACAGATATTTAAATAAAAGCTCCAATCACCACCCACAACAAAAGAGAGGAATAATCAAAACCCTAGTGGACCGAGCCAAACGTATTTGTATAGGGCAATACTTAAGTAATGAGATACGGCATCTTAGGCTGGCTATGTTACAAAACGGATTTACGCATAAAGATTTTAACAGAGCAATTCACCCTAAGAAGATATCACGTCAAGGCCACGAATCGTCTACATATAAGGGAAAAGTCTTCTTACCTTATGTTAAAAACGTCACAGAACGCATTGGAAAAATAGTTAAAAAGCACAAAATAAATACAATAAATAAACCAACCAGAAAAATTCAACAAACTTTAAAATCTGCTAAAGACAAGAGAGACCCCTTATGTGTTCCAGGGGTATATAGAATACCTTGTACATGCGGCTCTGTTTATATCGGAACAACAAAACGTAGCATAAATACCCGGATAACAGAACATAAACGACATTGTCGCCTTGCTCAAACAGATAAGTCTGCAGTTGCTGAACACTTTGTTACCATGGGTCATCGTATCCTATATGAAGACACGCAAGTACTATCCTCTACAAAATATTATCACGCTAGACTTCATAGAGAAGCTATTGAAATTTATAAACACTCCAATAACTTTAATAAAAAGGAAGAAAAATTTAAGCTTAATCGTACGTGGATACCAGCGATGACACGTCACTGCAGACCCACTGCGGCAGTTTTGACCTTGACGTGAGCTATAAATTGCGGAACATCTCTTGCCTAGTCGGCAGTCGTTATCAAGCTGTCCTGGGTGTTACACTCCTGAAGATGGCAACCACAGAGTTGACCGAAACGTCGGGTTATAGTAGTTTTACCCTTAGACCAAGGCCTTCCAGCCCGGAAGATTTTAATGTTTTATCGATTAACTCCGGCCGTGAAAGCCTTCGTACTTATTTAGTACGAGAAAAGTTCGCCGAACTTGAAGCGAAGATTTTAAAAGCACGGCGGAAAGACCAACAAACGAAGCATCTGCTTGCAAAATAAAGGCTTTCGTAAAGTCAGGCATAGCCAAAACGGGTGTATTTGACAAAGCGAGTTTGAGTCATTCAAAAGCTTTTTGAGCGACAGACCAATGAAAACTAACGCCCTTCCGGCGTAATACGTAAAGAGGCTCTGCATTTGTAGCCAAATTGGCATGAACTTTCTGAAAAAGGGAACCAAGCCAAAAACAGAGATAGTTTCCAGAGAGACGTTGGAACCGGGAAGTTTCTCACCGCTAATGTCTGTGCCAGATCAATAGATTCCCCGCAGGAGAAATTAGATGACCCAAAAATGATATTTGTGAAACTTCCAAAGTTAACTTTGGACGGACGAAGCGTAAGACCAGCTTTACTAAGACAGTCGTAAACTATCAGCAAATTTTGCAAATGGGAGAAAGTCGAAGTAATAGATAACGAGGTTGTCCAGATAATTATATACAAATTCAGTTTTAACTTATGCAAAATAGGGTCGAACAATCTATTTAATACCTGAGCCCCTGTTGAGATACCAAAAGGAATCCCACAAAATTTATGAACGTTCCAAGGCGTTGTAAAAGCCGTATGTGGGCACGACTGTGGTGATAAATGAATGTGGTAGTAAGCTTGGTTCAAAACTTTTAAAAACTTAGCATCCTTAAAATAATGCGTCGCATCGTGTACTTTTAGTAACGTCATAGAATCAAGAGCAATATTCTTGTTCAATTTACGGAAGTCAGCTTCCAGACACGCCTCATCGTTAGGTTTAGGTGAAAAAAAACACAGTCTGGCATAGCAACTTTCGGAGGGTTCTATCACTCCGTAACTGGTCGATTTGGTTACGTAAAATTTTAAGTTTAGGGAGAGATAACCTGAATGGTGGAGAATGTACTGGTTTCCGTTAAACTAACTGAATGTGATATTGAAAATTACGAACCAACTCCAATTTATCTGCCAAAACTCCTGGAAAATCTCGCAAAAGTTGTACAATCTGATGACGCCGATCTGTCGGCAAATGGAACCAATTAACGTCCAAAGACTGAGTTAAATCCGTGATGGCTGCAAACAGGCCAGATTTTGCGATCCAAAGGGAAAATTTTAAACTCACGGTAAAACCCGAAAGGTCAAGTATCAAAGGCGAGGAGTACATAAACTTACTTACCAGCACAAAAAAGTACAGCAAATTTGAAATTATGGCGAAATCAACCGTGGAAGAAAATTTGTGAATCATAATGTGTAAAGGGCAGAGCCAAGTATCTTAAACCAGGAGCCTGAAATAATTGTAACTGAAGCCTGATGAAATGTCCCTGTAAACGAATTTATGCAAGGTAAAATCGAAAGAAATTGCTTATCGACCAAATTTAACATACTGCAGGAATCTAATAAGGCTTAGGTAAGGACGTAAATATTTGTCACAAGAAATCGGATAACTGGAGAGGTAACAAATGGTAACCATTTAGTATATGGAAATTCCGAAAGGGGCAAACGAGATTGCTGTAACTTCATAACTTCATAATTGTCGTTTACTACGTTTATAAGTTTCCGTTTGTCGTCAAAAACAACGGTCGTGTAAATGAGTACAGTATTGCGACGGAGGTAAATTTTGATGGAAATAAGATGTAGTAGAATTAAGAAAATTTCAAAACCAGTAGAAGTGGATTGAATAGCCTTGGTCGCTGGAGCATTTAACGGTTGTTATGTAAAAACTGCGTACCTTGAGCTTGTTGCAACCACATAATTATATTATCCAAATTAGAAAAGCCTGAAGTCTAGCTGTAAATACGCATTTTGAACGCATAGCGTCATTCAGACCAGGTATAATAATATCACAATCTGATATTCAGAATCCGAAATACAAAATGGTCTAGCATATTTAGTATCGTTACAACAAAGTCACTAAGTTGTGCTTGAGATGCTTGAGAAGCACAAGAAGGAAGTACATAAACGTGGCGGAAAGTAAAATTGCAGAACAGAATTATGAAAATCCGCAAGAAAAAGCCGAGTTCGAGCGGTTTTAAATAAGCTATTTTGCCATCGGTAATGGTTAGCAACAGCCGATAAAGATCACACTAATTAAACGTCATATCAGACGAGCAGTCGTAAAGCGAACAAAACACTGTGGAATATCCAAAGCCTGAGGGGCAAGTTTACTGAAAAATTTGTGTTTGCAATTAAATTTTGCGCTGGATGTTTCACTTTAAAATGTTGGAATTGGAATTGCGTAGCTGGTGAAACTGATAGATTTCGAGGAGATCGAAAGTAAAGATTGTTTAAGGGTTCCGTTGAAAATTCTAGACCATCTTTGGCCGAAGGAACCATATTCGCATATTCGTGTAACAAGGTCGAATTGTACATACAAGGTGGACCATTTAAGTTCAGACTACACAATATATACAAAATAAGTGTTGTAGAAAGAAATGTCTTTAATATAAGTTGCTTGATATTATGGGGAAAGTAAGTGCCATTTAGTCGTGTTTGAAGGGCATTTTAGGATGGTCATTTAGGGTCAATTTAATTTTTAAATGGGAAGCTACAATTAGGGTCAACTTAAATTGACCCTAAATGATCATCACAACGTTCTCCAAATAAAACACGACTAACGGCATTTACTTTCCCCATAATATCCAGCAACCTTTATTCAAGACACTTCTTTCTACAACGCTTAGTTTTGGAGATATTGTACAGCCTCAACTTAAACGGTCCATCCTGTACATATGTCGACCTCCGTTGTTGTAGTGGTTATCACGCTAGCCTCTAGGTTGCGGGTTCAATCCCAGCGGAGGGCGATGGATTCTTTTCGGGCGTAAAAATTCTTAGTATACCTTCCTTCGGAAGGGAAGTAAAGCCGGTGGTCCCGTGTCGTAGTTCTAGGCACGTAAAAGGCCTGATAAAGAGCTCTCTGAGCAAAATTAGCTGTCTTTCATGCCCAATATAGAACGGGGCGCTAAGGACCACAGCATGAAAAATCTTCCACAAATAAAACTCAATTTAATTTTTAAGGACGAATATTCACTACAAAGTACAGGCAAATTATCGCGTTGGATTTTGAAAATGCTGGTGAAGAACCTATAATTAAGTTGAAATGACCTAGAATCTTCAGATAGTGAGGATGAAACTGACATTGCTGTACAAACTAAAGTTAATTCCAATATAAAAAATAAAACAGAAAGTGGGGTAGCAATTCTTGAAGTAAATGCTCCAGAACAGACAACAGCCAAAACACAAGCATGTCACAATTTTTGGAAAAAGCAAAGTGCAAATTTTATTAGCAATCAGTTTCCATTTAGATGAAATGACGCTCCACCACCATCAATTTTAAAGCTCTCATCACCTTACCAATTTTTCAGATATATTTTTTCTGAAGAAATTATGTCAAAAATCCCGAAAAGCTTCTCGACTGCACAACTTAGGATATATACTCGTACAAACTTATTGGAATATGTATTGTAAGTTCTCTAACTCCACCTTCCAATGTCCGTGACATCTGAAACGAAGTTACTGGTGTTGATTTAGTGAAGGAGTCAATGTCATAGCGCTGCTTTGAAAGACTACGCAGCATACTCCATTTGAATGAAAACGTAACATCCTCAAAGATTCGAACATAACAAACTTTACAAACCAAGGCCACTACTGGATTACATACATGAAAAATGTCTATCGGTACCCATGAGTGAACGACTATCAATTGAGGAACAGATGTGTTCAACCATGGCTACATACCTATGAAGATGTACATGAAAGATAAGCCCCATAAATGCCCCAATAATAAGCTTTTTGTTTTCTGTGGAGACTGGGTTTTGCTCACAAAATAAAAACTTACAGTGGACAGAAAAAATTCGACTAGACGGAGAACGTGCTTCAGGAACTAGTGGAAATGTAGTTATTCGCCTAGCAAGGGAAATATCACGCAACCAAAACTACAAGCTCTATTTTGACAGATTGTATGCTTCTGTAACGCTGACCATCTATCTTTATAAACAGGGCAATCTGTATGCAGGAACGATTCAAATAAATAGAATACCAAATTACAAAAGAACTGAGAATGATATCGCATGGCTTCTCAGGAGTTTGTTGTAAACATCTAGTCTGTGAGTATTTTCACGG
Organism: Deroplatys truncata; assembly: GCA_030765065.1. Taxonomy (NCBI): domain Eukaryota; kingdom Metazoa; phylum Arthropoda; class Insecta; order Mantodea; family Mantidae; genus Deroplatys; species Deroplatys truncata. The sequence goes on along the minus strand of CM060976.1, from coordinate 66,427,524 downwards.
TTTTGTACAGACACAACAGGAATGTATCCTTCCTATCAATTTTTGTTGGATAAATGCCAAAATTTGAAGTCAAAAGATTTGACAGAAAGGAGGAGCACATAATGACGCCTTGTCCCGCAGTGGTGTCTGCACAATTCCCACATGGGAAATGTTGATTTGTTAGACAGCAACACAGGAACACCTCACATAAAGGCGAGATGAAAACGGTGCTGTATGCATCTGTTTCTTCACCTGATTGACACAGTTATCACTTCCTGGATCTTATACCAAAGGATGCTTATTGAAACATGGAAAACAGACGAGTCAAAAAAAATAGAACTGACTTAGCTCTAACTCTGTACTAGATTGGTCCGGTAACAAGAAAACGTAATAGGCCAAGCAACAGCACAGACCCAGCGGTGTGAAAGTGGCTGAAACAAAAAAGGGATTTTGCGCTTCCTCCAAAGGATGTAAGAATGGATCCATTTAATCACTGGAATGAGAAGATTATGACAAGTAAGGGACCCAACTGCGAAGGTTACACCTTTATTATCGCAATATCGTGATAAGTGCAAAGTGAACTTGTGCTTGAACAAAGACAAATATGCTTCACTGCATTTTACAATAACTGAAACTTCTAGTAATCAATAATTTGTAACCGTTATCATAAAATCTTTGCAACAGTTTAAGTCAGACATGTGTTATAAATAATAAGTTGGTATTTCTGCACCCGAACAAAGACACAGATTGCTTACCAGCATTACACAGTAATTCAAATCTGTAGTAAATATTCATAGCTGGTTTCATATAATAATGGCATAGTATTTTTAAGTAATTTCATCCGATTTCTTGACTGAAAATGCAAAGATTTATTATACTCTATGTATCTAATTGCAGCAGTACATTTGACCTGAAATTCACGGTTTTGCATACATGCAATGTGACAAGAATAATAATTTCTTAAAAAATATAAGTATAGAATTTTTAAACTATTTTTCTTCATTTCCATGACCAATTCTGGACATAAAATATTTGAGGTCGCTAAACATTGCGTAATGAAGGGTCAAATCTTGTAGATGAACAGTAATAGTCGGGGAATAGTCGCGTGGTCGGCGTGTCCAATTGGTTTGTTCTCAGGACGCCCACAGAGCAGTAATTGCGACCATATCATATCCAATGGGTACAGAGTCTCATAGCGCTTAGGCTGACTCTCGTCAATTGGTTCCTAGAACAAGGTACACGGGCGAAAGAAAACCCTCACAGCACCAGGATGCATCACTTTCAAAAGCGATTTGTTGTGAACGTATGGGCAGGAATACACAAAACGTTTATCTGCACTCATGAAAGTGAAACCTGTTTACGCGCTGACCAACTTCTGGTTTTGAAAGTGAGATTGCCACCCTTCTCGCTCCTAACTACCACACACTGCAACGTTGCAAACTGCACGTTTGATGTTCTCGAAAAACCTAAAGCATCTCCGCAGAAAATGGTCATAGAAAAAAAATGTAAAACAAAATATGTTCCAAATAATAAGATCTGTAACTGTTTTAAATTAATGGTGACTTCCCTTCCACCTGGTATATCCGTTGGAACGCTGTCTTCCTTCGTAATCGTTTTCTTCGGTTCTATTTAGCTTCTTGTTCCATCATGAGAACAGCTGTGGTCTCTGGGATGTACTGTTTGTCTTCTGAATGTTGTGTGTTTATTATTTGGAGCATGTTTTGCTTTTATTATGGAACGGTTATGAATGTCGTTATTTAATAAAATGTGCCCATGTACATAAGTTTTATTCGTTTTATTTTCATGTGAGATTTGATTTGATTTTAGGGAAGCTGTTTAAGATACAAGTACCTGAACCTTAGGCTTTTTGTGTGCTCCCTATTACCTTCATAACTGTAGGACTGTCTTATCGAAAAGATTTAAGATCTTTCCTATGAAGTTTTTTATTATCTTCTTCTACTGAGGGTCGAACTCCTACGATTATTGTAGATCTGCGTCTTTCAAGAGAATTACATTGTATAGAAGGTGGTGTGCAGCATTTTCTACTGACTATTACGGTGGCAACAAAGAGAATTCCTATCAAAGGGTTCCATAGTCTGAAGAGGTTTCCTGAATGAACTAAGTTCAGGAACTATAGTTCCTTTCCTAACTTCTTGGCAGTCCCTTAAAATTAAAAGTTTAACCAGGTATGTATGCGATAATTTGACTATTGTATTACCAATTTTGGCCAGATAAGTTCTCTGCTATCGGCATGACTGTTACTTGCTACCCCATTGGTGCAGTACAGTTCTAACAGTAGTTTTATTTACTGGTAAGATGGGTTCTGATGCAATAAAAAGGGTCTTGGTTCCTCTTTTGATAAGTCTATCTGCTTCTTTTTTGCTCATTATGTAGCAATAACCAGGTACTCAATGCAGTTCGACTTGATTTCTAGCTGAGAAGAACATTAGAAGTCTTAAACATGCCCACACAATCTTGGAATTGACTTGGTGGAATTTGAGTGCCAGGAGTGCGGCCTGGCTGTCTTTGAGGATCACAATTTGTTTACCAATCTTTTCTTATTCACACAAATGCAGACAATTATTGCAAATACTTCCAAGACTAAGTAGTATTCTGTCTTGGATTTTTTTTTTCGTCTCAGAAATCTGCTACCTCTGCTGAACGTTGGCACAACTTCAATTGGCCTTTGTGCGAAAACAGCGTCGTACAAATAGGACGTACACCGCGTAATGTCTTGTTTGTTCCATCCTGTATTCAGATAAATTCAATAGGAGATATGAACAATCAGCAGAGCAGAACTTATCATTAGAGGTAAATAAGACAAGTAATCTAAAAATAGGGTCGCAAAATGCAGAATTTCGACTCAGTACACGCGGGGTTTGTTGCGCAAAGTGTGTAGCAGTGGAAGGATAGATGATTCTTTGAATATGTTTTTCTTTGGTTTTCCTCACCTGGAAAAACTGAAAAATATAACTATTTTATGGATTAATCTCTTCTTTTCTAGGGATGGGTAATGTCCCGACTTATCCTAGCTCATCTCTTGGCTTGCAATGTGTGCATTTGGTTTCAATCCGTTCTCCATCACAATCGTCAGCAGTCACCTACTGTACCTGGTAAGCGTGTCTGTTACACTTTGCAAATTATATCAGTTGTTTTCTTTATAATTAACTTTTATTTGGGAATTTATTTTGGTATGAGTTGGGGTCCTAAGGCTCTCTTGTGCTCTAAAACAAAATAAAACGAAATATCTTAATAAAGTACATAAACTAAGATAAAAATATAAAAAATAATAGGGAGAGAAAAATGTGTACCATATGGAAGGGTTAGAAATGTCACTCTTTAAACCAGAGTGTTGATATAAATTTTATGGACACTTTTTCTTCTATCTTTCATAGATTCTAGAAAATCTCTTGAAATGCAGAACGTTTGATAACAGCAAGCTTTCTCTTGCAAATGAATGGGAAAGTCTCACTTGACGAGTAAGGTCAGGCCAACCGCAAAAGTGAAGGCCCTCTCTTTTTCCGGTGTCGAGTGCGAATGTTTTAGTACTTTATGGAAACTATATTAACGTTGCTAACCGTATTTTATTCCCAAGACAATTTCTTTCTATATTTTCTGCGAAATGTTTTAAATTTAATCAAAGCAACTAAAACCGAAATACGCTTGTTTAAGCTCGAATGAAACAATGAAAGAGAATTAATATTTTAATTTAAACATTTACTACTTATAACTTAATGTAAAAACTAGTACTTTATAACAGAGCTATACAGTTAAATAAAAAGTCCAACTGCTTATCGAAGCACTTGGTAAGAAGAAATAAAGTAGACTTTTTTCTTTTTGTTTTAATTTAAGTGTTTAAAGAAAAGTAATTTAACAATTCAAATTAGTTTATTTACAATCGAATAACTAACCTATCTTATTTTTTAAACATTCAATAAACAGAAATAAGGACGACCTCCTAAGAGGTTCTCACTTCTTCCTTATCAGTTGGTACACTTGGAGCACATGTGGAAAAGAAGACTCTATGAAAGATTATGAAACTAGCAATTATAACAGCAAGTCAAGTTATTCGTATAAACATTTAAAAACGGAGAAGAGAATATGATCTATCATTTATAAATACAACTGGGAGAAAATGCTGATCTGTTAACAATCACATGATATCCTCTCCCTGCTGTAACATATTTTCATACTTATTCTGCAAATTATTTGTAAAAATGTTTTTTCGTGTTAATCATAATAAATGTCCTCTGAATGATTGCAATACAGATTTTATTGTAGTTTCATGAACGAAATACGACAAAAGTGCAATAATCATATGTTTAAGAAGTAATTTTATATGGTATGCTGGACTTTATATTCCGAACTCTTTTGCATGGCCTGATGCGAAACAAAAGAACTACATGCATTGCAGAAGTATGTAGGATACTGGAAATTCCGATTGACAGATAATCGGCTAGAGCTGCAAAATAAAATAAAAAAGATAAGAAAAGTGAACACAAATCACAAGTTTTAAAATCCACTAATTTTTTTAAAACTTTTTCAATTCCTATAAAAATGTTCATAGTCTCATGGTTATATAAAATTCACTCAAAGTGAAGTGGTCTTCACAGGCTGTTCACAGAAATTTCCAGATATGATTTTATTCCTCATATCAATTTGCAGCTATAACGTATGATATTTTAATCAAAATTGCTAATCACATATTTTGAGAAAACAAACAAGGGGTAGTTTGAGGGTAATATATTCAAAATCCTTTGTAGTTGATGAATTTAAGTACCAAGTTTGGTACCCAGCATTTACCGAGCGGAATGGCTCAGGCGGTTGCGTCTGTGGCCCGCATTTGGGAGGTAGTGGATTCAATTCCCGCGGCCGAACTTCCTGATCTGTGGGTTTTTGGGGGGTTTCCCCGGGAAGGCTCGTTGACTCACCCGAATTTCTCCTCCCTCATTCCCTTTCATTTCATCTTCTTCTTTCACGTTACAGGTTGGCTCCGGAGCTGTGTGTCGGGACGACTGCTGACAGATGGTGCAGATTACTTGCGTGTTGGAACCTCTTCTCGGCCCCGTCCGCTGGAGGCGCACAAGTTTTCTCCGATCTCCGCTGGAGAGGAGCCTGTGAGCCACTCTCCGGTGGCTTGGTAGGGCTACCTTGAGCGCTCTCCGGCTAGGTGGTCAAACTCGTAACTATTAGGGCCGCGTAGGCCGGTCCTATAGCCCATAATCACCTGCGGTTCCTTCATCTCATCCGTTCCTCCCGGGGGTGTGTACACCAACCTGTTTGGGACGAGGTGCTAAGTGTCCCCTCCGTAGCGTAATCCTAATTCTAATCCTTGGTATTTATATGATTTTTCGTTCTGGGTTATGCTATTCACACAAGCACACGAGATTGCGAAAATTCTTTCTATGTAAGCGAATTTCAAAAGGTGTATTCCCGGTGAAATATCAATTATTAAGTTTTGAGATGTAATGTACTTATCATTATAGCTAGATAATAGAGAAAGTGAAAATGCGGCAACGTAAATGAAGTATTGATGGTCTACATACTGGGGTTTATAATATTTTGAAAGTGATGAAACTTATAAAACTCAAGGAAACTCAAAAAATAATGAAAATGTTGTATTGCTTCAGAGATAGTCTTGATGAATACTGAACAAAGCAACACGACGTGGTTTAAAACTGTTGCAGCAGGAGGTGATGACAGACTAGCCGCCAACGTTTCGGAATTATATGCCTGGTAAGTTAGGCTCTAGCTCTAGGTTTATGAATTAAATGGAACCTAATGCCTTGATATTTAATTGCATCAATAAAACCCTCGATGCGAGACAGAAATAACTTGTACACTGAGTAATTTATTCTTCTTTACTTTTCTATACAACATTGCCTTCTTGAGTATAGTATTATACAACTGCCCATAACTTCTTAGGAATTGTGACAGCATCGAAATGATCGACACCCTGGAACAGTATGCTGTGCCTTTGTTGTATCCGTGCACAGTGGAGTACAGCGTTCTCTGCATTTTTATAATATTGTCCATGTGGAGGAATGTCACTAGGATCCAGCATTCTTTTCCAGTTCATGATGGAATTGAAAATAATCCTGGCCAAAAGGTAACAAAAATGTATAGATAACTTAATCTTACATCTGTAGACTACTTTATGCAGTTTTTGTAATGTATGCTGCAGTGAATGCCTGTATTATAGTGGATAATCTTTTTAATTAGTACTTTCCGATTAATTTTTACTTATTTTTCTAATTCTCGATGAAAAAATGGCAACTGTTTAAACTTGCTTGACAGGTTAAAGCTTAGATGTGCAAGGAAAGTGCGTATGTAGCTTTAAATGCTACCATAAGTACTGAAAGTCTGGCATACCAGGGGCTGAAATCAATATTAATATTATATAAAGAGAAAAGTTTTGTAATTATTTCAACACTGAAAATTCCGAGTCTTTCTGACGGACATTGTTTATAAAATACCACACATTATTCCGTATGCGGGTAGGAGCTATGACATATTTTGAAACTAAAGAAATCGGGGTTTTTCGATATGTAGAGTTGATTGTGTAGTAAGCTGACTTCTTAAATTATACAGAGGTTGTTTTTTTTACCGAATATATTGGGCCCTTCTTGACGACCGCTTAGTGATGGCGGAAATCTTGTTAGGAGTTATTGCCAAAGATAGATGAATGGATGGATGGATGAGATAACAAAAAGGACAAGAAAACGGGAAAAGAGAGATAAATTACCTTTGACCAACTGAACAAATTTGACATAGCTTCGCGCACTTTAGCCAAGAAATTGCCCATGTTTCGCCAGTTCCTCTGATCAACCACTAACTCCCAACATGTCAATCTCTTTCTTGAGGGACTTAGGAATTTTTCTTTGAGTTTAATTGTTCGCTGGTTCTCCCACTGTGCACATTTCGTCAAAATATGTACCCAGTCCTCATCCAAATCGCAGCATGGGCAGATTCTCCTGCCAGAATCGTCAGTCATTTTCTGTACCATCCAGCGACCCAGTCTAAACCACGCCATTCCTGATCTTTCCTTTCTTTCTAACTTGAGTATATATGCCTCTTTACCCCAATTCAATTTTATTTCTTTTCCTAGACTTACAGAAGGTTTAATTTTACAATGCGATTCTATTTTCTGTTGGTTGATGTCTCTTAGTCTTCTTTTGACTCCCTTTCCATATAATTTTGTTATTTGTTTCAGCTCTTTGCCATGCTGACCCCATGCGTATTCTCGTCAAACTCCTTTCCAAATCAGCTGCCCAAAACTTAGGAGACAGGTTTTCTCGCTGGTATTTATAGCATTTGGATCGTAATGTGGAGTTATTCCCCTGCATCAGCCTCAGCCAGTACTTCACTGCTCTTATTTTGCAGTGTATTGCGTCTTCATCACATCCCACCTCCCTCAATACTCCTGAATTTGATGTACCTTGTGAAACTCCCAGAACTCCTTTCCAAAATGCTACCTGTGTTTTATTTACATGCTCTGCTCCTTCACATCCCCAGATTTCAATTCCGTATAACAAAATCGGCCTTATCATAGAGTTATACATCTTTTCTAATGTGACTACGGGAATGTCGCGAACCAATGAAAATGTAGCTAAAATGGATCATTTGAATTTACTCGCGCAGATCCTAGTTTACGCCCTGTCGTAGCTCCACTCTACCTAAAAAACATACCTCGGCTACGCTTTGCGGCTTAGGGACCTCAATGCTGCAATGTTGGCATCAGAATGCCAACGACAGCAACGCTCCCATGATGCAAGTACATGTGTTTCACTTGATAGTGACAATGTTCCCTAGCCGCATACGGAATAATGTCGAAAATAACTTCTAATTTCTTTCATAAATTCCTAAACGATTTAAAACGATTTACAAAGTCTTGTATCTTAAAACTAGCACATTGGACTTATAAAAGAACATGCTTACAAATGGTTTAACTTTTAGTTGAGAATGCCATGGAGTAGAAAATAGTTGTTACTGCATAGAAACTACATGTAAAATAAGACAAATGCCACGGATATTTAATTCCAAGTAGTATATAATATGTAAATACTCACGATTTAGCAATTAAGACCAGAAAAAACACGAGAGAATCGAATCGGCTTAAATTGATACGATGTGGATGCGATACCGATGGTAACACTTTTTTTATTTTAGCGTGCTTTAAGCGGGTGGGTCATATCGGAATACTGAAAGGGTTGAAACTATGCTCAAATGGGACCGGGATGCATATAGCTTAGAATTACTCGACATTCGTCTTATCAGGATAAGGAAAAACCCCGAAAAAATGTATCCAGGCAACTCATTCTAAACGAGATTTGAACGTGAGGCCAACACGCTACTTCCAGTCCACGTAGGTAGGCGCCAACATATTTTAATAACCATAAAACAGAAAGTTTTGCTGTATTTTCTTTGTATATTGTAATCAAGATTGTTAGCAGAGTGTATTAAACACGTGTATAAAAGAAATTGCGTCCAGCTAAAATTATAAATCAGTAAACCGATGCTTTGTAATCAATAATAGCTAAGATCATTTTTCTCGGTGATCGCAGACTACGTGTCTTTTTCTAAGAGCTTAACTGTGTACTGGGAATCTTCATGTTCACCAGCTTCATTTGTATTTTGTTGTGCATGTTAATTGTCTATGTATTATATGAAAACGATGTATTTTTATGCTACTGAATAATTACGGGACCAAAGAGAAGGTACAAAGGCTTAAAATATCACCTGTTGTGAATATCTAAAAAAAAATTACTCCATCATTCCGGCCGATGGCTTTTTTTTTTAATTTATTTTAAGTCGCTTGAACTTGTGGTCATATTGCGACTCCACGAGGATAAAAAATCAACACATAATAAAATTACATTGTAACTGTACATTATTAATGGTCATGTTCACATTCTTGATCAAATCCTTGTTGATCGAGAGTCACTGAAACGTGATCAAACATTAACCGCGGTTAAATTGTAATTGCGGTGCGTCATTGTTAATTCTCGATTAACGAACCACCATCAGTTGACTCTAAAATTGAGCTTTATTTAAGGACGCTCTTTAACTACTATGGTCCTTAGCGTCCCATTCTATATTGGGCGTGAAAGACCGGAAATTTTGCTCAGAGGCCTCTATCAGGCTTGAGGTTCTTTTACGTGCCATAAATCTACGACACGGGACCACTGGGTTTACTTCCCTTCCGTGCTAGATTGCTGAATGCTCATGATTCTACGAGTATTACCCAAAGAAAAGCGTCCAGTTCCATATCCAAAGAGGTTGCAGTGCAATTACAATCTGATTTATATATCTTTTTGTTTTGTTTTGATATTGAAACGTTGTATTGTTGGACATTCTTTTGACGGTAAACGAAAATGGAAAACAAAACGTGGTATACATAAAGTTTGTCAGTTTGAGAAAGAAGCTCTGTTGGAACTAGCTGTCTTATATTCCAATAAAATCGAAAATAAAATGACTGACTCATGTTCTATAAAGGACAAGCAAGAATCATGGATGTATTTAGTTATGCACTTAAAACGTGATACGAAGCGAGTTGTAATAAACAAATAAGTAAATAAATCGCTATTTGTTAAAATAGTGCGAGTTTTGATGTGTAATTTTTCGGAAAATAAAAAAGTTATTTGTAAGCTGTATTATATCCAGCATTTTGATAATACTGCATAATTTCTTAACTAATAATGATGTGTCGTAAATTCTAGGTTAAACGCATTAGTTTTTATTATAGTTTATATTGCCTTGATTAACAATATTAAAATGATGACTTTAAGAAATACGGATGCAATAATAAATGCAGATCTACATTTTGCATGACACCCGGAAATCTATTGATTTGATCCATCACAGATTTTAAATCTGCCTTCCACGAAAGCGATACAAACCGTGGACAAAAAGAAGCAATTATATCTGTCACATTGTTGATAATACGCAACACCGTTGTTCGGTGAATGCTAGAAATATATATATATATATCTGCAATAATAATAATAATAATAATAATAATAATAATAATAATAATAAAAGCTCCTGTAACCCATGATTCATGGGTGAAACAGGGTGACTCGTAGGGCACTCTAACCTCAGTCATTTCATGTATTAGCTACCACAGTGCATTCTTTGATAGCTGGCACTGTTCTTAAAATTTCTGTCCCCATGCCCTTTAAGAGTATCACCTCTTTCTGCAATGATCCGGTTTTGACGCTGGTCGCGATTTAAGTATTCTAGGTATATTAACACATCCTCAATACCTACAAGAAAATCTAAACGGCCAGCCATTTTGTGCAACTTACCCGTAATCAATGGAATTGATCGGTCCAGCATCCGCGGTCAAACTTGACCATAATCAACTACCTCGGTTAACTTTGATTATTGTCGATGCACCGAAAAATCGCAATTAACGCAGTCAAATGTTGAATTGACTGCGATCAAACTTTGATCGAGAATGGTGCACTTGGCCATAAGACAACAGACCGATGATTGTTTCACCGCCAAAGAGTACATATAGGGTATGTAGTCTTTACGGAACTTGGAAGATGCTGAGGCAAGGTTGAGAATGTCAGGCGTTCAGCCGATGTTTCACATCCTTTTCCGTGAATATCAGGGGAGTTTTCATTCGTTATTATGAATATCCGAAACTGTACGAAATTAAAATTATAAGTGGTAAAGAGGAGGCTGCACCATAAAATTATTTTATATTATTGTACACTAATTCCACAAAGAAGTGGGGTAGGTAAATGAAATTAATTAATTCTTCTTTACAGTTTAAAAAACTACCCGTGCAAGTCCAGCTAGTGCTTTTATCACTTTCACTAGCAAGTCAAAGTGAGTCACTTTTAGAAAACATTGAAACTGGGCCTGTAATGTTTACATAGAGCTGCCAATAGTGTGGTTGTGGGCAACTGAAAGCAATACAAAATACATTATTCGAGTTCTAAGAATACTTCCATGCAGCGATAGAAAGGTCAGCTAGTATAGTTATTTAAATAAATTTCTTTTCCGTTAAATTTACCAAAGTTGAGGACTGGAGACCTGATTGAGTCCGGCACTATTCTGGTGATTGTTGTTGGTCGAACCTTTATTTGACGATATTATATGTTACTGCTCTATTGCTGGTGCTGTTTTGAAGAATTTAATATGATTTCTCCGTGTGTATGTACAGATTGAAGAAGACTGGCAGTGTGGATTATTCTGTGGGCTCCTTGTTTTGGTGGGCACAGCGATAAGTCTTGTGTTGTACTTCGTGTTATATCAAGAACCTGGCTTCGAAAACTTGTCATCGATGTTATTGGACGCAACAATACTCACTCTTCTCTTCCTGTCGATCTTGGCAACGCTACTGCTATGCATCGCCAGAGCACGCCAGCGTAACGGGTAAGGATGTTTATTATAATGTATTGCTGAACGCTGAGGACCCAGCAAACGACACAGAAGATAGTGCATGGGATAGGAGACGAGCATACTACACAGTTTCCCAAACCTCTTGCGTTGAATCAATGCAGATGCTAGAGTACAAAATGAGTATTTTAAACTATGCAACCACCAGTTGGAAATACCATTTCAAGCTCCACTAGATTTCTAGCCATCTCTTGAGCGATGGTTTAGGGAAAGCACATTCATTTCCAAAAGAATAATAAACAAAGAAAATTGCGTGGCATCCTCTGAATTGATCACATTACTCACAGTCCATTATAGTAATTTTGGATAGCGTATTCTTGCTGTCAAGAGACAGATTATGATTACAACACGAGGGGGGACTGACCACTTATTCAGGGTATTCTGTAACTTCATCGTTAAGAAGGCGACTACAATTATTTGTTAAACTTAAAGAACCGCTCTTAACAAATTGTTAGCTCACTGAAGTGACTAGTTGAAAATTCGTGCGTTTTTATACAGCGCCGTAATACCGACTACAGAATTCGTTTCTTACTTCTCTTTGCCAAGATGGAGAAAAAGTGTGCTATGAAAACTTCACACGAAAAATATAAAATGTATGTGGACTTTTAAAACAGACACCAATTACATGACTTACATTTTCTTGTGACCCAAAATAATTAAAATTTTTAATGGAAAACTCACCAAGCTGTTGAACAGCTGTGGCAGTAGTCCTGTAAAATGAGTTTAATTTTAGGTTAGGAATGACAGACAAAGGAATTACCAACGTAGTTTCATATTGTTTTGATGCAAATTTCATTCATTGATTCATATCAACCCGCAATCATTGCTTAAATTTCTTATGGGATTTTTCGCTTTTAATTATAATTTTTAAAGATATCAGTGGTCATGCTGATTTTTCTTAAATTTTAATGTATACTGTCAAGCATAAGTAAGTGCTTATTCTTTTATTCATGGTTTGGCAATGTTCAGCTTTAGTTCAATTCTGTGGACATGTTTCTGCATCTTAGTCTTTGAATGAAAATCATCAATGGTGTCTAATAATATACATAATTTAGGTAGGTATTCGTCAAGTGGAAGGTTGTAGTAAAAAGAAAGGTTAGTTTCACTATTGTGTTAACTGGAGGAATGTTACAGTTACAAGTATTTTCCTTCGGATTATTTTTCATACGCAAATATACTTTATACACTTTATAGCCCAACTGGCTGTTATGTTTTTCCTCTTCCAACAGCATCAGTATAAATTTAGTTTCTATGGTTACGAGAAACCGGTAAATATCTTTCTGCTAGCCAATTCTTTTAGCAGATTGGAAATTATACTAAAATAATTCTGCGAACGAAAACGTATCGCTGTACCATCCTACAGCTCTCAAAAGTATTCAGTTCCTACCTCTAGCCTAAAGATGAGGCAATTGAATTCGTGAACCATGGAAATAAACACAAGATTTATCACTATTTGAACATAACATTCTTGAATCAATTACTGTGAGTTTTTATTACGACACGAGATTACACAACATTTATTTCTCCTATTAAAATTCGTCTCTTAAAACGTATGTTGAGAGCATCATTTACCAATGCTATTACACGAAACATTACTTACTGAAGCGTAATCCGTAACATTCATATTTTACGCTAAAGTGAATAAATAAGCATTTGATAATTAAAATGATAAGCTTCTATTGTGCATTAAAACGTCTATGCGAATCTGTTGTGTAACAAACGCGTTAACATGAGAGTCGAGTTTGTTGCGTTCAAACAAATAAATCGTTATTCTTAACAACATCTTGTTTTGTTTGTGCAATCCAAACTTCATGATGTTTCGCGAGAACCAATGCGATGCAGCCGCGTCGTTGCCAAACTTCACTCCGAGTTTCTGGTAAATGTCATCGCTGCTTTATAAATGCTAGAAGACAGTCTGTCAGTGAAATAATTGAACAGAAGTATTACTCACAACTGAGGTGTCTTCACTATTCATTTTGGCTTTTATTGTCCATCAAACCTTAATTCCTTTAACTGGAGAAGTTATATTCAAGACCGGGCGTGTGGAAACATAACGCATTGCTGCTATGAACAAGGTCACGCTGTTGACGTGGTTTTGTCCTGCAGTGTGAAGTGCAGTATTGAGTTGATGGTGATGTGATGTAGTTCAGTTATTACGAGTTATTTATTATTTTGTTCTGTACTTAGTCACAAAGTATATTTTGGCTCAGTATTTGTTTTATACCGCACAGCGCGTATTTATTTATGATTCGTATGTGTTAACTCAGTCAGCTTTCGCCAAGTGAAAGTACGATTTGCAGAGATATAGAATTATTTCCAGATGTAAAAGTTACAGGCCGTGCAATAATCCATGAACTTTACAATAAATGTCAGGTCACAGGACATGTTCAGGCTAAGAAATCTAAAATAGATTCTTACCGAAGAAACACTAGACGACATTGTTCATCGTTTGGAGAATCCCCTCCCCCAAATCACTTAGGCGTCTTTCACAACAGGCAGGCATTTTTATGGCTTTGCACGAAGAGCTACCAAATTGCTGGAGTTAAAACCATATACAACAACTGTGTCACATGTTCTTCAACCAGGTGATACTGTGATTAGGCGCACATTTTGTGAGTGGAGTCTCAATAGTGTACACAATGGCGAAATAGATCCATATTTAACATTTTTACGGACAGGCTTGGTCCCACCTTCATGGATATGTGTGTGTGTACAAAATAATCGTTATTGGAGCTCTGATAAACCTAATATTGTTCATGAAGTACCCCTTCATGACGAAAAAAAAAAATAGGTGTATCGTGCGCCATGAGCGGAGAAAAAGTTATGGGGTCAATTTTTTTCGAGTCAACAGTTGACGCACGTACATACGTGAATACAATTTTGCCCCCTTTTTTAGACAATTAATAGACAAGGAGCGTGAATTTGCCTTTTTTCAACAAGACTGCAACAGTTCATACGGCCAATATTTCGATGAGAACAATTGAAAGCGAGTTTGAGGACGGAATTATTAGTAGAGATTTGTGGCCCCCTCGGTCCTCCAACCTAACCCCCTGTGATTTCTGTCTCTGAGTTAAGTTAAAACAAAGTGTACAAGACAAATGCACACAGGCTGGAAGAATTAAAATAAAATATCCGCCAGGAAATTGCCAGCATTTATCAACGTGAACCACGGCAAGTGATGGATAGTTTCCTAAAGAGGTGCCAAAAATGTATGGGCAACGACGGTGGCCAGTTTCAACATCTCCTTTCATAAAGTTGGTAAGTAAAGCCTTTAAAAGTAGTTTTAAAAATGTATGATTTCTTCCGCGCTTTTCTATGATAACGACAGACGGCAACGAGCGCCGAGGACGTGGACAGGAAAAACACGCGCAGCCGGTTCTTAGTTTTTTGGCTCTCTCTGTATATATCCTCTTTTACCTGTTAAACTATTCCTTCAAAAATGGAAGGAATGTTTCCTGAACTGGGAGTTTTGAATGCCTCATTTAGCAATTTGCAACATGTCTCGGAGCAGGTGTTATTTTGTGAGAATCACATTCATTTTGGTTCACCAAATTGCGAAAACACAAGGCAAATTGATAACATAAAAAGTTACTTAATTTATGTCAGCAACATATTTATTACTATTATAAACATAACTGTAACTAAAGTATCCGTTTAAACATCACGAAAGATAATCACAAATTAACAAGACAAAATTCGAACCATTGGATATCAAATCATGAGTCTTTTGAACTTGTTTAGAAGAATTCCACTTTATCTTAGCTACTTATTTCTTTTTCTATAATATTAAATACTCGTGCGCGAACATGATATTGCATTTTGAGTTTTACAAGCGGCAAGCTGTACTGTCCGTGTGAGGCAATGTGGCACCGCCGCTATTCACTAGTGTCGTATTGGTGGACACGCCTCAAACGTCAGGAGATTTGGTCCCAATATTAGAGTAGACACCTATGCAATCCTTGACAACATATTCCACAATGGTCCCATAGCGCGACTGACCAATCTCATAATCTGAAACTTGCACCTCTGGGAGTACATCAAGACATTGATGAAGGAAAGCGCCAGTAGAATCCAAGGATGAACTTGTTGCCTATTTTTGCTTTACAACAGACATTTGTTATATTTTTAAGAGTTCGGCGAAAGGCATACAGCGAAGCATTATCGCTGCACTCATTATGTCAATGTTTTGCCCCTTCAAACCTGAACCTGTTTGTCTGATGGGCTGTTGTAGTACCACGTTTCATTCTGCTTTTCGAATAAGAGGCGGACTAGATTATCAAGAAGGTATATTTTGACCCAAATTTGAGATAATAAATGTAACTGTCGCGACTGTTGCTTAAAGGTAGTATTCCATTAATGGAAGATAATATACAGCGGTCTGACTCTAAGCGCTAACCGGTCAGGAAAATATGTCCCATGTTAAGCTTTCGAAGATCACGATCGCCACTTTCAACAGTTCCTATGAGTTGTAAATCGTACAATATAAAATAAAGAAGCTTAAACGAAGGTTTCTCATCCCTGTTAATCGTCGCTGATCCGTGGTGTATGAAATAGGTGTTTATCGATTGCTGTTTGTCTATTACAAGATACTCAGTTTAAACTCATTTGCCAACTGTATTGATTCTTAAATAATCTGGGACACACTACATATTCAGTGAATATAATTATAACATTGCTCCATGGTTAGCAACCTTTTCACACGTTCAGCAGCACTTCACGCGTCAAATCTGCAGTTCATGCTGCAAATATTTTTACCACGAAAATTTACTTGCTAAGGTGGAGAAAACTTCCACGGCCAATGTTAATACGTTCTGCTCTGACTTTTGGGAAATGCCGCGTCTTGCTATGATAAGATTTTGTCTTGCTGACAACTAAGACTGTGAAGTGGTATACTTCTGTTATATTTATTTGTTGAGCCACGTTTTGGAAGCCAATTTGCGATGGTATTATTAATGTTATTGTTTGTATTTGTGTTTAATCCACGTGATGAAGCCATTTTGTGACGTGATTCTTTGTTAGGTTTGTTAGCTCCATCTGGTGTTAGCAATTTGCGGTCGTATTAGTGTTTGTTTGAAAGAATGCTACTGTTATTTTATTTAATTTTGGTTTACTGTCCTCCGGCTAGCTATGATCTTTTTGGTCGAGCACATCTCTTTATACAGGTTGTGTAAACGGAAAGGAGTCTTTTATCCAAAGATAACACTGATGAAGGAACTTGTTTTACACTTTTATTGTCGAACACATTCACTATCGCATTTACACATTGATCTTGACACTCGCCAAACTGAAACTGTTATAATAACTTCATTACTGATCATTCTTAATTCGCGTACTTCAACTTTCTGTGTAATTAACTTTACAACACTTGAGATTTTTGATAACTCTGCTGGACTGAAGGCGACGTGTAGCATACAAATATTTTCGGTGAACTGACGGGGTCTATCTCTAACCTAGCCCTTTTTATACTCCTACACCCCGATATGCCTAAAGATTATAACTGAACTGCTATTGGCTAATAAAACGCGCCAATATTAGCGTCTATTTTTATATCCAATGAAAATAATGAATACATATGCTTTAGGAAGAATGTTCCAGCAAATTCTAAGAAAAACGCGCCAACATTACGTAACTTCCTCGTCTCTAATAATGATAAACAGCTCACCCCCTCGCTGCATTATTGCACGCTATTATTGTCAGTTTCAGTAAGGTAGTATAAACCCACTTCTCAACAATAATTACAATCAATATACATCTCAAATCAATGTCACATAAAAATGCATATTCATATTGCAATCATTCTTTACATTTAAGTAATTTGTGATACAAATTACTGCATCAACTGTGAAAAACGACAGCAAGACGAACTCTTACGGCTGAAATACGCTGCAATCCCTGGAAGCTGCAAAGCGTTTAAAATGTTGCATAAATTGTATGGATAGAGGGGGCAATTTTTGCAAAGAATGCTTAGTAGATGTATCTTGTCTTGGTGTTTTGTAAAATATTGCAGACCATTAAGGTCATCTGCGAAAGATGGCTGCCTTGAAGAATGTTGTCCCTAAGTCCAATGTTCCATATTCCATAAGAGAATACCTAAATGTTCAGAAATTCAAAGAAGGCTTGAGCACTGGCGTTTTCTTTTATCACGCGACTATGTGATGGCCCACTCAAGCATTTACAGTGAAATAACTTGTACATGCCATTTCATTTGCATTTGTGTTTTTGTTTTTAAATGCTGTAGTATCTTCCGAGCATGCCTCTCTCGGTCATTAAACTTTCAAGTTCACACACACACAATAAATATATATCTTGACATTTTATAATAATAAAAAATAAAATATGCACTATAGCTGCAACACGTTGTACTCCAAACTCCATTCTTAGCAATGCGCATTCCTGGAGTATGCACTGCTGTTTAGTATGCTGTACTCTAACTAATGAATTTCCCAAGCGCGGTAAACTGTAAATAAAATGTAAATTATTATATCCATCTCGATGATTCTGGCTACACTTTTCTGTTTCTCGTATCTTTTTACTAAGGTCGAATAAAACCTAGGCTGATTCGCTTCCGAAACTCACAAAACGGTTATCCAAACACACAATTTCTGCCACTATTGGCTTTACTTGGCGTATTTGACATTCAAAGTTGGGTTGGCTCCTGCAAGAGCTTCTAGCAACTCAACAAGCAAGGACACGAACTGGCTCGTCCTTGGTCCTTTTTTATGGGTAACAGCCACGAAAATCTAATGCCATTATTTACATCAAGTCAACATCCAACTCCAGCGTTGGTTCCAACAATGCGACGCAGTGGCCTCAATGTTGTAATATGTATATTGGCGTGCATAAAATGTAATCAATAATGGAACGAGCTGTGTATGTTGGTAGTGATACAATTTAGCCACACCCCCTACTAACATAGCCATCTCTGTTTTTCGAGCATAATTCTAGCCACCGGATTGGCAGGGTACTTTACCTCCCCCAAAATATGGCCGAACTGCCGAAGGTAACATTACAACTTAAAGCTCATATTTTCATGATACACTACCGTTTTCTTAATGCCTTTTTCTTTATTGCCATTTAGTAGCGGCAACAAATTTAACCTTCGTCTCCATGTCGTGATGAAAGCTCTCATATTAATGTCGTAGTTGTCGTTTAGTTTAACCACACATGCAAATACTTCTTCACCCCTTCCTCTAGAAGGCGAATTATGTTCTAATTGGTCCAGCCTTTGCTTGTGTACCAATCGTAGTGAAACTCTTTCATAGAATTGGTATACTAGCCACCTCTCCACTTCACATAGCATCGTTCATTCTTGAGTTTGTATGCTTCTGTATTGTTTTTCAGGCCAGTCACATACAGAACTGATACCGGCCGAGTGGAACAAAAGTTCCTGAAGGTGGAGACTATGGCAACCTAGGGAAATGGGCCACTTTTTATGCAGGATAATGTATGAGAAGACCGGTGTAGTGTACTATAAATAAGAAAATTTTACTTGTATATTAAAAATGTAATTATTGGAATCATTTGGCTGCGCTGTCGGTAATCAGTTTCTACAAACATTTGAACATAGTGTTTGCGTTGTTATATTTTGTTGCGCTGTATGAAAATGAAGTTATGCTAAGCTAAATCTAATGAAACCTTGGGTTCATTGGCAATGGAATCATCCACCATGGCGATGATCTGACTCAAAAAGTTTCATTATCTCATAAGGACTTAAACATTTAGTGTTCCTTAAAGACACACACATATGTTTTTTTTCTTTCTATTTCGTATTAATTTAGCTTCAAATTTCTCTAGCACAATGCTATAAGCTGTGATCATTCCACAAGTTTCCGTATAAGATAAACATGAGGGCGATTCCAGAAATAATCCGCACTGCGCATGCTCTAAAATGTTCTATGGGAATACAATGAACTATTAGTGTGAATGATTTTGTACGGCACTGTGGAGGTTTAACCATATTTCTTAAAACCTTTCTGAATTGAACAACGAAAACCAGTCAGATCACATTAGCCCGTGAATGTGAAATATTCAGACAAGGATTAGGATTAGTCCAACGGAGGGACACCCAACACTTGAGTTCATACCGCACGTAAACCATAGTAGGCCCTTTATGCTTCTAACGTGACTCCTGGGAGGCAGGGGATGAATAGGAGACCCGAAGAGCGACCAGATTCGGGGGACGATGCGCACTAGCAAGGACGGGATGCCTAACCATTCTTAACCAATCCTGACTGCGGTACGGCCTTTCTGTGCCATATTGAACCTGGGGCTCCCGGAATGAAATGAGCCCTACCTTGGCCAGCAAGCCAAGCGCCAGAAAGAAATCTCTACAAAGGGAAAATTGTACCTTCCTGCCGCAAGGCACCAAAAGCCGTTCACTTGGTCCTACAACCCTGAAACAGATGAAGATGGAACAGGTGAAAGGAAGTGATAGGACAAGAAACGGACAGAAAATTCGTGACAAAAAGGAATCGCTGCAGCATTCTCCTACCGATCTGGGGAAACAACAAAAAAGCCAAGCTCAGATTGGCTGAACCAACGAGAATCGAAACCAGGATCTCCCGAATACGAGCCTCACGGTTACTGCAGAGCCATCTCGCTCGGTGCAGATAAGGTTGCATAGCATCTGCAAAACAGAAAGGTTGCTGCTTTTCATAATAACGCAAGATGGCATATCTGCGAGCCAGTATATTATACTTGACCGATCACAATTGGGAAACACTCCCTCACGGAGCTTGCAGTTCAGACATGCGTCCATTTGATGACTTGAATTTCACTATCAGCAGTTTATAAATTATAATTATGATCTGAATACAACTGTGATATGAACATCCAAAACTTAAGCTTCAGATCAGTACTAAGCGGTATTGTTGTCGCACTACACAGGAATAGTTTGAGAAAATAAACACACTGACGTGCATTAAACGTGAAGCATTCTCCTGAATCACAATACTGCTTTTTTCCCTCCGTAAGGTTTCCACCTTCAGGTATCTAACATTTGACTCCATCCAGCCGGTACCATTATCTATGCAATTGGCCTGGAAAACAATTAAGAGACATAAAACGAATCAGTGAGCTATGTTATAATCCATGTGAAATGAAAGGATGTTTCGGACATCGGCTCTATGAAAAATGTTTGTTACGATTGGTACACAAAGAAACCTAAACCAATGCATGACAATTCGGCCTTCTAGAGAAAGGGATGAAGAGTTATTTGCACGTGTCATTAAAGTGAACGACATCTATGACAGCAGTTATCAGCGACATGGAGACAAGGGCTATAAGTTATAGGTGTTCAACGAAGGGGAAAAACACCTCGGCACCGCGACCTACACAGATCTATTGTGCTTATCACCCCCAGAAGGAAGGAATGAAGTGATGGAACCACACAAGAGGCTACAGCCTGTAGAGATACAAGCCACAGAGACGCGCGGAGATCCTTAACATTTCCAAGGTTGCAGACCCGTGTGTCACCGCTAGAACCGCCGAGAGCAAGCATCCGCGCCATCTACCCGGCACCGCCATACACCACGAGACCTGCTAGCACATCTGAAGGTGAGAAGAAAACAGAATGAAAGGAAAATAACGGAAAGGAAATCGTGATACAGAAGAAACCACCCCCCAAAATTAAATGGAGTTTTATTTATGGACGCTCTTTAACTACTCTGGCCCTTAGCGTCCCATTCTATATTGGGCGTGAAAGACCAGAAATTGTGGTTTTATCATGTGCCGTAAATCTACTACACAGGATCACCGGCTTTATTTCCCTTCCGAAGGAGGCAATGAAACCACTCCATCACTCGTCTGTCGACCCCGGAGAAACCATGAAAAACCCATGAGTCAAAGTGGCCGGTCGCCGAGGATCCAAACTGACGCCGCCTGAATCATCCCGCTCGGTGAGACGAAGGTTAGTTGCTGCCTTCATCGAACGGCAATAAGAGAACTGGCTTTAATAAAACAGTTGTATCGTGAATATACAAGGTTTCGGTGTATTAAAATAACAAAAGAAATCTAATGTGATACATTCACATGACTTTATATACCCTCTATATATATTAATGGGTATACAAACTATTCTTATTAGAACTTATTTTTAAAGTCTACTAACCTGCATTTTAATCCAAGCAAATCTTTGCAGAAATAGCTACATTACACATTTCATTATAGATGCAAAGAGAACAGCGATAATCAGTTTTTACTTTCTCTACTACGTAGGGTAAGTAGGGGAAGTATTGCATTCCACCCAAAAATTCAAATACCGAGATTTCATAGTAAATACATGTTTTGAGGTGCACTGAATGCATGTAAAGCATTTTTGGAAACATGTCCGTGTGTGTCTCTGTGTTTGTCTGTGAACAACATAACTCAGAAACGAACAGTCTGATAAACACCAAACTTGGTATTTAGATTCAGTATCTTCCAGAAATGGAACACGAAGGTTTTCAATAAAATCCCCCCACCCCAGATTACCATTTACATGGAACATTTTTCGAAAATTTTAATTTTCTCAAAAATGGCTCTAACGATTTTGATTAAAATATCGTATATTTAAGATACTTTCATGACGAATAAAATGTATATCTCGAATTTTCTGGGAATGCCTCCAAACGTATTCTTCATTGTGAACGACTTTAGCATAACTGGTAAATCATAAGAGAAAGACAAAGTTTTACTACACAAAAATGTAGATCCCGTTAAAATACACAATTTATGTCATATACATTTTTTGTTGTTGAGTGAACCATTTTCGAGATATTGCTTGTCATTCCCTTAAATTTTCCAATACTTATACTTTTTCTCAAATGGGAATTCGTTATTCATTTTGTTTTGTCCTTGTAATGCAAAGAGAATGGAATATTTCACATAGAAACCAGCTCTTAAAATATTTGACTATCGCTTAAAGCCTACCAATTCCCCTTAGCAATAAGATTAACATCTCGATATCTCGATTAACATGAAGCATATGGAGAATAAGCGTTTGTAAAAATAGTTCGTACAATAGTAAAGAAAGTCATGTGAGTGTAACACATCAGATTTTTTAAGAATTGGACGCTGTACGCTGGCCTTAAAATTCCGTACTGCTTATATGCAATCGAGAGAAACAACTGAGTGTTGACTTTAAAAGAATGACAAAGTAATGAATAATGTGAACCATTAATAACGAATATCTCAGAAATCGTTATGCTGCAAAACAAAAGCTTTTGAAATAAATTGTGTGTTTTTAAAGAGATCTCTTTTTTGTGTGTGTAGTACTGTCTCGTCCATCTTAACGTTTACCAAATATACAAGATTATACAATTCCTTCAGAATGAAGAGGATTTCAAAGGCTATTCCCAGAAAATTCCAGATATACGTTTTATTTGCCATCTAAATATCTTTAATATATAGTATTTTTATCTAGATCTTTAAGAGCTACTTTTAGGAAGTAAAACTTTTCGAAAAATGTTCCAGTAAAAGGCAGTTGGGGATGGATGGATTTTCTTGAAAACCTTCGTGTCCCATTCTTGAAGATACTGAACTTAAATACCAAGTTTGGTACTTATCCGACTCTTCGATTTTGAGTTATGCAGCCCACAGACAGACTCATGCGGGCCTTTTTCAAAAAATGCTTTTTTGGATTCAGGGGGCCTCAAAACATGTATTTCCGGTGAAAGTTCGATATCGAATTGTTGGTTGGGTTGCAATAATTGTTCTGCCTACCTTGTACGTGGTAGGGAAAGTAACAAGAAGTCCGGAAACTTCGTCTTTTTTTCTAGGTTTTTATTGTATTTTATTTTTGCGCAAAAATTCAACAAAGTATTGCATTTACGGTACTATCCTATTGAGACAGCTATCTTGTAATTTTTCTCCTCGGCAGTTCGTCCATATTTGGGAAGGTAAGGTACGTTGTCAATCTAGTGGATAGAATTATACTTGAGGAACAGGGGAGGTCAAGTTGGCAGAGGGTGGGGTTAGCTTTGTCAGTACCAAAATAAACAGCTGCGCTCCATTATAGGTCACTTTTTACTCACGCCTGTATAAATCTGTGCATTATTTTATAGATCACTTTTGTGTATGGAACATTGTAGCCCTAAGTTCTTAGTATTTTCTGAACTTCGAATATTCTGCAATTGCCAATCGTTATTTCTGTACTTTGTAAAATGGAACTGCTTATAAATCCATGGTAAAATATCGGTATTAAGCAATGTTTGTATGTTGCAGAGGCACAGGAATGCCCAACAGCCCTGTGGATGCCGCCGTGCTGTGGATAGCACAAGGTGGAGTATTCTTCTCACACTTTTTCTCAATAATGACCCAAATCTTAGTCGCTGAAGTATCTCCTACCCGGCTTGCAGCTAGTCTCGTTACAGTGGTGCAGTCTTCTGTGCTGACGCCGTTCCTACTGTCACCAAGGAAAGCACCAAATGCGGCGCGTCAGTTGCTGGGTTTCACTTTGGCTGTGCTGGTGTCCCTCGCTGTTGTATGCCACGTAGACTATGTAAGAGTGACTGAAGAACAAGAGTGGCATGACCACTCCCTATGGCTATCAACAAGACACATATTTGGGCCCCTACGCCTACTTTATCATGTACAAACAATGGTTACTGTCTGGCATCTCTTACGAGAGAGCTGTACGTCTTCTGAAATTTATTTATAGCGCTCTTAGTATTTAATAATTTTAATGCTCAAAGCTCAACTAACGGTTAACGATATTATCAGAACATTTTATAGACACGTTTCAAAATATTCATCTAAACGCCAAAATAAGTACATACTTAAATAATATAATACATATTTTCTTAAGCAAAATATTGTGTTGTTGCGGTAATACCAAATAACTAGAGACTGACAACATAGTGAAAAAAGTTGGCGAAATTACAAAAATTTGTAGGAAAAAGTCCAAAAATATTATGAAATATATATTATAAATCATAACATTTTATGCTTTAAGGGCTTGGAGCAAGTTCACTTCATTTGTTTAAAAATGGCCATGTAGACTTTTGTACATATTTAATAAACTACCAAATAAAATACAACAAATTTCACAGAGTTTAGAGATTTTAATTATTATAATAAACTTAGAGAAAAGCTGCTGGTTGCTTTGTCCTTGCTTAATACTAACGACAATATCCAGAAGACTAAAAGCACCTGTTCGCAAAAATAAAAACTCTTCAACAACACAGGCTGTTTAATACTGCACATAATGCCACACATACAAAATGTTACATTTTCTCAACTGTACCGAAATTTTAGAAAGAGTGGCAGGTTTTCGAAAGAAAACTGCCCGATTAAAATATCTGGAAAGGTAGTTCATTGCTAACAGAAATGATTGGAAAAATAAACAAATTGTGGGTCTTACAAACCATGCAGAAATATTAATCTTTTCATACAATATGAGGATTTTACCAACATATAGCGAAATATGTAGCACATTGTATTCTAAATACTGCAAAACGTAAAAATACTTCTTCCTATAATGATCGGAAGCACGGTTTAGAATATGAAAGTCATATTATGCCTACCTCCAATAACATTACGTCAGTATTTTCACTCTCCAGTGAATGAACTTTGAAGTTCTCGAAACTGAAACTAGGAGATACACCATTACTTAAACCGTATAGCTACGCAAAGTTTTAAGATCTCTGATTTAATATACACTGCCGTTTGTGATTATTGCAACACCAAGAGGGAATTCCTCGAATAACTCCAAACTTGTGGAAGTGTAGAAGAGTGTGCAAGCAATAAATGATTAGGTTCGCAGAGAAATGGGGTACACGTAGGCCGAGTAGAGCCCTCTCGTGTCGGTCCGACAAGGTCAGTGTTGCGCCCAGTGTAGTCAGTGCAGAGCTGTCAAACAAGATGGAAACAATAAAGTAAGTGCCAGTATGCCTCGTCGGCGTCAAATGCAGCCATATTGGCATGCGAGTGAGTTCAAACGGGGCAGAATGATCGGTCTCCGGGAAGCGGGTTTGTCATACCGTGACCTTTCGGCTCGTACAGGGCATGCTGCTACGACAGTGATACGTGTGTGGCAGCAGTGGATAGATGAAGGTTGTACAAAGCGAAGAACGGGTATTGGACCACGGAACATGACCACAGCACGGGATGACCGTCATCTTGTCCGCATGGCCATAACGGACCGTTCAGCTTCATCCACAGTGTTGGCTCGACGCTGGAGCACTGCAACAGGTGTGAACTTGCCTGCAACAACTGTTTGTCGCCGTCTGCTGCAGGTTGGACTGGTTATATGCATGCCATTACGTTGGCTTCCGTTCTCCAGAAACCACAAGCTCCTCCGACTGCAATGAGCACGTCGAACACTGTCACTGGAGTGCTGAATGGCAAAGTGTAATCTTTTCGGACGAGGCCCACTTCAACCTGTCCTACAGTGATGGCCGCATACGCGTGAGGCGGTACCGTGGCGAGTGCAACCTGGAGGACTGCAATGTTGAGCGGTATAGCGGACAAACACCAGGTGTGCTGGTTTAAGGCGCCATGGTTACAACAACTGATCTCGCCTCCTACGAATTGAGGGCACTTAGAACAGCAACGGGTACCTAACGGCGGTTGTAGAGCCTGAAATACTTCCCCTGCTTCAGGCATCTCCACAGGTCACATTTCAACAGGACAATTCCCTGCCACATATTGCGAGGAATGTACAAGCCTTCCTCGAAGAGCGACGGGTACCATCGCTTCCCTGGCCTGCACGTTCGCCTGATATGTCGCCCATCGAACAGGTCTGGGATATGGTTGGTCGGCACCTGGTGCGTCACGGTCCTCCAGTAACCAGTGTCACGGATTTGTGGGCTCGAATACAAAGTGCATGCAGGAAAACCCTCAGGAACTTATTTAGAACCTTTTTGATTCAATGCCATGGCGTATAGCAGCTCTAATTGCAGCGCGTGGAGGCCACACCAAATACTGAATATTAGGGCTCAAAGGTCATGTATAGATTTGAAAAGTTTATCATTTGTTACTTGTCATGTACCTAACCTGTGGTATTAAATTCATTGAATTCATGCGTTTCCTTCTTGGTGTTGCAATTTTCACAAACGGCAGTGTAGCTTATAATTTGCAAAAGTTCTCTTAGTATCATACACAATTAAAGGAAATGTATGTTGCTGAGAGATCCCGTAGGGAATTAGCACTGAAATTGCTAATCTCATCTAATATAAAACCATCTATCTGTTTTGAAAAGGACAGGAATGTGTAATATACTTATTTCTGCAAAGGTTTATCTCGATTATGAAGTGGGCAGCAAAATTAACTTTCGTAAGAATAATTTTTATACCGACTAATAAACAATAGAGGTTAGATAAAGTCATGTGAATACATCACATTTGATTTTTAAAAATATATTTAAAATATAGGTACTGTACCTACAATCATAGGCTGTCTATCACATTAAAGAGGAAATTACAATTAATAAGGCAACAAAAATTAAAAATACAACTTTTTGTTTTGCTAATTTTCGCCATTTGGAGTCCCCTTAATTTATCTAATGTAGTTGTTAGCACCTTTACGTTATGCTGCTTAAAGTTACGTTCTTACAGGGTTTCCAGCGAAGGGTTTGTGGAGGATAGGATACCCTTACAACCAGAGCCCATAAACAGAGCCTTACATTAAAACAAAATGCTGGCCATAAAATCTCCAGCAAATTAGTTTTAAGGGAGGAACGCCACTGGAGAGATTTTGGGGTATAAAAGCCGAATGTTGTTTTCGCCAACCACGCACCCCTGCACAGCTCATTTAGCTGTGTGCTGAAGAGCACGAATTGCAGCTTGAAGAAGAGCCGCCTCATTAGCGGGTAATTTTCTTCTCGCTTCATGTTTCTAACATGCTTACGCGAAACCGGCCCTACTGCCTCTAACCGAGCCCCTCTCTACATCTTGATTAAAAATAAGACGACAGATCATATTATGTAACATCCAACTTTAATTTGCCTCGTCACAGTTTTAAAATTGCATTTCATCGCCTCCAAGGACTTTAGAAAGAAGAAAAAAGGAATACTTTCTTTTCGTCCAGCAACTTCCAATTTTAATCAATAAAGCATATTAAAAGACCCATACTATCAACTTTTTATTTCGTGAAAATGGGGCATAAGGCCTCCAAAAAGCCTACCTCATAGTTATTTTTATTTTTTCTACTGTTTACTTATTGTAAGTAGAAAAGTATTCTATTTCACGCACAAATTCGATATCGAGATTTCATCGAAAATACACGTTTTGAGGCCCTCTAAATCCAAAATCAGTATTCTTACTTTCTCTACTACATACAGTAAGTTAAGGAAGTACTGTATTCCAAACAAATTCTATACCTATTTTCACCGTAAATACACGTTTGGGCTCGCAGAATTCATAAAAGCATTTTTAGAAAAAATTTCGTGGATGTGTGACAGTGTAGAGCATAACTCAAAAACGAAAAGTCGGTTAAAAACCAAACATTTTATTTAAACTTAGCTCTTCCAAGAAATCGATATGAATATTTTTAAGAAAATACCCCTACTCCAAACTATTCTTTACATAGATTTTTTTTTCAAAATCTTTGATTTTCTCAGAAAAATCTCTAACGAGTTTGATTAAAATACCATGCACATAAGATATTTTCATGATAAATGAAATGTTTATCTTTAATTTTCTAAGAATAGCCTGCGAATCTCTCTTCATTCTCAATGACTATCTTTGTGTAGCCGAGAGAAACGAGAGAGAGAGAGAGAGCGAGAGAGAGAGAGTTAGCAATTTTCGTCTGAGAATAGTATAAGTATTTGCATATTTATTTGCAAGTATTTCAATAAAAAGAATACCTCGAAAATGTTTAACGCCACAAGAATGCGTATTTTACATAAATTATGTACCTTAGCCTACTGTATTCCCCTAATCCCGCTGTACCTACAAGGAAATATATAATATAACAATTTCTGCAAATCCTTATCTCAATTATTAATAAGGTAGATAGAATAATAAGCTTTTGTAATAATATTTATTGCAGAATGGATAGATAAAATCATGGAATATAACACCTCATGTTTTTAGAAAAAATTCGAGCATCTGTCTCTGTGTATTTGTGAACAGCATAACTAAAAAAACGAGATGTTCGATAAATACTAAACCTGGTACCTATTTAAGTATATTCCAAAGATGTGACACGAAAGACTTTAAAGACAATTCCGCCACCCCAAAATACCTTTTACATGGAAAAAGTTTTGAAATCTTTTATTTTCGCAAAAATGGCTGTAACGCTTTTAATTCAAATATCATGTGTTTAAGAGATTTACACCATAATAAATTGCATCTCTTGAATTTTCTGCTAATAGCTTGTGAACTTCCTCGATTCTGAAATGAATTTCTGCATAACGTTGTATTAATGGTAAACCTTAAGAGACAAAAACGTATCACGCAAAAAAATCTAATGTGTTGCACTCACATGATTTTCTCTACTCTAGTACAAACTATTTTTACAAACGCTTATTCTCCATCTACTTCATGTTAATCGAGATAAACATCTTATTGCTAATTTTCTTGTAGGTGCAAGGGGAATATGGTAGGCTTTAAGCTATAGACAAGTCTTTTAAGAGCTGGTTGCTATGTGAAACATTCCATTCTCTTTGCATGTCCAGGGCACACAAAAAAACTGAATAACGAATTCCCATTTGAAAAAATGTATACGTATTAGAAAATTCTAAGGAATATCTTGGAAATAGTTCACTCCAGAAAAAATGTAGACGACATAAATTGTGTGTTTTAACGAGATCTGCATGTTTTGTGTAATAAACTTTTGTCTATCTCTTGCGGATTACCATTATACGAAAGTCATTCAGAATGAAGGGGACTTTTTGAGACATTCCCAGAAAATTCAAGATATACATTTCATTTGCCACAAAATATCTTAAACATATGATACTTTAATCAAAATCGTTATAGCCATTTTTGAGAAACTCAAAATTTTCCACGTAAAGGGTAGTCTGGAGTGGGGGTTTTCTTGAAAATCTTCTTGTCGTATCCTTGGAAGATACTAAATTCAGATACCAAGCATAGTATTTATTTGCCTTTTCGTATTTTAGTTATGCTGTTCACAGACAAACACCACAGATGGACATGTTTCCAAAAATGCTTTATTGGATTCAGTGCGCCTTTAAATATGTATTTCCGGTGAAATCTCGATATCGAATGATTGGGTGGAATGCAATAATGCCTCTACTTACTCTACGTAGTCGAGAAAGTATAAAACATGTAGTTAGTGTCAAATTTTTGTGACATTTACCGTTTCCGAGATATGATGGTTTGAATTCCCCAGTACAATCACATGTTTGAGGTGCTAGAGCATCATTCGTCGTACCCCGTGGCGTCAACAAAAAGTATGCAGTGTCAAAGCTAGGATATGGAAGCAGTTTTTTTTAAAGATTTTGACTATAGCTTCAGCCTATTGCGTCCATCTTCTACCTGCAATCAATGAAATATGTAATGAAACCTTTTAACAGGCCTTTGTCTGAATTAACTTGAAGTAGAAAAATAAGATTTTGTAATAATAGCTTACTGAAGAAATATAAAAAATAATAAACGAGAGGATAGAGAAAAGCAGCAGCAGCAGCAGCACTTGTACTTTCATTGTGAACAGTTTCAGTCTACTATTGTGAAATATAATAATCGCATGGGTCTCATTGCCGTACATGCTTTTCTTGTCTCTATAATCGAACAATCTGTGTATAATACTAAATATATACATGTATAATACTATATACACTAAATAAATACGCGCGCGCTAGTATGTACTGTAATACTAACATAATGAAGAAAAAAGAAAAAAAGGAAAGAAAAAGAAGAAAGAAAAATAAAGAGGGGAAAAATACTAAGCATGGATTACAATTATATTAAAAAAATCTGATGTGTTACACTCACATGACTTTTTCTACTCTTGTACAAACTATTTTTACAAACACTTATTCTCCATATGCTTCATGTTAATGGAGATATCGGGATGTTAATCTTATTGTTAATTTTCTTGTAGTTGCAAGGGGAATTGGTTGGCCTTAAGCGATAGCCAAATATTTTAAGAGCTGGTTGCTATGTGGAGTATTCCATTCTCTTTGCATTACCGGAACCAAAAAAAAAAAAAGAATAACGAATTCCCATTTGAGAAAAAGCATAGGTATTAGAAAATTTAAGGGAATAATAAGCAATATCTCGAAAATAGTTCACTCAACAAAAAAAATGTATATGACATAAATTGTGTATTTTAACGCAATATACATTTTTGTGTGGTAAAATTGTGTCTATTTCTTATGGTTTACCAGTTATACAAAAGTCGTTCACAATAAAGAATACTTTTGGAGACATTCCCAAAAAATTCAAGATATACATTTTATTTGTCATGAAAGTATCTTAAATATATGATATTTTAATCAAAATAGTCAGAGGCATTTTTTCGAAAAATGTTCCATGTAAAGGGTAATCTGGGGTTGGAGGATTTTCTTGAAAACCTTCGTGTCGCATCTCTGGAAGATATTAAACCTAAATACCAAGTTTGGTGTTTATCCGGCTGTTCGTTTCTGAGTTATGCTTTTCAGAGACACACAGACAGACACACACACGGGCATATTTCCAAAAATGCTTTATATGCATTCAGTGCACCTCAAAACATGTATTTCCTGTGATATCTCGGTATTGAATTTTTGTGTGGAATGCAATACTTCTACTTACTCTACGTAGTAGAGAAAGTAAAAGTGTATACAGTGCTCCGAACCTTAAGAACTCGCTCTTATGTACCGTCTCCCCCCTTCTACCGTTCTCCAGAGCAATTAACCTCCTTTGCCGAATCTTAGGCAAAAAAGAAGCCATTTTATGACACCTTGCGTCTAAAATTACTATATCCAAGCAGAGCTCAATTCCCCTATTGGGCGCTAGATACTGTAGTGGTAAATATTGTTTTCTTAGTAATTCCGTTTCCCTGCACTGAGCCTGAATATGACTCAATGTTTCCCTTATACCACAGAGTGGACATATTCTAGCTCCGGTGTCATCAGTTAATTTGTTACCTAATCTTGGCCAAGCCAAACCACTGCTTTTCTCTTGCGTACAGTTATCTAAATAGCCCTCCCTCCCACAACCCCGCGCTATTCGATATGTAAATTCAATTAAATTTTAGCCATACATTGTTATTCTAAATTCTGTCTGTCAATATTCTGTCTGTCAGTATTCCGTAGTCGTCTCTGAATTATCTTCCATCCGCTATGTCCCATGTCCCTCCCCTGTAGCCAAATGTACCCCATTATAATTTCTTCTAAGCCCCTGCACAATTTCGTTGCCCAACACGCATCCCACCCTTCCCGTATTTGCTCCCTGAAACACACCGCGCGTAGAAGTGCCTGATTTCTCCGTAGAGTATTTAACTGCCCTTAACGTTAGAGAGAAAGGCATGTTAAGGTAACACAACGGGTTATTTTTTTTGTCACTTCATTTCAAATCAATCGTGAACGTGGTTGCAATATTCCGTTTAAATGTGTCATATTCGTTTTAAGCATTTATATTCATAAAGAGAAAGAGGTAGTTTTTCTCCTGCAAGTAAGATAATATCCTCAAGTATTATTCATAAATGCGTAGATAAATGTAGTAATCAACCTCTATCTTACTAACTGGAACACAAACTTGCGTTTCTGAAACAAAATCAACTAATTCCTCTAACTATTTCAAAACGAAGAAAAGCATGCGTATAATATTGAAATCTATAGTTATCAGAGCAAGCTTAACTGATTATCAGGTAAATACGCATGTAATTACGTCATTCCGGATTCTACTCTGTCCCAACAGAATAAATAAAATAAAGTACGATTACACATTCCTATCCGCTTAATTTTCCTAAATTAGAAACTGCATTGCAGATACACAATAATGTAAACATTTATCATATGTTATAACTAAAACACCGAAGAAATTAACTTATTCCTTAGTAAAAAAAATTAAATTAAATCCACGATTTCAAGCATCTTTGCGAAACCATTAAACTAAATTCTTGTCTACAAAATACTCTATCTTGAAAACACATTTTGTAACTTCCGCTTACTGGCTATAATAGCAATTTATCTACAAATTGTTGCGAACATTTTCTGCAATCTTAGCGATATAAATTGTAGGAAAAAAGTATTGAAATAGTTCTGCATACATAGCTGACATAAGTAAGAGGGTCTCCACATGTTATGAGACGTTAGCTTGTTATAACCTGGCGTGTTGAACCGATAAGAAGCATTCTTTTCCTGGGAGAGAAGTGAGCAGATGTTACGGACTGTGATGTAACGTATTATCAGCACAGCATGGTAAGTAATTATAAATTAACATCCAAACTGTCCTATATTTAATAATATGCATAGGTTTTTAATCTTCTTTGCTCGGAAAAAAGAAGATTACAAAATGGTTTCATCTTCTCTCTATAAGCCACGGCAAATTGAAGTATCGGTATTAAGCCCGGCTATAGGAAATCCTCATTGCTATTATCTATTGACACGCGTGCCATAATGGGCAAAATGTACACGATATTAAAATCAGTAACAGTCTATTTATAATGGTAGGGTTAAATTAATGGTTTTATTTCACTTGATGCAGGCCAGTTATTGTGCTGATACGGACTTAAAGACACTTTCATACTCGCTGCTACAGTAGCATCGCTGTAATGTTACTACTCGAGGTTCAAGGAGACATGGGCTGAAACCCCAATACGGCATAGGAATGTTTCCCCTGCTGAGAGATGTATTGGACACATGGTAGAACAAAACTAAAATGTATTAAAACGCCAGTAACTTAAAGATCTATTGCAAGCTCCTTAACTGTGTATAAAATACACTTCTCTTATCTCACCTGTTGCATGTTTCGGAATTCAAAAACACTCTATCTACCCAAAAGAACTTGCGCAGTTGTATAAATTAAGCTAGTCCCTTGAAGCGGGCAACTTGCTGAACAGCAGTGGTGAAGAAGTTGCCGCAAACGGAAGGAACAGTAATCGCTGTAAACAACGCCTTCACCACCCTTGTGTTTTATTACATGGCACGAGTCTTGTGCACTGCAACTGCACACGTTTTACTGTTCGTCACATTTAGTACATAACGAGACTTGCTCTTTTCTTCTATGGTTCGTTCGAAAAGCAGCAACAACTATATCGAACTAGTTGAGTTTCTGCTTCATTTGCGCTCTCGTGGGAAATGCTCGTTCGAGTATTCGCTGGTTCGATAGTTCATATCACAACGTTGTCGCGCGTATTGCTTCAGTGCGTTAAGACAAACGAATTACTATAGCATCTGTCATAATACTTATGTTACTGCGTTTTCGACTTGTTTCTATCTACTGGTCTGCTCAAAACTTCTTTTATTACAATATGATACACAAATTTAATTGTGCATGGAATTTGTATTCCATTAATTAACGTTTCCTTTTATCATTACTTCTAAGTAAATCATACATTAAAACATATTCCAATATATATATATATATATATATATATATATATATATATATATACAGGATCTATCTTTATTGGTGTCATATATTTGGGGAACTGTTGCCGACATAAAAACAGTAAACAAAGTGCATATGAACATGGGTTTGAAAATCATTTATTCCCGAGTTACAATACAAAATCGAAAGTTACAAAAATTGCTCGAAGTGGCTTTCTCTTGCTTCAATGCATGCAGTAAGCCTGCATTCCATGCTCTGGAGTACTCTGTTGAAAATTCCTGGTGTGTTTTGTATTTGGTCAAATCCAGTTTGGATACGTCCTCTCAAAATGTTAACATTAGGTACAGCAGTCGCATAAACCAAGGACTCCAAATGTCCCCAGACGAAGAAATCCATTGGATTCAAATCAGGTGATCGAGCAGGCCATGCAATGGCTCCCACTCGAACAATCCATCTTTGCGCAAATCGATCATTCAAAAACTTACGAACTATCATACTGAAATGAGCTGGAGCACCATCATGTAAAAACCACATTCGTTGGATGATGTCCAGAGGCACATTATCAGTTAAACGATGTAACTCATTTCTGCGAAATAGAGATAGGTTTGTCCTTCAGACGCGGAGGGAAGAACTAGGGACCAATAAGGTGATCATGAATGATTCCACCCCAAACGTTGATAGAGAACCTCTGTTGATGGTTGTCCTGTTGTACTTCATTAGGATTTTCAAATACCCAGTTATGTGTATTATGAAAATTGAAGATGACGTCGCGAGTAAAAGCAGCCTCATCCGTAAATAAGATACAGGCTAGGAAATTTATGAACACAGCGCACTGCTGTAACATACGTTGACAGAAACGTCTTCTTGGCACAAAGTCTGCCTCATTTAATCCTTGCAGTAGGGTAGAAATGAGAGAGCTGTATCACTTAATATGCATGGAATGCAATTAATATGCTAATTAGCCTCGCCCCTCCCCTCCCCCACCCCCACCCCCAGCTCCTTGGTAGTTTTACTTGCAGCTGCGGTCGTAAATCTTGTTGAGTACAATGGAGGCTTGACAGTTAAGCAATTAAGGCTGTCAATCAACTGTCAAAACGAACAAAGGGGTCATAAATTTAAGGTGAGATGTTTTTCCTACCCATCCCACATCAGGCCACTTCTGCACCTGGTCAGTTACCCACCCCCACTTCCATTGTGTGTCGAACACGTGGCATACTCGTTCCACTAGCTTTTAACAAAAGAACAATGCTTGCCCTTCAGCTGTCAAAATGAACAAAGCCCATGATGAATTAGGGTTGTAACAAAGAGAACCTAAGCCAGTTAACAGAGAAACAAGTTCTATTGTCCGGTGCAAGCATTCTTTAGAAAGACCACCTGGCATACTCATCCCACAACCCAATAACAAAGCCTGACCCTTTCCATTGTGTAAGAGACTCTATTGTGTGTGCCTTTCTATTGTCCCGTGCAAGCATTCTTTAGAAAGACCACCTGGCATACTCATCCCACAACCCAATAACAAAGCCTGACCCTTTCCATTGTGTAAGAGATTCTATTGTGTGTGCCTTTCTATTGTCATGGGCAAGGCTAGTTTAGAAAGACACCTGCTCCATAACAAAGCCTGACCTTTTCCATTGTTTGGCCACCTGCTAGTTTAACAAAAGAATTCGAGGGTTGCTTTATACTCGTCCTGTCCTTGTTTGTGTGAAAGAGAGATAAACTTGTTTACCAACTCTGCGTAACGTCAGGTCGGCCATCATTATTTTGCCTGAGGGAGTTCGCTCCGATGTTTTACGTCATCCTACGAATATACCCGAGCATAGTTAACAAGCATTCTGTTTCAGCCAACGACTCCGAAAAAGCGCCTAATATACATTACATTACGTGCATTAAACCTCTGAGTGATATCCATAGATCGGTGTTCGATTCTTACTGTAATCAAAAGTTTATTCGCTAATGAGAAATAAATGATCGATATTATTATATCATTACCCTAATTAATAAAAGTGCGTTCAGAGAATTCTAGCTCGACTCTTACCAAGTGAAACGCTAATGCGTAATAACTATTAAACTATGCACCACCAGATTAAAAAATGTATTTATCAAATATAATTTAATTTTTTATACATTATTACCCTAATTAATGAAAGACCGTTCAGAGGGACCCTAGTTCGAATCTTACCCAACGAAACTCTAATGCTTAATAAATATTAAACTATGCAAGGTCAGATTAAAAACGCATTTAACAAATATAATTTAATTTTTATATATCATTACAATAATTAATAAAAGGGTGTTCAGGGGGTTCTAGATCGAATCTTACCCAGCGAATCTCTAATGCTTAATAAATATTAAACTATGTGAGTATTGCGCGGCCAGATTAAAACGTGTTTAACGAATATAATTTAATTTTTATATATCATTACAATAATTAATAAAAGGTTGTTCAGGGGGTCTTAGATGGAATCTGCAAAATTCTAATGCTTAATAAATATTAAACTATGCACGGTCAGATTAAAACGTGTTTAACAAATATAATTTAATTTATACAACATTACAATGTTTAACGAACTGTATTGTTAGGAACCAGAGGTCCATAGTTTGAATCTTACCCTGCGAAACGTTATAATAACTATTAAAATATTGATGCAGGGGGCGGTCGGATTAAAATTGCAATTAGCAAATATAATTATTTATATTAAACCTGGTGCATACTTAGATATCCCGATGCCTAGACAACATTCTTTCTTCTTCTCCTCTCTTTTTCTTTCTATCTCTTTCTTTCTCCACGACTTGTACACATTCAGGCGTTCGCATATACACGAGCACTTGCACACACATCAGCAAACATACACTGGTGCACGCATGCAAGCACATACACACACGCACATACATACACCAACACACACACATACATACACTAGTACACACACGCATTCACGCACCTCATGCGTATACCTACATACACCAGTGCTCTTACACTCGCACATACATATACATAGACACACACATACATGCACACACACTCACGTACATACATACATACACCGTTACACTTGCACATACGCACACGATCACACACACACGTGCAAGCACATATGCCTGTTCACTTACACCCAACAGCACACGACCACACACACACACACATGCAAGCACACATGTCTGTTCACTTACACCCAACAGCGCCAACCCACACACGCACACACCAACTCACACGCATGTCCTGAATGAAAAGAGACAAAATGATGCAATAAAAACTAATTATAGCTCGGGATGCGACGCGTCATTTACGAATTGTTCGAAACTGGCATGGATGCAGGGGTTCGAATCCTAGGAGGGATTACAAATTCATCTTCTAATAACTCCAAAACTAATTAAAATAAAGACAGTAAATAAACTTTATTATTTTTATGTCATTAGTTCCTTTCTTGTGCATATATATTAGAGTACCAGGTGCCATAGGCTCGATCCTTAATTTTAAAATCTTAATTACCTCAGAAACTAGCAGGGATTAAGGTGCGGACCAAAGCAGGATTTTTAATTCCTATGATGGGCAATTAATGCTTTATATAATTTCCAATCAGTTGTCCCTAGCTCGAATCCCGATCTTTCAGTGACTTCCTTAATTTTCCATGGTGTTCTAGAATATATCACTTAGATCGATGCTGTAACTGCATACAGATCTTTTAAACACAAGCTAATATTATAAATAATTTTGTTTCTGGCGTTCTGAGTTCGAATACCGATTCAATGAAGTTTACTTATAAATTTAATAACTGTAAATAATTAAGATAAAGGTACCAAATAAACCTATTACGTTTATGTCATCAGATAATATCTTGCGGGCGTATATTAGGGTACCTGACGTCCAGGGTTCAGTCCTTAAGTTTAAATCTCAATTATCGCAGAAACTAGCAGAGATAGAGCTGTAGACGAAAGCATATTTGATAGCTCATACAATGAACAATTAATGCTGTATATAATTTTCAATCAGTTGCCCCTAGTTCGAATCCCGATCTTCCAATGACTTCACTGATTTTCCACTGTACTCTAGAATACATCACTTAGATTGATGCTTTAACGGTATGCAGCTTTGTGTAACGACATTATGGATGTACTCTGTGTGAGAGAGAGAGAGAGCGAGCGAGAGGAAGTGAAACAAGTAGGGATAGAAGTGCTGAGAGCCTCTGCGCATGCGCAGCAAGAGATGATGTCATTGGCTGCAATAATCACGTGACGTGTAAGCATCACAGCCATGATGACGTGCCGGCATCGCCTGGAGGGGGTTTAGATCCCTATATAAACAGATATCTGCCCATGTTACAACTGTTGTTTACTTATTAACTTTACATTCAAGTTTTAAAGAGCATTAAAAGCAACGTGAGCTGCAGGCCGTCTACACATTCAGCACATATCAAAACGTGGCAATGCAAGGTGAGTTTTACATAACTATACAAAATCGCTGTTGGCTTTTACAATACATTTAATTTTGTTTAAACGTTACAGTACATGAAAGACGATTCGTTACAAGGAACATCATATTTTCTAATCTGTGCTTTACATTCACATGGATTTCACTGCATACTCTTCTTCAGTTCACATGATTTTCGCCACACATTCTTCTTACATAAACATTCATACGATTTTCCCCTCATTCTTTGTTTCACTATACACTCACATGATTTCCTCTACTCATTCTATGTTCCCCTACAGGTTCATGCTCTGTTAACATTCACATGACTTTCTCTTCACATTCTTTGCTTCCATTAACATTCACATGATTTTCGCCACACATTCTTCTTACATAAATATTCATACGACTTTCCCCTCATTCTTTGTTTCACTATGCACTCACATGATTTCCTCTACTCATTCTTTGTTCCCCTGCAGGTTCATGCTTTGTTAACATTCACACGACGTTCTCAGCTCATTTCTCTATTGACATTCACATGATTTCTCCTCGCATTCTTCTATTAACATTCATATGATTTTCCCCACTCATTCTTTGTTTCACTATACATTCGCACACGATTTCCTCTACTCATTCTTTGGTTCTCTGCTGGCTCATCTTCAATGAACATTCACATGATTTTCTGTACTTATTCTTTGTTTCTCTACACATTCATAGGCTTACTTACAAAACATGCATACCCTAGTTCTAATATAAAGAAGTGTATAACTCATTCTTCAACTTGAATAATGCAGTGAAAATAATAATTCATGACAATGTCTGTTACAGGTTGTTTAGCTGATAGACTTAACAAGATGGTTGAAGAGCGTAGTTTCCTACCGACTCGTAGAGTTCAAGATCTCGAAATAGGGCTTAACTATGAGATAAAGTCCTTAAAGAGAGTTCAAACAAGATATGGTACCAGGATCGTATCTTCGCTGGAGGATTGTCAAGTTTTCTTGCCAGAGCGCTATAATTCGTTAACCGATCAAGAGATTGCAGAAATACCTGGGAGCGTATACCTACAGTATAACGGCATGGCAGACACGGGGAAATTTAAGACATGTAAATTGTCTTTTTTACATGCAAAGAAGGTGCGTAGAAGTGTCAAACTTAAGTATTGAATGTTCTTCTATTTCACAATGAAAAATTCATAAATAAAATAACTGACTCATTGATATTACATATAAAGATACAAAAGATGCATATTATAGAATTTTATAAAAAATTAACGAAATTACAATATCACATGCTTTGAGTTTAATTATATCTAGCGCATTGAAACAACTCTAAATATCCGAATGCTTATACAAATCTTTGTGCTTCTTTTTACATGTGCCATATGCTTCATTTTACATGTATCATAACAAAAAATGTAATTCTTTTCAGGTTGCCTTTACTTGACCAAGATAGTTTTCTAAGACTTTCATTGTGCAATGTTTTAGGGTGTGCATTAAGAGGAAGAAGAAGAGGAATAGCCTGCTACCATGCAAAGGATGCTGACGCTATTGGAGGGCGGAATAAGCACCATCGGCACCTACAAGAAACATTTCGGCAAGAAACGGGTGCTGAGACATCTACATCACCGAAACACATTAAGACAGGATCCTTATATAACATTACAGGGTATACAATGAAAAAATACGGTCAATTTTGTATACAATTCAATGCATAGCTGAGAGTTAGCTCGAACTAGTCTCCCTATATTCACTGAAATTAAGCATTGTGAGCAATAATTTAAGTGACTGTGAAAATACTTTACGTAATGGTGAAATTTGTATTCTAAAAGACTTGAGCCCTGTATACATTAACAGCATTAAGACTGTTTGCCACGCTGGAATACAAATTATGAAAATAAAAAGACTTTCATTTAAATAATAAGGAATTTTGCATAACCTGCTGTTACAAGTGTAATGACATATACAGAAACAATGAGTCGGACGAGAAAGTGATGGAAATGCAAGATAAATAATAACAATAAAAGAATTAAGGTATGCTTTTACATAGTGTTTTTATTCATTAAAAATCCTTGCATTCCTAATGAAAAATAAATCATTACAATGATTAGTTTAAGTTATGTCACAATGATCAAAAAGAGAACCGTCTTTAGATGCATTACTCGATCTTAAGTCAGAGCATCAAAAAAGGACAAATCACGGCTTCTCCATTTTAGATGTGGTGTCACTATTCAGGTAAATTCCTGTAACACAGCAGGTTGAATATGCAGATCCGTTGTCCTAAATGGGTGAAACAGAGTCTTATCCAGCTTAACAGTCTTGAGATCTCAGCATCAGAAAGTCGAATCACAAGCCTTCTCCACTCGATGAGTACAGGTTTAACAACAGCATTCTCTTCACCCTGAGACGATGTAAAGTATATAAATGTTCAACTTGACAAGGGATTCTAAACTCGTTGTTAG
Organism: Deroplatys truncata; assembly: GCA_030765065.1. Taxonomy (NCBI): domain Eukaryota; kingdom Metazoa; phylum Arthropoda; class Insecta; order Mantodea; family Mantidae; genus Deroplatys; species Deroplatys truncata. The sequence continues at coordinate 66,386,849 of CM060976.1, read as the reverse complement.
AGTCCAGAGCTGATGTATTATATGGTGAAAACACATGTTCCTCTTCTTAGTGATCTTGTCTTTTTCGTATTTACAGCTGTAGCAATTTGTGATGCACCTCCAGCGGCGGCTCCTAGTGCTGCAATAATTGGTATGAGCGGTAGAAATCCTCCTCGTTTCTTCTTTTTGGACCCTCCGCCAACAGATACCTTTCTCTCAATTTCTCTCTTATGCCTCATCATTTCGGCAAGTTGTTTATCTGCTGCCTTTTTCTTATTTACTGCTGAGGCAATTTGGGCTGCACCTCCAGCAGCAGCGCGTAGAGCTGCAATAATTGGTATGAGAGGTAGAAATCCTCCTCGTTTCTTCTTTGTGGTTACTGCACCTGGAGCTACCTTTCCCTTCATAATTGCTGTTACTAGTCACGCTGCCAACTTTTTCACCTAATGTAACATCAGATGTTTGCACGCTTTTCCAAGTCGTTTCAGCCAGATCTTGTCAGCAATGTTTCTCGAAGCAGAGACATTATGCTGAGCGTTGGCAATGCCACTAAGATTACACGAATCGTCTAACGGAATGATTCCAGGGTCTCCTCTCTTTAATTTTTCTCTAGCTTTACCACAGTTCCTCAGCCTACGTAACCAGGTAAATGTACTTCAACGGTTGCAGGCTAGTGAGAGTGTTAATTAAACCGAAACCTCTTGCGAGCTTAACCACCTTAGCTCTCACGTTATACTAATCGATTTTTATTCAGGATAGTTCTTTTAAACTTTATTATTAGCGTATATACATTAAGAGCGATTTATTTTACTTTAGCTGTCAAGCTAGAGAGGAAGAAACAAGAATGCTCAGCGCCTATTGATATGTTCGTATTTTCACAGTCACTTAAATTATTGCTCACAATGCTTAATTTCAGTGAATATAGGGAGACTAGTTCGAGCTAACTCTCAGCTATGCATTGAATTGTATACAAAATTGACCGTATTTTTTCATTGTATACCCTGTAATGTTATATAAGGATCCTGTCTTAATGTGTTTCGGTGATGTAGATGTCTCAGCACCCGTTTCTTGCCGAAATGTTTCTTGTAGGTGCCGATGGTGCTTATTCCGCCCTCCAATAGCGTCAGCATCCTTTGCATGGTAGCAGGCTATTCCTCTTCTTCTTCCTCTTAATGCACACCCTGAAACATTGCACAATGAAAGTCTTAGAAAACTATCTTGGTCAAGTAAAGGCAACCTGAAAAGAATTACATTTTTTGTTATGATACATGTAAAATGAAGCATATGGCACATGTAAAACGAAGCACAAAGATTTGTATAAACATTCGGATATTTAGAGTTATTTCAATGCGCTAGATATAATTAAACTCAAAGCATGTGATATTGTAATTTCGTTAATTTTTTATAAAATTCTATAATATGCATCTTTTGTATCTTTATATGTAATATCAATGAGTCAGTTATTTTATTTATGAATTTTTCATTGTGAAATAGAAGAACATTCAATACTTAAGTTTGACACTTCTACGCACCTTCTTTGCATGTAAAAAAGACAATTTACATGTCTTAAATTTCCCCGTGTCTGCCATGCCGTTATACTGTAGGTATACGCTCCCAGGTATTTCTGCAATCTCTTGATCGGTTAACGAATTATAGCGCTCTGGCAAGAACACTTGACAATCCTCCAGCGAAGATACGATCCTGGTACCATATCTTGTTTGAACTCTCTTTAAGGACTTTATCTCATAGTTAAGACCTATTTCGAGATCTTGAACTCTACGAGTCGGTAGGAAACTACGCTCTTCAACCATCTTGTTAAGTCTATCAGCTAAACAATCTGTAACAGACATTGTCATGAATTATTATTTTCACTGCATTATTCAAGTTGAAGAATGAGTTATACACTTCTTTATATTAGAACTAGGGTATGCATGTTTTGTAAGTAAGCCTATGAATGTGTAGAGAAACAAAGAATAAGTACAGAAAATCATGTGAATGTTCATTGAAGATGAGCCAGCAGAGAACCAAAGAATGAGTAGAGGAAATCGTGTGCGAATGTATAGTGAAACAAAGAATGAGTGGGGAAAATCATATGAATGTTAATAGAAGAATGCGAGGAGAAATCATGTGAATGTCAATAGAGAAATGAGCTGAGAACGTCGTGTGAATGTTAACAAAGCATGAACCTGCAGGGGAACAAAGAATGAGTAGAGGAAATCATGTGAGTGCATAGTGAAACAAAGAATGAGGGGAAAGTCGTATGAATGTTTATGTAAGAAGAATGTGTGGCGAAAATCATGTGAATGTTAATGGAAGCAAAGAATGTGAAGAGAAAGTCATGTGAATGTTAACAGAGCATGAACCTGTAGGGGAACATAGAATGAGTAGAGGAAATCATGTGAGTGTATAGTGAAACAAAGAATGAGGGGAAAATCGTATGAATGTTTATGTAAGAAGAATGTGTGGCGAAAATCATGTGAACTGAAGAAGAGTATGCAGTGAAATCCATGTGAATGTAAAGCACAGATTAGAAAATATGATGCTCCTTGTAACGAATCGTCTTTCATGTACTGTAACGTTTAAACAAAATTAAATGTATTGTAAAAGCCAACAGCGATTTTGTATAGTTATGTAAAACTCACCTTGCATTGCCACGTTTTGATATGTGCTGAATGTGTAGACGGCCTGCAGCTCACGTTGCTTTTAATGCTCTTTAAAACTTGAATGTAAAGTTAATAAGTACACAACAGTTGTAACATGGGCAGATATCTGTTTATATAGGGATCTAAACACCCTCCAGGCGATGCCGGCACGTCATCATGGCTGTGATGCTTACACGTCACGCGATTATTGCAGCCAATGACATCATCTCTTGTTGCGCATGCGCAGAGGCTCTCAGCACTTCTATCCCTACTTGTTTCACTTCCTCTCGCTCGCTCTCTCTCTCTCTCACACAGAGTACATCCATAATGTCGTTACACAAAGCTGCATACAGTTAAAGCATCAATCTAAGTGATGTATTCTAGAGTACAGTGGAAAATCAGTGAAGTCATTGAAAGATCGGGATTCGAACTAGGGGCAACTGATTGAAAATTATATACAGCATTAATTGTTCATTGTATGAGCTATCAAACATGCTTTCGTCTACAGCTCTATCTCTGCTAGTTTCTGCGATAATTGAGATTTAAACTTAAGGATCGAACCCTGGAAGTCAGGTACCCTAATATACGCCCGCAAGATATTATCTGATGACATAAACGTAATAGGTTTATTTGGTACCTTTATCTTAATTATTTACTGTTATTAAATTTATAAGTAAACTTCATTGAATCGGTATTCGAACCCAGAACGCCAGAAACAAAATTATTTATAATATTAGCTTGTGTTTAAAAGATCTGTATGCAGTTACAGCATCGATCTAAGTGATATATTCTAGAACACAGTGGAAAATTAAGGAAGTCACTGAAAGATCGGGATTCGAGCTAGGGACAACTGATTGGAAATTATATAAAGCATTAATTGCCCATCATAGGAATTAAAAATCCTGCTTTGGTCCGCACCTTAATCCCTGCTAGTTTCTGAGATAATTGAGATTTTAAAATTAAGGATCGAGCCTATGGCACCTGGTACTCTAATATATATGCACAAGAAAGGAACTAATGACATAAAAATAATAAAGTTTATTTACTGTCTTTATTTTAATTAGTTTTGGAGTTATTAGAAGATGAATTTGTAATCCCTCCTAGGATTCGAACCCCTGCATCCAGACCAGTTTCGAACAATTCGTAAATGACGCGTCGCATCCCGAGATATAATTAGTTTTTATTGCATCATTTTGTCTCTTTTCATTCAGGACATGCTCGTGAGTTGGCGTGTGCGTGTGTGGGTTGGCGCTGCAGGGTGTAAGTGAACAGGCATATGTGCTTGCATGTGTGTGTGTGTGGTCGTGTGCTGTTGGGTGTAAGTGAACAGGCATATGTGCTTGCACGTGTGTGTGTGATCGTGTGCGTATGTGCAAGTGTAACGGTGTATGTATGTACGTGAGTGTGTGTGCATGTATGTGTGTGTGTTCATGTATATGTATGTGCGAGTGTGAGAGCACTGGTGTATGTAGGTATACGCATGAGGTGCGTGAATGCGTGTGTGTACTAGTGTATGTATGTGTGTGTGTTGGTGTATGTATGTGCGTGTGTGTATGTGCTTGCATGCGTGCACCAGTGTATGTTTGCTGATGTGTGTGCAAGTGCTCGTGTATATGCGAACGCCTGAATGTGTACAAGTCGTGGAGAAAGAAAGAGATAGAAAGAAAAAGAGAGGAGAAGAAGAAAGAATGTTGTCTAGGCATCGGGATATCTAAGTATGCACCAGGTTTAATATAAATAATTATATTTGCTAATGGCAATTTTAATCCGACCGCCCCCTGCTTCAATATTTTAATAGTTATTATAACGTTTCGCAGGGTAAGATTCAAACTATGGACCTCTGGTTCCTAACAATACAGTTCGTTAAACATTGTAATGTTGTATAAATTAAATTATATTTGTTAAACACGTTTTAATCTGACCGTGCATAGTTTAATATTTATTAAGCATTAGAATTTTGCAGATTCCATCTAGGACCCCCTGAACAACCTTTTATTAATTATTGTAATGATATATAAAAATTAAATTATATTCGTTAAACACGTTTTAATCTGGCCGCGCAATACTCACATAGTTTAATATTTATTAAGCATTAGAGATTCGCTGGGTAAGATTCGATCTAGAACCCCCTGAACACCCTTTTATTAATTATTGTAATGGTATATAAAAATTAAATTATATTTGATAAATACATTTTTTAATCTGGTGGTGCATAGTTTAATAGTTATTACGCATTAGAGTTTCACTTGGTAAGAGTCGAGCTAGAATTCTCTGAACGCACCTTTATTAATTAGGGTAATGATATAATAATATCGATCATTAATTTCTCATTAGCAATAAACTTTTGATTACAATAAGAATCGAACACCGATCTATGGATATCACTCAGAGGTTTAATGCACGTAATGTAATGTATATTAGGCGCTTTTTCGGAGTCGTTGGCTGAAACAGAATGCTTGTTAACTATGCTCGGGTATATTCGTAGGATGACGTAAAACATCGGAGCGAACTCCCTCAGGCAAAATAATGATGTCCGACCCTGACGTTACGCAGAGTTGGTAAACAAGTTTCTCTCTCTTTCACACAAACAAGGACAGGACGAGTATAAAGCAACCCTCGAATTCTTTTGTTAAACTAGCAGGTGGCCAAACAATGGAAAAGGTCAGGCTTTGTTATGGAGCAGGTGTCTTTCTAAACTAGTCTTGCCCAGGACAATAGAAAGGCACACACAATAGAATCTCTTACACAATGGAAAGGGTCAGGCTTTGTTATTGGGTTGTGGGATGAGTATGCCAGGTGGTCTTTCTAAAGAATGCTTGCACGGGACAATAGAAAGGCACACACAATAGAGTCTCTTACACAATGGAAAGGCTCAGGCTTTGTTATTGGGTTGTGGGATGAGTATGCCAGGTGGTCTTTCTAAAGAATGCTTGCACCGGACAATAGAACTTGTTTCTCTGTTAACTGGCTTAGGTTCTCTTTGTTACAACCCTAATTCATCATGGGCTTTGTTCATTTTGACAGCTGAAGGCCAAGCATTGTTCTTTTGTTAAAAGCTAGTGGAACGAGTATGCCACGTGTTCGACACACAATGGAAGTGGGGGTGGGTAACTGACCAGGTGCAGAAGTGGCCTGATGTGGGATGGGTAGGAAACACATCTCGCCTTTGTTACAGAACCTTACATTTATGACCCCTTTGTTCGTTTTGACAGTTGATTGACAGCCTTAATTGCTTAACTGTCAAGCCTCCATTGTACTCAACAAGATTTACGACCGCAGCTGCAAGTAAAACTACCAAGGAGCTGGGGGTGGGGGTGGGGGAGGGGAGGGGGCGGGGCTAATTAGCATATTAATTGCATTCCATGCATATTAAGTGATACAGCTCCCTCATTTCTACCCTACTCCTTGCACACATTGACGTTGATATGGGTGTAGAAGATTTTCATGCAGAATTCTCCAGATAGTCATATGACTAACTCTTTCCCTTACAGCCATACGTCTTGTGTTTTGTGATGGGTCTGCATCCACAGCACGAAGAACTCGTTCAAGTTCAATGCCTCGTACCGCTCTTTGTCTCCCAACATCCCTAGTACTCCTCTCAAATGTGCTATTCTCTCTAAAGCGTTGGTGAATTCGTGCGAATGTTCTTGCACACGGTAACTGCCTGTCAGGGTACCTGCATAAAGTTCACGTGCTCGTGCTGCATTGCCGTCTGCACGGCCATACGTGTAGTGCATATCCGTCTATTCACTCATGGAATACATCTTCTTTGACCTATAACAACGAAACGGTTAATTTCAGATCCATGTACATATGAACTTGTTATACTGTTTTGATGTTAGGAACACCTCCCCCAAATATATGACACCAATAAACATATATATATATATATAATGCACGTCTTATTTATAATTTCATTCGGAATTTCTTTGAGGTGAGAAACAGCTCAAGTCATTGCAACATTAAATTAAATAATGAGTATTCTTTAAACTCAAGAAATTGCGCACCTTGTTTGTAGTTGCTACGAACCTTTATCCCAGGTAATTAACTCAGTTGATATTTTACATTAATTCTCTACACCATTAGGTCTGCTATTCAAAGGCATTTTTGTATTTAAAATTGAGTTTTGTTTAAAATAGATACATTTCAAATCAACAAAGCTGAGAACAAACCCGTTAATTACAGAAATCTCTAAGGAAAACTTAAGTTACTTATGAGTACCTAAATGTTTTACAATACAAATTCTCATAGTATAAAAATAAAACTACAGTGAGCTTTCTTAAAGTATAAGAACACTTCAACACTATTAAGAGATAATTATTATAAAGATACATTAAGATATTAAATTATTATTATTACTATTATCATGTTTACCCGACAATAATTTCTAAGCGCTCCCATACATCGTTTCTTCCAGTTTTATGTTCTGATAAACTCCCTTCATTTAATTTCAAGAAAAGATTTTTACTTGTATCACTCGACTTCATATCATAATATCACGCGCACTTAGGCTGCATATAGGCACCTACGGCTACAATGCCAGTGAAGCCAACACACTGAGTCATCTCCTTTGGTCTGGTCACACTGAGCATTCGCACCAGAAATGTAAACCAACTCGTTTGGTATACCAAACGGCATGAACACGCTGGAACTCCCGTACACCCAACTCGCCCGTACACGAGCCGATGTGTGTTCGAAGGCATGAATGGTATACTCGCATCCATTTATACCGTGACCGCAACTTTGGGAGACATTCTGCTGGCTTTCAAAGGTGGAGCGTGTATAACAAGGAGGTGTGTGTGTACCTCTTTACCTTTTCGCGCATGCAGTGGCAACCTGCTTTACGTGTACAATTCTAGATCATTCACATTTGAATATATAAACTTAAACAATAGCTTTACTCGCCGTCTCATATAATAACCATATTTAAGAATATAGCTAAATATAACCTTCTTTTGCATAATATCTGCACAAAAAACTAGTTTAAATGCTAACATAATGTAAAACTGAAATACATTATACGCTTTACTCTCAAAGTGGACACATTTACTACACACTATTGGAATCATCTGTCAATCTAAATATACAATTAAATAAAACACTGTTTTGTACAATCTTTTCCCTGAAAAGGTTATTTTAATGACAATATAACGTAAAACTGAAGTAAATTACACTTTTTACTCTCAAAGAGGACACATTTACTAGCCATTATTCTAATAACTGTCCAATCTCCACTCTTGTGCAATACCTGATTTAGCCTACTAGGCACTCAATCACTTAGGTGCTGGAAGAACTCTGGCTCTAAACGCAAATGTTCCCACACTTCATGACAGTGTTCCCAGAGGGCCACAAGTGATTCAGTACCTAGGAGGCTAAATCAGGTATTGGACAAAAATGGAGATAGAACAAATTATTACAATAATATCTAGTAAATATGTCGTCTTTGAGAGCAAAAAGCATAATGTATTTCAGTTTTACATAATGTTGAAATTAAAACTATTTATCGTGGAGATAGTGTGTAAAACAGGTTTTATTTATATATTTAAATGTGGTTATTATAAGTGATGACGAGTAAAGCTATTGCTTAAAGTTACATATTATATGTAAATAACCTAGAATTCTGAATGTAAAACTGGACGTCACTGGAGGCGCAAAAAAGTAAACGGATACATACAGCCCCCTTCCACCTGTGAAATCCAGTAGAATGCCTCCCAAAGCTGCGGTTACGGCATAAATGGAAGTGAGTATACAAATTAATTACCAAAACTCGTTCGATGAACGGCTCTAGTGTGGAATCTGTCCTTAAGGTAAAATTAAATATAGTAATTATTACTACTCCAATCAGCTTACTAACGTGCAAATTCTTACACCGCAGATATGTAATGAGTGAAATGTCCATTAGTGGAGTGAAATAATAAAAATTCGACGTAATTATAATTGAATGAGATTAATGGTGACTTACCTATACCTTAAGAATTACGTAATTACTTTCAAATATATTTCATTTCTAGAGTGAATCAAGTATACCCTAGTATGTATAAGAAAGAACACAAGACATCCATGGAATATTTCAGTTGAAGTCACTTTTATTCGTGAAGATGTTTAAGATATTTTGTTACAGTGCTTTGTGATAAAAGGTCTTCATCCAGTAATGTATGTAAACACTGTGAATACTGGCATTAACTATAATCATCATGTATTTCCACTTATTCATTATTTTATTTCAAAGTAAATTAGAATGCGTTTTTTAATTATTTTATTACAGTATGTGATTATCTTTATTAAATTCAAATTTGCGGCAGAAAGCTACTATAAAATTGTGTACTGGGGTCCCCCATACAATTGTAACATTTGAATATCTTAAGCCTGATGCCATCCAACAACATATCAAGAATGAATAAATACTACTGGAGAAAGAAGAAATGGCAGATTTGGTGTGATTGGGATTTGCAATCGTAGAAATGGGGATGAAGGATCTACAAGACGTCTGGCTGTGTGCCAGCTTTAATAGATGGGAGTATGAGTTGTCCATTGAAACTGAAACGCCACTATATGCATAAGGTTTTTTACACTAACTGTACAATCACTTTACTACTTTAACATAATAAAATGATCACTGTTTCCACCTGGAGTCAGTAACTGCGGAGGACCTTCACTCACACGGAATCTTAATGTTACAGTGTTAAAGAAAAATATAATGGTGCTTATGGGAACTTTAAGTAAATACTCTGGATTAATTCTCTGGATTTTCTTTCATTGTACGAATAAGGAAATAATGCGTTAAAGATGAGAATATGATATCCACGATAGTAAGTCCTAGATTCAAGCAATAGGTGCCTAAAAGCAATCGCTTACCTATAAAATAGAGGTAGCACTGTATTTAATTACAAATTCAATGTTGAAAATTTGCTGGATACACATTTGGGACCCCCTAATAAAGAAAAATCGTATTTAAAAAAAATCTACGTGAAAACGTGTGAGTGAGAGAAGGAGAGAAATAGAGAGTGGGAGTGCGGGAGTGCGGGAGGGAGAGAACCATACCTCAAAAACGTTAAGTCGAGGAAATACTAAACTAAGTGATGAAGAAAAGCATCTTTCAAGAATGCAAAGATAATATTTTCACCAAAACCCCATCCCAACAAAAATTTATTTTCTTATTTTATACTTTCTCAAAACTGGCTGCAATATTTTGGATTGATATATCACAGGTTTGCGATATTGGCATGACAAAAAAAATGCATTTCTTAAATGTTTACTTTCTCTACTGCGTATAGAAAGTAGGGGAAGTATTGCATTCCACCCAAAAATTCGATACCCAGATTTCACAGGAAATACATGTTTTGAGGTGTACTGAATGCATATAAAGCATTTTTGGAAACATGTCCGCGCGTTTGTGTGTATATGTGTGTTTGTGTGTGTTTCTGTGAACAGCATAACTCAGAAACGAACAGTCGGATAAATACCAAACTGTATTAATATTCAGTGAGAATGAAGAGAACTTCAAATGCTATTTGATGTGTTACACTCACATGGCTTTCTCTACTCTTGTAAAAACTATTTTTACAAACGCTTATTCTCCATATGCTTCATGTTAATCGAGATGTTAATCTTATTGCTAATTTTCCTGTAGATGCAAGGAGAATACGGTAGACTAAGCGAAAGTCACATATTTTAAGCGCTGGTTGCTATGTGCAGTATTCCCTTCTCTTTGCATGTCCAGGACATAAAAAAAATGAATAACCAAATCCCATTTGAGAAAAAGTATAAGTATTGGAAAATTTAAGGGAATAACAAGCAATATCTCGAAAATGGTTCACTCAACCACAAAAATATATATGACATAAATTGTGTATTTTAACGCGATCTACATTTTTGTGTAGTAACATTTTGTCTATCTCTTATAGTTTACCAGTTATGCAAAAGTCGTTCACAATGAAGAATACTTTTGGAGACATTCCCAGAAAATTCAATATATGCATTTCATTTGTAATTAAAATATCTTAAACATATGATATTTTAATCAAAATCGTTAGAGCCATCTTTGAGAAAATAAAAGTTTTCGGAAAATGCTACATGTAAAGAGTAATCTGGGGTGGGGGATTTTCTTGAAAACCTTCGTGTCGCATCTCTGGAAGATACTGAACCTAAATACCAAGTTTGGTATTTATCCGACTGTTCGTTTCCGAGTTATGCTGCTCACAGACACACACGGACATGTTTCCAAAAATGCTTTTTTTTGGATTTAGGGGGTCTCAAAATATATATTCCCGGTGAAATCTCGGTATCGAATTTTTGGGTGGAATACAATACTTCCACTACTTACTATACGTAGTAGAGAAAGTAAAAATCTGACGTGTTACACACACATGACTTTCTCTACTCCTGTACAAACTATTCTTACAAACGCTTATTCTCCATATGCTTTATGTTAATTGACATATCGAGATGTTAATGTTATTGCTAATTTTCTTGTAGATGTAAGGGGAATTGGTAGACTTTAATTGATAGTCAGATATTTTAAGAGCTGGTTGCTATGTGGAGTATTCCATTCTCTTTGTATTACCAGGACAAAAAAAATGAAAGCTAATTTCCATTTGAGAAAAAGTATAAGTATTAGAAAATTTAAGGGAATAACAAGCAATATCTCGAAAATGGTTCACTCAACAACAAAAATGTATATGGCATAAATTGTGTATTTTAACGCGATCTACATTTTTTGTGTAGTAAAATTTTGTCTCTCTCTTATGGTTTACCAGTTATGCAAAAGTCGTTCACAATGAAGAATACTTTTGGAGACATTCCCAGAATATTCAACATATACATTTTATTTGCCAAAAAATGTCTAAACATATGATACTTTAATCAAAATCGTTAGAGCCGTTTTTGAGAAAATAAAAATTTTCGAAAAATGTTCCATGTAAAGGGTAATCTGGGGTGGGAGATTTTCTTGGAAACCTTCGTGTCGCAACTCTGGAAGATACTGAACCTAAATACCAAGTTTGTGTTTTTCCGACAATTCGTTTCTGATTTATGCTGTACACAGACACAGACACACACACACACACGTTTCCAAAAATACTTTTTTGGAATTCAGGATGCCTCAAAACATGTATTTCGGTGAAATCTCAGTATCGAATTTTTGAGTGGAATGCAATAATTCCCCTACTTACTATACGTAGTAGAGAAAGTAAAAATATTGCGCGTGTCAGAGAGAAAAAAACAGCATAACTTGAAAAGTAAATGAGTAAATACCAAACTAGGTACTGAAGGATGCAAGGGTCTTTCAAGGATACAAAGCGAAGATCTTTATCCAAATCACCCCTATCACAAAAAAGAAGAGTTTTCATGCAAATATGTTTGCTGTTTGTTATTTTCTCAAAAAAGTGCATAATTTTGGAATAAACAGTCAAATGTTTGCGATATTGGCACGACAGACTAAACATATATCTTTGAATTTTCTATCAATATACTTTGAATTTTTATAGCTGGGAAACCATAAAGCTGGACAAAAACCTATTCCAGAAGAACTCATTAGAATCATCAATACCCATCTAGTTCTGATGCCATCAGAACTCAATATATACAACTTCTGTTTAATTTTTTACATTTGTTTTTCCTCTCTTTTTCTTTTCCCTAGCCTATGTTATTTACGCGACATTTCTCGTTATGCTTTTAAATTTTGTAATATTTTAAGCTAGGGGTGGCGAAAAGGTGATTCGCAATGGCATATTTGGACACGTCGCTTCTCCTCAGAAGGGCAGATTCTTCGCATTGTATTCCTCCTGCTGAAAGTTGGCGCTACGCAAGTTGCCTATTCTTGAAACTCGTGGAAGGAAGGCATTTTCGCCAAGCCTGTTTCAAGTAATACATCTATAATGACTTGCTGTTTAAACCTTTTGATTACAGTTTTGTGTAGCTATAACAAAATATGTATTGAAAGCGTTTCGGCCAAGTTTTTATCATGATTAATTTTAAGTGGACAAAACAAACCTGACGTGTTACATTCACATGACTGCCTCTACCCATTATTCCAAACACTATTCTTACATAAGCTTATGTTACTATCTACTTCATGTTAATGAGATGCAGGTTTGAAGAAATTGAATATAAAATATAAAAATATACTTTTGACTTTCTCTGATACGCATAATAAGTAGGGGAAGTACTGTATCCACCCAAAAATTCTATTTCGAGATTTTACCAGAAATATATGTTTTGCTATCCCCTGAACAAAAAATACGTTTTAAAAAAAGGTCTGCGTGCGTCCTCGTGCGTGGGTGCGTCTGAACAGCATAACTCAAAAACGAAAAGTCGGATAACCAAACTTGGTATTTAGGTTCAGTACCCTTCAAGGATGCGACACTTAAGTTTCTCAATAAAATTCCCCTATCCCAAATACCCTTTACATGGAACATTTTTCTAAATCTTTTATTTTCTAAAATATCTCTGAACGATTTTTATTAAAATAGCATATATTAAATATATTTACAAGATAAATAAAGAACATTTCTTGAATTTTCTGGGAATAGGCTAGAAGTCCTCTTCATTCAGAAGGAATTTTGTATAATCTTGTATAATTGGTAAACTTTGCGATAGACGAAAACATGCTACAAAAAATGTATCTCTCTTTAAAACACATGTATATTTCAAATACATTTTTGTGGCATAAGCCATTTCTGAGATTTCCGTTATTAATAGTTCGAATTGTTCATTATTTGGTCATTTTCAGTCCTGTCAACATTCAGTTGTTACTCGCGCTTGCATGGAAAGAGTATGGAATTTTAAGGCCAGCGTATATCGTTCAGTTCTAAACCATTTGTCTATCGCTGTCCACTTTGTATCTATAAGAATTATGTAAAGTAGTTGTTTCTGTAATGGTTTATTTGGATTAAAATGAAGTAGATAGAAAAATAAGCTTTAGTAAGAATAGTTTGTATACCCACTAATGAACGATAGTGGGCAGAGAAAGTCATGTGGATGTAACACATATATATTTTTTTTTTACCTTCTACCATTGAAGAAATCTGTTGTTTGCAATGTCGTACTGTTTCCTCTACTTTTTTGGTATAAATTCCAATGTTATCCTGTCAGCTGGTGGCATTAAAATAATCTACCAATACATTAATTGATACAAGTCCTCCATTTAACACACATATCATTTCTATTGCAAGAAATAATGGTAACAATGGAGTGTTATAAAAATATCATCCAACTGCGTGCTGTGATCTTCAATTTCTAGTATAATTGGATAATGTTAAACGTTTTTAGTTTCAGGTTAAAATATAATTATTATTTATCATTGACGGCCCCAAAACGTAAAATAGTATGATTAATAATTAAAATTTTAAGGTATTTAATTGCCTATACCAAACCATTTTTTCGCATATTTCGGATTCAAGCACTGAAGTTTCATTAACACGTCCGCCTTAACGTCAGACTCTGAAGACGGAGATGTAAGAAGCGTCAAGTAGAAAAAGGGAATTAAAAACCAAGCGAGTTGAGCAGAACTAACGCCAAAATAACTGGAGCACTTCTCTAGCCAGCACGGCTAATTACATCCAGTCAGGTTGCTAGTGGAGTTGTCAATAACGGCCTCGAGAGGTTTGACAGCCACACAGAATCTACGCTGCTGTAAACAAAGGTACGCTCAACAGCTCGCGAAAACAAGCTCGCACATCCTAAAATTCATCTCATAGATATTCATAACACCATATTGGATGAACTAGTTAAGAGAGAAGTAATCTAGTCCTCTGGTTACGTTATAGTTTGCTTTTACTTTCTCCATCGCTTGCCGAAAGTAGGAAAAGCATTCCATTTAACCTAATTATTCTACAATCGGTAATAGGTTTTTAAGCCCCTTGAACAAAATGTGTTGCGTTCACATGACTTTTTCTACAGTTTCTTCTAAAAACTATTTTTCAAAAGCTTGTTCTTCTACCTACAACTTATTAATCGAGATCAACTTTTGTTAAACACTTAAGACATTTCGTCTACGGTTACATTATGTAAAGCGATAATAACATGTTTAAAAGGCGTGTCGCCATGTGCTGGCATTCAAACTCCATGCTCTTTGTATGACCACAGGGGAAGAAAACGAATAGACCTGCCACTAGCACAAACTAAAGTACTGATAATTCTTTCTCGGGAATGGTTGCGTCATAAAAAATAATTTCACTTAAATTGTTCACTTTTATGAGATTTTTTTTCTGAAATAAGACTTAATCTTTACCTTACGGTTTAACAGTCATGCAAAAGTCTTTCATAATGAAGAGGACTTTACATACAGCCTATTCCCAGAAAGATCAAAATATTACATTTTATTTGTCATGCATATATTTATCATTTTATTCCAAATCGTTAGACAATTTTGTGAAAATAAAAAATAACGAATTTTTTCTGTATGTAGGGTAGTTTGGAGTGGGAGGATTTTCTTGAAAATCTTCGTGTTACATCCTTTGAAGACGCTGAACTTAAATGCCACGTTCATAGACACACACACAAACACACACACACACACACACACACACACACACACACAAACATACTGGCCGTTCCCCTAAAAATGCTTTTTCTCTATTTCTTTCTTTTTCCAGGGAGTCTCAAAACTGTATTTCCCTAATAAAGTTGCTTAATATTATGGGGGAAAGTAAATACTATTAGTCGTGTTTTATATGCAGGATATATGGTCATTTCAGGGTCAATTTAACTTTTTAAATGGGAACTTACATCCTTTATGTTGTTTTCTCATTAGAAAATGGTTTATAAAAAGCTGTTTATTTTATAACAAAGAATAAGGAAGCAAAATAAAAAAATGTTGGGTCTCAATTACGAAACGTAACAGGACCCTCAAATGACCATCCATGGATGGTCCAACCACTCATTGCGCTCTTCGTACACAGCCATTCAGAATTTTCGTTGTTATTTACGTTCGTGTAAGAGCAAATGCAAAGTGCTTTATACAAATAAAACACGACTGCTGGCATTTACTTTCCCCCATATTGTCAAGCAACTTTTATTCAAGACATATCTTTCTACACGCTTAGTTTTGGAGATATTGTACAGTCTCAACTTAAATGGTCCACCCTGTATATCGCTTAATCTGAAACAAATTTTAGGCAAGCATATTCATCATGGTTAATTAATTTGCGTAAAAGAATCGCTTTTTATATCAATAGTACAGAATATAAGCAATACATGTTAGTTTGTAATGGTCAGGAGGAATTATTCCAGCTTGGTACGAGCACATGAGATAACTTCTTTCTTTCATTTTATTATAAAATAACTAGAAGCTTAAGAATGTTAAAATATATTTGTTAGTGGGCGTTCTAACAAATGTTCTGAAAATAAAAACACGTTCTGTAATTCTGTCTTCTATAATATGTTGTTTATTACGGCTTAAGCCAACTTTTAAAAACCGCATACCGAGCGGGATGACTCGGGTGCTGTCTTGATCCGCATTCGGGAGGTCTCGGATACAGATCCCGTGGACCGATCAAGCTGACTGGGCTTTTTACGTGCTTTCTCTCAGTCACCAAGATAAATTCCGCATTGAATATTTAATATCAGACCTAAGGTTCCATCTTAAATCTAAAACAAAAGTAAAAATGAAATATATGTTAATACTGAATGCTCTGCCATCTATCCACAGATAATGAAAGCGGCACCCTAATGCAATCTGCTCGGCACGTGTAGAAGCCGACATACAGTTAAGGCGGGTTTTCCTAGCGGCGCACTTATTATGTCGCGCGTAGTTTAAAACGCCGACCTTAAACGCATCACGTAATGCGCTGCGTATTGTGTTTTCCTACAAACGGATAAAACGTGGCTTGTCCTGTAACTCTCCAGTTGTGAACGGATTAAAAATGAGTTTTGTGTCAAAACAGAAAAGCTCTGTTTATTGTGGCTGTTAGAAGAATGTAAAGATATAGAAGACAAAATTGATTACATGGTTGATCATTATTGCATTAGGAACTCTTTTAGTGAAATGCTTTCTTATAGAGAACACGAGGAAGCTTTTAAATACTAATGAGAAACACCTATTAGGAGACGATGCGAAATTTAAAGCATACTTCAGATTCACCCGAGAACAGTTTAGTTTCCTGGTTAACCTAATTCAAGATGATTTGTATACAAAACCATGCAATCGAGTGAAAATTTGCATTTCACCACCAGAAAAACCTGCCCTAACTCTAGGGAATGTATTAGGAAGGAAAGTTGCATTTTTTAATTAATTAAGAATTTAATAAAAAAACTCGTTAATTAAAGTTGTTAATTATTTTGTTGTCCCTTCATATTGTAAATTATTGTCCTACTAACATTTCGTCAATTATTATAAGATAACATTGATAGAAAGTAACATGAATCTGATTTATAAAATAAACCGTGCCTGTTTTCTTCACAATTTTTCAAATCTCCTTCCATATTAAATCCTTCTTTAAAGTGTTTTTGAAGTCCGCATTCGCCATATTCCACAAAATGGAACGTCCAGCAACCAATTCAATTAGCTGTTCGTCTTCTGCAGTTGAAAATCGAACAGTAGGAGGTATCGTTTTGTAACATGCACGATGTGTATCAAATACGTCACACACACAAGGCCTCTATCACGTAGCGCACAACGCACTAGACTCCTCTCGATGCAGTAGGTCTGTCGGACCAGGCACACTATGCTGGCGCAAAACGAACTGCGTAGTTTAGAAAAACGTTTCAATTATTTTTCATTGTTTGAGTCTGCTGCGTATTGCGCTCGACGTTTTACGTTGCACGCGGCGTAGAACGTGCGTTGCCTGGAAAATCCGCCTTTCCTGACACTGAGGTCTCTGTGTACACGTGTGGAAGCTGCCGTATGCCCGTGACTTATACAAGCATAGGTACAGCTGGCAGGCACTAAGGCCTCGTAGACACGTGATGAAGCAAATTAACATGGTACAGGGATGAAACGTAGAAGGCTAACTGTCCGCTACAAACCTATCCACGAGGTACCTCTTAACATATCCGTCGCAATATAACCACGCGGTTAAAGCGACGTAAAACAGAGAAAAAGAGCTCATTAAAAAATATGCCTAATTCACTGTTGGTATATTACTTCCCTTCCTTTCAGATTAATATTTCATTTTATTTCCAAGTTATTTGAGAATTGGCATATATGCCACAGAAAGTGCATCCAATTAATTATTGCTGTCCTGAAAAATATTGTCAGTCAGATTTGCTATTTACATTACAACAGATTAATTCGAATATAGATTGATTTTGTTTTGAAACCATTACGGTTATAGCAGAAAATCTGCCCACTGATGCAAGAAAATTGGTTAATCACAGTGGGCTGTAATTATTTAACTCTTTTTTTTTTACAAATCTTTACTTCAAATTTAGGAAATCTACTGACAATGAACTGCTGCTAGGGATGTAGTATTGTAATTAAACGGCATGAAATGCAACATGCAGGGAGATCGAACTTATTACTTCGTAGTTTATGGGCTCCCCCAAAAAGGATGTCAAATTTTGCCATTTTTTAAACAATTTTAAACGGAGACAAAGTTCAAATTTCACATTCTAAGAATTCTATAATATGGGAACAAATATCCTTATGACTTGTAGCTGTACAACAAATGTTTGTGTTAAAAGTGCCACATTTCACAATTCCATATTTGCCTCTCCTTAAAAATCTTCGTATTAATTCACGTTATGCAATTCACAAATTTTCTCCTCCTCCTCCTCCTCCTCCTTCATTCAAAATACCTTTTCCGGTTTGTACTATTTCTATCATCTTATTTAATTCTTCTACATTTATTTGTTGTCTTATTTCAATTTTTGTACTACGTATAAAATTATTCTTGTTTACAGTAATTATTTTGCTTATCTATAGAAAATATACACCACAGCTAAGGAAGTACCCGGAAGTAGCTAATTATTTTCCAATTTCCAATTTACGTGCCACATAAACACCTAACAAAGTTCAAAGCAGGCTTTATAAAACGCAGTCGATGTTTTTGACGGTGTCTCAAGAGAGAAACTCTCTCATCACTTCAGTTCGAAGTTGAGAGCTACCTAAGTAAACAATGTCCATTTTTTCCCTCGTCCATCTCTTCTCAATCAGAGAAAGCTAATAGAAAGAGAAAGCAAGAAACGTCCAGTCGACGCTAAAAGGGTGCTTGATTCCTTCTTCAGTGTCCCGTGATGGCAAAAGGATGGGAAACATGCTCCTTCAAGATTATCGGCACCTTCCGCTGCAAGATGGGAAACAGCAATAGCATACAACAGTGGCTCAACACTTCCCTTTCTAATTCAAACTCTACTACTAAATACATATTATCACGAAACATGTGTATATTAATATTTTCAAACTACAAAATGTATGTCCCAAAAAGATTCCTTCAAAATGCACAATATTGTTTTATACCCCATTGCGTGGTAATGTCAAACCTCATCTCAGTAGTTCTTTACCACACACTGTTTTTTCGTAGTGTGCATGGCACCATAAACAAAGTGAATGCAGTCATTATTATGTGGAATGAAAAATATTCATGAATCATAAACCTCCTTTGGAACGTATTTCAATGCCTTATTCTACATTTTATTTTCTCTGCCGTTTACTTATGATGGACAAGAAAGTGCTGTATTCCATCAAAGAATTCTATTTCAAGATTTCACGGGAAATACACACTTTTAGATCGTAATAAAACCAGTTTTAGAAAAAGGTGCGATCGCCCGTGTGTGTGTGTGTGTGTGTGTGTGTGTGTGTAATAGTGCATTACGCCGACGGTCGCTTCTCCCCCGACCTCTTTTCCAGGAATCCCATTCGGTGTATTCGTATTGCGCCGATGGTCACTTTCCATTAGCGACCCGGCTAATGAGGTCATTATGAAGGAGCTGTAAATCAAGGCGGTTTAAGGAAAAATTAGCCGGTTAGACAACTAAGACCACAGATAGGAAGAAAATAATTAAACAAATCTTCACAAAACATTAGTATAACTGTATATTTGTGCAAAGTAATAATTTTATGCGTTATATACGTACATGCATACCAAAGTATAAAAGCACATGCAAGGAGAATTTGGGGAAAATAGTAAGTAAAAGATTTAATTTGATTTAGTTAATATTAATACTTATTATTTAGGCACAGTTTTGTGTATAAAACAATTTACCTCGATGAATTTGAAATAACAATATCAAACATCTGTGATGGTGTTACTGAGAGACGTGGTAGGGAATTTTGTACGTTTCTCGAAATCTCTACTCCTCATTTATTCCGCATTTGCTAAAAAATTGTTGCAAAGTATTGTTTATGTAAATGCATAAGTTAAAAACCAATGTTTTCAAAAATTGTATTTTATAATTGTTCGCACTTAAAATTCTCGTTACGATGCAGCATATCAATGCGGCATTTTAATTTCTCTGCAGTCCACCTACTGATTTTCATAAAAGGGTCCACTAAATGTTTCAGATATTAGAATAGGAAATAAAATGTATATCTTGAATTCTCTAGGAACAGCCTTCAAAACCATCTTTCCTTTATGTGAATTTCATGCAACTTAAAACCATAAGGAATAGGCAAAAACCTTTTATATAAAAAATGTAATCTCAGGAAAATGTTCAAAATAATTTTTTTCCTAATGTATTATAGAAATATTTCTTATCGTATGTTTACAGTTTCCACATGTAAGTATATCTGCACACTATGCGGCGGTTCTTTTTTTTTTTTTTTTTTTTTTTGCACCCGCATAATCTGATCAAAAACGAGAAATATGATGCGGTACACTTACATGACTTTCCCTATTCCTTACAATTTCATAGGTAATTACTATTCATACAAAATGCAATTCTTCCTTTTCCTTACGTTCACTAGGATAAAATATTTGGGTGGAAATGATTTCAAGTTTAGCGGAATTAGTAGTTTCTACATGTTCAAGGCAGTGGAGCTGTTATAACCCTCTGTATGTGTGTGTGTGTGTGTGTGTGTGTGTGTGTGTGTGTTTCTGTCATGAGATTATGGAGGTAAACGAATGAATAGTTCGCGAATTTTCAATCTATATCTGCCAAATGTACTTAACTTGACAGAATATAAATGTATTATAGCATGAAATATTTCCAAAACGGTTGACCCTTAATAAAAAAGTTATTTTGGCAAGGTATGTATTTTAATGAGCTTCACGTTTTTTCTGAAATTGTTTTGCCTATCTCTAATGGTTTCTCAGTTAAATGCAGTTTCGTAATATTCACAAACATTTGGTACCTTGTACTTTAATCAAAATCGTTAACATCCGTTTTTAAGAAAATGAAAAATAACAAAAAAGTAGTTTGGGGTAGATAAAATTTTGTGAAAATGTTCACGTCACATACTTGGAAGATATAGAACTTAATTGAATCAGGGACCTCAAAACATGTATTTTCGAGTGAAAACTCGCCTTAGGTAGGTTGTAGAGAAAGCAAGCCGACTTTCTTGCATAAGCAAGAGCATGGCGAAATAAACATAGTAAAGTCATGTAGCTTCATTTGAAATCACTTCTAGCACAACATTTTGAGCATTATTAAGGTAGGATTTGAGGCATTACTGTTTAGACGAATACTATAATATGCAAGGGCAATGCAACATTTGGTTGGAATACAATACTTTCTTACCTGCCATCTAGAGGAAGTAAAAAGGGAATGTTAACTTTGTAAGAATTCCTAAGTTTTGATGAAAGTTTAATTCAAGTGGTCAAACATATGTAAGCCGTTGAAAATATATTCCCTAATAATTTGATTATGTTCCCCAACAAGTCTGTAATTCACGTCGTTATATATCTCAGGGAAGAAATGCGCGTTCAGTTTTTACGTATACACCGCCATTTCTGAGCGGCCAGTGCAAGCTGCACTTTGCGATATTTGCAAATGTCAATAACCCGCAACTCGCGGTTCCGTTTGCTGTACATGGAATAGATATTCATTAGTAAACCCAGTATAAAAAGCAAGATGAAGTCCGAGAACGTCTTGATCGTCGGCGCAATAGCAATACCTAGTAGGATATAAATTTAAAATGTTAGCGAAAATCTTTCCTGCAAATTAACTTTTAAGCTTTTCATCGACAAGGGAAAAGTTGGATATAAAGTTAACACTTTAATGAAAACCTTTCCTGCAAATAAACTTTTAAACTTTATTCTGGTGTACCAATGCCTGTCCTCTTTCTTGTACCTGTGGTTCCATTTGAGTAACCAGTTTTTCCTTAAACCGCGGTGAATGACAGGTCCTTCCTAACGACCCTCATTCAACTTAAAATTCAATGCGACAGCCGGGATTTGAACATGGTTCTCCCGCTCTCCGTGCGGTTGCTCTAAACATTAAGCTACTGTGACATCATTCTGGTGGGACTTTGAATTCCCAAATTGACTCAAGGATCCTAATGAATTTTGACCATCGGCGCAATGCAACAATACCGGTGTGTGTGTGTGTGTGTGTGTGTGTGTGTGTGTAAGAGAGCGCAGTATACTCAAAATAGAACACCAAATTACTTCTTGAAGTCTAACAATTTTCACAAAATTCCTTCCACCCTAACAACTGTTCATACGATGAACGCGTTTTTTGTTATTATTATATTCCAAAAATTATTAAGCATTTTAACTTAAATGCCACATGTGTGGTATTAGCAAAAAAATGAATTGTATACCGGATGAAAGGGGTATAGACGTCATACGCATGGGAGATTCTATGTACTAAGATAAATGAGAAATCAAAATACAATTTAGTCTATGAACGCTTAATTAATCTGTTCATAAAATATGTATACAGGATGCCTCAATATAATCTTGTGCAACTCCGATACTGGTATAGAAAATATTCTAAGTTATTTTACACTTAGGAGCTAGATTAATAGTGCCTCATACTGCTCATTTTAATAATGAAGTAAGTGTTTTTTCTTTCCTATGTATTTTCTGAGTTTAAGAGAAATAAATACCTGTATCATGTACTTATTATTGTTATTATTTACTAATATTATCATTATTACTACGAGTATTATTATTAATATTATTAGGTAAAACGAAAAACCTATTCCGCCTCCACAAACACTACAGAGATTATCATCGTGTTCATGACACCTGGTATCTGTTTGCATTAACTTGTCTGTAATTCAGAATATCTTTAATATTCTTCTTATATCTTTTTAATTATACATAATTATAATTAATTGAAATTACTTGTACTTTTGGAGGCCATAGCTTGGTCTTGGAAATTTTTAATATAGAGTCAAATGAAAAATTCAGTGCCACAGTCATAAATTTCAATTATTTAATTAAAAAGAAAACCTAAAGAAACCCATAAGTACCCAGTATTAAAGTACTTGCGATGGCAGGTCACCATTGAGATTGTCATCTCTAGTGAGATGCCTTAGTGATCTAACTGGGAAACAACTTGGGGAATTCAATGTCCCACCAGTAGCTTAACGGTTAGAGCAGCCGCACGGAAAGCAGGAGAACCATATTCAAATCCTCGCTGTCGCATTGAATTTTTCAGTTGAATCTATATTAAAAAAACTTCTTATATATTCAAAAATTTGTAATGTAGTTTTTTACAGACTTTTTGTAGTCTTAAAGGTTACATTTCAGAGGCCTGCACTTCTTTCTTTGTTTTTTTTTCTTTCTTTTTTATCACCCACTACCATATACTGTAACAGGGAGAATTATAACGTTATAAAATTTCAGAATTTCCCTCCGTTTCTTATTCCTGAAAGTAATTATTCATAAATATGGTTAAATTTATCTCATTTCATTTCCATTTCTTCAATTTTGTGCGTAACTTTCTTTACAGGATAATTAAATGTGAATAATTATTCTAATGTTTCATTAAGATGACGCGTTTTATTCTTAATAATCTTTTCCTTTTCGTCTTATATATTGGAATCTCAAAATTATATTACTGACATATTAAAAATAATTTTATATGACTTCTGTAGGTCTTCATTTTCTTCTATAATTGCCTAGCTATTTGCATATAATAAATACCTATTGAGTTTCCTCTTGAATAACGCATTTCTTTACAATATATTGCCGTGACCTCTTTATTAACTAGCTCAATGGAGGGTAGAGCAACTCGGTACCGAAAGATCTTAGTTATTAGTTTACATTATACGAAGTCAGACGGGGGACGCATCTATATGAAAAATATATCCGAATACTTCTAGGAAAACTATTAATACATGGCGTGGATGAGGGAAGGGACTATCTACTATGATAATTTAAACATAAGGACGATGGATTGTAAGTGGGTTTTTTTATGTAAAGGGATACAGTACCTCCTTGTTTCCATGTCTGTCGGTGAGGACGCCATGCTTGGACGCATGGGTAGCGCGCACACACACGTCTTGCCTTGAACAGTGACTAGCCTCGACTCTTCTGACTCCCCCACGCTCAACTCGGCGTGGTAACGCTAACTCGCTTATCCCCTCCACTATTGCGCAATACCCGGTCCGGGCAGCCAGGTCACATACGCAACAATGCTCGTACGTCACAATATCATCCATTCTCAAGTATTTCGACTATACATATAATATGTATTAAGCAACTTGGGAGAGAGATGACATTTTCGTAAACCTTTATTTCTTGAGAATCTTCCATGTTCCAAATCTATGAAAACTGAAGTCCCTATATAAACCTTGGATTGCATGTTTAAGATGGAATGAAAGAAGTCTCTGTATTATTATTTGCCGTAGTTTATTTATATATAAACTTTAACACAATTCACAAATGCTATATGTGTTTCTAGATTCAACTTCCTTTGCTTTGCAATCACCTTGTTTATTAACTTCATGAATTAATGTACCTCAATTACTTTCTTTAGGATCGCCCAATTTAATGGCATGAAATCGTGCTATAATGACATTTCGAAGCCCACTGGTTTCCTAACAAAAAGGGTTTTAAAAAGCATGTTTCTTTCAACTTCAAAATGGCCGAGATGGTTTATCTGGTATCTCTAAACTATCTCGGCTTTTGCTTTATTTTGCTTATTTTGTTTAATTTATCTACTGTCTTTTTATTTTTAAGTTGTTGAAAATCACTATACACTGACTCATTCAAATAAGCAGTAAATAACTTTAGAAGTAGAATTATATACGTCACACATATGTAAGACCTATGCATATGATTAATAAATTGACTGATATTACCTCCTAAAATTTTATTTGTATTAACCATTGTAAATTAAGGAATTTAGGTAACAAATGACGACATTGGTTTACGCGCCCTGGCGATTTTATGAACAAGTTCAATTTGTATTAACCATTGTTAACTTAAGGAATTTGGGTAACAAACGACGACATTGGGCTATGCGCTCTGGCGATTTTATGAAGAAAAAAATCTGGAATTGTGCATTATGGAATCTTCAGTAAGAGCAAATCATTTTACCGCAGTACTTAGTTTGAACCTCTTGACTGACTACATACGGGATTATTTCCCACATTGACGTCTAGACTCTCTCACAATGCTTCCTAAAGCTGAACAATTCATTGGTACGAGTCCCAAAACGCGAAAAACTGTCTTCCTATTTTTCCACATTTTAAAAAAAATTCTCTCTGTTAAACAGGAAGTCGCTTTTTATTAACTTGTTTCCTCCTACAATATGATACTACAGTCGAGTGCATGGAATCGTGCCGATATAATGCGCAGTCATTTATGTTAGTAAGAAGACATAGACAGCCTCTGCCATGAACAGCCTCCATCCCTTACCTGTTCTAGCACTTCACTTAATGTCTTACTCCCTTCTCTAACTGAAACCAACCTGTGTTCATGGGTTAATGTTTGTGCCGGACTTCTGACACCAAAGACGAACTTATCCAGCGGCTGGAATGCACAGTCGTGGCAAAGCATACCTTCCAGCAACTTAGGTGAAATTTTTCAGTATTCCACCCCTTTCGCCCCTCACCTAGGACTGATCTTTGTTCACAGGCTAATGCGTGTGTGTGTCGGACTCGGACTTTATATATATAAGCCCACTGTATTATTTTTAAGGTTAGGGTTTAGAAGCGCGGGAAGATTTCAGCTCTGCTGCTTAGGCTAGGCTTATTGCACCTACTAAACCTCCAGGGGGAAAGGATGAGAGGGAGAGTGTGAAGGGTGACCAGATCTGATGGTGGTGGTAGGCGCTGAGCAACCAGGTCCCTCACGTTTCCAGATTGAGCATTCCTGAATACCCCTTCGATGCCATGGATCGGTCAAAAAGATCCTGCTGGAAGAAACAGTTCTCTCCTTAAAGCATATCTACCGCAAAACACCGCACACCATTCCTGCGCGAGGCCCAACCCTGAAAGATGAAGGAAAATTAAATGAGAGGGAATGAAACAACAAGCCAGAACCGCCAAACCAGCTCCGCTCCTCCGTGTAGTTTTCCATTAAGGTAATACTTGTTAAAGGTATCCCACCCGCTTACAAGAACGAAACTTATACTGCACTTACGCGCGTCAACCCAAAGGGAAGACTCTGAATAGCTCGGTGGGGACAACAGTGACCGTCTACCAGTTCTTCATGTTGGTACCGCAGGACATCAAGGCGTCTCACAAACCCGCCTGCGCTTCGCCCAAAGGTACGCAATCTCCCATTGGTATTGGGAACCACTACTCCGCCGAGTCCAACCCAATTCAACATTTCCTTCCGGGAGGGGATCAGACGTTCTGTGGCATGTGCACAGATTATATATTGGTAATGCGCCCTCTGGTTACCCAAGTTGAAGGTTGGCAGTTTATCTGAGGAGGGGTGTTTAAGGGGAAACAGTCTCATTGGTGGGGATGGCGTTAGTGACGCCAAGCTTAACGGGTTTTCTCAGTCAGTCTGGGACTAGTCTTTGAGTCAGGTGAACGGATAGCTGCTCTACGACATGGCGTCCTCGCTCGGCAGACACATGGGGTAAGTCTTTGTTAAATAAATCTATTTGTCACTCTTCCTTCCAGCTTTTATTATGGTAGAATAGAATCCTTGCCTCTCCCTTCAGCCAGGAATTATATTAGTGTAAATTATGTTGTGAATTTAACTTTAGCTGCGTCCCTTTGTCGGTGCCTCTTAAATTAAAGTTTCCTTTGTTTGAATAACGATCCCTCTCGCAAGCGAGTTGCCCACCACTGAAGTTAAATAATTAATTACAAAATGTGAGGCACGCGACAAATTGGTGTGAGGCGCCGAATAATTGGTTTGATTTGTTTTGAGATTTTAAGTGCAAAATTGTTTTTCCCTCCAAATTTAACGGTTTCTGCTCCACGTGATCGTGTAAAATGTAAAGTTCTTTCTGGCTGAAGGGTAAGGATTTTTATACTTTTATTTGTGATTCTCTTCTTCTAAATTTTGTTTCCATCATTTCTGAAAGTTTGGTGTCGAAATTTCAATTTTGAGTTCATTTTTGCATATTTTCCCATTGTCTGCCGGGTGACGCTAAAGCTTCTGACTCCATTTTCCCTTTGTGTTGGCTTCATTTCCTTTAAATTATATCACTGTGTTCCGTTCTTTGTGCTGGTTATTTTCAAAAAATGTTTTTATGAAAGTTGAGAAGAAACGAGCGATATAGTTGTAGTTTCAAAATGTGCTCGTCACGTGTTAGCTATACGTTTGCAAATCTTGTTTTCTGTGCTTATTAGCAGTGGTTTGGAAATGTATAACTTTATATTCCAGTGATTGTGATTTCTAGCTATTTACTGCACTTTTCTGGGTCATTTTTCGTGTAACTTTTATGTACGCACGTGTGTTGTGTAATTCCCGCGTAGTCATGCATTTCAGCAATAATTTTTAGCTTGTGAAACCAATCTTCCTCAGCACGTGTTTTGGCGCGTTTATTTGCGTGTGCATATCAGATTATATACCTTTGATTTAAGAAAAAAAAAGAGAAGTTTTGTGTGCTAGTTTAAATTACAAGTTTGTATTCTGCTCCTTTTGAGAATCTTCGCGGTGGTCACAGTAAGTGTGACGTGGTTTTTTTTTAACTTCCAGTTCGAGGTTTCTCACTGAAGCTATCATTTTGTTTTCTTCCATGTGTTCATTCTGCTTAAAAATCTTGGTATTGTGTCCAAGTGGCTTGTGTAGCTGTGTGTTAGTATAATTTTTCTGATATTTCGCCGCGGGCGCTTAATTGTGTTCTTTCTGCAACTGTTTTATTTGGTTATGTTCTACTCTTGCTACTTACATTCATGTGATGCTATAAGTGTTTAGTTTGGTGTAATCTGAATTGCTTGGTCCTACTGTTTGTTTATTGGTTGCGTTATCTTTTGTGCTGCAATCATGCCTAAGCGACGTACTGCACAGAAATCTGATATAGTAATTGCTCCTGTTAGCGAGCACAGTGACGTAGACTTTCTGTCCAGTGTTGGTACGACTGTTGCTCAGTTATCAGCTGGCTGCCGCCCGGTCATTGACCCCTCTCACGTGAAGGATCCCAGCGAGTTGTCAGCGTATAAGTTACTTTAGAATTTTGCAATGTTGGCTACTACTGCTATTGGCCGCTCTGAGAATGATGATAATTTTGCTTTACCGTTGCCAAGTTTGGTTTAATTCCGCAATGCATATTTTTAAGGGAAAATCTTTCGCAGTTACTCATGTAAGTAAAAGTTTCAGGAGCTACCAACCTTGCCAGTATCTGCACCTAATTAGGTTTGATGTGCTTCTGATATGGACCAGTACGATGTGGATGTTGATGAACCAGCTGTACGTGTGTTACCAGATTTTGGACAATTTGCACGGGAATTTTGTGGTAAACGAGTAAGAGAAAAGAAAAAAATCACCTGTAAGTATGTAATCATTGTGAGTGCTAAAGTTTGGATGAATGAAACAGTTTTACGACTCACACAGGTATGCTAAATTTTTATTGTTTCAGTGACTGATGCTTAATTAAGCTTTGTTTTTCAGGAATACTGTGCTATGAATGTCTCTGCTAAATTACGAGTGTATTATTATTGTGGGTGTAATCTAAATTTTGAATTATGTTTTGGGAACTGCAAATCATTTGCTTTGTTGTATTATACTGCAGGAATGTGTTTTAGGTGTACAATGTGCTTAATTGAGCTTTCATTTTCAGGAATGTTATGTGACAATATTGTTTTGAATAATGATGTGATGTTGTTTTGTTGCATTCGATTTGATTTGATATGACATGATTTGATTTTGGGTTTCATAATGATGCTGTGATCTTTATTTGCAGAAATGTGTTGCATGAATAGTGTTTGTATGTATGTGTGTATTTGAGGTTATGTGATATAGGTGAGATTTGCCTCGGTGGGAGTGCCAAAGTGTAACCCCGATGGCGTAGTGTGAGGTTATGTGAGAAATGTGAGTTGAGATTTGCCTCGGTGGAAGTGCCAAAGAGTAACCCCGACGGTGTTGATGTGAGATGAGGAGAGATGAGATGAGACGAGATGTCAGCTTCGGTGGAAGTGCCACAGTGTAACCCCGACAGTTGTTGTATCATTTCAGAGATTTTGCTTATTGGTGTTGCTGTAACGTGCCCAGTATAGCGTGTGTGATGAATTCACACGAGAGATTAAATCGATGGAAGTGAATGTAATGAAAATAATTTTTTTCTCTGTTTATGCAACAAGTTTATTACCATCTTAGATAGCAAATTTTAATACCACCTGTTTTCCAGCTTATTTCTTGATTTTGAGGATGTAGATGCAACATTATAGTGTCATGTTATTTGTGTCATTCCTGAATTGTTAATGTGATTTCTTGAAGGTTATGCCTATGTCAGATGTTTTGAATTTGCAGCATGCTAAATGAGACACGTAAGTGCAGATGTTTTGTTTTGGAGAGAAAATTGAAAGATGATGATGATTGAAGTAATGATCGAGATTGCACTATTACTATTACTGCTAATGATGATGATGATTATAATTGAGTTAATGCTCACACTGCGATGAGAAGGATAGTGATGTGGTTGAGAAGTTATATTGGTGACAAGAGTAGGACACTAGTAGTTGAAAGCATGTCACGTGGCGTAGCTTAGAAATGTATTGTGGATGTAGTTTGTAGTGATGCATACACTAGTTTGAGTAGATAGTTAAGTCAGTGTTGTGTGTAATTTGGGGCCATGGTCAGTGTGAATGAGTTCATTTCATTGTCATGTGTGATTGTCTTGTAAGTGCACTTACTTTCTTTTGTTAGTGATACCAGCTGGTTATTAAGATGTAATATTGGGATCCCAAGATAAGGTTATGTTTCATTTCTGTCATGTTTATGTACTTTGAGTCTGTTTTACTGTTATTTGGATTATGAAGCATTGTAAGTTACACTTTGGATGGCAACTCTGTAAAATTTCTTTCTTATGCCAATTTGTTCTAATTTTCTTTTCTCTTTATTTGCCCCATGTCAAAAGAATTTTTAGTGTACATTTGTCAAACTTTAAAATCTTTAATTGTAAATGACATACCCTTCTTTTATGTGTGATTCTTTGTGGGAGCATCCTGTTTATTGTGTGGTGGTTTTGTTTTAGTATTGTGCTGTGGCAGAGAGCGAGAAGGTGCATCAGCATCCCCAGGGCACACCAGAAGTCAAGAAACACCACAGGGAAGCTGTCGGGCAGCCACTACACTGCCGTGGCATAAGGAGCCACCATGTCGGGGGGCAGTCCAAGCCAGCGACTGCCCACCCTGTTGTCATCACCAGAGACCTGTGGTGCTGATTCTACACCAGGACAAATCGTCGTTGTGGGCACTGTCTAAATCACCCACAAACAGTTACGGCAGTTCATCACCCTTTTGCGCAGTGTAGTGTGCCTGTGAACTAAGGCAGCGTGGTGTGTGCGTGTGCGGGATGCTACAGCTAAGTGCATTAACAATACTACGTCGACAGCACTTATGTTCCTCGCTTCTCGTCATCGCCCAGCAATATTCTGTCGTCGGCTGGGTGCTACCACACATATTTATTACTGTTTTATTTTACATCACACATTTGTATGTCATTTTTTTGGTATCTCTTTCTTTTGTTTTTTTTCCTATTTATTGTATTCATTTTCTTTCTGTCGACGAGGACGTCGACTTCGGTGGCCAGGGGGAGATGTGGCATGTGCACAGATTATATATTGGTAATGCGCCCTCTGGTTACCCAAGTTGAAGGTTGGCAGTTTATCTGAGGAGGGGTGTTTAAGGGGAAACAGTCTCATTGGTGGGGATGGCGTTAGTGACGCCAAGCTTAACGGGTTTTCTCAGTCAGTCTGGGACTAGTCTTTGAGTCAGGTGAACGGATAGCTGCTCTACGACATGGCGTCCTCGCTCGGCAGACACATGGGGTAAGTCTTTGTTAAATAAATCTATTTGTCACTCTTCCTTCCAGCTTTTATTATGGTAGAATAGAATCCTTGTCTCTCCCTTCAGCCAGGAATTATATTAGTGTAAATTATGTTGTGAATTTAACTTTAGCTGCGTCCCTTTGTCGGTGCCTCTTAAATTAAAGTTTCCTTTGTTTGAATAACGATCCCTCTCGCAAGCGAGTTGCCCACCACTGAAGTTAAATAATTAATTACAAAATGTGAAGCACGCGACAGTTCGATCTGACGTACTTCTGACATTACTAGAAGTACGAGTCCTAACGGTCTGCAGGAAATGAGGAAGAGCATAATTCGTGGTATTATACATATAATCCACTTTAGTATTTGTCTACAGAATAATAAAGAAAACCCAAGTTCAGGGTGGCGTTGCAATGGAAATCGAATCCGGGACCTCCCGAATGGAGGCTTCAGAGCTATCGCCAGTGCATCCCATTCGCTCGATATGTGGTTAATTTCTCCTTTTCTGCCATTCAATGTTGCAAATTTAATGGTTATTTTTACTACATCTGGTGTTCTTAGAGATTATTTTCTATTTTAGTGACAACATAACAATTTAACGGGATTTTACATGGTGCTGCCTACTCTTAATGATGAAAAGTGGCTAAAATGACTAACAACGGTTAAATATGGAGCTGCTTATAAATATTCATTATATTGGCGCAAATTATTCACATTAACGAGATAGATAGCAAATATTTCCCAAATTTGTAAAATAATTTTCTACCTTTTCATTACAAAATACTCAAGGTTAGTGCGGTTATGCTGGAAGAAAGACTTAAAAACAAAAGAACCTTGAGGATTTGGCGCTCACTGGACAAACAAATTTCATGTAACATGCCACATAACATAACATGCATTCATCTACACAAATTCTTACGTGTAACTTGAAATGCCTGTAGGCCGCAACTTACTTGGGAACCTTCCTGTCTTCACTCCTCTAACCAGATACAAAATGTGGAAGTGAAAGATAGTGACTCACATTTTTTATGTCACCCGATTTTTCATTTTTCTTATTATTTAACGAATTACCCTCATCTTTGTAGGAGTTAAGCCCACGCGGACTTACAAACCAATACCTAGGGTCAGTAGACTGTCGAAGAGGAAGCAAACTCTGGCTCATAGCATATCCAGGATGGGTGATCAACCCAATGCCTGGTACGGCGACGAACGAGAAGGAAATGAAATGCAGTGATTAAAGGGATAAGAAAATTCGCGGATGAAATTATCCAACCCCGCATTTGCCTAGAAACAGAGGAAAACCGCGAAAAAACCTTAGGTCAGAGTAGTCGGCCCCGGGGATTTGAATCCGGGATCTCCCAAACGCGGGCCACAGATATTTCCTCCTGAGCCATCCCGCTCGATCCGATTTTTCATTTAAGTATATATAAGCAACTCGTCTTTGGTGTTTTAGTGATTTTTAATTTTAAAAACTGACGATGGAAACTAAAATGATTAGAATTGATTGAAAATTTTGAAAAAATAGCAAAAATTGTTCAATCATTATATAAAATGGCTAGAAATACCTTTTTCACAAAATACTGTCTGTCTCATCAAAAAGAATAAATTTAGCCATAAAATAGCTATGTAGGCATCACTGATTTTACACACTCTCGCCAGAATTAATTGAAATTGAGTTTTATATATGGACGCTCTCTAACTACTGTGGCCCTTAGCGTCCCATTCTATATTGAGCGTTAAAGGTCGGAAATTTTGCTCAGATGCCTCTTTTATCAGGCTTGAGGTTCTTTCACGTGCCGTAAATCTAGACACGGGACCACCGGCTTTACTTCCCTTCCGAAGGAAGCCATGCTGGATTTTTACGCCTGAAAAAATCCATCGCCCTCCGCCGTTTGAACCCGCGACCTTGGGTATTGGAGGCTAGCACGGTACCCCTAGGACCACGGAGGACAGCACACACTCGCCAGGAAAGTAATTGTCGTCTTAGGATCAGTTCCACCAACAGCGACAGCTATTCAAGTTATTGTGGCTTATATAAATCCAGGTATACTTACGTCTTTATCGCTGAACTTAGAAACATATTTCAACACGAAGTTGTGAACCCAGGTAAAGAAATCACAGCTTTGGTTGCAGGTTCTACGATGCAGCAATTTCTCATACGAGTATATTAAGCGAGAAACGATGTCCGCTGCTTCCGGTTGGTGCCTTTTCCTGCATGTGTTGAAAATCGAAACTGGATTTGATTGAAGCGCAGGCGAACGGGTTTTGCTTTTGAAGCTCTGCAGTTTGTTAATCACTCGCAAAGTAAAATTCCTTAAGTCTGATATTTCAACTTTTCAATACCAAATAATTGTAATGCACTTAATTGTTTTTCTTTTCTTCTGAAAAATTTCAACGGTCACAAAGGGTGTTTTATAAAAACAATAACATAAGTATAGGCGGTGGAAACGAAGAGAGCAGGCGGAAACTGAAATATTGGATGATACAAGGGGTAAAGTAGGATTTTATTTTGCAAGTAGGAATGTTTGCTAAACGAAGGCCATGGGCCGAGTTTTGCAATCCTACGAGCAAAATAAAACCACTTTTAATACTGTGGCATATACTATTTTTTAAACATGGCTCGAATTTATAAAGTGTCAATAATATTATATTGATTCCAGAAACTAACAAATACCACGTTTAAAACGCGTTCTTGAAACAAGAGAAATGACGTTAAAAAGCGAGTTGTCAGCTGTTTTGATGTTTCTTTGATTCGCTAGCAGTCGTTTTCAGATAAATTATTTTCATCGTGTTTTGCCTTACACCAGACAATGAAGCAATTAAATTCTATATCACATTTCTTTCTGGATTTGATGCGTAAATACCTCTAGTATTGTTCTTTCTGTTGCTTTTATAATTTCACTTGCATTCCAGTTTCTTCTTAAATCATAATTTCCGTCATTTGTTCTTTATGTAGGTTACATAAAAGAGTAACGATTTAGATCAAAGGAAGTGCCAATATAACGTAGGGTTAAACTCTCCAACGAATTGCGATAAATTGAAGTATGACGATTTGTTTTGTGAACAGATAATGTGCGCACCATGAGAAATTAATCATGTAAAAAGACATAACGAAAAGTAAAACCTAATCAAACCAAGCCGAGTTATTAAACATGTGCAAATACAAATGGTAATTTGCCATGGCATTGTACTTGAAATCAAAGTTGCTCACAATGCAGATTATAACACTCGTGTGATAATCGAAGCTTTTAGCTCGTGTGCACTGTGTTAGATGCTCTACTTTTAGAGATTATATTTTATTGTACCATAAAATACGTCAATAATGAAACAACATACAAATATTTGCAGTATAAAGGACAGTTAGGCCCATTCACAATGAAAATTAAGCATGGAACCGTTCACAATGAATCACGTAAGCATAAAGATAAACACTGAATTAGACGTAAGCTTAGAAGTTTACAAGCTTTCAAGTTCATGTCTACGTCAAACATAAGAAACTAGTCAATCAGAGCGTGATTTTATCACGTGATCATTCTGCCATATTCCATCCTATTTACCATCGCCATGTGTTGACTCACTAACACACTTTCACTGGGGTGCCTATGAAAATCGTAGAAAAACAAATTGTGAATGTAGGTGATGCTTTTTTGTGAGTTTAACATTATTTAACCGGGTAGCTAGCTCTTGCTCATTTTGAAGAAGTTTTTTGCTTCACGTATGGAAAGCCTTTTTTTAAGTAGGTGTTGTATTGTAGTTCAAATGTTGGGGAAACGAACTTGAAGTAGTTGCAACCACACGTATGGTACAAAACTTCCGGTAGCCTTCGCCCCAATGTTTAAGGAAGCAACTTTGTATTTTAATGTTTCTTTAAACATTATATATATTTATATTTGCCTCGGTTGTGTCAGTATTAACTTTGTAGAGACATGAACTTCTTAACAGGGTGTGGTGCGGTTGAAGAATGTAGGCTTACACATATTATAATTTTTTACTTCGCTCCTTTTATTAATTCTTTAAACGATTAAATAACACTTCACTTATACGAGGGGCACTATTTATATTTTGAGTCTAATAATTAAAACAAAGTAATTTCTGGTTGAAAACTGCTTTATTGTTTTTCAAAATATTCTCTTTTATCATCAATACACTTTTGCATCCGTTTGAACCATTTGTCAAAGCATTTATTCCAGTCTTCTTGAGACACCTCCAAAACATGGTTTTTGAAGGCATCAACGGTTTCTTCTGCCAACGAAAATCGTTGTTCACGCAATTTATTCTTGATGTTCGGGAACAAAAAGAAGTCATTGGGTACCAAATCAGGACTGCATGGCGGATGACCCATCAATTCGATTTTTTGAGCCTTCAAATACTCGTTGTTAGACGAGATGTGTGTGCGCTCGCATTGTCTTGATGAAGAGCGATCCTACGGTTCTTGTTGGTTTTCCTTACTTTACCGAAGACTTCCGGCAAACAAATGGTTGTGTACCATTCGGCATTGACCGTTTTACATTCCTCTAAAGGCACTGTTGCCACATGGCCAGTTTTGCTGAAAAAGCAGACGACTATTTGCTTCGAAGTGCTTCGAGTTCGAACAACTTTTGTTGGATTTACTTCATCTTGAAACTCCCATACAGTCGACTGCTGTTTACGTTCCGGCTCATACGCATAGATCCATTATTGTCATCTGTTACAATCTTATATACTCTTTTGAGGCAGCGCCATCGTATTTCTTGAGCATTTTTGTACACCTATCGACACGAACATCTTTTTGAGGTTGCGTCAAATTATGTGGGATCCAACGAGAGCAAACCATTTTCACGGATAAATAATCATGCAATATTTTATATATGCTGGTGGAACTAATGCCAATATGTCGCATGACGATCTTTCATTATTAGTTTTTGCACAGCATCAATGTTTTTTGGCACAACTGATTTTGGACGACCTTCACGAACTTAATCATTGAGCGAACGGCGGCCACAATTAAATTCGTTATACCACCAGCGTTTCACAGTGGCAAAGGATGGAGCTTCGTCGCCAAATGTGGAAGTTAGTTGATCGATGCACTCTTGTCTTGATAATCCACGTCGAAAGTTAAAATAAATCATTGCACGAACATTTTCACGAATTAATTCCATGTTTTTGTTGACACACAATCTTCAAGTTAGTGTAAACAAAACAAATGACGCTCTATTGACAAAATGTTTGAAATAGATTATGGTCAAAAATGTCAAACTTTCCATTGGAAACGTCAGATGGCACCTACAACATTCAGGGCTGCCAAGGCTCAAAATATAAATAGTGTCCTTCGCATAGAGAGCTGTGACATTATTTATTAATTACTTGCACTTTTTAACACGTAAACTATTTTCGTCTCAACTGAATGCGTATTTCACTTCTCGAGGACGCGCCTCACGTCCAGTTAGGAACGCTGTCTACTAGCAACTGAATTCTGAATTTGTATAATTTGCTCTATTTCAGTTTCTGATTGGCTAATCCTACTCCAATAGAATAGTTGTATTTACCTTAAGCTTTTCCTGGTTGTTGATTGGCTATTTGATAAACTGTCTCCAAAATTATATTATTGTTGCTCCAAGAATTACTAGTAGCATTATTAAACTTTCAAATTCATTATTGCCTCAAGGTTACCTCATTGTTAGCAACTTTTAACCAATATTCCCACAGCTCCTACATTATTAAATTACGTAAGACATTCACATAACATTATTAAACGTGTACATAATAATATGAGCATATATACAATGAGTGTTACATACATTCTTGTATGTTATTTTTATACACATATTGCTTTAAGGCGGGCTGTTATTATATTTTATATTATATAATTATACTGAAATCATTCAAGTGTTAAAAACACTGCCTCAATTTTGATACACTTACATAACCTCTTTTGTCGGTGTTTGCTTGTTAGGTCGCCATATTAGCTCAGCTGTTTAACGCGCTCTTGCGATTGGCTGATGCTTTAAGTTTGCATTTGTCGATGTGAATGACATATCGCATTAAGTTTATGTCTCAGTTTTACGCTATGTTAATGCTTAATTTTCATTGTGAATGGTCCCTTAAAGATGTACCAAAAGTAACAGTACACAATGCAGTAGAGAGATAGAGGTTAGATGTCGTGAGGTAAAAAATAATTACTAACAATCCTAGGTGCTTAAATATTTAATTTATTAAGTGGAATTTCTATTCCTTGTGGATTAGCTGCCTGTATTTGGATATAAATTCCAATTCTCTGTTTGTTCCAAAAGAGAGAGTATATATTGTTTTGTAAGACGAAGCCGCGTCACGAAATGTACATAATCGTTACCATTGAAATAACTGCCTCCCTCTAATCCACTGTGGTCGCCTTTTATTTCTCTCTTATTGCACATCACTACCTTCATATTCGACATTCTCCACAATCGAATCCATAACTCGTTAGTTTAGTTTCTCTACCACGTACATACTAGAAGAGAAGGTATTGCATTTCGCCAAATAATTTTGAGGCCCCCTGAATCCAAATAATGCATTTTTGGAAACATGCTTAGTTTTGCTTTAGAAATGCATTCTACTATTAAATATGGCAGCTTCTGTACGCACAAGCCCTTTCTTTCTGGGAAAAAATATATGCGAGTTTGTTTTCTCCAGTTTTGCTTTTAACAACTTTTTCAATCAATGATATTTTCTGGTATAAATGACGCTTTTTCGCAGAAATTAGGTATTGAAGATAATTAAATTAAAATTTAGTGTGATAAAAACAACCTCTAAGGGTTGTTTTGGATCTACTTTGGTGTCAATAACAGGGTTACTTATTTATTATTTTAAATAATTACTGATAAATTTAAATAAAATTATATAGTTAAGAAAAAATCGTATCTTCCTTTTAAACAAAGTTATTGGAGAAATGCAAGTCAGTGAACTAAGAACGTATGCACTTGTATCCTGCAAAAAGTTCAGTCCGATATCTTAAATAGTTTGAGATAATGGGTCATGAATTTAGTAATGTTAACATTGGCAGAATAGGGCTTTTAATCTCCTTTTAACCGAGTTTGACTTAACTCGGTAACCATTACACTGGTTGGCGAAATAGCTGTTTCACCAACTTTTACCTGAAATAAGTAAGATTATCGTTGTTGGTGAAACCGGCCCTTAAAATTTTACTTTCTGTACTGCGAATAATAGGTACGGGAAGTATTACATTCGACCCAAAAATTCTATAGCGAGATTTCACCGGAAATACGTGTTTTGAAGTCCCTGAATCCAAATAAAGAATTTTGTAAACATGTCCGTGAGTGTGTCTATGTGTATCTGTGAACATCATAACTCAAAAACGAAAAGTCGGATAAATACCAAGGTATTTGAGTTCAATACCTTCCAAAGATACAACAAAATTCCCCCACCACAAACTACCCTTTACATGGAACATTTTTCAAAATGTTTTATTCTCTAAAAATGGCTCCAACGATTTTGTTTAAAATGCCGTACCCGAAAGGTATTTGCATGACGAATAAAATGTATATCTATAATTATTCATGAATTCCTCTTCATTCGGAAGGAGTTTTGTATAATCTTGTATAACCAGTAAACGTTAAGGACAGACGAAAACGTCCTATACAAAAATGTAGATATCTTTAAAACACACAATTTAATTAAAATAAATTTTTTATGGCATAAGCCGTTTCTCAGATATCCGTTCTTAAAGGTTCGAATTGTTCAATACTTGTCATTCTTTTTAAGTCCCATTGATTTTCAGTTGTTTCATGCGATAATATGGAAACAACATGGAATTTTAAGACCAGCATATAGCGTGCAGTTCTTAAATATTTGACTATCGCCGTTGTCTTTGTATTTATAACCAAATGTGTAATGTAGCTATTTTTGCAAAGATGTTTTAATTAAATGTAGTAGATAGAAAACTAAGACTTAGTAAGAAAGGTTTGTATACCCACTAACAAAAATAGAGGGTAGAAAAGTCATGTGAACGTAACAAAACATTTTTAGTGTATCTAGTGTGTAGTTGAATACGAATACAGCAGCAAGATAGCTACAGATTAAGCATAATTACAGAAGTTAAGATTCCTATGAAAATCATGTGGCTTCGTGTACAATAATACAGATTCTTACCTTGGACAAACGTGATTTCTTTTTGATTTTCTCTACTTTTTAAGTTTAGAAGCATCCCTAGTAACCCACCAACACTACTCTTCAAGCTTTTTTGTATGACACTTTCATTGGAAACGTTTTTCCAACGCCAGAATTTGCAGATGAAAATATTCAAGGTATTCGCTGACTGCTCCTCAATTTAAGATTTAAAAGTTTCACAGCGAATGTTGTTTATTAAAGCTTAACGGGTTCTTCAGCCGCGTCAGAGATAAAACTCGAACTTTCGGCCATTTTGCTCCGCAATTATCAGGCAAAAATTTAAGTGTGAACCTAAACTATGTAATTTAGATATTTGGAACAACCTATTTTGTAATGAAGACATTCTTCACACAAGCCCCTCACAGTTCTGTTTATTTGTAGCCCATGAGAAGAATACAACTTTTCTGAATGCCTTCCATGTCTCGCTGTCATTGGCACATAAAGGTCTTTCAAGGTCTTAAAGGTCTATAGCGTTTTGGATAGTTAGCTCACCTGAACCAACAAAAACTCCCTCTCTCACCCTTGCTTCATTTACCCTGAGAAACGTATGCAGATATTTAAATACCTGTCAGTTTTGATAAAAATGATTTATGATATTAAGCTTTGTATGAAGATAAGGAAGTAAAATTTTCGCAAATTTGCTTTTGGTTTCTTTCTTTCTTTCTTTTCCAGATGTCAAAGAGGTCATTTCTTTTTCTTGAAATGAAAACTTTTAACCTTATTATTCGATTCCCAAAGTAAACATTATTGGTTATGTATAGCCAAGTCTGTATGTTTTTCATTATTTAATATTGGCAGAATCTCCTTATTATCCGTGTTCCACATTAGCCCTGGTTGACCAATCTCTTATTGATTTGAATTCAAGTCCTACATACACACATTAGCATATGAACAAAGGTCAGAACTAGGTTAGTGGGGAGTACAGAAACATTTCACCTGAGTGACTGGAAGGCATGCTTCGCAACGACCAGCGGCTGGATGAGACTGTCATTGATTTAATGTCAAAAGTCTGGTATTCAGATATTAACCTATCAACACAGCTAAGTACGAGGCTCAGAGGAGAGTAAGACTAACATTAAGTGGAGTGCTAGAATCAGGTAAAGGGCGTGGCAAAGGCGGTTTATTATTTCCTTTCAAACATAAACCACTGTACATTATATCAACACGATTCCATTCACTCCACTGCATGTGGTGAGGTCCATTACTTTCAAATATATTCACATTAATAGATTCTGGTTGACAGTAATGAACTGAAGTAAGACTAAGGCCATCTTACAATTCTTTTAAATTCATACCGTAAGTAACAGGCATTTACAGTACCTAATGACTGGTATGGAGAAATATGC
Organism: Deroplatys truncata; assembly: GCA_030765065.1. Lineage (NCBI taxonomy): Eukaryota > Metazoa > Arthropoda > Insecta > Mantodea > Mantidae > Deroplatys > Deroplatys truncata. Next base: position 66,346,519 of record CM060976.1, on the reverse strand, counting down.
TTTGAAGCTTATTCTGAAGCGTTTAATAATGCTCTCTACTCTTCAGCAATGCATTTAATACTTAAATACTCCAATAAGCCAAATCGATGCAAAACATTATATAAACCTCCTTATAGCAATGTTTCGTCAGTGGCGTATAGAACCGAAAAAAATTTGTTACACTCATTGACCCTCTCTAACCGCTATCGTTTATTTCTACATTTTAAACAAACGTTTATTTTTCTACTTTAAATTAATCCAGATAAATGTTTGCAGAAATGATTTCATTACACATGTCGTTGTACATGCAATGGGCGTACAGGAGGTCGAAGCAATAGTCAACTGTTTAAAAAGCGCTTCGCTTTGGAATTTTCTACTCATTACTCAATTCCTGCACAACGTTACAAGAAAATTAATAATGGCGACCAAGCACTTAAAAAATATGATGTGTTACACTCACATGACTTTCTCTACTCTTGTACAAACTATTTTTACGAACGCTTATTCTCCATCTACTTCATGTTAATCGAGATAAACATTGGCAGACTCTATCTTATTGCTAAGTTTCTTGTGAATGTAAGGGGAATATATATTTACAAGGGCAATATAGAAATACAGTAACCTTTAAGTACATACATATCTCTTAATAACTGGTTGCTAGGTGCAGCACCATTCCCTTTGCCACAGATTAATACTCTTTGCATATCCAAGACAAAAAAGTGAATAACGAATTCCCATTTGAGAAAATAAGTATTGAAAAATTTAAGGGAATAACAACCAATATCTCGAAAATGTCTCACTTAACAAAAAAAATGTATATGACAAATTGTGTATTTTAACGCGATCTACATCTTTTGTGTAGTAAAATTTTGTCTATCTCTTATGGTTTACCAGTTATGCAAAAGTCGTTCACAATGAAGAACACTTTTGGAGACATTCACAGAAAATTCAAGATATACATTTTATTTGTCATGAAAATATCTTAAACATATGATATTTTAATCAAAATCGTTAGAGCCGTTTTTGAGAAAATTAAAATTTTCGAAACATTTTCCATGTAAAGGGTAGTCTGGGGTGGGGGGATTTTCTTGGAAACCTTCGTGTCGCATCTCTGGAAGATACTGAACCTAAATACCAAGTTTGGTGTTTATCCGACTGTTCGTTTCTGAGTTATGCTGTTCACAGACAGACACACAGACACAAACACGGACATGTTTCCCAAATTGCTTTTTTTGGATTCAGAGGATCTCAAAACATGTATTTCCGGTGAAATCTCGGTATCGAATTTTTGGGTGGAATACAATACTTCCCCTACTTACTATACGTAGTAGAGAAAGTAAAAATAGGAAGTATTTGAAAATTCAAAACAAGAGCAACAAATATCTCGCAAATGGTTGATGCAACAAAAACTTGATCCTTTTTGTCTTTCTGTTTGTACCCTACTGTTAGCATCATGTAACATTTTAGTATCACCTTCTCGAACAAGTTACGAATTGTAATGTGATAATTTAAAAGTAATTAAGTGTTGTATTCAAGTTCCACTAGCTAGCAAGTGTTACCTATCACGTGCTAGGCCCATTTTAGAATGCGTCAAATAGTACACGCATCCCTAGAGTAGTAAACTCTTTGAAACTAAGTGACTTTGCAGAAAGGAAATAATACAGAGGTTTAAAACATTTCCCTGAAATGAGAACACTAATATTCTTGCAATTGTATAATAACTAATATATCCATTTAAACTTTAACCATGTTAAAAGAGCATTACAAATTTCAATACATTCGACATATGTACACAGTTAAAGCTTTGCTCTTATTGCACAGTTACTTCGTCAATTATATATTTAATTTCTTTGAACACGGTCTACCCAGGTGTGTGTCTCAACGCTCCACACGTAACAAAAGATTTAATTTAGAGATTAGTTATGAAAAATACATATGTAAAATTTAGACAAGTCCGAAAGGTGTGGGCGAGGTCGCTTACCGAGACCAGGAGCTAAAAGGCGCTCGCTGAAATCCGAAACCTGTTCTATTCCTCGTGGTTACCTCTCGCTCGAGCCAGCCTGCGGAGTAGGTCGCGTGACGTTTTTCTTGCAGACGTAGCGTCACCAATATATGCTGAAGGCTGAGGCAGTATTCTTTAATACTTAAACGATATCAGTCTAATTATATAAAATATAATAACAGCCCGCCTTAAAGCAATATGTGCATAATATAATGCATATATGTATGTAACAGTCATTGTATTATGTTTATATTATTATGTACATGCATAATAATGTTATGTGAATGTATTAAGTAATTTAACAATGTAGGAGCTGTGAGAATAGAAGCCGAAAGTTGCTAACAAAAAGGTATAGGAAAAGCTTAAGTTAAATAAAAGTATTCTATTGGAGTAGGCTTAGCAAATCAGAGACTTAAAATAGGGAAAAAGTGCAAATTCAAGCGGGAGACGCTACTAGACAGCGTTCCCAGCCGGACGCTAGAATAGCGTACCTCAGCAGTTTGTTCGCTCGGTACGTATTAAGTGTGAGACATAAAAAATGCATTACGGCGTGAATAATATAAAGTTTACGTGTTAAAAAGTACAAGTAACAATAATCTCACAGCTCTACAGTAGGAAATGTCAGTGAAGTGTTATTTAATCGTGTGAAAGATTAACAAAATGAAGTTAAATACTATTATAACTTGTGTAAGCCTTCATTCTTTAGCCGCATCACCGCCTGTTAAGAGAGACATGTTTCTGCAAAATGAATACTGACGCAGCCGAGGCAAACATAAATATTTAATATTTAAATAAACATTAAAATACAAAGTTGCTTTTTTTAAAGTGGGGCGAAGGCAACCGGAAAGTGAACGTGGGGCGAAGGCCACCGGAAACTTTGTAACGTGCGTGGTCTAAACAACTTCAAGTTTGGCTTTCCAACAGCGAGGTATTAATCTACTTCAAGGGATATATATCATCTACTGAATGCTGGTAACAGCTTCCTCCGGCCGGTAACACATGCGATGCTATGCCAGGCTGCTTCATTGGCGTACCAGGCACAGAGGAAGCTTATCTTTATCCGAACTTCCAGTTGATCTCTTATTTACTTTCCGCCGTTCAACCAGATACAGCAAACTGATATAAGAAGGAAGCCATTCACTGCTCATGCTTTGGTTTACTACTTTTACAAAATTAAAATTTAATATGTACATTTTATTAATCATGCAAGTGTCTTTAACATACAACATTTTAATCAACCATTTTGAGTAGATCAAAAATAACGAAAAATACTTAATATCTATGCGCTTGCAACTTGTTGACAAACACTTCACGGGTTACTAAGCTAATAAAGCAATTTTCCATTAAGCCTCAAGGAAGCACCAAGAGTCCATACAAGGAAGATGTACTGGACATCGTTCGAAATGTATTTCTTACTTTCTTTAGTATTTACCAATTTAGTATTTCATAGTCATGATTAACATTTGCTACCTTTGTATCATAGATTTTGTTCCGGCATTAAGCAGAGGAAGTGTTGTAATCCAACCAAAAATTCGATACCGAGATTTCCTTGAAAATACACGTTTTGAGGCCTCCTGAATAAAACAATAGCATTTTTAGAAAAACATTGTGTGTGAACAGTATAACTTAAAAGCGAAAAGTCTGTGGAATTCCAAATTTGGCATTAAAGTCTTCCCAAGTATGCGACCCGAACATTATCAAGAAACCCCCCCCACTAAAACTGTATTACATGAAAATATTTTCCGTATTTTCTCAAAACCTGCTCTAAGATTTGGATTAAAATGCCACATGCTTAATATATTCACGTGACAAATAGAACGATTATCATGGAATGTTCTGCTAATAGCCTATGAACTCATCTTCATTGTGAATGAGTATTGCATAATTGGTAAACTGCAAGAAATAGATAAATCTTACTTCACAAAAATGTACCTAGATCTGGTGAAAGCACACGATTTGAAATACCGCTTTGAGGCCCATGGATCCAAAACGTATTTTTAGAAAACGTTCTACGTATGTGTGAGAACAATATTACTCAAAAAAATATTCGATAAATACCAAACTTGGTATTTAAGTTTCAGTATGTTCAAAAGATGCGACACAAAGATTTTCAAGAAAATTCCCACCGCAAACTAACCTTCACATAGAAAAATCTTCGATTTTTATTTTCTCAAAAATGGGCAACGATTGTTATTAAAATGTTATATGCTTTATACATTTACATAAGAAATAAAATTTATATCTTCAACTTTCAATGAATTACCTTTGAAGTCTGAATAACTTTTGTTTAGTTTGTAAATCATAAGACAAAGACAAAATCTCACTTTGCCAAAAATTTAGATCCCATTGAAGCACACAATTTGTCAACTTTTTTTCGAGATATTCTTGTTATTGGTTTGAATTTTGAAATACTTATAGTTTTTCAAGTAAACAGTCGCTATTTGTTTTTTCTGATACTCATACAAAGATTAGGGAGTTTCAAAGCCATCATATAGCGATCTTTTAAAAAATGATTATCGCTTTAGCTTACTGTACTCTTCTTATTCTGACAACGAATGTGTAAATGTGTAATGAAAGTTTACATCGATTAACAATAAGTAGGTATAAAAACAAACGTTTTTAAGAATAGTTTGTAGAAAGATGAGTCGAGAAAGGCACATAAATTCAACACAAGAATTTCAAACTGTGCTTTTAATTCAAGGAGGAACAAAAAGCATAGGAGAATGAGACAACATTTTGTACAACCTCCATGGTGATAAAATTAAACAGTGGAAAGCTTACTTTACAACTGGTGAATATGATTGAATATTGACTTTCACTACGCCATTGATCACTTGGACGTATCGAGAATATTACACTTTGCAAAATGAAATTGTTTGCATAAAACGTATATAAAAAGCACGTATATTAATAGGCAATTGTGAACTGGACCAAAACTCCAAACCGAATTATTTTAAATTTGACACTGAACCCAAAGCCATAAGAGAAACAAAAAGGAATTCATTAGTCACGCTCGATGCTCACGGTCATTGTCACTGTTGAACACAACGTGAAATATAGGTAGAATAAAATGACTGAAAAATGCAATGCCATAGCCGGGATTTGAACCACGAATCTTCCGTTTTCCGTCCGATTGCTCTAACCAACTGAGCCACCATGGTAACATGCCGGTACGACATTCAATTCCCCATTGGAGTATATAATCTCAAAATAATTGAGATCTCCTTGTAGTTTACCGGAAAAAATGTGAGTCGGTTGGAGAATTTAAGTCGTACTGGCATATTGTCATGGTGGCTCAGTTGGTTAGAGACCCGGACGGAAACTGTAAAGTCCATGGTTCAAATAGAGCAATGCAACTGAATCTTTCAGTTATCTGATTCTATCTTTCCAACCTTGCCCTACAAACGGATTGTGCAGAAGAACAACTACTTATCAACATGAAGTATATATTTGCAATTGTTCAAAGTCGTCTTACGTGGTGTAGTGGTAAGCATGCTAGCCTCTAGTCGCGGGTTCAAACCCAGCGGAGGGTGATGGATTTTTTCGGGCGTAAAAATCCTTAGCATGGCTTCCTTCGAAAGGGATGTAAAGTCGGTGGGCCCGTGTCGTAAATTTACGGCACGTATAAGAACCTCAAGCCTGATTGATAAAGAGGCTTCTGAGCAAAATTAGCGGTCTTTCACGCCCAATATAGAATGGGACGCTAAGGGCCACAGCAGCTAAAGAGCGTCCGTAAATAAAGCTCAATTTCTTGTAATTGTTCAAAATGTATCCATTCTAAGAATTGACAGTGCCACGTGCACAATAGTTATTTATGCAACAGGTGGATGATCTTAATGATTATAGCACGAGTGAATGACAATTTTCAGAGTATCATATTGTGACATTTGTAATATTATTAGCATTATTGCGCACGTGACCTGGTGGCCCAGATCGGATATTGTGCAAGAGTGGCGGGGATGAAAAACCGGTTCCTAGATTAGCGTGCCCACGCCGAGTATAGTCGAGTCGAGGTTCTGCTAGCAATCAGGTGTCTGTGCCGCTTGTCCATGCATACAACATGGCGTCCCCACCGACAGGCAAGGAGGTATTGTAATTCCTTTCCATAAAATACAGTTGTCATCCAGTTAGTCTTGGTCTGGATTTCTATAGTAGATAGACCCTTCCCTTAGCCACATAATGAATTAAGAATATAGCTAGGGACTTTTTAGTTATATTTTCATAATTTCGTTGAGCGCGCCTCGTCGTACCTCACATAACGTGTGATAAATATTCTATATGTTCACGGTACCTGCTGCTCTACCCCCCATTGAGCTAGAATAAGTAAAGAGGTTACTACAATATTAAGATTATCCACGAGTTGGATGCAACATTTTATGCAATCTTAGCATTATAAATTGTAAGAAATAAATAAAAAAATAGTACGACACCCATAGCTGACATAAGCGAGAGCATCTTCAATGTTCATAAACGAGACGCTAGCGTCTGTCCCAGCATTTAATTTGTTATTACCTGGAGTGTTGAAGCGATGAATAAGATAGCCATTTACACGCATTCTCTTCCTGGGAGAGAAGTGAGCAGGTGTTATAGATGGTGTAGCCTATTATCAGCACAGCATGGTAAGTAAATATAAATTCAAATGTTAATCAGAAGTTGCTCAGAGAAAAAAATATCACAAAAACGTATATTCTTCTTTATTTATGCCGCGGCAAGTGGAATACCGATATTACGCCATTATTATTATCATCGGCACGCGTGCCGTAATGATCAATTATGCACAATATCGAATACAGTAGCAACATTTTATAATGCTAGGGGTTCATAAAAAGTTATGCAGTTATACTTCGCTTTTTGGTAAAATGGAAGCGATCCTATCGGATACTGCCACGTATACAAGAGTTCAAAGAAAACTTGTTATAGGAAGGAATAAAACTTTTATAATTGTTCTGCGTATTTTGCACAAGTCAATTCTTGAGAACGTTAAGGCACAACGCATCTTATTTTCAGATTCTCTGCCATCATAATATTTCTGGTTGGGTAAAACATGTAAATTCATTGCTAAGATTTAACAAACAATAGCATAAATTCAACAACTAAATTTGCACCCTTTGAACTGATACCAAACATTAAACCGAAACCACTGTTGTCCAATATTGCCAGTCCTTTCATTCAACACGCAGCTCTAACAGAAGAAAAAGCATATTTGGATCCCAGCATATTCAACACAGAGCTGAACTGCGAAAACAAAAGTCAAATAACAAAAACACAACTGGAATCCGAAAATCGGTGATAAAGTGCTTTAGAGGAATAATATATTACTGATACAGAAAGAAGAGGTACTTTTGCATAGAACTATTATACAAATAGTTCCATAACAATAAGTATGGAACTATAGAAAAAATAAATTTTAATTGGTTGTGACGTAAGTTTCGAGAAATATCAAATAAGATAAACTAATTTCAACAAAAATATATAGAACCATAACAAGAACACTACAAAATAAAACAAGCAAAATAGCAAACTTTAAGTTCAACTTACGTTCCGTGTTCATGTATGCCAGTGAATCATGGGTAATACAAGAAAAGGACAAAAATAAAATTCAAACAGTGACAATGAGATTTTTACAGGGAACTAAAGGGGGCACTAGACTAGACTAGACTCAATAAGAAATGAAATCATTAGAGAAGAACTTAATATTTATAAATTATATGACAAAATTGAAGAAAATACAGAAAACTGTAAAAAGCACATGAACCGCATGAATGAAGAAAGGTTGCTAATTGATACCATAATTATTGACAGAAAGATATAAATAATTAAATAAAGGTATGATAGCAAGATAGAAAAATAATTTCAATAAATAATTTCTGTATATTAAATCGATGTATAATGTAATAAGGTTGAGTCGAAAAGTTTTGTCCCGAGAAAAAGGTACTTGGCGAGCAAAATCATTAGTAACAGCCGAGGAGCGAACGCGTTATACAAAGATTCCTGGAATGCAGTTAAGTCAGTACGTTTGCAGAGTCATGTAGGCAGAAATTCTGTAAAAGAGACACGGAGTGAAATTCTGAGATTCGGGGAGATACCGCTAATAACAGTGTCGGATACGCACATGTAAAAACTTTAAGATTTGCCCCGCACGAGAAGGAACCATGATGGGATAGTTCTAAGGTAGGCGGAGCTTAAGTAATTAAAGAGCCTATATTGCTAAAATTAGCGACTTGTCCTTTCTTTTCTTTCTGTACAGCCCTAGCGGCTTACAGTCTTTACGGTGATCAGCAGTTCGTAGCATCCAAGACCGCGCTTGGTTATCAGTTACTTAGCGGTAGCCGCGAGGGGTTTTGCCGTTAAGCATATTAGTAACTCACGGCAAGTTACGCTTCTAGTTTCTTTTATTGAAGAAACAGTTCTTTCAAACCGTAAAATTGATACCGCAGAAGTTAGCAGGTATAATAAGTCAATTGTTATAGTTTCGAGTGCTACAATTCATAATCAGTTTCATTCTTTATCTTCAAACGGTCGGCAACTCGCTTCAATAGCTTCAAGCATTATATCACATTAAATTTCCAAGTCAATTTAAACTGGCGTTATTCTTTCAAAATAACCCACGCATACCCTGAGAGTAAGATATCATAGCCAACCACTGTAGCAGCCGGCAGCAGAATCAGCAGCAGACATTGAAGCAAAGGGAACGGCTTCATAAGGTGATGACATCAACCGGCTTCAATATCTTAATTAACAATTATAAATCATTAGGGAGGAAAAAGACTTAGCAGCCCCAGAAAAAGATGGGAGAAAAGTAAGGAATGCGAGTACGGTAGAGGCGGAGTGTCTAATCCTTGAAGTGAAGAAGAAGTCTATTATACTAAGGCCCAATCATCATTGTTAGTCAATTTGGAGATCATACCTATAACTTGGGTGTTAACTAACAAAACTGAAGAAAAATATCATAAACCGATTTTAAAACCTTACAACGAAGGCTAAGCGTAATTAGCTATGATTAGCATGTGATTATATTTAGGATATTGAGAAACATATTTTGTCATGAGCGAACTGTCAATGCATTTAATGCTTTTCTTTAACTGCTGGATAATAATCTATATTAGTATCATAGCTATTGACCTTTAAGGGCATTCTTGAATGTTTAATTAGTTTGATACTTGTTGGGAATACGTTTGAGTAATACTCCTCTTCCTTATATTTATATTATTCTTCTTCCCACATTAATTGGGCTACATCCGTACCGGTTTAACATTTTCTCTCCAATATTTCTTTGACATTTCAACCAACCTAATTTCAGCGCAGCAACTAAAAATATGCCTTCAGATCCTTCCCATAGTGTCCCTACTGTAAATCTAGAGTTCTCAGAATTTTCAGCACTAATGCGAAAGTTCCAACTCCAAAGGGCAATAATAAAGATTGCATGCCTTCTTATTCCCTAAAAGCAAAGGAATATCCCATATCTCTACACAAAAATCACAGGACAGGCTTGGTCAAACTAAAGTTCTGTAGCTCTCGCAAGGAACTCGCACATCTCGCTACCTTAGAATCATAAACATATCAAAACCCAGTAATTAAATAACCCAAGCTCTTGGTTTTAAAAAACCAATTTCACTATCTAAGCAATGAAACTGTCAAGCTCAATGATGAATGCAACATTTCTATTAATTCCGATAAACATCCTACAGATCGCAAATTTATTCGACCGTAAAAAAGAACCTAAAAAGGACAGAAACTACAACCTTAAGCATTGCGCTCCCCAATTAAATCAATAGTTGATGCTCAGCCAAACTTCTTCCCCCTTGACTATTTGCAGCTTCAAAGTTTCTTTGAAAACACATTACGAGCTACTGATACAGCAACAATTGCTTCCAGTTGCATCCATGATATAGAGGGTCTTGCCTATGTGCTAAAAATCTGCATTCTCACTTCACCGACAAAACCATTATAAATAGATGTACACGCATTGTTAAAAAGCTACTAAAACTGCGATTCAGAACACATTCAATAGGAACTTGTAATTCTGATTACTCAAGTCATGAATATGCTCCCTTTATCCACAATGAAAAAGAGCGCACTTCAAATAGTTGTCATATCAATAACACCTTCCAATAATACAATGGAATCTAAACGGTTTCCGAACTCAATTTGAATTTTTACAACTTATAATTAACTGTCACCAATCTGGAATTATTTGTCTACAGGAAATAAACTTCAATAACAATGTTGTCTCTAACTTAAAACAACTTAACACATATGTAATAATCATACAAATGCACTTCATGCAAGTGAAGGGATAGGGACATACGTAAACAGCAGTTTAAACCACAAGGAAATCCCTCCAACAGCCGACCTGGAAGCAATTACTGTATCTGTTAATTTACCTCAACCACTATGCATTTGTAATATATATTTATCCCCAATAGCTGTGCTCTTCGTACAGTACAATAAACTTAATACACCAACTTCCCAAATCTTACATATTGTTGGAAAATTTTAACAGCCATAATACACTATGAAATGTTGTCACGCTGATATAAGTGGGAAAATAATTGAAAAACTAATAGAAGAATTTGATTCATTATTCTACTTAATACAGGCGATCCAACCCGCTACGATCTAGCTAATGGAACATCTAGGAATATCGATTTAACGATCAGTACTCTTGATATTTACGAACTGCTCCATTAATCTGTTTACTCTGCACTACCTGGAAGCGAGCATTCACCCATCACAATCCCGGTAAATAATTCTACAGTCCCATACACCTCCGAACACCAAATGGAACTACATAAAGCTGACTGGCCACTATACATCTCATCAAAGAGGGGCATCCAAAACTTTTCTCCACTGAACTGTCGTTTCATTGATAAAGTAGATTCTATTATTTCAGAGTTAAGTGGATTAATAGTCACTTCTGCAGAAATGGGTGTACCAAAACCACAACTTTTAATATTAAAAGATATGCCATGATGGAACGAATTCTGAAAATTAACTTAAAAAAATAAACACATCATTCTATCAAAATTAGAGGCAGACACCTTTGGAGAACAAATATAAGTTTTAAAAGTTAGATCAAAAGCAAGAAAAATCATTAGGGAGAGCAAATAACTAAGTTAATCATCCTCCGTATCTTCCTTAAACAATAGCATCTCTTCCTCTTTAGTATGGGATAGAATTAAACAAATAAACGGAACCTTCAAATTCCTCACATCACTATTCTTTGGGACGCCGAGAAGAACATAATTATTTGCTGCTCTCCTGAATTGGCTAATACACTTGCTGATAGCTTTGCAGAAATCTCAAGGGATTCCAGTTATTATAAGCCTTTTAACAATATAAAAAATGTAAACCACACCTGAAACTAAATTCAACAGTTTTAAATTGCACTGAAAGCTACAATGAAGAAATTACTCTAGGCGAGCTAACGGACAATCTACAGTAATGTACATGAAATACCCCTGGACCGGATAAGTACCCTATGAATTACTCAAAGAACTTCCTCGTAAAGGTCTCATATATCTGAATGCAATATATAACTTTATCCGGATAAATAAAGTATTTCCTAATATTTCCTAAACAATAGCAAGTAGCAATAATAAACCATATTCCTGAACACAAAAGGGACCACAGTATTCCTGGAAATTTTGGATCTATTTCTCTCAATGTGTACTATAATCAAGCTTGTGAAAAAAATCATTAACGAAGGACTAAAATGGATTCTTAATCAGCAACACTTTTTTGCTGATTGTTAGAGTGGATTTTGCCATTACCAATCAACCATATATATATATATATATATATATATATATATATATATATATTAATCATGCTTAAAACAGAAATCCTCAAAGCCTTCTCAGAATCTCATTGACTATTTGCTGTAAGTCTAGATATTGAGAAGACTTTCGATATCACATGGAAACCTCACGTGATAAAAACTCTTCTAAATACCAACATCAGAGGGAGGATAATAGCTTTTACCTGAAACTCTTTCCCCAACCGCAGTATTCGAGATAAGGACCCCAAAGAAGTCTCGATTGAAAATGCCGTTCCTCAAGGTTCAGTATTGAGCAAAACTCCTTATATATATATATATATATATATATATATATTCTTTATTGTCGCTTCTACTTTAAAGTCATATCGCGAGTACTTTAGAATACAGAACATGATTACAATGAAAATAAAATATTTTAAACAGTAATAGTACATACAACATTAAATTCTCTAGATAGATGTGTTGCACATGTTATACAATTTTGTCGCTTTCATAAAGTTTAAAATTCTTTGTTGTGTTGAATTTAGGGGATCTGGTAGGCTTTTGGGGATGTCACTCTTTCTCTGTGTGGTGCATAGCAACGGCAGGCTGTAACGAGATGATGAACTGTGAGGTTGGATCTGCAGAGGTCGCACACAGGAGGAAGGTCACGGATGAGATGTTTGTGCGTTATAGAAGTATGTGCAATACGTAGTCGAATTAATTCAACTTGGTCTTTGCAGTTGAAATGGTAGTGTTGAAGTTTGGACTCAGGAATGTAGACATCGTGTAACTTGCTTCTAGATGTGGCTTTCCATGTTTGTCTCCATTGATTAATGCGTTTTTTGGTAAAGTCCATGTGTGGGATCTTGATGTCCTGAGGGGGATGTTTAGTGGCTTCTATGGCAGCTTAATCAGCTGATTCATTTCCCAGAATTCCGACACAAGATGGAGTCCAGGCGAATGATACTGATTTACCTGAGATTAGTATTTGGTTGTACAGTTTCTGAAGTTCTAACGATATTTTGGGGAGTTGAGGTTTGTTGAAGGGATGATAAAGCACTTCACGAGTCGGAGAATATTATGTAATTATGTAGGTTATCTTTCGTAATTATATGGTCCAATGAGGGTTGGATTGCGAACAATTCACAAGATAGACGAAAGATAGTTGGGAATACTATATTGTATGGTGTAATCAGGGAATACCGCTTCACATCCATTATGCTCATCAAATCTGGATCCATCAGTGAGGATATGAGTGTGTTGAATACAGTGTACACAATTCGTTAAACAGACGTTTGTAAGAAACACTATCTGTTAAAGATTTTCTTTGGCTAGCCAATCATATATCAATAAAGGCGCATGTGAGTCTCCATGGTATTTAATCTGAATCAATGAGACAAGGGAACGTATTAGGCAGAGTGATGCTATATTCCTTGAGGTACGCCGTGAGATGAGTTGAAAAATCCGAGGGTTATGCTGATTCTGTGGCATTTTCAATGTTATTGATGGGAAATATGTAAAAGTGGACTAGAGATTATGGTCTCGTTGCAGTACGTGTTGCGTATGACAGACTTGAGATTTTACTTCTAGTTTGCAGCGGAGGTATGTTAGCTTCAATTTGTAGGTTCTCTTTGGGACTGGTTTGAAAGGCTCCTAAAGCAATTCCTAATGCCGAAGACTGTATTGAATCTAGCATTTTAAGAGCTGAGGAACTTCCTGAATTGTAAACTATAGATCCGTAGTCCAGTTTAGGTTGTATGGTAGATTTATAAGTGCGTAGTAACACAGTTAAGTCGGCTCCCCATGATATTACTGATAATACTTTCAGTATATTGAGTCGTTGGCCACAGTCGGCTTTAAGGAGTTGAAGAGTACACTAAGGATGCGAATAGTATTAACTATAAGGATTTGATGTTTATCGATAAGTTTAGGATTCGGTAAGTGTTTGCAATCCTTAGAGAAGATTATGCATTTACTTTTTGACGGGGCGAAATTTAAACCTGTGAGATGGTTCCAGTTCAAGAGCTATTGTAAGCAGGTATTAAGTAACCTTTGTTCTTTCGATTATCTTGCCTTTGCAAAGTAAGATGAGATCATCAGCATAGTATACCTTTGACTAGTGATTTGATGTAGGAAAATATATTGATGACAACAATGAATAACGTTACACTAAGGATTGAACGCTGGGGGACTCCATTTTCCAAGAAATAGCACTTGGAGAAACACTCGTTGGCTCTGACTTTGAAGCGCCTGTTTTGAAGGAAGTTGTGTATAAAGGCTCCTTTTAATTTCTTTAAGAGCGGCGTCCAATGTGGCTAGATAACTAAGCGGCGTCGTTGGAATTCTAGTTTAGTTTCCATATTAGGTTGTCGTTTATATCGATAGTATGCTCTGTGTAGCCATCAAACAGCGTTTTAAAGCAAGCTCTTTATTGGATTTAGGGATGGGTACAGTGATTGATGTATGCCACTGATCTGGGAAACATTTATCGATCTACGGATGGTCGTATATGTGTAGAAGATACTTAAGCCATTTTTCGGCATTTGCTTGATGAATTCATAGGGGATGTTGTCCAATCCAGAGCTCTTGCTGTTACAACAGTCACCGCCCAAGAAGTACTTCACTCTGCCTTGAAACAACTACAAAAATTGTTAACAACTGGGTTTAAATTCTCTACCTCGAAAACAAAATGCATCAACTTCTGAAGGAAAAGATTACCAGAAGAAAAAACTTATAAATTACTGTACCTTAATGAATAAAAACTTCAACTAGTTATAGTTGTGAAAATTATTGTCATTAGTTTTTACAGAAAAATTTCATGATTCTCCATATTAAACACTTAAATATATACACAAAACAACTTGACGTACTCAAAATAATTCCTTCAAAAATTGGGAAGCCGATTTACTCAAACTTATAAGTACCTAAAAACCATTTATTTAGTCTAAACTCAACTATGTAGGTGGTATATAACTCCGATAAATCTTCTATTCTCAAAATGCTAGACACAGTTCAAACTATTGCACTATGCCTTGCTCTAGGGACATTCATCACGAGCCCAATTACAAGTCTACAATTGGAAGCATGTGAGCCTCATTTGAATGTTCGCAGAAAAATGCTTAGCCTTACATATTCCATAAAAACTGCGTTATGTCTCCCACATAAAATGCATTGCTACACAACATATCTCTATCAAAGTGTCTTCAAAACAACATGAAAGTCCATCCTACATCATAATTCTGCATTATTCCCAAAATATCAACCCAAAAATACCTTTGATTTATCCACGTTAGACACCTCATTGGCGCATACAACATCCGCCAATTAATATCCAACTCTCATCCCATGCGAAACTTCAAACACCCACTCTTCTTCTTAAACAAATTCATCTTCTAGATAGATATCACAACCCCGTGAAAATCTTTACTGGCGGTTCAGAAACTAATAAAGAACGAGGCTGCGGTGGCATACCCGATTATGCAATGTTCTATGCCTTGCCGAACTTCTTTACTGCGTTTCTTTTGAGGTCTTCAACATAAAAGAAGCCCTTTTACATATAAATAAGTCTCCCCAAAAAGCCCACTTCATCTTTACTGATCCCTTAAGTGCGTTATTCCAAACAGAAATCTGAGACATCCCATGCAATGATACAAGCCATTTGTTCCTTGTACTCCAAAATTAACAACACAGGGGGGAAAGGTATCGTTTATATGTATTCCCTCCCATATAGATGTAGATGGCAATGAAATAGCCGATCGAAGCGTTAAAGAAGCATTCATACATCCTGTAAGTGACACATCCATAGCCTCCTCGCACCAAGACATCAACAACTTCATCCAACGAGCTTTCATATAGAAATTTAAGACAGAGAGGTTATCACTTGATGGCAAACTTCATAAAGCTTGTCCAGGCTGTACCAACCCGTTCCACCCTCTAAGAACACTTCAATGACGAAATCAATTACTCATCCCCGTCTAAGAATTGGCCATTGCAAACTGGCGTACTCTTTTCTTCTAACCAAAGACCAGTCTTCAACCTGTGCCAACTGCAACGCTTTAACCTCCAGTACATCATTGTGAACTGCTCATTGCACATCAAATGTAGACAAGCCAGTATATTGGATTTCTCAGTGCTATGAAGAAACCTGGTTAGAAAAACTTTACAGTTTCTTAAGGATATTAATCTGCATGATAAGATTTTAAAACTGCAAAGTTCTGTGTTAATGTGGAAATAATGTATATGTTCTATTAGTGTTATGCCCTTGGATATTTGCAACTTCTTATTGCACTTCTTTTGGGTGGGCTACCCTTAGTTGTTTACCTGTATGTCCATCTTTGCTCGCTGTCGAGGCAACGTATATATATATATATATATATATATATATATATATACTAAGGGTAGCCCACGCAAAAGAAGTGCAATAAGAAGTTGCAAATATCCAAGGGCATAACACTAATAGAAGAGAAGTCAAAAAAATAAAGAGGACCTCAAGGCCTTGCACACAGACAATAAAGAATAAATGGCAAAATATTCTACAGTAAAATAAGACCCATGTAACAACTTGTAACATGATGAATACAAAATCACAAGACGATATTATATACTTGATATATGCATCGTTAATGTCCTGTGACGTCAAAAGAAGCTTCTCGCAGTTCAAAAACTGTTTAAATGATCGACGCCGAACGTTTGATATTCGATAATTTAAGATTGTCTATAGTAGTGCAGTGAAACTCGGCTTGTGATGGCCATGAAGCTATGGCTGAATCATAAATCCAAGTTTTTTCTTCTAACTTTACTAATGTTTGAACATATCCATCACATTTGTATACTGCCATCTGCTAGACCTTAACGGAGTGCTGCATTTCTCATTTTCAGACTGTACGCTTCGCGTGGTTTGTGTACGTAGAAAGTCGCCATAGACACTAGACATACAGCTGTACCAAGGTGGCCCAAGCAAGCCATCTTTTTGAGTTCTATGTTTCCCCCATACATAGGTGCAAAAAGCGGAGCCACTTCAAGATTTCCAAAAGGCACTCTGCGGATACAAAGCGAAAGGTCAGTGAAGTAGTGCTGCTGTCTGCAGGTATTTGCGTGGTAGTTTCGTACTGACAAATGGTCGCCTGCATGCAGTTCGAGCTAGGTCATTCAGACAAAAAGGTAACGTTCACCAATAACGACAAAGATATGGTTACGATCTCTGCGGAGACGCACCAAAATGAAGGTGAAGCTCGGAACATTTTCAGACGTGGCATGTATTCTGGGCAGTTCTTTTTTTTGGGGGGGTGACGTACAGAAATAAATATTAAGAAATGAAGGAGCATTTCAGGTTGGAGGCCCTTGCATCAATTCGTCCACCAAGGCGGGCATGTTTTTGTACATGCTTATTATGAATAATGCACCAATAGAACATAATTTAATTTAATGCACTTTTAAGGGTAAATAAATATAATAAAAATAGAATGTTCTTTAATCTTGTTTATGCATCAATTGGTTCCATATAGCTGTACTGATTGCACATTAACTGCCATGGAACTAAATGAATTAACACGTTATTTACGTCAAGTGGCAATTCCGAATTCTTTTTAATGGGAGAATTGCTTATTAAATAACCAATAATACCCCCTTCCACACACACACACACACACACACACACACACACAGACAGACACACAAGTATTCTCACATTCAAACTCGGGGCATACCGTGAAATGTTTTAGTTTAAAGACACGTTCTGGAGACGAGCTGAGAATCGAACCCGAACACCTCACAAAACCGACAGTTTCTCTACCTAAAGAGCTTTTGGACAAGTAATCGCAGTTAAAGTGTTCATTTTCAAGCATTGGCAGTAAGTTGAACTAAGGACGGCTTGGGTAGGCAACCTGGTATAACGTGAATGCGCAAACAACCTGACGACAAACCCCTCATCTTTAATAATGTTATCCTCTGTTATCCAGAATTTTCCATAATATTTGTCGATTACTCTATCGAAACCTTTTCAAAATCGTTGAACGACATGGTCTCCAAGTTGTATTCTCACCTTTTTCTATTATTTGCTTTATAGTAAATGCATTATCTGGACATGCTCGTCCTGATCGGAACCGTTTCTGTTCTTCGCTTAACTACAGCTCACTCAATTTTTTCGTTCTACTCGTTATTATTCGTGGATATATTTTGTATATTACTTAGATTTGTATATTTGATTATTCCTCTATAGTTTGTATATTTTCTCTAGCCCTTATTAAAAGTAGATATTACTCTAGTATTTTCCATCCTTCTGGTGTTTTTTAGTCTCCAGCACATATTAAGTAGATGTAATAATCTTAGTTTTAAAATTACTCCTCCACGTTGAAACAGCTCCACCGGAACATTATCTACTCTATTATCTATTCATCCTTACTTCACCGGCGATGTCAACTACCAGAACGTATTCTTCCGCGAACGCACGTGCATGGACCACCCACGTGGTGCCAAGCAGGTGTTTGTCAGCTGTACAGTTGCAAATCCGCGTACCTACGTTTTATTATTTTGACAGAAAAGGAAATACTTACCTACTTTCATCGTTCACAGATAATGATTAAAGCTATAAAATGTATAATAAATAAAACGCAATAAAGCAAGTAGGTGAGTTGTTATTCAGTACGAAACTGAAACTCCTCCCGTAAAATTACAATATGCAGACATGTGGCTTTGGAAGTTTATTAATATATTGAATGCGTTCATCACTCAAACCGCCAACAGTGGTTTTTTTTTGCGAGTGTTTAGCATTCATATACTATGGATCACCATACACTGCACATTTCTTTAATATATTGCTATATACTGACTTGCCCAGAAGAGCTAATCTGAAGAGAGAGCGAGTAAGTGAGTGAGGTTTAAGGGGCCGTCGACAACTAGATCATTAGGCCCGAATCAAAACTTAAAACCTTAAAATCTAAAAGTCATATAGGAAGCCAAAATACCATACAGGCCTGAGGTCAAAACTTAAAACCATAAAAACCTAAAAATCATATGTTATAAAGGTAAAAAGGAAGCTAAAAACTATACAGCCGTAGGTATAGAAGTTTGAAAACAGAAGATAAAAAAGATAAAAGCAAGTTACACCTACATATGAAATCCAATAGTTAAAACAAACAGAAGGGCCTGATCGACAGTCACGGGGTCGTCGCCTTAAACAAAACGCAGGGTAGGATCTAGGCCAAAGGACCGGCGCTCACGAGCGAAACGCGGACAACCAAGTAAAATATGTGAGACGGAGAGGCGCACGCCGAATGTCGGAAAAACAGGGGCCGCGTCACCGTGCAAAAGGTGTCCATGAGTAACGCGGATATGACCCAGGCAAGGTTGCGTAACCGGATACTGCTGGGGCGGGAAGAAGTACAATTCCGCAGATAACGAGGAGCAAGATGCGGGTATAAGACAGACTTAAAACAAGACCTGGATGAGCCGCCAACCTTGCAACATAGGTACAGAGTAAAAACGAGCGTCATAAGACAATGGGGGTTCGCCAAAGTCAACGTATGGGCATTCGACACGACTACTGTGGAAAGCTCCTGTAGCAAGACGGATACCAGCATGATGAAGTGTCTAAGAGCCGGAATTTAGACGCGGACGCAGCGCCGTAAATAAAACTGCCATAATCCGTTTGGACCGAACCAAGGAGCGGTACAATCGCAACATTACGGTGCGATCGCCGCCCCAAGATACTCCAGCTAAAGCCCTTAGTACTCGAAGAGAACGATTGCACTAAGCACGAAACCGGCGAATATGGCACTCCCAGTTAAGTTTGCTGTAGAGGTAAAGACTAAAGAATCTGAGGTGCAACACTAACGGCAGTGCAAGTGAAGATCAGAAGGAGGATGTACACCACGAAGGCGATGAAAGTGAAGACACTGTTTTGTTAGGTAAAAGTCGAAAGTCTTGCAAAACTTCAATTTGCAAGCGATGTTATGACCAGCTGCAGTTGACGCTCGATGTAATCGAGACTATAAGAACGATAATATATAGCAAAGTCGTCAACATACAGGGACATCGAGAGATCGCTACGAACAACACTAAGTATGCCTTTAATGGCTATGTCAAAGACATTGACGCTAAGAATAGACCCCTGAGGTACACAATTCTCCTGGATCCGCTCTTGGGACACCGTGTTTACAATGCGGACACGAAAACGGCGTAGGTGTAAAAAGTTAGAAAGAAAGACAACTAGATGACCGCGCAAACCATAACCATGCAGCGTACGGAGAATACCATAGCACCAAACAGTGTCATACACCTTCTGTAGATCAAAGAAGACACCCACGACATGCTGCTTCAGGAAAAATGCATCTTGCACATAAGCCTCCAGGCGTGTCAGGTTTTCGATACCAGATCGATGACGACGAAATCCGCACTGAACATTACAGAGGAGGTTATTCCTCTCGAGCCACCACACCATCATGCGTTCAAAGGTCTTACACACAACACTCGTCAGACAAATAGGCCCGTACCTAGAAGGAAGCGACAGCTCTTTACCGGATCGAGGGATAGGAATGACAATACCCGCCCGCCACGAGGACGGGAATTCCTGCCGACGCCAGATGCGGTTGTATATCCCAAGTAAGAATGAGATCGCCTCAGGCGGAAGATGAAGGAGCATTTGTCGGTGGATGTCAGGGGGATCAGGGGAACATTCCTAGGCGACAGACAGAATGCGCCAACTCGGCAACGGTAAAGGGTGCGTTGTACGACTGACATCCACGGTTAAAATCAAGGACCAACCGCTCCGCAGAGGCTTTGATGGGCAAAAAGGATCTATCATAGCTAGCCGTTCGACTAAAAGTAGCGAAGGAACTGGCAAGGCCTTCGGCTCTATCCGGTTCGCTCGTTTACGGTAAGACCGGGAATGATCGCGCGGCGACACCTGCCGTACATACGCCGAAATGCAGTCCACACTTGCTGTGCAGAACTACGACGGGATAGGGAAGAGGCATAGGATTCCCAAGACTTGCGTTTGGCATTGCGAAGTACAAAACGTGCCCTAGCCCGAGAACGCTTAAAAGCAACGAAGTTCTCCTCAGTAGGATGTAACTGAAAGACACCTAGGGCACGCCTGCGCGCTTTGAGCGCCAAACGGCATTCCGAGGTCCACCAAGGAACAGGAACGTGACGTGGGTCGCAAGAACTTCGAGGAATGCTGGAATTCGCTGCGAGTAAGAGAGAACACGTAAATACTCCACCATTTCACCAATGGTGGCAAAACCATTATCGGTGAGATGAATGTGGGAACGAAACCTCTCCAATTCATCCTCAGAGATAATCCAGGGAGGATGTCGTGAGGATAGAGGATGGTGACCGGATAAGCGAATGGCAATGGGATAATGATCTGCCGAGAAGGTCCGAAAGCACCGTCCAATCAAGGATGGGGAGTAATTTTGGGCTGCAGAAAGTCAGATCCAAGACTGAGTGGGTGCCATAGGCAGAGGATAAGAAGGTAGGGACTCCAGTATTTAATAAACGTAAGCCGGAAATATCACAAACGTCTGCTGTAATGCATCCATGAGCATCGTCAGAGGCGGAACCCCAGAGAAAATGCTTGGCATTCAAATCATCATTGAAAAGTAGCGGTAGCGGAATCTGAGTCAAAAGTGCCCGAAGTTCGTGCGCTTGAACCACACTGAGCGATGGCAGTTAGACCTTGCAAATAGAGAAGTAGACGCCCTCCAATTGGACACGCACAGCCGTAACCGACAATGTTTTGCGCAGCAGTATGTTGGTGGCACAAATATTATGCGCCACCAAAATAGCAACCCCACTGCTGACACGCTGTCCAACAACAGAGTCGTGCCTAAAGCAGGAAACGCTCCGAAGATGCAAAACGTGAGTAGGCTGTAAATGTCTGAAGACAGACATTTGAGGGAGAACGTTGGGAAACTAAACAGTATATGTGCGGAAGGCGTGCCCGGAACCCATTAACGTTCCACTGAAGTATTTCCATCGAAAGAAAAGTTTAAGGAGTCCGCTTCAGTTTCTTCCTCACCTTGACGAATTTCGGACCAACGACAGTAAAATCACCAACCTCTGGCGAACCCTCCGATGCCCGGGAACCGAAAGAGCCCATGCGGCTCGTGGAGCGGGACTGGGACTTCAGAGGAAATGTGACTACTCGGTCTATGTTGAGGTCGAGAACGAAAACCCTCAGCAGACGATGCTTATGGGCGAGCACTGTTAGACTGCTTGGAGGCTGGTGGCGAAACGGCTGAAGACGAAAACCGTGCCACAGGGTCAATGGAAGACGATGGAGAGGTACCAGCTGTCAACTCGGTTTGTGTGCAGCACGCACAACGCGCGTGAGTGGTAAGCCAACAGTGGCAACAGCAGAGCGGCGGGCGGCCAATGATGGTTGTAAGTTGGGGTTGCGTAAAGCGCCGCCGTGCTTCAGCAAAGGTGAGGCGGTATACCCCTATATTTGACTTCAAACTAACTCAATTGTATTTAAATAACAGGGTACTTTTCACAAAACTTGTTATACACATTAAGTACAATTCTTTTCCAGCCACGTCTTTAAAGGTTCACCTTGCTTATGTTTTACTACATCACACGCCTTTGCCATTACATAAACCTCACGCTCTTCATGTGCAGATTGGAAGCAGCCGTTACTATGAACTGCACTACACGTGCATTGTTACTTAAAGGAATAAACTTGTAAAAGACTAGTGATTAAAATTCAGTAAATTTCCGTACTTTAATCACTCATACTATATTTTCTAGACAAAATTGCATAGTTTAATATGATATTTGTGTACTTCTATAAGCAATTTAAGAAGAATCATTTTTATGCAGAAAGGCGGTAAAACGTTCGCCGACCAGAGCCGTAGCAGACAGTTCCTTTTATTTATATTACCGGTGAAGTATGGATAGATGGAGTTTTAGGTTGTTTCCTATTTTTCACTTCGTTTACTTCACTGAGCACCTCTTCTAATGTAATTAAATTTACTGTCCTTTCTTCATTATCTCCATTGGACAATGATTCTGCTGTTTCATTGTGTAATAAAGCTGTGCAATATCTTTCCCATTCTGTATCAGATATGCAGGTTAGTTGGCTATATCTCGCTCTCCCTTTTTAGGCGTCTCAATTAGATTCTACTTATCTATTCATCATTGACAACAACTTATATATCTAACATTCAATTTGCCATTTGCTTATGGAATAAACAAACTTCTTTATGCAAACTTATTCATTATGTCCATATGAATTTCAAAAATAGATACGGGTCACCCGTACCTCTCTTTTATTACTTGGCCCAATGGTTGGCTCTACAATATTGAATGTCTTGCCATTTCAAATCAGAGTAAACAGATATCTCAATGAAATGAACAACACAATTCCTAATATCTCCTCAAGGCAACTACAGTCGGATCACTCACCCTGGAAGTAAAAAATACCTCCCATTGATATAGATTTAAGCAAGCATAATCGGATAAATACCAGCCAACTAATCTACCAGCAGTTATTTAAAGAAAAGCTAGAAAAATACACATCCAAACTCTGCATCTTTACGGATGGTTCTAAAACTGAAAAAGGCAATGGATATCTTGTGATATGTGGAGATATCATCCTCCAATACAAATTACCGTCCTTGTTCTCTATATATAGTTGTGTATTACATGCTGTTAAAAAGGCACTAGAATACGCACTGGAAACTGCATATAGTGATGCTTACATAATTATCAGCAACTCTCTATCAGCCTTAAACGCATTACAAGACACGTTCTCTACCAATAGTATTGCAAACGAAATACATAATTTTGTTACCATCTTTTATAACTCAGAAAAGTCGCTCAATTTCATGTGGGTACTATCTCATAAAAACATACCCGGTAATGAAAGAGCCAATACAGCAACAAAACAAGCTACAGAACTATCAACACAAGATACTGATATCAAAATACCTCTCCAAGATGCAGTCACACATTTTAAGAAGAAAATACACAAAAAATGGCTGACCAGCTGGATGAACAATTCCACTAGTAAACTTCATGATGTACGTGGGACTTCAACTCAAGAATATCCAATAAGACAGCTACAGCGGCGATACCAAATTTTAATATCCCGACTACGAATTGGGCATACTAAACTGACATACTTTTATTTGTTAAATAGAAGCTCTCCACCAATTTGTGAAACATGTAAAACAGCATTAACAGTAGTACATATTATACTAACATGTCCAAAATTTGAAAATCAACGTAGCCAGGTAGGTATGACCAGAAATATTTCTGCAGCACTCAATGATGCAACTTTCATCTAGAAAGTAATTATTTTTCTTAAATTAATTAATATCCATCAACACATTTAACCAAATGTAACCCGTATGTATACAATAATCTGTAAGTATTATACTGTAATCCAATAATGTAAACAACTGTACGTAAAAGGTCGTGATAAAATCTAGGAAGCTTAAAACGACCCTAAATAAAACTTTAATATATATTGAATGTGAATAGGAATGGTTCAGAATGACTGAAATATATACGTTAAGACAAATTCACTTACACATATTACTCATGGATTACCTTTATGTATGGATATAATAATTTGAACTGTATACATCCAGCTTATATACAACTCATTTGGGGGTATTTGTTTTAAATTTAAAATGTATTAACCTTAAAATTTTAAGTTTAAATAACGGGCATATGAGGCCCATGGTATTTTTATTGATAAATTGAATTAGTTGCCTATAATACATATGGGTGCATTTGAACGCCTTGTAAATGGCTTATAATGTTAATAGTATGCAATTACGTTTTGTTCTTTAAGGTGCATATTTAATTATCTATATGTAAAATATGTGTGTTTTACCGTCGCAACGGATGTTCTCGTACATAATTATTCTGTGCAAATATTTGCCTATGCACTTGGCCATTGTTGATGAACTGTTTGTAGGTTATTTATGGATCGCAGTTTGCTTCGCTGGTTAAGAAATATTCCATTCAGTCTCAAGTCTTACTTCTTTTTATTGCGACTGCCTTCGTGGTCTGGTGGTTAGCATGCCAACCTCCAAATGCAGAGGTCACAGGCTCGATTCCCGGCTGGAGGGTGGGAATTTTTCTTTAGCCAAGGATTATTGTCCATCGTCTGGAAGTAAGAGCGTGAATTTAATGCAATAACCAAAAGTAACACAACTCAAGGATTAACACCATTGTAAGCGAGGAAACATCATTGCTGATGAGCAATTACTCCAAAGTAAAAAGACCGCTGATATGACCTTAGATGTTAAAGATGGCATATAAATTAAACATAAAAAATAAGTCTTACGTCATACAAGGAAGACGTATTGGGCATCGTTCCAAATTATTCGAATTGCGTTGAACGCGAGGTTGTAATCTAAATCCTTTCAAGAACGTCGATTGCAAAAATTACAAGATTACCAAATTACTAATGGAAGTACTTAAAGAATACAAATGAATTCAAACATGTCAGAAGGCTTATAAGTTTAAATTACATAATTTAAATTACACTGAATTCACACCATAGTATTATTATTATTATTATTATTATTATTATTATTATTATTATTATTATTATTATTATTATTATTTTCTATTGCTCCATCAGTTAGCAACTGAGAATTCTGCACTTATTAATTCAACGAACTACTTATTACTTTAACACCTATATAATAGGCCCTCATCCAGAATAAAGGACAACTGAAAGTTATACATAAAGGTTGTCATTATAAAATACCAAAGGGTAACAGAAAGATATATTTTAAACCTCGTTTCATCGTACACTGTATTAGCTGACATTACGGCTTACGACTTCCGGCTTCCGGCTTCCCTGCCGCTTGGAACGGCAGAGTGGTACCATTTTACATATGTTTGCAGTTCATTATATAGTTTCGGTATAAGATTGCAGGTTAAGGTAGAGGTTTAGAGTGCTAAAGACAAAATCACAGCCATCACAAACATGAAAAAAGTTAACAAACACAACCTGGATAAATTAGAGAAAGCAAAGTAATAAGACACATGAAATGAGTTTTCACTGAATAGGGAAGCCATATTCTAGAATGAGAAACAGTACATGGAGAAATGAGAGAATGAAGTTTTAATAAAAAAATGCCATAAGCAATCAATAGATGAGCTGCACTACACGTGTATTGTTACTTAAAGGAATAAACTTGTAAAAGACTAGTGATTAAAATTCAGTAAATTTCCGTACTTTAATCACTCATACTATGTTGTTTAGACAACATTGCATAGTTTAATACACTTTCGCAATAAGTATTTGCTCGAAGGCATGTTGTGGGTTTAAGTTTAGATTAAATTAGGAATAAGTCATTATCTCAGTTGCGTATAACATACCATGGTGAAATTCTCTAAGCTTTCCGTAAATATTTAACCCGCAGATTAATCTTACGGAAAATTAGCGGATATTTTACAATTTTAGCAACAACTAAAAAAATAAACTTTATTCTGCAGTTACAGTTCTTTTATGTATCGGACGATAAATGTAAAGGGTGAACTAATAATCAAATGACCCGGGGTTCACAGAGCTTAGGGATATCCAACATTCATCTTTCAGAATAAGGGAAAATTCTTATCCGGATAACTCCCCTAACCAAGATTCGAAAGCCGGGACCTCTTGAATTCAAGGCGCACTCACTATCCTGACACCACAGAGGTGGGCAGTTTGTATTTGATCCTGTAACTAACTGGTATCATATATTGATTGTTGCACCAAAGGAAGCTATAAAAGATTTAAAAATCAAAACACTAAATGCAGAAATGTTTCTTATCAAGTGGATTAGCGCTTCGTGATTCCTTTAGTTCAAACCTCGTTGGATCAAAGCACTGTTTGTTTATTTAATTTTATCTTAAGCATCTGAACCGAAGATTTACCCAAATACTAATCACAATCATAATTACAGAAGTAGTCATTTAGTATACTTATTCTCTGCTATGGAGTAATTTTTACTTATTAATTCATTCTCAAATGCGCACAGGAAAGTGCCACAAATATTAGTTTAAATTCCTTCTGACCTGATCCAAATATCTAAACCGGTATAAGTTATTTCTAACTTTCATGCAATATTTTATGTCAAATATCTAATTCCAAATCCAAACCAGAATAAAGAAAAGTTATCCAAGATTCAAACCCCGCTGAACGAACCGTACAGAGGATAGAGGAAACCGAATCTATAGTAAGACGTCGCTATACGCTGGCCTTGAAATTCTATAGTGTTTCTATACCAACTCTAGAAACAACTGAATAGTGACAGAACTTTAAAATATGACAAAAGCATTGGAAAATCCAAACTAGTTATAACAGATACCTCGAAAATAGAGGTTATTTGCAATAGATTGTGTGTTTTAAACAGACTTATAATATGGTTTGTGTAGTAAGTATCTCTCATGGTTTACCCGTTATATCAAATTATATAAAATTCCTTCCGAATGAAGTGGAGTTCACAGGTCGTTTCCAGAAAATTCAAAATATATTATTTATTGTGTAAATATTTTAAATTAGTGATTTTTAATACAATTGATTATAGGCCTTTTTGGAAAAATCAAGAATATCGAAATGTTTTTCGTGTAAACGGTAGTGATAGAGATATTCTCTTGAAAATCTTCCTGTAATAACTTTGAAGGATACTGAACTTAAATAACAAGTTTGGCATTTATCGAGCATTTCGTTTTTGAGTTATGTTGTTCACAAGCACATACGCATACACGGAGGACATTTTTCTTAATCTATATATATATATATATACATACATATTCCTTATAAGTTATAAATAAATACATAATATATTCAGGAGACCTAAAAGCACGCACGTATTTCTGGTGAAATCTCAGTATCGAATTTTTGGGTGGAATGCAGTACTACCTTGTTTACTAGGTACGCGGTAGAGAAAGTAAAACGAAATTGCTTCGTTTGTCTTTGAGGTTAACAATGAGGTACCTTTCATTGAAATAAAACATAAGCCCCAACACTTAGCACAACGTGACTGCAAGATAGCACACACGTAAGCCTCAGGATGATACAGAAGAGTCACAGTCCCTTAAAATTATGCAATATGCAGGACATTGAACATTTCTTTGGCATTCTTTACCTTAAAAGTTCCATATTTTTCATAATGAATATGCCAAGCACTTTAATACTACCTCTGTGCTCATTTTAAACAATGTAGTTAATATTATGTCCTACAATACACTTTCTCTGCACTTCACCTTAACACAGATACTATTTACTTTGTACAAATCAAATTCTCATTAAAAAGTTATCAATTTTATACAGTGTTTAAAAATAGTGTCTGATATTGCAACAGAAGGTGGGATTAGCCATAACTAGAAGAAATGTTTATACGATTGTATGCCCGGAAGCAAGTAACTGTGAAGTTATGGATCAATTTACTTGTGTTGAGTATTTACACTTCAGACAGTGGACTTTATCCAACAAGCTAATTCTAGTGAACACTTTACTGACACAAACGTTTAACAGTACAATTGTTGGGTAAACATCCATAAACACCAAACACGAGTTGTGATGAATTCTGCCATTCTGTCCTCTTATAGTATCTGCATGTTATGTCGATACTACAGCAGGAGATGCTGTGGTTACCATGCATTCTTACACATTCTTCAGCTCTTCTTCTCAAAGAATCCCGAACTTTTTCGATCATACCTGGCTGCTCTCGGATTTGGGCACATGCATTGGTCACACACTCTTGGAACGTATGCACATTGTCGAGGCGTTCAGGCGTACACCAATATCTTTTAAATGTCCCCATGGCCAGAAATCTAATGGACCGAGGTCCGGTGCACGGGGAGACCATGCCACTAGACCTGCTCGACCAATCCATCGTACATTAAAGCTTTGATTTAGGTATTGTCGCACGATGCGTAGAGAATGGTGTGGTGCCCCGTCATGCATAAACCACATGGCTGTCTTTCTACAAGTACAACGTCCTCCAAAAGCTCGGGTAATTCCCGTGCAGGAATTGATTATACACAGCACTTGATAATCTATTCAGTAAAATGTATTACCATAGGAGTCTACCACCCATAATTCCTGCCCACACATTGATACTAAAACGATCCTAATGACTGTTCGAGGATTTGCATCTACCCACACGTGTGTGTTGTGGTAATTTACTATGTCATTTATGCCTCATCCGTAAATAAAATGCCGGCTGCAAATTGCGGATCTTCAGCACTTTGGTGCCGAAACCATTGACAGAATTATGATCTGGCATGTTGATCAGGTGGCCTAAGAGCTTGCACACGTTCAACAAGGTAGCGATACAGTAACTGCTCATGCAGAACAAGCCACACAAAAGTATGGATACCTTCAGCAGCTGCAATTCTTCTCATACTTGCTTGAGGATCATGTTCTAAATGTTACAACACCCGTTCCTCCATTTGCAGCGCAGAACGGTACGAGGTCTGCGGTGATCCATTGTCCTGCTGCAAATGATCCTATTTCTGCAGGTCGCTGGAATAGCCTAGCGAAAAACTTTTTCGATGGAATGTTGCGTTGTTGATGTCTTTCAGTACATGATATAGCCTGTCATTGACTACCATTTGTCTGATGCATAGCAGAAAACCATGTCTGCCATTTCCCTCGTGGAATAGTATGACTCCATTTCACTGTTTGTGTTGTCCACGCAACACGCAACCACAACCCCTGTTCGGGTGCCTCAGTACAATGCAAGCACCACCTCATATGACATATGTAATGACCTTCAACAGAAAGATAGCCTACACCACCGAATACAACTCATGATCAACACGAGTAAAATAGCCCATATCTCAACAGGTATCTGTTTCCGGATATACAATTATAGAAACGTTTAGGTATTCTACTTTTAACAAATCCCAACTCCTGTTGCAATATCAGACACTTTTTTTAAACACCCGTATAAATTGCAACAAATATTTTCAAATTAAGACAGTTTAGGCCCCATTCACAATGAAAATTAACCGTAAGCATAAAGTAAACTTAAAAACCGGATGGCATGTATTGCAATGGAGCCATTCACAATGAATTATGCAAACATAGAATTAAACTTAGAAGCTGCAAGATCCAACCTTTTAAGTTTATTTCCACGTCAAACACAAGAAACTAGCCAATCTGAGCGATTTCATCACTACAGTGAATATTCTAATAGTGAATATTTTGCTATCTCCCATCTGATTTTCCGTCGTCCGTGTTGACTCGCTAACTGCTTTTTAGTTTTTCTACCACGTACATAGCAATTAAAGCAGGTAGATATTGCATTCCGCCCAAAAATTCGATACCGAGATTTAACCGGAAATACATGAGGCCCCTTCAAAAAAAAACATGTATAAAAAGGTCCATGTGTGTGCCTGTGGACAGCATAACTTAAAAACGATAAGTCGGATAAATATCAAACTTGATACCTAGGTTCAGTGTCTTTTAAAGATCCAACATGATGATTTTCAAGAAAATCCCCCAATCCAAACTACCCTTATCATGAAAAATGTCTTGAAAAGAAATGGTTCTATGATTTTGACTAAACTACCTATATTAAAGACATTTACATCACCAATAAAATTTATATATTTAATTTTGTGTGATAACTTGTGAAGTCTTACTTCATTCCGAAGGAGTTTTGTATAATATTGTATAACTGGTAAAGGTTAAGCAATAGACGAAAACATACTGCACCAAAAATGTTAAAACACACAATTCATTTCAATTAACGCTTTTGTGGCATCAGCTATTTCCGAGATATTCAGTACTAATGATTCCAGTTGTTCAATACTTAACCATTCTTTTGAAGTCCTGCGATTTTCAGTTGTTCCTCGCGATGTCATGGAAAGAACATGGAATTTTAAGGCTAGCGTATAGCCTCAAATTCTTAAACATATGATTATCGTCGTTGGCTTTTTATCTATAACGAAATGTGTAATGCAGCTATTTCCGGAAAGATTTATCTCGATTAAAACGAACAATACAGGAAAATAAACTTTCATAAGAATAATTTGTACACCAATTAATAAGAGATAGAGGGTAGATAGAGCCATGTGAATATAACACATCAAATTTTATGTCTAATATCACTGCCCAGGAAACGCAGAAATACACTAAGTGATTAAAAGTATCCGGACACCCCACAAACATACCTTTATCATCTTTGATGCATTTTACTGCCACCTACTGCCTGGTACTCATTATCCGCGACCTCAGTAGTCATTAGACATCGTGAAACAGCTGAATGGGACGCTCCGTGCAACTCACGGACTTCGAACGAGGTCAAGTGATTGGGTGTCACCTGTGGCAGAAGTCTGTATGCGAGATTTCCACACTCCTAAACATCCCTAGGTCCACTGTTTATGATGTGATAGTGAAGTGGAAACGTGAAGGGACATGTACAGCACAAAAGCGTACAGGCCAACCTCGTCTGTTGACTGACAGAGACCGCCGACATTTGAAGAGGGTCATAAAGAGTGATAGGCAGACCATCACACAGGAATTCCAAACTCCATCACAATCCACTTCAAGTACTATGACAGTTAGGCGTGAGGTAAGAAACCTTGAATTCCATGGTCGAGCGGCTGCTCATAAGCCACACAACACGCAGGAAAATGTCAAACGACGCCTCTCTTGGTGTAAGGAGCGTCAAAATTACACGATTAAACAGTGGCAAAACGTTGCGTGGAGTGACGAATCACGGTACACAATGTGGCGATCCGATGGCAGTGTATGGTTATGGCGAATGCCCGGTGAACGTCATCTGCCAGTGTGTGCCAGCAGTGAGATTCGGAGGTGGTGGCGTTATGGTGTGGTCGTGTTTTTCCTGGAGGGGGCATGCGCCCCTTGTTATTTTGCATGGTACGATCACAGCGCAGACCTAAATTGATATTTTAAGCACCTTCTTGCTTCCCACTGTTGAAGAGAAATTCGGGGATGGCGATTGCATCTTTCAACACGATCGAGCACCTGTTCATACTGCACGGGCTGTGGTGGAGTGGTTACACGACAATAACATCTCTGTAATGGACTGGCCTGCACAGAGTCAGTCCTGACTTGAATCCTATAGAACACCTTTGGGATTGTTTTGGAACGCCGACTTCGTGTCAGGTCTCACCGACCTACATCGATACCTCTCCTCAGTTCCGCACTTCGTGAAGAATGGGCTGCCATTCCCCAAGAAACCTCCCAGCACCTGATTGAAAGTATGCCTGCGAGAGTGAACGCTGTCAGCAAGGCTAAGGGTGGGCCAAAACCATATTGACTTCCAGCATTACCGATGGAGGGTGCCACGAAATTGTACGTCATTCTCAACCAGGTGTCCGGATACTTTTGATCACGTAGTGTATCTATAAAAATCGCGGGAAAACCAATTGTGATTCTTTTATGCTTTTTTGTGACTAAGATCCTTAAACCGGAAGCCAGCTCTTGTTAATTTTGATATATGTGAGGCAGAAAAGACCAATAAAATCAAACCTAAAACATATTTAATTTACCTATTTAAGTTAATATATGGAAAATACATAACTGGTTTCATTTGATGTTCCATTTATGTATGTATTGTGATATTTGCATGTTCTTATGTCATTACCATGATTGCTATGTTATATTTATTGCGGAATAGTGAATTTGTTTTATGTTAGCCTGTGTGTGTACTTGGAAATTAAATTTATTTATTTTGGTAGCAACCATGGCAAACTTTGGTTAAAGAATTACATGTGAAAAAATATGTACAGGGGCAGTGAACGTGGCCGTGGAATAAACAAAGTTGTTTATTCCATTAAAAGTGAAGGATTCTAATAATGAATGTTGTCACGGAACTAGGCGGCGCCGTGGCCGAGTGGTTAAACCGCTCGCCTCTCCCGGGTTCAATCCCAGGGACCCGCATATGGGATTTGTGGTGGACAAAGCGGCGTCTGGGCGCGTTTTCTCCGGGTTCTCTGGTTTTCCCCGCCATTCATTCCACCAACTGCTCCATCATCGCCTTTCCTTTCATCCATTTCACCATTATTTGATTTCATCTACTTCCTTCCTCCCATACCAGGCATCGGGCTGATCACCCATCCTGGATATTCTGTCTGATCCATGAGTGTCTTTTCCTCGACGGACCTCTGACCCCAGGCACACGCCTGTAAGTCCTGCGGGTGTAAGTCCTACACACGAGGAGGTTAAACAGAGAAAGAAGAAGCCATGAAACTACAAATAATTTCCTTTTCTTCAGCAGCAAGTTCAGTAGCTCATTAATCATACAGTACGGTTGTGTATCCCACTTGTGCATTAATCATAGTAGTAATATAAGTTTTTCGTGGATATGCTTAATGTTTATTGTGTGTGACCCATGCTGCATTTCTATCAACAGCCCTCCAGCTGTTTATAATCATCAACATGTTTGAGCACTTGATTTTTCGCGGCAGCCTTTAAGAAAATTGCCATGTTACCATTCTCTCTTCATAAATATGCTTTAAATTACAATGGACTGTATCTAGTGAAATAGAATCCAGAAATATCGAGTCTGGAAGTTAAATTTATTATTACGTGTCTGAAAGCCTAAATAAAGTAATTGAAGGAAACTGGTAGGTAAATACTAGTATTTCTGATCGAATAGCCGTATCTTGATAAATGTCAAATATGTCCTTTCCTGATGCTATTGTAGGTAAATGGATGCCAAAAAGTATTTTTGATGCAATAAAATAACTATTGCTTTTGAGGGAAAGAAGAAAACACATTTGCGGTTGCTATAATCCATTAACCTTTGAGTTCTTTTGATTGGAGTTATTAGTACCTGCATATTTTAAATTAGTATTTTTTTATCTGTGGATTAAAATTTCTTCCGCTGCAGAAATCGAGCTTGAATAATTGATGTACGAAATAGATTACTCATTTCACAATACCATTGGACATTTTAAAGAAAAGTAATGAGTTTTTTTTTGAAATTTTAGTTCATTAAAGGAATAATTTTTAGGTTAAATCTTAACAACGAACGTGCTTACAACTTCTCAGTTTCTGCTTTTTCTTCAATGATCTGTAAAAGTAATCAAAACAGAAGAAAATTAACTTTAGTTTATTTTCAATCATTTTTGTCATTGCGCTCATTTTGTTAATCATTTATAGACACATACTGGAAGATTTTAACATAGTAAAGCAACATTTTCATTATTTATGAATCTCAAGAATGTATTAGAACAAGAGATTGTCTTAGTCTCTAGCGGTGGATTTTGTTTTTAGTATTTGAATCACCATACCATTAAAAGATAAGCCGTTTTTATTTCGCTAGCGCTCTTAAATAAATTTTTTTTTCAAAGTTGCTCTTGGACCACTAAAGTTCTCAGGTAATAAAATATGTTTTTAGCCAGCTTATAGTAAAATTGAAATCTTCTGGACGTCGTGTCAGTGCTATTGTAGCGACCCTCAGGGCAGTTAGCCCGGGGGTTGCTTACAGCAGAGGGAATAGATTCAGATGGTATAGCTGGATAGTGCCGGGATACAAGGCGCCATAGGGGAGGTTAAAGTTTCGTGGGGGAGTTGAATAAGAACCCGGGGTTATATAAAAAGCTAATGAGTATATTCTAGAATAACTTAAGCATGATCCCTCGGTGGAGAGGTCGTACGTGCAAAAATTTAAAATGTATTCACACATTCCTTACCTTAGAGTTCTTGTCGGACTTGCTGTTACACAAGGTTAAATGTTAACTTATTAGGTTGGGGCTTCGGCCCTGGCGGATATGATCTCGGCGTCGTGTCGTGTCGAAGGGAGCTGAGCGACGATGACCTATACTGGTTCCGTTGTAAGAATATGTAAACAAAGGGCAGAAATGTATTGCTCCGCTGGCAGCAGTAATTGGATGGAATAGTAGCGCTATTGTAGCGGCCACGTGGCCAACATGTGCACGCTGTCAACGTTATCAATAAGAACAGTAATATTGTTTGCCGTTCTCTGATGTTTAGTAGCGCTTTCACTAAATGCTAGGGTATTACATTTTTCATGTCACAAAGTGATAGAAGTGCTTAACATGACTGCAACGAGATCAAAAGAAAATGTTCTCAAAACTTTGACTTACTCCTACAACTGCATACCATTTGGGGGAAAATACACAGTATTGTTTTAGCGGACAAACATTGATAAATACGGCGTATAAACGCTTTGACCTAGATTAAAATACTGTTTGAAAAGTTCTACTGGCAAGCACACTTCGAAATAAATATGTTTTGCTTACCTAACCAAAGTGGGATAACGGGAGAATTCCTTCCAATGAGTCGTTCCCCTACACCATTTCTATAGGGTTCAGCATGCAATGGTAGGAGAGAATCCTTAACACGGTCGGGATCACTATTTACAGCTTGCAGCACTTCTGCAATGGTTGGTGGATTTTTTTTCCAAAGAAACTATGCACCTTAAGACGAATAGCACTTCTAGAAAATTAATCGTATTCACCTTCCACTACAGGCCATTTTGGTTTGCGGTTTTTCCCAGGTGTTGTGAGCCGGCCTGTTTTCACTATTTCACTGCGTGAAGCATTAATGCTTGGCACTGAAACACCAGTTAACTCTGCTAACAAATTAATTACGTCCTCAATTGCTAACGTTGGATACTTTTCGCACAACTTGCAAAACACATGCAATATAATTTATTTTTCACCACTTTTTAACGGTTTCCCTCTGGGGTATTTCACATATTGCACGGAAACGGCCATGTTGTACAAGCTGAATGGCGGACTACCTTGTCCTCTTAAGCGTATGAATTCAGAATAATTCAATTAATTTTATATTTATGAAGTAAAATGCAATTTTATATACTATTTGGCTGTTGCATTTTTAATAGAGCGGTATTTTTAAATTTTCGCAGTAAATATAAGCAAAATGTGAAATATGATTCAGAACTACATTTTCATTCTGTAAAGGTTACAAGACTGAACCAGCCAATGGCGTCGCACTCATAACCTGTTTTTGTTTATATCGCCACATACGCTTACAGCGTAGCCAGTTTACATTCATGGACAATACATACATATCTGAGAGCTAAGTAAGCATCCTGGAGCCCTGAAAGCCGGTCGTTCCTATATTGCCACATCTTTCGAAACTTAGCGCAATCTGACGCAATTCCCTGACCGTGGTTCGAACTCCACACAGGGTCGCTACACTACACCATTGTAATGTTATCAACTGGTGTTCTATTAGAACCTCCAGTAGACCATAGTGGTCTCTCTGTGCTCTCAACGTGAGCCCTGGGAGGAAGGGATGAAGAGGAGACCCGAAGAGCCAGATCCGGACGACGGTGTGCGCTAGCAATCGTAGGGCCCCTAAAGATTCGAACATGACACCAAAATACACCAACCGTTGCACAACCTTGAAATAGATAATGGAAATGATGCGGACAGCAAACTATGGACAGAAAATTAGGGTAGCAGAGAATCCGCCCCAGCATTCACCTACCGACCTGGAGAATCACTAAAAAAACACTAGGTACGAGTGGACGGGAATTGAAATCGGGACCTACCAAATGCGAGCCTCATACGTTACTGTGAAGCCATTTAGCTCGATGATTTTCATATTAATCTGATTAATCTGAAGGTAGACAAAAACCACTCATTTAAAGACATGTTACCTATTTTAAATTATGCAAACGGTCGTGAAACCAGCCTGGAGTATAGGAGTAATTAGTAACACGCAGTATTATATGTATTAATTTTCAAGTTTGTATTATACGGGCCGTCTATTGCTAACATAAAATGACAATCGATGCGCGATTCGTTTGGACAGTGAAGGAATCATAATTATAAATGATACGCGATTCGTTTAATGGCGGAACACATTTGCTAAAAATAAATTATTACTCAGTGTTGAATTATTTTATAAGGACTGACAAATCACATCATCATAGCAGTAATTTTATTTTGCGACATACAACTCGTCTGTTGTTGAAATAAAACGACAGTTGGTCATTTTCGCGTCGATACTAAATGAGACAAAATGAAAGATGCGCGATTTGTGTAATGATTTGCTATAAACAGTAGAATTATCAACGAGCGGTTAATTTAATTTTTTTAGACACGTGGCACTAAAAGTAGAACTTTTAACGCGAGCTACTCATATTAGAAATTCAAGATTATGACGCTCAGTGGAATAAATTTTTATAACACTCCATTGTGTTTATATTTATATTATAACAGCTGAAATAGCCGCATTGCCCGTGGTTTGACGGTTTATCCCATATCATTTAATCTTAGCCTTTCGTTTCTTTGGAAGCGTTTAAAAATCATTACACAAGATACTTAAAGAGTGAATTAAAACACTCTGGACATTATAAAGAAAGGTAGAAAAAATGTAGTAAGCAAAAGCACTGTGGAACAACCACAAATACCAGTGTTTGTAATGAATGGTTTATCGTGAATGCAGCTGAGTGACTTCTACGTTGTCACATTCGGGCTACCTCATCGCTATTTATAGAGAAAATCTCAGTTGGGAAGAAATAATGCAGCTTAACGTATATATATAACCTTGCTTATTATCAGTAACCAACATACATAAAACTACTAAGAAAACATATGAAAGACAAAACAAAAGAAAACCAAAATTAAGGTACAAAGGAGAAGGAGAAAAATAAATAGGAGTGATACTTGGTCTGATGTGTTGCTGTTCATTGTTTTTAATGTTCCATGTATGCTACATTTAACGTCTCAGGTCATATTGGCGGCTTTAAACATTTGTTAATGACTTTGTTGAGTTTGGAGTTTATTGTTTTGGTATTATTTATTATTTTTGAACAATTGCTCATCATCAATGATGTTCACTCGCTTACAATGGTGTAAATATTTGGGTTAGTATTACTTTTTGTTATTACATTAAATTCACACACACACACGCACACATTTAAATAGCATTCATAGTTCCAAACTCTGGGGAGGATGGGAAATAATCCTGGATAAAGAAGAATCGAAACCGGGACCTCTGGATTTGTAGGCTAGCATCCTAACCACCTGAACACAAGGGCAGTCGATGTTGTTACCGTTATCCATGGCCACTGTAAGTTTTGTGTGTCACTCAGTTTTTGTTTCTCTGCTTACAAAAGCATCATAAGCTTCCCATTGAGAAAAACCCCTCTGCTTACAAAAATGGAGGCACTACAAATTATAATAAGTGAATATTCCGAACATCGGAGTATGATCGCAAAATGAATGGATATGAACTTCGGCTTGTGTTAGCAATGTTTGAACACCATATTTGAATGTATATTTTTATTCACTCTATTTGTTGTTAAGTATGCTTTGTAATTAGGCAACCTCCTCACCGGGAAAATAGAAGGAGTTAATCAACGTTTTTGTATACTCCGTGATCAATGTCAAAGAGAGATCAGCGAATAATATGTCAACGCTGTTCCTTTGTTATTTTGTGAAGCCCGAGAAAGCCTAAGTAATTATTATCCTTATGTTGGCAATGTGTGGGCTATTGCGATGATCGTTGAGAAAGATATAGATGGTCTTGCAAGCTTTTGTAGGCAAACTTAAAATTAAATAATTAATCGTGTGAAACGGGGGGGAAATTTCGAATTTTAAAACTAGATATTAATTTTCGCCTTGTATCAAAGGTTATCTATGTTAAGTCTGGTAGAAATCAGTGCAACGATGTAGAATCCTATAAGGAACACACACACCCATGCACAAACTTTTGTACATTAAGTTTAAGCGAAGGCCTAGTAACGGTCAATGCAATTGAATTAAATTGAGTTTTATTTATGGACGCTCCTTAATTATTGTGGTCCTTAGCGTCCCATTCTATATTGGGTGTGAAAGACCAGTAATTTTGTTCAGAAGCCTCTATCAGGCTTGAGGTTCTTTTACGTGCCGTAAATCTACGACACGGGACCACCGGCTTTACTTCCCTTCCGAAGGAAGCAATGCTAAGGATTTTTACACCCGAAAAAATCCATCGTCCTCCGCCGGGTTTGTACCGCGACCTCGGGAAGTAGAGGCTAGCATGGTAACCACTACACCACGGAGATCGAGGGTCAATGCAATGGTGGATTATTTGAATGACTCGAAAATGGATTCGGCAGAACCAGAATACATTTTGAAAGTAGAGAAAGGAATAACGTTGGAATTATTACCAAAGAAGTCGAGGAAACAGCACGACATTGCATGCAACATGTTTCTTCAATGGTGCAACGAAAAAATGAGTCATGATTGTGTAAGTGATCATATCACTAGTGATATAAAGATCAAACAACAACGAAGATCATAACTTCAAATTTCGGTTTTTATTTATGGACGCTCTTTAACTGCTGTGGTCCTTAGCGTCTCATTCTATATTGGGCGTGAAAGACTGGTAATTTTGCTCAGAGCCTCTTTATCAGGCTTGAGGTTCTTTTGCGTGCCGTAAATATACGACACGGGACCACCGGCTTTACTTCCCTTCCGAAGGAAGCCATACTAACGATTTTTACGCCCAAAAATATCCATCGCCGTCCGCCGGGTTTGAACCCGCGACCTCGGGAACTAGAGGCTAGCATGTTAACCACTGCACCACGGAGAACGAGCCAAACAACAACTAGAGCTCACCATTGCGCATGTCCCTATGTCTGCACAAATTTCCGTTGGATACATTATAAATTATTTAATATTCAGGGCTGTCTAGAAAATAGTATTTAACAAGTTATGTTAAAAGCGATTTTATTTTGTTTCACACTATCTGGAGCTTCATGTTTTTCCGTCCCCAAGCCAGTACAACAAATTCAGCTTTTCGGTTCAGTTACTTCCCATACTGCAATCCAACATATGATTACATAATGATAAACCTACTATGAGAATAAATTTTCATAAGGATTTTTTTTCCATGTAACATTATTTCACCTTTCGACATTTATTTTAAAATTTAATGCTATAATTTTATAAATTTCAGTCCCAAAATTACCATATGGCAGTGAAGCATGGATTACGACAGAGAAAACAAAAAGAGACTCAAAGTAAATGAAATGAACTTATTAAGAGCAGTGGCAGGATATAAGAGAACAGATCATAAAGTAGATTAAGATATAAGAAAAGAATTATATATACACACAATCTAAATGAAAAAATTAAAGAATATAAAACTAAGTGAATAAGTCAACTTCAAAATAGAGAGAATACCATTCCATTTTAAGAATTATAAAGCGATAGGGAAAAGAAGTGTTGGAAGACCAAATAAAAAAGGTGGAACGAACAGGATATGTAGATTGCTACAGACAGCAATGTATATTGCATGAAGAAAGAAGGAGAAAATTACTTAATGACGCGCCTTAATTTATTTACTTACAGAGATATTTCTTTTCATGATGCTGCTAAACTTCTGCAGTCTCATATTCAACAATACGTTGAAATAGTTTATACTGTACTCCAACAGCGGCATCACTGCACGACAAGCTCCAAGGTTACCAACATGTATTACATCAACTCGTATAGGCATATAAAACATAGGACTGCGTCCATACCCAACATAATATTCAGTGCAATATTAAACCAATATATAAAGTACTTCGACATAATACGAAATAAAATATTGTATGCAACTGCATAAGAAAGTATTTTTTCAGGACTCGTCCTGATAAAACTCACTTTCCTATACGGTTACCTAAATAACTATTTTCGTAGGATTGTTCACTTAGCATTCAGCCTCGCTTCGCAAAACATTCTTACTAGCAAAATGAAACTCCATTTTTAACAGTTGTATTATAAATAACTATTATAAGTTAAGCACTGACTAAAAATACTATATGATTGCTAGTTGATCACGATATGAGTGCGTGTGGTGGGAAGAGAAATTAAACGGTTACAAAACAAGTGAGCGGGACATCGGAAGAACAGTCAGCTTAAAAAAAAATATTTACAGTTCGGAGTTGCATTTACTAGTGATGCTGAGGCCTGCAAACGTGGTACTGTTTTGATTGTGCGACTGTACATTTCCTTATCGCCTTGCCCCTCACTCCCCTCTTATTCCATGCTTTAATTTTATTATCAACAAAAACAAAATGCCACTTTTATCTAAATATACTATTACTGACTCCCTATTAAGAAAACTAGTCCAGTGCGATTTTCAAAAGCTAAAATTTTCACACATCAGGGATCACATAGGGAGATTACTCAGTAAGAATACTTTGAAATGATATTAAACTTTATTGAAGCTTATTGCATGGTAACAAAATCTTGCATACTCGTCAAGCAGTATTGTGGACCATAAAATACATATATTATGATGCCTAAGATACCAATATTTTAGCAAAATATTGACGTTAGAGAATGCATCTTCAGATGTTTGATTCTCTTCCTTATTCCTTTTCTTTTACATAAGTAACAAAACTATTGGAAAGCGATTTTACGTTCCAGTACGTCAGTCTATATATTTCCCACATTACCAACCTTCTTTCGTTTATAGTTTAATGTTCTTATTCTAAGAAAGTTTTCCTATGATTCTCCGCACTGCTGGAATAAAAGCAAAAGAAGCAAGAAAAGGAACGGTCGCCGAGTTATAAGACGTGAGCATTTCATAGCTTTGTATCATATTTCCTGCATGTCTTGGATTCTTTCCGTAAAGGGACGACGTGACCTCCACTCGTCTGATCGATTCATCGACCGATCGATCTATCGAATCGAACCGGACAGTTGGAGTAACGCTCGAGTAACAATCTTGCCCTCCTATGCCACCGTAGTCGTCTAGAAATTTTCTGCTCTTGGCGCGGAAGCGGAAATAAAGTTGTCACGGGGGAAGATGACGTCAGAATCGAAATGGTGGGGGGGGGGGGTCGGATGGGGTGAAATGGAAGATGGAAGTAGTGCACACAAGATTATGAGCAGCTTCTTCCAGTCTGAAGCACGGGATAAGCCGAGAAGTGGGATTACCTATCTCGAGCCTTTGTTCTTGTAGTTGACAGCTCAATGTCTCGGGTTCAAAGCCTGAAACGCTATTAAAATTAGTGCTGCAAAGTGGAAATATGCCACTATAAAGACTCAAGTAGCTTTATTTTAAAACAGAGTTAAATTTCTGTGCAATACATCACAATAAGTGGTAAAGTTATTTTATTCATTTAAAAAAATTAACTGACGTGTAACATTCACACGACTTTCTCTACCTGTTCAACAAACTGTTATCACAAAAGCTTATCTTTCTATGTACTTCATGTTAATCGAGATAAACATTGCAGAAGTTTCCGTACTGCACATGTTGTTATAGGTAAAAGGTGATTAGGGAAATACGGTAGGCTTAAGCGATAGATCTTTTAAGCTTAAGCTATTTTTTAAGAGCGGGTATCTGTGTGATGACTGAAATTCCGTCCTCTTTGCATGACCATGAAAGGAATAAACAGTTTTCCTCCTAGGAAAGATTTAAGTATTTGAAAATCCAAACCAATAATAAAGAATATCTCGGAAATGGTTAACGCTACAAACAAAAGAAATTATTTGTCATAAATTGTGTGCTTTAAGAAATCTACACTTATGGCGTAGTTAAGATTTTGTGTATCTCTTACGGTTTACTAAGTATACAAAACTCATTCAGGATGATGAGTCAGACAACTTTTTTTTTCAGTTAACCATTTCCTAGGCATTTTTTGTTATTGGCTTCAGTTCAAGTGTAAAGTCTCTACTCATTTTTACTCGTGGTTATGCGAGGAGTATGGAATTTGTAAGCCATCACATAGCTTTGCGCTTTTTAGGAATCTGACTGTTGCTTTAGCTTACTGTAATGATGGTTTATATCAATTAACGAGAAGTAGACAAAGGAATAAGGATTTATAAGAATGGTTCGTAGAACAGTGAGTAGAGAAAGTTATGTAAATGCAACACAGATATTTTTAATTAAGGATTAAAAGAAAAGTAGTTTATTGAGTCTATGCAAAACATGCAGTAAATTCCTTTCCTACAGTTTTGGAGGGAAATAGTACAATCAGCATGCATAAAAAGCTCAGTATATGATATTCCTCTTAGCAAATTATCGATCTAGTAGGTGTCGTCCGCCGTTGTCTAGGGGTACCTCTAGTTCCCGAGGTGGCGGGTTCAAACCCGGCGGAGGGATGGTGGATTTTGGGCGTAAAAATCCTTAGTATGATTTCCTTCGGAAGTTAAGCCGGTGAACCCGTGTCGTAGATTTACGGCACGTAAAAGAACCTCAAGCCTGATAGAGAGGCCTCTGAACAAGATTTCCGATCTTTCACGTCCAATGTAGAATGGGACGCTAAGAACCATAGTACTTATAGAGCGCCGATAAATAAAACACAATTTAATTTTGGTCTAGTGGGTTATACTTCTACCCTTAGAATATACTTTTATTCATGCATAACGCCTAGAAAAAGAATTTGCTTCGTAGGCAATACTAAGAAAAATCAAAGCATGCCTATCCCCAGGCTCCGCTATCGCCTCTTTAGTATATGTCGCTAATGAAGTAAAATGGCTGTATTTCTTCAAGTTCGGGCTAGAAAATGGTTAAAGAAAACAGCACAGAGATTCTGACTTTAGATTCAAGCAATTATATCGATTCGAAAAACAGAATATGGAGTGGTTAAGTGGTTATTTTATTGTTAATATAATCTTCTTTAATTTGACTGCTGGAGCTTTCTTATTTCTCTTGTTTTTTCTGACCTATTCAGTGGCACTGGATATTGCTTCAGAAAATTGAACTGTATTTCTTCTCCTTATACTCCTCGTTTCTCATATTCCTCAGACATCTTAGATGTTTTGCATACACAGATTATGTTGATACTAGATTTTCCAATTGTTGGAGTTTGCCACCCTCTATAATATAAATCTGTCACGTTAAGTTTAAATGAGAATGGCAGTGATGAAAATGTCCAACTAGAAGCGGAAACGCCCGATTAATAGGAAATTCGATTATTATCGAAAGGTAAAACTGTGGCATGGAAGTATAAATTTCTTAGCATTCGGTTACTGTTTATGCATACGAAATAAATTATTTGCTATTCCTTCGAACTTTTCCTATAGGTAAAAGGAAAGGTAATGCTACATTTTATGCATACGGCTCATTATCTGGACAACATAACATCTAAACAAAACAAACAGCTGACGAACGAAATATAATCCCTTTTATTCTTTTTCTTCTTCGTATCTTAATGCTTATTACCAACCCAAAAAAGGAGCTGTATTATCAGTTGTAAAAAAGATCACGCCATGTATATTTTACAGAGAAATGAAACGATAAGAGGTGAGAACGGGTGTGGGAGAGTGACGAAGAGGAAGAAATGGAAAGGGGAAATAAAATTAGAGATAATGACGGAGAGGGATAGAAAGAAGGAGTGAGAGAATGATAACCTGAATAATCTCCATATTTAGCACAATAAACAGCAGAGCTGCGAGTTCTGCTAGTATGAAAATAAGCCTGAACAATATGTAATAGAAACAATGCAAAATTATCTAGATAACTCTGCCTTAGTGCAAAATAAATTCTTTGATTGTTGAAGTGTCTAAAATAAAGTATGTGTTGTTTAATAAGCCATCATATCATACACACTACCACTGAACATACAGTACCACTGAAATAAACAAATAATCGGTTGAATGGACCTTTCACTCATTTAACATGTAGCAATCACACGACTATCTCTTTCATTTACAAATTTACAAGTATGTCTAGTGTGTATTGTACTATCTTTTAAGAAAGTAAATGTACACTTTCGC
The DNA here is from genome assembly GCA_030765065.1 of Deroplatys truncata. Lineage (NCBI taxonomy): Eukaryota > Metazoa > Arthropoda > Insecta > Mantodea > Mantidae > Deroplatys > Deroplatys truncata. The sequence continues at coordinate 66,302,141 of CM060976.1, read as the reverse complement.
GGGTCAGTATCATTCAGGCGTTCCGTGAGTAGAGCTTATGAAAACTAAATCGACCGTGGTCGTAGATGTATGCTGTCGTGGTCACCATTTTGACCTGTCACTTACTTCGAAGATTTCTATGGCTATATTAACCCAGTATGGAGAAACATGGACTAAATATCACACAAGTTGCAACTCTCCCTCTCCCTCTCTCTCTCTCTCTCTCTCTCTCTCTCTCTCTCTCTCTGCTGAGCTATTAACTACATGGCATTGCCAAGAAAACGGAAAACACGTGATATGATTATTTTAATAAAACCAACATCTGCTGTCGTAGCTCATTGGTAAAACGCACATTGTTTCAAGTGTGCCGAGCATTTACAGTTCGAAACCCAGCATGTGGTCATACCTTTTATTCCAACTTTTTTACCTTGTAAGACAGTGATAAACAAATCTACAGTTCTCTTTCAGCGAAGTTATTACTGCATGATAAAATGATAAAATTAAGATTTCATTTTTGTTTTCCATTTGTTGTTTCAACAAGTTACTTGTTCCAGGAGAAATACATCTATAAATCTGAAACGTTTCAGAAATTAATTGATTTCTTCATATATGGCGTTGTCTCAGCTATGAAATAGCAGTTATTTAGTTGGCTTTTTAAGCACCATTATTCTTAGCTATCGCCTTCTTTTTGTTATTTATAATAAGTGGAGTAACTATGTTGCAACGAGCAGTTACACAGAATATACCTTTGTAGTTTTATGCATTGTACTCCATCGAATTATACACAATTATATTTGCAGCTGTAAGTTTGCTTTTCTCAAGATGAGAATTTATCAGTTTCTTGTTATTTTATACATTAGCTTATTGTTGTGATCAGATATATTGTATACAGCATTTAAAAGTTAGCTCCATTAAAATTATCATTCGATCTCCTCGTATTTTCTTAGAAATCATGTAATAATAACTTAGCTATTATGTTTAATAATTACTGTTTCTCCATAATGGGTTAGTATAGCCGTAGAAATCTTCGACGTGAGTGACAGGTTAAAATGGCGACCACGACAGTATACATCTACGACCACGGTCGATTTAGTTTTCATACCCCCTACTTAAGGAACGCCTGAGTGATACTGACCCGCGAAAAGTGTACATTTACTTTCTTGAAAGATAGTACAATAATTTTGTACAATATTATACAATATTTATTCGCATAGAAGTTATTCCTCCATCCACTTTACGTTAATCACGTCAAACTTTGTCTATAGATCGTTTCAAATTAGGAAATACGGACTTAGTTACATGAAACATGCAGAAACAACAAAACTGTTTATATCAGAAGTCTATTTTTGTTAGTAATCACATGCGAATAACTAAGTCGCTCCTATTCAAACTGCTAGCATCCAACTGGACAACTATGAATATTTCGAAAACCTATTCAAGTTATATGATACAGCTGTGTTACATAAAGCAAACAAGAATAAAGAGGACTTCAGTCTATATAAAAAGCTTAGTAATCGTTTTGTTTGTCATCAGTATCCCAGCGTACAAAATTATAATTGAATCGCTAGTGCTATATTTTGACAAAAGAACATACAAGTTAGCGCAGTCGGTAGAGCACCTGTCTAATTTGTGAGGGGTCCTAGATTCGATTCTTGTCTGGGGTGGGAAATTTTCTCTAGCCAAATTATTCCCTATCCTCCCCAGAATCTGGATGTATGAATGAGAATGTGAATGTGTGTGTGTGTGTGTGTGTGTGTGATCCAATGGCGTACGTATACGAGTTAACAACACTGACGATAGGCAATGTGTTTCAAAGGTAAAAGGCCACTGATATGATCATTGGAGTTAAAGGCGGGGTATAAATGGAAAAAAGCAGTTCTTTCCATGTAGATAAAGGCATGGGAGGAGAAAATTTCTTGAAAACGTTTGTCTTCATCTTTGAAAGACGCCCGAATTAAATATCCCGACTTTTCGTTTTTACGTATTTTAATAGTATTTAACGCCCGTTCTTACTAAATATGGCAACACAGGAGGTAGGCACTGATGATACAAGAAATGAAATGTTTGGGGAAAAAAAACATTCCAGGACTAAAGTTTAGGGTACCTCCCAGACATTCCGCAGTGGAGAACCTCTGGAGCCGCTTAACCACCCGTAAGCCCTTAAAGCTTGAACCCGAGAGGGTGCCGGACGCGTCGGCAGGTGGTGGATAGCCGGGACCTGACCGACGTTGTCGGTTGACTACCGACACGCTGGGTACGTCTGTCTCCGAATAACCAATAGGAGACCGGAAATAACTCCCCAACCCCAAGGTATTATGAGTTTCCGTGACGAAGGAGTGCATGGTACTTGGGAGATGTGTCGCTAACGAAACTTGGGGATACCAGATACCTCCCAGAGTATTCATCCTTGACCAGGTATAGGTCCCTCTGCCGGCGTCGACAGTCTTTCCTCCATACTCGTGGAACCTAAATAAAAACGGAAAAGCAAAACCCTGAAGCTGTTCAATCTCTAGAAGACGACTTAGCAGCACAAAACATGTCTGAACCATCTGTAGAGGATCTGGTTGCAAACATTGTAAAAACGAGACTACCGGCTAAGAGACTCAGGAGCTCAAATGATGTGATGAAGATACTGCAGGTAAATCCTCAACACAGTAGGGCATCAAGATGAAGACCTCTGATGTGGTACTCATCCAGGAACTGTGGTGTTACAAAACAGAAATTAAAGATGTTAGGAGACTGGCGGGAAATTAAGTTATATTAGAACTAACAAGACTTCAAGAACCTGCATCTTAGTTAAGAATTACTTAAATATACTGCCGTTAATGAATCTCTGTTCCAGGGACCTTACGGTAGTCAGAGTAAAATCACTGGAGGAAGGTTGGCCGAGGGAGTTAATACTCAGATCGGTCTATCTCCCATATGCTGTCATTTTACCATGGAAGTAACACATACGTTTTTTTTTGCGTTTTTTGGTCTAAACTTTGTTTTATTGTTCCGCATAGCCCGTTCAACATCTATGGTCTTACGGACTTCAGAAAACAGCTGAAGGTTTTGCTGACGTTAGCTTTTTATTCATTTTTACTTTCTCTACCACGTATAGTAAGTAGGGGAAGTATTGCATTCCACCCAAAAATTCGATACCGTGATTTCACCGGAAATACATGTTTTGAAACCCCCTGAATCCCAAAAAAGCATGTTTGGAAACATATCCCGTGTGTGTCTGTGAATAGCATAACTCAGAAACGAACAGTCGGATAAATACCAAACTTGGTATTTAGGTTCAGTATCTTCCAGAGATGCGACACGAAGGTTTTCAAGAAAATCCCCCCATTTCAGATTACCTTTTACATTGAACATTTTTCGAAAATTTTAATTTTCTCAAAAATGGCCCTAACGATTTTGATTAAAATATAATATGTTTAAGATATTTTATTGACAAATGAAATGTATATCTCGAATTTTCTGGGATTGTCTCCAAAAGTATTCTTCATTGTGAACGACTTTTGCATAACTGGTAAACCATAAGAGATAGACAAACTTTTACTACACAAAAAATGTAGATCGCGTTAAAATACACAATTCATGTCATATACATTTGTTTTGTTGAGTGAAGCATTTCCGAGATATTGCTTGTTATTTCCTTAAATTTTTCAATACTTATACTTTTTCTCAAATTCGTTATTCATTTTTTTTGTCTTGGTAATGCAAAGAGAATGGAATACTCCACATAGCAACCAGCTCTTAAAATATTTGACTATCGCTTAAAGCCTAGCAATTCCAAGAAAATTAGCAATAAGATTAACATCTCGATATCTCGTTTAACATGAAGCATATGGAGAATAAGCGTTTGTAGAAATAGTTTGTACAAGAGTAGAGAAAGTCATGTGAGTGTAAAACATCAGATTTTTAATGTTGTCCACAACGCATTAACTCCCACATTCATACTTCCAGATTCTAGAGGTTAGGAAATAACTCTGGTTAAAAATACATTCCCACCCATCCGGCAATCAATCTGGGATCTCTGGGTCTGTCACAACTCTGACCACTCGACCACAGAGGCAGTGAGTGTATTTAATCCGTTTTTCAATATGGTATTCACATTGCATTTGTTACAAATCATGGTTCCTCTGATTTTTGAGCGCGTCAACCAAAGCATACTTTCCTGTTAAATATGTAATAGAATTGAAACAGATGTTTTCAGCTTGTTTATAAGTTTCAATTGACATAAAAGCAAACTATAAGGGATTGTTTGACCACCTGGTAGGTAAAAAATGCAGAAATATTTAAATGTAAAATACTGTGGCACATTATTGTTTTCTCTACTACGTATAGTAAGTGGAAGTATTGCATTCCACCCAAAATTCTATATAAAGATTTCACTGGAAATACATGTTTTGAGACCCCTGATAAAAATAAACACTTCTAGAAAAAGGTCCGTGTGTGTGTGTGTGTGTGTGTGTGTGTCCGTGTGTGTGAACAGCATAACTCAAAATCGAAAAGTCAGATAAACACCAAACGGGTCTTTAGGTTCAGTGACTTTCAGAGATGCAACATGAGGATTTTTAAGAAAATCCACCACCCCAGACTACCCTTTACGTGGAACATTTTTCGAAAATTTTTATTTTCTCAAAAATGGTTCTAACAATTTTGATTAAAATATCACACATTTAAGATATTTTCATGACAAAATATATATCTTGAATTTTCTGATAATGTCCCTAAAAGTCGTCTTCTTTCTGAATGGCTTTTGCATTACCGATAATTACCAGTCTACACAAAAGCTATAGAGCTCGTTAAAACACACAATTTATGTCATATACATTTTTTTTTTTGTTTAGAGTGAACCATTTCCGAGATATTCCTTGTTGTTTGTTTGAATTTTCCAATGCTTGTTGGGAATTCGTTATTCTTTTTTTATGTCCTGGACATTCACAGAGAATGAGATGCTCCACATAGCAACCAGTTCTTAAAAGATTTGACTATCACTTAAAGCCTACCATATTCCCCTTGCACCTACAAGAAAATTAGCAATTAGATAGTCTGCAAATGTTTAATATCAATTAACATGAAATAAGTGGAGAATAAGCGTTTGTAAAAGTAGTCTGTATAAGAGTAGAGAAAGTCATGTGAGTGTAACACATCAGATCTTTTTTAAAGGAGCAACTACCTACAGAATATGGAATGAAAACTTTTAAGACAGTGCAATATTCCACGCATGTTCTTACATAAATAATTTTTTCAAGAATCTATGCCCTAATTCTAAAGAGCCATTTCTTGGTTCTATTTAAATTCTGTCTTTAACATCTAAGGTCATGTCGGCGACTTTGCCTATGGGACAATTGCTTATCGGCAATGATGTTCACTTCTTTACTATTCTGTTAATTCTTGGTTTTGTTTACGTTACGCTTTTATAAACATCAAATTGACACACAGATTTACACTCCCAATCATACTTTCAGACTCTAGGGAAGATGGGAAATAATCCTGGCTAAAGATAAATTCCCTTCCTCCACCGGGAATCGAACCCGAGGAGCTTCTGGATTTGGAAGCTAGCATGCTAATTAAACCACAGAGGCAGTCAGAACCAAATTGTACGGACAGGCAGAAGACAAACAGGCGTTTTCTCTAAGCTCGGCTAACTAGTAGCTAAGAGCTGTAACTGGGGCCGAATCTTACTCTAACTTTTATTGGTACGAAACTCCTTATGAAAAAAAGTTAAAGTTTTATATAACAATAAGCTTGGAGAATAGACCTGTGTGTGTCTTCTAAGCTTAATAGTTCTATGCTATAGCCCTAAAAGGCTCATCAATTAGACAGAGCGAATGCCACTGATTTCTCCACCAGGCTGCTGATGGTTACACCCAGACCCAGCGAAATGACTGAAAAATATAAACTTAGTTATATACACATTGGCCTTGTTGAATCCTGCATGTTGGATCTTCGTCTTTCTAATTAGTGTTTGGGAAACTAATGCCCGTTCAGAACTGATCCTTCATCTTGCTCTCGATCTGCTTTGACCTCTTCTGCCGTGGGGTTTGTAACTGTAAATTCTGGTAATTTATTTGGCCCATCATTTCCAACTATCTTCTGCATTTATTCTGTTTTCCTTTAATTTCCTCAGTTATACATTTCATTTTTAATTCTTCTCTATTTCACTCATATCTATCTCTTATTGTCACCCCTATTTGGTGACGAACAAATCTCACTTCTAATCTCCTCATTTTGTCTTAGAGCCCACATATCACAACAAATTTAAAAGTCCGTTTTGCAGTAATATGTATTCTTTGTTTTGCTTCACTGTTCAGTTTGTTTTCTTTAAATCATTTAACTTACTGTATTTTGAAATGTTTTCCTTAATATCTTCATTTATTCCATTGGATATACGACACCCTAACTGCCCAAAACTTGAGGTCTGACCTATTATTTTATTGTTTATGATAAACTTTAATCTTCTCCAGTGTTTTCCGTGTGTTCCCATTGAATTTGTTTTTTCAACAAATATTTCCATATTATATATCTCCAATTTTCTGTTTAAACTTGTAACTGATCTTTGAACGTCATCTTCAGAAGTGACCATTAATAATAATAATAATAATAATAATAATAATAATAATAAACCATCCTCATAGGCTATGTATCTTACCTTGCTTTTTGCTTCCAGTTTTTGCTCCTCTAATTTACACTGTGGCCAAGGCCCTATAATTTTACATAAATATACATTAAGTATAAGAGGGAATAGATAGCGTTCCTGACGCGATCCCTATTTACTTCTAGCGGTTCAGTTATTTTCCCTCTGTTAGTTTTAATGAAAATACTTTTGATTGCGTTAATAAGGTACGGATCAACATAACTTCTTAGAATAACTTTAAATCAGGTCAATAAAGAGAAGAAACAGTGGCTTGTATTTTCGTTCTTTTTTCCACGAGTTACTTTACTATAAGTATTGCATCTGTGCAACTCCCTTTTCAACATCCGCATTGGCCCTCAACTAACATCCCTTCTATTGTTGGCATTAATCTGCTTTTTAAAACGATAGCATCAAGTTTTGATGCAGTTGTTAGTAGAGTTATTCCTCGGTAGCTTTCGCATTTCCTCCTGTTACCATTCTCATAATAGATTTAATTTAATAGTCGTTTCCCAATCTTTGAGAGTCTTTCCTTGTTTTTAGATGTCGCTAATTAGATTTAGTATTATTTCTTTAATTTTTCGTCTTCATATTTCCTTAATTCCATGTGCATATTCATAGCTTCCGATCTTTCTATTTTTACTTTGCAATAATACCGATTTAATTCTTCTAATTCTATCACATCTAGTCTGTAATGTCTTTCTGGGGTTATTTATGTTCCTCTGTTGCCCATTTTATCAACAATTTCTGTAATTGATCATCCGCGTATCCCTGCAACTGTGCTGATTCAGGCGTCATCTTTCTGCCCTAGAGTTAACTTCTTGAAACCTAAAATCCCATTCTTTGTGACCCCTATTATCGTGTTCTATTCCTTTGAATATCGCTTCCCAGGCTTCTTTGTCAGCCTTCCTACTAAAGCGCCTTCCTTACCTTAGCTCTCGCCTTGTTATATTCTATATTATGTTCAATTTTCCTAGCAGCTAGATGTGTTTGTATACCATTTTCTTATTGTCTACAGTTTCTTTCTGTTCCTCATTCCAGATTTTTAATCGCAGATTTCGTCTTATTTGATATATTAAGTTTCTTCAGCAGCACATAATACAGCCGTCTTTTTTTTCCAATTCCGTATTTGTCATTAGTTGGTTCTGTTAGTAAAATATCTAAACGTTGTTTATTAAGCCTTCTTACGTATTCTATCCGTTGCAATAATGACCTTTATCTCTCTTCTCTGGTGTTTTATTTTGCCTTCGTTTCCTTACACATTTCTTTAAAATGTTTTATTTACTTGTACCAGAAAATGGTCAGAATCAATTCCTGATATCTCTCTCTCTCTTTCACGCACACGCACACGCACACACACACACACACACACACACACAGATGCGTGTATCTTTCAACATATGCTTTAAGCTTTTGATTAACTACGACATAATCTATGATTGATCTGCTTCCATGTTCTGCCTAAGTATACTTATGTCAGAAGTATGTATTTGTTATTCTCATTTGGTTACAGATGCAAAAATTAATTAGTTTCTTTCATTACCATTGAGACAATCTTAACCATTGTCAGCCATTCCATGAGGTATTGGTTTATGTCCAATTCTGGCGTTTAAATCCTCTCCAACAATTATAAAGTTAGTCTTGGAACAAATGTATATACATCTTGTATTGCACTGTAGAGTATTAAACGTTCTTCATTCAGCTTTTCATTCGGTGCATAAACTCCTATTATGTTTAAATAGAATCTTTAAATTATTATTTTCAAGTAACTATTCTAAATAAAATCCATGCGTAGGATTTGATTCTATACTTCCATTGCTTTTATATTAATACGGTCATCCCTGATGAGACTCGTTTCCTCCATAACCCCTGAGTAGTCGAGTATATAATGCCCTAGATCATTTGTTTCTTTGTTCTTTTTCTTTGTCTTTTTAATCACTACAAGTATAACTTTTTCATTTCTACCTGTTTACATACTTTGTTAATTTATGCGTTATCCCTCTAACATTCCTAACCACTAATTGAACATTATCCAAAGCTTAAGTTGTTATCATTTGATCCACAAGCTTTAAGTTCTGACCCTGATGAGTAATTTCAAATACACCATGACAGACTGCCGGACTGGCTAACTGCAGTATAGAGACTATCTCCTCTAGCCTCCGGAAAGACTGTTTTTGTTCAAGATCTAAGTAATTAAAGCAATTAAATTACTAAATATAAAGTAAATTAATAAGCTTTATTCATTTTGTAAAGTAGAAACAGGAGAGGGTGCATCAACGTACTGAGAGAACTGAATATCTTAAAATTGAATTCTCTGATTTAAAACAAGGCAGTCTTTTGTTACCGCTACGTAATATGTCCATGAACTTGGACAACTAATAGAATCATGCTTTGCAACTGCTTAGAAACATGCCTCATACGAACGTAAAATCCTTAGTAAATATATAATCCAAATAGAAAATGTGATTTTAAGGGAATATTCCATTTCTATCTGGTAGGAACATTATCACTAGTCTATCCCACGGTTTACGCAGCTCAGATAAGGTGCGAAGAGGCTCTTGAATACATGGTAGTGATCGTGTATCGAATTTGATTTGGCGCCTAAGGGTGGGGGTGGTTTGCCGACGCGTGATGTATGTGGCAAAGTTATTACTCCGGGGTCTCTCCCAGGAGCTTGCCTTTAAAAAAATAAAACAAGGTTTCTTTAAAAATGAGATTTGGCAGCATCAACCTGAGGCTGACCGATAGCTCTTTTATTCTAGGGACAATGAGGGTGTAGCAAAATAATGCGATATCTCTTAAAATTGGATCTCGTTGTGAACCTAGCAAATTTCCCTTTGCATCAGTTCCTTTCTCTTATCTGTCATCTAGGATAAAAGAAATAAGTATTACATCTGATATCGATTGCTCAGCAGAAACACATGTACAGCCTAAGACAAAATAAATGAACAACAGCCAGAGAGGGAGTTCGATTCGGAAATCGCCGGAAGCATCGTTGACGCTGCGTTCACAATACACGATTTAATACCACCCTGCGTTCACTTCAAAGCTGTGCGATATAAAGGAAGATGCCATTCACTTTGGTTGTATGCGTGGTAGCCGAGCGGTGAAACGCATCTATCTCGTAAATGGAACAACGTGGGTTCGAATCCTTGGTACAATTTTTTTTTATTATTTAAGTTTTAATTTGTTAAATATATGGCAATGATGCATTTTTCCATGCATAAAATATCTATTGATTTTAAGACATTCATGCATAAAAACACAAACAAATTACTCCATTCGTTTTCAAAACAAGTGCCACATTAGTAAGAATTCTAAAGTGCATTCCATAATGTTTCCATGTGATTGTATGTAATGTTAAGACCTCGTAACGCCCAGTTCTTAAATATTTGACTATCGCTGTTCTCTTTGTATCTATAACGAGATGTGTAATTTATCTATTTCTACAAAGGTTTATTTGGATTAAAATGTAGTAGATAGAAAAATAAGCTTTAGTAAGAATTATTTATATACCCATTAATAACGATAGAAGGTAGAGAAAGTCATGTGAATGTATCACATCAGATTTTTCATTTAGGATTATGATATTTACTTATTTCTTATTTAGTTTTGTAAACGAAAAGTAGTGTGTTTCAGTTTTTATGTGTGAGCATAAAATCAAATAAGCCTTAGCAGTTGGAAGTTATAGTATGCGTAACAAACATTGCGTTTTTCTGAAGAAAAAAAAATGCTCGGAATACGAACCTCGATAGACCTCATTACTACGTACCGGTTTATAGCCGCTCGGCTTTCAGTCCATATTTAGTGGTTGGCACTCAATATGAAAGGTGACAATAGAACGAAGGTAAAGGCAAGCGTCCCGAAACACCACTGTGAACCGGCCGCGGAGACGACTTGGACTTACGACAATATACGCTTCGAGAGTCTTGTTTTTTTGGGGGGGTGGGGGTGTTAGGGTGTACCTATAGCGGTGCTCTGTGCGCGTTCAGCATAGTCCAAAACTGTACAGCCATAATACGTAATTTAAGCCAGCAAATATTTTTACGAACGCAATTGCCCTCTCATTTGTAAAATGTTTCATTATTTTTATTTTGTTTACCACTTATCTATGATAGAGGAGACATTACATTCGACCCAGAAATTCATATCTCCTGAGTTAAAAACTGCTTTTTTAGAAAAATGTGCTCACATATCGTTGGTGTATGTGTGAATTAAGATAGCAAAGGCTAAAATGCGGATAAATATCGAATTTCATACCTAGGAGTTAGGAGTAGTCAAACGGAGTGGCCTCCATAACTGGAGCATAACATGGTGGGTTTTGTGTTTCCAACGTGACCTCTGGGAAGGAGGATTGAAGGGGAGACACGAAGGCCGACCAGATCCGGACGACGATATGCGCTAGCAAGGACATGGTCCCTAACGATTCCAATATGACACCAGCTAGCCCTGTCTTGGCCACCCGCAGCTGGGGCTCCCGGGAAAAGACATTTCCAGGAAGGGGTCACTAGCAGTTCCGCTAAGCGCAAGGAGAAATCTTTCCATAGCGCAGATCCCACTATCCCACCATAACATACCAATCGCCGTCGCCTGGTCCTAAAGCCTTCAAACAGATGAAAGGAAATGACGGAGACAGGAAATGACGAACCGGAATTCGAGTAAAAAGGCAACCATCCAAGTATTCGCCTACCGACCCGGATAAACCACGAAAAAGCCTATGGTTAGAGTGGCCGCCCTGACGCAAATCAAACCCGCAACCTCCCAATGCCAGCCTGAAACGTTACCGCAGAGCCATCTGGATCGGTTTCTACCTACCTCTGACGACTTCAAAAAGTCGTTATAATCATATAACCAAGCCTCTAAAATTGTTATAACCACTTAATCTAAAGAATTATAATTTTGAGACACGACATGCCTTCACTTTTCTGTAAATAACCAGTTTTTTTATGGACGCTCTTTAAATGCTGTGGTTCTTAGCGTCCCATTCTATATTGGGCGTGAAAGACCGGTAATTTTGCTCAGAGGCCTCTTTATCAGGCTTGAGGTTCTTTTACGTGGCGTAAATCTACAACACGGGACCACCGGCTTTACTTCCCTTCCGAAGGAAGCCATGCTAAGGATTTTTACGCCCGAAAAAATCCATCGCCCTCCGCCGGGTTTGAACCCGCGACCTTGGGAACCAGTGAAATCCTCTTCATTGTTACTGAAGCTTATATAGCTTAAAGCGTGGAGATGGAGAAACGTAAATGTTTTAAATCATCCAATAGATATGAAACAACATTTCGTATAGTTTAAGCTTTCGAAACCTTGAGTACTTTGGTTCTGTCTATAAAACATGTTTACAAAGAAAGATCAATTAGTTTCTTTCTTTTTCTTTTTCTCTCCCCCTCCTTCTCTCTCCGATATGAGCTCATAACAAACAAAAACCAACTCTTGATCTTAATAGCAGAGTGTTGCATCCATATCTTGTGTATAACCAAGTTCATACTCCTAATTTGAAGCAGTTTCTATGCATTTAGTTATCCTGATTAACTTAACAGGAATAGGATGAGTGCTTTATCCAGAGTGGATCTTGGAAACCTGAATCGCTAGGTTGGTAACAGCGAAGTTCGTAGTGGAGTCTCCAAAATTTGATGAATGTCATTTTACCCACGTGAGCATGGTTTTTCGCAATAGAAAAATTTTTCTTTTATAAATATCGATGTAGATACACAGTTTCGAGCAAAACACGAGGTCCTTTTTTCACCGTCCAAACACCGGAAAATATACAGAGTCCTCCGTATTCAGTAAAAATGATATGCTGCCACTTCTTCTAATACAGTACATGGTAAATGAAGAAGAATGCTTGGCAGCGTGCTACTTAGAAATGAGTAAGATGAAGTAGGTGTTCAAATGGCACACTTCGTTCTATGGATTAGTTACATAAATAATCATTAATTTGTATCTTATGGTAAACCTGTCAGGTTCCCATAGTTTACCATGTGTAAATAGTACCTATGTAGTAATAAAGAACAGAGGTCAGATATTTTTCTAGTTACTCTGGGTCACACACGAAATTCACGTTGGATATGATTATTTGATTTTATACGAATTTGGTCAAACTTAGCCCTTTATACTTTCTCTATCATTTACCTATAGCATGTAGAAGAGGTGCTGAATTCTATCCAAATATTCGATATCGAGATTTCACCTGAAATACACGTTTTGAATCTCTCTGAACCCAACAAAAGGCATTTTAGGCACAGGTCCATGTATGTGTATGTGCATGTGCATATGAATTACCTAAGTCAAAAGAAAAGACGGCTAAACACCAAACTTGATATTTAAGTTGCGGCGGTATTTATGTTATATATATTTATTTATTTATTGAGCCCCACATTTGGGAGCCAATTTGCGATGGTAAATTTATAATGTTATTTGTGCATGTGTGTTTACTTCATGTGGTGAAGCCATTTTGTGACGTGATTGTTTGTTAGGTTTGTAGCTCCATCTGGTGTTAGCAATTTGCGGCAGTATTAGTGTTTGTTTGAAAGAATGCGACTGTTATTTTATTTAATTTTTTGTTTACTGTCCTCCGGCTAGCTATTATCTTTTTTGGGTCGAGCACTTCTCTTTATACAGGTTGTGTAAACGGAAAGGAATCTTTTATCCAAAGATAACACTGATAAAGGAATTTGTTTTACACTTTTATTGTCGAAACACAGTCACTATCACATTTACACATTGATCTAGACACTCGCCAAACTGAAACTGTTATAACAACTTCTTACTGATCACTTTTAACCCACGTACTTCAACCTTTTGTATAATTAACTTTACAATACTTGAGATTTTTCATAACTCTTATACGCGTAACTTGCGAATCGATAGCCGACGTGTAATATTTCTGCTGGACTGAAGGCGACGTGTATCATACAAATATTTTCGACGAACTGACAGACTGAAGACGACGTGTAGTGTATAAAGATTTTCGATGAACTGAACTGGCTCTACCTCTAACCTAGCTCTTTTATACTCATACACCCCGATATGCCTAAAGATTATAACTGAACTGCAATTGGCTAATAAAACGCGCCAACATTAGCGTCTATTTTTATATCCAATGAAAATTATGAATACATATGCTCAAGGGAGATGTTCCAGCAATTTCTACAGAAAAACGCGCCAACATTACGTAACTTCCTCGTCTCTAATAATGATAAACAGCTCACCCCCTCGCTGCATTATTGCACGCTATTATTGTCAGTTTCAGTAAGGCAGTATAAACTTACTTCCCAACAATAATTACAATCAACAAACATCTCAAATCAATGTCACACAAAAATGCATATTCATACTATAATCACTCTTTACATTTAAATAATTTGTGATACAAATTACTGCATCAAAGTTCAGCATCTTCCAAGGATGCTACAAGAAGGTTTTCAAGAGAATACCTCCCACCCTAATCTACCCTTTACATACAAAAGTTTTCATCGTTTTCATTCTGCTGTTTTCGTTGTGTTTTGTGTTTTTTTACTTTTTAGAAAATTGCTCTAACGATGTTGATTAAAATTCCATATGTTTAATATATTTGGACTGAAAATAAAGTGTATATTTTAATGTTTCGGGAATATCCTGTGTTGTCCTCCTTATTCTGAGATTTTAAGTAAGTGGTAAATCCTAAGAGATACACAAAGTCTTACTACACAAAAAATATAGACCTCGTTAAAGCACACAATTTTTTTTTTCTGAGTTAACCATCTCCGAGATATTCCTCGTTATTGGCTTGAATTTTCGTCGCTATTAGTGTTTTATCGTTCCTCATCTTTCCCGTGGTCATACAAGGTGCATCGAATTTCAAAGCCATTACACAGCGACACGCTCTTTAAAAATTTTGCTATCGCTTTATATTATGCATCCTACAGCGAAATGTGTAAATGTGAACTGAAAGTTTTTCTGGATTAACAATAATTAGGTAGAATATTGGCGTTTGCAATAATAGCTTGTAAAAGAATGAGTAGAGAAATCCACGTGAATGCAACATATCAGGATTTTTTTACAAGTGGTAAGTATCAATTCATTTTTACTTTCTCTACTACGTATAGTAAGTAGGGGAAGTATTGTATTCCACCCAAAAATTGGATACCGAGATTTAACCGGAAATACATGTTTTGAGACCCCCTGAATCCAAAAAAAGCATTTTTGGAAACATATCCGTGTGTGTGTCTGTGAACAGCATAACTCAGAAACGAACAGTCGAATAAACACCAAACTTGGTATTTAGGTTCAGTATCTTCCAGAGATGCGACACGAAGGTTTTCAAGAAAATCCCCCCACCCCAGATTACCCTTTACATGGAACATTTCTCGAAATTTTAATTCTCTCAAGAATGGCTCTATCGATTTTGATTAAAATATCATATGTTTAAGATATTTTCATGTTAAGTGAAATGTATATCTCGAATTTTCTGGGAATGTCTCCAAAAGTATTCTTCATTGAGAACGACTTTTGCATAAGATAGACATTTTACTACACAAAAAATGTAGATCGCGGTTAAGTACACAATTTATGTCATATATATTTTTTCGCTGGGTGAACCATTTTCAAGATATTGCTTGTTATTCCCTTAAATTTTCCAATACTTATACTTTTTCTCAAATTCGTTATTCATTTTTTTTTTGTCCTGGTAAAGAAAAGAGAATGGAATACTCCACATAGTAACCAGCTCTTAAAATATTTGACTATCGCTTAAAGCCTGGCAATTCCCCTTGAATCTACAAGAAAATTAGCAATAAGATTAACATCTCGATATCTCGATTAACATGAAGCATACGGAGAATAAGCGTTTGTAAAAATAGTTTGTACAAGAGTAGAGAAAGTCATGTGAATGTAACACATCAGATTTTTTCTCGTTGGCATGCTAAAAGAGGATGAAATTTCAAATTCATCACATAGTGCCACGCCTTATAAAAACTTTTTGTGTGTTACATTTACATGAATTCCTCTACCCTTTATCGTTTAAAGTGGATATACAAATTATTCTTATGGAAGTTTATTTTCCTATGTACTACATTGTAATCCAGATAAATCTCCATTACACATTTTCTTATAGATAAAAAGAGAATAGCAATAGCCAAATGCTTTATTATTGGACGCTATACGTTGGTCTTAAAATTTCATACTCTTTCATGGCATCGCGAAAAACAACTGAAAATTGAAGGGAAGAATGACCAAGCTTTGCATTATTCGAACCATTAATAACGGATATCTTGGAAATAGCTGATGCCACAAAAAGCTTATTTGAAATAAATTGGGTGCTTTAAAGGGATCTACATTTTTTATGTAGTATACGTCTTCATCTATCACTTAACGTTTACCAGTTATACAAGATTATACAAAATTCCTTCCGAATGAAGAGGACTTCACAGGATATTCCTAGAAAATTTAAAATATACATTTTAGTTGTCATGTACATATATTTAATATACGTTATTTTAATCAAAATCGTTAAAGCCACTTTTTGGAAATTAAAACTTTAGAAAGATTTTCAATGCAAAGGATGGTTTGGGGAGGGGGAATTTTCTTGAAAATTTTTGTGTCGCGTCTTTAAAAGATACTGATATTTATTCAACTTTTCGTTTTTGAGTTATGCATTTCACAATCACACACACGCAGTATATTTTTCTAAAATGGGTCCCCTAATTCAAGGTGCCTCAAAACATGTATATTCGTTCAAATATTGGTATGGAATTTTTTAGTAGAATGCAATACCTCCTCTACCTACTAGATACCTGATAGAGAAAGTAATAAACTGACTTTAGTTTTAGGCTGTATCATCCTTATACCTACAACGAAACACATAAATGGTAATAAAAGTTCATCCCCATTAACAAAAAGTAGATAGAATAACAAGAATAGTTTGTAGAAGACTGAGTAGAGAATTTTATCTGAATGTGACACACAATATTTCTTTCTTCAGAGTGTTACCTTCGTGGTTGAAACGTAATCATAATGGTCAAGGAAAAAGTAGAAAATCTTCTAAAGGTTCTCGTACAGCCAGCATCAGCTTGTTTCAAAGCCTAGGTGTAATTTAGCGAAAATCTTGTTGTTTACTTTCTCCGCATTTTGAACTCAAATCGAAAGTTGCCTACCTTTTAGTAAAGTTTTCCTGGCGGCAGTCTGTGGACTTGCCGCAAATCTAATTAAAATGTGCTGTCATAAAAAAACAGTGTTATACACTCCTGTTAGTCTTTGTGCTGTAAAAGCTTTTAAAAACTCCTTTAATTTAACCTCTATATAGGAGGATGTCGATTTTGCCAGCAGAATTAGATTAGTGTTCAGGATATAAATGCAACATTAATTCTGCAGGACAAAGAGTAACGAACGAGCGAACCAAGAGTAAAGGGGGAGTGAGAGAGAAATCAATTTCGTCCACTGTAACTTGGAGAGGTGACCCTCCTCTCTGCTTGGAATTTCCTCCGGTATCATGTAATAAGGTACGGTTCATTTAGTGCAGGTCTGCAGAAGCAGTAATGAACTACTCTAGTTCCTTGTATCGATATTTTGTTTCTGTGAAAATTAACCCACTACTGCCCACTCAAATGTCTCGAGGTTGTCTTGAAGCTTACCACCAGAACGACGAGGTTAGGTTGTAAGTTGCGACAAGTTGATTCATAAGGTGTCTCCATTTCTACCTTAAGTAAGTACATTCAATAATTTGGAAGAAAACCATTCAAAAGGGTGTAAAGAGAAGATATATAACACTAGTCTGCATGATATCGATGACTAAAAACTAATACGTGATTCTGACTCACTTTTTATGCTGATTTCAGAACTGCTTTCATTTTTTTTATCACGTATAGTTTTTTCTCAATTTCACTTCAAAAATATAGAGTTGAGCCAGTAGATAATGAGTATTGTAGAAGGGAAGTTTATCATTTCTTGGAGGGAAATTTCTCAATACAGACTTACAAGTGTTTAGGTTGTTACACCTGTAGATGCTGGTTGCTATTTGTAATTTAGGTATTGTTGTTAATATCAGAGGCTTGCATTACCAGTGCTATATCGCGATTGAAGTTATAAATACAGTATGTCCACGCGCAAGTGTATGAACAATCCAAATGTGTTCTGCTACATTTGTGGAAATTATACAGTGCTTCAGCAGAGAACTGATATAACAGACTTTGTGAAAAAAGTGTACCATGCTTGCTTTAAAATAAAACTTGGTGACAAAGACAAGGCCTGGGCTTCAAAGACAGTTTGCCGCTATTGCGTTGAGAGGTTAAGATTGTGGATAAAAGGAAAGAAATCATGCATGCCATTTGCAATTCCTGTGGTGTGGAAGCAGCCTAAAGACCACCTTAAAGACTGTTATTTCTGTTTAGTTAATGTTTAAGGGTGCAATTCGAAAAATCAGAAACACGTTGTGTATCCAAGTATTTTTCAGCTATCAGATTAGTTCCACACGGAGAGGACCTGCCTGCTTCTCTTTCTCCAGCTATTTTAGAGAACTTGGAAGAAGATGGTGTGGAAAGTGAACCTCATGCAAACACCGAAGATGATTCAGATGGTGTCTACCGCCCTGAATACGACGTGACTCCACAACTGTTCTCTCAGAGTGAACTAAATGATCTAGTACGTGATTTGAATTTGTCTAAGAAATCTGCAGAGTTACTAGGTCCCGTCTTAAAAATAAGAATCTTCTGAAACCAGGAACACATTACTCATGGTACAGACAAAGCGAACAAGAGCTAGTTCCTTTTTTCTCACAGATTGAGTCCTTGGTTTACTGCAATAACATAATCGAGGTAATGCACTTTTATGACATTGAACATGATCCTACTCGGCGGAGAATTTTTATACATTCATCCAAAGAGGAGCCGAAAGGCGTGTTACTGAATAATGGGAATGTGTATGGGTCCATTCCTGTAGCACATTCAGTTTAAATAAAAGAGACAGTTGAAAACATGAATGATGATGAGATGGGGTTTAAGGGCGCTAAACATCTAGAGTCATCAGCGCCCTTACAATGTATAAAATCTAAAATTCAAGAACTAAAAAAATAAAAAACAAAACACCAATTCTAAAAACCAACACACTAAAAGCATGGTCAATAAAAGAGTAAAACAATGTGTCAAGAACTGTAGAATGTGAGGGACATGAGCGCCATATGTCCGTCGGAGAGAAGAGCCCATTAAAACAGACAATATAAAATCACAAAGCTAAAAGACGCTCAGCGCATCAAATGCGCATTAAAACCACTGAAAATTATAAAACGTAAAAGACATTCCACAGCACGCGCGTCGTTTGCCAAAACGTTGGCTATGCCAACAGGCAAACTCACACGAACGCGCAACGGAGCTAAAACTTGACACCCTGTTAAAATGTGACGCACCGTTAAAGGGGCATCACACTGCTTACAGCGTGGTGCGGGGTTACCACTGAGCAGGTATCTATGACTGAAAAGGCAATGTCCGATTCGTAGACGAGCTAAAAGTACCTCTTCCCGACCAGAAGAACGAGAAGAGGTACCCCATATTAACGAAAGAGGTTTAACCTCCCGCAACTTGTTCCCCCGGAGGGCCATCCACTCATCGCCAAAGCGAGAGGATGCGGTGACGTAAAATAACACACAAATCTGACGAGGGAACAACAGAGGTAAAAAATCTGGGTAATTAAAGCGCTCATTTGGCAGCGGCGTCGGCAGACTCGTTCCCTGAGATGCTCACATGACCTGGAATCCACACGAAGGAGACGCTAATGCCAGAGGCACCAAGCAAGTGGAGCAGGTCATGTATGCGCTGTACGAAGGGGTGGTAATTGTACACGCGTTAATACTCTGAAGGGCACTCAGAGAGTCCGTACAAACAACACAGTGCCGCAAATCGTGCCGATGAATGTATAAAATGGCTTGATAAATACTAAAAAGTTCGGTGGTAAAAGTCGAACATTGCCCGGGTAAACGAAATGTAAAACTATGTCCACCAAAAACAAAGGCACACCCTACTCCAATATCAGTCTTAGACCTATCAGTATATATATATATATATATATATATATTATATATATATATATTATATATATATATATAATGCAGGTACCCGAATTGCGCCTGAAATTCTAAAAACGCTATTCCCTAGGACTGAAGTAAGGGTCTCATTCTTCGGCATCGACATTAACCCAAGGTGATAGTAGACCTCAGCGCAACCATGGAGGAAAACGCGTTTCGCCTATGGAACAGCCGGCGCTGGCGTAACGTCCAGATGCCGAAGAAGCTGTTGAAATCTAACCCCTGGAGGGAGCAATGCAGAGGAGCTAATTAAATATTGCCGATCAAGCGAATCCTCGAAAAATAACTCGAAGGACGGGTGGTCAGGTAAGCTTGAGAGTCGACATGCATAGCTGCACAAAAGCATCTCATGCCTGAAGGACAGTAGAGGCTTTTCAGCTTCAGCATACAGACTGGGAACAGGGCTGGTTGGAAAGGCCCCTGTAGCAACTCTTATGCCACGATGGTGAACGGCATTAAGACGACCTAGCACAGATGGACGTGCCGATGAATAGACAATACACCCGTAATCAAGCTTGGACTGGACCAAACAGCGATAAAGACGCAGAAGGGTGGTCCAATCAGCTCCTCAGGATGTGCCACTTAAAACACGTAAGAGAACGGTCACACTTTGCTTTTAAAAAGGAAATGTGCGAAGTCTAGCTCAGTTTTCTATCAAAGATCAACCCCAAAATTTTCACCTCGTC
This sequence comes from Deroplatys truncata, assembly GCA_030765065.1. Classification (NCBI taxonomy): domain Eukaryota; kingdom Metazoa; phylum Arthropoda; class Insecta; order Mantodea; family Mantidae; genus Deroplatys; species Deroplatys truncata. The sequence goes on along the minus strand of CM060976.1, from coordinate 66,281,797 downwards.
TGCAAACGGAAGTACCTCCGTTTCCAAGATGAAGAGAGGGCGGAGGGAATACCTTCCGGCGCCAGAAATTGATACAGGCGGATTTCTCGGCGGAGGAATTAAAGCCGTTGGCGTTACCCCAGGCGTAGAGTCGGTCGATACAGCTCTGGAGATGGCGTTCGAGCAGACAGGTTCGCCGTTAACTGCAATAAATAGCAAAATCGTCAACGAAACGGGACGATGAAATACCAGGTAAAAGACACTCACAATGGGGTTGATAGCAATAGCAAAAAGTGTGACACTTGAGTACAGAGCCCTGTGGTACACCGTTCTCTTGAATAAAACCACCAGATAAAACCGAGTCCAAACGTACACGAAAGACGCAATCCGTCATAAACTCCCAAAGAAATAGGGGAAGACGACCGCGTAAATTCCATGCGTAGAGTGTAAGTAAAATGCCGCCCCTCCAACAAGCGCCATAAGCTTTCTCCAGGTCAAAAAACACAGCCACTGTTTGACACTTTCTCAGAAATCCATTCATAACATGCGTCGACAGGGACACCAGTTGGTCGACGGTAGAGCGATGGCGACGAAATCCGTACTGAGCGTTCGCTAGAACGTCCGTTGATCATGCGCTCCATCACCTTGCAAATGCAACTGGTGAGGGAGACAGGGCGGTAGCTGGAAGGTAGTTGGCGAACCTTCCCAGGCTTAATTATAGGGACAATGGTGGCTTCGCGCCAAACGGAAGGAAAAAGTCCGTCTTGCCAAATACGGTTATAGACCCGGAAGAGAAAGAGTTAACTGTCGGCTGAAAGGTTCTTTAACATCAGAACTGAATGCCGTCCGGCCCAGGAGCGGATAGCCTAGAGCAATGGAAAGTTCATTGTGAAAAGTTCATTATAACACTCCTTTTTAGCAGACCAAAAATTATAGATCTCGGAATCCAGCCGGTCTTTGAGTGTGCGAAAGCCGGCGGAATAATGGTTAGAACTGGAAACCGCCTCAAAGGAAGCACCCAGAGTGTTAGCAATGGCAGCCGGATCCACTGTGGTGGCATTCGAAACCTGAAGGCCAGACACAGTACAATGCGACACTTTACCGGAGGAGCGACAAAACTTATCCCAAACAACAGAGGAAGGCGTTAAGCGAATAAAACACTCGAAAAACGAGTCCACGACGCCATCTTGCTATCCTAAATAATGCGACGAGCCTTGGCGCGCGATTGTTTAAAAGTAACCAAATTATCACCCGAAATACCCTAAGCGCAGTTCTACGGGCACGAACAGCGTCCCGAAAGTCCTCGTTCCACCATGGAACATGAATACGCCGAGGGTGAGAGGACGAACGGGGAATTGTGCATTCGGCGGCAGATAGGATCGTAGAGGTAAGGTACTGCACCATTTGGTTAACGTCAGGAAAGGGCTGGTCCTCAAAAGACACGAGGTTGGAATACAATCTCCAGTCGGCCTTTCTGAATATCCAGATAGGTACTCTTGAATGCTGGACGTGCTGAGACAAAAGATAAACGATTCAGAGGTAATGGTCGCTGGAGTAGGTGTCAGCGGCGACGTTCCACTGCAGACGACTAGCAAGCTGGAGTGAGCAAACGGCAAGGGCCAAGTGAGAAAAAGTGCCAGAAGAACCAGAAAGAAACGTAGACTCACCTTTATTGAGGATGGAGAGGCTGAACTGATAAAAAATGTCGGAAAGAAGAGTTCCCCTCGCACAAGACCTTGGGAAACCCCACAGGGTGTGATAGGCATTAAAATCTCCCAACAGAAGAAATGGTGTTGGGAGAGCGGACAGGCGATCTCGGATATCCGCGTTAGCGAGGGGAGAAGATGGAGGTGAATAGACGGAGCAAAGAGAAAAGAAAACCCGTGTAATTGATTCCTAACGGCAAAGCTTGCAAGGCGGACGTAAGTGTGAGAGGCTGAAAATGAACGTCGTTACGCACTAATAGCATGATACCTCCATGAGCAGGAGAAACCTCATCCGGTGCAAGATCGTAGCGAACCGGAGTATACCCACGGAGAGTAAAAGGATCGTGGGGCGAAGCTTGGTCTCCTGCAAACACACGACCATAGGTGAATGGGAACGCAATAAAAGTTACAGTTCCGCCCTATGCGATTGTACACCACGTAAATTCCAGATCAGGACAGTCATAATAAAACGGATAACTGTCTACTTAGAAGGGCAGCTCAAAATAGCATTTTGCTTAACCTTGGGGCTCGGGCTTTTGGTATGGAGTTGGTCAGACTCCATAGGCCCCTCGAAGGGAGGGCCCACGCGCTCAGTGCCAGAAACCGATTCAAGCGCTGAGAATCGGTTCTGGGTGGCAATGGGTGAAGAGTACCGCTGAGCGCGTCTTGTCCCGGGGACATCCTGGGACTGCGACCTTCGAGGAGGAGAAGCTGAACTTTTCTTTCCGCGCGCACGCGGAGGGTCTTTAAGAAAATCTTCCCTACGAAGTTTCTGCTTTGATTTCTTCTCAGTGCCTTGTGACTTCAGTACCTTAAGACCAGCTTTAGATGGCTTGATAACTGTGCCAGAAGTTGACGACCGGATGGTAGTTGCGGTCAGTGCAGTCATGTTCCAGGTCTGAGTTTCGCCATCCTTCCGGGGTACTGGCGAAGCAATAACAGAACTGAATGTTCCCGATCGAGGAGCGATGGTTGGCGCGCATGGTAACGCCTCCGGGCTTCGGCGAAGGATCTCCTGGATCGCCTTCTCGTCCAAGTACCGCGGACAGTCGGCAAATGACGCAGAATTGCAATTAACCAGACGGGGGCTGTTGAACAGGTACCTTCGTGTGAGGGCTGGCTACATGATGCACAGATGGTAACGGCACTCATACATGAGACTTGCGTATGCCCAAAACGTTGGCATTTAAAACAACGCAGAGGTCTAGGAATATAAGGCTCACCGCAATACGTTCGTACCCTGCTGAAATGCTCGTGGGCTGATCGAAGCCATCAAATGTTATAAACGGGTATCTTCACAAATAACAAATATATTTATACAAAAATGTGCTCCCCTTTACCCCAAACAACTTTCGCCTGAAGTATTTTCTTCTATCACTAAAAATGCCCATGTTATTCACGTGGCCTGTTTTAAATACCTCACCCGGTATACATGCAAGGGCTTCATCATAATTCTTTAGTTTCTGGTAATGCCATTTAAAGAGTAGAGCATTTCAGAGCCACTATACAGGATGTAAGAAAAATGTACGGCACAAATTGCAGGACACATTCCTCACACGTAGACGAAGAAATTATGTTATATGAACATGGGTCTGGAAACGCTTTGTACCATGTTACAATTCATTTCCTGCAATTCAATAATCATGGGACACGCAAGAATAGAACGTACCAGCATAGTACATGCAACTCTTTCTCACAGGAGATGTTCAATATGCCCTCCGTGAGCACTGATACATGCATCAACTCGCCGTCGTAGTAAATCCCTGGAGTATTGCGTATGGTTTCACAGCCGTCCATAATACCTGCACGGAGGCTCTGAACATCTGATACTGGGGTTCGATACACAAGAGCTTTCAAATGTCCCAGCACATAAACGTCCAGTGGGTTTAGGTCCGGGGAACGTGGAGGCCATGCAATTGGCCCACCTTTACCTATCCACCTGTCACCAAATCTGTTCTTTAGAAGCCGACGGACATTAACACTAAAATGAGGAGGTGCTTCGTCGTGCATGAAGTACAGGTTTTGTCACAGAGCTAAAGGCACATCTGCTAATAGATCAGGTAGAACATTCTCTACGAAATTATGGTAACTTTGTCCGTTGAGCCTGGGTTGAAGAACATGAGGCCCTACCAAACAGTCACTAACAATGCCGGCCCAAACATTGACATAAAATCTTTGTTGATGACTTGCTTCAACAGTTGCGTGAATTAAATTAAATTGAGTTTCATTTATGGACGTTCTTTAACTACTATGGTCCTTTGCGTCCCATTCTATATTGGGCGTGAAAGATCGGTAATTTTGCTCAGAGGCCTCTTTATTAAGCTTGAGGTTCTTTTACGTGCCGTAAATCTACGACACGGGACCACCGGCTTTACTTCCCTCTCGAAGGAAGCCATGCTAAGAATTTTTACGCCCGAAAAAATTCATCGCCCTCCACCGGGTTTGAACGCGCGACCTTGGGAACTAGAGGCTAGCACGATATCACTAGTCCACGGAGGACGACGATTGACGTCAGCCCATACATGCCGATTGTGATAATTTACAACCTGATCTCGTTTAAAACGACGCCTCATCTGTGAATGGCACCGTTGATTTATAATTAGGGTTGACACTTTGCTGCATAAACCATTCGCAAAAGTGTACCCGTGCAAGAAAATCAGCTGCTGATAGTGACTGTACACGCTGTAAATGGTATAGATACAGCCGGACCTCGTGTAACACTCGCCAAACAGTCATGTGGACATTGTTGGTCAACATTCATTGTTGCAACTACTTGTCTTTTACTGACACTAGGGTCGTCGTCAACTGCCTGAAGAATTGCCGCCTCCGGTTACGGTGTCCTCGTCCTTCTAGGCCTCCCCTGGTCGCGAGTATCAGGCTGAAATGGCCCATGTTCCCTAAGACGACGATCAATGGCTTGAAACGTCTTCCTGTCGCGCACCTTCGTCCTGGAAATCTCTACCGGTACAAACGTTGAGCGTAAGCGCCATTGCCGTCTGCTAATCCATACATCAAATGGGCATCTGCCATCTCTGCATTTGTGTACACTACCATTGCACCGAGCCAAGTCTGTGATCAACTCTACTAGTACGTAGTAACCCGTGTGCTTGCCAAGATGGTATTGCTCACTGGAACTGTTGTTACCTGTAAACAAGCAGTGACGTAAGTCGCATGGCAACAGGGATATGTAGAACAAAACACTGGCGGTGCACCCACGATAATGACAATATAACCAGTAACCAAGAGTGCATATTCCCCACGATTCTAACGTTCTGTTCGTGTGTGTTTCCCATGATTAACGAGTTGGAGAAAATGAGTTGTAACATGGAAATAAAGCGTTTCCAGAACCATGTTCATATAACATAATTTCTTTGTCTATGTGTGAGGAATGTGTCCTGCAATTTGTGCCGTACATTTTTGTTACATTCTGCATAACGACCCGCTTTACACATTTGATCATCCTACAGCCTCGTATCCCCCCATTGTACCTAAAACTAAATAACATATTGAAATTATTTCTTTAAACGTTTGTCTCGATTTAAATGAAATAGATACAAAAGTAAGCTTTTGTAAAAAACATTGTAGAAGATACGCAGAAACAAACGATATGAGTAGAAAAGTCATGTGAATTTAACACATCGGACGTTTGCTTTTATTATCCTACAGAATAATTGCATGGCTAGCAGAGTTAAAAGCTTTCGCTACACAAAAAAGAACATTCTGCAGGTTCTTTTTTTATGGCAGATGGAGGGGGAGCTATTTCTACATCAATGTTGACGAGTATATAGCAACTTTTTGTTGCAATTAGTTGATAGATACTGGCGCAATGCGATTAAATTACACTGCGTGAATGACAACTGAAATCTATGGAATATTATCCTAGAGCAGCTGGTGCCTAGCCAAACAGCGAAATACAGATCTATACAAAACGCTTCTCTGCTTTCACTTTCAAAGAATAGAGAACGAGAATAACTGGCATTGAGGAATGAAAAGGAAACAGAAAAAGTCCATTTAACATCTTTGATACATTTCTAGTTGTTATAAGAAAAACGTATTAGAGAAACACTACAAGAATTAGTTACTTAAGCCAGCAACGTACTAAGTAATTAGTGTGTTGTAATTTCAACGGTAATTCCAGTTCTTGGAAGGGGATTATGTGATTACGTTGTATCTAAATGTGGAAGCAGGCTGTATATTCCTGGGTTGTCTGCTTCAGTCTAGGAACTGCGTTTGTTGCTGTTTTTGTCTGAAGTCATTTATTCCTCTTCGCTTTCCTTCACGGCATTTATATAGTGATAAAACTATTAGTCTTTTTTATCTGCATAAAATACTACATTTGTAAACTTATGTGGTAAAAATACTAAAGGGTTTTCTCATATTGTTATTAGAGATTACAGGTAGGTAACAAAATAATCTGATGGAATGCATTCACATGATTTCCTCTACCCTATATCGTTTATTAGTGGATATACAAACTATTCCTACTAAGGCTTATTTTACTGTCTACTTCATTTTAATCGAGATAAACTTTTGCAGAAATAGCACATTACACACTTCGTTATAGATACAAAGGGAACAGTGATAGTCAAATGTTTAAGAACTGGCGCTATATGCTGATCTTAAAATTCCATTTTCATTCCATGCAATCGCGAGACGGCAAATGTCGACAGGACTTAGAACGACAAACATATTGAAAAATTCGAACCATTAATAACGAGATATCTCGAAAACTGAAATTGCTTATGCTATAAGAATTTATTTTAAAAATTTTGTGTTTTAAAAATATCAACATTTTTATTTTCTGTACTACGTATAGTAAGTAGGGGAAGTATTGTATTCCACCCAAAAATTCGATACCGAGATTTCACCGGAAATATATGTTTTGAGACCCCCTGAATCCAAAAAAAGCATTTTTGGAAACATGTCCGTGTGTGTGTGTGTCTGTGAACAGCATAACTAAGAAACGAACAGCCGGATAAACACCAAACTTGGTATTTAGGTTCCGTATTGTCCAGAGATGCGACACGAAGGTTGTTATTCCCTTAAATTTTCCAATACTAATACTTTTTCTCAAATTCGTTATTCTTTTTTTTGTCCTGGTAATGCAAGGAGAATCGAATACTCCACAGAGCAACCAGCTCTTAAAATATTTGACTATAACTTAAGGCCTACCAATTCCCCTTGCATCTACAAGAAAATTAGCAATAAGCTTAACATCTCGATATCTCGATTAACATGAAGCATATCGGGAATAAGCGTTTGTAAAAATAGTTTGTACAAGAGTAGAGAAAGTCATGTGAGTGTAACACAACAGATTTTTTTTGTCCTGGACATACAAAGAGAATGGAATGCGCCACATAGCAACCAGCTCTTAAAAGATTTGACTATCGCTTAAATACTACCATATTCCCCTTGCACCTACAATTAAACTAGCAATTAGATTAACATCTCGATTAACATGGTGCATATGGAGAATAAGCTTTTGTAAAAGTAGTTTGTACAAGAGTAGAGAAAGTCATGTGAGTGTAACACATCAGATTTTTTGTGTCTACCGCTTAAGGTTACCAGTTATACAAGATTATACAAAATTATTCCTCATAATACTCTCAGACTGTTCCCAGAAAACTCAAGATATACATTTTATTTTTCATTAAAATACCTTTAATAAAAATCGTTAGAGCCATTTTTAAGGAAAGAAAAAATTCCTAAAAATATTTCAGAAAGGGTAGTTGAGTTGGGAGGATTTTCTTGAAAATCTTCAGTGTCACAGCTTTGTGAACTTAAATACCAAGTTTGCTATTTAAGTTGACTTATACTGTTCACAGACACACACACATGCTAAAAACGCCTTTGAGGCGGGGGTTCAGGATGCTTCAAAACATATATTTCCGAAGAAATATAGAATCAAATGTTTGTTCTTCCCCTACAATACAACCTTTATACGTGGTAGAAAAAGTAAAAATCTTACTCTTCTATCTTTTGTTTATTACAGATAGACATTTGCGGAAATGGTTTTAATACACATTTCGTTAGAGGTACAAGGGGAATGCAGTTGGCTTAAGTGATAGTAAAAGCTTTTGCAAGCGAGTCGCTATATATGGCTTTGGAACAAAAAAAAAACCAAACAAACAAAACAAAACAAAAGCAAAAACAATAGCAATTTTTCACTTGAGAAAAACATGAGTATTTCAAAATTCAAACTAATAACAAAGAATTCTCGCAATTGATTGACGTCACAAAAAATATTTTATTTGCTATAAATTGTGCCCTTTAATGAGACCTAAATATTTTTAAAGTGAGATTTTGCCTCTCTCTTACGGTTTACCAGTTACACAAAAGTCATTCAGAATGAAGAGGCTATTTTCAGAAAATTCAAGATATGCATTTGTTTGTCGTGCATGCATCTTATAAATATGGTATTTTATTCCTTAGAACAATTTATGAGAAAATAAAAAATTGCATTCTTTCCATGTAAAGAGCAGTTTGGTATACGGACATTTTCTTGAAAACTTTCTTAATTTTCTTAAATGCCAAGTATGATTTATCGAGCTCTTCGTTTTTACTTTCTCTACTACCAATAGTAAATAGGGGAAGTATTGTATTCCACCCAAAAATTCGATACCGAGATTTCACCGGTAATATATGTTTTGAGACCCCTTGAATCCAAAAAAAGCATTTTTGGAAACATCCGTGTGTGTGTCTGTGTGTGAACAGCATAACTCAGAAACGAACAGTCGGATAAACACCAAACTTGGTATTTAGGTTCAGTATCTTCCAGAGATGCGACACGAAGGTTTTCAAGAAATTCCCCCACCCCAGATTACCCTTTACATGGAACATTTTTCGAAAATTTTAATTTTCTCAAGAAAGGCTTTAACGATTTTGATTATAATATATGTTTAAAATATTTTCAATGACAAATAAAATGTATATCTTGAATTTTCTAGGAATGTCTCCAAAAGTATTCTTCATTGTGAACGACTTTTGCATAACTGGTAAACCATAAGAGATAGGCAAAATTTTACTACGCAAAAAATGTATATCGTGTTAAAATACACAATTTATGTCATATACATTTTTTTGTTGAGTGAACCATTTTCGAGATAGTGCTTGTCATTTCCTTAAATGTTTCAATACTTATTTTCTCAAATGGGAATTCGTTATTCATTTTTACTTGAAGTATTGTATTCCACCCAAAAATTGATACCGAGATTTCACCGGAAATATATGTTTTGAGAATCCCTGAATTCAAAAAAGGCATTTTTGGAAACGTGTCCGTGTGTGTGTCTGTGTGTCTGTGTGTGAACAGCATAACTCAGAAACGAACAGTCGGATAAACACCAAACTTGGTATTTAGGTTCAGTATCTTCCAGAGATGCGGCACGAAGGTTTTCAAAAAATCTCCCCACCCCAAATTACCCTTTACATGGAACATTTTTCGAAAATCTTAATTTTCTCAAAAATGGCTAACGATTTTGATTAAAATATCATGTGTTTAAGATATTTTGATTACAAATAAAATGTATATCTTGAATTTGCTGGGAATGTCTCCAAAAGTATTCTTCTTCGTGTCTGGTAAACCATAAGAAATAGACAAAATTTTACTACACAAAAAATGTAGATCGCGTTAAAATACACAATTTATGTCATATACATTTGTTTTCTTAAGTGAACCATTATCGAGATATTGCTTGTTATTCCCTTAATTTTTTCAATACTTATTTTCTCAAATGGGAATTCGTTATTCATTGTTTGTCTTGTATATGCAAAGAGTATTAATCTGTGGCAAAGAGAATGGTGTTGCACCTAGCAACCAGCTATTAAGATATATTGTGGTATGTGCACAGATTATATTAATGGTAATACGTCCTCTGGTTACCGGGTCGGCGGTGGCAGTTTATCTGAGAGTAGGGGCGATTCAGGGGAAGCAGTGTGTCATTGGTGGGGATATGGCGTTACTGACGCTAAGCTTAGCGTGGGTTTTCTTAGCATTCTGTGACTAGTCTTCGCGTGAGTTGGACGGATAACTGCCTACGATATGGTGTCCTCACCCGGCAGACACATGGGGTAAGAACTTATTATAATAAATCTACCAGTTATCCTTTCTTTTCAACTTTTATTATGGTAGAATAGAATCCTTGCCTCTCCCTTCAGCCAGGAATTATGTTGGTGTAATTATTTTTATAATCTAACTTTAGCTGCGTCCCTTGTCGATACCTCGAGTTTAAAGTTCTTTGTCTGTTCAACGATCCCTCTCATAAGCGAGTTGCCCTCCTCTGAAGTTAAATAATAACTAAATATGTGAGGTATACGTCAATATATATATGCTTAAAGGCTACTGTATATCTATATTGCCCTTGTAAATATATATTCCCCTTACATCTAAAGAAACTCAGCAATAAGATAGAATCTGCAAATGTTTATCTCGATTAATATGAAGTAGATGGAGAATAAGCGTTTGTAAAAATAGTTTGTACAAGAGTAGAGAAGGTCATGTGAGTGTAACACATCAGATTTTTTTTGTCTTGGATATGCAAAGAGAATGGTATTGCACATAGCAACCAGCTATTAAGAGTAATGTCTATGCTTAAAGGCTACTGTATTTCTATACTGCCCTTGTAACTATATATTCCTCTTACATCTACAAGAATATTAGCAATAATATAGAGTCTGCAAATGGTTATCTCGATTAACTTGAAGTAGATGAGGAATAAGCGTTTGTAGAAGTAGTTTGTACAAGAGTAGAGAAAGTCATGTGAGTGTAACACATCAGATTTTTTCTAAAAAAAATGCAATGTGTATTACGTGTATTATAATTTCCAATTACTAAGGCTTATTTAATGTTCAAGGCATTTAGGTTCACACACAAAATCTGAAACACTGCCCTTATCGTTTTCAAACTAATTAAGAGATGAGGAAGTATTATAGTCCTAAATGAAAAAGTAAATAAAATTAGAAATTCACTTAATATCCGAGTGCAAACCCTCTGCTTCTGTGAGTGCCCAAATTCTAATGATTAAATGCCTAGTTAAATTTTCACGAGAGAATACCTCCTCCGAAGCATCCTGCACTTCATCTCACAAAGCTTCTTTTGTTTTGCGTTGTCTTGCAGGCCAATTTAACTCCAAAACTTTCTTCACCTCTGCCCACACATTTTCAATATGATTCAAATCTGGTGAGGAAGGAGGCTAATCAGGCATGTGATATCTTGCCTTTGCGAGAACCAGTTTGAAACCTGCTGACCTTGTGCGGACAGGGTGGTTATCCTGCTGGAATTCAATCCTTCCATCGAGATGTCTAGTCTTACAGAAGGAACCACGGTGTTTTCGAGGATATATTCATACTCTGGCTATATTTTAATATGCCATCAAGCTGCCACAACACACCTAGACCATCTCATAACATCCAACCCCAACACGACACAGATACACGAACTTGGCGATCCATTTGTGCCATGTGTTTTGCGTCCTAACGTTTTCCTCTAGGATGGTAGACAATTGTTTTCCCCCATTTGTAGATAAAAATGTCACCTCGTCTGTGAATATAAACCTATTCAAGTTATGGATGACATTTTCTTCTGCAAATGCGAGGCAACATAACCTGTGATCGTTTGTAATATGCTGCTTCTTTCTTAGCTGCCGATCGAGCAAAGAGCCCTACTGTAGCCAAGCAACGCAAGGCTGTAAAGATCTTCGACCGAGAGAAATTAGCATTACTTCAAATTGTATACATATGCTGGAAGGAATTGCTGTCTGACTCTTCTAGTATGCAGTGTCCTCCTGAGGAGTGGAAAAACGTTTTTGATCCGAACCACGTCACATCGAACAATCCCTTCCCTGCATAACCGCAGCCACCTTCTAGCCGTAGATATAGGCACTTCAAGTGTTCTTGCAGCCTGCAACCAGAGTATACAGTAACATTCACTAACGTAAGCGGAGATCTCCTTGTAGCTTCGTCTTTATATGTGCGCTCAGCTATACAAAAGTCAGAATGGTTGCTAACATATATAGAACTCTAAAGCTATGAGGTACGCGCGCATGATCACGCCAGCGCCATTCATAGCTGAAGAATGTGACAGAGTTTGCACATCCATTATTAAGTCAATCAAATATTTGGTTTAGTTTTTCACTTTAGAAGTCTTACTAATATTGCACGTATTTTGAAAACGAAAACATAATTTGTGTTTTTATGCTTGAATGTCTTAAAATAAATTGATACCTTATGCATGGAAAACATACAACATTGCCATATATTTAACAAATTAAATTTTAAATAATAAAATAGCACGCCAAGGATTCGAATCCACATTGTTCCAATTGCAACGCCATGCATTTTACCGCTCGGCGACCATGCATACAACAAAATTGAAAGGCTACTTCATACTTATCGCATAGCTTTGAAATGAACGCAAGGTGGTTGAACGCAGCAAACGCTTCAGACGTTTTTCGAATCGAACTCCCTCTCTGGCTGTTGTTCATTTATTTTGTCTTAGGCTGAACAGAGTAGGTAGAAAAAGTATTCCATTCCACTAAAAATTCGATATCGTGATTTCACCGGAAGTGCATGTTTTGAGACCCCTGAATATAAAAAAGCACTTTTAGAAAAATGTACGCGCATGTGTGTGTGTATGAACAGTATAACTCAAAAACGAAAATTCAGATAAATAACAAACTTAGTATTTAGGTATAGAATCTTCCAAAGCTGCGACACAAAGACTTAAAAAATAATCCGCCTGCCCTAAACAACCCTTTGTAATAGACACTTGTTTCGAAATATTCGATTTTCTAAATAATGGCTGAAGATGTTTATTAAAATGCCATATATTAAAGATATTTACGTGACAAATAAAATGTATATCTTGAATTTTCTGGAAATAGTCCCTGAAGTCCTTTTCATTCAGAAGGAATTTTGTGTAATCTTGTATAACTTGTAAACATCAAGTAATAGACGAAGACGTACTACACAAAAGCTGCAGATCACTTTAAAATAAATAATGTAAAATAACTTTTTTTTGTGGCGTAAGCCATTTCTGAGATATATGTTACTAATGGTTCGAAAGTCGTCCTCCGTGGTGTAGTGCTTACCATGTTAGCCTTTAGTTCCCGAGTTCGCGGGTTCAAACCCGGCGGAGGGCGGTAGACTTTTTCGAGCGTAAAAATCCTTAGCATGGCTTCCTTCGGAAGGGAAGTAAAGCCGATGGTACCGAGGTGGGCACGTAAAAGAACCTCAGTACCGATAAAGAGCAAAATTACCGGACTTTCACTCCAAATATAGAATGGGACGCTAAGGACCACAGCAGTTAAAGAGCGTCCATGAATAAAAAAAGAAATAGTTCGAAACGTCCATTACTTGGTTGCTCCTTTAAATTCCTGTCTACATTCAATTATTTCTCCTATTGCATGGAAACAGTATGGAATTTTAAGGTCAGTGTACAACGTTCAGTTCTTAAACAATTGACTATCGCTATTCCCTTTGTATTTATAACGAAATTTGTAATCGAGTTATTTCTGCAAAGGCTTATTTGGATTAAAATGAAGTAGACAGAAAAATAAGCTTCAGTAAGTAAGATTAGTTTGTATACACACTAATAAACGATAAAGGGTAGAGAATGTCATGTGAGTGTTTAAATTAATTATGTGAACAAATATTTTTCTTTTTTCAGGCTAAACCAAATAAAAAATTACATTTTCAAATATCCTTTTACATAGGTCTCCTAATCGTACATGCTATTTACTCAGAAAAAAATGAACCTACAAAATGTTGAACACAGATCAAGTATTCCTCTCTTAGCCTCCGAATTTGGTCGGGTGTATGCAAGTTCTTGCAAACTGATGATCACGGAGATAGAATGTGTAAATTCTTTCGCTTCCAGGCTTAGGACTGGCAACCATATTAAATAGGTAAATTATGTGCATTTAATGGATGCGCTTCTTGTGATTTCCCCAAAGTATGATGTATATTAGAGCTGTCCATCGAACGAGTTTTGTTCATTAATTTATGCAATTCATGCCTTCGAATACAAATGAGCTAGTGTACATGGACGAATTGGATATACCAAAACAAGTACTCTCAGTCCAATCCGTTTGGTATACCGAAGGTAGATGTCTCCATTTCCTGTTCGAACGCTCAGTGTGACCAGACCCAAGGGGAAGGCTGACTCTGTTTGCTTCAGTGACGTTGTTGTTGCACGGTGCCTTATGCACAGCCTGAGTTCGCATGATATTTCGGTATGGAATCCAGGGATAGAAGTGAAAATGTTTTCCTAAAATTAAACAGAGGAGTTTATCAGTTAGATTAAAACATAAAACCGGAAGAAGCAATGTATGGAAGCGCTTCGGAATTATTGTCGAGAAACAACAACATAATAATAATAATAATGTTAATTATTATTATTATTATTATTATTATTATTATTATTATTATATGATGATGAACTGTTAAATTGTTCTTAGGTTTACCCTTAAGAAAACTTTCTTTAGTTTTATTTTTATATTATTTGAGATTTCGTATTACGTATTTATAGGATTATATGCTCTAAGTATCGTTAGTTTTCCTGTAAGGGATTTTTTTATATAGTTTATTCTCAGATTTTTTAATTTGTATCTCAAAACAAAATGCAATTTTGGGTACAAATAAAACGTGTGTGTGTAGCATTAAAGTAGTTAAAGCAAGAACTTTTGAGTTTATTAGCCTTAATATGTGTCAAAGGTTGGCAGTTAAAGTAGCATTATTTATTTTAATCATTAATTGATTTATTGTATTGTATATAATTTGTAATGTGTATTTAACTAAATGTTTATACACTTGACAGTTTTCCCCTCACAGAAATTCTGAATAAAATTTTATATAACACTTGTATTGACACTTACTTTGGAAACATATTTTAATATATATTTTTCATAGCTGTAATGAGAGAACAGAACCTGACAAAATAGAATCCGAGTAATATAATGTAGTAAACGAAGTTTTTACTGTAACAGTAGGTAGAAACAAAGCGAAAACTCAATAATATGGCATATATACTATAATTCATTTGCCTTAACGTACTGAAGCAATATGCCTTACAACAACTCTATGATGTGAACTCTCGAACGAGTAAATACACAAGAGGGCATGTGAAGCAGAAGCTCGACCATAGTTCGATATAGTCCTTGCTGCTTTTCAAATGAGGTGGGTTCGGAGAAACGAGTAAGTCTCATTATGTACCACATGAACTGAACGAATAACCTGCATGTGATTGACAGCTCTAATGTATGTGTGTGTGTGTGTGTGTGTGTGTGTGTGTGTGTGTGTGTGTGAGAGAGAGAGAGAGAGAGAGAGAGAGAATCTAAAACATAAAATAATACCTGTATGTCGGTGAACCTTGTTACTTTTACGAATGGTTATGACAATTTTGGCGTAAACCAGTTCTCAAAATCTTCTAAGCCCAATTACCACTAAGCCAAATCTCACAACATTCTTTTGTTTGTATTACCAAGCACAACCAATGTAAACCTATAATAAGCGATAGCATATCTACTTCAACATTTATTTCAGTGTGTGATAAAACAACAGATTTAATACAATTATGTGAAACATTTACCAAGAAAGTGGCATTTCCTTACTTTTGGAAGCTCACAAGGTCAATCAGACGTCCCTAAGATTCAGTATCTCTGCAATCCGCAGCTTATCCTTTTATGTAAAAACACCGACACTTGTTAAAAACAGCTCCCCAAAATATGTTCTGCAGTCTCTTGGTGTATTTATTTGGTCCTGTACCTAAACGCATTATTTACGTTCTACCAAAGCAAATAAGCTACAGAAAGGTCTTTTTGCATAACAATTCAACAAAAGATGCCTAGAAATCCAATGAATTAGAGCTCTGCACTCGTAATCAATATCTCAACTTAATTTCATCTAAAGCTCTTTTTAATTCAGTTTTAATTATTTACAATCTCACCTGAAGAGTTTAAATCAAATACCACTTAATATAATGGTGTTAATAATATGATAGTGTATTCCGTGCTGTAGATTAATTTTTATTTCTTTAATATTAATTCCTTCACAAATTATTCACCCAGGATAGCTCCAAAGTATTAGCGTTAGCTCTTCCTAACCCAACTTAAAAATCTAAGCCGTTATTACTTTCAAACAGCATGTTCAAATAACTATTAATAAGCATATAACTAAATTTATTTCTGAGCTCACCGTATTACCTCCCATTCATTTCGGCTTTAGAGCCCAGCATTTCATAAAACTTCAGTTACGAGCTAGAGAGCATATTGCTCGTGCATTTTAGATTAAACTGCAGCAGCGTTTCTAGACTTCACTCGAGCCTTTGAACAAGGTTTGATATTCAGGACTTCTCTACATACTACGCTACATTGGTCGCCCTGATTATCTCTTTATTACGGATCAGTGTTTCTTTTGAATTACACCTTTCTTTTAAATCACACATTTTCAATCAAATTAGAACACATTACCCCTGTTCCTCATGTGTATCTGCTTGTGTGCACCAGGGTTCTGTGCTGGGACCCATATTTTTTTAACATTTATATTATCTACCCTCAGATGATGCTCTATACGTGCGGATGATACCGCTCTCTTTTTCTCAAATAGTATCCTTATTGCTACCAGTAGTCTTCAAACTGCACTTATAATTTTAACTTGTTCAACACTTCCCTCGAAATGTGAAACTATGATCTTCACTCTTCGCCAATCTACGTTCTCAGTTCCTCTTGTGATTAACTACCAAGCCATACCGTAGAAGCTCCGGATGAAAACTTCAAGTATTTGGGAATATATCTCGATCATCGCCTGATCTGGCTGTCCAAACTATACCAATTGATGAACAGAACCACCTCTCTTAGAAGGAACATCGCCACCATATTTTACACCTCGCTTATACGGCCCTTATTGTCCTACGCCTCCCCTGTGTGGTGTGGGGTAGTGTGCAGCTCCAAGTAGATTCAAAGCACTAAAATTACTCCAGAATAAAGTACTCCCTATTGCGGTTGATGCCCAATGATTTATCCGCAACACAGTTACATCGCGAACTTGGTGTCCTCATCATTCGTCATTTCATTTGCACTCAGGCTCAGAAATTCTTTTATAAACTTCCGAACGTCTCTGGAGCAGAATTCTTTCTCTACAATCTTATCTCTTCTACAGGATTCGTAGCCTTCTACCTGTAAACCATCTGTTACCATGAAATTCGTTTTTGAGGAAGGTTAATCCATTTCTATCCTTGAGTTCCATCTTTTATATTGCATTCTTTGTGTTCCCGAGGAACCTGATTGAGGTTGAACTCCTTTAATGTTCTTTGTTTTCTAGGAATTGTATATTTTTTATTTTTACTTGTATATTGTCCTCAAATGTCTGTAGGTTGTACTCTGATAGCAAATACTGCTCTCCCCTCCTCCCAAAAAGAAAGAATATATTATTCAGGAAAGTTCAATCCCAAGTCCAAAGTGGTAAAGAAAATAGGGAAAGAAAAACAAAGCAAATCCATAACGTTGAATGAATTATCATCATACCGATCAGCTATTTAGAACTTTGATACTCAAGGCTTTTTTAATATTCTAACCTAGCTTTATATTAGCCTAACACTCGTTACCACTTCAAATCTTTGTTTTTAACTCGTAGCCTTTTAACAAAACGTTTTAACTTTAATAGACATGTTGAATGCATTAATCAAATGGGTATAGTAATCTGTGTGTATAAAAATGTGTGAGCCATAATGCACGGAGTACTGAAATATTAATACAATAATTTCTGCTTGATGTGACTGTACAACACCTATTTTGGTAACGATTCTACTCTATGGTTCTCTAGTCTTAGTTCCTTCACTAGTATGCAGTTTAGGAGGTGGATAGTAAACTGGAGTGTATAGTGACAGTTTATAAACTCGGCTATAATATTGATTTTTTTCTGTGGTAAAATGGACTATGTTTATAAGATGGACATCTATTTGTAGTAGAGTACATCCCTTAAACTACTTTTTCACTGACTGTAGGAATTTCGTCTGTCTAAGCACGTAAATAAACTGTAAAACTGGGGACAAAGGAGAACATAATGCATACCTGTCGCTCTACAGATTGCATAAATATGAATACATAAATAAGCAAATATAAGAAAAATAGGAGAAAATGAATATAGGACAGGCATTTCACTTGCAAAATCTCAAATATCCCCTTCATTAGCAGCTTATTTATCCTTAATAAGCAAATTTGTGGCACAAAGACAAAAGAAATAAGAGCGTTAGATACTGGTTTCCGATAAACACTGATATAAAACTGCCACAAGACATTTTGGAATAGGAATACTGTAATAACTCACATTTCTGCCAAACTTTATTTCCTAAAACATTTTAAACGCAACGCTTTCTCCGGTCACCACATACCTTCTATAGCAGAGGTGCGAAAGTTACTTTTAAGCAACAGTTCCGACCGTTGCAGTTTCAAAATAATACTACGTTACAATAACTATTGCAACATAACAGTTTAGCACGTCCATGAGCATTTGCGCATAACCGTATTAGCAAGATACTCTTGGTCCCATGCTGCCTTACCTACCTGACTCGGATTATTTCGAAAAAATGTCGCGATTCTTCGTTTCGTTATCGAAAGGCAATGTTGCCGTCCCTTCTTTCCCTTCCGCATCTATGCGCGAAGTTGTAATTTAGTTTTAATAACAATGCATCTATATACTTACAGTATTTACTGCCCACTTAACTCACGTTAAGGAAATTTACATGTACCATTACAGTAATAGTGATTCATTAGTTTCCATTGTGTTAATGATTATATGTTCCAAAACAGCATCTCGTAGCAGTTCAGTAGCATAATTACCTAAATCGGACTAGCCGGAAGATTTATACTTGGCGTTGAGCTCTATTGAGAGCAGGGACGGTTCCAAGGCCTCGCATCATATACAGACTGTTTCAGAAATAGAAAGCATAATTTCAGGTATGCGTTTCCCATATGTAGACAATAAAAAATGCCACTATAAGAGTTATGGCCCTCAGGGTAGTGATATTCATCGGAACGTATTTCTTACCGCAGGTAGTTTTGCTTGAGATGTTCAAAGTGTCCACCTCCTGTTTGAATACAGGCCTCACATCGACGTCTCATGGCCGTGAGAAACACAACCCCAAATTCCAGGAGTATTACGTATTTCCTCAAAACCTGCCACAGTTCGATTCTGAAGGCATTCTATGTCAGGCACCAGATACGAATACACCAACGCTTTTAAATGACCCCACAAATAGAAATCGACAGGGTTCAAATCAGGTGAGCGTTAAGCCAAAGCCAAAAATTATACCACCTTTACCTGACCAGCGATCAGGAAACCTTGATCCAAGTAATAACGAGCGGTACGACTGAAGTGTGCAGGAGCGTCATCATGCAAGAAGTGTGCTTGTTGAAGAATGCTCAGTGGAGTGTCTTCATACACATGAAGTATGGTGTTTTCCAGGAAGTTTGTGTACGCCTGCCCGTAAGTCTGTTTACAAGTACATGTGGTCCAACTAACCGATCACCAATGATACCGACCCAAATGTTGCGTGAGAACCTCACTTGGTGATGAAATGGAACAATTGCACATGGGTTTTCATATTCCATACATGCTAATTGTGGAAATTTGTAATGCCATCTCATCTGTAAATAATACTAGGGCAGGAAAGTTTGGATTTGTAGCACACTACTGCATGGACCACTGTCAGAACATCAATCTACCAGGGTAATCTGCTGGTGATAGGGCCTGTATACGTTGCAAATGATAAGAATACAACCGTTGCTTTCGCAAAATCTTCAGACAGTCGTATGAGGAACATCACTTGCAATGCTAACCTTTGTGTACCGATACAGAATCCAGAATCTCCTCCTCTACATCTGGAGTTGTAGATCCTGGTCGTTCCCTCCCCAAACCAGGAGATGTAAACTTCCCAAGAGCGCACAGATGGCGATGGAGACCTTCAAATATCTTCCGATCTGGACATCTTCACTGTGGGTACCTCTTTGGTACAAACAACGAGCCAGCGCAGCATTGCAGTCCACCTTACCGTACATGAAGTGCATTTCTGCCAGTTCCTGAGTGAGTACATGTCGCTCAGTCGAAGACCAAATACAACACTCAATGTACCCTTCGCCTCGGAATGAACTGTCAGAGTGCCCTGTTAATATCTTCTGTCACGGCAACTACCTGAGGGAAGAAAAACGTTCCGGTGACTATCGCTGTTTTGAAAACCATAACTCAGAAACAAAGCATTTCCGCACACATGCTCTAATGGACGCTTTTATTGTCTACATATAGGAAATGCATACCTGAATGTATGCCCTTTATTTTTGAAACATTCGGTATACTTTTAACTGTTATCAACACAACATATTCTTTACGAACACAACGTTTCTTTGGCATCCACTTATAAAATATATAATGCGTTGTATTCACACGACTTTCTCTACTCCCTCAAACAAACTATCTCACAAAAGTATATTGTTCTATCTGCTGCTTGTTAATACAGATTAAAGCTTCATTACGCATTTACACATTTTGTTGTAGCTTTAAGGATACATAGGCTAAGGCGATAATCAAATCCTTTCAAAGCTGGTCGCTTTATGATGGCTTTCAAATTCCGCCTTCTTTGCATGAACGCAACAATTAAAAATAAATAAATAAAACTAATAGCGATTTGCAGTTGAAGAAAGCCAGTAACAGAGAATACTTAGGAAAAAAGTTAACGTCACAAAATATTTATTTGACAAGCTGTGTGCTTTAACGACCAATTTTTTTGTGTGCCAACATTTTGTTTGTTTCTTACGGTTGACCAATTACACAGAAGTAATTCAGAATGAAAAGGACTTCACAGGCTATTGAAAATTCCGGATATATATTTTATTTGCCTTGAAAGTATGGCATTTTAATGAAAATGGTTAGAGCCATTTTTGAAGAAATAAAAATAATACATACTTTCTGAAGCACTGCATTCCACCCAAAAATTCGATACAGAGATTACAGCAGAAATACATGTTTTGAGGTGACCTGAATCCAAATAAAGTATTTTTGGAAACATGTCTATATGTGTGTCTATCTCTTCTTCTCTTTCTGTGTGCGTGTCTGAACTGCACAATTCAAAAACGAAAAGTTGGATAAACACTAAATTTGGTATTTGAGTTTAGTATCTTTCAAGAATGTGACACGAAGACTTTCAAGAAAATTTCCCACCCTAGATACCCTTTACATAGAACATTTTTCGAAAATTTTGATTTTCTCAAAAATGGCTCTAACGATTTTGATTGAAATATCATATTATGAGATATTTTTATGGCAAATGAAGAGTATATCTTAAATTTTCTGGGAATGTCCCCAAAAGTTCCCTTCATTCTGAATGGCTTTTGCATAACTGGCAAGCCGTAAGAGATACACAAGATTTTACTGCAAAAAATATGTAGATCTCGTTTAAACACGCAATTTATGCCATATACTTTTTTTTCTTTTTTTTTTAGTTCGGGTGAACCATTTCCGAGGTATTATTTGTTTGAATTTTCCAATATTTTTTCTTAAATGGGAATTCGTTATTCGTTTTTTACTTTCTCTACTACACATAGTAAGTAGGGGAAGTATTGCATTCCACCCAAAAATTCGATACCCTGATTTCACAGGAAATACATGTTTTGAGGTCCCCTGAATAAAAAACTTTTAGAAAAACATACGTGTGTGTATGTCTGTCTGTGAACACCATAACTCAGAAAGGAAAAGTCTGATAAATACCAAACTTGCTAGTTAGGTTCAGTATCTTTCAAACATGCGACACGAAGATTTTCAATAAAATTTCCCACGCTGAACTATCTTTAACATGAAACATTTTGTCGAAATTTTGTATATTCTAAACAGCGGCACTAACGATTTTAATGAAAACGTCATATATTAAAGATATTTACATTACAAATAGAATCTATATCTTGAATTTTCTGGGAACGCCTGAGAAGCCCACTTCATTCGGAAGAAATTTTATATAGCCTTGTATAACTGGTAAATATTAAGCGATAGGCCAAAACGTACTGCATAAAAATGTCTATCTTTAAAACAACAATTTGTTTCAAAAAACTCTTATTAATGGTTCAAATTATTCAATACTTGCTCATCCTTTAAAGTGCTTTGAACATTTCGTTGTTTCTCGCAATTGCTTGGAAAAGGTACGAAATGTTAAGGCCAGCGTAATGTGTCCACTTCTAAAACAGTTGAAAATAAACTTCCATAAGAATAATTTGTATATTCACTAATACGCGATAGAGGATAGAAAAAGCCATGCGTGTGTAACACATCAGATTTTTACATAATGAAGTACACTTAAAATTGTAAATAGCCAAGGAAAACAGTTGCGCTTTCGTGATAATTTGATCTCTATATTCACTCTAAACCTAAACAGGTAGAATATGATACAAAATGAAATAGCGTACATGCATGTATTCTTCCTGTTGTTCAGAAACTGCATTTAAATTACATATTTTCTCCTGAAAGTTTTCACTTTAAACAGTTGTTCGTCTACCGTCAACTTTACATAACAGTTGAGGCACCAGAGAGGAAAATATGGAAGCAGTCAAGCAAAAAAGAAAATTATAAATAATGCACTGATTAATTCACATTGTGTCATAGGAAAGTGTGGTTTAGTATTGTTGTATTTTATTATGCTTCGTATTTTTCTACTTGTGTAAAGCGTAGAAACAACCAAGAAAAGAATGTGCTGCATTCATATGACTTTTCTACTCACGTTTCTATAAACAATTCCAACAAGGGCTTATTCTTCTCTCTACTTCTAGTTGCTTGAGATAAACTTTCGAGATACACATTTCGCTGTAGGTATAATAAGTATAGTTGTAATAGGCTAAAACAGTAGTCAGATTTTTAAAAAGCGGGTCGCTATGTGATAATGTAATGATTTTGAATTCCTTGCTCTTTGCTTGACCACGAGAAAAAATGAACAGTGACTTACGACTTGAAAAGAGTGAAAGTGCTTGAAAGATCAATCCAATGACAAAGAATATCTCGTAAATAGTTAACGCCACAAATTAATCTGACAAATTGTGTGGTATAACGATCTGTACATTTTTTATATAGTAAGATTTTGTACATCCCTTACGGCTTACAAATTACACAGAATTCATTCAGAGTGAAGAGGTTATTCACAGGAAAATCAAAATACACATTTTATTTGTCGTGAAAATACCTTAAATATAGGATATTTCAATAAAAATTGTTAAAGTCATTTTTATAAAATAAAATTTTCCATGTAAAGGATATGTTTTGGGTGGGTAAGTTTTCTTGAAAATATTCGTTTTGCATCCTTGGAAAATGCTGAATGTAAATGCTAAACTTGATATTCAACCGACTTTTCGTTTTTGCGTTAATGCTATTAACACGCGCGCTCTCGGGCATTTTTAAAAAAAATCCCTTGTTCTTATTTATTTATTTATTTATTTATTCAGAGAACCTCAAGGTATGCATTTCCAGTGAAAATATAGACATCGAATTTTTGAGTGGAATGCAACACCTTCCCTGCCTACTAGGTTTGTAGCAGAGAAAGTAAAAATTGTATCCTGCAGATCAAATAATTATGGAATTTTTACTTTCTCTACTGCGTGCATAGTAAGTGAAGAAATATTGCATTCCACTCAAAAATTCGATACCGAGATTTCACCAGAAATACATGTCTTGAGCCTCTGAATCCAAAAAAACAAGTACTTTTAGGAAAAGGCTCTTGTGTGTGTGTGTGTGTGTGAGAGAGAGAGAGGGAGGGAGAGAGAGGGAGGGAGGGAGAGAACAGCATAACTCAAAAACCAAAAGTCGGATAAATACCGAACTTGGAATTTAGGTTCAGTACCTTCCAAAGATGCGACATATGTTTTTAAGAAAATCACCCCACCCCAAACTTCCCTTTATATGAAACATTTTTCTAAATCTTTATTTTCAAAATAACTAACAATTTTGATTCAAAAAACCTTAGATTTGAAGATATTTACATGATAAATAAAATGCATATCTTGAATTTTTTGGAAATAGTCCGGGAAATCCTGTTCATTCAGCAGGAATTTTGTATAATCTTGTATAACTGGTAAGCATTAAGCGATAGATGAAAACGTACTACACAAAAAATGAAGATCTCTTTAAAATAAACACAATTTATTTAAAATGACTTTTTTTGTAACGTTAGCCATTTCCCAGGTGTCCGTTATTATTGGTTCAAATTGTTCACCACTTTAGTAATTCTTTCAAAGTCCTCTCGTCATGTCATGGAAAGAGTATGGAATTTTAAACTCCAGCATTAGCTTCCAGTTCTAAAACATCTGACTATCGCTATTTACTTTGTATCTATAAAGAAATGTTTAATGTGGCTATTTCCGGAAATAGCTCGCTTAATAATGTGAACGTAACATATCAGATCTTTTGTTTCTTTCGACGAGTTCTCTTAGAAATTTAAAGGCAGACGTCTGTACACCTTAGTTCACCGTGCGGAAATTTTAGGCCTTTATACTTTCCCAGCATGTTTTCGCAGAAGTTGCGTATCTGTTTTAAATGCAGAATATCTCTGAAAGGCTCAATCTAGATCTACCCTGAAACTGCTTTTATTTTGGTCTCTTGCGAGGCTAGGTGCGAAACTCGTCCTAAATCAAAAATGTCGACAGCACTTTCTCGTATTCAAGCGCTCACTCGTCTTGGATAAAATCCCATTTTAATGCATACATGAGTGCGACTCCGTGATTCAATTCCAGGGGGTCTTGTGCTAATCCCTCAGGAACCTCACTTAATTTAACCTCTGTGTGACACCGTGGAAGATGCAGGCACAAGCTTGCCTCTCTCGCTAACAAACTGTGTCTACCTCTTTTATGTACAGTAATGCGAAAATTGAATTACGCCACTGTTCTAAAACAAAACTGTTCAGTAGGGTTGATTAGCAGGCCGGTGCATGGAAAGAGGCGAGTCACACGAGCAAGTGAGATCAGTGGCGTTCACAAATGTAACCTACAGCAACTCAGTTCGAAAATGTATTTGGAAATTTTCACGTTATTTCACTAATAATATAGGACCAATTAATATTCATATTTGGCTGAATGTTTTGAATATAAGATAATTTCGGAAATTACTCAACTGGTCTTGACAATCGAGTCCCTTTGGTAATTAAACGTTACATCAATCAATCATAGTTCTTTCCCAACCTCAAGTCCTTCACTGCAAATCCAACCTCTTCCATTCCGCTTTGTATATAGATTGTTTATCTTAGTATGGATTATCATCTAGTATCCTTTTTATGCTGAAACTTCTATCCATCGTTCATTCTTCCAGCAGATTCTTCTCATCTAATGTTTACTTCACCTTCACACCTTCCATTCTCTACTTCCACATTTCAAATGCTTCCAATCGTTTTCGCTCCCTTCGTCGCAAGGTAAACTTTTCCGCACTACACAATCCCCACAAGGCTCTTACCAATCTCTTCTTTATTTCTTTGTTTTTCTATTATATATTTTGAAACTAGTTTAGATTGCATTCCCTAAGTTTCTTGATAGCAGCTCATGTTACTTCTTAATAGTATGTATCCTCTTTACTTATATCCCCAGTAACTATAGTTCTTGTCTTTCCTCAGTGCATGGCATTTTCGTAATTCATCATATATGGTTTAGGAGGATAGCGCTCACATTCATGGTGTAAACGTGCCTGAGTGGTAATCCTGAGAGCCCTAGTTGGAGTCCCCATTACACATACTTCCTGGGTAAGTTCTTTTGTTTCGTAAAACAAATGTTTGGTGTGAGTAACTCTCACAAGAGAAGTTTCTTCAAAGCAGTCATGTTAAAATCTACAATATGTGATCAGAAGCATATACAGTTGAAGTTTATACATGGACCCTTGTAACAACACTGGCCAACACTTTAGATTTCAGCGCATTCTCAGCCGAATGGTGGTGTTGCACAGCAGCGCTTTAGAAGGGCTTTAGGGCACACTTCTACTTAGATTAGCGCAATAGCGCTGTGCAAAGCATGGATTGGGTTGATTTGGTTGACAAGTCTTGCGAAAGAAGATACGCCCGAAGTGGCTGAAATGTACCATTCATTTAGGACAGTATTATATTATTATCATTATTATTATCATTATTATTATAATTATTATAATTATTATAATTATTATAATTATTATTATTATTATTATTATTATTATTATTATTATTAGACATAGGACTTTCCAAGCATTAAAGTCAGGACGAAAGTAAATAGGTTGAACGGTTACTGAACTTTAAACAGTAATGTTGCAGATAACCACTCCCATACCTCGTACAGTCTTTTGGCGTGTGATCGCTCACGGGACTATCTTTAACTGCCATCAGTGACCCTAGGCCGCTGTTATTTACGCTCTTTGTATTTATACTGGTTTGAGTGCAGCTAACTTGAAGCCAAGTGCTTAAGAATTCCTATGCCTGATTATTATAATAATTATTCACCGAGTTACGAGAATTTAAGTTATCGGAAGTGAACAATAAAAGTGCGGTTGTTGAGGGAAAAATATTTCTTACAATAAGCAAAGCAAAATAATATTACAAACAGAAACCATCGTTATCTGAGTTTTATTTTCATAATTTAATAAAGTGTTCTCTGCATTTTAGTATATAAAACATGCAGTTGTTTAAAGAAAGGTTTATTACATACAACTTTATACAAAACATACACGCAAGTTAAGTAGTATATGCAAGAAAGACCCGATTCTTTCGATTTTTTTATTTGGTTTGGTAGGTATAATACTTAACATTCATAATCTATATCTATTATTATTATTATTATTACTGTTTTAGAAGTTTCTGACATAGAATGGTACTCGACCATTCATTTTTCTGCATTTGTTTTAATATAATGCCACAGAATATATTGGTTTTCATGTTCATAACCAATTTTAAAAACCTAACGTATTACAATAACAGCTATAATTGTCATAGCTGTCCTACAGTTTACTCATTAGAGCTTTTGTCTATTACTTGTCACAGGGATTACTTGTTAATCATAATAAATGTTGGCAGAAATGGCTTCCATGTACGCTTTGTGTAGGCACACAGGAGCATTCAGGAGGCTGACTTCAGTCACATGCTTAAGAAGAAGTTCGGTCTGATACATGCTGACCTGATATTGCTTACTCTTTGCATGACCTCACGAGAAATAAAAGAAATACTAGCACGTCAAATATTGTTTAAAAATGTTAGAAGAATTTTAAAAAAATGTGGCGAATGTCTCATAAATGGTAAATGTTATAACAATTTTGGTATTTTACTGTGAATAATATTTTAACAAGATCTGCATTTTTTATTCTAATAAGCTTTAGTGTACTTCTAATGATTGCGCAGTTATAGAAAATTCAATATGAAACGTCCCAAGTAATTTACAGAAAATTAGATATATTCAATATATCTGTAAATAGTTAATAAATAAATAAATAAATAAATATGACAAACGTTTTATACATTATGTTAGAACCTCATGATACTTTATTTTAATCAAATTCGTCAGTCATTTTTTAGAGAAAAAGAAAACAACGACAGTTTTCCCCTGTAATCCGGGAAAATCCGAGGAAATTTTCGGAAAATATTTTGCTTGCACCCTTAACAAGTACCCGACTTCAGTATGAAACTTTGTATAGGTCCACCTTTTCGTTTTTGAGTTGTGCTGTTCAGACAAACGGACGAAGAGTAAAAAAAATCCTCATTTTCCTAAACATCCTTATAAGAGTTCAGGACACCTCAAAACGTGTATTTTCAAATGGAACGCTATCGTTTCCTCACCTATAATATTAATCGGTAGATGAATCATAAAACAGCTATTTTGGCCGAGTATATATTTTAATAAAACTAAAAGTTCAATGCTACGATTTGATGCAGTAATTTGTATCACAAATTACTTAAATGTAAATAATGATTGTAATATGAATATGCATTTTTATGTGACATTGATTTCAGATGTTTATTAATTGTAATTATTATTGGGAAATAAGTTTATACGGCTTTACTGAAACTGTCAATAATAGCGCAATAATGCAGCGAGGGGGGTGAGCTGTTTATCATTATTGGGAACGAGGAAGTTACGTAATGTTGGCGCGTTTTCGGTAGAAACTTCTGGAATGTTTTCTCCTAGAGCATATGTATTCATAATTTTCATTGGATATTAAAATAGACGCTAATGTTGGCGCGTTTTATTAGCCAATAGTAGTTTAGTTATAATCTTTAGGCGTATTGGATGCATGAGTATAAATAGAAGCCAAGTTAGAGGTAAAGTCAGTCAGTCCTTCAGTTCGCCGAAAGCATTCATACATTACACGTCGTATTCAGGCCAGTTCATCAAAATTCTTTGTGCAATACACGTCGTCTTAAGTTCGTCAGTTCGTAAAAATATTTGTATGAGATACGTCGGCTATAGATTCACAAGTTACGAAAATCTAAAGTATTATAAAGTTAATTATACACAAAGTTGAAGTACGTGGATTAAAAGTGATCAGTAAGAAGTTATTATAACAGTTTCAGTTTGGCGAGTATCTAGATCAATATGTAAAAGTGATAGTGAACGTGTTCGACAATAAAAATTATAAAACAAATTTCTTTATCAGTGTTCTTTTTGGATAAAAGATTCCTTTCCGTTTACACAACCCTGATCAAGACACATGTTCGACCCAAGATAAGATAATAGCTAGCCGGAGGACAATAAACAAAACTTAAAATTCTTTCGAACACTAACACTGATGCAAATTGCTAACACTAGATGGAGCTACAAACCGAACAAATGAATGACGTCACAAGATGGCTTCAACACACGTGATGTAAACAAACATTTGTAAGTAATACCGTTACAAATTGGCTACCCATACGTGGGGCAGTTAAAATTATGTAACCAAGCAAAACAAAAGCAGCACAATATAAGATCTTCAAGTTCTAATAATTTACGTAAAAACATATTACGTAAA
This sequence comes from Deroplatys truncata, assembly GCA_030765065.1. Classification (NCBI taxonomy): domain Eukaryota; kingdom Metazoa; phylum Arthropoda; class Insecta; order Mantodea; family Mantidae; genus Deroplatys; species Deroplatys truncata. Next base: position 66,253,148 of record CM060976.1, on the reverse strand, counting down.
CATGAAACCGCATCAAATTGGCGCCCAAACGTGGGGCTCAAAACATATATAAATACAGTCGCAGATTACAGTTCTAATGCTAAATGTAATTTCTTACATACTTCTACTGATTACCAGCCATAAGAATTCTTAAGCAGGTGGCTTCAAGTTATCAACGCTCAAACCATTATCACTAGAAAGAACGTGGACAACAGCGGCCAAGGTTCACTGATAGATAAAAAGAGTGGTGTCTGCAAACGCCAAAAGAGGGTTGGGGTGGTGGGTTATCTGTGATATGCCTACCTATGCATCTGTAACAGGTCAAATAAGTAACTTTATTTCCTTCCGTTCTGGTTTTAATGCTTTTATCCTATGCCTGCTGATTACCATTCACTTGGCAGAAGGGCAGGACGCCACTGTTGTTTACCGCGATTCCTTCTTCCTTCCCTTCTGCACGCAGTGTTTCAAGGACGGACCTGAATAAGCAAGCAACTTCATTGTGTGCCGTAGAGCACATGATTGACTAAGGTAGCCGGATTTTATGTGTACACTTCCGCGTTTCGTCTGTGACAGTTGCCACTCACGCACGCATACTTGCGATTAGAAAAGAGGATTCATGTGGAATAATAGACTGTTCTCCGCGGACACTCTGATGTGGCGCAAATCTGCCCCCCCCCCAAAAAAATTACATTTTTAGCTTTTTATGCAGTCTTAAATTGTAATGTCCTCTTTATCATCTGGCACAATACTTATAGTTTAAACATATAATTAGAAATCTGATGTGTTAAATTCTCATGACTTCCTCTACCCTCTAGTGCTTATTAGTGGGTGTAAAATGTATTATTATGAAAGTTTATTTTCCTATCTATTTCATTTTAATCGAGATAAACCTTTCCGGGAATAGCTGCATTACACATTCTGTTATACATACAGAGGGAATAGCGATAATCAAATATTGTAGAACAGGACGCTAAATGTTGGCCTGAAATTTCCATACTCTTTCCGTGCAATCGCGAGAAACAGGTGAATGTCACAGGACTAAAAGAATGGCTAAATATTGAACAATTCAAATCACTAATAACGGATATCCCGGAAACAGTTTATGCGACAAAATAAATTATTTGAAATAAATTGTGTGTTTTAAAGAGATCTACAATTTTTGTGTACTGTGTTTTTGTCTATCGCTCAACCTTTATATAGCGGTTATGTAATATTATACAAAATTCCCGCCGAATGAAGACTTAACAAGCTAGTCCCAGAAACTCCAATATATACATTGTCATGAAATTATCTTAAAAATATGGCATTTTAATCAAAATCGTTTGAGCCATTTTTAAGAAAATAAAAAATTTCGAAAAATTGTTCATGTAAAGAATAATTTGAGTGAGGGGATTTTCTAAAAAATCTTTGTGTCGCATCTTTAGAAAATACTGAATTTGAATGCAATGTCTGGCATTTATCCGACTTTTCCTTTTCGAGTTATGCGGTTCAAATCCATACACGACCTTTTTTCTAAAAAGGTTTCTTTTATTCAGGGGCCCTCAAAACATGAATTTCCGGTGAAATCTCTGTATCGAATTTTTGGGTGGAATTCAATACCTTCTCGACCTACTATGCACGTTGTAGAGAAGGTACTGCATCTGCCCCTTTGTTCTGTGAATACTGACACCACTTCACAGAAAAAATCCTAACTCCTACATGCTTTGGAGTAGAATGACAAACTTTAACCCACCTTTTAGGGTAATTTTACTCTACAAATCGGTACTACTGTATGGCAGCTTCTGTGTGCTCAAGCCATGCGGTCTCGCCCTTTGCAGATAAATGGGTATACATTTATACATTTTACGTAATTTTCTCCATTTTTGCTTTGAACAACTTTTTCTGAAAATAAATAACTCGTTTTCATATAAACTATTGCCAGTAGTTGAATCAAGTCTTGGCATAATAAAAACAATTTCTAAGTTCTATTGTGAATCTACTTTGGTGATAAAAAGATGTTTGGTTATTTCTTAAAAAATAATTGCTCAAATTTTAATCAAATGATAGCACAGTTGAGGGAGAAACTATCTTCCTTAAAAATAGTCTTATTGGACAAAAGTGCATCAGTGAACTTAGAAGGCATTCATCAACACCCTGTAAACTTTTCGGTCTGGTATTTTAAAGAGTTTCTGAGATAATGGGTCAAGAATTTAGCAAATTTAACATAGGTGGGATAGGTCTTTAAGTCTTCCCCTGGTACTCTATTAGTGCCTGATGAGGTATCTGAACACGCAAATCCATTACTGGTCTGATGCGAAACCAACACTGAGACCCCGCATAATGAATAGATGCTTTCTCATTTTGATAAATACATTGGTTTACGACGGTATTCAGTAAACTGTTGAACACTTTCTTTGCCACTTACTTAGGGTTGAGGAAATATTGGACTTGACCTAAAAATCTGAGGTCAAAATTTCATCAAAATACTAAATAATAATTAATGTTTAAAAATTAATAAATAATTTGGAAATGTCAGTGATTTCAAGTCACTGTACAAATACAAGACCTGAAATATCACGAAGCTTACTTAGTATGACATGTGTCACATACTTATACGTATTATGAGAAGAATCGGGGAGGTACGTCGCATCCTGCAGTCACTTTGTTTATCATTGGTTGATGTTTAGTGTAAGCATGTATTACGTGTAACAGTGCCAAACTACGCAAGGGAGCTATATCTTCTTCAACGGGTTACCCTCCTCGTTGTAAGATTTACACCCCCAGCGACTTACAAAAACGCGTTGGGTCAGTAGCCTGTCCAGGAGCAAGCAAACTCTGGATCATAGCATAACCAGGATGGGTGAATGCCTCGTATGGCAGTGAAGGAGGAAATATGCTGATTGAAAGAGATGATAGGAAAATTTGCGGATCAAATTATCCAACCCAGCATTCGCCTAGCCCGAGGAAAACAACAAAAAAACTTTTAGATTGGTCGGCCCCGGCGGTTTGGACCCGAGACCTCCTGAATATGGGCCACTGATGTTACCCCTAAGCCAACCCGCTCGGTAAGGGAACTTTATATGATACTAGCTGGTTTACCCTAGTTGCACGGGTAGCTTTATAAACTCGAATGCCGATATAATTAATTTAATTCACCTAACTCCGATTCTTTACGAAACTGCAACACACTTAGAGAGTCAATTAAAACCCTCAGAACAATGTAAACAACAAAAAATCTGATGTGTTACACTCACATGACTTTCTCTACTCTTGTACAAACTATTATTACAAACGCTTATTCTGCATATGCTTCATGTTAATCGAGATATCGAGATGCCAATCTTATTGCTAATTTTCTTGTAGATGCAAGGGGAATATGGTAGGTTTTAAGCGATAGTCAAATATTTAAGCGCTGGTTGCTATGTGGCGCATTCCATTCTCTTTGCAAGTCCAGGACATAAAAAAAATTAGTAACGAATTTGAGAAAAAGTATAAGTATTGGAAAATTTAAGGGAATAACAAGCAATATCTCGAAAACGGTTCACTCAACAAAAAAATGTATATGACATAAATTGTGTATTGTAACGCGTTCTACATTTTTTGTGTAGTAAAATTTTGTCTATCTCTTATGGTTTACCAGTTATGCAAAAGTCGTTCAGAATGAAGAACACTTTTAGGGACATTCCCAGAAAATTCGAGATATACATTTCATTTGTCATGAAAATACCTTAAACATATGATATTTTAATCAAAATCGTTAGAGCCATTTTTGAGAAAATTAAAATTTTCGAAAAATGTTCCATGTAAAGGGTAGTCTGGGGTGGGGGGATTTTCTTGAAAACCTTCGTGTCGCATCTCTGGAAGATACTGAACCTAAATACCAAGTTTGGTGTTTATCCAACTGTTCGTTTCTGAGTTATGCTGTTCACAGACACACACACACACACACACACACAGACACACACACGGACATGTTTCCAAAAATGCTTTTTTTGGATTCAGGGAGTCTCAAAACATGTATTTCCGGTGAAATCTCGGTATCGAATTTTTGGATGGAATGCAATACTTCCCCTACTTACTATACGTAGTAGAGAAAGTAATAAAAAAAATCTGATGTGCTACACTCACATGACTTTCTCTACCCTTGTACAAACTATTTTTACAAACGCTTATTCTCCATATGCTGCATGCTAATCCAGATATCGAGATGTCAATCTTATTGGTAATGTACATGTAGATGCAAGGGGAATATGCTAGATTTTAAGCGATAGTCAAATATTTTAACGTTGGTTGCTATGTGGCGCATTCCATTCTCTTTGCATGTCCAGGACATAAAAAAAATCTGATGTGTTACACTCACATGACTTTCTCTACTCTTGTACAATCTATTTTTACAAACGCCTATTCTCCATATGCTTCATGTTAATCGAGATATCGAGATGTCAATCTTATTGGTAATGTACATGTAGATGCAAGGGGAATATGCTAGATTTTAAGCGATAGTCAAATATTTTAACGTTGGTTGCTATGTGGCGCATTCCATTCTCTTTGCATGTCCAGGACATAAAAAAATGAATAACGAATTTGAGAAAAAGTATAAGTATTGGAAAATTTAAGGAAATAACAAGCAATATCTCGAAAACGGTTCACTCAACAAAAGAAATGTATATGACATAAGTTGTGTATTTAAACGCGATCTACATTTTTTGTGCAGTAAAATTTTGTCTATCTCTTATAGTTTACCAGTTATGCAAAAGTCGTTCACAATGAAGAATACTTTTGGAGACATTCCCAGAAAATTCGAGATATACATTTCATTTCTCATGACATTATCTTAAACATATGATATTTTCATCAAAATCGTTAGAGCCATTTTTGAGAAAATTAAAATTTTCGAAAAATCTTCCATGTAAAGGGTAGTCTGGGGTGGGGGGATTTTCTTGAAAACCTTCGTGTCGCATCTCTGGAAGATACTGAACCTAAATACCAAGTTTGGTGTTTATCCGACTGTTCGTTTTTGAGTTATGCTGTTCACAGACACACACACAGACACACACACACAGACACACACACGGACATGTTTCCAAAAATGCTTTTTTTGGATTCAGTGGGTCTCAAAACATATTTCCGGTGAAATCTCGGTATCGAATTTTTGGGTGGAATGCAATACTTCCCCTACTTACTATACGTAGTAGAGAAAGTAATAGAGAAAATACTACGCAAAAGCAGTATTCAACAATCACAAATACCACAGTTTGTAATGATTTCTGTGAATGCAGCCTAGCGACTTCCAAGTTGTCACATTCGGGCTTCTCGTCGCTATTTAGTGAGAAAATCTCAGTTGGGAAGAAATGATAGCAGTTTAAGTAACACCAATATAACGTTGCTCATTCTCAGTAACACACACACACACACACACACACCCACACCCCCCCCCCCACACACACACACACACACAATTAAGAAAACACAAGAAAGCCCACAATTAACATTCAAACACAATCTAATATAACACAGTTTGAAATTTTGTTAATTCCTGTTGAGTTTTTAACCAAGAGATTGTAGCGCATTCTACAGGCAGCACTGCTGTTGTAATTATTTGATTGTATTATTATTACTGTTATTATTATTGTATTGTTGGCATCACAAAATAAGAAGCGTGATTCCAGCGGCTATGAAGGAAAAAGGCTTTCAGGTCCACGAGGAGGTATATGGATTATCCAATAGTGGTAATAGCAGACGCATCAACATCATCTGACAGTAGCGGATTAATCATTGATCCTATTTTGCGCTTTGAATCCCGCTATCAACAGCCCGAAGAAGTAGACCCAGAAAAAAGTCCATTTATGAACCCACTATCTCCTATTACAAGGATAAATACAATGTAAATAAAATCTCAGTCACAGGACTAATGATAGGAGCTAGAGGAACAATACCCAAAAAGTTACACATATTTTGGGTAGATTATGGTCTAGATAAACGCTTACTTTATCGAATAGCAATCCTGGCTGTCAGAGGACCAATTCTCATCCTCAGAAATCATTTATATGCAATATAATATCGACACATCGCTTTACAAATCATTGAAATTATTATATATTTATTTTAACTGCATATAGGATTGTTTTATACTACTCTTATCTTCCGATTTAAATTCATTTATATTTCTATTTTAGGTTGATTTTCATTATTTTGATATGTTTATCATAAATAGTTTTTATTGTTGTTAATTTAAATTTTAAATTTGTTAATTGTATAGATATACTTCGTCTACATGGCAGCTCTCAATTGAGGGAAGTGTTACTAAATAAATATTCCGTGATCGATATCAGAGAGGAGATCAACGAATAATATATTAACTTGCAGTTCCTTTGTTAATTTGTTGGACTGTGAAAACGTAAGTAATTATTCTTATATTGAAAATGTTCGAGCTACTACAATTAATGTTGAGAAAGGTGTAGATGGTTGTGCGAGCTTTTTTAGGCATTACATATAATTAACCTTGTGAAGTGGAGCGGAATTTTGAATTTTAAGATACAGTAATCTTTACCTTGTGTCAAAGGTTATCTGTGTCAAGTTTGGTTGAAATCGGTGCTACAGTGTAGAAGTCTATAAGGAACATGCACACATGCATTGACTTCTATACATTAAGATTAATTCGCTATGCAAGATGTAGTTTCCGTGCGGTTCGACAACTGTATCGAGAATATCTGGTGAGCAGTGGAGGGCAAACTGCGCAGCTCAAAAGACACTTCACCGCCACCTCACAACAAATATCCAAACTCCAATACACAATCGAGCATTCACTGCCTGGCGAGAAGCAGCTCACATTGGTCAGCGTAAGCTAACGTGCATTGAGAGCCATCTTGTCGAACCGGATGACCTTACAGACGGGAGCGACGACCGACTCATGCGGCTGAGGCCCTCGAGGACTCGGTCGTGGGGATTCGAGACCTCCAAAAATAAACAGACCAACATTAACCAGAATCTTCAGCAACTCCAGAATCACTTTGTCCAACTGCAAGAAAGCTACATAATATTACGTAACTTAAAAGAAACTGGAATTTCCCCTATTATCTCGTGTACTACGCTAGGGGGCAGGTCTGGGCCTTTGGTCAAATCTCTTTTTACTCCGGTAGAGGGGTTTTCGTGGGTATGATCATCCTCGTATGGCGAGTGCCACAACTCCGACTTTGCTGGGGTTGGTACGAAAATGTGTTTCCCCTTCATTCGAAAAAAATGCTAAATTCACTCATTTTTGTAGCGTCTATCGTATATCTATGCTGCAGATAATGCGTCTGATTGCATAATTGGGGCTAACATTACCTTGACAAAACTAGTAGAGGATAAAAAGTTACATTTGATGGAAACAGCCCGTGGATGTAGGTATTGCAGCATCGCTCTCGAGGTTGGATATCACATTTACAGTACTTCGGAGACTCCAGTGATAGTTTTTCTTGTTTTAATATTTACGGACGCTCTTCAACTGCTGTGGTACTTAGCGTCCCATTCTATATTGGGCGTGAAAGACCCGAAATTTTGCTCAGAGGCCTCTTTATCGGGATTGGGGTTCTTTTACGTGCCGTAAATCTACGACACGGGACCACCGGCTTTACTTCCCTTCCGAAGGAAGACATGCTATGCCCGAAGAAAAAAACCCATCGCCCTCTGCCGGGTTTGAACCCGGGCCTCGGGAACTAAAGGATGCATGTAACCACTACACCACGAAGAACGACCCAAGTGATAGTACATCTTATCTTCCAACCCTATAGAAGATAAAATACCCTCTCGCAGCATGAATAAAAAACTAACAGGTTGGAGACATGGAAGTGTTTCGTTTGCTTTTCTGTTTCGTGTATTGATAACATCCCATTTATTACTAAAAATTCAGTGGCTGTCAGCATCCTTCGGATAAGCACATGTCAGTATCGCTGCATAAGATCATTAGTTCACTACCGTAGCTTAAAGAATGGTAAAGGTTTCAACTGCGTTTTTTAACCAGCAGAATCCATTGGTATACTCAGTGCGTTCGCTTCCGCCTGCGACCGGCCGGGTTGCCGGTTTAGATTGGTCAAGCCATTTGGATTCGAGCTCATGGCCGCAGTATGATAGGCAGAAGTGTTATCCCTCTTAGCCCTTTGGAACAATACTGGTTCCCATGGCAACAGTAACATGACAATGAGTCGAAATTAACCTGAGTATGCAAATATTTTAAATTACCACCTAAATTGGAACCTAAGAACTAAAAATCTGATGTGATGCATTCACATGACTTTTTCTAACCTCTATCCTTATTAGTGGATATTCAAACTATCTTACTAAAGCTTACTTTTCTGTCTAATACTTTTAATCCAAATAAACGTTTACATAAATACCTACATTACACATTTCGTCACAGATTCAAAGAGAACAGCGATTAACAACTGGACGCAATATGCTGGCCTTAAAATTGCATAATGTTTCCATGCAATCGCGAGAAACAACCGAAAATCGATGGGACTTGAAAAGATGAAAAGTATTGAACAATTCAGACCTCTTATTACGGATATCACACAAACGGCTTATGTCACAAAAAAATTATTTTAAATAAATTGTGTGTTTTAAGAGATCTATACTTTGTGCGGTACGTTTTCGCCTATTGCTTAACTTTTGCGAGTTACACAAGATTACACAAAATTCCTTCCGAATGAAGAGGACTTCCTATGCTATTTGCAGAAAATTCAAGATATACATTTTATTTTTACTTTCTCTACTACGCATAGTAAGTAGGAGAAGTATTGCATTCCACCCAAAAATTCAATATCGAGATTTCATCAGAAATACATGATTAGGGGCCCCTGAATCAAAATAAAGAGTTTTTGGAAACATGTCCGTGTGCGTCTGCCTTTTTGTGAATAGTATATCTCAAAAAAGAAAAGTCGGATATATTCCAAATTTGCTATTTGAGTTTACTATCTTCTAAGGATGCGACACGAAGATTTTCAAGAAAATGCTGACTACCGTTTACATAGAACACTTTTGGAAAATTTTTATTTTCCCCAATATAGCTCTAGCGATTTTAACTAAAATGTCATATACTTGAGATATTTTTATTGCAAATGAAATGTATCTTGAGTTTACTAGGAATGTTTCCAAACGTCCTCATCATTCTGGATGGCTTTTGCATAACTGGTAAATCGTAAGAGAGATATTTCACTACACAAAAAATAGAGATATCATTAAAACACATAATTAGTTTGAATTTTCCAATACCCATACTTTTTCTCAAATCGGAATTCATTTTTCTTTTTTGTTTGTGTTTTGGACGTACAAAGAGAATGGAATGCTCCATAGCGACCAGCTCTTAAAAGATTTGACTGTCGCTTAAAGCCTACCATATTCCCCTTGCACCTACAAGAAAATTAGCAATAAGATAGTTTCTGCAAATGTTTATCTCGATTAACATGAAGTGGTTGGAGAATAAGCGTTTGTAAAAATAGTTTTACAAGAGCAGGGAAAGTCATACAAGTGCAACACAACAGATTTTTCATGCTATTTGAATCCAAATCGTTAAAGCTGTGTTTTAGAAAATAAAAATTTTCGAAAAATGTGCCATGTAAATAGTAGTTGGAGTGAGGGGATATTTTCTTGAAAATCTTCGTATCGTATCCTTGGAAGATACTGAACTCAAATACCAAGTTTGCCATTTATCCGACTTTTCGTTTTTGAGTTATGCTGTTCACGGGCACACAGACACACTCGAACCGTTTCCAAAAATGCTTTATTTGGTTTCAGGGGGCCTCAAACATGTATTTTCGGTGTAATCTCGGGACCGAACTTTTGGGTGGAAGTGGAATAAAATATCTTCTCTGCCTACTATGTAAGGGTAGAGAAAGTAAAGAAATAGTGTTTGGTGCTTCTCAAAAGGAAATAGGATTTAAATGAAATAAAATTAGAACAATACTAAGGTTTACTGTGATTACTAGTGTAAATAGTTAACGAATAAATCACTATTGAACTTTTACAGATTATAGAATATATACGATACTCAGCTTCTTTTTACATTCTCTACTATGTACGTAGTATTTCTTGGTCACCATTCAGTTGTTTCTCGCGATTGCATGGAAACAGCATGGTATTTTAAGGCCAGCGTATAGCGTCCAGTTCTTAAATGTTTGACTGTCACTGTCTCTGTATCTGTAACGAAATGTGTAATGTAGCTATTTCTGCAAAGTTTTATTTGGGTTAAAACTTAGTAGATATAAAAATAATCTTCAGTAAGAATAGTTTGTAAACTTACTTATAAACGATACAGGGTAGAGAAAGTCATGTGAATGCATAACAGAATTTTTCTCTACCACGTACATAGTAGGTATTCAAGGTATTGCAATCTTCCAAAGAATTCAACACCGAGATTTCATCGGAAATACATGTTTTGAGGAACCCTGAATCCAAAAAGAAGCATTTTTAGAAAAAGTTCGCGCGCGTGCATGTATATGACAAGCGTAACTCAAAAACGAAAAGTCTGATAAATACCAAATTTGGTAATTAGGTTTATTACCTTAAAAATATGCGATATAGAGATTTTCAAGAAAATCCTTCCACCCCAAAACTACCCTTTATAAAGAACATTTTTCGAACTCTCTTATTTTCTAACAAAATGTCAAACGATGTTAAGCAAAATACCATATATGGAAGATATTTACATGACAAATAAAATGCTAGTCTTGAATTTTTTGGGAATAGCCTATAAAGTCCTCTTTACTCGGAAGGAATTTTGTATAATTTTGTTTAACTGATAAACGTTAAGCGATAGACGAAAACACACGACACAAAAAAAGCAGGTATCTTTAAAATACAAAACTTATTTAAAATCTTTTGTGTGTGTGTGTGTGTGTGTGTGTGTGTGTGTGAGTTTGAATTGTTTATTTCTTCGTCATTCTTTTTAAGTCCTTTCAACATTAGGTGTTTCTCGCGATTGCATGGAAACAGTATGGAATTTTAAGGCCAGCATATAGCGTCCAGTTCTTAAACATTTTACTATCACTGTTCCCTTTTTATCTATAACTAAATGTGTAATGTACATATTTCTGCAAACGTTTATTTGGACTAAATGAGTAAATACAAAAATAAACTTTAGTAAGAATAGTCTGTATATCACTAATAAAACATGGAGGGTAGAGGTCATTGAATGTAACACATCAGATTTTTACTTTCTCTACCACATACGTAGTGTGTAGAGAAGGTTTGCATACCATCCAAAAATTCGATACCAAGTTTCTACTGGAAATACGTATCTTGAGACTTTCTGAATCCAGAAAGTCCTTTTTAGAAAAAGGTATGTCTCCCTCCCTCCCTCTCTCTCTCTCTCCCCTCTGTGTGTGTGTGTGTGTGTGTGTGTGTATGCGTGTGTGTGCGCGCGCGCCTTGTGAACAGTCGAATTGAAAAACGAAGAGTCGGATAAATATCAAACCTGATAATTCGGTTAAGTACCTTCCAAGAATACGACACGAAGATTTTCAAATGAATCCGCCCACTCAAGCTACACTTTACATGGAATATTTTTCTAAAATTGTTATTCTCCAAAAAATGGCTGAAACAATTTTTATTCAAATAGCGTGTACTAAAGGTATTTACTTGACAAGTAAAATTTAATTTTCTGCGGACCTCCGGGGAGTTCACTTCATTCGGAAGAAAGTTTATATAATCTTGTACAACTGGTAAACGTTAAGCGATAGACGAAAACGTACTATACAAAAAATGTAGAACTCTTTAAAACACGCTATATATTTTAAATAAGTTTATTGTGATATAAGTCATTTCCGAGATATCCGTTATTAATTGTTCGAATTCAATACTTTTCAAGTCCTTTCGAAATTATGTTGTTTCTCGAATTGCACGCAGAGAGCATGGAATTTTAAGTCTAGTACAAATCGTCCAATTCTCAAACATTTGACTCGCCCTTTATATTCGTAACAAAATGTGTAATGTAGCCATTTCCTGAAAGTTTCATTTCGATTACAATGAAGAAGGTAAGAAAATAAACTTCCGTAAGAATAATTTGTACATCCATTAATAAACGCTGGAGGGTAGAGAAAGTCATGTGAATGTATCACATTAGATTATTTTTACTTTCTCTATCATGCACATAGTAGGTAGAGAAGGTATTGCGTTCCCTCCAAAAATTCGATAGCGAGATTTAAGGGAAATACAGGTTTTAAGGCCTCCTGAATCCAAAAAACATGTATTTTTAGAAAAAGGTCCGTGTGTGTGTGCGTGTGTGTGTGAACATTATAACTCAAAAATGAAAAGTAGGATAATTATCAAACCCAAAATTTTCGGAAAAAAAATGTATAATTCTGCAACTATGCTAAAAATAAGCACGTAGCAGAAAAAATCGGATGTTAAGCATGTGATCGTTTATTTTATACAGCTCTATAAACTACTCTTGCAAAGCTTATTTCTCAAGTTTATTGAAATAAACATTTGAAAAGTGGAATACTGATTGGCAAATGTTTAAAAATCGGTCACTATACACTGGCCTTAAGATTCCATACCCTTTCCATGACATCGCGAGAAGCAACTGAATAGCGGCAGCACTTAAAAGAATGATAGAGCGTTGAAAAATTCAAACCAATAATAACGGATATCTCGGAAATGGCTGATACCACAAAAAGTTATTTGAAATGAATTGTGTGCTTTAAAAATATCTACATTTTTTGTGCAGTATGTTTTTTTCTGTCTCTTTCTGTCTCTTATCGTTTACCAGTTATACAAAAGTCTTTCGGAATAAAACCTTGGCATACTATTCTCAGAAAATTCAAGGTATAAATTTTGCCATTTAAATATCTTAAATATATGGTATTTTATCAATATTGTTAGCCTTTTTTGAGAAAATCGAAAATGCTTCACTTAAAGGATTGTTTGGGCTCAGCAATTATCTTGGAAATCCTCGTTTCCCTCTTTAGAACATGCTAACATATTATTCCAAGTGTAATTCATCGGATTTTTCATGTTTTAGTTATGCTGTTTGCAGACACATCAGACGCACACATGGATCTTATTAAAAATATGTTTAGTTTTTTATTCAAGAGACCTCAAAATATGTATTTCTGGTTAAATCTCATTATTGAATTTTTAGGTGAAATACAATATCTTCTCTATGTACTAGGTGGTAGAGGAAGTAAAACAAATAAACAGTGAATTAGGCGTATTATTTAACACACAGACGCCTGCCAACAGAAGCGCTGAGTAACTTCGATGTGTGGTTCCTTGAAGAACCAGCCGATTAATAGGTGATATAAATTATGTCTGTGGAACAGGAATATCCAACCTTACAGAGAGAGGGGATGAAGGGAGTTTCCTTTCCCACTCATTTCCACTCCTGCTGCCAAGGTCTGAAATTTGGTTGGTTTAGCTTGTCAATCTCTTCAAATATAGTGAGTGGAGTGAACTATGGACTTTGAACCTTAGCTCTTAAAAGAGAACAGGTTGGCCTACACTGCTGTGGAAGAAAACAAAAACATAAATAACTTACCTTTTCTGCAACCTTATGCTCGCACTGGTAATATTCCGTTTACATTTTGTGTTTTTTATATTAAATTATTCTTTACATCGCGTATTAATAAATTCCTACACTGTATTATGATTTATCTCAAGTAGCAAATAACCTCACTCAGTCCATAAAACTATATATTGTGTTGATAATTCTAGGTATATTATTCTGTTATAAATACCCCATTTATTTTGTTTTATCTACCCTTCTGTCACATGTTTCGAACCATTAATGAGACCCACGGTTGTCAGCTCTGCATCCTTCTGCAATCTAAATTTCACAAATTCATCGTCGTCGTGTTCGTTTATCGAATCACCTCTTAAGTGTGCTGCCTTAAGTTTTCTGGTTTCTAACCGTATATTAAATATCTGATGTATTACACTCACATGGCTTTCACTACTCTTGTACAAACAATTTTTACAAAAGCTTACTCTCCATCTACTTCATATTAATCAAGATAAACATTTGCAGAAATTATCTTATTGCTAATTTTCTTATACGTGCAAGGGAATATGGTAGGCTTTAAGCAATAGTCAAATGTTTTAAGAGCTGGTTGCTATGTGGAATATTTCATTCTCTTTGCATCTCCAGAACATAAAATATCTGATGTGTTACACTCACATGACTTTCTCTACTCTGTATGAACTATTTTTACAAACTCTTATTCGCCATCTATTTCATATTAATCGAGATAAACATTTGCAGAAACGATCTTATTGCTAATTCTCTTGTAGGTGCAAGGGAATATGGTAGACTTTAAGCGATAGTCAAATCTTTTAAGAGCTGGTTGCTATGTGGAGCATTCAATTTTCTTTGCATGCCCAGGACATACAAAAAGAAAAGAAAGAAAAGCAAAACGAATAACCAATTCCCATTTGAGAAAAAGTATTAAGTATTGGAAAATCGAAACAAATAACAAGGAATATGTCGGAAATGGTTCACTGCACACGAAAAATATATTACATAAATTATGTGTTTTGTGGTAAAATTTTGTCTCTCTCTTACGGTTTACCAGTTATGCAAAATTCATTCAGAATGAAGAGGACTTTTGGGCACATTCCCAGAAAATTCTAGATATGCCTTTTCATTTGCCATGAAAGTGTCTTAAAATATATTTTGATCAAAATCGTTAGTGCCATTTCTGAGAGAAAAAAAAACTTCGAAAAATGTTCCCTGTAAAAGGTAGTCTGGAATGGGGGGGATTTTCTTGAAAATCTCCGTGTCGCATCTTTTAATGATACTCAACCTAAATACTAAGTTTGGTATTTATCCGACTTTTCGTTTTTGAGTTACGCTGTTCACAGACACACAGGCCTTTTTTAAAAAATGCTTTTTTTTGCATTATGGGGCTTCAAAACATGCATTTCCGGTGAAATCTCAATATGGAATTTTTAGGTGAAATGCAATATTTCTACTTACTATACCTATTAGAGAAAGTAATAAGCTTAAGTAAAAATACTTTGTATACCCACTAATAAACGATAGAGGGTAGGGAAAGTAATGTGAATGTATCACATCAGATTTTTTTGTCTTCTAGTTTAGTGCTTTGCTGGAAACACGTGCTGCCTCAGTTGTACCTCAATTTTAACCTTATCCGAGTGCACTTCCGCTCGTTTATAATCACACCTTGCTTTATCGACACACATCAGTACTTCCGTTCGTATATAATCATATCTTGCTCTGAGTTTTGGGTTTGGTATCCTTGTTTGTATTACAAATATCGTTTTGACTGCTGTTACGTTCTCATTTCTCTTACGCCCACAGAATATTCTTTTATGATCTTGACATGCAAAGAGAATTACATTTTACACATAGCGAGAAGATTAATACTCTTTGCATATCCAAGACAAAAAAATGAATAACGAATTCCCATTTGAGAAAAAGTAGAAGTATTGGAAAATTTTAAGGAATAACAAGCAATATCTCGAAAAAGGTTCACTCAACAACAAAAATATATATGACATAAATTGTGTATTTTAACGCGATCTACATTTTTTGTGTAGTAAAATTTTGTCTATCTCGTAGTGTTTACCAGTTATGCAAAAGTCGTTTACAATGAAGATTACTTTTGGAGACATTCTCAGAAAATTCGAGATATACATTTCATTTGTCATGAAAATATCTTAAACATATGATTTTTACTCACAATCGTTAGAGCCATTTTTGAGAAAATTAAAATTTTCGAAAAATGTTCCATGTAAAGGGTAATCTAGGGTGGGGGGATTTTCTTGAAAACCTTCGCGTCGCATCTCTGGAAGATACTGAACCTAAATACCAAGTTTGGTGTTTATCCGACTGTTCGTTTTTGAGTTATGCTGTTCACAGACACACACACACACACACACACACACACACACACACACACAGACACACACACGGACATGTTTCCAAAAATGCTTTTTTTGGATTCAGGAGGTCTCAAAACATGTATTTCCGGTGAAATCTCGGTTTCGAATTTTTGGGTGGAATGCAATACTTCCCCTACTTACTATACGTAGTAGAGAAAGTAAAAAGAAAAACGAATAACGTATTCGCATTTGAGAAAAAAAGTATAAGTATTGGAAATAAGTATTTAGGGACATTTTCAAAAATTCAAGATATACATTTCATTTGCCATAAAAGTATCTTAAACATATGATATTTTAATCAAAATCTTTACAGCCAATTTTGAGAAAATAAACATTTTCGCAAAATTTTCCATGTAAAGGGTAGTCTGGGGATTTTCTTGAAATTCTTCATGTCGCATCTTTGAAAGATACTGAACCTACATGCCAAGTTTGATATTTATCCGACTTTTCGTTTTTGAGCTATGCTGTTCACAAACACACATCCACACAGACACACACGGGGACCTTTTTCTAAAACTGCTTTTTTTAGATTCAGGGGGCCTCAAAATACGTATTTCCGGTGAAATCTGATATCGAATTTTTGGGTGGAATGGAATACTTCCCTTTCTTACTATACGTAGTAGAGAAAGTAATAAATTCATCGTTTAAATCGGACGAACTTTGTTCCATTACCCGAGCAGCCATTTTATTTTTACACCCTGAAGTTAACACCGCATGAAAGTAAAGTGGTGTACATATTGGTCTTTAACATTTTATATATTGAGACTCGTACATCGCATGGGTCGAACAGACCGTACGTGCTTATAAAATAGACTGTAGTCCGTATGTTTCACTATTTGTCACACTGAGCGTCAAAGTTAATATTATTTGATAATTGGAAAAAAAACAAGGAAACCCATAATAAAAAGCACTCAAACAAACCAAAGAAAAAGAAGCACAGAAAAATAAATCTGCATACGCACACGCTATTGTTTACAAACCACTAACCCAACCCCTCCCAACCAGAAATATTGCAGTGTTTGTCTTTCTGTATAAACTGGGTTTTTCTTTCCTATGTTGTTTAACTATCCTATTAAACTGCAATTAATATCAGAAGCACTTGCACTCTACCTATCCTCAATTACATATATGGCATCAATTACATTGCATTACTGTTACCATCAACACCACTGTAAATTATATCATAAATATTATATATGGGTTTTATTATGTCCCCATCATTTAATGACAAAGAGATTACGTCAATGATGTCAATAGTGCAAAATTGCACTTGTACTTAATGTAATTAAAGAGTATGAGAATTGCTCTTGTTCAAGAATCAGTAAAACAGATAAAGAATTCTTATAATCCCTCTTGAGATGAACTTCTGTGGTCTCTTGAATATGTGAGAGTTACAACATGATATAAATTTTTTTTTCTGATGGAAATGTGGTTCTTGAGTTATTTTAAAGGATCACATTGTTGATTGCTGACGCATGGCTGAATGTCTTTTAAGCATAACTTACCCTCAAGAGTATTGTATATAATCTTATATGCTATTTTTGTGTATTCATGCATCTGATTGATTACACAATGAAATAGATCGAAATGCAATAAAGGAAGTGTTAAAAGAAAACAACTTCTTATTTGTAATTAAAAGTTAATGTTATTCCTCTAAACTTTGTTTTTTCTTCTGTTAGATGTTAGTATCAAATGAAATTAATAATTTATTCCATATTTATACCTTGAGAGATTTTCAGTTTAGCTCCTAACCATAGAGTAAGGTCAAACAGGAGTTTATTTTAATTCATACAATCGGCCTTAAGCGTAGTCATCATTATTTATTCCTGTTTGCTAATATCTCCTTGAATTTGGCTCGTTATTTCAAATAGCCCCCCAACAAACGTCATTATCAGCATTCATTCCTGTAGCCGACGCCGGAAACCAAACTCGAGACCGCAGCTCATCGAGAGCTCGAGTTGCTTGCACGACACTGGCGAAGATCGATATGAGGCACTTCGCTTTCATTTTGTCCCTGTCATGAGCGGCGACAGCGGGCTACGGTAGCAGCAATCACGATGATAATGTTTTCAAGAGCCCCATGCTCGGCAGGAGACCGATCTTGTCTCTTCTGGTTAAGGTGCTGTCCGAAAAAAAAAGTTCAGTTTCGGGAATTGGTTTGACAGCGCGTTACAAGGTAGACTGCTGTATGTTCTGACCCTTGGGTGAAAAAAAGGATAGAAAGCTTTCTACAGAGTGCAGCTGCCGACTTTTTGATATGAATAAAACAGAGAAAACGTGTATGACATCTATAGCACTCAATGAATGTCCACAACAAACTACAATCGAAGTTCCCCTTGACTGTCTCTGTGGTCGGTCTGTTAGCATGCATTTCCAAATCTAGAGGTCCTGGGTTCAATTCCTGGCTGAAGTGTGGGAATTTTTCTTTAGCCAAGAATATTCCCCTCTTAGCCTGGAAATATGAGAGTAAATGTGTATGTGAATTTAATGTTACAAAGAAAAACCCAAAGATTAACACAACAGTAAAGCGAGTGAACGTCACTGTCAATGAGCAATTATTGTTCCAAAGGCTGAGCACTGATATGACTGTTAAATGAATTTAAGGGCAGCATATAAATGGAAATAAAAGGTTTCTCCATTAATCTTCGAATTTGCATAAATAACGTGCATGGACTACTCTGAAACAAAAAATCGGATTTTATAAACACTTTTTTATGTGTTCTTTGGATGACCATGTGTTTTCTATGTCTTTCCAATTATATTTACACAGAAGGAAATTAAGAATTCCAGCAATGAATTCATTCATTTTCAGAAAACCTGTATCTATCAACATAAATTTGGTGGCTGTACAATTATACAATATACACTATACCGGGAAGTAAAATAGCTTGAAGCCTTAATTTGCCAATTCTTACTTTCTGTAGTGCTCACCTACAGGAAGTAGAAGTATTGCATTCCATTTGACATGTCACCGTAAACAGAGGTTTTGACGCCTTGATTTAAAAAAAAATTGTAGAAAAAACATCCGCGCGCTTGTATTGAGATGACATACCCCAATGGCGACTTGCAATGTTGCAAGTTCTTTTACAATTTGAGATCTCCTTTTGGTTTACCAGGAAAAATGCGAATCAGCTGGAGAATTTAATGTCGTGCCGGCATGTTGCCACGGTAGCTCAGTGGTTAGAGCAACCGGACGGGGACCGGGAGATCCGTGTTTCAAATCCCAGCTATGGCATTGAATTTTTCAGTCGCCTGATTCTACCTTTCCAACCTTGTTTCTGAAAATGCTTATCTAGATTATCATGAAGCAGATACAGAAATAAGCTTTCTAGGAATAATTTGTAGTAGCTATTTAAAAATAAGCAATAGTGAGTAGAGAAGGTCACGGGAATGTAACACATTAGATTTTTAATCATCAGTTACACCGCATTACAGTAAGTGAACGGTACTCTCCCAACAAAATACTCATTTTATTCCAAACATTATTGAAAAATAGTTATGAAATTATGTTATGAAAGATAAATGAACATTCTATTTCTCAATACAGATTTTTCAGAAATCAATAACGCGCACCCAAGTTCCATTGTCTTTTCAAAATCCTCGTCTCGGACTTAAAATTCTTATTGAATTAATTGATCTCTATTGTCGTTCATATTATTTATCTTCAAACAATCCGCTTTGAGTCAAACAACTGACTCAAAGCTTCCTAAATTATAGTACCTTACTATAGCTGTAAATTGACAGCATTGTTTTATCATAAATCACAGGTGGCGGTGGGTAAGCTCATTAGATATTTAAATAATTCTTCAAAATAATAAAATACACAATCCTACAGAAAAATAGTGTGCAATGCATGTATGTGAAATGCATAACAGAATGTCGAAAATAGACCTTTGACTCCTCTCGTATCGTCTTTTTAGACTATTCCTCCATTATACGTATATTAAAGCACTTCTCACACTCATAGCGCAATATACAGTGATTTTCCCCTCATTTGTGGCCACGGCTCGCTCGCCGGCCATCTCGGCTAGAGCTCCCGCTGAAAGAGTTATAATATCCCCGCAACCGCTTTACGTTCCCAAAGTTACAAATGCAATTACAACGATAATAAGCACATACATTGTCATAATAAATATTAGAAACGTTCCCTTCTCTATCCAAGGAGAATTTCACTCAATTTCTGATGCTGAAGTTCTTGAGTGTGTATGAAAATTTCCTGAGCAGATGTCAGGAATATATGGATAGAGAAGAACAATATTTCCAATACATCTTATGTAAGGTAGATGCTTGTTATCATTGTAATTATTGTAAATATGAGAACGTGAGGCGGTTGCCAGAATATTATAACTGTTTCTACGGGAGTCCGAACTGCGGCGGCGGGCGCGCGAGCAGGCATGCGGTGGTCGCAGTGAGATACACTACCCTACTTATGACGTGTTAATTTCTTTTTCTAATTCTAATTAGCCGCAACGTGAAAATACCATGCAGGTTTCATTTACCTTTACCTGTGATGCTTAGGACCACTATATTTTAACTCTTTACCAGAGAGTAAAAACAACAATGAAGCAAAGGACAGCCTGAAGAGGAAAAATAATTCCACGAACTTTTTTTATAAAAATCTAGAATCAATTTCTTTCGATGAAATTTTAAAGAAACTTAATATGACTGAAATGCAGCACTTGAATGCAATGAGATCACCTTTAAAACAGACACTGTGTTTTTAAGAAGATCTAGCCTAGAAGTTGGTATTAACCCTTACAATTAGAGGCGTAACGTACGCAATACGGGCCCGCCTGCAAAAATAAAAATCCGGGCCCCCTAAAATAAAATGTATAACCGATTAGTAACTAACATAAATTCAATTACAGCAGGTAGAAGTATATATTTAATGCAATGCATTGTATAATCCTACTAATATAAACAAAGCTATTATTTTTTCACTAATTTCAAAGTATTAAACAAAATTAATACCGCTAAAATTAAATACATTATAGTGATTGACATTGTTATCAATAAGGATAAATCTATACTTCTATCTGTTGTTTGATGTACTTGTACTTATAAAACCTCACTGTACTCACCTTGATCTCTAGTGAAACTGGAACATGCGCGTGCTTTCTGTGATGCGAAGGTATGGACGATTTCACAGACATCAATGGATATACACTATGTGATCAAAAGTATCCGGACACCCCACAAACATACTTTTTTCATCTTAGGTGCACTGTGCTGCCACCTTCTGCCTGGTACTCATTATCCGCGACCTCAGTAGTCATTAGACATCGTGAAACAGCAGAATGGGACGCTCCGTGGAACTCATGGACTTCGAACTTGGTCAGGTGATTGGGTGTCACTTATGTCAGAAGTCTGTACGCGAGATTTCCACACTCCTAAACATCCCTATTGTCCATTCCAAACCAGAGTTCCCTCTGATGTAAACAGAAGCACGTGCTTCGGCTTGTCACGAACCCAACAATATACTCTTACGCCAAGGTAAGTAGTTCCTTAATACATGTATTGTATTATGGAATATTAGAGCAGGAAAGGTATAGAACTGCACTTTTATTGCGGTTATCATAAGAACTCATCGTTAAAGGTAATGGATATATACTAGCTGTTAAGAGATTACAAAATATGATTATCGCCTGCTATTGCGCTAACGCCGAGAATATCTTGGTTGTTAATACCAACCATATAAATGACTGTCACTCTCTTACATACACAAGAAATGCAGCAACGAATTCCCAGAGGTGCTATCTGAGTACGGAATAAACACTTTGCGTAACACACGATATATGATAAGCGAACAGTCATTCATAATGCACTAACACACATATGCTCAGCTCAGGTCAAATCTTGTGATTTAGTCAGTTGGTATTTGAGCTCACATGGCAGAGGAAGGTGCGTGTAGTGCGAATAAACTATTCAAACACAGAAGCAGGAAACAGTTAAAAAGTGGCTAAAACAAACAATACTTCATATATTCAACGCACTATTACAAAAATACCTGACACTTGCATTATTACACATTACGAAACTAATATCGGATTTTACAGGCGTTTCAGTGAGAAGTGTAACAAAAGCGAGCACGGAATATAAACAGACATAATACAACATAGAAGAGGATAAAATGTGGGAACTTGTTTTAAGTGCAACAGTACTGTGAAATTGTGGATAAGCTTGTCATTATTTTGGAGAGCAGTTCTGATTCTGATACGGCAGCTGAGTCATCTTCGGAGGATTCGGATTTGGGTGTGAACTTTTTCCCGAGGATTGTGATTAACGTAAGTAAAATGTTCATTGCCGCATACTTATAAAATCGATTGTTACCTCGGGTTGCATTTTGAACTATGATTCTCACGCAGGGCGCCTTTTTATAGATTAAATAGTGTTCAACAAGCACGTGGGAGGGATCAAGCACGTGGGAGGGAACAAGCAGACATTATGGGTGGGGATTGCGAACTACTTTCGCGGGGATAATTCAAAGAGTTTGTTTTCAGTGTAAGGCACTCTGGTTTGGAATGGACAGTAGGTCCACTGTTTCGGGTGTGATAGTGAAGTGGAAACGTGAAGGGACATGTACAGCACAAACGTGTACAGGCCGACCTCGTGTGTTGATTGACAGAGACCGCCGACATTTGAAGAGGGTCTAAATAGTAATAGGCAGACATCTATCCAAACCATCACACAGGAATTCCAAACTGCATCAGGATCCACTCCAAGTACTATGACAGCTAGGCGTGAGGTGAGAAGCCTTGGATTCCATGGTCGAGCGGCTGTTCATAAGCCACACATCACGCAGGAAAATGCCAAACGACGCCTCGGTTGGGGTAAGGAGCATCAACATTACACGACTGAACAGTGGCAAAACGTTGTGTGGAGTGACGAATCACGGTACGCAATGTGGCGATCCGATGGCAGGGTGTGGATATGGCGAATGCCCGGTGAACGTCATCTGCCAGCGTGTGTAGTGCCAACAGTGAAATTCTAAGGTGGTGGTGTTATGGTGTGGTCGTGTTTTTCCTGGAGGGGGCTTGCACCCCTTGTTTTGCGTGGCACGATCACAGCGCAGACCTACATTGATATTTTAAGCACCTCCTTGCTTCCCACTGTTGAAGAGCAATTCGGGGATGGCGATTGCATCTTTCAACACGATCGAGCACCTATTCATACTGCACGGGCTGTGGCGGAGTGGTTACACGACAATAACATCCCTATAATGGACTGGCCTGCACAGAGTCCTGACTTGAATACTATAGAACACCTTTGGGATGTTTTGGAACCCCGACTTCGTGCCAGGCCTCACTTCCGCACTCCGTGAAGAATGGGCTGCCATTCCAGCACCTGATTGAAAGTATGCCTGCGAGAGTGAACGCTGTCATCAAGGCTAAGGCACCATATTGACTTCCAGCATTACCGATAGAGGGCGCCACGAACTTGTACGCCATTTTCAGCCAGGTGTCCGGATACTTTTGATTACGTAGTGTAGCTCTTTCACTTTCGATACCGAGGAGGTTGAGTTCACTTAGTCTATCTTGTGTCATAGAATTCCGCAGATAGTTCTTTATACGTTTGACCTTCGAAAATGAGCTTTCAGTCGAAGAAACAGTAACAGAAATAGTTAAAAACAGGTAAAACGCTGTGCATAAATCTGGAACGCTAGCAGCTAGGATTGAATTCTCTATTATTTCTTTTTTTCAGAGCGATTTTGAAACCTATTACCTGGTCTGGGAATTTACTGGATAAATCCTCCGCATATTAATTTTGAAGAATTACGCTGCATTGTGAATCTTTTCATCGGAGGCAGAATTTAGAAATTTGGGGAAAATAATTTTTAAGAAATGGTTAACATTGTGCATACCCTCAAATCTGCCTTTTAACTGGACTACAATAATATCCAAATAACCATTAAAAACAGTGCTTCTTAAATACATACTTTGATCCACTGGCCGCTCGTCCTGACACAATTCATCAAAACGTTTTTTCACTTTTCGAATTCTTTTATTTTCAAATTATGATGTGCTCCATTTCTTTGTCAGAGATATAGCTGATGACATTGCTTCTTCAATTTTTTTTCGATAACAAGATAAATTATCAACTGTATTCTGAACAAGAGAATACGCTTTATCAAGATCTACATTTTTCGATTGCATAATGTGAGATGCTAAGTTAGTACATTCTAGAATCTTTGATTGCAGCACTATCTTAAAAATGAATTCAAATTTCTCTAATTGTTTTTTTCAAAACAACAGCTTTTTCTCTTTATTACCTTTTTTTTTAGATATCAATATTTCAATATTATTTTTGACAGAGCCATAAGTACATCGACATACGCATACCGAAGGGTTTTAACAGACTGTTATCTCGAAGACCAACGAGTTGGGCAAAGCTTTTTTAAGGTACAAGAAGATACCAAAAGTTCCCATCTTTTAATCTATTACTGAAGAAAAGAAACAACGTTTCTACTGTGTCATAAAAGTATTCCACCCAAAAATTCGATACCGAGATTTCACCGGAAATATATGTTTTGAGACTCCCTGAATCCAAAAAAAGTATTTTTGGAAACACGTCCGTGTGTGTGTGTGTGTGTGTGTGTGTGTGTGTGTGTGTGTGTGTGTGTGAACAGCATAACTCAGAAACGAACAGTCGGATAAACACCAAACTTGGTATTTAGGTTCAGTATCTTCCAGAGATGCGACACGACGGTTTTCAAGAATATCCCCCACCCCAGATTACCCTTTACATAAAACAATTTTCGAAAATTTTAATATTCTCAAAAATGGCTAACGATTTTGATTAAAATGTCATATTTTTAAGATATTTTCATGACAAATGTAATGTATATCTCGATTTTCTGTGAATGTCCACAAAAGTATACTTCATTGTGAACTGCTTTTGCATAACTGGTAAACCATAAGAGACGGACAAAATTTTACTGCACAAAAAATGTAGATCGCGTTAAAATACAAAATTTATGTCATACATTTTTTTTGTTGAGTGATCCATTTTCGAGATATTGCTTGTTATTCCCTTAAATTTTCCAATACTTACACTTTTTCTCAAATGGAAATGCGATATTCATTTCTTGGTCCTGGTAATGCAAAGAGAATGGAATACTCCACACAGCAACCAGCTCTTAAAATATTTGACTATCGCTTAAAGCCTACCAATTCCCCTTGCATCTACAATAAAATTAGCAATAAGATTAACATCTCGATATCTCGATTAACATGAAGCATATGGAGGATAAGCGTTTGTAAAAATAGTTTGTACAAGAGTAGGGAAAGTCATGTGAGTGTAACACATTAGATTTTGTTTTCTTTTTTTGTTCTGGACATGCAAAGGGATTGGAATGCTCTTAAAATATTTGACTATCGCTTAAAGCCTACCAATTCCCCTTGCATCTACAAGAAAATTAGCAATAAGATTAACATCTCGATATCTCATTAACATGAAGCATATGGACAATAAGCCCTTGCAAAAATAGTTTGTACAAGAGTAGAGGTAGTCATGAGAGTGTAACACATCAGATCCCACATGCAAAGGGATTGAAATACTCCACATAGCAACCAACTCTTAAAATATTTGACTATCGCTTAAAGCCTACCATATTCCCCTTGCAGCTACAAGAAAATTAGCAATAAGATAGTTTCTGCAAATGTTTATCTCGATTAACATGAAGTAGATGGAGAATAAGCTTCTGTAAAAATAGTTTGTAAAAGAGTAGAGAAAGTCATGTGAGTACATCACATCAGATTTTTTTGTATAGCTTCAATCAATTAATCTACAAAAACGTATTTTTCTATCTATTTTATGAAGTAGTTTCATTACACCTTTCACTAAAGGTACAAGGGGGATTGAGAAAACCGAATCGATAGTCAGATGTTTAAAAGCAGTTGCTATAGGCTAGCCCAGAAATTCCATGCTCTTTCCATGATATCGTGAGAAATAATTGAATAGCGACAGAACTTTTAAAACATCAGATGTGTTAATTCACATGACTTTCTTTAGCCTCTATCGTTTGTTAGTGGGTATATAAACTGTTCTTTTGAAAGTTTATTTCTATATCTACTTCATTTTAATCGAGATAAACATTTAAAGACACAGCTACGTTAGACATTTCGTTATGGATACAAAGGGAATAGCGACAGTCAAATGTTTACAAACTGAGCGCTGTATGCTGGCCTTGAAATACCATACTCTTTCTAAGTATTGAACAATCCGAACCATTAATAACGGATATCTTGGATATGGTTTATGCCCAAAAAATTATTTGAAATAAATTGTGTGTTTCAAAGAGATTTGCATGATCTATGCAGTACGTTTTTGTTTGTCACTTAGCGTTTAGCAGTTATACAAGATTATGCAAAATTGCTTCCGAATGAAGAGGAGTTCAAAGGCTTTTCCCAGAAAATTCAAGACATACGGTTTAGTTGTCAAGTAAATATTTTAAGCATGACATTTCAACCAAAATCGTTAGAGGTATTTTTGAAAAATAAAATTTTCGAAAAGTGTTCCATGCGAAGGTAGTTTGGTGTGGGGATATTTTCTTGAAAACCTTCGTGTCGCATCTTTGAAGATATGGAGCTTAAGTACCAAGTTTAGTATTTATCCGACTTCTCATTTTTGAGTTAGCTACGTTGTTCACAGGCACACATACGGAACTTCTTCTAAAAATGCTTTCTTTTTCTTTTTTCGGATTCAGGGGTGCCTCAAAACATGTGTTTAGGGTGAAATCTCGAAATCAAATTTTTTGGTGGATACAGTACCTTCTCTACTTACTGTGTACGTGGTAGAGATGATACAAATGTCTAAGTAGGTACCTATGGAAACATTCATACTAATAACGTATTTCTCGGAAAAGGGTAATGACAAAGAAAGCTATTTTAAATAAATTGGGTGTTTTAACGAGAAATGCATTTTTGTGTAGCAGTTTTTGTCTCTCTCATATGGTTTGCCAGTTGCATAAAATTGTGTAAAATTCCTTACGAATGAAGAGGACTTCACAGGCTATTCCCAGAAAATTCTAGATATGTAATTTATTTGGCATGTAAACTTCTTAAATATATGGCATTTTAATCAGAATCACCACAGAAATTATTCATAAAATCGAAAATTTCTAATAATCCTCCATTAAAAGGTTGGCTTGGGTGGGAGAGCTTTTCTTGAAAATCGTCGTGTCGTATCTTTGGAAGATGTTGAACCTAAACGCCAAGTTTGGTATTTAAGGGACATTTAGTTTTTTTGAGTTATACTGTTCACAGACACAAAGACACACATAAAAATGCTTTTTTGTGTCCATGGAACCTCAAAACGTGCATTTCCAGTGTAATCTCGACATCCAATTTTTGAGTGGAATGCCTACTTTAGTTATTGTAGGTATGTTCCTAGTAAAGAAAGCAAACATGTCTGCCCCAAATAGTCTGTGCGCTATAGTCTTTAGCGTTTAGCTGAAAGGTAGGGGAGCTTCTTTTAAGCTTTAGGCTTAAGGGACGCTGAGTTTTAAATTATATCACAAATATTCTATACACACCTTTGAAGTATTTTGGGCCAAAAGGTTTTCACGATCCGTCATTTTTAAAAGCTCAGCAACATGTTTTAAATCACTCGTAATACGTATTCAGTGTGAGACAAAAAAATAGTTTACGTGTTAAAAAGTGCAAGTATTTAATAACAGAATCTCACAACTCTCTATATCAGTGAAGGTTATTTAAATCGTGTCAAGAATTAATAAGAAGGAGTGAAGTAAAAATTATAATCTGTGTAAGCCTATATTCTTAGCCGCACCACTCCTTGCAAAGATATTCATGTCTCTACAAATTAATACTGACACAGCCGAGGCAAACATAAATATATAATATTTAAAGAAACAGTCAAATTACAAAATTAATATTTTTAAACTTGGGGCGAAGGCTACCGGAAACTTTGTACCATACATGCGGTTGCAACTACTTCAAGTTCGGCTCCCCAACAGTCGAAATACAATACACCACCTACTTAAAATTGGCTTTCCATAAGTGAAACAATAACCTACTTCAATTTTTGTATTGTAAGTTTCTGTCTAGCGCTTAAGGTTTACCAATTACGTAAAAGCATACAACATTCATTCAGAATGAAGGCTTCACAGGCTACCTACATTTTATCAGTTAAGCAATTTATTATTTTTAATAAAAATCGTTAGAACAAAACTGAAGAACAATTTTACATGAAAAGAATAAATTGGAATGGGAGAATTTTCTTCAAAATCTTTGTGTTGCATCTTTGGAAGATGCTAACAACAAATTTGGTACTTAACCGATTTTTTTATGCTGTTCAAAGATAAACAGCGCAGAACTTG
Organism: Deroplatys truncata; assembly: GCA_030765065.1. NCBI lineage: Eukaryota > Metazoa > Arthropoda > Insecta > Mantodea > Mantidae > Deroplatys > Deroplatys truncata. The sequence goes on along the minus strand of CM060976.1, from coordinate 66,224,971 downwards.
TTAAAGAATGCCTTTTTTGGATTCAGGGGACCTCAAGACGTATAATTACGGTGAGATCTGTGCATCGAATGTTTGGGTAGTATGCATTCTTCCTTAACTCACCAGTGCTAGGGAAAGTAAATGGTTCTTTTGAGCCTTTCAATATTTAAGTCGTTTTCGAGCTTTGCTTATACGGTCAAAATTAAGATTTATTGGAAGGTTTGTTTATGAATGAAATATTTGTGTATAATGTGCATTTTCAGTTCCTCTCTATAGTTAACCGGTCAGTATTTCAAACAGGTATATGACATATGCATCAATTACTTTTTACTGGCAATGTGAAAGGAGATGAAATCCAATGACAGAAAGAGCCATTATAAAAATCGAATGTGGTATACTCAAATGAGTTTCTTTACTCATAATTTCACTATTAGATATCTCTTAATCATCATACTATTTATAAAAAGGTGATTCTTCGTAACTGGAAAAGAAATCTATAGAAACGGACTGAGGGTGAATTAACAAAAAACAATTTATGAAAGTAACGTCAAGTAAATCAAAAAGGAAGATTCAAGATTTAATAAAAAAATGGATGGAAAAAGTTTGAAGGAGTATCAAAATTTAAATATTTGGAAGCTATTGTAAACAATAATACTTAAATGGATGTTCAAAGAAAAAATTCGAAGTGAAAATACAGCATGTTATGTAAATTTAAAACTGATAAAAACAAGCTTATTAGCAGAAGCATAAAATTTCAAATTTATAAAATACTGATAAGGCCAGTAGTAACCTATGCTGCAGAAACATGGGTCATGACAACCACCTACAGATGAAGAAATATTGAGACGATTCGATAAAAAAAATTGAGAAGGATTTATGATCCAGTCAGAGATGGAAGAGTAGAGAACAACATATGACTAAGAATTAGAAAAACTAATAGGCAAACAAGATAGCGTATTAGTTATAAAGGCATAAGATGGCTAGGGCAAAGAGGAAAGTAGGATACTGAAAAGAATGTTAAAACGGAGGTTATATTTCAGAAGGAAAAAAGGAGAGGATAAAGACGAGATGGTTAAATAAGCAGAAGACAGACAGGAATGGAGGAAAATAGTTCAGGAGGCCAAAGCCCACCAAGAGCAGTAGAACCAGAGAAGAAAATGAGAATTATTCTTTTATTTACTTTACCTTAATCATGGTACAAATATTTGTTAAAGATATTTTTCAGATTAGGCTAAAAGTAGCGAATTTTTGAGCGGAATGCAATGCTTTCTCTACTGCTTACCTATAGTAAGTAAAGGAAGTAAAACTTTGTACAATTACTATTAGTGTATAACATTATTTTAAGGATAGTATTATTATTATATGATTGAGGTTTCTTAAGATATTTCCTAACTTTCCAGAATATTTGAACGTACTATCTCCATCATTGTATTATATTGAGAAAAAAAATTTACGCATAACTATGAACTCCATATCACTGTCTACCTAGTGGTCTCGGGAAAGATAAGCTATCTCATGCTTTTGTTTACGAGTCCCGGCCATTTCTGCACGTACAGAATATAGCAACACACACACATACACACGCGCACACACACACATGATCGGATTATCGAGGGGTTGCTAGTAAAGCCCACCTCCCCCCACCATCTATCTACCTGATCGAGTACAATGGCGGATGAATTCCAATTTTCATCATGATGCTTTCCCTCTCCTTTCCCATACAGGCCAGAAAATTACGCCCTCCCCTTCCGCCCTGCCAAAGCCCCTATCCAAGTCCTAATCTCCATTTCTTTGGTTCCTATGAGGTCTCTTCTCGACTCTGTAACCCCATCTTCTGACGCCGCTAAACTCTTGATGGAAAAACGGGGTCCTGCGGGACGGAGGTGACTGTCATTCTGACTCCATGGTCAAAAAATGCTTATCCTTTTTACATTTGCTACGTTTTCTGTCGCAAATGCGTTGAAATCCAGATCGTAATATACCTGCCTATTTATCACTGAATTCATTCTTGCTGTAATATTACTACATGCACCTGTTACATATAGCATATCCATGAATTCGAGCCATAAATTGAAGACAAAAAATGTTAAAGGACTTATCTTCTAAGAGAAGTAAGCGGTTTGACCTTCAGATGCTTCTCCGGAACTAGGGGTAACGTCAGCAGAAGATTAAATGGACTGAAGTTAGAGTGCGTAACATTCGCAATTTCTACTCTTCTCCCTCCTTTCTTTTTTTCAGCTATCACTTGAGAGCTGTCGCAGTTAAAAGCTACACATATTTACCTTAAAATTGGATGTGTCACAATCACAAGACCTTCCTTGCCCACTTTAATTTATTTTCCATTATCTATTCTGCAAATCGTTCATAAAAAAAACTGATGTGTTACATTAACATAACCTTCTCTATCATGTACACCCTAAGACAAAAAAGTGAGATGGCTCTCGAAGCGTATATCTCTCCGAGTCCGAATCGTTTCCGCGACCGGCTCACAATGGTGTCTCGGGACGCGTACCTTCAGCTTCGTTCTATTGTCACATTTCATATTGAGTCCCAGTTACTGAATATGCTCTGCAGCCGAGCGGTTATAAGCAGGTACGTAGCAATGAAGGTTACCGAGCATAATTTTTTTTGTTGCTTTTGTTTTTTTTTTTGTGCGGAAAAGCGCAATGCTTATTATGCATATTATAATATAATTTCCAACTGCTAAGGCTTATTTCATTCAAGGCATTTATGCTCATGAAATAGGTAACTAAACAGTGTATTTCTAAATGAAAAAGTAAATAAAAATTGAAATTAACTCAATATCAGGTGTGTAAATCTTCTGCTTCCATTATTACCCTCATTCTACGGGGCGTGGATGATATCAAATTCAAAGTCAAATTTTCACGAGATAATGCAAGCATCCGATCCCACAAAATCTCTTTTGTGTTGCGTTGTCTTGCATGCCAATTTAACTCCAAAAGTTTGTTCACCTCTGCCTACATATTTTCAATATGATTCAAATATTGCCTTTACGAGAACCAGTTTGAAACCTGCTGACTTGTGTGGACAGGGTGGTTATCCTGTGAAATTTATCATTTCTTCGGGATATGTATACCTAACAGAAAGAAGCTCGATGTTTTCGAGGATATCTTTATACTTTTGGCTATTTAATGTGCTATCAAGCTGCCACAACACACCTAGACCATCTCGTGACGTCCAACCCCAACACGACACGACACAGATACGCGACCTTGGCGATCCATTTGGGCCACGTATTTTGCGTCGTAATGTTTTCCTCTGGGGCGGTAGAATTACTCCCCCCTCTCCCATTTGTTGATGCAAATGTCGCCTCGTCTGTGAATATACACATATTCCAGTTATGATTGACATCTTCTGCAAATGCGAGGCAACATAACCTATAATCATTTATAAGATGCTGCTTCTTAGCTGCCGATTGAACAAAGAGCCCTGATGTAGTCAAAACGACGCAAGGCTGCGCGGTTCGACTCAGGACATTTAGACACATGCTGGAAGGGATTGCTGTCTGCCTCTTCTAGAAGGGCAGTGTCCTCCTGAGGAGCGGAAAAACGTTTTTGACCCGAACTAGGTCACGACGAACAACCCCTTTCCTGGATAATCGCACCCACCTCGTAGCTGTAAATATGGTCACTTCAAGAGTTCTAGCAACCTGCGACACAGAGTATCCAGGAACATTCCCTAACATAAGGGGAGATCTCCTTGTAGCTTCGTCTTTGTGTGTTTGCTCAGCCATACAAGAGTCAATATGATTACTAACATACCATGCAGAACTCTGTGGCTATGAGGTACGCGCGCATGATCACGCAAGCGCCATTCATAACTGAAGACTGAGACAGACACTTTGTATGTTCAATATTAAGTCCATTAAATATTTGGTTTAGTTTTCCACTTTAGAATTATCATAATATGGCATTTATTTTGAAAACGAAAAGAACGTGTTTTTATGCATAAATTTCCAAAAATATACATATTATACATGGAAAACTTACGAAATTGCCATATATTTAACAAATTACAATTTAAACAATAAAAAACAACACATTCACCAAGGATTCGAACCCAGGTTGTTCCAATTACGAGATACATGCGTTTCACCGCTCGGCTATCTGCATACAAACAAAAGAAAGGCAAACAAGATGAAAGACATCTTCCTACTTATCGCATAGCTTTGAAATGAACGCAGGGTGGTATTAAACCGTGTACGTTGAACGCGATTGCTTCCGGTGTTTTCCGAATCGAACTTCCTCTGGCTGTTGCTCATCTATTTTGTCTTAGGCTGTACATAATAGATAGAGAAGGCATTGCTTTCCACCCAAAAAATTCTATACGAAATTCCACCGGACATACACGTTTTGAGGCCCCCTGAATCCAATAAAGCATTTTTATAAAAACGTCCATGTGTGTGCGAACAGCATAACTCAAAAATTCGGTTAAACACCAAACTTCATATTTAGGTTCAGTACCTTCCAAAGATGCGACAAGAAGATTTTCTAGAAAATCTCCCAATATCAAACTACTCTTTACTGGAGGATTTTTCGAAATCTTTGGCTTTCTAAAAAATGGCTAATGATTTTGGTTAAAATACTATGCATTAAAGATATTTACATGCCAAATAATAAAATGTCTCATCTTGAATTTTCTGGAAATAGCCTTTGAAGTCTTCATTCGGAAGAAATTTTGTATAATCTTTTATAACTGGTAAACGTTAAGCGATAGATGTAAACATACTATAAAAGAGATGTAGGTAGATCTCTTTCAAAAAACTGAGTTTTTATTTATGGACGCTCTTTAACTACGTGGTCCTCAGCGTCCCATTCTATATTGGGTGTGAAAGGTTGGTAATTTTGCTCAGAGGCCTCTTTATCAGGCTTGAGTCTCTTTTACGTTCCATAAATCTACGACACCGGACCAGCGGCTTTACTTCCCTTCCAAAGGAAGCCATGCTAGGTATTTTTACACCCGAAAAAAACCCTCGTCATCCGCCGGATTTGAACCCGCGACGTCGGGAACTAGAGGCTAGCATGGTAACCACTACACCGGAGAGGACGACAGATCCCTTTAAGACACACAATTTCATCAGCCATTTCCGAGATATCTGTTATTAATGATTCGAATTGTTCAATACTTAGCCATTCTTTTCAAGTCCTATTGATTTTCATTTGTTTCTTGCGATACTATGAATAGAGCTTTAAGGCCAGCGTGTAGCGTTCAGTTCTAAAACATTTGGCTATGGATGTTCCCTTTGTATCTACAACGAAATGTGTAATGCAGCTATTTCCAGAAACGTTTATCTGGATTAAAATGAAGTAGATAGGAAGATCAGTTTTTGTAAGAATAATTTGTATATCACTAATAATATATAGAGGCTAGAGAAAGCCATGTGAATGTAACACATCAGATTTGTTTAATACAGCTTCTATAAACTATACTTATAAAGTTATTTCTCTGTCTACTTTCAGAATTGGTTTCATTATATATTTTGCTGTAGGTACACTGGCTTCCATTTATGCAGTCCCCGTAGCTTTGAGAGGCATTCTACGGGCCTTCACAAGTGAGTATGTATAGCAAGGAGGAGGTGCGTGTATCTGTTTGCCTTTTTACGCATGTAGTGGCGTCCTGTATTACGTGCACAGTTCTAATTATTCACATATGAATGTATAACTTTGAGGAATAGCTTTACTTGTTATCGCTTACATTAACCACGTTGAAATAATGCATAATTAAATAAAATCTGCTTTGCAAAATATCTTCACGTAAGAGTACCTTTAATGGCAACATAATGTAAACCTGAAATACATTATGCTTTTTACTCTCAAAATTTACTAGACATTATTGCAATCATCCGTCCAATGCCTGATTTAGCCGCCTAGGCACCTAATCGCTTAGGTGCATGAAGAACTCGCACTCTAAACGCATATATTCCCACATTTCATGACAGCATTCCCAGAGGGCGACGAGTGATTCAATGTCTAGGCGACTAAATCAGGTATTGGACAAAAATCGAGATTGAACGGAGTATTAAAATAATGTCTAGTAAATGTTCCCTATTTGAGAGTAAAAAGTATGTACTTCAGTTTTACATTATATGCATTAAAAATACTTTTTCATGGAGAAATTGTGAAAACATGGTTTTATTTAGTTATGTATTTAAACACTGTTATTATTAAATGTAAGTGATGAGGAGTAAAGCTATTGCTCAAAGTTATATATTCATACGAGAATAATCTAGAATTGTGCATGTAAAACAGGATGCCACTGCATGCGCGAATAGGTAAACAATATACCAGTTCCCCCTTGCTATACATACCTCTGAAGCCCAGAAGAATGCCTCCCAAACCTGCAGCGGCGGCATAAATGGAAGCGAGTGTACACTAACATGCATAAAAAGTGGCCCATTTCCCTAGATCGCAATATCGTTTTTCCCTCCCAAAGGTAACCAATCTTTGACTCCACCCAGTCGATATCACTTCTCTATGTGACTGGCCTGAAAAACAATCCAGACACAAAAGCGAACCAATGAACGATATTATAGTCGATGTGAAATGAAGGGGTGGTTCGGATACCGTCTTTATGAAAAAGTTTTGCTACGATTGGCACAAAAGGAAACGCTATACTAACACGACATAATTCGGCTTTATAGAAAAAGGCGTGAAGAATTATTTGTGTATGTCATTAGACTGAACCACGGCTACGACGTTTATATGAGAGCTTTCATCAGAGACACGGAAACAAAGACAAAAGTTGTTCCTATTTATTTCTACGTTTTATTATATTTTATTTTTGCGCCTAATTCAACAAAGGATTGTCTTAACGGCACTCCACTAATGAGAACATCAGTTCGGCCATAGTTTGGGGGAGTGAAGATATCCTGCCAATCAGAAGGCTAGGAATTATGCTCAGGGAACAGAGTAGCTCACACTGGTAGAGGATAGATCTACATTTGTCATGGCCAACATAATCAGCTGCGCTCCATTATGGGCCACTTTTATGCACGTCATATACAGGGAGGTTAGAAGAAGCCAAATCGATAGTCAGATGTTAAAAAGCGGGGCGCTGTATGTTGACCTTAAAATGCCATACTCTTTCCATGACGTCGCGGGAAACAACTGAATAGCGGCAACACTTTAAGAAATCATAAGTATTGAAAAAAATTAAACCAGCAATAACAGATATCTCGGAAATGGCTAAGGCCACAAAAAAGTTATTTGAAATAAGCTGTGTGTTTTAAACAGTTCTACAGTTTTACTGTAGTACGTTTATGTCTATGTCTATCTCTTACGGTTTATCAATAAATAAAACTGCACAAAATTCCTTCCGAGTGAAGACAACTTTAACAAGCTACTCCCAGAAAATGCGAGATATACACTTTGTGACATGTAAATATCTTAATTATAAGGTATTTTAATCAAAATCGTTGAGAGCCATTTCTGAGAAAATCAAAAATTTCGTAGAGTGCTTCATGTAAAGCGCGGGGAGCGCCGATGCGCTCCTGCTTCTCGTTCCGCCTTGACTAGAGTTAGATGGAAGTGTTTGACGCGCTGAACGTATAAAGTAAACAGTTAGTGGCAAAGCTTATCAAGATGAGCAAAACGAAATTGTATTTTGGCACTTTTTGCTACAACGCATGCTTGCGAACAGTTCTTCAGCAGAATAAATCACCAAAAGAGCTCCATAAGAAGCAGCATCACCGACAAATATTTGCAGTGTTAATTAAGCAAATTAACGTAATTACGTTGCTCCATCTAATGCCTCAAATTGATGACACTGTAGAACGCAAGAAATGTCAAGTTTCGACAAGTGTTTACAACACTAATAATAAGTGGACAGAAAGCAAAAATAAAAACTGCTTATTTATAGGAATTATTACTTTGTTATTAGGACCATGAGGCAGTATTTTTAACACTTGAATAATTTTAATTAAATTATATAATATGTAAATTCAATAACAGCCCGCCTTGAAGCAATATGTATGTAATAATTTTTAAAATGTAAGTAACAGTCATTGCAGATGCTTATATTATTGTAAACATGTTTAAAAATGTTATGTGAATACATTACTTAGTTTAATAATATAAGAGCTGTGAGAATAATAAGTTTAAAGTTGCTAACAATGAGGTAACCTTGAGGCAATAATGAGTTTGAGAGTTTAAATGCTACTATTCATGATTAGAGCAACGATAATGTAAATTTTGTGACAGTTTAAAAATAGCCAATCAACAGCTAGAATAAGCTTTAATTAAATGCAGGTATTCTATTGGACTAGGATTAGCCAATCAGAGACTTTACGGTTTTGACGGTTAAAATATGTTCAGTTGCCTGCAGACCTTGGTAGTGAACGGGTGGAAGATGTGTTCTCTAAAGAAATATTACGTATTCTTGTGAATCGTAAAATTAAATATACGAGTTAACAAAGCACAAGTTATAAATTAAAGAATCTCACAGCTCTTAATATCAGTGTAGTGCTAATTAATTTGTGCCAAGGATTAATAAAAAGAAGTGAATTTAAACTTAAAATCTGTGTAAGTCTACATTATTGTCGTACCACGCCCTGATTAAGAGAAACATGTCTCTAAAGTAAGATTGACGCAGCCGAGGCAAACAAACATAAATACTATTTATAGAAGCAGTTTAATAACAAAGTTAAAATGGTAATTTTTTTTAACTTGAGTAGGTTATTTAGAAGAGAGCTGGGCCACTTTTTTGGGCATATATGGGAAAGGATAGGGAAAACGAGGCTGGATGGGGCGGTTCAAGGAGGGAAATGGGTTTATATGGGAGAGATAGGAAATACGACGACCGATACTATGCTAGACAGGGTTGAAGGAGGGTAGTGCGTTTATATGGAAGAGATAGTTGAGATATGTTAGACTAGACAGAGGCTGAGAGTAGAGAAGGCGTTTATATGTATGAGAGGTAGGGAACAGGAGGAGAGGTGTTAGGCTAGACAGAGGTTGAGTAGAGTATGGTTTATATGAGTGGTATAGGAAAACGAGGAGAGGTGTTAGACTAGACAGGGCTTGAAACGTAGTGTATGGTTTATATGAGAGATATAGGAAAACGAGGAGAGGTATTAGGCTAGGAGAGTTTGAGTATGTGTTTATAAGAAGAGACGAGAAAACGGAGAGAGTTCCTATGTTAGGACAGACAGGTGTTAAAGGTAGAATGTGCTTTATATAGATTTGCTAGGAAACCAAGGAGAGATACTCAGCTAGACAGGGGCGGGAGAGGAATACGCTTTATGAGAGGTAGGGGATACGAGGAGAGATGCTAGACTAGACAGTGGTTGAGAGTAGAGTATGCGTTTATATGTATGAGAAGTATAGGAGCAGGAGGAGGGGTGTTAGGCTAGACAGAGGTTTAGGAGTAGAGAATGGTTTATATGAGAAATATAGGAAAACGAGGAGAGGTGTTAGGCTAGACAGAAGTCGAGGAGTAGAGTATGGTTTATATGAGAGGTATAGGAAAACGAGAAGAGGTATTAGCTTAGGAGAATTTGAGTATGTGTTTATATGGAGAGACGACAAAATGGAGAGATCCTATGCTACGATAGACAGGTGTTAAAGGTAGAATGTGTTTTATATATGTTAGATAGGAAACCAAGGAGATACTCAGCTAGACAGGGGGCAGGAGGGGGAATACGCTTTATGAGAGGCAGGGGAAACGGGGAGAGGTGCTAGACTAGACAGTGTTTGAGAGTAGAGTATGGTTTATATGAGAGGTATAGGAAAACGAGGAGAGTCGGTAGGCTAGACAGGTAGTGTAACAGTAGGAATATGGACTTATATACAGGAGAGCTATGGAATAGGAGGGAGATACTAGACCTTGAAAGCGAGTTTAAGCGAGAACTTCATGAAAATATGTTTCATGTCAATGTTCTAGACTTCCCCATCACGTAACCTATTCAGGGAAAATGTGACTCGATCAGGGGAAAAAGGTGACCACCAAAGGGAAAAAGGTGAGCCATAAAGGGAAAAAGGTGACCTGCAACGGGAAAAGCTAACCCACTCACACTAACAGGTAAGTAATTCAGCTAGTATTGCAAGAGGCTGACTGGATCATAGCAGTGTATGATTTCACAGGTAATTCAGCTAGTATCGTATGTATTTAGGCTAATTCATCTAGTATCACAGGATAGATTCCAGAGGCTAACTGCATCATGGCTCTGCATGATTTCACAGGTAATTCAGCTAGTATCGTAGGTATTTAGGCTAATTCAGGTAGTATCACAGGATAGATTCCAGAGGCTAACTGCATCATGGCTCTGCATGATTTCACTGGTAATTCAGCTAGTATCGTAGGTATTTAGGCTAATTCAGCTAGTATCACAAGAGGACAGATTCTAGGGTTGGGTATAGCTTAGTGTCGTATTTCACAGGTAATTCAGAGAGTATCGTAGGTATTTAGGTTAATTCAAGTATCACAGGCGTTTAGAGTAATTCAGCTAGCATTACAGGAGGGTAGGTTCCAGGGGTCGGTTATAACATAGCTTCGTATTTCACAGATAGTTCAGGTAATATCGTAAGTATTTGAGGTAATCGATATAGCTTCACGGATATTATTGATAATTTCGATCAGAGATTTGTATCACAGCTATTTAAGGTAAATGCAGGTGATTCAGGTTGTATCAATGGTATTTGAGTCATTTTAACAGGTAATTCATCTAGTATCATTGGTATTTAAGGCAAACCAGATAGTATCACAGGTGCTCGTGCTAATTTAGAGCAGGAATTCGTATCAGAGGTAGTAAAGGTAATTTCACATGATTCGGGTAGTATCACAGGTATTTAAGTCATTGTCACAGGCAATTCAGCTAGTACCGTAGGTATTTAGGCTAATTCAGGTAGTATCAAGGATAGATTCCAGAGGCTAACTGCATCATGGCTCTGCATGATTTCACAGGTAATTCAGCTAGTATCGTAGGTATTTAGGCTAATTCAGCTAGTATCACAAGAGGATAGATTCTAGGGTTGGGTATAGCTTAGTGTCGTATTTCACAGGTAATTCAGAGAGTATCGTAGGTATTTAGGTTACTTCAAGTATCACAGGCGTTTAGAGTAATTCAGCTAGCATTACAGGAGGGTAGGTTCCAGGAGTCGGTTATAACATAGCTTCGTATTTCACAGATAGTTCAGGTAATATCGTAAGTATTTGAGGTAATCGACATAGCTTCACAGATATTATTGATAATTTCGATCAGAGATTTGTATCACAGCTATTTAAGGTAAATGCAGGTGTTTCAGGTTGTATCAATGGTATTTGTGTCATTTTAACAGGTAATTCATCTAGTATCATTGGTATTTAAGGCAAACCAGATAGTATCACAGGTGCTCGTGCTAATTTAGAGCAGGAATTCGTATCAGAGGTAGTTAAGGTAATTTCACATGATTCGGGTAGTATCACAGGTATTTAAGTCATTTTCACAGGCAATTCAGCTAGTATCGTGAGCATTTAAGCTAATTCAGCTAGTATCACAGGAGGCTAGATTCCAGAGGCTAACTGCATCATAGCTATGCATGATTTCACAGGTAATTCAGCTAGTATCGTAGGTATTTAGGCTAATTCAGCTAGTATCACAGGAGGTTAGATTTCAGGGTTGGGTATAGCATAGTTTCGTATTTCACAGGTAATTCAGAGGGTATCGTAGGTATTTAGGATAATTCAAGTAACATAGGTGTTTAGAGTAATTGAGCAAGCATTACAGGAGGGTAGGTTCCAGGGGTTGGTTATAACGTAGTTTCGTATTTTACAGATAGTTCAGGTAATATCGTAAGTATTTGGGTAATCAGCATAGTTTCACAGATGCTCGTGATAATTTCGATCAGAGATTTGTATCACAGCTATTTAAGGTAAATGCAGGTGATTCAGGTTGTATCAATGGTATTTGTGTCATTTTAACAGGTAATTCATCTAGTATCATTGGTATTTAAGGCAAACCAGATAGTATCACAGGTGCTCGTGCTAATTTAGAGCAGGAATTCGTATCAGAGGTAGTTAAGGTAATTTCACATGATTCGGGTAGTATCACAGGTATTTAAGTCATTTTAACAGGCAATTCAACTAGTATCACAGGTACTCATGGTGATATAGAGAGTAATTAGATTATAAACATTTCTCATCCAACGTTACAACAATTTATATACTTTTTTCTAAATCTTACAAACATATTATATGTTAAACAGTTATTGTACGATGCGGATAGGGATAAACTGCATATTGGTTCACAAATTGAAAAGCTTTACGTCAACATACCTTTATTTTAGTTCGTTGTAGGTGTCACTCCCCTTTTATCTAGGCTTGAGACTAGCACTAGAATTGCTACTAATGGCAGGGTTACCACCTTCCCTTCCATCTTCTTCTTTCTTCATCAGGCGTCTGCTAGTTGCATACACAGCACACGATTAAACTTCATTTTTAAGATTGTAGACTCACGAGAAAATCTTCATCTTCGACTTACATTCTCTTAAGCACTGTTTGTAATACTGTAATGTCCATACGCATAGGTAGTTATTCCATCCTCAGCAATAATTCTTTTATCATCAAAGGGACTCAATGTAATTTTATTCACTTGCACTGTGGTAACAGCATGCTTTCGTGATAGGATTAGATTCATGGGCGTTCTGATGATTTCACAGGTTTTAAGACAGTCTGAATAATTGTCAAACTAAATGTACTGCTTAATAGCGCTACGTTTTATACCTTTAATCTTTTTTATCATTGACCCTTGAATATCTAAGGCATACATCTTAGGACGTAGTCCAACAAAGCGTAGGATGATTTTGCTATTATCCTCATCTTTAAATTTTCTCAATACCTTCTTGTTCTGAGTAGAGTAACATATATGGTTGGCAGGGTAATCAGCTGTATCGAGATGCTCAAGAAAACGTAGCTTGTCCTGGTACACATCTTCAGTTGTAACACGATGAATGAACGAATTAGTGTCCATATACATAAGCTTCAGGTTTTCAGCTCCATAATAAGGCAACAGCACGTCGTAATGATAGTTATACATTAATGTCTTGGAGATGTCCAACACACTCATACCAATGTATATAGGCTTGTTCAATACAATCTGACGAGAGGCCATATGTACAGCAGCTAGATTAGCAGCATATATCGTCCTGTCGATAAACGTAGGCTTGGCGATCAGCTTCTCTAGAGTTTTTTCATTGGTCACCAGTCGTATATCCATACGGTTACGCAGGTTCTCCATAGTTTTTTCAAACATGGCGTTGTTAAAGAGCTTGTAGAGATCCTTCTCGAAATCATTTGCAGCTTGTTGTCGTAGCCTGTTGTTAAATTCCACATAAGGTTTCAACCACCGAGACTGTCGGAATTGTAGCACACGATGGATTTTTGTTAGTCGTAGTCCATGACTAAGAGCTTGCTTCAAAGCCATGTAATGCACTACATACTTCTTTCGAGGTCCAAGATGGGGTATCAGTTTCTTTGTGGATGATTCCAATGGTTTCATACACTCAGGCAGGAAAGGTAAATCGTTGTGTAGATCGTGAAGTTCAGCAGGATACTCGATGTCGACTTCTAATATGCACCCATGAGGATCATCTTCTTGTAGTGTTTCTAAGTTGATTTCTTCAGGTGACACCCACTGAAATCCACCAAAAGGAAGGGCGTGACACATTGCCCACCCATATTGGTTATTAGCGTCCTCGTATGTGATAAATTGGGTTGGTCTCGACGGATCAAACTTATCCATATGTGTTATTAGCCTCAGCATACCGATGGGAAACTTGGCATAAACCTCCTCTTATACCTGATTCCACCATGAGTAGTTGATCATAATCTTGTAACAGCTCCAGCTTAATTCCAGTATACAGTAACATGGCGTCCCATGTAAGTCCTGGAGAGGTAAAATAATGGGCAGGATCAACTTTGTGTGTTTTAAGGGTTTGCTCTCTGAACGTCTCAAAGACATCAGCTAGGAGAAGTACATCCGAAGTTAAGTAGAGATCGCTGTACTCTCCCAGGTTTCTCACATTAAACAGCTCCCATACATTTCTAGCATGATCGTAGTCAGTATCAGTAATTTCTTCTTCATTTAATCTATTGTAGAAGGAGTCCTTAGGAGGCAAGCAGGTCTCGTTCAGGACATCCCATGACGTAACAAAATCATCTGGAAATACACCCTTACGGGTCATCAACTTCAATTTGTCTTCTCCAAAGTACTTTAGCGTTTCAGGATACGAGGTTAGATTTTTTACCAACTTATCCAAGCTTGTACTGAGGAATCGGAAGCTATCCACAAATCGAAGCTTTATATCTCCTACATACTTGGTGAATGAGATATAGCTTTCTTCAGAGTTAGGAATTACCTCCACACGTTCACTTGTACAACCCAGCTCCTTAACAATGAAATGAGAGTCATATCCGCTAAGGTTATGCATGAATACTGGTATATATTTAGGTGTTTACAGGCTAAATTACATTCATTATGAAGACTTCCACGATATTCACCGCTGATGTGATCATGGTCGCGTACTTTATAGTTCTCTTCGGTAAAGGGTTTTCCACACAAGTAGCATGTCGTAGATGTCTCAAAATCCTTTTGCTGTTGATCCGTAAGTTTCAGAGGCTTAGCAGATTTCTATATGTCATCAATCATTTTTGCAAGAGATGTCAGGTACAGCATAAACTTCTGAGCAGCATCAGCACCACGATACACATAGGGTTGCTTAGGAAGACCAGTTTCGAGATGTTCAACACTGGATGTAGGCCTCACGTAAACACAGAAGCTCATTGGTGTGTGCTCTTGATAAGGGGTTGTATAGGAAGTTTCAGGATTGGGTATACACGTATGGCATGGAGTGAGAATACTCTCAAAATCGGCATAGATGACATAAGGTACTTTCAGCATCCTCTCAACATTTTTAAACTGTACAATTGCTTTCTCCTTGCTAGGCATAACTACCCTTGCAACACCATGTTGAATACAGACGACTGCATGTTCTTGTAGTTTTTCCTGTCCACTTCGTCCATATCGATCATCAAAATGTGTAAAGCAGCGCTTACAAGTATAAACCCGTCCATTACATTTAGTTTTCTGGCGTCGAATGAGTTTCTCAAAATTCTTTATATATACGTAGTGATGTTTTCCACTACTATCACTCAATAGTAGCAGGTCGCAGTGTTCAGGTAGTTCAATATCAGCAACCTTTATTGGATACACTTCATGCTTCTCATCTAGCCCGAAAACGTTAATAGATATCTTGTTAAACTTCTCAAATTTAGGTATTTGAGAAAGTGGAGTAGGATAGGAAACACAGCTGAAGTCGTACTTATCTTGAAGCTGCTTGTATTTGCTGACGCGTTGAGGCTTGGTGCTCACGAATTTATCTAATACGGAATACTTGAAACATTTCTCGTCGCTAAAGTTCTGAATGTTTATACATGCTTTCCTTGCTTCAACAGCTGACGGTAGTGGTATGTAAATACTTCCTCGCAACGGATTGTACTTGTTGATACGAAGTCGAAGTCCTTCCACTGCAAGCAAAGCCCAGTTGCTACCCTTAAGCTGAGACTCCTCCATTTCAGTCACCAATTTCTTGAATTTCGCTCCCAGTGTTGAGTCCAGATCTGTTTCTAGGAAAACAGGATGATTCCTTGTTTTAAATGTTTTGTCACAGGTCTCACCAATACTGTTAACAAATCGACACTCAGCCAGCAGATTAATTTTAACACTCTTATGAATGCTAAGCTCTTTATGCACAGCCTGGATTATCCGTTGTTTTGCCTCTTGCAGATACATATTCAGGTCCTTAGGTGATTCGCATCGTATAAAATACGATTTTAATCGTCCTTCGAATGAAGTTTCGTATTCTTTCATATCACAGTCCTCCATTGTTGATATTAGCTGATGTTTAGTTGGCTCCAATCTTCTTTTCTTATGACGGCTGCTCATTTCACATATATCTACGTGTCGCTGCCCCTTATAACCATCATTGAAGGTCAAGCTACAATGTTTACATTTGAAGAGCTTCTTGCAGCTCATCTCGTGTCTTCTCTTGTGATAACCTCGGTGGAACTTCTTCCCACATTTTCCGCATGCATATCCAGTAGCGCTTGGAATAATATTCTTATACGCTGAGTTATTCATCTTTATTCTTGATGTAATAACGTATTAATCACTGATCACTGAAATGTAGACCTCTTCACCTTGATACCACTTTAGAAAGCTGATTATTCTTGGAGAGAACACGATGTTAACACCTCAAGACTAATTAGCACAATGAAGTCCAATGCCCTAGATCACCATATTTATAGAGGGAGCACGAACCTTTTAGATCAATCTAAACTCGCTCCATAACCAGCTGTATATGATCGCTCAACGTGTATTAACCCCAGCCATATAACCTCAAGTCAGAGACAGGATGTTTATGACGTCACACCCAGAGACAAGATGTCTGCAGCATTAAACACGTTTAAACTCGTCTCATAACTACCTGCTTATGCTGTCACACCAGCAAGAGAAGTATTCCCACACGCTCATTCAGACATATATTTCAAATTCAAGCCTACCACCACTACCACCACCATCACCACCTATTGTACCAAGGTTAATTCAAGCTGTATTATCACAATACTTAAAAGTAAAAGCTTAAAAGGAAACCTAGATGTCCCCCTTATTTAGTTAAATGTATGTATATACTACATTATTTCATGTTTTTATTCCCTTTTCAATTCTTCCTTTCCATCTTCTCACAGAAAGACCATTACATTTCACTACAATCACGAGAAAAGCAATTTTTCCAGAGTTACACAGATTCTAAGCTTCTAAATCGAACCCGGTAATACTTTTAATAAATGTATTTTAGCTCCCCCGCATCAGCATCAAGCATTTAATCTTTACTCGAACCTGATATGATCCATAGGCTTGAAGATATATGAAATCACCCCTTCGGGATTCGATCTGAGTACTTTAAAGTAATATTTGTCATGATAACGATATTTAAGGACTAGATACTCTGTTTGCGTTTACCTTGACATGTCTATCTAAATTAAATTACGGGTTATTAAATTTGCAAGTAAATTTCATTGAATCGGTATTCGAACCCAGAACACCAGGAATAAAATTATGTATAATATTAGTTTGACGTGTTAAACAAAGCTATATGGAGTTACGCTATCAATCTAAGTGATATATTCTACAGTATAGAGGAAAATTAAGGAAATCATTAAAAGATGGGGATTCGAACCAAGCACAACTGATTAGCAATTATATACAGCATTAATCACCCAGTACAAAACCTATCAATCATGCTTGGTCCACTCCTCTACCTTGCTTAGTTCCCGAGATAATGGAGATTTAAAAATTAAGGATCGAACCCAGGACGTCAGGTATCTAACTATGCATTTGAAAGAAACTACCTAATAACATAAATGTAATAAAGTTTATTTAGCATCTTTATCTTAAGTAGTTTAGGAGTTATTAAATTTATAATTAAATTACATTTTATCGGTATTCGAACCCAGAGCACCAGAAACAAAATTATTTACAATATTAGTTTGATATGTTTAAAGGTGATGTATGCAGTTACAGCATCAATCTAAGTGATATATTCTAGAGTATAGAGACAAATTAAGGAAGTCATTGAAAGATCGGGATTCGAATTAAGGACAACTGATTTGAAATTATATACAGCATTAATTACACATTATAGCAGCTATCAAATATGCTTTGGTGCATCCCTCTACCTTTCTTAGTTTCCGAGATAATGGCGATTTAAAAATTAAGGATCGAATGCAGGACACCACGTACCCAAATATGCATTTCCAAGAAACCACCTAATGACATTAATGTAAGAAAGTGTATTTGGCGTCTTTATCTTAATTAGTTTAGGAGTTATTAGAAGATGAATTTGTAATCACTCCTAGGATTCGAACCCAGGCATCCCGGTCAACTTGGAACAATACCCTAATGAGGCGGCGCATTCCAAAGAATTGATTAGTTTTTATCCCATTGTTCTATCTCTTTTCATTCAGGAGATATAAGCGAACTAAACCCTGCCATTAGGAGCAATCCTAGTGCTAGTCTCAAGCCTAGATAAAAGGGGAGTGACACCTACAACGAACTAAAATAAAGGTATGTTGACGTAAAGCTTTTCAATTTGTGAACCAATATGCAGTTTATCCCTATCCGCATCGTACAATAACTGTTTAACATATAATAAGTTTGTAAGATTTAGAAAACAGTATATAAATTGTTGTAACGTTGGATGAGAAATGTTTATAATCTAATTACTCTCTATATTACCATGAGTACCTGTGATACTAGTTGAATTGCCTGTTAAAATGACTTAAATACCTGTGATACTACCCGAATCATGTGAAATTACCTTAACTACCTCTGATACGAATTCCTGCTCTAAATTAGCACGAGCACCTGTGATACTATCTGGTTTGCCTTAAATACCAATGATACTAGATGAATTACCTGTTAAAATGACACAAATACCATTGATACAACCTGAAACACCTGCATTTACCTTAAATAGCTGTGATACAAATCTCTGATCGAAATTATCAATAATATCTGTGAAGCTATGTAGATTACCTCAAATACTTACGATATTACCTGAACTATCTGTGAAATACGAAGCTATGTTATAACCGACTCCTGGAACCTACCCTCCTGTAATGCTAGCTGAATTACTCTAAACGCCTGTGATACTTGAATTAACCTAAATACCTACGATACTCTCTGAATTACCTGTGAAATACGACACTAAGCTATACCCAACCCTAGAATCTATCCTCTTGTGATACTAGCTGAATTAGCCTAAATACCTATGATACTAGCTGAATTACCTGTGAAATCATGCAGAGCCATGATGCAGTTAGCCTCTGGAATCTATCCTGTGATACTACCTGAATTAGCCTAAATACCTACGATACTAGCTGAATTACCTGTAAAATCATGCAGAGCCATGATGCAGTTAGCCTCTGGAATCTGTCCTGTGATACTAGATGAATTAGCCTAAATACATACGATACTAGCTGAATTATCTGTGAAATCATACACTGCTATGATCTAGTCAGCCTCTTGCAATACTAGCTGAATTACTTACCTGTTAGTGTGAGTGGGTTAGCTTTTCCCGTTGCAGGTCACCTTTTTCCCTTTATGGCTCACCTTTTTCCCTTTGGTGGTCACCTTTTTCCCCTGAACGAGTCACCTTTTCCCTGAATAGGTTACGTGATGGGGATGTCTAGAACATTGACATGAAACATATTTTCATGAAGTTCTCGCTTAAACTCGCTTTCAAGGTCTAGTATCTCCCTCCTATTCCATATCTCTCCTGTATATAAGTCCATATTCCTACTGCTACACTACCTGTCTAGCCTACCGACTCTCCTCGTTTTCCTATACCTCTCATATAAACCATACTCTACTCTCAACCACTGTCTAGTCTAGCACCTCTCCCCGTATCCCCTGCCTCTCATAAAGCGTATTCCCCCTCCTGCCCCCTGTCTAGCTGAGTATCTCCTTGGTTTCCTATCTAACATATATAAAACACATTCTACCTTTAACACCTGTCTATCGTAGCATAGGATCTCTCCATTTTGTCGTCTCTCCTTATAAACACATACTCAAATTCTCCTAAGCTAATACCTCTCCTCGTTTTCCTATACCTCTCATATAAACCATACTCTACTCCTCGACTTCTGTCTAGCCTAGCACCTCTCCTCGTTTTCCTATATTTCTCATATAAACCATACTCTACTCCTAAACCTCTGTCTAGCCTAACACCCCTCCTCCTGCTCCTATACTTCTCATACATATAAACGCATACTCTACTCTCAACCACTGTCTAGTCTAGCATCTCTCCTCGTATCCCCTACCTCTCATAAAGCGTATTCCTCTCCCGCACCTGTCTACTGAGTATCTCTCCTTGGTTTCCTAGCTAATCTATATAAAGCACATTCTACCTTTAACACCTGTCTGTCCTAACATAGGAACTCTCTCCGTTTTCTCGTCTCTTCTTATAAACACATACGCAAACTCTCCTAGCCTAATACCTCTCCTGGTTTTCCTATATCTCTCATATAAACCATACACTACGTTTCAAGCCCTGTCTAGTCTAACACCTCTCCTCCTGTTCCCTACCTCTCATACATATAAACGCCTTCTCTACTCTCAGCCTCTGTCTAGTCTAACATATCTCAACTATATCTTCCATATAAACGCACTACCCTCCTTCAACCCTGTCTAGCATAGTATCGGTCGTCGTATTCCCTATCTCTCCCATATAAACCCATTTTCCTCCTTGAACCGCCCCATCCAGCCTCGTTTTCCCTATCCTTTCCCATATATGCCCAAAAAAGTGGCCCAGCTCTCTTCTAAATAACCTACTAACTTGGAGCGTAAAAACAAAAATACATCTTCAAAAATAGGTTTTACATACGTAGCAGCATATTACGTAACAAACAATCTACTTCAAACTGACGCCCAAAGCGTGGTGCAAAAACTCCAACAACAGTAACTCCTACGTAAACAGTTAAACTAAAGAACAATTCTACTCTCAAGTTGGTTCCCAAACGTGGGGATAACAACAGCAGAAAAACACCTACTTCAACCAATATATTTCGAGATGGATTAATTTGCTTTCTTATATGATTCGGGTATTATATAGTTATTTCTATGTCAGTACTAGTAATTTATTAATGTAGGGTCGGTTCTACAATCTGCCAATAAATTGCCGATAAAGCTATTTGCGAAATTTCTTAGCGATTGGCGTTCTACACTCTCTGGAAAGCACTACTCAGAAGATATCTTTGCCGATAAGTTTTCGGTTAGTTGAAGTAACCGTTACGTCCATTTATCCGTCAAATAACTTTTCACGTTCAGGACTGACACAATTCACTAGCAATAGTAATCATGGCAGAATTGTATGTATCAGACGACGACGAGGAAATTATGTTTCTGCACAACAGGAGAAAGCCTAAGGTCATAAAGGAGGCAAAATTATTTCCAAACATTGGAGGACGACAACGAAATTTATAAGCTTGCTTTTATAAAACCTAACTCGCTTATCCGACGTTTCACGGGTAGCTTTTTAAACTCGAATGACGTTTTAATTAATGTCATATACCTTCCGCCGTTATTTATGAAACTATTGTACGCTCATCTAGAGGATTTTGTGGTCAATACTCTCCTTTACCCCTTATAATTGTAATTTCTTACAATCCTGCTATTCCTAATAATAGGTGAAAAATCCCGATATTCACGCAAGCGGAAGATCCGACTTCCTTAACTTCTCCCCCGACAGTCTACAGGCTTTGAAAACCCTTATTAGTATTTTAGTAATTTACGAATTTAAATTATAATGTGTGTTATAGTCCATGTCCGCGGTGTAGTGGTTACCATGCTAGCCTCTAGTTCCCAAGGTTGCGGGTTCAAACCCGGCAGAAGGCGATGGATTTTTTTCAGGCGTAAAAACTCCTTAGTATGGCTTCCTTCGGAAGGGAAGTAAAGCCGGTGGTCTCTTGTCGTAGATTTACAGCACGTAAAAGAACCTCAAGCCTGATGCAGAGGCCCTGAGCAAAATTTCCAGTCTTTCACGCCCAATATAGAATGAGACGCCTAAGGAACACAGCAGTTAAAGAGCGTCCATAAATAAGAAAACAAACAAAAAACTGTTTCTTTTAGCATACGTGCTGACAACATAATGAGTTAGCAAAAAAAATTACCTATACATAAAGAAGCCCATGAGAATAATTCCGCTTCTATGAGGTGAATTAAAGTAAGTACCGTTTTAATATTTTGCCGCGGTAGTCGCGATTTTAAGCATGCGTGATCACTTCCTTCATACATTAGGAAGCCAGAGGCAGCTGCGAGCAATTGTCACTTTGTGTTCTTCTGTTAAGAGTCACATTAGAGCATTTCTAAATGTTCAAAAGAATCAAACGATCCGCAGACTGTGAAGTCAAATCAGTGATTCGTTTTTTGAATGCGAGAAATGTTACGCCAGCAAACATTCCTCGCCAATTGTGTGAGGTTTATGGAGAAACAACAATGAGTGACAATGTCCGGTCACACACAGCCAAACGAACTCAAGATCTGATCGCATCATTGGTTTGGGAACAATTCGACCACCTCCCTACAGTCCGGATTCTTCATCTGAAGAAATTTCTTGGTGAAAAACATTTCAACGATGACGATGTTGTGAAACAAGAGCAGACTTGGCTTTCATCATAACCTGCATCATTCTTTGACAAAGGCATACAAAAACAGAGAAGTGGTGCAAGGTCATGATGATAAAGTATTTGGAAAATAATGTTCTGTTATTTAAAAAAAATGATCGGTATTTACTTAAACAGCCTTGTATATAATAACCTTTAGACGTCCGTTTCAAGAATGTCATTAGTTGTTTGTAGTATTTACTAATGTCTTTGTTGTCCTTGACACGAGATAGTTTGATCAGAGTTGATGTTAATGTTGAAGATGTTGAAGATCCACGTTTTGGCTTAATCTTCAAAATATACTCACAGCACATTTTCACTATAATTAGTTTGTACGCTTCTTCCCTTGCACCATTGACGAAACTTGTTATATACTATTTCGTACCGATTCCTTGCCTTTTTGGCACCAATTTTAATGTTGCCCTCTCCAATGCTTGTAAAATTTCGACTGCTTCTTCAGATTCCATAATTACTGCATTCAAGTTATCCGCCATTATATAACAATAAAGGCCTCTTGGATAATAATCTTCACATCTGCCAGGAAATCAAAGTTGGTAACATTCGAGTGTTATAATTTTATGCCACTCAGTGGCATAATTGTCTGCGTTTAATTGCCACCTACTGTTAAAGGCGCTTCTTTTACTTTCGAATGTCTAAAAAAAAGCAGTGTTACTACTGTAAAATAAGTTGCATGGAGAGCAGAGAGAGAAGCGAGGGTAATGGGGAGAAAGGGAGGGAAAATGGAGAAACTTCGTATTTAACTCAATAACACGACCAGAATTGCTACCTCTGTTTGCAAAACATACGCGAGTTTGATGGGCATTTGTCGACACGTTTCAAACTTAGCAGAAATAGGCACAACGTTAATAAGGAGAAACATTCTACAATCTTGCGACTTTTAGGGGCAAAGCCCCCAAAGTTGAAATGTTATATGTTTAAGAATTTGCAGCAAATGTGTCAACACCTTTCAAATATTATTAAAATTGGAGCTAAATTAATAGTATATGAACACTAATTTTTACTTCCTTTACCACGTACATAGTAGGTGGAGAAGATACTGCATTCCACCCAAAAATTCCATACCGAGATTTCACTGGAAATATATTTCGAACTTCCTGAATTTTAAAAAAATCATTTTTAGAAAAAGGTTTGTGTTTGTGTATGGTGTGTATGTGCGAGAGAGAGAGAGAGAGAGAGAGAGAGAGAGAGAGAGAATAGCATAACTCAAAAATAAAAAGACGATTAAATGCCAAACTTAATATTAAGTTCAATATCCTCCAGAGATGCAAAATACATATTCATGAAAATGCACCACCCACATTTTATGAATGTTTTAATTTTGTCTAACGAATTTTATTAAAATTTTCTCTAACGATAGCTCTAACGATTTTGATTAAAATGCCATATATCAAAGATATTTACATGACAAATAAAACGTATAGCTTTAATTTTCTAGGAATATTCTGTGAAGTTCTCTTCATTACGAATGTCTTTTGCGTAATTGGTAAACCCTAAGATTTGGTATTTATCCGACTTTTGGTTTTAGAGTTATGCTGTTCACAGACAGACACACACACACACGGACCTTTTTCTAAAAATGCTTTTTTTTATTCAGGGGGCCTCAAAACATGTATATCCGGTGAAATCTGGGTATCGAAAGAGACAGAGAAAACCTTACTACACAGAAAATGTAGATCTCGTTAAAGCACGCAATTTATGCCAAATACATCTTTTGTGACAACCATTTCCGATTTATCCGTTAATAGTGGTTTCAATTGTTCAATACTTCGTTAAGCTTTTTACTTTCTCTATCACGTACATAGTACGTGAATCCAAAATGTTGCACTCACATGACTTTCTCTACTCTTGTGCAAACTACTTTTACAAACGCTTATTTTCCATCTACTTCATGTTAATCGAGACAAACATTTGCAGAAACTATCTTATGGCTAATTTTCTTGTAGGTGCAAGGGGAATATGATAAGCTTTAAGTAATAGTCAAATCTTTTAAGAGTTGGTTGCTATGTGGAGCATTCCATTTTGTTTGCAAGTCCAGGGCATAAAAAAACGAATAACGAATTCCCATTTGAGAAAAGGTATAAATATTGAAAAATTCAAGCAAATAACAAGGAATATCTCGAAAATGGTACACTTAAACAAAAAAAGTATATGACATAAATTATGTGTTTTAACGAGATATACATTTTTTGTGAAGCAAAACTTTGTCTATCTTTTACGGTTTATCAGTTATGCAAAATCCATTCAGAATGAAGAGGACTTTTGGGGACATTCCCAGAAAATTCAAAATATACATTTCGTTTGCCATAAAAATATCTTAAATATATAATATTTTAATCAAAATCGTTAGTCATTTTTGAGAAAATCAAAATTTTCGAAAAAGGTTCCATGTGAAGGGTAGTCTGGGGTGGGGGATTTCCTTGAAAATCTTCGTGTCGCATCTTTGAAGGATACTGGACCTAAACACAAATTTGGTATTTATCCGACTTTTCGTTTTAGAGTTATGCTGTTCACAGACACACATCCACACAGACAGACACACACACGGACCTTTTTCTAAAAATGCTTTTTTTTATTCAGGGGCCCCAAAACATGTATTTCCGGAGAAATCTGGGTATCGAATTTTTTAATGGAATGCAATACTTCCCCTACTTACTATAGGTACGTAATAGAGAAAGTAAAAAGCAATCGCGTATGTCTCTCTCTGTCTACCTTGAACAACATAATTCAGAAACGAAAAATCCGATAAATATTGGTATTATCTTAGTATTTAAGTTCAGTATCTTCCAAAGATGCGACACCAAGATTTTCAAGAAAGTCCCCCCACGCCCAACTACGTTTTACTTGGAAGACTTCGAGATTTTCGATTTTATCAAAAATGGTTCTAAGGATATTAATTAAAATATCATCTGTTTAAGATATATTAAAAATAAAATCTATATTTTTAATATTCTGGGAACAGCCTATGAAGTCGTCTTTGCTCTAAAGGATTTTTGTATAATTTTTTATAACTGGTAAACCATAAGAGATATGCAAAAACGTGCTACAAAAGAGCGTATATCTCTTTAAAACACTAATTTATCTCAAATGACTGTTTTGTAGCATAAGCCATTTATGAGGTATCAGTTACTAATGGTTGAATTGTTCAATACCTTTGTCATTCCTGTCGGTATTCAGTTGTTTCTCGCAACTGCATTAAAAAAATTTGGCATCCTAAGGCCAGCATACGGCGTCCAATTCTAAAATATTTCACTATCATTATTCCCATTTCAAAGCCTTGCGATAAGTAGAAAAATGCCATTCAGTTTGGTTGTATGTATGGTAACAGAGCAGCGAAATGCATGTGCCTCGTAATTGGAACAATTTGGGTTCGAATCCTTAACGTAAATGCTTTTTTATTATTCAAATTTTAATTTATTAAGCATATGACAATGCCGTATGTTTCCATGAAAAAGATATCTATTAATTTTAAAACATTCATGCATAAAAACACAAACAAATTACTCTTTTCGTTTTCAAAATAAGTGCCATATTAGTAAGAATTCTAAAGTGCATTTCATACTGTTTCCATGCGTTTACATGGAATTTTAAGGTCAGTGTATAGGGTCCAGTTCTTAAACATTTGATTATCGCTGTTTCTTTCTATCTATAACAAAATGTGTAGATATTTCTGCAAAGCTCTATTTCGATTAAAATGCAGTAGATAAAAAATAAGCTTTATTAGGGGGTATACAAATTATTCTTACTAAAGATAGAGGGTAGAGAAAGTCATGTGAAAGTATCACATCAGATTTTTCAATTAGGACTATAATATTTACTTATTTCTTATTTAGTTTGAAAACGAAAAGGAGAGCGTTTCAGTTTTAATGTGTGAGCATAAAATCAAATAAGCCTTAGGAATTGGAAATTATATTATAGTATGCGTAATAAATATTGCGCTTTTCTGGTAAAAAAAAATAAAACTTAACCGCTGGACTGTCAGCGTATATTTAGTGGTTGTGACTCAATATGAAAGGTGACAATAGAACGAAGCTAAAAGCACGCACGCGTCCCGAGACACCATTGTGAACCGGCCGCGGAAACGATTTGGATTTAGACAAATATACGCTTCGAGAGTCTACTCATATTTTCTTCTTGGGGTGTATGCTGGCCTTACCCTTTCCATCAGTCGCGAGAGCTGAATATCTACAGGACTTCAGAAAAATGACAAAATATTGAACAAATCGGAACATTAATAAGGTATATCTTGGAAATGGCTGACGTCACAACAAAAAAGGTTATTTGAAATAAATTGCGTGTTTTAAAGAGATCTACATTTTTATACAGTGCTTTCTCATCTATCGCTTAACGTTTACTAATTAAACAAGATTATGTATCAATTCCTTTCAAATGAAGAGGACTTCACAGGCTATTCCCCAAAAAATTTAAGATATACATTTTGTTTGTCATGTAAATATCTTTAATGTGTGGTATTTTAATAAAAATCGTTAAAGCCAGGTTTTAGAAAATAAAACATTTCGAAAAATGTTCCGAATAAAGGTTAGTTAGGTTAGCGGATTTTCTTGAAAATATTCGTGTCGCATCTTCGCGGGATACTAAACATAAATCCGACTTTTTGTTTTTGAGTTATGCTACTCTCTCTCTCTCTTTCTCTCTCTCTCTCTCACACACACACACACGCATACCATCGACCTTTTACTAAAAATGCTATTTTATTCATGGGTCCTCAAAACATGCATTTCCGGTGAAATCTCGGTATCAAATGATGAGTGGAATGCAATACCTTTTCTACACTAGTACGTGGTAAAGAAAGCATAATAAGGTTGCGTAAGAATACTATGTAGAAGCTAAATGAAATGAAATTATAGTGGATGTAGAAAGTCATGTAAATGTAACACAATAGATATTTTTTAAAGATTATTTTCCAAAATACTCATTAGTTTCTGTCGCAAATCTAAAAATATACATACATGTATAGACAATATATTATATACATATATACAATACATACATTTACGATATCGTATCTCTATTTGCATGACACCAGTAGCCCGTATGTCTCGAAAGCTGCAACTCTCTCCAAATACGACTTATTGCTAGATATTTACGTATATGAGAATTTTCAAAATCAACGCAATACACATTTAATTATGAACAATAAAAGACGGAACCAAAATTTACACAAAAAGAACCAGAATCTTAGGGTTTGTTTTTCCTTTGGGATTTTTTTCCCCCAACATCTAATAGAATTTTCATCAACCGGGCATTTATTTAATTAAGCCTCTGAAAATTATGTTGGGTACATTTGTACCCAGTTTGGTAGACTATGCTATAGATTGTTTCCTCTCTTTTCTCCACATAATGTGTTAATTATTACTTCATCTACCACGTATAGTAAGTAGGGGAAATGTTGCATTCCACCCGAAAATTTGATACAGATTTCACCAGAAATACACGTTTTGAAGCCGCCTGAATCCAAAATAAGCATTTTTAGAAAAAGGATCGCGCGTGCGTGCGAACAGCATAACTCAAAAACGAAAATATCACACTTGGTATTTACGTTCAGCACTTTCCAAAGACGCGACACGAAGATTTTCAAGAAAATCCCTCACCCAACTACCCTTTACATGGAACGTTTTCGAAAGTTTTTATGTTTTTAAAAACTGGCTTTAACGATTTTGATTAATATACTATATATTAAAGATACTTACATGACAAATAAAATGTAATTTTGAATTTTCTGGGAATAGCCTTTAAAGTCCTCTTCATTCGGAAGGAAATTTGTATAATCTCGTGTAACTGGTAAACGTTAAGCGGTAAACACGTACCATTAAAAAATGTAGATCTCCTTAAAACACACAATTTACTTAAAATAAGTTTTTCTGTGGCATAAGCCGTTTCTGAGATATTCGTTATTAAAGTTTCGAATTGTTTAATACTTATTCTTTTAATCTCATCGATTTTCAGTTGTTTCTCGCAATTGTATGGAAACAGTATGGAATTTAAGGCCGGCATATAGCGTCTAGTTCTTAAACATTTGACTATCGCTGTTCTCTTTGTATCTATAACGAAATGTGTAATGTACTATTTTTGCACAGGTTTATTTGAAATAAAATATAGTAGGTAGAAAAATAAGCTTTAGTAAAAATAGTTTGCATACCCACTAATGAATACAGAGGGCAGAGAAAGTCATGTGAATGTATCACATCAGATTTTTATGCCCTGGACATGCAAAGAGAATGGGATGCTACACATAGTAACCAGCTATTAAAAGATTTGACTATCGCTTAAAGCCTGCCATATTCCTCTTCACCTACAAGAAAATTAGCAATAAGGTAGTTTCTACAAATGTTTAAATGTTTATGAATAAGCGTTTGTAAAAATAGTTTGTACAAGAGTAGTGAAAGTCATATGATTGCAACACATCAGATACTCCCCTACACTTCCTTATTCCAAGCTGGGTACAACCGTACCCGAGTTGTTGGGTTTTAATTACTGCGTGCATTAAACTTCTGTCAGAATGTTCATCCACTATGGCATTTATTTAAATAAGCCTCCGAAAGTTATGTTAAGTACATCTGTACCCAGTTTCGTAGACTGTTTATAGATTTTCTTTTTTCCTCTCGTTTCGCCACATTCCATGCTAATTATTACTTTCTCTACTACGTGTAGTAAGTAGGAGAAGTATTGTATTTCACCCAAAAATTCGATACGGAGATTTCATCGAAAATTCAGGTTTTGAAGCCCCCTGAATCAAAAAAAATTAGAAAAAGGGCCGCGTGCGCGTCTGAACAGCATAAGTCGAAAGCGTAAAGTCGGACAAAACACCAAACTTGGTATTTAAATTCACTATCTTCCACGACACGACACGAAGATTTTCAAGAAAATTCCCCAACTATCCTTTACATGGGTGATTTTTCAAAATTGTTTATTTTCTAAAAATGGCTAACGATTTTGATTAAAATACCATATATTAAACACATTTACATGACAAATAAAATGTATCTCTTGATTTTTCTCGGAGTAACCTGCGAAGTCCAGTTCATTTGTATAACTGGTAAATGTTAAGCGATAGACCAAAACGTACTACACAAAAAATGACATCTCTTCTAAACACAATTTATTTCAATAACCCTTTTTGTGGCATCAGCCATTTCCGCGATATCCGTTATTAACCGTTCGAATTGTTTAATACTTGGTCATTCTTTTAAAGTCCTGTTAACATTCAGATGTTTCTTGCGATGTCGTGAAAAGAGTATGGAATTTTAAGGGCAGCGTATAGCTTCTTAAACATTTGACTATCGTTATTTCCTTTGTATCTCTAACGAAATGTGTAATTTAGTTATTTCTGCAAAGATTTATTTGGATTAAAATAAAGTAGATAGGAAACAAACTTTCGAAAGAATAATTTGTGTATCCACTAGTAAACTATAGATAGTAGAGAAAGTCATGTGAATGTAACATCAGAATTGTTTTTACATTATTAGCTTTAGAATGAACAATAAGGAATAAAATACGTATTGTGAGGAAGTAATGCTTATGTTGTCTGCGGACAATGCCGAATATGTTGAAGATGATCCTGTTTTTAAGCAATATACAAATATTCTGTTTGGGCACACTGGTAATTGTGCATATTTTTAATCTTTATATGAGAAAGGTTAATGAAACGGAAGTACTGACAACGGCACAGTGAAATGGGGCGAGTTTACTACGCCTGTGTTCTTTGCTCTGCTTAACACAATAGTTGAACAAACCTAACATTTTCTCCAAGATCTTCAAAAAGTTGTATAACCCATAAAATAACACAATCAATCACAGGTAGAACTAACTTTACTCTCGGATTACAACATTTTCAAGTAACTCATAAATATGATACTAATGTCGTGGTTAAGTATTATGAAATTACCTTCACTGATGAGTTCCGAATGACACAAATGCTCCCTCAGTTATTCCATTCACCACACCGCACTATTACATTATTCAAAAACGTATTATTAAACAAAATGTTCATTAACTATTAGTAACACACGACACACGCTCGATTCCCTTTTTCCACTGTAACGCTTTTCAATCTTGCACGCACTGTCAGTGGGCATGCCATTGCAGGACTACCTCATTCAGAAGCTAATGCTTCAAATGTTAAGCACACTGCAAATGCGTAAGGAGTCGATCTTCAGATGTTAGGCAGACTGCAATTAATATTTACGTATACAATCACCACAGGGTCTGCAGAGTAATCTTACTGGCAATAGTCATTGCGTTTTGTGTGTTCCATAATTTATGGAAAAATACTCAACCAACAATTTTATGTTTGGTATTGTCAAAGTTAACTTACATGCGTTTAGTAGAGCTGGATGTTGTATATCTGAAAATTTCATCGAATTATCATTAAACTGGTTATTATTAATTTAGCATTGAACGTTCATGAATGATCAAAGTTTTTACTGAATTCCCTAGTTAATGTTTCAGCTTTCATGTAAATTTATTTCTCTGTAGCTTTAAATGATATTTACTTAAATTCGAGTCTTACACCAAAAAATAAGCATATCAAATGCACGTAAATTAATTTTGAAAATACCACACGTATAAAGTGGAAACATTTGCGCAATTTCCCAAAAATGTTGAAACTCATCTGATAATAATCAGAACTTGTAAACTGTGTTACTGTTAATTTTTTGTACACATTAAAATGAGATTTTTTTTACTTTCGCGACTTTGAACCAATTAGGTCATATCGGACGATGAATGAAATGGTTGTAAGGATGCTCAAATGAGCCCGAAGTCCTTAGAGCTTAAAGTTAACCGACATTCATCTTTTCAGAATAAGGGAAAACCCCGAAGAATAAAAAACAAACATACCTTATAGGGGTAACTCACCGTTCGAACTCGGGACTTCGTGAATGTGAGGCAGAACGCTATCTCCACAACACAGAGGTGGGCTCTTTTTATTTGAGTGCGTGCTAAAATTTCTGAATATTGCCTGTTCTACTTCTAACTATTAATTTTGATATTAAGACGAAAGACTGACTCGCTATATAGTTTCTTACCAACAAGGAATGAAGCGTATATTTTTACTTTCTCTACTTCTTTCCTATTGTAGGTAAGTACAGGGAGTACTGCGTTCCATCCAAAAATTTGATACCGAGATTTCACCGGAAATACTCATTTTGAGACTCCCCGAATAAAAACATTTCAAAAGAAACACTTTTTCTATTACGTACTTAAAAAGTAGAGAAGTATGGATTCCATTCAAAAATTCAAAGTGGAGATTTCACCCGGAATACATGTTTTGGGGTCCCCTGAGCATCACAAACTTTTACTTTCTCTAAAACGTACATAATAGGTAGAGAAGGTATTGCATTCCACCTGAAACATCGATATCGAGTTTTCACCGGAAATACATCTTTTGGGGCCCCTGACTCCAAAAAAAAATTTAAAAAAAGGTTCATGTGCATGCTGTGTGAAAAGCATAACTCAAAAACGAAATGTCCCATAAATACCAAACTTTTTATTTTGGTTCAGTATCTCCCAAGATGTGACGCAAATATTTTCAAAAAAATTCCTCCACACACCAAATACTCTTCACTTAAAAGATTTTTTTAAATTTTGGATTTTCTCAAACCTTGCTCTAAGAATTTATTTAAATACTATGTTTAAGATATTTACATGACAAACAAAATATATATCTTGAATTTTCTGGGAATAGCCTATGAAGTCCTCTTCATTCGGAAGGAATTTTGTATAACTTTGTTTATCTGGAAAACCATGAGAGATAGACAAAAACGTACAGCACAAAAAATGCAGATCTCTTTAAAACACACCACTTATTTCAAATAACCCTTTCTTTGACATCTGTGATTTCCAAGGTAACTGTTATTGAATTTTATTGACAACAGGCCCTATTATAGGATGTGTGTGCATGCACGTGTGCAAACAGCATAACTCTAAAACAAAAAGCTGATTATATATCAATCTTGGTAACCAGGTTCAGTGTCTTCCAAGAATGCAACACATAGATTTCCGGGAAAATTCCCCCATCCCAAATCAGCCTTTATATAAACAAATTTTTGTTATTTTTGACCTTCTCAAAAATGGCTCTAACGATTTGTTTAAAATGCTGTATTTTAAGACTTTTGCATGGCAGATTAAGTGCATATCTTAAATTTTCTGGGAATAGTCTCTGAAGTCCTCTTCATTCCGAAGTACTTTTTTATATCTTGTAAACCATAAGAGATAGACAAAAACTTAACACATAAAAAAATGCAGATTTTTTAAATCATACAATTTATGGCATTAACCACTTCCAAATTATTCTTTATTATTGGTTTGAATTGTCAAATAGTTTATACTTTTGCAACTCCAAAATTGCTATTTGTTTTTTCCTTGTGGTCATGCAAAGGGAACAGAATTTCAAAGCCATCACATAGTGACCCATTCTTAAAAGATTTGACTATTGCTTAAGCTTACTGTACTCCCTTAATCCCCTGTGCCCACAAGGAAATATGTAATATAACCATTTCTGCAAAGTTTATCTCAATTAACATGAAGCAGAGAGAAGAATAAGCTTCTTCATGAATAGTTTATTGAAGAGAGTCATTTGAATGTAATGCACTAGATTTTTACTTTCTCTACTACGTATAGTAAGTAGGGGAAGTATTGTATTCCACCCAAAAATTCGATACCGAGATTTCACAGGAAATACATGTTTTGAGAACCCCTGAATCCAAAAAAAGCATTTTTGGAAACATGTCCGTGGTGTGTCTGTCTGTGAACAGCATAACTCAGAAATGAACAGTCGGATAAACACCAAACTTGGTATTTAGGTTCAGTATCTTCCAGAGATGCGACACGAAGCTTTTCAAGAAAATTCCCCCACCCCAGATTACCCTTTACATGGAACATTTTTCGAAAATTTTAATTTTCTCAAAAATGGCTCTAACAATTTTGATTAAAATATCATATGTTTAAGATATTTTCATGACAAATAAAATCTATATCTTGAAGTTTCTGGGAATGTCTCCAAAAGTATTCTTCATTGTGAACGACTTTTGCATAACTGGTAAACCATAAGAAATAGACAAAATTTTACTACACAAAAAATGTAGATCGCATTAAAATACACAATTTATGTCATATACATTTTTTTTGTTGAGTGAACCATTTTCGAGATATTGCTTGTTATTCCCTTAAATTTTTCAATACTTATTTTCTCAAATGGGAATTCGTTATTCATTTTTTTATCTTGTATATGCAAAGAGTATTAATCCGTGGCAAAGGGAATGGTGCTGCACCTAGCAACCAGCTATTAAGAGATATGTATATGCTTAAAGGCTACAGTATTTCTATATTGCCCTTGTAAACATATATTCCCCTTACATCTACAAGAAACTTAGCAATAAGATAGAGTCTGCAAATGTTTATCTCGATTAACATGAAGTAGATGGAGAATAAGCGTATGTAAAAATAGTTTGTACAAGAGTAGAGAAAGTCATGTGACTGTAACAGATCAGATTTTTTTTTATCTTACATTTCAGCTGAATTTATCTTATTAACCATTTTATATTGATTACATGTATACATTATTGTTGCTGCAACCTTTCTTCATATTCTTTCTATGCTTTGAAATCCACATTCATTGTGTTTGTCCTGAATATTTGTTAAGCTTTATGCATTATGACAATCTATATACTAAGAAAGTTGAAAGCTTTGCTTTCTGCAAATATGAAATGTGATGTATTACACCATTTTCCAATGAATTCAGCACACTAAAATTTATCTACCCATTTGATATCTGATTTATAGAAAATTTATTTTATTTTGCTAATTTCCCAGGTTTTACAGCTTGAAGCATTATAGGCATAACCATGATGCACATTTAACTTATATCCCTTTGTATAATTTTTTAAAGCTAGTAACAACGATGTAAATTTGAATTTATAGAAAAATTGAGTCAGTTGAAATACTTACTATGTAAAACAATGTAAGTGATATTCAGTGTTTCAATCCCAACTCAATTTTTCTATAACTATGTCTCTTTTCTTGCTTTGTTTCTCAGTATTCATTTCAAAGCAAAGCAATTTGTTTAATTTATTTCTACATGCATTATAATTTCCATTTCCACATGTATAGCATTAGAAAAAACAACATTTCCGCATTAATGTATTTGTAATTTTTTAATTGCTGCCAGTTTTGCATTTGTTTCAATGGCAAACAAAAACACTGTAAAAAGTTATCATTAACAGACCATATATACTGAAGACATGTTCTCTGTGCATCTACTAAGTGGTGGGGGGAGTGGATCATCAAGAAGATATCACAGTTTATCTGTATCCTTATTGCCCTTGCTATTACCAAAAGTTAACTGATTCATACCAAAACACATTCCAACACTCATACATTTGGTGACATAACATATAATGCCACATTTTCAAAAATTTCCCCCTGGAGGCCCATTCCATACCCAGACCCTCTGGTAGGGCCTGGACCACAAGTTCAGCCTAGGGGGTCTACAGATCCTAAATATGACCCTGAGAGAACATACATAAAAATATATGTTACACTCACATGACTTTCTCTACTCTTGTACAAACTAGTTTTACAAACGCTTATTCTCCATAGGCTTCATGTTAATCGAGATAAACATTTGCAGACTCTATCTTATTGTTAATTTTCTTGTAGATGTAAGGGGAATATATATTTACAAGGGGCAATATAGAAATACAGTAGCCTTAAGCATAGACATTACTCTTAATAGCTGGTTGCTATGTGCAGCACCATTCCCTTTGCCACAGATTAATACTCTTTGCATATCCAAGACAAAAAAAGAATAACGAATTCCCATTTGAGAAAATAAGTATTGAAAAATTTAAGGGAATAACAAGCAATATCTCGAAAATGGTTCACTCAACAAAAAAAATGTATATGACATAAATTGTGTATTTTAACGCGATCTACTTTTTTGTGTAGTAAAATCTTGTCTATCTCTTATGGTTTACCAGTTATGCAAAAGTCGTTCAAATGAAGAATACATTTGGAGACATTCCCAGAAAATTCAAGATATACATTTTATTTGTCATGAAAATATCTTAAACATATGATATTTTAATCAAAATCGTTAGCCATTTTTGAGAAAATTAAAATTTTCGAAAAATGTTCCATGTAAAGGGTAGTCTGGGGTGGGGGGATTTTCTTGAAAACCTTTGTGTCGCATCCTTGGAAGATACTGAACCTAAATACCAAGTTTGGTGTTTATCTGACTGTTCGTTTCTGAGTTATGCTGTTCACAGACAGACAGACGCACACACGGACATGTTTCCAAAAATGCTTTTTTTTGGATTCAGGGGATCTCAAAACATGTATTTCCGGTGAAATCTCGGTATTGAATTTTTGGGTAGAATACAATACTTCCCCTACTTACTATATGTAGTAGAGAAAGTAAAAATGAATAATGAATTCCCATTTGAGAAAATAAGTATTGAAAAATTTAAGGGAATAACAAGCAATATCTCGAAAATGGTTCACTCAACAAAAAAAATGTATATGACATAAATTGTGTATTTTAATGCGATCTACATTTTTTGTGTAGTAAAATTTTGTCTATTTCTTATGGTTTACCAGTTATGCAAAAGTCGTTCACAATGAAGAATACTTTTGGAGACATTCCCAGAAACTTCAAGATATAGATTTTATTTGTCATGAAAATATCTTAAACATATGATATTTTAATCAAAATTGTTAGAGCCATTTTTGAGAAAATTAAAATTTTCGAAAAATGTTCCATGTAAAGGGTAATCTGGGGTGGGGGAATTTTCTTGAAAAGCTTCGTGTCGCATATCTGGAAGATACTGAACCTTAATACCAAATTTGGTGTTTATCCGACTGTTCGTTTCTGAGTTATGCTGTTCACAGACAAATACACAGACAGACACACACACGGACATGTTTCCAAAAATGCTTTTTTTGGATTCAGGGGGTCTCAAAACATGTATTTCCGGTGAAATCTCGGTATCGAATTTTTGGGTGGAATACAATATCCCCTACTTACTACACGTAGTAGAGAAAGTAAAAATGAATGATAGTGGCTGGAAAAAAGCATGTGAATGTAAGACATCAAATTTTATTACAAGGTGTGTTTGTAATATAGCATGAAAATACACAATTCTGAATCCCCATATGTTTCTGTTAAAGGCTTTGTCCAGTAAATTTTATATACACAGCTAAAGAGAGAAGAGCTACAAAGAACATCTGAATCTTATAACTCAGTTTTCTTTATGACAATTCTTGTATAAAGTTTGTCTCAGTAACATCAATAGACAGCAATGTCGCACTCACACATGCAGCTAATGTCAGTGCACTTTAGTTGCGTTCCTTGGCTCAATTGTTTGAATCACTCCCTGGAATTGTGATGATGTACAATGCTTTAAGTGTCATCAATTTGTTGGGGATATATGAGTTTTCATAAATTTGTCCCATTTGGGATGTCTGGGTTTTTATTTCTTGACTGTATTTCATGGTATGAACAGCTTGGATGGAATAGTCACTTCGCTTCTTTGATTTTTTTGGAGAAGTACAAGAGCTTTGTGAAAATTAGCTACGCTTTTGCTTAGCACGAGATGTTTCTCCTGTTTCACAGTGGTAGATCAGATGTCGCTTTATACACCTTTGGTTTTGTACTACTACCTGCATTACAGGAACTTTATATTTTGAAAAGTGAGCCTTTAGACACCTTCATGGCTGGCCTTAGCTGATGCAGGGCCATGTACAAACCTTCACCATGGGACTCCTACAATCATGGATATATCAAAACACTACTAGCAGCAGGGTTGTCAGATGACCCAGATTTTGCGGGATTGTGCTAAGTGCCCCACCCTGTAGACCGTTCCTGTCCAAGAAGATAATTGTAGTGTATTTTGAAACTTGAAAAAAAAGTTAATGTTTTCATCTCTGAAGTTGCTAAAACCAACTGCTATATTTATTTATACTGTAAAAAGTAATTCCCATTATGTTTTACCCTGCTATAGGAATTAGTAGTGTTCATACTGACCCACTTACAATTGACTCATTGTATACAAATTTGGTGAGTTTTGGGGGTTGGCCAGCCTGGCGGATATGATGGCTAATAATTAACAGCTGTTGTGCCCTTACTTTTCTGTTTTGATTCATATTCATCAACAATGAAGGGATTTATTAGAAGTTTGTGAAGCGAACACAAACACATGGTTATTTTGTTGGAAAACAGGAAGTAAATTAATCATAGATTAATGGAAATGGATAGGAATTTTAAATGCAAAGGTGATGATGTTAAAAACAAAACATAAAAGGCTGTGTGGTTTTTGTAAGGATTGAGGAAACTAAACTAAATTTAGCAATTGGTTAATATGCAATGACAATGATAAGTATAAAGTATTTTGTAAATATTGCCCTAAGTGTTTCTCAGTGTACATGGGGCAGGGGGGGATGAATTGAATTGAGTTTTATTTATGGACACTTAACTGCTGCGGTCCTTAGCGTACCATTCTATATTGGGCGTGAAAGACCAGTAATTTTGCTACGAGGCCTCTTTAACAGGCTTGAGGCTCTTTTATGTGCCGTAAATCTACAACATGGGACCACTGGCTTTACTTCCCTTCCGAAGGAAGCCATGCTAAGGATTTTTAAACCCGAAAAAATTCCTCATCCTCTGCCGGGTTTGAACTCTGACCTCGGGAACTAGAGACTAGCATGGTAACCACTATACCACGGAGAACGATATGGGGGGGGAGACAAATGCACATCTGTATCTTATATTGATTTTAGATTATCTGGTAACCCTGAGTAGCATTCCTATATCCTACTGGTGTGGTGTGCAAAGTATTCATTTTCAGTTTTCAGAAATTAAACATTTTATATACTTCAATTTTTGAAGAAGATCCAAAGAGTTTACAACAAAAACAAAAAATATTGTAGTAGATTTTGAATATATGAAGCCATTTCCATATCTTTTCTCTCCATTGGGTAAGGCTATTATGCAAAAAAAAAAAAAAAAAAAAAAAAAAATGAAATAAACATTTTCTTCTATTCTCATTTAAAGGATAATCAAAATTTATAACTTTAGCAGGGCCTTTTTGCACAATTTCATCAATGATGGGAGATATTAATGTGTTGGACCAAGTAAACTTTAAAGTGCCAAGATAGAAATATCTTGTGAAGGGGACAAATTTTGAAAATATGAATCATGTTCTCAAAAAGCCTAGAAAAAGTTAAATTGTGAACAGTTTTTGAGCTCATAAAAAGGTGTTTTCGAAAAGTTTCTTCAACCTAAATCTTCAAAAACTGAGAATGAAAGTGAAGGATGCTTAAAAATGATGATGGCTTAACCTCAAAGCACTCCCAACAAATGCACAACAAACACATAGCCGGTGATGAATAATGATTCCCACTTGCTAGCTCATGGTGCTTCCTGTGACAACAAACACAGTTGCCAGTAGCATGTTACTATGACTACTTCACTACCTGTTGCTAAAAGCAAAAGTTATTTCCATAATAGCTAATGTCATTTCTTCCATTTCATCTGCAGGGCCAAAATTCAGCTCATTTTTGTTTTTAATTCTTTACGCAGGACCCTTAGAAGCACAGGCCAGGTGTGGCCACACCAGTTGCACGCGCCTAAGGCCGGCCCTGCACATATTCTTGTGAATAATAACTCTTGCATTGGCTGCATATTGGTGCCTATATGTTTTGAATTTACTTTACCTTGTCTGATGAATTCATTTTTACAAATGAGTATATTAGTAAATAAGTTTAAAATCTTTGTCAATAGTTTTACTTTTCCTACCACTCACCTAAAGTAAGTACAGAAAGTATTTATTTCACCCAAAAACTCTATATATATATTTCAACAGAAACACACATTTTGAGGCCCCTAAATCGAAACAGCAGTTTTAGGAAAAACATATATCATATATGTACACTACTGAGAAGTGTATTAAATTACACGAACTTAAATATTTATTAGAGTTCATTAAGAATCTAAATTCTTTCAGGCTTTGATGTTTTATAGTTTTACTTAATTTTCTTGTATAGAGACATTCCTACATTCGGTTTACCACTACTGATGATAACTTAGAGGGGGCTTTACAGTGATATAATTTTCCACTTAGCAACAAGCAGAATCATGGTGAACTCAGCACTCATGTAGGCACATGACATTTTAAACCAGGCATTGGTTTACCATATATGGTTAACCTGCATCATCATGTTGCAGTACCTTAGGCAACAGCGAGACTATATAAGATGTACAACTCGAGCTCTCTGGTGTCCCTGACTTGCAAAGAACTTGCCTGCTCCTGTGCTTCTTGCCAAGATGCCAACTGCACCGTTGTTGGACCCACTATAAATATGCCTCTAGTACTGTGACATAATCCTAAGGTAAAATATCTGCATCATATAATCTCAATTGTTATTCAACCTTAGCTACTAGGCTGGTGCTTGTAATAATCACTTAATCACTCCCTGAGTTAGGTGCCACTATACTTGTAATATTCCATCCTATCTAATAAACAACATGGCATGCCATTTGGCCTTTTAGCTCCACTGTCTAATCCTTTAGTTACATCTCTTAGTTGCATCTGCATGCTTGTGGATATGTGTGCATGTATGTGTGTGTGTGTGTGTGTGTGTGTAAAAGAGAACAGCATATCTCAAAAATGAAATATCAGATAGATAGAAATAGATTGTTATTGGGTCATTTAAGCCCTGTAGGCTTCTCCTCACTGCGACCTTACCAGATCTATTGTGAGATTACCTTAATCTGTATTTCCCAGTTTAAATTAATGCTTCTAACGAAACTTAAAATTTTTTTGGGTGGTAGTGAAGCAATCTGTCCCTGGTTAGGGAAAGCAGATTCTAAAAACCTCATTCTTGGGCGAGCAATCACTTCACAGTTGCAAAGTATGTGCCTTGCCATTTCTTTTTCTTCTTGACAGAAGTAACATTTATTCACACTCATCTTGCCCATTTTGCAGAGATGATCCCTGAGAGGGCAATTTCTAGTCAGGAGGCCATTCACTATTCTCATCTCCTGTTTGCTGAATATGAGGACCTCTTCTGAACTTTTAGCCGAGAGTTCTATAACCTCTTTGGCATGATTTAGCTTTGGGACCTTATCTTTTACATATTTTATGTTCCTAGACTTTCATCTTACCATTTAGATAGCAATCTGATACCCCACAAAATGGTTCAGCACAATGAATGGGTGTTAGCTCCCTCCTTGGCTAGGCTATCAACTTCATTGCCTTTAATTCCTTCATGTCCTAGCACCCACATTAAGTAACTGTGTTCCTATTTGCCAGCTGGTTTAGCATCTGTAGGCAGCCACAGAAAAGCTTTGACTCAACATTGTAAGCACTGAGAGCCTTTAACACTGCTGGCTGTCTAGAAAAATATAGATTCCGGCACCATGAAAGCCTTTATTTAAATTTACATGGGCACAGATTTCTATCCCATGAGTTTCTGTTTGAAATATGATGGATTGTTGTCAAGGGCTTTTGATTGGGCAAAATTGGGTCCACGTACTCCCACACGTTTTTCCATCCATTTTTGAGCATCTGTATACCAGATGAGTGACCCTTTTTCAAATTTGGGTGCTCCTTCGTTCCATTGATAATGTTCAATAGGAATTACCTTAAAAGAATGATGAAAGTTGGGCCCTGTATCATAAAATCCCATAGCATTATGAAGTTATGGAAGTATTAGATAAATACTAGTTGACAAAATGAACAGGAGTATTGGAAAATATGTATAACAGCAATAATGTTTACATCATTCGCACATTGAGGAAGAGCATGTCTGTTGAAGTACACTCACAACAGATGCAATAGTGCAATCGTGGCATCACAAAGGCAAAGTGTTATTCATTGCTAAGTGTGAAATATAGTATATGTCATAGAGTTTGTGACAAAGTAAAGGAAGAAGGGATCACGATTCCAGTAAACCAGGCTACAAAATGAGCAGCTGTAATGGTAAATGTAATATACTGATACAGTTTAAGGTAGCCTACACATCATGGCATTGTTGTGGAATTTCCCCTCAGCAAAAGTTTCTTCTCTTTCAGCAGATGCTAGAGTGTAACTGCTGATATATTACTATGCAAAAACTACGTTTTAGCAATAAATGTATTATTATTAATTATTATTACCTATTATTATTATTTTGAAATATTAAATAAGCAAGCAGCTCATTAAATCTACCTTACATGAGAACCTATTTAGGTTTTTATTTTTAATTAATTGCAGGTTCAGAAAAACAAAGCAACTAACTATATGCAAGATAAGAAGTCAAGGAAAACAATATACTGCATTAGGGAAAGCATAAAGAATATTGAATATTTATTGCAACCCTTAAAAGTTTTTCATAAATATACAAAGATAAGCAAAACAACAGAAACTTTTGTTTTAATTACAACTAAAGTGCTAAACCTAATTTACAATCTAATAAGTTTAATATTAATCTACACAGGGCTGCTTTACACACAACCCCAGGGTTATCTGTATAATGAAGGCCCCTCCCACTATTTAACTATTTTATCAATTTATATCTCAATTCTCTCATCTTTCTTAACTCAAATCTACCTCTCCCTTACTTTTCCTAAACATTCTTCCATCATTTATTCCTGTTTTTCCCCATATCAGTTAACAGTTTAAGTGGTATAATTTCTTTCTGCAATTTTTCCCATTTTATTTCCCATATACCCTCCCTCCACCTCTTTATACCATCCAGTAGCATAGCAACAGCCCTGCAACCCCTGCAATGCAGGGGAACCCTAAGCGAG
The DNA here is from genome assembly GCA_030765065.1 of Deroplatys truncata. Taxonomy (NCBI): domain Eukaryota; kingdom Metazoa; phylum Arthropoda; class Insecta; order Mantodea; family Mantidae; genus Deroplatys; species Deroplatys truncata. Next base: position 66,182,952 of record CM060976.1, on the reverse strand, counting down.
AGGTGCCCCAAAGGCTCGAGATACTGTATTTTCACAGGTTTAGGCTGTGCATGCAGCACTCTGTTCTAAGACTGTAAATTCAGGGAAATAATAGTTTTCTTGGAATTTCAGGAGTATTGAGAAATATGACAACAGCGTGAATTCTCTAGTCTTGCAGCGGACAAAATAACAGTACCATGCAGAACAATAAGATGGTAGGGGTGGTTAGAATTATTTTCTTCTTTGTTCCTTGAATTTATTGGTCAACAGGCAATACTATATTCAAACAGTTTTCCTCTGTTCCCTGTGTCATTCTGATCTATTAGGATAGTGAGCATAGGAGTGTAGGAACTGCTACATCAACAATATTGAGAAAAGTGTTAAAAAGGCCTTGTTTTAACTGTGAAAATTAATTATATGTACCAGTAAAAGATTTTAATTTTGAAATTGAGTACCCCTTTATATTGGTATTATGTCGATTGAGCGTGTTTACTAGTCGACCATAATATGAGTGCATCGGTGGGAAGAGGAACTAAACAGTTACTGAACAAGTGGGTGGGGCATTGGAAGGACTCTAAGGTACAGAAAACATCCACAGTTCTGAGTTACACTTACTAGCAAGGCTGAGACCTCCAAATGTAGTACTGCTTTCATTGTGCAACTATATATTCCTCTATTGTCTTGGGCCTCACTTCCCTCCAATCCTAGCCTGGTTGATATATTGTCAACAAAAACAATGGTGCCCTCCTCCAAGCACACTCATATCATGGCCAACTAGTGCCTTAGTGGAGCAACAAAAAGAAAACAGACTAAAGAAAGGGATGCTTTGGCACAAAATTCCTAAAAAACAAAATGCACATTTTTCACTGATAAAAAGGAAATGAACAAAGTGTTCCAATAGAAACTGCAGAAAATAAAAATGCACAAATGGTGGTGTTTCTAAAACAGATGATTCTGCTAATTTTGTGAGCGCATCCATAAAATTGAACATAGCACTTGTTTTCCAACGGGTTATAATAATGAAGAGGAATTAATAAATTGTGAAAGTAGCACCAATTTTCCCTCAACTTCCTATTTACAAATCAATGTTGAAAATGATATAAATTTATCTCACAAGAACCCCACTGATCAAAGTCATTTGTTAAAGAAATCACAGATAATTTAAAAAAGCGTATAGTAAGATATAATGAGAAGGGTAGTTGATGTGTTGCTTACCTTAGCAATTTGTAATACCTATGCTCTTTCGAGGGCATAGAGAAAAGCTAGGTGAATCACACAGTGATAATTTTCTTGCTGTTATTGAACTTCTTAGCAAACATGATCCCATTTTATTTCAATTAATAAATGAGAAGGCAAACAGCAAAAAAAAAAAAAAAAAAAAAAAAAAACACCTAAGTCTTAAGTCCCAAAATACAAAATGAACTCATCCAAATGCTGTCTTCACAAATAGAAAATGAGGTAATTAAAGACATGCATGACAATGGCTCTATTCTCTAATATTGAATACTGCCCAAGACTTAACTAAGCATGATCAGTTAAGCTAAATTCTGTGATATACCTTAGTAAAGGGGAATGTAAATAGCACACCTATAGAACTCATGATACAGGAAAGTTTTCTAGAATTTTACAATTGGCATCATCAGGACGTGCACGTGTTAGCTTGCAATAAAATGTTTAGTGCATCAGTTTCGTTGAAGTTCTTTGTATTCAATTTATTGGAATGCACATCCTAACTGGAGTTATTCAGATTCCCAGTTACAGGATGTACTGGGCTGATTCTACTCCATATGCTCCAATTGTAGACACAATGTCACATAATAGGTTCTGCAAATTAAGAAATTATTTTCATCTAAATAACAATGATAACATGGTTCCAAGGGAGCATGAGAAACACATTAAACTTTTTAAAATTAAGCCATTTTTGGACTCACTTAGAAGCAACTTCTTTAAAATTGTACCAGAATATAATACAGTTGATGAAATGATACCTCTGAAAGTTCATACATCACCAATATATGAAAAACAAGCCACACAGGTGGGGAGTTAAAGTTTTTGCACAAGCTGGAGCAAGTGGTATTGTATATGATTTCAAAATCTATGTTGGAAAGGAAACCAATAGCATTGATAATGCTTTAGGCATGAGTGACAATATGGTTCTGAAGTTAGCTGAACATTTACCAAAACATGAGAACAAGTTGTTCCCTGATAACTGGTTTACTTCTTCTGGTCTGGCTGTGGAACTAAAAAGATTGGGAATCTATATGGTAGGAACTGTAAGGAAGAACAGACTTGCTGGTTGCACCTTAAAATCAGATGCTTCCCTTAAGCAGTTTGGTCAAGGTTCCTTTGACTTCAGGGTTCAAACAAATGAAAATATTTTCATGATTAAATGACATGACAACAAAGATGTGCATCTTATCTCCTCTTACAAATATCAGGAGCCTATTGAAAAAGTAAAGCAATGGTCTGTTTCTGATAAGCAGCACATAAATGTTCCTTGCCCAGCAATTGTAAAGGAGTATAATTCCTATATGGGAGGAATAGACCTCCATGATATGCTGATCCAGCTTTACTGTATCAATATCAAGGGTCATCGCTTCTATTTGAGAATTGTATTTTACTTAATAAATATGGCATATGTAAATGCATGGCTCCTTTATAGAACACATTGTCAGCAGAAACAAGTGAAGCATCAACTGTTAATTGATTCTGTGTGTGGCATTGCTGCTGTACTTCTGAAGAACTACTCTAACAAGAAAAAGAGAATGTCCGTCTTTAGATTCTCCACCAACACTGTCAAAAAGAAGGTTTAAACCTGCCCATCCAGTACCTGATGTGCAGCATGATGCTATGGGTCACTGGTCAGAATATATTTCTGACAAGGTGCAAAATGTACATCAAGAGCTATTCAAGAACAAAATGTGGCAAATGCAATATTGCCCTCTGCCTCAATAAGGATAAGAATTGCTTTAGAGCATTCCATATAAAATGAATTTTGTATATGTTACTTTGTCAATTATTACTGCAAAACATAGAGCTAGAATAGTTTAAAACATATTTTGTACATTCATTAGTAGTTTGTTGATCTGTTTAACTAAGAGCTGAAATAATTTTATACAAAAATTTTAATCTGTTATGTATGGTTTTCTTTTACTCTTGTTGATGTCCCAATGATGCCAACTGGAATCATTCCAAATTTGATGCACTAAAATTTAATTTTATAAAATTTGTTGTATTTTCTCTTTTCCTAGGTCATAAAGACAAGATAGAACTGTACAAATGTTTTTTTGATTGGCAAAAAATAAATCAGGTCAGAAAGGGTTCAACTACTTTAAAATGTGTGCTGCCTTGTGAGGCAACTGTGAAGTTCTAAAAGAAATTGGTTTCAACATAAGTCGGTTTATGGACTGGTTGTTCACCAAGTTCTTTTCAAATGAGATGAGTCTGTCTTTGAATGTCATGAGAATGTCAACCAATGTCTTGCAGTCTTGTCACATTGTATTCCTATCATCAGAAAGGGCCATGCTTCAAGTGAACTCTGCCTCTAATAAATACCACTTATGCTAGATCCAAATATTATAATTTGGCAAAAATTAATGCGTGAGGAAGGTAGTGAGTAATGTTTATAACACAACCCTGAAAACCACACACTTTCACCTCCATAGTTTTCATAACATAAATGAATAAATACACCCATGTATTCTATCATAGCCATGTAAGCATTGAAATGGATATCATTGGTATGTACACAATATACATTTTTAAATTACATAGTATTGCAAACTATTCCCAGGATGGTGCTAAAGGAATTACATTGAACAAGCACCAGGAATTTATTTGCTTCTTCTCTCCATTGTTCAAGATGAGAGACAACAGCTCACTTAACGTGGTATGCAGAATGCTTTATGAGGAGAATGTTTATGATACATTAACAGGATTTGGGCTGTTTACCCTTCAGAGTTCAAATACTTTAGATCAATAATCAATTGTTGCTTTAAGCAGCAAGAGAACAGGCGTCAATTCATGCAACAGCCTTAACCGGTGAATTTAGTGATTAATCAAAGAGGCAGGTATTACAAAGCCGGGCAATGAATAACAAATTGGCATGGAATATCACAACACGAGTCACTGACAATGACAAAGTAAAGGTATGAAAGCTTTTAATCTTCTGATTCATAAGCATAAGTTGAGTAGGTGCAAATTTGGAGTTAATGTATATTTTAATTGGGTTATTTTAATTAAAACTGTTAAAAAAACATATTACTAATAATTAGAACTAAAATTACTATTACTACCATACTTAGCCATGCACAATTTTTATTATTTTAGATAGATAATAGTTTTAATTTTTTGCTCCCTCCCTCAAATTGGTCCAAAAATTACGCCAATGATTGGGTTCATGTATTTTGTTCACAATAAAAGATTTTTAAGGCGCATTATAACATTGTGCTGATGAATAAAAAATATCCATGCAAATAATTATACACCTTAATTTATAATAGCCTTAATCATAGAGATTTTGTTGGGTGCCCATTATTTTCTCAATATAAACTGGTGGGTAATTCCTCTGGTCCTGCAATACAATACATGCATGCATTAAATGCTTATTGTCCTATTCAACTGTAGAGTGTTGTGCAAATATGATTCATTGGGGTAACCTTTTGTGGTTGCTGCAGAAACTGACAAACGCTACAATATTCTTTTAGATGTTCATACCCACGTTAGCTCAAAGAATGTAGGATATACTGTCTAGTTTTTCTATGTCCAATGCATATTTAAATAAAAAAAATATCAGCCTACCATGTATCTTTATTACTGATATTTGACGAGTATTTAAGTTGATAACATCATCCTGAATTAGTGTTGAATGCTTCTATTGTGTGAAATTTGGCAGCATCTTATTAGGGAAACAACTTTATCATGAATTTGGCCTTCATTTGGTCTATCGCTGCATCTACAAGTTTCTTGTAAGTGTTGCCAACTGATTCATTAATAACACATCGGGATGTGGATGCCTTCTTCTTCATATCCTCAAAAGTTTGAAGAATTTCACTGTCTAGGATTTGAACAACACATTGTGAAGCAATGTTCCAAATGATTGCTGGTTGCTCATATCAACATAGGAAGTATTGACTACACTATGGTCTGTTACTTAAATTAGACACACGTGCCATATCTAAAATTATTACTCTTAGCAGAAAGCTTAATTTTTTTCCATTTCTAGCAAAATCCCTCCTGCTTCTGATGCTAGATCTGCACCTCACAAGCCATCATGGCTAAGTAACATTATTTCACAGCATGCACTAATTTATAGTTACTAAGGCATCTAATATCAATAGATTCTGGAATTTTCAAAATAGGTTCTTCTAGTACTGCTGGTAAGTCAGAAAATTCTTTTTGTTTGTTTGAACATGTAACAGCTATATATATATAAAATCAATACACATCTAGAATGATGATAACCAACATACATGCATGTTTGTCGTCATCATTTCTAACACTCCCCATATGGCTTATGACCTTCGGAGGATATCTCATTTCACCAAGTGATGACTGGACCATTTCTGAGGTAGAGACACCCAGTGGATGCAATCTGTTGCCTCCGATGGTACGGTGATAAGGATGGCGGTGGAATGAGAGAATCTACAGCTTTTACTGTAGCCTCTGAACCACATTGGGCCCTGGAGATACTTCACATGAGCAAGTCCAAGGTGAAGGCGTGGATAGGGCCGGCTTAAAATTGCCACCCCAGAGCTGGGAATTTAACCCAAGAACCTCAACATGAGAGCTTGAAACAAAGCTACTTTGCTACCCCAGCACTTGGCTGTTTATTGTGATCGTCCTACGTTTGTATCTGTTATTCCTAGTGCACATGCACACAAAAACTAGCTTGACAGTGACATCTAATGGGAGAACATTTGCTGTGTATGTTAGTCAAAGCTACAGACAAAACGTGGGCTATGCAATGCAAATATGGTATTTCTCTTTGAATCCCTATGGACAAGCATCAACTCCTGCAATGTTGTCTGAAACGTTGCTGCCCAGTCAAATGCACAAGCAATCAGCTTATGTTAATCAAATTTTCTTTTTGACAATGCCTGCATAACAGTTTCTGCAACTGTTGCATTCATCTGAATTTTATAATTAAACTAATTATAAAAATTGGGGGAGGCAGAAATATATAGACAATCTGGAACAGAATAAAAGTTATTCAGCAAATAACAATATGTATAAATGGCTTTGTCATTAAATTTACACACTACTTACAGAATGTACATCATCATTACAAGTTAAATCTGTGAAAATCATTTGGCTGAAATATCGTACTTCAATAACAGTTCTTTTACTTTCCACTTGAACATTTTGCCTGATAATGCCTTGAAAGAATTGGGTATCTTGTACAAAATTACACCTTTGTGGGATATACCGTTCATTGTTTTAACAAGTCTATGATGATGTAGATATATTGATTCAGTTGCATATGTATTATTAATGATACTCTATTTTTTCGAAAGCAATACCTATTATTATGAATAAAAGATACTGTTTCTAGGATATATAAAGGTCACCCAATAAGTAATGCCCCAGGTTTCTTTTATCAAAAAGTATTTATTCCTTCAACTTGTGAGAGGACGAGTGTTGTCATGTTGAATCAACAATCTCCCGGTTTGTTATGGTGCTGGTCACTGGAAATGCTTCCTGAGTGCAGTTAATGTGTTAGTATATGCTTCTGAATTAGTGGTACTGCCCTTTGGCATCTTGTCAATGAGAATTACACCCTCAGAGTCCCAAGCTTAAGGACACCTGAACAAATCGCAAAAGTGGGTTGGACAGTAGTAACACATTCACCCTACAACCTGACCTGGCTCCCTCAGACTTCTACTTGTTTGGGCCATTAAGGGGACAAGATAGTCTGAACACATGGAAATTACACTTTAAGTGTGTTAAATTACCACTGCTCTTAAAGTTCTCAATGGTTTTTCCTGAAATTTTTATGAATTATTCTATAAATCATGACAATTATTTCAAGTGGTTATTTGCATTGACAGCTTATGTAGTTGATTCCATAAAAATAGTTTCATTCAGCAGATAAATAATAACATTTAGTCTTAAAACATGTGAATTCATGTACCTTTTTCTCTGATACTTGCAATACAGAATCACACTTTTGCATGCTTGTTCTTAGTATAATCAGCTATCTTCTGAACCTCACTTATTTAGTTATGTATATCAGTTCACTAGAAATTGAAAATAAATTATTTGCAAAGTAAAAATGTGGAAAATTTGCAAGTTGTTGCTTTCTTAATATCACTAATATACATTATAAAATTATGATTGTGGTTCAGAAAGTTTAACCATGTGTTGCATACATGTACTGAAAATTTCAGCTCTCTATCACTCATACTTTCTGAGAAAAAGGTACATAGGTATCCAAAAATGTTTTGAGAAAACTGAACATTAAAATTTTGACACACTTCAGTACATTCCCGGGCCATAATCATCTGCACCTTCATTCCTGGATTGCTACAGCTTTTCTGATTGCCTTCTCTTGGTCCTAGCCTCTTTTGTTAATTACTGAACTGCTCACTGGGCATGATATAGTTGTTCATTGTTGAAAGATATCAAAATGTTCTAAAAAGGGACATTGCACGACAACTTTAAAGGAATGCAGACTAGCATTTAAATGGAATTTAAATATCTTAAAAACCTCTTAACCCCCCAAAAGTATATATTTTCTGAAACTGGAAATAATAGAGATTTTATTAGTCTATAAAGCAAAAAATGTGATTTTTTATCATTTCAGAGTACCAAGTCCCCTTAAAGGATGCCCTTCGTGGAAGACATTTTGAGGATGACAAGAATGTGATTCGTCCAATCAAAACCTGGCTTCGTAACTAGAGCAAGATTGGTACCAACAGGGCATACATGCCCTTGTGTTTGCTGGAGGAAGGCCATTGAATTGGAAGGAGAGTATGTAAGAAAACTGTCATTCTTTGATACATGTAAATTCCGTTTTTGTGGAACAAATCCTCTTGCCCACCCATTGGGCAAGCTTTGTAACAATTGTAAAGAAAGCTGCATTTTGTGTGAGAAACTGGATGGCATATTCTGTCTACTAAAGTGGAAATGGTTAAAAGATGGAGAGATAGTATATGGGATGAACATTAGGATAATATACAAGATGATAGAGTAGCAAATAAAATGCTAGCAGATGAGGAAAAAAATTAATGTAATAAGGGCATTTTTTGGAAGAGTAAAGGGTAGGTGGATAAGGATCTTAAGAAATGAGCAAGAGAATAGACATAGTTTGGAATGTGGAGATTCATTTTAGTGGCCTTATTCAATACCTGGGTACAGTGCGGTTGCTTTAAGGTGAGGCCACAGACCTGCTATATGCATAGCACACAGTACTGCAGTGACCTCAGTACTTTCTGATGCACAACTGGCAGATGATGCATTCAAGGTTATCTTTATCAGCTGTGCTTCAGTCGGTTTTGCATTCATGCTGTAAAGAGAGTTGTGCATTGTGCATCTCACAGGTGAAACTTTAAAGACATCTGCATTGTGTGTGATTTGCTTAAGTGTTAATGGCTTGTTATTAGTACACTGCAATGTCGTTCACGCTTGAAGGAGTTTTTATGTATGATATATATTGTATCATGTAGAAAGGTGTGTAGACAATTTCTGGAGAAATTTCCTGGTAGAGAAACTGTTAGATGTCTGGTTAATAAGTTTACGACAACGGGATCGCTAACACTAAACCTAAGTGAAATGAGATGTTCTAACGGAGGAAAACACTGACAAAATTGGTGCAATCTATTTGTAGGGAAACATAAAAAATAAAGTTTATATGAATAATCCCAATACCATAGACATACTTAAGTACAGTATACAAGGGTGGATTGATAAGGCCATGACTTTGACGAGAGGTAGCGTTCTAATCACAGGTTTCTTGTTTGTACCCAAGTCTTACATGTATTCTGGGCATAATCGCAAAAATTCGTCATTTGTTTCTTAGAACATTGTTGAGAGCATCTAAAATAAGCTGTTGCGTGTTGCTTTGTAGAAAATGGAGAAAAGTGAATTTCATGTTCTGATAAAGCACTACTTTTTGCATAGTAAGACGGTGAAGGAAACGGAAGAAAAGCTGAACAAGTATTATGGGGACTCTGTTCCATCACATGGCATGGTTTACAAGTGGTTCACAGAATTTTGATGTGGCTATTAGAGCACAAGAGATGCCATGTGCACA